>CM040127.1:96568263-97923229 GCA_022559845.1 Amorphophallus konjac
TTTAAGGTGCTTAACCTTCTGCACGATCGGTCAAGGCTTCAATTTATAATGCCTCAAGCGGATATGATCAAACCAAGGAATGATGAGAACAGGCAATGAGGCATCCAGGGAAGGATCAAGATCGAGCAAGAGTCCAAAGACAGCAGGGAACTGTGAGGGAAAGATGGAAAAAGGAAGGACTCTGGAGTGAAACACGCCTTAATACAGGGCGTCTTTTATGAATTGACGACCTTCACAGAGACGTTTTCTTGAAACACGACCTAGGAAAGGGCGTTTCTTCCTGGATTTAGTTTTGGAAACGGAACATTGCCTTGTTTGAAAACTGAGATAACACGCCTGAGATAACGGCGTTAATTAAAATCACGCCCTGAGAAAAGGCGTTACTCACAAAAGGCCTTTTATTTTGAAAATAGATAATTCCAGAAATTAAGGGATAACACCAGGAATTGACGCCCTCACATACGGTCGTCCTTTCTTTGAAAACGCCCTACAACAGGTCGTTACTTTTGAAATTAACGCCCTTAATCAAGTCGTGAATCACAAAAATATAGGAAAAATGCAGAAAAACTCAGAAAAATAGAAAAACTTCATGTTATAGGAATATTGAAGTCCACTTGGGGCACTTATATAATAACATGAGATTTGATCAACAAAACGTCAATTTTGGCGTGTCTACACCTGGCACTTTGGCCGTGCCGGGAGGCCCCCTCCCCTTTGGCTTAGCTACGCCGAGAACCCCCCTTCTAGCACTTCGTCCTCGCGCCGGGAAGCCTGCGCCGAAGAGCTCCCCTTTTGCTTTTCTTTGTCGCGCCGGGAACCCAAGCCCTCTCGTCTTGGCGCCGGGAACCCCCGGCCTTCTTGTTATTGGCGCCAGAAGCCCTGGCCCTCCCATTTTGGGTCGTGCCGAGAGCCTGTGCCCATTCAGAGTGTGCCGAGAGCCCAATCTACCGCCCAATGAATTCCAACACCCAAAACGAACCCACAAAGGGATATCTGTGGATCACCCGATATGTCCCGGGGATAAAACTGAAGGGGAGTCATAACCCCTACGTTCCACCTAACTGCAACGGATTTACGAATAACCCTTTTGCTCGGGGGGATTCTGCCACTGCATGAATTCCGCTAGCGTTCCAAAGGGAAACTCATACATTGCCCTATAGCCCATATGTATACGGGTTGGGAGGTTCGGCCTCTCTATCTCTCGGCTTTCATCCCAGCATCCCGTGGGTGATAGCCTATTTCCCTTCTGGGCGTAACCCAGATTAAGAGGAAAGGCTGTCGAAATACCGATCGAAGCTTTAAACCTATATCATGGTCATGGCTCTGCCGTTCCGTGGTGGACATCTTCTATCTCCTTGTTCCCACCAAGTATAACTGTTTTGAGCCGCCAATCACACGATCTAGTCTGTTTCTGTGGTTGATGTTATTATCTTACCCGCCTCCCCGGCCCTGGTAGGAAGTTTAAAATTAAGCATGTGAATATCTGTTTGCCTCTCGAGGCCTCCTACTTTAGTGTTTAATCAAGGGTTGTCCTTCCCTGGAAGGACGTAATTAACGTCATAACGTTCATGGTATGACGGACTTCAGGTCCCGACACGATCACTCACAATCGACTGACCATGTCAGATCGAGCGCACAATAAAATTGTCACTTCGGTGACTGGCACGCCAATAAATCAATAAATAAATAAATAAACTAATAAATAATAAACAAAAAAATAAACAAACGATAAAAAAATTACGCGTCCACAAGTCTGGCACGCCCGGTGGGACCGAGTCTCCCTTCATCTTTACGCTAAAGTAGTAGGCCCGACAGGCCCCCCTGAAACTTCTGATTCTGTGTACTTTCCTTATTTCCAGGAATCTACAATGACAGCTGGAATCATGTCCGTTTGCTTCGACAAACAACCGGTGGACATGCATGTCCAGGAGGGATACTTGGCGGTACCACTGGCGTTCGGCTCGTTTCCCCCAGCTGTCGGGCTGCCCAACTGCTTGGGCGTCGTCTACACCGACCTTCTGAAGGTCGATAACAATGAGCAAGGCACTACTGCGAGTGCCCCAATGAAGACCGCTGTCCAGAAGGACAGCTTGCCAGAGAAGACGGCCCCCACGGCCGTCGCCTGCTATGTCCACCACGTCCAGAAAAGGGACATGGTCCCCGCTGCTACTCAAAAGGGGAAGAGAACTAACCGGAGGAGCCGGTATGTTGCTGTTGAACGCCGTCTTTCCAACTCTGGAAAGACAATGATGATCGGGGGTGTCCGAGCGAACCTGAACGGCCGCCCGAGGGAGGTCAACCCAGACGTGATCGTCCCGCAAGTGCTTACTACGAACAGATTCCAAACTCTGGCCACCACGCATGCCAACTGGGAGGCCGATGAGAGGAAGCCGCTGGCGCCCAAGCCAGCGAAATACAAACAGGTCTGGCGACCGAAGAAGATGCAGAGCTGGGCTCCAGCTCAAGATGAGGAGAAGGCTACCAATGATGCTGTTGCCCGCTTCAGGGCGGGAAGCCAAAGAAGAGAGGGAAAAGAAATAGGAAATGCTATTGCTGCTCACCCCAGAGCCTGGGGTAGGAGAGATGAAAGAAATGATAGGGAAAGAAAACTGACTGTTGCTCGCCCCATGATGAGGGGTAGGAGACTTGAGAAGAAAGAAGACCTTGCTGTCACCCACCCCAGGGCCGGGGGCAGAAGATGGCAGAGAAAGAACCATGATGTTGCTGCCAACTGCTGTCGGAATGACGATGCGGGAATGTGTGAACCAGCCATGGTTGCCGTCCCAAGAAGATCGAGGGCCTGTGCCAGACAGGCCGACATCTTCAGATATTCCAAGGCCGAGCATTTGAATGCTCAGATAACAAGACTGGCCTATCAGCAAAGAAGCCAGGAAAGACTGATGTTCCAACATGAGCCGCAAAGGCACAACTCTGAAGAGACAAAGCAAGTAGTCCAAGACTACTTCCACTACCTAGGGAGCTCTGCCCTAGGTCAACAAAGACTATCCCGTGCCTTGGGCACCAGGGATGATGAAGAAGAAGAAACCTTCCAAGAAATGATGATCGGAGCCTCCTCCTCCGATTCAAATGACTATGAAGAAGGCCTTAGGGCCAGATATAATGAAGAAGACCTGCACGGGGAAGAAGACAAAGAAAGAATATCGGTCTTTAACCGGCTCAGATATCCTAGCCAAATAAAAAGAAAGGTCTACGGGCGAAAAGGAAAGATGCAAATCTTCGCCTGCAACATGGCTGGACTGGCCAGGGGGCAAGATATACTACCAACTCAGCCAGATGAATTGCTCAGGCTGGCAACTAGACCTGGTCCTGTCACAAGAAGAGGCCAGGCCGCAAAGGATAAAATGAAAATTGATGATGAAGCCCGCAGGATTACCACTATGACAGTTAATGTGGTGACAGCGGAAGATGGAGATAACCCCTTCATTGATGATGCTGAAGGGACTTCTGAAGACATACAAATCCCATCAACCATGGATCCCATGATCCAGATGATGTTCAGAAGATACCAGCAGGAGATCAATGCTCTCCGAAGACAGCTCAATGAGAGACAAGAAGCTACATCAGTCTCGAAGCAAGCTGAACCTACGGGGCAGACATCCAGCTCCACAGAAACAACTATCCTGGCTAATCCTCTCCTAGCTGATAAGGGCAAAGCACCAAGTCAACCTGTTCCACAGTAAACAACAGCTCAGCCCTCTGTGTCTCAGACACAGCCTACCGCGCCCATCTTGCGCGCCACTGTGATGACAACTCCTCACAGCCAGCAACAAGCTCACTTCTTCCCAGAAGAGATAGATCCAGCTGTGGCCCACAAGCAGGTGATTGAAAGAATTGGGGAAATGAAGCTGTCAGAAAAGACTGGTGGTGATGCGGGTACTTATGATGTGTACAGGGTACCCTATCCTCCCCAGTATGCTGCCAAGAAACTACCCCTAGGCGTCAGTAAGCCGCCGAAGTTTGAGAAATTTAATGGTCAAGGCTCCCCTAGGGAGCATATAGCCTACTACACTACAATCATGGGCGACCTAGCAGTCGATGAAGCTTATCTGCTCAAGTTCTTTGGCTCATCCCTCACTGGGTTGGCCTTTGAATGGTACTCAAGCCTGCCAGCCAGGTCAGTGGTTGATTGGCCTGATATGCAAAGAAAGTTCCGCGATAGATTTCATGTCACGGAAAGGGAAATCACGATAGCAGAGCTGTATGCAACTAGGCAGAAACAAGATGAGACCGCACTGGACTACATCAAAAGATGGAGGAACTTAGCCATGAGATGCCGAAGGCCTCCTCATCAAGAAGATGCGGTGCAGATATGCAAGCAAAGCCTCAGGAGGGAGGTGCTAGAAAAAATGATCGGTACAGATGTCAGAACATTTGACCGACTGAACAATATAGTGGCAGAGGTCGAGACGTTCTTGTCCAAGCGTCCGACCGCCAATGTTCTCACTATGCCGAAGGGAAAATCCAATGAACGACGGCCATCACACTCTGAGGCCAACACCGTCGATTTCCGAACCTTCGAGCAACAGAAGGGGAAGAAAGGGGCAGATGAAGCTCCCCCGCTGGCAGATACAGCAGAAAGAAAAGATAAAGTCTCTCTGAGAGACAAGATGAGAAAAGCATATTCCTTCCCAAAGGATAAGACGGCCGCACTGTTCAACTGGGCATACAAGTTCAATAAGGTAACATTGCCTGAACCCAAAAGACCAGCAGATGCAGCAAAGAAGGATGATCCGCTGTTCTGTCCATTTCACCGTGCGCTGGGGCACGCAATTGAAGATTGTTATGTCTTCAAAGATATCATGGAAGGAATGGTCAAGAAAGGTGAGCTGCAGCTGGGAGATTACCAGGTAAAGCCGCCTCATCCGCATGAGCCTCCACCCTGGAGAATGGCTGCCAATATGATCTCAGTCTACCAACAGCTGCCCAAGGAGGCCGTTGAAGAATGCACCAAGCATACCTATGAAGCTTGCTTCCTCACCCCGCAGAAAGATCAGGAAGGATGGCAGATGATACCCATAAAAAGCAGAAAGAAGACTCCTGCAGCCAGTACCAGCGGAGCAGTTGTCCGAGGTGTTACACCAAGGCCTGAGCCGCCTCCGATAAAGCTAATATGGCGTACAGCTGAGACCGGACCAGTCATCCGGATCCCTACTCACAACCGGAGGAGACAAACTCCCCTCCCTACACATAAAGAAGTAAGCCCTGCAGCCAGGCGTCTGCAGCAATATATTAAGGAGCTCGATGAGTACGAGCAGAAGAAGCCCAAGCATCTGCTGATGAAAGACTCTATACTCTGGGAACAGTTCGAAGAATCGAAAATCAAAGAACAGCCAGAGGCAGAACAAGAAAAAGCTGAAAATGAGCCCTTCTGGGGGCAGGAGCCAGCAAAGTCAAATTCCCAAAAGAAGAAGAAACGGCCCAAATCCAAGAAAGGAAAGAAGGTCACGACAGTACAATGTAACACTCTGTCAGTACTCTTCTCCTTGCCCGGGGAGGATGATGAGCCGGAAGCATCCAACGCTCCGCTAGAAGCTAACCATGTCGAAGCCTCTACCTCGGCCCATGCAACACGTTCTGGGAGAAGATGGGGGCACCCACCACCAGCCAACCATAATATCATGCTCAGAGGGGAGCAACCCTATCAAATCCCGGAACCAGAGATACGAGGTGTCCAGGTTCCTCCCCCTGCCAGTCTGTACCAGGACAAAAAAGAAGGCAGATGAAGCCCCTTCGTTCCTGGAGTTCTTGTCCAGCTTAGAAGACGAGCAACCATCTCATACTGCTCCAGATAAGAGCAATAAATGCCAGCAGACAGCGGCTGGAAAGCAGAAACAGCATGAAGAAGATGAAGAAGGTAATCCTCTAGCAAAACCAGGGGCAGTCGCTACAGAAGAGGCCTTCCGGGAGACCGATGAAGAAGATAAAATTGGGACTGGGCAGCCAAGGCCACAGGCACCACATGAACCTCCAAGACCCCGATGGGCAGAGGAGATGAGACTATCTAATGTCCGGGTGGGCAGTCGAGTCATGAAAATGCTGAAGAAGCTCCCTACCAGATTCTCCATCTGGGAAATTCTCTCTCTGAGTGAAGAAGCTCGCCAAGCAATTGTGGATGCCCTGCAGTCCCCGGCACAATGTGAAGCACTCTTGACAGAGGTGAATGCCGGGCCATCAGTCACATTCACAGAGGATGATATGCTAATCCCAAATTCCGGCCATAATAGACCGCTATATATGAGGGGTTCCCTGAACTGTCAACCGATAAGCAGAATACTAATAGATCCAGGGGCTGCTGTGAATATTCTCCCATACCGCATCTATCAGAAATATTACTTTGATCTACAGCCCACCAAGGTCAGAGACATGAAAATTGCAGGATTCAACCAGAAATGTGAAACACCTCTCGGGGTGGCTGATTTCAATCTCACACTGGGCGACCTCACTACAGTGGTACGATTCTATGTAATCGACTCCAACACCACATATAAGGCCCTGCTGGGAAGACCGTGGCTGCACGAATATCAGATAGTGCCATCCACGCTACACCAATGCATAAAATATTGCCATGAAGGAAAAGAGGAAAGGGTGTTTGCAGACCTACATCCCTTCGAAGTGTTCGAGTGCCATATGCTCGACGCATCCTATTACACCGAGGTGTCACAAAGGGATAAAGGAAAAGAAACTGTGGTCAGCCAAGAAAAGCCGACGACGAAAGCAAGAAATTGGTCTCCGCCGCCGCCAAAGGGTTACATTAAAAAGCTCGGGGTGTCTCACATCTCTTATGCTGGTGATTTTGCTCGGATCACTCCTCCTGGCATACACCCAGATGATACTGAAGAAAAGATGAAAGAAAAATACACACAGGTGGAAGTTCCTCAGGGTCTAGTCAAACCCATAGCCAGCACAGAATACCAGACAGTGCTGCCCCTAAAGACTATGGAAATCCCTCGCTTCGGCGAACCCCCTATCATATTCTACACCGGGGAGGCAGTCGAAGAAGATGATCAAGATTGCATGGCCCCTGAAGAAGCTGCAAACCTGATGGTACCAATTACGGGCCTGGATTATACTACCCAACGGGTTTCACAAATGTTCTCCAAGATGCAAATGTCATCGATACAGCCTGCTGCTCAGAAGAAAGCATTCAAGGAGTTATGGGATCCGCCTCGAGATAGCAAGGAGCTGAGGAAGGTCACACAGCACCCGGGACTGGGTTATACCCTGCAAGAATACTATGAAGCCGAGGTGGATGTCATCTCAGCCTTCTACCCGAATGAAGATTCCCCAGAAGTAGGGTATGATCAATACCCCTTTGAAGATGAATAGATTATGTATCAATCCATAACAGACAATGAAGCCCAAGACAACCAGCCGGAGGCAAGGATGTCTGATGAGACCAAGAAGGGTTGGTGCTGGGAGAATCCATCCTGCAAAGAGGATCTGTTCCAGGCCGAAGCACAATTTGACACCGGAACCCCGGATGAAGACCAAGTAGCCAGAGAGCTGCAAGAGTGCCTGGAGTTTGGGCGCATTCTAGAAGAGTTCCGAGCTCTACATAATGATGACCTCTCAGGGGAGCCCACATCAGAAGAGCCTCTAAGCACGGAAGACTCCACTTCGAAGTTTTCCGCTGAGCCAGTCACGTCCTCGGGGCAGACTGGACAGAATCCGGCCATATTGGCCTTATACGATGCACCAGCATCTGCTGATGATCAGTGTGATGAAGCAGAAAATCATGAGAATGAAGAAGATTATATCCCGGGAGGCTTTATTGATTTGCAAGAAGCCCCACCTGAAGTTGAGGACGGAGGCCAGGCCACCGTCGATGAGCTGATAGAAGTGAATCTGGGGTTAGCAGATGAGCCAAGGCCTACGTTCCTCAGTGCATTGCTGGAGCCAGCTGTCAAAGAACAGTATGTTCAGTTTCTGAAAGAATTCCGAGACTGCTTCGCGTGGACATATGATGAGATGCCGGGACTGAGTTCTGATGTGGCACAGCACCGATTGGCAATAAACCCAGAGGCAAGCCCTGTGAAGCAACCTGCCAGGAGAATGCGTCCCGAACTGATAAATCAGATCAACAAAGAAGTCGACAAGCTGATCGATGTGGGCTTTGTTGAAGAGAACCAATATACTACATGGCTGGCCAATATAGTGCCCGTGAAGAAGAAAAATGGGCATATCAGAATATGTGTAGATTTCAGGGACCTGAATAAGGCCTGCCCGAAAGATGATTTCCCAGTGCCAATCACTGAAGTAATGATCGATGCAACCACTGGCCATGAAGCCCTGTCATTCATGGATGGGTCATCCGGATACAACCAGATCTGGATTGCTGAAGAAGACAGAGTGCATACTGCATTCCGCACCCCGAAGGGGATATTTCACTACAAAAGGATGCCGTTCGGCCTCAAGAATACCGGCGCTACTTATCAAAGAGCTATGACAAAGATCTTTGATGATTTACTCTTCAAGAAAGTGGAGTGCTACATCGATGACCTGGTGGTGAAAACCAGCAGAAGAGAAGATCATCTGCAAGATCTGAGGATAGTGTTCCAGAGGCTGCGCAGATATGAACTCAAGATGAATCCTATGAAATGTGCCTTCGGCGTGTCCAGTGGAAAATTCCTTGGGTTCGTTGTCCGTCATAGGGGCATTGAGATCGACCCATCCAAGATTAAAGCTATCCAGGAGCTCCCTCCACCAAGGAATCTCCACGAGCTGAGATCTCTACAAGGGCGTTTGGCCTATATCCGACGATTCATATCAAATCTGTCAGGGAGATGCCACCCTTTTCACAAGCTCATGATGAAAGATGTACCGTTCCTCTGGGACGAGGGCTGTCAGGAAGCTTTTGAGAAGCTGAAAGAATATCTCAAGACCCCTCCAGTGCTGGGGGCACCTATTAAGGGCAAGCCCCTGATACTATACATTGCAGCCACGCACTGTTCCCTGGGGGCAATGCTAGCACAGATAAATGAAGAAGGCAAAGAGCAGGCTCTATACTACCTGAGTCGGAGGCTGATTAGAACTGAAGAAAGCTACACCTATATAGAAAAGACATGCTTGGCACTAGTCTTTGCCGTTAAAAAGCTCCGGCACTATATGTTGTCACACGAAATCAGATTGATATCTGCAGCAGATCCGCTCAAATACATATTGACTCAGCCAATACTGAAAGGCCGGTTGGGCAAATGGGCAGTAATTCTGATGGAATTCGATATCACATATATACCCCAGAGGGCAATAAAAGGACAGGCCGTGGCCGATTTCTTCGCAGAGCATCCTATGCCAGAGAATGATATGTTGGGGACTGAGTTACCCGATGGTGAGACACTAGAAGCCTGCCAGGCTCAGTCAACTATGTGGCAGCTATTCTTTGATGGAGCATCTAGAACAGAGACGGACTCCGATGGAAAGACAAGAATACGGGCCGGAGCCGGTATTGTGCTAAGATCGCCAAAGGGGGAGGTTGTGCATACTTCCTGTTCTATAAACAAGCCCTGCACTAATAATGAAGCCGAGTATGAAGCTCTGATAATCGGGTTGCACATCAGCCTCAACATGGGCATCCAGATGCTTCAGGTATTCAGGGATTCAATGTTGATAATAAAGCAAATCCAAGGTGAGTTCGAAGTGCGAAAGCCGGAGTTGAACCCCTACCACCAAAAAGCTGTGCGCCTCATGGCGAAATTCTATCATATTGAGCTCAAGCATGTGGGCCGTGCACATAATGCCCAAGCTGATGCATTGGCAAAGCTAGCCAGCTCAATAGCAGTCCCACCGGATGAGACACTGAACATTGTTGTTATAAATTGGTGACAAGTCCCCAGCATGCTAGAAGGCTGCCCCGAAGAAAATGAAGTCGCCACGATCAGTACAGAACAGGCATCTGATTGGAGACAGCACCTGCTACAATGGTTTTTACACCAACAGCTGCCACAGAAAAGAGAAGAAAAGATGAAACTTCTAAGGATCAAAGATTCTTATGAATTCAGAAATGGAACTCTGTTCCGAATTATGGCAGATGCACGTAAGAAGATTTTGCTCCGCTGCCTGTCCACTGAGGAAGCTTGGCAAGCAATGAAAGAAATACATGCTGGGACGGCAGGTGCTCACCAAGCTGGCCCTAAGATGAAGATAGAAATCAAGAAGCTGGGCTACTATTGGCCCACTATGTTTGAAGATTGCTGCAAGTTTGCGAAGTCATGTCAGAAATGTCAGGAGCATGCTGTTGTGCCTAGAAGGCCACCTGCCGTTCTGCACCCTACAGTCCCTAGCTGGCCGTTTGCACAATGGGGAACCGATGTAGTCGGCCCACTACCGACCTCCTCAGCCGGACATAAGTACATACTGGCAATAACAGATTACTTCTCTCGATGGTCGGAAGCTATAGCATTACGAGAAGTGACTGGTGAGCTGGTTGCCAGATTCATCAAACAGAACATTATCTTCCGGTTTGGGATCCCCAGCCGAATAATATATGATAATGGAAGTCATTTCAGAAATCGAAAGATCTATCGACTCGCCGAGAAGTATAAGATCGAGTGGAGGACTTCCACTCCTTACAATCCACAGGCAAATGGATTGGCAGAAGCCTTCAACAAAACGTTATGCACCTTGTTGGCTAAAGTCGTCAGTTCTAATAAGAAGGACTGGGAAGAAAAGATGTATGAAGCTCTATGGGCATACCGCACTGTCTTCAAGACACCTACAGGGTGCTCGCCATACTCACTGGTATACGGCTCAGAGGCAGTAGTTCCACTGGAGCTGGAAGTCCCGTCACTCAGGGTGGCAGTCCAATATGACCTGGCCCGTGGTGAACAAACCAATGCAGAAAGAAGATTACAAGAATTGGCTGAATTGGGAGGGAAGCGCCTCCAAGCTCAGAAGAATATCCAGATGTACCAGGCCCGCATGGCCACTGCATTCAACAAACTCGTGAAAGGACGAGAATTTAAGAAAGGTGACCTCGTCATGGTCAAGAAAAGAGAAGTTATGGCGTCCAACCCAAAAGGGAAGTTGAATCCTAATTGGGAAGGTCCTTATGTGATATATAGGGTCTACGAAGGAGGGGCCTACATGGTTGTTAACCACCGAGGGGAAATCCAATTCTCACCACTCAACGGTAGACACCTAAAGCTGTATCATGCCGCCCAACCAATATTCCCCGAGTAATCAGGCTAAAAGTCACCCATTTCCTTGGTCTAGCGGCACTCCGCCCTAACCGAGCTACCCTTTTCCTTGGTCTAGCGGCACTCCGCCCTAACCGAGCTACCCTGCTCCCTTGGTCTAGCGGCACTCCGCCCTAACCGAGCTACCCTTCTTCCTCGGTCTAGCGGCACTCAGCCCTAACCGAGCTACCCTTCTTCCTCGGTCTAGCGGCACTCAGCCCTAACCGAGCTACCCTTTTTCTTGGTCTAGCGGCACTCTGCCTCAACCGAGCTACCCTTCCTCCTTGGTCTAGCGGCACTCCGCCCTAACCGAGCTACCCTTTTTCTTGGTCTAGCGGCACTCTTTCCTAACCAAGCTACCCTTCTTCCTTGGTATAGCGGCACTCCGCCCTAACCGAGCTACCCTTCTTCCTCGGTCTAGCGGCACTCTGCCCTAACCGAGCTACCCTTCCTCCTTGGTCCAGCGGCACTCCGCCCTAACCAAGCTACCCTTTTTTCTTGGTCTAGCGGCACTCTGCCCCAACCGAGCTACCCTTCCTCCTTGGTCTAGCGGCACTCCGCCCTAACCGAGCTACCCTTTTTCTTGGTCTAGCGGCACTCCGCCCTAACCAGGCTACCCTGCTTCCTTGGTCTAGCGGCACTCTGCCCTAACCGAGCTACCCTTCTTCCTTGGTATAGCGGCACTCCGCCCTAACCGAGCTACCCTTCTTCCTCGGTCTAGCGGCACTCTGCCCTAACCGAGCTACCCTTTTTCTTGGTCTAGCGGCACTCTGCCCCAACCGAGCTACCCTTCCTCCTTGGTCTAGCGGCACTCCGCCCTAACCGAGCTACCCTTTTTCTTGGTCTAGCGGCACTCCGCCCTAACCAGGCTACCCTGCTTCCTTGGTCTAGCGGCACTCTGCCCTAACCGAGCTACCCTTTTCCTTGGTCTAGCGGCACTCCACCCTAACCAAGCTACCCTTCTTCCTTGGTCTAGCGGCACTCTGCCCTAACCGAGCTACCCTTTTCCTTGGCCTAGCGGCACTCCGCCCTAACCAAGTTACCCTTCTTCCTTGGTCTAGCGGCACTCCGCCCTAGCCGAGCCATCCCTTATCATGATCTAATGACAGTCCGACTTGTTACCCTCCCAAAAAGAGGGGAAGAGAGAATAAAAGAATGAAAATAAATAAAAATGGGGTTAAAAATAGAGATACCCTGCCGGTCTTGTTCAGGTTTTCCGAGCAAGGGCAAAAAATGGCTAAAACCCAGCTGTGGTGAAAACTCGAAAGGGCACTACAGGCAAAATCGGGTACCCCGCCACGTGAAAACCCGGAAGGGCGCGTGGGCAAAAGCAAGAGGGGGCTGGCTCCGGTGAAAACCCGAAAGGGCGCTTGGGCCAGTAATATGGTGATCCTAAAGAAACCTCACCTCCCGTCATAAACTTCTCGTCGATCGGCCGGCACCTCGTCCGATCAATGATCAAACCCACCCAATTCAGACCCTACGTCTGTCCTGATAAAACCCTCATACCTTGCCAAAATCCCACCATGGTGAAACCTGCTTTGATCGATTGGCGCACTGCCCGGTCAATGATGAAACCTATCCGGCTTAGACCTTACGTCTATCCCGATGAAACCTATGAAATCCCTGCATTGGTATAAACCCAATACCGATGATGAAACCTGCTTTGATCGATTGGCACATTGCCTGATCAGCGATAAAACCTATCCAGTTTAGACCTTACGTCTATTCTGATGAAATTCATGAAATCCTTGCATTGGTACAAACCCAACACCGATGATGAAACCCACCTTTGGTCAACGGGGCACCCTGTTCGACCGGCAAAGGAACCTGTCCGATCTAGACCTTACGTCTATGACTACTAGAGCCGTGCATCTCTTCCTGTCCCACCGTGATGAAACCTAACATTGGTCGATCGGCACCTTGCCCGATCAATGATGAAACCTATCCGGCTTAGACCTTACGTCTATCCCGATGAAACCTATGAAATCTTTGCATTGGTATAAATCCAATACCGATGATGAAACCTACCATTGGTCGATCGGCACCCTGCCCGGTCAATGATGAAACCTATCCGGCTTAGACCTTATGTCTATCCCGATGAAACCTATGAAATCCCTGCATTGGTATAAACCCAATACCGATGATGAAACCTGCTGTTGATTGATTGGCACATTGCCCGATCAGTGATGAAACCTATCCAGTTTAGACCCTACGTCTATCCTGATGAAACCTATAAAATCCTTGCGTCGGTATAAACCCAATACCGATGATGAAACCCATCTTTGGTCGACAGGGCACCCTGCCCGATCGGCGAAGAAACCTGTTCGGTCTACATCTTACATCTGTTCCGACTAGAGCTGCGTGTCTCGCTATGTGCCACCGTGATGAAATCTGCTGCTGATTAATGGGCACACTCACCCGAGCAGTAATGAAATCTATCCGGCTTAGACCTTACGTCTATCCCGATGAAACCCATGAAACCTTTGCATTGGTATAAACCCAATACCGATGATGAAACCTGCTTTGATCGATTGGCACATTACCCGATCAGCGATAAAACCTATCCAGTTTAGACCTTACGTCTATTCTGATGAAATTCATGAAATCCTTGCATTGGTACAAACTCAATACCGATGATGAAACCCACCTTTGATCAATGGGCACCCTGCCCGATCAACAAAGAAACCCGTCCTATCAAATTTGCATATCCCTTTACGTCCCGCCGTGATGAAATCCACCATTGGTCGATCGGCACCTTGCCCGATCAATGATAAAACCAGCCCAGTGTAGACCTTACGTCTACCCTGATGAAACCTATAAAATCCTTGCGTCGGTATATACCCAATACCGATGATAAGAACATGCACTAATGAAGCAGCACATCGCCCGATCCGTGCTGAAGTCCCGATTCAGGAAACATATGTATATATATATAAAAAAATAGGGTTAAAAATAGAGATACCCCGCCAGACTTGTTCGGACATCCCGGATAAGGGCAAAAATGGCCAAAAACCCAGCTGTGGTGAAAACCCGAAAGGGCACCGCAGGCAAAATCGGGTACCCCGCCACGTGAAAACCCGAAAGGGCGCGTGGGCAAAAGCAAGAGGGGGCTGGCTCCGGTGAAAACCCGAAAGGGCACTTGGGTCAGTAATGTTGTAATTTAAAAGTTCCATGCCAACCGGCACGCTACCTTTACCTCCCCTTCACTGATGAAGCCTTCCGTCGATCATCTGGCTCTATGCCCCACCGATGATAAAGCCTTCCCGGGGTGGACCTTACGTCTACCCTGATGAAACCTACATACCCACTTTCAAACGTCCCACCGTCGATCGATGGGCATCCTGCCCGATCAATGATGAAACCTTGTCCAGTTTAGACCTTTCGTCTATTCTGATGAAACTTATAAATCCCTTTGCATCGATATAAACCCAATATTGATGATGAAGCCAACCGTTGATCGATTGGCATCCTGCCCGATCAATGATGAAACCTTGTCCAGTTTAGACCTTTCGTCTATTCTGATGAAACTTATAAATCCCTTTGCATCGATATAAACCCAATATTGATGATGAAGCCAACCGTTGATCGATTGGCATCCTGCCCGATCAATGATGAAACCTTGTCCAGTTTAGACCTTTCGTCTATTCTGATGAAACTTATGAAATCTCCTTGCATCGATATAAACCCAACATCGATGACGAAATCAATTGTTGATCGACCGGCACCTCGCCCGATCAATGATGAAACCCTACCCAGTTTAGACCTTTCGTCTATACTGATGAAACTTATAAAACCCTTTGCTTCGATATAAACCCAATATCGATGATGAAACCAACTATTGATCGACTGGCATTTCGCCCGATCAATGATAAAACCATGTCCAGTTCAGACCCTACGTCTGTTCTGATGAAAACTATGCCCCCTTCAAATGTCCCACCTGCCATAACCTCTACCCAGTCTAGACTTTCCGTCTATTCTGATGAAACCCCTTCTTTCACATTCCTGCAAATTGTCTCCCTCATAGCACATATTGCCAAGAGGGACGTTTGCTGATACCAACACAATCCGGTTTAAGCACCTCTTCGGATGCCCGTTACGCGGTGGAGCGAGTTCCCCATCCTTTCTCTGAAGGGGTGGACGCTCTCCTGCTAGATACGAGCCATTCACATGAGGGGTTGCTAAAACCACTACCCTACTTCCCCGAAGTGATGAAACCACATGGTAAATAAGATGGATACACATGAAGCCAAAAGATTTCTTTTCATTACGAAGTGAGTACATAAGGGGCCCCGAGGGGACGCTGTGTCACAAAAAAAAGGGGAGAGAAAGAGATGGGAAGAGAAGAAAGAAAAGAAAAGAAAGTGAAGATAATTCATGGCCGCCGAAAGATATCTTCAAAGGCCAGAAGACCAACATAGGGGGCGGCTCCTAACTCATGAAGGCGCGCTTCCTCCTCCTGAAGCCTCATGGACAGGTCCTGGAAGGACATCACCCGACCCTCCAGTAAAGCCACCTCCTCGGTGGACTGTGGCCGAATAGAAGATAATTGCTGCAGCTCGGCCCGAAGTTCAGTGAGCTCCGCCTCCAAAATGGCTACCCATTTCTGGATAGCCTCCTCCCGCTGAATAATGCTCTGTAACTCGGCCTGGCGTTCATCAAGTGTCAGCGTTAGCTTTTCCACCTCGGATTTGCATTCCGACCTCTGCAACTTCAACGCCGTCAGCCTGTCAACCATAATCCGTGCTAGGAAGTCTCTCCGATGCACGAATTTCAACAAAAGCAAGACCCGCTGAGCCCATGTGTCCAAAGGGCAGCCCATGGCTTGCAGGCCAGCGGTGAGGCGATTGGCGATTTCCTTCAGCTGTAGATATGTCAAGCCAGGCTGAGACTCTACTAGCTGGCGTAACATGTCCAGATGCTGCCAGACGAAGCTGTCAGGAGAAGTAAAGCCAAAGGAAGCAGATGCTACGACTTCGAAAGTCACCTCTCCGTCAATATCTGCCCATAGTCCAATGCCCGCTTGGGAGGACGAAGAAGGCAAATCTGCCGAAAGAGCTAGCCGGTATCTCTCTGTACTCCCCTGCTGGGCTGAAGACTCCTCCTCTGCTGCTGCCTCGGGAGCTACACCTTGAACATCCGCGGGAGGAGAATCAATGAATAATGGGGTTATCTCTGCAATGGAGGCTGCACCTTCAGCTGCACTTTCTGGTGATGGGGACAGAGGTGCCTTAGACTGTGTAGGCAGGAATTCGGACTCTGTAGCCACTATGGCAGGAATTGCTAACTCGGGCGCGATTGACATTACTGCGGCCGGTATGAAAGCGGAGCTCCTGGCCGGATCTGCTTCGGCTCTAAGATCTGAAGCCCTAGCAGGGATGACACTTTCTTCTGCAGCCCCCAAGTCTAATGATGCCAAGTCTGCCGAGGACTGTATCCGCACTGGCACAGGGCGAATGATCTCAGGAGCCCCCGTGCAAGTTAAAGGCAGAAAAGGAACAATAGCCAAATCTACAAGGGAAATGTCCATGAAGGATGTGGAGGTGGCCAAGGTAGCAGCAACAATACTCTGAGACCAAAGCAAAGTGACCTTCAGCACTAAATAAAAGAAACAAATGAAGCAGCATACATGAAGAACAACCCACCTTTGGAGCAGGGTCCGCACCCTCAAAATGGGGCGAAAGAGAAGAAAGCTCCGTGGCCGAAATGGCGAGTGGTGGAGTTGTGTCAATCTCAGTATCGAGCCCGGCAAACTCCTCCTGGAATTCTTCCTCAGGGGATAACACTGATAGTTCGGCGGTTCGGAGAGACGGAACACCTTTCGCAAGTGCAGGAGGGGCTTCTGACTCGGCAATACCTTCTTCTTCGCTGTCGCTGAAATCTACTTCCTCCTCATGGGAGGTGACCTGGGAGCTGCCCGAAGATATTTCCACACTAGCTATATGCTGGGCCGGTACCTCTAAAGCATGGCGGGATGTAGATCGAGTGATTATGCGTCTGGCCGGAATAGTACTCTGCTTTGGCCGAGTCTTGTGACCCTCCTGTGGTCGAGGCAGCTCTTCTGTCATCGTCATGGCCTCGGCTTGCTCCTCGACTGCCACTGCTACAAGAAAAGAAAACTTCTGAGAAGTATAGCAAAGAAAACAACGAAAGTATGAAACAAATGGAAAAAGCACATTTACCCCCCCCCTTCACCAAAGAAAAAGGCGCGCCGAGAGCGGCATGCGCCGAGAGCCCCCTAAGGCCATGGGCGCGCCGAGAAGCAACCGCCGAAAAGCCCTCGCCCCGGGAAGCCCGGCGAGCATGAGCGCGCCGAGAAGCCCCTGCCGAGACGGCCGCGCCGACAACGGTCGCGCCGAGAGCGCCATGCCGAGAAGTCCAAGGCAATGCCTAAAATCTCCAAACGGTGACAATGAAGTCAGGAAATGCAGAGACGAAAATATGAAAGTGAAAGATGGATATGCAGAAGGTTACTACAGCAACATGATCAAGTTGAAGGATAATGTCAAGGATCAAACTGAGGGATATACCCTCGAATGATGAAAGACACCTGCAGGCCCCGTGCAGCTTATTCTAAGCTTACGCCGCCCGCAGGTGGGGGGCATTTGTTGACACCTTGAAAATGAACAGGGGTGGAAGCATAACTGAAAGGAAGATCAGACCAACAGTGGAAGACCACTGATGAAGCTCGACAGCCGTTTACCCGGTTGAAGTCTCCGCCAATCGAGCTGATGTCCGGTGCCATCGTCAATCAAACGGCAGCACTGATAAAGCAGCAGTCATTCGACTGATAAGACCTCCAAGCACACCCTGATGAGAAGCCGGAGCCGACAAATGAAGATTGCGAAGGCTTTTGCAAAGTCAGGACAAATGAAGAATCCTCTCCACAGATTATACACCCGGCCGAAGTCTTTTTCAGACTAAAGCTGATGTCCGGTCTTGTCACCGTTCGGATGACAATGCCGATGAAACATACCCGGTTTTGTCGTCATTCATACGGCAATACTGGTTAAACCCCAGTTCGTTCACTGATGGAACCTCGAGATGATCTCAACAAAGCTGTGTCACTACTAAAGGGGCCTCTTTCGGTTCTGATAAAAGTCAATACAAAATGACTAAGGGAAGCCAAGGCAAGTGTGAGGCCTAAAAGCACCAAATGGGCCGGCCGATTGGGCTTCTGAGAATGGCGCCGGGAACCTCAACGAAGGGCCGCTGGACGCGCCGGGAGCTGTGGCAAGCAAGCTGGCCACACCGACTGCCCTCCACCGAGAGCACAGAAGGATGAGACCTATATAAACATACCACCTTTGAAAGAAAAGGGGATCGGAGGATCGGAAGCCAGACCATCGATCAAAAAAGAAAGAAAAGAGAAGAAGCTAGAGAGAGAGAGAGCCTCCTCCGCTGAAAAGAAAGAAAGAGAGAAGAGACCGATCAAGAGGGAAGAAGCTCCAGGTGGGCTTCCGGGGAGGGAGAGGAGTCAATGCTCCGCCCTCCCCCTTGTTTTCTTTTCTTCTATTTCATGTAATAGTTTTGAATCTTATCTGGATTCATGTAATGTAGCCGAGACATCTCGGCATCTGTCTGTTCCCCTTTCCCTCACTCTCTCCCTGTAATCAGTTTGAGTATTGGAATGGTGTTTCATATGGGTTTTCTCATCATGTGTCTTCCGTGATGGGCATCGCCAAAGGAATGGATATATATGTACGATGGGTTATAGTTTGAGCCTGATTTTTGCTTCTTCTGAAGCCCTATTGCCCTTCCCTGTGTTATCTGTAAACCAGTAGCATGACGATCCGATTTGCCTATTTCTTTTCTCTGCTTCGTAGCACCATTAGTGCTCACCTCGGAGCCCGGAACATACTATTCCTTGGCTGCTGGGATGAAGCCGTGCTGTGCAATGATCGAAGCTTGAGAAACTCCGGGGTTCCAAGCGTATGTGCTTCCTCCGTTGATGTCATCGAAGCCGCCTCTGGGGCCAGAGACAGCCATCTCTTGGTTCCCAGGGCGACGAATGACCATATCAAGCATGTCCCCAAGCTCTGCGTGACGATGGCGATGGACAGGGGCATTCAGACTTCGGCCTCCCAGATGCCTCTTGAACCCTAATACTCCCTTGAATTTTAGACTTGATCCAACTCAGAGTGGATGCCTTGAGTAGTTTAGAGCCCATAGAGTCCGTCAGTTCCTGCCCAAACCAACATGAAACCCAAAACAGAGTATCGTAAGCTCTGTTTCTTCTCCCGGCGCCCTCACAGCTCTCGGCCCCGCCAACAGTGAAGCTGATGAACAGCCCTCGGCGCAAGCCTTCTTGCGCCGAGATCCCATCTCCCGGGCGCGCCGGGAGCCACCCGTTCCACTTCTCGCCATCGCGTCGGGGCCGACTTGTCTTCACGCCGGGAGGACCCCGTGCTGAGAGCCCCTTGGCCACCTTATTAGCGCACCGGGAAGCCCGCGCCGGGAACTCTTTGGCATCCTTGCCATTGACGCCGAGAGGCCTTCCTCTTGGCCAATCTGTAAACCTCAAGCCGTAAAACCCTTGCTACCATTGATAAACCCTGTAAATATCCTTGTGAGCTGCTCAACACAATCCGACCTTCTGTCAAGGGATGCCTTGGGTCGTCACATGCATTTCGAGGACGACAACCACTGGGAGCAACTCCCCTTCTTCTACGCGGTTCCTCGAACCCGATCGGCTTTTATAAACCCTCAGACCAAGGAAGCTCTGCCACTGCATAAGCTTCTACGGTCTCAAAAGGGATATCAAGATATTGCTCCAAGCATACACAGGCGCCAGGGGTTCCATACCCCTCTATTTTTGGCTTTCACCCCGACATTCAGTGGGTGATCGTCTATCATTCCCTGGCAAAATGTTAAGTCCAGGGGAGATGCTGTCAAAATTCTCCCAGGATGCCAGAGATGACATGAAACCCATCCCCGGGACCTTATCTATCAGTGGTGACAGAGGCTCCTTATCCCCTATTGTTCCCCTCCCACTCTTCTTATGTTCCCGGCCTTCCTTGGGAATCCATACCAAAACAGGTCGAAGTCCAGTGAATTGAGCCATTTTGACTCCTCAGGGTCCGTTTGCTTCAACCTGATCATCATGAAACCCAAAACAGAGTACCGTAAGCTCTGTTCTGGTCCCGGCGCCCTCACAGCTCTCGGCTCAGCCTATAGTAAACCGGGTGAATAGCTCCCGGCGCCACTTCTTCAGGCGCCGAGAACCCCCAGGAACAGCTCCTCCCCCTTTCATCCCCGCGCGCCGGGAGCCCATACGCCTTGGCCTTCTTCCCTGCGCGCCGGGAGCCCTCTCTGCATCCTCCGCGCCGGGAAGCCTTCTGCCCTTCGCGCCGGGAACCTGGCACTTTGGCCGCGTCGGGAGGCCCCCTCCCCTTTGGCTTAGCTGCGCCGAGAACCCCCCTTCTAGCACTTCTTCCTCACGCCGGGAAGCCTACGCCGAAGAGCTCCCCTTTTGCTTTTCTTTGTCGCGTCGGGAACCCAAGCCCTCTCGTCTTGGCGCCGAGAACCCCCGGCCTTCTTGTTATTGGCGCCGGAAGCCCTGGCCCTCCCATTTTGGGTCGTGCCGAGAGCCTGTGCCCATTCAGAGTGTGCCGAGAGCCCAATCTACCGCCCAATGAATTCCAACACCCAAAACGAACCCACAAAGGGATATCTGTGGATCACCCGATATGTCCCGGGGATAAAACTGAAGGGGAGTCATAACCCCTACGTTCCACCTAACTGCAACGGATTTACGAATAACCCTTTTGCTCGGGGGGATTCTGCCACTGCATGAATTCCGCTAGCGTTCCAAAGGGAAAATCATACATTGCCCTATAGCCCATATGTATACGGGTTGGGAGGTTCGGCCTCTCTATCTCTCGGCTTTCATCCCAGCATCCCGTGGGTGATAGCCTATTTCCCCCCTGGGCGTAACCCAGATTAAGAGGAAAGGCTGTCGAAATACCGATCGAAGCTTTAAACCTATATCATGGTCATGGCTCTGCCGTTCCGTGGTGGACATCTTCTATCTCCTTGTTCCCACCAAGTATAACTGTTTTGAGCCGCCAATCACACGATCTAGTCTGTTTCTGTGGTTGATGTTATTATCTTACCCGCCTCCCTAGCCCTGGTAGGAAGTTTAAAATTAAGCATGTGAATATCTGTTTGCCTCTCGAGGCCTCCTACTTTAGCGTTTAATCAAGGGTTGTCCTTCCCTGGAAGGACGTAATTAACGTCATAACGTTCATGGTATGACGGACTTCAGGTCCCGACACGATCACTCACAATCGACTGACCATGTCAGATCGAGCGCACAATAAAATTGTCACTTTGGTGACTGGCACGCCAATAAATCAATAAATAAATAAATAAACTAATAAATAATAAACAAAAAAATAAACAAACGATAAAAAAATTACGCGTCCACAATGGGCTAAGAACTAATGCTTGAGTTTCTGAACTACCCAGACTAAAGCAGCACAAGTCTTCTCTATGGCTGAGTACCTCTGCTCACAGGGGTTGAGAAACTTTGACAAGTAGTAGGCTGCCCTTTCTTTTCCTTCTTCGTCAACTTGAGCTAGGACAGCACCTACAGAGTCATCTAGGACGGAAATGTAGAGAACAAGCAGTTTGCTTGGAACTGGCGGCCTCAGGACAGGAGGATTTGAGAGGTAATCCTTCAATCCGTCAAAAGCTGCCTGACATTTGTCATCCCAAATGAACTTAACTCTCGGCTTAGTAAGCTCTTAGAACGGCCTACATCTTTATGAATGCTGGGAAACAAATCGGCGAATAAATTGCAACCTCCCGATCAACCCTCGGACTTCTTTCAAATTCTTGGGAGGAGGCATTTCCCTTATGGCCTTTGCCTTGTTGGGATCAATCTCGATACCCCTCTTACTTACGATGAATCCAAGCAACTTCCCTGATGAAACCGCAAACACGCACTTCTTGGGATTCATTTTTAGCTGATACTCCCGTGCTCTTTGCAAGACTTTGGTTAGAACCCCGGGATGCTCAATCCTTGTTCTTGATTTTACTACCAAGTCGTCAACATACACCTCTATATAAATGTGGATCATATCATGAAAAATTGCCATCATAGCCCGTTGATAGGTGGCTCCAGCATTCTTAAGTCCAAAGGGCATGACCATATAGCAATAAGTTCCCCATGGTGTAGTGAACGATGTTTTCTCTTGATCTTCCTCAGCCAGGCGAATCTGATTGTAACCTGAAAAGTCATCCATAAAGGAGAGAGTCTCATATCCTTCCGTATTATCGATTAAAATATCAATATGAGGGAGGGGGAAGTCGTCTTTAGGACACGCGCGGTTGAGGTCCCGAAAGTCTATACAAATCCGCACATTTCCATCTTTCTTCATGACTGGGACGATGTTAGCCACCCAATTGGGATAGAGGATAACTCTAACGAATCTAGCCTTATGAAGCTTATCGACCTCTTCTTTCATTTTTAATGCCATATTAGGGTGGAAACGTCTCAACCGATGTTTAACCGGAATGGACCCTGGCTTAAGTGTAAGTCGATGTTCAACGAGTGCAGGGTCTAGTCCAGGCATATCTTCATAACTCCATGCAAATGTGTCCTTATATTCTTGAAGAACCAAAATAAGCGCCTCCTCTTCGGAGGGCGGCAAGTTCTTACTAATGAGGATAATCCTAGGGTCTTCTTCAGTACCCAAATTTATTTCTTTGGTGGGTTCTTCTACTGAGGCTGATGGCTCATCGAATCTTCTCATGCCACTGGCAAAAGCATCAGCCTCGTCCTCATATTCTTCGTAACCTTCATCCCCCTCTTCAATAGGGTCTTCATCATTCATGATCTCATAAACACCAAAACCCTCATTAAAAACACAAGTATCCTCATATTCTACTTCCGGCAGGATAATCGGATTCTCCAGAAATTCGGGAAGAGCTAAGCATGCCCGGCACCTTCTAGCTAGTTCCAACAAGAATCTACGAGGAATCTACTTACCCTTGGATCTCTTATGTGAAGCTACCCCATGAGTCTTAAAACTAGAAAGTAAGAGCAACTAGCATGATCACTAGAATTCGACAAAGATGAAGGAGGTGAGGAAAAGATGGGTACAGAAGGAGATATAGATGAAGACCCCTCATCGGAGGGGTAGAGAAGGTTCCCTACTGAATCTTGGAAGAGCGGCCCCTGGGTCGGGACACACTTAGGAAGAAGATAGGAGGTCTTCTCAATCGAGATGAAAGATTAGAAAGTTTGAATTTTGGCATTTTTTTCATTTTCATTTTCAAGAAGAAGGCAATGAGAGGGAGGAATAGGGGGTGGTGTTAAGATTGACAGATTGACGAAAGATGACCCACGTGGGGGTGTGATGGAGAGTTTAGAGAATTGCTCGAGGAGCGAGGGAGGAATCGGAGGAGAAACTTGAAGTGAATTTGGAGAAAAGGTTATCAAGACCGCGGGCGGTCTAGGGACATCTGAGTAAAATATTTGATTAAACAAACGGTCAACAATCGTTGGATGAATGGATTTAATAGAGAAGAGGCCGGCCCACAGCCTATCTATGTTGAAGCCTTCTTCGAACGGCACATCAAGATCCCCGGTATCTGTGTAATTGCTTAGAAGCTGTCTCTTGTTCGTGATCGTTGCTGGCTTTTCAATTAATTCATGAATCAGTGGCGGCCATTCCGAATCGGTTGGCATAAATAGTCGGCTCAGAGCAATAGTGATATCGTTCATGTCGAACCATCTATACCAGTCACATTCGGGGTCATCCATCTTTCTTCTTTTATCTAGCCGTAAAGACTCCACAGCTTTATATGTAACCAGTGGGGCTAGGTGGCGAGCAAACTGCCGTGCATGTACATCTTGACAATCCATCATGGAAGTGACTAGCGTGATTTGCTCATCATTATGAGTGCCTCATTTCATAAAGTGTGTTTGTAGGGTCCATGTAAGGGGCTGCCGATCTGTCTTGAGAGTGGAAGTCATAACGGCCCATGGCTCATCTTTGTCTTTGCTTGGCCCCTTATACCCTAGGCCACCTCGGGGAATCATCTTTTGATGCCTGACGGGCTTGACTCGCCCCTGAATATTAACACCCAAGCCTTTACCAGTTCTATACCCCATTTTCATCAGAATGTTCCATCTTGGTGTGTTCATCAAACCCTTTTTTTTCTTGCCTTTGGACGGTTGTGGTGACATTTGGGTGGTAGGAGGGGTTGAGGGAGACGACCTTACCAAGTCTTGCCGCAGATCGGCAACATCCAAAACTGAGAGCAAAGGCCTATTGGAAGGCCACATAGAAGGCACTGATGTTGCGGAATGTATATCTTCTGTCGGCAAAATGGGCATACTAGTGACTTTAATAATGTGCCCTTTGTGCGGAAATTTTATGCATTGATGATTCGTGGAAGGCACAGCATCAAGCTCTTGAATGTAAGGGCGACCAAAAATGCCATTGAATGTCGGGTCCATGTCTAGAATATGGAAATCCGCTGTGACTGAGACTGGATCCAAACCAACTTTTAAAGTGATCATCCCTAAAGGCGGCTTCTTGGTGTTATCATATGCTGTGACAGTGATTGTAGATGGCCGGATTTGACTCTCCGGAATGCCACACATTTTCAAGGTACTTTGTGACAAAACATTAATGGATGCCCCAGTATCCACGAAACATTATTTCACTGCCACCTTGTTAATGTCAATAGTAATGCACAGTGCATAGTTCCTGGCCGGCTGCGGAGCCAATTCATGTTCATAGAAAGTGATGGCTGGTTGATTGCTGGCTGGACTTAAAACTGTAGTGACCTGTTCAACTGGGATATCTTCGTTTACCATTACTTTCTGCAAATATTGCTTCAAAGCCAGATGGTGTATAGTAGATCTTTTGATCAATTCTAGAATAGAAATTTAGGCCGACGTTCTATCCAAATGCTTCAATAAGTCATACTCCGTGCCTGGTGCAGACTCTTGTTCCTGTTCTCCTTGTTCTTGTATCGGCTCTTGCTCCCGCTGGGGAAACACTCGATGGAACATCCGTCCACTACGGAGCACCATTGTTTTCGGAGCCTCTGTCGGGCCTAGGGTAGGTGAAGGGGTAGAGGATGCAAAGGGAATGGTGTAGGGCGTGTTGGGTGCTGGTGCAAGATTGGCAGGAGGAGGGGTTCTTATAAGAGGCTTCGCCGGCTGGGGGTTATCGAAACACGGCGACGGGGGTCGAGTGACAAGGAGGGGCCTTCGAAGCATGATGGTGGTGGTCGGGGTAGATTGTGGCGAAATAGGAGGGGTGACGGTTGCCGGCGAGGGGTGGATAAGGAGAGGTCTATTTGGTTGAGGGTTTTGGGGTGAAGGAGAATTCGTGGGTTGGCGTAAAAGAAGAGGCCGTGAAGGAATAGGGTTAGGGTTGAGTGGCCCTGGAGTGCTGGAACGTATGAGGGGACGTGGTGATTGGGAAAGGGGGACAGGTTGAAGCCTTCTTAGCAATTGTGGTTGTTGCGATTGACTGGAGTTTTGATTAATGGCCGCAACAGAGGCGCTTTCCTTATGCCAGCCTTGCCCTCTCTCCACTTCATGGATTGAGGTGACAAGGTTTACCTGTTGATTTTGAACCGGGTGCTCCGGTAGCGGATTATTGACAATCCCCATATTTGGCTGGGGTGCAGGAGTATGCTGTTGCTGGGGAACTTGTTGATGCTGACCTTGCTGCGGGGGTTGTTGAGCCGGTGGTTGCCGAGGAGACCTTCGAGCTTTTAAAGTAGCAATAACCCTCCTCATCTCATCCCAATCAATATCACCTTGATCATTCATATCATGTATGTAATACTGGAAGTGAAAACAATGATCGATATTGTGCCCCGGCTGCCGATGGAAGATGCAATATCGAGAGGTGTCCACATGTTGCGGCCATATCGTTCTTTCTTTAGGCAAGGTGAGCACGTTGGCGGCCATGAGGGCATTGAAAATATCTAATAGGCTTTCGGGTAAGGGAGGGTATTGTGCTCTTCGAGGACCCAATGGTCTTCTTGGTTGTTGCAGTTGTTGTGGTGCATAATTGGCTAGCGGGGGCACTTGGTGGTACTGTACGGGTTGATTCTGTGGAGCAAAGTGGGGTTGTTGTTGAGGAGGCTGTAAGGTCTGAGGAGGGTTATTATTTGGCTGGTGGACTTGGTTTTGAAAGGCGGGCTGCTGTGGTGGCGGCCTTTGGTTTGGATGGTGGCGAAAAGGTGTGGAATTACCGAACGTGCTCACCTGCTCATTAATAACAGTGCCTTCAGTGGTCGCACCAGTATTACCAACATTAACGTTCTTCTTCATTACCTTTGGCCTTGGTTCAAACATGCCCATAATGGGCGAATCCTTCATCTGTGTTTGTATGTATCTAGCTCTTTCATAGAGCTCTTCCATAGTGCTGAACTTGTTCATGGCTAAAATATGACGGAACTGCGGAGTGGAGTTTGATATAATCATCTTTACTTGCTCCGTTTCCGACAGTGTGCCCTTTAATTTTTCGGCCATAGCTCTCCACCTATCAGAAAATAAAATGAAGTCCTCCTCGGGCTTCATCTTTTCGGCAACCAGATTAGTAACAGACAAAGAGGGACCCATACGCTCCTTGTACTTCTGCAGAAACTTCCGTTGAACAGCATCAAAGTCACCGGCATCGGCCGGCTCCAAGGAGTAAAACCATTCTAATGTCGGGCCATCTAAAGACCGCCTAAAGAGATAAGCCAGAGAAGTATTGTTATCTTGCTAAAATGATGCCTCATATAAGAAGTCTTTCAAGTGGATGTACAGATTATCCGTTCCATTGTACCGTCGAAAATTCGGCATTTCTGATGGGGGCAGATGAAAAACAGGCAGAGTGGGAAGCATAACTTCGGGAGCGGCCTTGGGTGCAGTGACCTTCTTGAGCTGCTCCTCCATACTAGCCATCCTTTGGAGGAGCATAGTGTGGTTATCAGACTCGGCTGGGGCCCGATGAAAAAAGTATTGGTTCGGTGTAGGTCTTCTCAAGAATTGAGGAACAGAAGGTTGTTGAGGCTTAGTAATAGAGTGACTTGCCGGTTGGGCCGGCGTAGTCATAACAGGAGTTGGTGGGCGCGAGGGCACCCTAGGTGGGACCGTCTGGTCGTTGGGAGAACTAGAGGAGTGGCCACCCATGGCCTGGGGAGGATTAGAAAATGATGTGACAGACTTTCCTTTTAAAGCAGCTTGGGCCACCTAGCGTTGGGAGTCATCCAGCTGAGCAAGAACTTTGAGAACATCGTTAAAGTTGAAAGAAGGGGAAGCGTCCCCTAAAGTATTTTGAATGGTAGGTTGAGCTTGGGAAGAAGGCTCAACCTCCAGAGAAGTGGTGTCCACCATGTGGACCTGAGTGGGAGAAGGAATGTAGTTTCCCTCGTAGTAGGCAGAATCCTGAGAGGGAATCTCATAAAATGGATCAGAGTGACCCTCCTCATAACCATCATAAGTATACCCATAGTTGGCCATATTGATGATTTTACCTGAACGAAGTTTCATACTTAAGGAAGAAGAAATAGGTTTCCAACAAGCAAGTATACCCAAGAGATATCAAAATAACACTCAAGTTGTAATGAGCCCAAAGTTTTAAGGTTTTCTTTGAAGATTAAGGTGGATTTTATAATAAGCTCTCTCCTTTGAATGTGGGTCCCGGTTGAAAGTTTGGGTATAATCTCCGGGTATCTAGGTTCTTTCTCTATCCTCACCAACGTATGGGTCAACTATACTCAAGGTGCTTCAATGGTACAACCTACCCAGCGTCCGTGAGGGAATCCATGGGTGCGGGGACTTATGGAGGCTTGGTTTAGGAATTTCCGGTCCAATGAGACAGAATGCTCAAAGGAGGGTCCTTCCTTCACCAAGAGAGGGTGTGAGTCCTAAAAGTGTGGGGAGAGGAGGTCTCCCAAGCCGAATGCCCTAAATGTAGCCTAATGCAGGCAATATCATGCAGATGATATCAAAATCAATCAAATGAATGAACAATAGTAAACAGGGGCTCTGTGGGCACAGAAAAAAAAGACGACCTGGATAAGGTCGCTATATCGACAAGAAGCGAGTGAGTGTCAGTCGCTAATCACTTTGAATAGTGCGAACAGATAGCAACCAAAATAAAATAGCGCCTTAAAGTGAGGCACTGTCTGTAGAAATGACGCATGTGCACAGGGGTGTCAGATAGCAGTAATCAAACTTAAAATGAGGAATAAAAGCAATGATAATCCAAAAAAATGCCTTTCAGTAAGGCCCTGTACCGGTGAAAGATGCCTCTGAAAGGGGCGTCAAAATGCAGTAATCAGAAATCTGACACCTTCGTGTGAGGCGTTATATTGGGAAATGATGCCTCTGTGAGGGGCGTTAATTATAAAATGATGAAAATGCTCGCAAAAATGAAAACAGCGCCTGTTCGAACGGTCGATGTATGTGGAAATGACGGCGGTATGAAGGGCCTTATTCAGTTCCAGAGAATCGTTAACCCTGGTTCAAGATAGAAATCAATTTCTTTTCTAATAAAACTGATATGGACACCACGCAAATTGGCTAATCCAGTGGGAGGTGTGCACGTGGTGCACAAAAGGAGTGTGCTACGTGGAGCACGAACGAGGGGCACGCGAGGGCGCGAAAGGGAGGGGCACGCGAGGGTGCCGAAGGAGGGGCACGCGAGGGCGCGAAAGGGGAGGGGCACGCGAGGGCGCGAAAGGAAGGGGTAATCAAACTAAAAACAAAAAGTGTCCCACCGTGATCGCCAATTTGTGAACGTGTCACATAGACATTTTTAAAGAGAGAAATATAACGATGATTAAGGATGGATGGTTATGCTAAAATAAGTGGGACAGGAAGGAAAAAGGGATGAGCATGAGATGCTCTATGGAGGGTGATCACCAGAGGGGTTACCTCAAAAGAAGAAGGATGATCACATGTACCTTGTACTGAGCGGGTGAGATTGTGGATTCTTCCTTCCTCCTTCTATCGGCCGGCCAACGAAGGGGGTTTATAGCTTGATTACCCTTACAAGAAAAACACACAAAATGAACAAAGATATAGATTAGCCAAAGTTTGTAGTATCAATGCTCTAAAAATATGAAATCAATCAAATTAAGCATGAACACACCTTGTGTGTTTTGGTTTAAAACCCCTTAAGAGGATTAACAAGGTTGGGAATAATGGATGCAGTGATATGATTATGCAAAGCAATTATACTAAAGAAAAGGGTGCGTGTGTGATGAGATGAATATAACTAACAACTAAAAGACTAAAAGAAGAAACGCCCTTCTGCTGTGTGTGCAGCAGTAATAGAGAGGAAAACAAAAGCTTCGACTGCGGTAGTGGATGAAGATTATGCCGGAGGAAGAACTGTCGCCCGTGGGAGAAGAACGCCACTAGGAGGAAGAACCTGCAAGGAAATTGAAAGAACTCTCTTCTCTCTCTGTTCGGCGAAAAAGCTTTCTGCCTGTTAAACTCTCTTGTTGTTCTTCTTCCTTTTTTTTTCTCTCTTCTGCGTTCCCTCTCGCGCGTGAGGGATTCAAGGGGTATTTATAGGGCCAAAATTTCTTGTATTAATAGGATTAAAACAAGGCAATGAATCCTCAATAAGGAACCCTCTTCCCAATCGAACACAAGGTGTAAAATGGGGAAAGGATTACTACTGGGAAGAAGCAGGCGGAAGGGACACGGAAGTGAAAATGATGACCCAACTAGGGGCGTCAATTGAAATGATGACATTCACACAGTCGTTAATTTCCTGAATTTAATTATAGAAATAAAGGACTTTCCTTATTTAAAATCGTTGAATGACGCCTGCGTGAACGGGCGTTAAATAATAAACGCCCCTCATTAGGACGTCAATTACCTTATTTTTTTATTTTCTTTAGAATTTGTTAAATCCTGAAAATAACGATCGTTTGAACAATCGTCTATTTTAGAAAAACGCCCTCAATTAGGTCGTCAATTAAATGACGCCCTCCATCTAGGCGTTAATTTCAATTATTTAAAGGAAAAACCCAAGAAATTACAATTAATATGTAGAAATTAGAAAAACTTCATATTAAGCCAATATTAAAGTCCACTTTAGGGCGTCACACGGCGACATGAGATTTACTCAATGTAGTATCGATTTTGGCGTGTCTACAATCTCCAAGCTTCAAGCGGCTCCAGGCAATGAGCAAGGAGAATTGTGTGTGGGTGACTTGGTCGTCAGCTAAGGACGCCGAGGGTATGTAGCTTGTACTTCCCTCACACGGTGTTTCGCCAAGACACACAAGTCTACCCCCGCCACGTGTGTGACGTTATGACAAGGGTGAACGCCCGCTCATGTTGGGACTTCCCCTCGCGTGCCCGCCGACCGCAACTACGCACGCACTATGACGTCACGCTTCCCCGCAGTCACGAGGCCATATCTGACTGCTCGACTCGAGCTGTGATCGACCCTCACCCAGAGACCAGCCCGATGCTTTCTCTGGCTATGCAGTCATAGTCCCTCGTTTGGCGAAGTGAACAAGGCCCGTGCCACGAGAGGGACCCTCTGTGAAACACGCGGATATCCACCTTATCCAGCATTGACCCGGGGACCGACCCACACGTCGGAATTGTCCCGCGGCTTGCGCCCATTGTACTCCAGCCACCCCGGCCCATTTGTAAAGCCCACGTGGCTCTCACATATAGCATGAAACCAGTTGAACACACGTACCTATACTCGGGCCTCAGCCTCTTCATGGCGCCCGCCTCCTTCAGTTACAACGGTTCCTCCGGCACCCGACTGCCAGTCACACCGGGCCCCGAGCACGACCATCGAGGTCTCCCGGCGCCCGCCTCCTCCAGTCACAACGGTGTGCCCGGCACCCGACTGCCAGTCACATCGGGCCCCGAGCACGACCATTGAGGTCTCTCGGCGCCCGCCTCCTCCAATCACAACGGTGCCTCCGGCACCAAACTGTCAACAACTCCAGTCACAACGGTACCCCTAGCACCAGACTGTCAGCTACTCCAGTCACATCGCGCCCGCGGCACCTGATCACTCAACAACTCCAGTCACAACGGTGCCCCCAACACCAGACTGCCACCTACTCCTGCGACATCGGGGCCCGCAGCGCCCGCCTCCTCAGTCACAACGGTGCCCCCAGCACCCGACTGCCAGCCACTCCAGTTACATCAGGGCCCACGGCACCTGACCGCTCAACAATCCAGTCACATCGGGGCCCCTGGCACCCGACCATTCAACAACTCAGTCACAACGGTGCCCCCGGCACTCAACTGCCAGCTACTCCAGCCACATCGGGGCCCACGGCACCCGATCACTCAATAACTCCAGTCACACCGGGCCCCGAGCATGACCATCGAGGTCTCCCGACACCCGCCTCCTTCAGTCACAACGGTGCCTTCGGCACCCGACTGCCAGTCACATTGGGCCCTGAGCATGACCATCGAGGTCTCCCGGCGCCCGTCTCCTCCAGTCACATCGAGGCCCCCGGCACCCGACAACTCAACAACTCAGTCACAAGGGCGCCCCCGGCACCCGACTGCCAGCCACTCCAGTTACATCGGGGCCCACGGCACTCGACCGCTCAACAATCCAGTCACATCAGGGCCCCCGGTGACCGACAGCTCAACAGCACGGTCACAACTCACAACGGTGCCTCCGGCACCCGACTGTCAACAACTCAGTCACAACAGTGCCCCGGGCACCCGATTGCTAGCCATCTCAGTCACAACGGTGCCTCGGGCACCCGACCACTCAACAACTCAGTCACAACGGTGCCCCCGGCACCCGACTGCCAGCCATCTCAGTCACAACGGTGCCCCCGGCACTGGAACACTCAACAACTCTGTCACAACGGTGCCCCCGGCACCCGAACACTCAACAACTTTATCACAACGGTGCCCCCAGCACCCGACTGCCAGCTACTCCAGTCACGTCGGGACCCGCAACACCCGATGGCCAACAACTCCAGTCCCACCGGTGCCTACGACACCCGACAATTCTAGGCTCGACGGCTTTTGATTGCTCCAGTCATGGCGATGCTCACGCCATCCAACCACTCCAGTCACAACGGCGCCCGGTCGCTCTAATCACAAGTGGTGCCTGCATCATCCGGTCGCCTCGGCCTTGGTGACGTCCAACCGCTCCAACACAATGGTGCCTACGGCACCCCTACTGCCCCGACCGTAACATTGTCTCATGTCGAGAATACATTATAATGCCCCTCGGGTGGCATCCTGCTGAGTCACAGGTCCTCTTATTGATACTATGTACGGATACAGAACTACCCATACAATAACGTAATGACCCGGGGACCGTCAGAAATGACGAAATTGTCCCGCGGCTTGCAAGAAATTGTAATCGGGCTCTCATGCCCCCATATAAATGCCTTTCATAATATATAAGTCATGTAATCCAGTCAGGGAGCGGATTCCCCTCCTCGTTGGAACCAATCTCTCTGGCCCTAGTTATCCCTGTTGTGTTGCTGTTGCCCTGTCGCTGTTGCACGGACTAAGCCCTCCCGACGTCGTGGCTCCCAGGGTCCCTGACTCTCTCTTCGGCAGTAGAAACAAAGGTGTTCGGATTCAATCCGATGTAAAATAAACACCGGTTGCTTGCGACCGGTGGGGAAAGACGTCCAATACACGAATTCCTATAATCGCCTACGCACTCGCATCCGTAGAACCCCTTCTATCCACATGTCACCCGATCCCTCGAGCCACGTGTCGCATCCTGGCGATGCTTCCCCGGTTAATCCTCGGTCCCATAGGTGATTGTCGAGAAATCGACTGGCACGCCCACATTCCACCCAGCCATCCTTGTCCCAGTCTCCCAGAATGATGAACCATACGCCATCCCTTCCAGTGCGTTCATATCGTTCTCTCTGCCTTCTTCTCAATACCCCCAGAATCCCCGCGTGCCTAGTCAACCTATCTTGACCTTCCGTAAAAGGTGAGTGTACACCCCCGCCACGAGGACAAAACGACAAGGGACTCCCCGCGGTCGTAAACATCCATCTAGCTATGTTACTTTCTATTTTACTACATTCATGCATGATACATTTTTTCCTAGATCCTACTTCTAAAGAGATTTTCCAATCCAAAACACAGGGAGGGGGGATGGTCGAAAGTCTCGACCATCCCCCTTTCCGCCCCCCTTCCCGGTACGATCACCCCTAATTGCATGTTTTCTTTTTGGTTTGAGCATATACTACGCTATCATAGTCTAATGGGTTTATTCTCTCTATTTACTGGTTAATTTTTAGGAACTTCATCATCGACTTGCAGAGCTCTGCGTTCTTGGCCAATCGAGAGCGAGGACAGGAAAACCCCACATTCTCCCACTTCAAAGGCATCACAATCATCCTACCCATGTGAGGCCCAGGTATAAGCCTCTGGCAATCACTCTATCTCCTTCTTTCTAACCCGTGCACTGTAGGCCTAGCAGTAGTTCGGAGAGAGGCGACACACACGCATCGTCGTCGCTCGCCACCACTTTCAGCGCATACATTGGTTTCTTTCAAATTGATTAAGTTCTTCATGCATGGCACTGACCCAATGTTCATCCTACAGGGCTTCTTCAATGTTTTTGGGTTCCACTTGAGATACAAATGCAATGAGGTCCTCATTAGTTACTTCTTTATGGAAGGATCTGGTCCTAGGGGGTTCATGGAGATTTCCTATGATGTTTTGAATAGGATGGTCTTTCAATGTCCGGATGTTGGTAGAAGACTCACCGGGCATGAGTTGAGTTGAGATTTCGATCATCCGACCTACTCCTTATTCTGCAGTTGGTGGTTGGCTGCTCTCCATGAGTTCTTCTTTAGACTCTAGAAATATGCCATCATCCTCCTCCTTTTCCCTATTAACAACATCTTTATCTGAATCAGTTGACATTTCAACAAACACCACATGTGGAGTTTCCTCCATAGTTTGATTCTTCACATTAAAAATTCTATATACCCTTGATGTTTTAGAATACCCCAAGAATACTCCAATAACACTATTAGCCTCAAATTTATCAAGATCAACTTTGTCATTATTATGGATGTAACATTTTGAACCAAAGGCTCGAAAATAGGCTAAGTTGGGTTTCTTACCTTTGAGCATTTCATAGGGTGTTTTCTTACTTTTTGGCCTTACCATGGCCCTGTTGATTATGTAGCAAGTCGTGTTTGCTGCTTCAGCCCAGAATTTTCTTGGGAGCTTATTTTCAATCAACATTGTCCGGGCGATCTCCACAATTGTCTGATTCCTTCTCTCCACAATTCCGTTTTGCTCCAAGGTCCTGGGAGAGGAAAATCTATGTGTTACACCTTACTGGTCGTAGAATTCAGAGAAATAGGAAATTTTAAATTCTCCTCCATGATCTGATAAGATGGTGGATATTCAGAATTTACCTTCTTGTTTTACTTTTCTGAAGAGTTTTTGAAATTCAAGAAAGGCATCATTTTTATTAGTCAAGAAAAAGATCCAAGTGAAACGAGAAAAGTCATCAATTAACACATATCCAAATCTTCTTCCATTGATGCTGGCTGTTCTAGTTAGACCAAACAAGTCCATATGCATAATTTTAAAGGGCATGGTTGAGAAGGGCTCACTTCTAGGTTTAAACGATTTTTGAGTTTGTTTACCTAGGGAACATGCTTTACAAACTTGGGTGTTCTTTTTATAAGATAGGCTGGGCAGACCTCTTACCATTCCATGCTTGGATAGTTTGTGTAGCATATTATAACTAACATGCCCCAGCCTTCTATGCCACAGCCACGTATCATTAGGTTGGTTGGCAGACAGAGAAAGGTTTTCAGCAAGAGAACTATTAAGATCTACCATATATACATTGTTCAGTCTATGACCTACAAATTTCATAGAATCAAAATTTTGCTCAAATATCTTACATTCATTGGCATCGAACATTACCTTGTGGCCTTTGTCACACATCTGGGTTATGCTGAGCAAGTTATGCTCAAGACCTTCTACAAGCATTAGATTTTCAATGAGATTGGAAGAGTTCTTACCAATTGTTCCTGTGTCAATGATCTTCCCTTTATCTTTGCCTCCAAACCTCACTTGTCCTCCTTCTTTCTTGATCAGATGGATGAATTTCTTCTTATCTCCGATCATATGCCTTGAGCAACCGCTATCCAAGTACCATCGATTGTGATGGGCTGCTAGGCATTCCTGCACAGAACACATTAAGTAGAAGCTTTGGGAACCCAAATAAATTTGTGTCCACAATCATAGTTGAAAGCATATAATAAGTTCTTTGGAATCCACAATTGTTTAAATGGTCTCATTCTCTGCCCAGACCAGCAATGGTTACTAGTGTGTCCAAGTTTGTTACAGGTGTGACATACATGTTTCATGAAGTTCATGAAGTATGAATTAAATTGTGGTCTAGTTCTTAGATTTCGAAATATGTTGAATTGGGTATGGAATGTACCCAAGTTTGGCTGTCTGTACTCCTTTCTTTTATCACTAGACTAGTTTTTCTTCTCGAAGCAACACGATGAGCTGCGTTGACGCATACCTCGAGTGCATTGACCTGATTGACACTGATGAACACAAACGCGTCGACCTGATTGGTCATTGCGTCGACTGTGGGCCCTAGCCGGCTCTGGCTCAGTAGTGTTGCGTCGACCCAATGAGCTAGTGCGTCGACCCTGGGTTCCAGTTTGTTTTTTGTTACCAGGCTGATAATTGCTTCCTTGATTCTTAGGGTTTTATCCTTGACCTTGAATGTTCTTATTTTTGATTCTTTTGGACTTAGAGGCATCCTGCCTTGTTGGTTCTTCTATTATTAATTTTCCCTTTCCTTCTTCTAGACATAATGAGATAGTCTTAAATTCAAAAGGCCTTTTTTCATAGGGGTTAAATCCCAACCCTTCCTTCCTGAAATTAACCCGAGTACCTAAGATAGCATCTAGGTTGTACTTTCCCCGGGTTATTCTTTCTAGGACGGACTGTTTGTCCTTCAACTCATTTTCAGCCCTCTCAAGATCTTTCTGCATTTAATCATTGATAGCTTTTATTGCCTCATATTTCTCAAGGTTGAGTTGATTTTCCCTTTCACATTCTTGGTACCTTAAACTGGCTTGGTTTAATTATTTTCTGAGTTCTTCTGTTTCTTCTGTTTAACTTTTCAGTTCTGAGCAATTGAATTCAGATTGCTTGATTTGTTTCTTTAGCTCTTCATTTTCTGTTCTTAAGGTCTCCATATCTTTGTTAGACGGATTGCCATGAGCTAAAGCATTAATCTTCTTTTTTCGGTTGCTTGTTTTCCTTTCTATTCATCTCACATTTTTCAAACAAGTCAGCATATGCATCTTCCAACTCTTCAATCGAAATTTTTTCAAAAGGAGTGCTTACCTAATCTTCATCTCCCATCAAACAAAATTCATCATCATCTTCTAGTGCAGATGAGCTTTCATCTTCCTCCTCGTCGTCGCTCCAAGTACAAACCATTGCTTTGGGCTTCTTTCTCTTGGCCTTGGCCATCCTTTTGAACATTTCGGGGCATTCCGCTTGCATATGCCCTGGTTTCCTACATTGGTAGCAGATGACATTGTCAGAAATTTTAATTTGGGCAGATTTAAGATTGGAGATTTTCCTTACCCGTGTCATCCTCTTTTTCTTCTGGAATTTACCTCTATTTCTTAGAAACTTCTTAAATTGCCTAGTGAGCTGGGCATGGTCAACCAGGCTTGCCTCTGGGATGTCATCTTCATCATCCTCACCAGAACCATCTGTGCTCTCCAAAACTTTGAGAGCCACAGTCGTCTTTTACTTGGTGTCTTCCTCATTCCTCTTCAGGTTGAGCTCATATGTCATGAGTGAGCCTATTAACCCGTCAACTATCATCACAGACAGGTCCTTTGAGTCCTCAATTATAGTGGCCTTGGTGTGCCACACTGGTGTGAGGGACCTAAGAATCTTCATAACCAAATCACTGTCAGAGTATTCTTTTCCAAGTAACTTTAGACAATTTGTTAATGGGGTTAGTCTTGCATACATCTCATATATGGATTCATCAGGTTTCATTCTGAACATTTCGTAATCAGAAATTAACATGTTGGCCTTGGTGGCCCTTACCTCAGCTGTTCCCGTATAGATTAACTCAAGCCTATCCCATATTTCTTTTACAGATTTGCAAGTGGATACTCTTGAGTATTCGGTGGGATGGATAGTGCACTGCATTATGTTCATTGTGCTTCAATTAGTTATGGACTTCTTGACCTAGTTAAGAGTCCATGTATCATCTACTTCCGGTAAAGCAAAGGGACCTCGACTGACTACACGCCAGAGAAGGTGATCTTGAGCATGGAGAAAAACTTCCATCTGGTTCTTCCAGTATAAGTAATTTGTTCCATCAAAGAACGGAGGTCGAATGATGGAATGGCCCTCAGCTATGAAGCTGCGAGGCACGTTCCCGTTGGATCTCCCCTGGTCGTTGGACCACATCTTTAGGGAACTTGCTCTGATACCAACTGTTGAGTGGTACGAGAGGATCTAGAAGGAGGGGATGAATAGATCCCACTCTTTTTGACCACTTTTGAAACAATCAAAAACTTGAAGGACAACGGGAGTGATTTCAAGCACGGTTCTATACTAATGCATGAGATAGTTGAAACACAATAACATGAGACATACCAAATGAGTCACAACACTTACGAAAGGGGGGTAGAATAAAAGGCGTTCAACCATCAAACCATGACACTAGAATTTTTAAGGTGGTTTGGCTGCTACCTAGCACGCCTACGTCCACCCCTCACCAAACCCGATGAGGCTTCCTGCTGACTAACAGCTTGAACACCGCTGATACACAACTTAGACACCGCTGATACACAACTTAGACAAGGAGCGAACCCTTCACGAGGACACAGTTCTCACAGTGCTGTACACAGCACCACACAGGAATGACGTCCCACACACACGCTTGAGTTTGATATGAAGAACTTGAAACAAGGAAAAACAAATGAAAGAAACACAAAATCCAGCTACTATAGAGTGAAAAAGTCAACCAAATCAGAGGTGCAAATCAATGATTCAAGAAAACATGGCTGACAAGCTTGGCTGCGGCTCCTTCTCTTCCTCTCTTACTTTCAATTTCTCTGCTGGAGATTCAGACCAGGCACTCCTTCTTCTTCTTTTTCTTTCTCACGGTCAACTCTTCTCTAGGCACACTTGCAGCCCCAGCAACAGTCTTCATGCAGAGGGCGTCCAATTTATAGACGCAGGGAGTAGAAAATTTCCCACCATGGTCCTGCCATTTGATTGGCTGAGTAAAATAAGTATTCTTTGAACAAGAGATCATGCAGCATCTTCTTCCTCATTGGCTGGCTGCAGAAAGGATGTCCTTCTATCCTAAAGACATTTCTAGACTCAAATCTCATTGGATGACTCCATGGGAAAGGACAGCAGAGAAAAAGGCATTTCCCGAATGATGTATTGATAGATCTTTCTCTTAAAAGGTGTTCAAACTGTCTCATGATGATAGAGGAAAGTTATGAGTCCTAGGATTCCTTTTTTAGACACTGAAGCACGAGATTTGGACATTTTCGCTGTCGACGATCGAGGACGCGACGATTTGATGAAGAGTATTTCATTTCGGAAGGCTTCTTATGCGTCGACGCACCTGGTCCCTTGCATCGATGCAGCTTCAAGACTTGTGAGCTGCCAGGTGCCAGGTTGAGGTTGGAGTCGACGTAGTGACGGTCTGGAGTCAACGCGGCCATTGACTCGCTTGAACTGTTTATAGGCTTGCACGCTATGCGTCGACGCAGCAAGTGGGGTGCGTCGACGCATCCTTCGAAGAATGCATCCATAATAGTCCCTAGAAGAGCATTGCATCGACGCCCTGAGATGATGGGGTCGACGTAGCTTTGAAAGCCGCTTGACGTTTGGTTCTGGAAATAGACTTGCGTTGATGCCCTAAGTTGATGGGGTCAACGCAGCGTGCCGTGACATGAAGTCCCGCGATCAATGACACCCAAGAGGGGGGTGAATTGGGTGTTTACCAATTTTAAGAAAACTTTTGGCCTTTTATAAAATATGTGATACAAAGCTAGTTAAGAGATTCAAAGGTATTTGAACACAAATTAGATTTATCAAACTTTATATGATAAGATATAGATAATGCAAGATATACGAAGATAAATCCAGAACAACAATTTGAACTAACGTTTATGTAGAATGGAGATAGAGGAAATGGAGCAAGCCACACAAAACAAGCACAATGCACAGCGGTTTTTAAGGTGGTTCGGATGCAACGACGGCAATCCTACGTCCACCCCTCACCAAACCCGGTGAGGCTTCACTTGGGGATAAATCCCCAAACGGAGACGACGCTCCAACCACACACACAGGATGACGCCTGTCCACACACACGGGGACGCACCCCAACACAAACACACACACGGAGACGAGGTCTCCAACACGATCCAACAAGCGGATCAACAAGACACACACACGCTGCGACAAGTGCCGCACTCCACACACACAAACACTAAGATCTGATAAAACCAACACACACACGCAGATCTAAGAAGACCTATGCACAGACGAAAGGAACACGACGACCACACACGACCACGGATCTAACAACGATCCACACACACACAAGTTCGCAGTTTATACAAAACACAAATATGAACTTGAAACATAATAAGGCACAGTTTAGAATGCTCCTGATTTAGGCTCCCCCTGAGTGTATGCTCCGGATGTTTGCGTTGATTCCTTCTTCACTTGAATGACTTGAGACTCAGCTTGAATGGCCTTGTATTTGATGTAGATCTTCTTGCACGGAGTACTGTTCACGGCTACAGTACTCTTCCTTCTTCACTTGAACAACCTTCCTTTGATCTCTTCTTGAAACTCTTGAATTGCTTCTTCTCTTGATCAGAAGTTCCTTGGCTTCAGATGGTGCTAGAATGACTCCAGTTGGATGAAGAACTTACTAGATGGAGTATGCTTATGAGAGTTGTAGTAGCCTTCTTCTTGCCTTGATAGCCTCCCCCTTGATCTCTCTTGTTGGTTGCTTGCTTCTTCAATTCATTGGAGGATGAAGGCTTCAAAATGGACCTTGGATCTTCAACTGTTGGATGGAGTTTTGATTCACAAACTACTGTTCATGCTACAGTAGCACTCCTCTTCTTCTTCTCCCTTGAAGCTCTATTGGTTTCTTAGGGTTTATGGCTCCAAATGATATATTTTATAGCCCTTGAATGGTCCATAAACAAGCCCCAGACCAGATCCACAAAACATGGTGAGATTGGGGTCATTGGGATTAAACAAATGGGTAGAAAGACCTCTCCTCGAGCTTGAAACACGAAGTCAACAAAAGGGGGCTCGGGGCTGGCGGTCGATCGGAGTAAGCCAGCGGTCGACCTAGAAGTTTCAGACTGCAGCTCGGTTCATTCTGGCAGGGGCGGTCGACCGGACGCCCATGGGCGGTCGACCGCTAGAGGCAGAGCCTGTAGACATTGGGGTGCTATTATTTCAGGTCGACCGGGATTGGTCCGGAGGTCAACCGGACTTTGTTAAACCTGAAAAATGAGTAGTTAAGCCCAGAAAACTATGTCCATAAGTCAAGAGCTTCAAGTCCATATCAAATCCATGCATTTTGAGATCGAATTCAACTTAGTTTATGCATTAGACCATTTGAGCATTTCATGTTGAGTGTGCGCAGGTCGATCAGCGGGCGAGGGCGCACGATGGCCAGAATGGTTTCATGTTAAGTGTGCATGAATGAGGTGTATATATGAGATACACAAGGTAAGATCGATGCTAAGACAAGGTGAGAGTCTCACCAATCGTCCTTGACAGTAAATGACATATACCACCTATTTTGGGTTGTAGAGGAGCAAAGTTTTGGTTCACCTGGTGACTACCATGAGTTTGATCCTGCATGTAAGATAGTTAGGGTTAATTGTATGCTTGTTGACATTAAAGATGTTATGAAACCTCTTGTCTCTTGTAAAACCAGCATATGCAACCAGCATCAATAACAAGATGAATGAACACAATCATCAAGAACATGTGTAATCAACCATAAGTTTAGTTATCATCACGTAATCACAAATTAAGCTTAGTTATCATCAAAACCATAACTTAACAATTACAACAATCATCAAAACCATAACTCAACAATCTCCTCTTTTTTGATGATGACAAACTTAGTGATAATGACAAATTTAATGATAAACTTATGATGATATAACAGCATGGCACAAAATATTCTTCACCCGTTTTAAACAATCCCCTTGTCACACACAATCATCAATTTTTCTCCCCTTTTGACATAATCAAAAAGCGGGATAATGCAAGTCTTTCTCCCCATGTAACATGATCAACAATATCAACAAGCTGGAAGAAGCCAAATGAGGAAGAACAAACCTATCTCCCTTTGAAGCAACAAAATCCCATCTTATCAATTCAGAAGAAGCAAGGGCAGATCATGGGCGAACAAGGCAATATGATTCAAATCAAAGGAGACCAATGGGTAATTAGTCTCACCAATCAATATGATACAAACCAAAGTAAAAATAGTCACTTGAAGATGGTGATTGGACTCAGGGATATGAACCAGTGGAGCAAGATATTTACAAGATGAGGTGTTCAGCATGATAGCATTCAAAATCTAGATCCCATGATAGATTTTCACAATAAGCAACAGCAGGAGGGCATACCAAAAGAATTGTCGTTGGTTTTCAAATTTTTGATTTTTGTATTTTGGTTTGAAATGCATGAAATGTAACATATGCAAGGGATGACATGTGGGATGATTAAGAGCTATCAAACCAATACATATATATACATGCAACACAGCTCCCCCGTACTTATATAAGAAGGGAATGGGTATAAGAAAGATGCAAGAGAGTCATGACAACCGGAATGCACATGTGTAGCACATGGGAAGTTGTGCAATCATATAGGAGATTCATGCAATTGCTAAAGCATTCAATCAATATTCTGAATACATATTAAATCAAATTTCCAGATGTGTAAGTGAGAAACATGAAGGATGATAGTTGCAATATGGATATTCAGATTTTTAGATTAACACAAAGAGACATTTTACAGACTGCACTTTTATTTAGAGAACAGCGTATTGGAGGCTATGCTCGACCACAATGAATTTTCACCATCATTTTTCAACTCAACCAATATCACATGACAGTTAGAATTTTTCAAGAGTGATCAGGTTCAAATAATCCCTTTTTACGCGAGTAGACGCATGGAGCTCATGCCAGAATCCCCGGTTACTCAGACTACTGAACCATTTCACCTCATTTTGAACAGAGATACTAGTCAACACTTTTCAGATATGAACCACATCACGTCTCAGGTGACATGTGCCCAGTTTACTTAGTGAGACTTAGCATTGCTCTGCCGTTCATTTTCATTCGAGATTTTTCAACAAAGATAGGTAGGCAGCTTTTTCCTCAACTGTCTCTTTAACATACATGCAGTAAGTTTAACATCTCGAGAGTGTTAAAAAGAAATTCATATATCCTTATTTTTAACACTCATTTTCACCTTTTATGCAAGAAGTGTGCGAATTTGATTCAGCATGTATACTGAAAATATCATGAATACATAACAGTGCAACTCCCCCTAAATAGATGCACTTATAAAATATAAACTCTCCAGAGTGTATGACATGAAACACTCCAATAATAACTCAAATGCAGTATTATTTATCAAGAAGATATAAGGCCATAGAAATGCCAAGGGATGGGGTGAATAGCATATGATATCAAGCAAGCACACAGAGGGAATGTATGCAACATGCAATGCAAATGTGCAATTGATGCCAAACAAATAGATACCAATTGAATGAAGTGAATGCAGCTAAGGCATGAGTACTGATGCAATGCAACTTGATCATATAGTAATGAAATGCAACATGCCAAGACAGAATGCAATGTGGTGCAAAACTTTTGATACCAAATGAATGAACTAACTTCAGCTAATGCATGAATTCATCCTAATGCATGCAACCTATGCCTAGATGAGCATGTGATGCAAGATGCAAATGTAGTATAGGAGGGCTTGATCTTCAAACCTTGAGGCAAATTTGACATTGGAGCATTCACATTATATTAATGTGTCAATAACATTTTTCATGACATGGCCTTTATGAATAAGGGTGCATAAATGATCAAAATTAAGTAATGCAACCCAATTTACAGAATTGTTCAAAATCAGATATTCAAGAGCATTTCACAAGTTTTGAAATTAGAAATCATCAAGAAGCTACATGTTTGAATCATTTGATCAGAAACATATTTTCAATTTAAAGAACTCAGCTCAAGGATTCATTCATAACTCCACCAATCACAAGCCCGTCACGATTTTCAAAATCTGGTACAAGACGGAGATTTTAGTCCGAAGACCCAGCTCAACGCATAGAGAATGCTTCCAAGTGGACACAATCCACTCTTTCATAAATGCCATTTGATATACCAGATATGCAGTTAAATTCAGGTGTGGTTGTGTAATTCAAAATGAGAAATATTCAATACACAGTTCTCAAGCCAGTTAGACAAGCTCATCACAGCAGACTAGTGAATGACAATTCAAGTTTTGAAGCAATACCTATCATCCTAAAGTGTCAACAAGTGACAAAATACCATTGCATGAATTGACGAGGTTGAATTACCTTAATTTAGATGACAAGATCAAAAGCCTTCATGCACTAAGATTGCTAACCCCACAACGGTTAGTACTTCAGATTTTACTTTTCATACCTTTGCCTTGAGAAACTATTTTGATCCAAGTCTTCCACCTGTAATCTAAAGACGAATAAAATTCAGTTCATTCACGATGCTTATAGCAAAATCTCCTTGCAAAAAATCCCTGCACATTGTTCAGAAAAGGCATTATTAGAGTTTAAAGAGTAATATCATCCACATATGCTTGAACCACCAAAGTGTCTTTTACCTGATTTGCCTCATGAGATGTGTTTTATCAACCTTACCCATTCAACCAATTCTCAGTCAAAAGAGATGTGCGCCTTTCATACCATGCCTTGGGTACTCATCAAAATCATTTCCTATCTCCGAGTGATGGTGAAGGAAATTTCTTAACATTTTTATCCTTGCAAGGTGTTCCTTAATTGATTCAAGCCTGGTCATGACTAGCCCATTATCATTTGGCTTTTGAGAGTATGATATGAGAAATCAAATTCAGTTTTTGATTTTTCTTCCAACCTTGCTTGAGTCACTTGACTCGTATGCCTTACCTTCTTGATGAAAATAGATGCCATACTTTCCATTTCCATGGTACTCCTGCAAAACAGATTTCTCAATTTATATTCTTAGGTACTCAAATCATCTTGGGTCCTTGTGGGTTAGCAGCATTCTTGGCACGTGGCTTCCACTCCTTAACAACATTCAAATCATCATCTTTCACAAGAAAATAATCATGCTTAACATTTCCAGATTTGCCAAAGTGATGGTAGACGGCACGTGGCATCATCTTCTTTCTTCTCATGGGTTCTACTGATTTGTGTGTGTGAGCATGATGTGTTGAGTATGAGTTCTTTCTCTTCAACAATAACCAGCAGTGTGAAGTTGTATGACTCCTTTTACCACAGTGATTGCAATACATGGAAGATTTTGTGGTGAAGGCTTTCTTTACATTTTTTAAAACAGCTTAGTTTCTACATGCTCTCAAATCATCATTCTTCATAATAAAATAATTATGCATAGCATGTCCATATTTTCCACAATAAAAACATGTGAGTTTCTTTCTAATTAGTTGTGTGTGTGTGGAAGAGGTATGTTCAACATGCATAGAGGTGCTAGCAACATTTTTGGATTTTTGATGCAAATTGATTTTCTTTATGGATGCATGTGTGTGTACAACATGATTTTTCTTTTTCAGATTTTCATTTGATCTTTTTATTGTCTGTGAATAAGATTGATTTGGGGACCCATTTGATGTACTAGCTATGTTTGAACTGTACACAAAAGATGTAAAAACTTTGTTTTCAAACTTCTTTTTGTTCACAGGATTAAAACCCAGCCCTTCCCTTTGAAAATTCACTTTCGTCCCAATAATTTGTCCAAATTTTCTTGACCATTCACAAATCTAGACAATGAAGCATTCAAGTCAATAATATCTTTCTCAAGAGATGCAATGTGCAATTCATAGGAAGAAAGTTTATTTTCACAGGAGTTGACTTGTTCATGTAAAGTAGCATTGATGGTTTTGTGACTTTCAATTTCTTGCAACAAAGCATGTACTTTTTCAGATTGATCAAAATTCATAGATTTTCCTTTTTCAAAAGTAAGCAATCTTTCAGAAATGGTTCTATTCAATTCCTTCAGTTTCTCATTTTCTATTTCAAGATTTTTATCATGAGCAAACTCATTTTGACCATTGTTCATAAGACTTACTCTCTCTCTCAGCTCTTTGTTTTCATTTCTCAAAGAAGAAATTTGATCTTTATGAATTCCAATGTCAAACACATGACCATCAATCAATTCCTTCAAGTGCGAGCATTCTTTACATGGAGAATCACATTTATTTTGTCCAACATTCTTTTTCAATTTTTTATTTTCAGACTTAACCTTCTCATATTTATCAGCAAGCTCATCATATGCAATCAATAACTCCTCATAGCTAAATTCATCTTCATTATCAGAATCAGAATTTACCTTTGAGCTTGAGTCAACTTGCTGATCACTCCCTTGATCACTCGTGCCTGCCACAAGACATTGATCTTCATGCCCTTCCGGACTTTGGTTAAGCCAACCAAGATATCCTTCGCGGATCTGCAATGGGAGACAAAAGGGAAATGATTAGAATCAACTGCAGCAATAAGTAATTTTAGAACGAAACAATTTTGATCATGTTTAAGCTTGGAATCTGCGGTCCAGACAGATTTATCTTTAGGCAACTCATAAGGACCATGTGAGATAAGCTTCCATAGCTTAGGATCATATGAGTTGACTAGACTGCACATCCTTCCTAACCACAAATCAAAATTACAACCATCAAACACCGGTGGAGAATTCAAAGTGTACATAATGGTAGTCATTGATCTGAATCACTCTAGATCGTTAGATCTATGAAATTAGAGCCTTGGCTCTGATACCAATTGAAGTCCCGCGATCAATGACACCCAAGAGGGGGGTGAATTGGGTGTTTACCAATTTTAAGAAAACTTTTGGCCTTTTATAAAATATGTGATACAAAGCTAGTTAAGAGATTCAAAGGTATTTGAACACAAATTAGATTTATCAAACTTTATATGATAAGATATAGATTATGCAAGATATACGAAGATAAATCCAGAACAACAATTTAAACTAACGTTTATGTAGAATGGAGATAGAGGAAATAGAGCAAGCCACACAAAACAAGCACAATGCACAGCGGTTTTTAAGGTGGTTCGGATGCAACGACGGTAATCCTACGTCCACCCCTCACCAAACCCGGTGAGGCTTCACTTGGGGATAAATCCCCAAACGGAGACGACGCTCCAACCACACACGCAGGATGACGCCTGCCCACACACACGGGGACGCACCCCAACACACACACACACACACGAGACGATGTCTCCAACACGATCCAACAAGCGGATCAACAAGACACACACACGCTGCGACAAGTGCAGCACTCCACACACACAAACACTAAGATCTGGATAAAACCACACACACACACACAGATCTAAGAAGACCTACGCACAGACGAAAGGAACACGACGACCACACACGACCACAGATCTAACAACGATCCACACACACACAAGTTCGCAGTTTATACAAAACACAAATATGAACTTGAAACATAATAAGGCACAGTATAGAATGCTCCGGATTTAGGCTCCCCCTGAGTGTATACTCCGGATGTTTGCGTTGATTCCTTCTTCACTTGAATGACTTGAGACTCAGCTTGAATGGCCTTGTATTTGATGTAGATCTTCTTGCACGGAGTACTGTTCACGGCTACAGTACTCTTCCTTCTTCACTTGAACAACCTTCCTTTGATCTCTTCTTGAAACTCTTGAATTGCTTCTTCTCTTGATCGGAAGTTCCTTGGCTTCAGATGGTGCTAGAATGACTCCAGTTGGATGAAGAACTTACTAGATGGAGTATGCTTATGAGAGTTGTAGTAGCCTTCTTCTTGCCTTGATAGCCTCCCCCTTGATCTCTCTTGTTGGTTGCTTGCTTCTTCAATTCATTGGAGGATGAAGGCTTCAAAATGGACCTTGGATCTTCAACTGTTGGATGGAGTTTTGATTCATGAACTACTGTTCATGCTACAGTAGCACTCCTCTTCTTCTTCTCCCTTGAGCCACCTTGATCTCCCTTGAAGCTCTCTTGGTTTCTTAGGGTTTTTGGCTCCAAATGATATGTTTTATAGCCCTTGAATGGTCCATAAACAAGCCCCAGACCAGATCCCCAAAACATGGTGAGATTGGGGTCATTGGGATTAAACAAATGGGTAGAAAGACCTCTCCTTGAGCTTGAAATACGAAGTCAACAAAAGGGGGCTTGGGGCTGTCGGTCGACCGGAGTAAGCTGGCGGTCGACTTAGAAGTTTCAGACTGCAGCTCGGTTCATTCTGGCAGGGGCGGTCGACCGGACGCCCATGGGCGGTCGACCGCTAGAGGCAGAGCCTGTAGACTTTGGGGTGCTGTTATTTCAGGTCGACCGGGATTGGTCCGAAGGTCGACCAGACTTTGGTAAACCTGAAAAGTGAGTAGTTAAGCCCAAAAAATGATGTCCATAAGTCAAGAGCTTCAAGTCCATATCAAATCCATGCATTTTGAGATTGAATTCAACTTAGTTTATGCATTAGACCATTTGAGCATTTCATGTTGAGTGTGCGCAGGTCGATCCGCGGGCGAGGGCACACGATGGCCAGAATGGTTTCATGTTGAGTGTGCATGAATGAGGTGTATATATGAGATACACAAGGTAAGATTGATACTAAGACAAGGTGAGAGTCTCACCAATCGTCCTTGACAGTAAATGTGGTGCGGACACCAGAGCACTTGATCGGCACGAGTCAGCGAGCCCCGATACCGTACGCGGAGCACCACCCGAGCGACAGCGGCTTCCATCTGGCTCGGAGATGGCCTGGAGACTCCCCCTTGAGTCTCCCGTTTATCATATTTAGTTAAACATTATTTTTGTATAATGTGTGTTTGTTTCATTTTATTCGGTATGTAAGTTTGATTGTAATAAGGGCCTATATGCAATTCGGACCCCGTGGGCCCCACGGGCCCCACAGGCCCCACCCCATTGGGCCACCTCAGCCTAGGGTCCCTCGTGGGGCCAGTCAACATGCCACATGGGAGCATCTAGAAGTTTGAATGGGAATTGGACACATGGGGGACAATGGACTTGAAAAGTCCAAGGAGGCAACCTACCCCCACCTACCAAGTCCACATTCTACATCTAGTCCAAGGGCCGCCCCCCTCCCCTTAGTTTTTTATTATTTTTGTGTGTGTGTGTCACATGCCATCCCAGCCCTTCATTCCTATCCCCTAGATCCAATGGTTGTGGATGGATGTGAGATGTAAGGTATTTAAATTTGTATTTTCCATTTTACTTGAATTAATGCCATTTGATTCAAAGAAATTCAAGAGCAAGGGCTGGTGCGCCCCCCTCCTCTCTCCTCCCTCTCCCCCCTTAAAGCTGTGAAGGCTTCCATTCTGAGGTGTGACGCCTCGTGTATCGGTTTCGACGATCGCCGCCGCCGCCACGAGCCGCCACCGCACCACCATCGCCGTCAACGGAGTTCTGCCCGCGCAGTACCACAGGAGCTTCCACGAATTTCCTGTCTCAGCCCCGAGATCAGATAGATCTGGGGATTTTATTGGGTGTTGCAGAGGTGTCAAGGACATCCCACAAATTTTGGTTTGCCATTTAGATCTCGTTTCATATTTTTTGCTTTTCGTCCACTCTTCCATTTCGGTTCTGCCAGAGTTCTATCTAGATTCATCCCCACCCTGAGTTTCATATCTTAGGTCCACTTTTTGATTTATTTTGGTTCGACCAATTTTACTGGAGGTTCCACCCATCCACCCCTTTATCCACAATTTTTCTAAATTTCTGGTTCGCCCATTTCATATTTTCTAAAAATCGTTCTCATTCCCATCTACAGTTCTGTCCACCTGTTCCCAGATCCGACCACCAGTCACTCCAAAAATCATATCAAATCGCCACCACCTCCAAATCCAATTCCAAAAATTTTCCCAATTTTTTGGTTTGATTCCCTACACACTTTGAAGACGAGCTCGAAGCCTGACTCCAACGGCAAGTAGGCGGTCAACGGCCATTTACAGGAAACTCATATGCTGATCTGATATTTCGGGAGCTGTGCAACAGAGGATTGAAAAATAGTTAAAGCCCAGGTTCGCAGAGGTTCAGAAGATTCCGATGGCCCTAGGTTGAAGGATTTTAAATCCTCTTTCCAACGGCGCTAGTTTCATCACATTCCGACGACGGGGCTGATCGCAGCGGCCATTTTCGCCGGAGCGCGCGCTGCTAAAACAACAACTCGTGGACAGCAACTTCAAAGCTTGGAGATCGGGACCGATCGACCCCCGATCGGTGTTCCCGGCCGACCGCCGTCCATGGAGGCGCGCCACCAGGGGTCCCCATCATAGTGGGTCCCACCCCCGCAGATCCGGAGGACAGCGCCATCCGTGGGCCCCGCGGGCCCGCAGAACCCGCCGTTCGGAAAGCACGAAAACGCGGAGTTCGGCACCGCCTGTCGACATCAAGATGCTGCCCGTCAACCCAATTCGCGTGATTCCCGGGCCCCGCATGTGACCTTTTACCTCCCTGCGTGGAGTGGGTCAAATTATTGTACTGCTGTAAAATTATGTTAACCGGGGGTCCGTGATTGGCCGGGGTTGTCTTCGCCACGCCGGGTGCGTGGAGGTAATAGTCTGAACTTCTTGGCGTTACATTGCTTAGCTAGTATACGGTCTTAGGCCGCTGCCGAGAGTGTAGGTACTAGCCCGTGTGTCCATGTCACCGCTGTGAGAGTGAGAGTGACCCGTCCCGTGACTCGATCCGAGTCCGGAAGTTGAGTCGGACTACCCTTGACCTCCGCCGGTTCCTTAACCGCGCACGGTCCGCGCTTTCCCTCGCTTGGGACGACGAGTGAGCTTCCACTTCTGTTAGCGACGTTTCGCCACTAGGAGCTCGTAGTGTCGGGCTTAGTGTCTCCCTGGTGTGTGCTGCTGGTCGCGTCTTCATCTAGAGTCCGAGGGTGGCACCTAATAGTGTCGTCTCCCGTGTCCGTCCCGCATCAGTTTGGTATCAGAGCGAGTTGAGTCTAGGGTAGTCGTTGCATAAGTCATGCATAGTCTAAGGTTACCCCACACACACCTTCACTCGGTATATCAAAAGGTGTTGTCCGACCGTTAGGTTACGCCTATCGGGAAGACCGCACACTTGTGCGAGTGACCTTCGGGTCGATTATCTCCGCCGCGTACCGAGTCTTGGTCGTGTCTAGGGTGTAGTCGAGTCTCATTCTTTTCAAAAAAAAAAAAAATGTTTTAAATTGCATTCTTTTCAAAATACCAAAAAAAAAGAGAGTGTTTCAAATTGTATTTAGGTCTAAGTGCATCATCTAGTGTGTGTTTGCATTAGTCGGTTTGTCTTGTCCCTTTGTGTCGGCATGTCCATCGTATAGTCTCCAATTTCCCATGGATTCCTCATCACCCAGGCAATATGGCCGTTGGCCCACCCATGGGCTTGGCAACCATCCTCTCCGCTTTTGTAGGCCTGAAGCCTCAGATTTTTTTGGCTCCAATGACCCGGGCATCTACCTCAAGTGGGAGGCCACCATGGACACCTACTTTGAGTGTTATACTATGTCCGAGGCAGTGCAATTATCTTTCGCCAAAGAGCGGCTTCTTCATGAGGCTGCCGAAAAGTGGGATTACATCGAAAGAATGAGAGCGGTTAGGGGGCAATGGCCCATCGAGTCATGGTGGGACATGAAGAGAGAGCTTAGGAAGGTCTACGTGCCCCAACCGGTCACCTCCAACCGGCCCCACCCAATCACTTCCAACCAAGTGGGTTCTAGTCGGAGGCAAAGAGTCCCACACGTAGATGAGCCAAGACCCAATCCTAGGACGGTTGACTACGGGCGAGTCCACCATGATATCCCTATTCCAACCCACTCCGTTGCCGAACTTATGCAAATGATTTTGGACCGGTTGGATGGGGTGGATAGGACACGTACTCCTAGTGATGTACTCCAACCCGAGCCTAAGGAGGTCATCGCCGGTAGTCTTAACCCGGCCCCATCAATGGAGTCCCCAAGCCCTCTCCCCATCATAGTGGATCCTCTTCTCCCACCCACGAGAGCCCCATTGCCTACACCCCCTGTCCGTCAGGAGGATAAGGGTAGGGACCCACTTATCAGGGAGCGTAGTGGGTCACGACAGCAGTGTTATCGCTGCCAGGGGTTCGGCCACTACGCCGGACAATGTCCCACTCGGACATCTCTAGCCATAAGGGACAAAAGGGTTGGAGAAGCCCCACTCTCCGATCTTTATTCTAAGCCACCTCAGCCCGAGCCACCCGTGTTTCTAACGGGTATGCTTGTCATAGCCGAGCCACTTCTTAGCTGGCTCAAGAAGGGCTTGGTCCCACTTCCCTTCCCATCTATGGACCCTATCCTACCTCTGGTGCCAATCAATTCATTTCACACCACTTTCCGGTCTGGTCACTATGTGGATACATTGGATGACCTTCTTAAAGGGTTAGACCGGCAGTGGACATTTACGCACTTGTTGGCTCCAGGCTTCGACCGACCCACAGGTCGTAGTTTCACTCATCCCGCTTTAGGGTCCATCACCTCCGTGTACACCGTGGGTCATGTTACCACGGAGGTTCTTCTACTCCTCCCTATGCCGGCCGAGTCCGACTTCATTTCCTTTTGCCCAAGGGAGGAATCTTACTTTCTACCTATGACTGTCGTCCCACCTCTCACAATGAATGAAGGTGATCATTTACACCTCCAAGATTTCCAAATGTGGGACAGCGATTTGTGGAAGCCTAGTCCGAGGGGTCATACCTTCTTTGATCCCTTCGACCCATTCTCTTGTGGACCCCGTGACCCACCACATTTACTCCACCTTTTTGAGAGAGTCCACCATCATACCCCCACCGTCTCATCTCCCTTCAAGGATGAAGGAGATCAACAACACCTTCTAGACTTCCACACATGGGATCTTGAGATGAGGGAATCCATATCGAGGGGTCACACATTCTTTGATCCCTTCGATCCCTTTCTTCATGGGCCCCTTGGCCCACAACCTCCATTCCCCCTCTTTAAGGAAGTCCACTATCACACCCCTCCTACTCGGGCCTGGCAACCTTCACATGGCAATATGTCCGAACCGTCATTTGGGGGTAATGAAGACTTTGGTTTCCCCGGCCCACCTCAACCACCCAAGCCTCCGGACTTCCCACATCCAAACCCCATGTCCATGGTTGGTGCATCGTAGGATGTCTAGGAGTCCACCATGACATTAACCTCCGGTTATGTCAAATGCATGCATGGCATACATTCGGATGTCCTGGACCACCTTGCATATGATTGGGTTTTACTAACTGTAGGGTTGTTTAGGGTCGTGTGTGCATCCGTGTGTTTCTTTTCTTTTGCTAAGCATGTTAGGTCGTGTGTGCATCCTGTGTTTCTTTTCTTTTGCTAATCATGTTAGGAGTCTGCATGACGATGTCCGTCGTCACAGTTGAGGCCAGCAATGCACGGTACAAGGAGTTAGCCGATGCCCACCGACACCACCGAAAGTTCCAGGAGGGCGAATATGTCATGATCAGGGTAAGACCTGAACGGTTTCCCTCTGGAACCGTTAAGAAGTTGCAAGCTCGCGGAGTCGGTCCATTTAGAGTGTTGAAATGTGTTGGATCCAATGCGTATGTTGTGGACCTGCCCGAGGAATATGGTATAAGCTCTACCTTCAATGTATCGGATCTTGTTGCATATAGGGACCCAGCGGTGATCCCTAGTGAGCCTTTTGAGCCATCTCCTCCCGTTGAGAGTGATCCCACATCTGAGTGTCCACTTCCACCTCCAGCCCCTTTTTCACGGCAGCGTGAGCAAATAGATCGTATACTGGACGAGCAAGTGACAGTTACCAGGAGTGGATCTTACCCGCGCTACCTAGTGCGATGGAGAGGACGGCCCGCTACGGAGGACACATGGATCACACATGGCGAGTTGCAGCGGATCGATCCGGACCTTCTGGAGCGATACAGGAGCGATACAGACCCTTACTCGACAGGGTCGAGTTTCTCCCACCCCGGGAGAATTGGTGCGGACACCAAAGCACTCGATCGGCACGAGTCAGCGAGCCCCGATACCGTACGCGGAGCACCACCCGAGCGACAGCGGCTTCCATCTGGCTCGGAGATGGCCTGGAGACTCCCCCTTGAGTCTCCCGTTTATCATATTTAGTTAGACATTATTTTTGTATAATGTGTGTTTGTTTCATTTTATTCGGTATGTAAGTTTGATTGTAATAAGGGCCTATGTGCAATTCGGACCCCGTGGGCCCACGGGTCCCACAGGCACCACCCCATTGGGCCACCTCAGCCTAGGGTCCCACGTGGGGCCAGTCAACATGCCACATGGGAGCATCTAGAAGTTTGAATGGGAATTGGACACATGGGGGACAATGGACTTGAAAAGTCCAAGGAGGCCACCTACCCCCACCTACCAAGTCCACATTCTACATCTAGTCCAAGGGCCGCCCCCCTCCCCTTAGTTTTTTATTATTTTTGTGTGTGTGTGGCACATGCCATCCCAGCCCTTCATTCCTATCCCCTAGATCCAATGGTTGTGGATGGATGTGAGATGTAAGGTATTTAAACTTGTATTTTTCATTTTACTTGAATTAATGCCATTTGATTCAAAGAAATTCAAGAGCAAGGGCTGGTGCGCCCCCCTCCTCTCTCCTCCCTCTCCCCCCTTGAAGCTGTGAAGGCTTCCATTCTGAGGTGTGACGCCTCGTGTATCGGTTCCGACGATCGTCGCCGCCGCCACGAGCCGCCACCGCACCACCATCGCCGTCAACGGAGTTCTGCCCGCGCAGTACCACAGGAGCTTCCACGAATTTCCTGTCTCAGCCCCGAGATCAGATAGATCTGGGGATTTTATTGGGTGTTGCCGAGGTGTCAAGGACATCCCACAAATTTTGGTTTGTCATTTAGATCTCGTTTCATATTTTTTGCTTTTCGTCCACTCTTTCATTTTGGTTCTGCCAGAGTTCTGTCTAGATTCATCCCCACCCTGAGTTTCATATCTTAGGTCCACTTTTTGATTTATTTTGGTTCGACCAATTTTACTGGAGGTTCCACCCATCCACCCCTTTATCCACAATTTTTCTAAATTTCTGGTGCGCCCATTTCATATTTTCTAAAAATTATTCTCATTCCCATCTACAGTTCTATCCACCTATTCCCAGATCCGACCACCAGTCACTCCAAAAATCATATCAAATCGCCACTACCTCCAAATCCAATTCCAAAAATTTTCTCAGTTTTGTGGTTTGATTCCCTACACCTTTGAAGACGAGCTCGAAGCCTGATTCCAACGGAAAGTAGGCGGTCAACGGCCATTTATAGGAAACTCATATGCTGATCTGATATTTCGGGAGCTGTGCAATAGAGGATTGAAAAATAGTTAAAGCCCAGGTTCGCAGAGGTTCAGAAGATTCCGCTGGCCCTAGGTTGAAGGATTTTAAATCCTCTTTCCAACGGTGCTAGTTTCATCACATTCCGACGACGGGGCTGATCGCAGCGGCCATTTTCGCCGGAGCGCGCGCTGCTAAAACAGCAACTCGTGGACAGCAACTTCAAAGCTTGGAGATCGGGACCGATCGACCCCCGATCGGTGTTCCCGGCCGACCGCCGTCCATGGAGGCGCGCCACCAGGGGTCCCCATCATAGTGGGTCCCACCCCCGCAGATCCGGAGGACAGCGCCATCCGTGGGCCTCGCGGACCCGCAGAACCCGCCGTTCGGAAAGCACGAAAACGCGGAGTTCGGCACCGCCTGGCGACATCAAGATGCTGCCCGTCAACCCAATTCGCATGATTCCCGGGCCCCGCATGTGACCTTTTACCTCCCTGCGTGGAGTGGGTCAAATTATTGTACTGCTGTAAAATTGTGTTAACCGGGGGTCCGTGATTGGCCGGGGTTGTCTTCGCCACGCCGGCTGCGTGGAGGTAATAGTCTGAACTTCTTGGCGTTACATTGCTTAGCTAGTATACGGTCTTAGGCCGCTGCCGAGAGTGTAGGTACTAGCCCGTGTGTCCATGTCACCGCTGTGAGAGTGAGTGTGACCCGTCCCGTGACTCGATCCGAGTCCGGAAGTTGAGTCGGACTACCCTTGACCTCCGCCGGTTCCTTAACCGCGCACGGTCCGCGCTTTCCCTCGCTTGGGACGATGAGTGAGCTTCCACTTCTGTTAGCGACGTTTCGCCACTAGGAGCTCGTAGTGTCGGGCTTAGTGTCTCCCTGGTGTGTGCTGCTGGTCGCGTCTTCATCTAGAGTCCGAGGGTGGCACCTAATAGTGTCGTCTCCCGTGTCCGTCCCGCATCAAAATGACATATACCACCTGTTTTGGGTTGTAGAGGAGCAAAGTTTTGGTTCACCAGGTAACTACCATGAGTTTGATCCTGCATGCAAGATAATCAGGGTTAATTGTATGCTTGTTGACATTAAAGATGTTATGAAACCTCTTGCCTCTTGTAAAACCAGCATATGCAACCAGCATAAATAACAAGATGAATGAACACAATCATCAAGAACATGTGTAATCAACCATAAGTTTAGTTATCATCACGTAATCACACATTAAGCTTAGTTATCATCAAAACCATAACTTAACAATTACAACAATCATCAAAATCATAACTCAGCAATCTCCTCCTTTTTGATGATGATAAACTTAGTGATGATGACAAACTTAATGATAAACTTATGATGATATAATAGAATGGCACAAAATATTCTTCTCCCCTTGTTACACACAATCCCCTTGTCACACACAATCATCAATATTTCTCCCCTTTTGATATAATCAAAAAGCGGGATAATGCAAGTCTTTCTCCCCCTGTAACATGATCAACAATATCAACAAGCTGGAAGAAGCCAAATGAGGAAGAACAAACCTATCTCTCGTTGAAGCAACAAAAGCCCATCTTATCAATTCAGAAGAAGCAAGGGCAGATCATGGGCGAACAAGGCAATATGATTCAAATCAGAGGAGACCAATGGGTAATTAGTCTCACCAATCAAAATGATATAAACCAAAGTAAAAATAGTCACTTAAAGGTGGTGATTGGACTCAGGGATATGAACCAGTGGAGCAAGATGTTTACAAGATGAGGTGTTCTGCATGATAGCATTCAAAATCTAGATCCCATGGCAGATTTTCACAATAAGCAACAGCAGGGGGGCATACCAAAAGAATTGTCGTTGGTTTTCAAATTTCTGATTTTTGTATTTTGGTTTGAAATGCATGAAATGTAACATATGCAAGGGATGACATGTGGAATGATTAAGAGCTATCAAACCAATACATATATATACATGCAACACAGCTCCCCCGTACTTATATAAGAAGGGAATGGGTATAAGAAAGATGCAAGAGAGTCATGACAACCGGAATGCACATGTGTAGCACATGGAAAGTTGTGCAATCATATAGGAGATTCATGCAATTGCTAAAGCATTCAATCAATTTTCTGAATACATATTAAATCAAATTTTCAGATGTGTAAGTGAGAAACATGAAGGATGATAGTTGCAATATGGATATTCAGATTTTCAGATTAACACAAGGAGACATTTTACAGACTGCACTTTTATTTGGAGAACAGTGTATTGGAGGCTACGCTCTACCACAATGAGTTTTCACCATCATTTTTCAACTCAACCAATATCACATGACAGTTAGAATTTTTCAAGAGTGATCAGGTTCAAATAATCCCTTTTTACACGAGTAGACGTATGGAGCTCATGCCAGAATCCCCGGTTACTCAGAATACTGAACCATTTCACCTCATTTTGAACAGAGATAGTAGTCAACACTTTTCAGATATGAACCACATCACGTCTCAGGTGACATGTGCCCAGTTTACTCTGTGAGACTTAATATTGCTCTGCCGTTCATTTTCATTCGAGATTTTTCAACAAAGATAGGTAGATAGCTTTTTCCTCAACTGTCTCTTTAACATACATGCAGTAAGTTTAACATCTCGAGAGTGTTAAAAAGAAATTCATATATCCTTATTTTTACCACTCATTTTCACCTTTTGTGCATGAAGTGTGTGAATTTGATTCACCATGTATACCGAAAATATCATGAATATATAACAGTGCAACTCCCCCTAAATAGATACACTTATGAAATATAAACTATCCCAAAGTGTACGACATGAAACACTCCAATAATAACTCAAATGCAGTATTATTTATCAAGAAGACATAAGGCCATAGAAATGCCAAGGGATGGGGTGAATAGCATATAATATCAAGCAAACACACAAAGGGAATGTATGCAACATGCAATGCAAATGTGCAATTGATGCCAAACAAATAGATACCAATTGAATGAAGTGAATGCAGCTAATGCATGAGTACTGATGCAATGCAACTTGATCATATAGTAATGAAATGTAATATGCCAAGACAGAATGCAATGTGGTGCAAAACTTTTGATACCAAATGAATGAACTAACTTCAGCTAATGCATGAATTCATCCTAATGCGTGCAGCCTATGCCTAGATGAGCATGTGAAGCAAGATGCAAATGTAGTATAGGAGGGCTTGATCTTCAAACCTTGAGGCAAATTTGACATTGGAGCATTCACATTATATTAATGTGTCAATAATATTTTTCATGACATGGCCTTTATGAATAATGGTGCATAAATGATCAAACTTAAGCAATGCAACCTAATTTACAGAATTGTTCAAAATCAGATATTCAAGAGCATTTCACAAGTTTTGAAATTAGAAATCATCAAGAAGCTACATGTTTGAATCATTTGATCAGAAACATATTTTCAATTTAAAGAACTCAGCTCAAGGATTCATTCATAACTCCACCAATCACAAGCCAGTCACGATTTTCAAAATCTGGTACGAGACGGAGATTTTAGTCCGAAGACCCAGCTCAATGCATAGAGAAACATAATTTCACCCTTCCAACCAAATTTGCAGCTCTTCCTCCCTCCACCTACTAGACCTCCTTCTAGCCCCCATTCTGCCACTCCCACACCTTGGAACACCCCCTCCCAGACCCCCTCAAAGCCAGGGGTTGCCCCCACACACATCCACCTCATTTCCCCTCCCATCTACCCCCATTTCCCATCACCTATCCCCACTCTACACAAGCCAGTTCGCAGGCAGCTGTGTACCAACAACTTGCAGCAGTGGCCATGGCGTCATCGTGAAGCTTTAGGAGGCTTACCTTATACCGTTGGAATCGTCGTCCAGTCAGCTTCACAGCCGAGGTGGTTTCATCTTCGTCCCAGCATCGAGCTTCCCGTGAGAGTGATTCTTCCTTGACTGCGCAGAACCACTCAGGTAGAGAACCAGTGCTCCAGATCAAGTTCGACCATGGCCATCCTCTTGAGTATCTGGAGGCGGCGCATGGCTGAGATCTTCTACGACAAGTCTACTTCCAGGATCAAGAAGCGGAACCCCGTTCGGCATCCGGAGCTAAGAGTTCTAATTTTTTCTTCCCCAGGTGCGTAGTTATGTTCCTCCTGGGACTGAACAGACACCCAATCACTGTTTGGGCTATCTTTGTCTACTCTGACCTCCTCCGGCACCCCCGTGGGTCTCCGCTCGAAGAGGACTTGACAACGAATCCAGAGACTCTGGCCAAGCCTGAATCGGAGCTGAGGAGCGTCCGTGGTAGCCTTGTCTTCCAGCTGTAGGGGTACAGAAGCTACCATAACCAGCAAGCAGAGCTCTTGTTCGCGCCTCTGCCCCGACCATCACTACCTTTCCAAAATTCCCCCAAACATTGGACATCTTTCTGGGTCAACTACAAAGGATCTCCAACTGGTTTCATCGACAACGGAGTTCGGGAGAGGCCGCAGCAGCGTCGACTTCGACCACATGTCCCCTGTTCTAGAGGGCGAACAGAACCATTGTTTTTCTTTCTTTAAGTTCCTAGATTGATTCTCCCCTTCCTACCTTGCCAGCTTACCGCCCCTCCCTGCGTGGAGGTAGTGTTTGACTGTATCACATTATCCCCAACCCCTTGTCCAACCCTCCTGCTCGAGGAGTAGTGGTATACTCTATAAATTTTCAGGTCAAGCGGCATCGACGCGGCATGCGGGTGCGTACCCACGCCTCCCCGCTCGCCCTCGTCTTCGGTTGGGGTCGACGTCTTCACGCCGACCAGGTGAGCTACTGAACACTTCTCTTTGCTGGTTTCATTTCCTTAATTAGTATTGCATCTTAGTGCCATCGGTGGTGAGAGAGTGCCCGATCTTGAATTTGCTTGTAATTGAGCGACTACCGCGGGTGAGTTGCGAGAGAGCCATTATATCCCACGCCCTCGGCGTGTTGGCTGATTGCGAGAGTGGGCATCCCGGGACCCTTGGAGGTTCAATCTTAAGCTAGCCAACCCCCTGGAATCTCAAGGTCTACCCTCGGACCCTCATCCCCATCGCCGGTCCACCTACGGACCCGGGTGCGCGCTACGTGGGTGAGTCCGCTCGAGGGAAGTTGCCGGTTCGTTGCATCGCTTGCTTGCTAGGTCCGAGGGGTCTTCGGTCTTGTGATTATCACCCCCAAGGTGGTTTCACATCAGTTGTGTATGTCAGTTCTTCTTCGCGGTCGTACGATAGACCGCTAAGTAGGCATTGGCGGTCTGAGAGACGACCGCTAACCGCTGTTTATATCGGTTTAATAGTTTAATAGTTTTAAGTCGGTTGGGCTAGCGGTCCTAGTCCCGACCACTTAGTGGCTTTTGGTGGTTTAGTGTATGACCGCTATGCTCTGTTTGACTGGTTTAAGTCGGTTTCACTATAGGGGGTTTGACTTGTTCTAGCGGTTAGGTCCATGACCGCTACAGTCTTCTAGCAGCCCTGCGAAAGATCGCGTGCCCCTGTGTTTTGTAGATGGTTGGCTAGTGGCCCTTGGGCTGGCTGCTTGGTCTTCCTGGTGGTCAGACAGGTGACCATTTAGTCCCATTGTCCTATTTTCCTTATGTTTTGGCCTCTATTTGTCTTGGCCTTACCTTGTGGTTTGCCCGCAATCCCATGGATATCTTGGACGTCCTATGAGGGCGATAACCATGTTGTGAGGTAGTCGGGGAGTGCCATTATATCGAGTGGTGTTTCGTACTATTTCAGAGTCACATTTGGTGTCTAGTCAACCCGGTGTGATCCAGTGGTTGACATGTGACCTCGTGAGTGTCTCGTTTGTCCTATATGGACTGAGACGTGGTTTTGGACGACTTGAGGTATTGTCTTACCTCGCTTTATGTGTCCATGTGCTTTGAGGGTCTTGATGATCCCTCAGGTCTTTGTGATTTGTGTTATACAGATGTGTGGATCTGACTGTCCTGTGCCATTTCCTTTATTAGTGTTTTACAGTGTTATGGCTTAGGGATTAGACTGATTGACGGCTTGATACCGCTATGTACGACGATCTTGACATAGAGTCTTGTGACTCAAGGATCATTGTGTCAGTAGGTCTAGCTGTTTATCCTGAGTCCGGTGGCAGTCTGGTATGCTACCTTGCGTTTCGTGCTTGGTGCTTCGTAGTACGTGTGACAGTGCATTCATAGCCTGTTTATACTTCACCACTAGTGTTTTAGAGTCTCTGTGTGTCTAGTGAGCCTCCCCTAGTCATAGCCCGACGGCACGTTCCAGTGTGTCGGCCCACCTAGGAGTGGTGGCGGGGCAGTTCCCGATAGACGGTTTGTAAGCTAGTTTCTGTGGGCTCCCTTGCTTTGCAGTAGCGTCCTACTGGGGGAGAAAGCTAGCTAGAGGCCTGGCTCAAGGAATTGGGCTTGTGTGTGCACACATGGTCAGGGGCGTTTGGACGAGCGCCGATGGGTGTGACCCTGACTAGTCACTCGTTACTGTTGTTCCTTGTACTCAGTTCTGTGAGCATCTCAGTTACCGCCGTTCCAGGTGCGTGGGAGATACTTGTGGCGCAGTGTAAGCCGTCAGTGGACGCATCTGGCTGTTCTTCTAGTGAGGAGGTGCTCATGTCACTTGGCACATGACTCTAGTGATTCTTGTGTTTCGTGACGTGTCTTTTCGTCATTGGTTCCCGAGTAGCCTGTGTATGGCTTTACTCGAGGTCCAATCTTATGTAGCGTACACGACGATCTAATTACGTATGCTTGTGTCTTTGCCTGTGTAGGTCTTTTATAGGGCTTTTTCCTGTTTTGTTAGCCTTCAGCTATAGAGCTTGTGCTTGGTCGATGAATCGGTAACGCCTGACTTTGTGAGATCAGGGTTCGCCTTTCCATTGCTGTTTGGAGTAGATTAGGGAGCCATGATTTGGTCGGCGGCCATGATTCTGGTTAGTATGGCTTTACCCTTCCCTTTAGTTATTTTTACTCTGTCTTACTCCTACTTTTCAGCTTTACTGTTGTAGTTAGTACTGTTATTACTTCTGTTCTTCCTGCTTTACTATTTAGCGATGTTTAGCGTGTTACTGCGTTGTTTCCAGTGGAGATATGCATGACTCCTACTGAGCCAGTGGCACGAGACTCACCCCTGCTTTTCTGGAGTGGCCTCTCTTCTTCCCGGTGGTTCGTGACGTGATGCGTCAGTTCGTGGTTGCCAGCGTTGCCAGCGTTCTCTGCGTCGAGCTTCCCCCAACTTCAGTGTATGTTTTTCTTTCTGTTGGCCTGTACTTGTCTTTATTTGGACTGGACTCTGTTAATTTAAATTGTTATTGAAAATGTAATTTTATTTCTACTACTTTAGCAAACCTGATCATTGAATTATTAATTGCTTACTACTTCATCTAGGACTTCAATATACTCCACACACACTCCTTTTATCCCTTCGGAGCTTTACCACTCTTGGGAGGCCTCGCAGGATCCAAGTGTTATCGAGTTTACCCGGTATCTGGACCCTGGGTCGTCACAGTTGGTATCAGAGCTGTGTTGTGTGTAAGTACATGGGAATTCGAGATATCGCAGTGTTCAGAGTCCTTAAGGTCCAGTATAGCTAGCTGTTGGCATCGGTTTTGCGATTGTTTGTCGCTTTGTTTCCGTTTATGGTCTTGTGCGTGCTGTGGTGGCACTGTGTGAGATGGTTTTGCTCTCGTTAGAATGTGACGGAGTACTTTTCTTTTTCCGTGGTGTCTGTCTCGGTTATGCTGTACTTGGCAGATTTCGTCAGAAGGCATGAATCTGTGGTGCGGTGTTCGATATGTTTCTGTAATTTGTGCAGGTGGTTGGTGACTTTCTCGTTGGTGTGATGGCCGTGCACATTCCTATGTTGCTTTGGTCATCCTAGTTTGAGATTTGTGCAGCCCCTGAGGTGTTAAGCTTGTGTCGTGGTGGTCGATTAGATGTCTTGTTTGGAAGAATGCCCAAGCAAACCTAGGATTTTCCTTCCTGGTGAGCTACTATTAGTTGAGCTTGCTTCTTCTCATCTTGTCTGGTGGCGTCTTTTCGAGGTAGGCCTTGGAAGTGCTGTCTTGGTGAAGCCTTTGTCCTGTGTCTACTTAAGTGTAGACTGTGTTAATTCTGAACCTGATTTGCCTTTGTTCGACGGTTGCTTGGCTTTGGACCCAGATTTTGTGTTTGGGAGCCATTGTGCACCGTGTTGGATCTGCCGTGTTTGGCAGCTGTTGTGCTATAAAGGTTCAATAATCATTCCAGGACGTGAGAATAAGCTAAGACAGGTGTCCTTTGTGCTTTGTGCTGAAGCTGGTGCTCTTCTCGGTTTACACTTAGGCGACTTGTGATCGGTTGTTAGCAGGATCAGTACTCGAGGCTTGGTACGTTGCAATTTCGTATGTTTCGATGGTGCCAAGTGTGTGCTGAGATGCGGATGCCGAGTTATCCTTAAGCCTGTGTGCATTGTGTTGAGCGTGCAGTGGAAGCGTGTGGGCTGATAACCCATAGTTCAGGATCGTGAAGTTGGCAGATTCTCGCCGGTCGAGAGATTTGTTCCCCTTGATGTGACTTCATCTTGGCTAAGTGTGCCTTGATGCTGTCGGTTGCTGTGCCATTGTTTGGAGATATTATGGTTATTGGCACTGGCATGTGTGAGGATTAGGGGGAATCTGTCGGCATATTTGCTGGCCAAGTACCCTCTATTTCTCTATAACTTTTCTTGGATGTTGTGCTCTCGGGACGTGATCGTGGTCCTCGAGATGCGTTTCCCAAGATTATTGTTGTTATTGTGGGTCCTTGTTGCTGAGCTGTTTGTAGCATGGCTTATGCATGTTAGCCGTGTATTCTGCTGTAATTGTGCCTTGATGTGACCCAGCTTGCAGTTGTGTCTCGTGGTTCTGTGTTCAGTACGGAGCCGGGATTTTGCGAGTGCTGTTGTTATTTGTTGGTAGTCGTGTTCAGCTTGGGAGGATTTCCCTGTGAGTCTGATTTGGCATTGTGTGGACCATGATCTTGTCGGTTGGTTTTGCTATACTCTTCTGCTATGGTAGAGTTGGCATGCGACTCGAATCAGATGTAATGTCTGAGTGAGGATTGACTTGATTGTGCTCGTGGTCCAGTGCTATCGTTGGCGTTCTACGTGCCAGATTTGTTGTTTTGGCGCAGAAGCCGATGTTTTTGAGTTGTCAGCTGAGGACTATGTCTCCTTGTTTAAGCTGATGCTTGTTGTGTTTGCCATTTTTTTTGTCGGTAGCTATTTTCGTGGCATCAGTCGTGTCTCCTTTCCCTACGAGACGGAAGCGATGTTGCCTTGTTTCGGAGGTGTCAGACTTGTGTTCACTTGGGTGTCGTGCTTGTTCTTTGGATCGATTTACCTTAAGATCCAGAGTGTGTACCTGTGATTGTGGTCTGACAGTGTTCCTCTGAATTGTGTTTTTCATGATTTGTGTTGTCTTGTTCTAGGTGTTGGTGTTTGCTGATGCTTGGAGAGCGTAGCCAATGTTTGAGTTTGTTCTTCCCTGCTTCTTTTTGCTAGCTCTTTTAATTTTGAGGATGAAATTCCTGTAAGGGGGGAGGACTGTAATATCTTGAGTCTAATGGATCTTTATCGGAGAGTTTCAGATCGTTTTTGTGGGTCCTGAGTTGTGTTTTACGATCTGCGTGGGTTTTTCTCCCGTACAAGTTACAGAACCCAGTGTAGAGTTTATTATTCAATTCATCGACTCGAGGACACTACAGTTGCGTTGCATTCTTTCCGAGGATCATTTAGACTAATTTTCCGTATTTTTCTGAATTAGTGCATTTTCAGACCAAAAATCAGATTTTACGAAAATTAGGAAAATTCTATTTTCCTTTTCTTTTTATTCTTTCTTTCTCCTTCCTCTCTCCTCACGACCGATCACTTCCTCTCTCCCATTCTCTCTCCTCTCTTCTCCTCTCTCCGCGGGGCGCGTTACCGTGACGAGCTGGGCGAGGCAGGGACGTCGTGGAGTTGACCTGGCGCGTGATGGTGTGATGGATGGAGCGTGGCGTTGGCGCGATCCCTCGGTGGATTCAAAGCCGACGTGTTCGGTTCGTTTGATCGATTTCAGCGCGATTTAGTCGTTTCACGCGCTAGAACTTCGGTGGAGGTAGGGAGATGGACGCCCTACTCCTGTACTACATTTCCCCATGATTTCAAGCTAAACGGTGTGAGAATGAGCGGGTTCTGCCTTGTTTTGGGTAAAGCATGCTTTGGGGGGTGTGAGACGAGTTCACCTTTCTCGGCGACGGTTTCTAGCCTAATTAGTTTTATTTCAATCCATGGCATGTCTGCATTCTATTCCCGCTGGTTTCATTGTGATTGGTTGTCATTTGGGACCGATGTGAGCCCGGGAACCCATGTGACTCAATTTGGGTCAATCTGGAGGAACTGCATGTTTCTTATGTTTTATGCATTATTTGGATCCCTTCTAGTTTGTGGAAGGCTTGTATGTTCCTTAGGGTTGTTTCCCCTTCGTTTAGAAGCGAATGGGGCGTGGAACGGCCAAGATCGGCCATTCCCCTGTTTTACCCACCGTAGTGATTTAGCGGTCTTACCAGATACCATTTTCAGGCATTTAGCGGTCCTTGGGTGACCGTTTTTGCTTTTCGAACAGTAGGTCGGTTCAGGTCTTCGTGGTCATGCGATAGACCGTTTCTTCTAGCTCGCGGTCAAATGGATGACCGCTACTCTCTGTCAGCGGTCGTACGATAGACCGCTAAGGGGGGTTGTGCATGTCAGTTCTACTTCGCGGTCGTACGATAGACCGCTAAGTAGGCATTGGCGGTCTGAGAGACGACCGCTGACCATTGTTTATATCAGTTTAATAGTTTAATAGTTTTAAGTAGATTGGGCTAGCGGTCCTAGTCCCGACCGCTTAGTGGCTTTTGGCGGTTTAGTGTATGACCGCTATGCTCTGTTTGACTGGTTTAAGTCGGTTTCACTGTAGGGGGTTTGACTGGTTCTAGCGGTCGGGTCCATGACCGCTATAGTCTGCTGGCGGCCCTGCGAAAGACCATGTGCCCCTGTGTATTGTAGATGGTTGGCTAGTGGCCCTTGGGCTGGCTGCTTGGTCTTCCTGGCGGTTAGAGAATTGGCCATTTAGTCCCATTGTCATGTTTTCCTTATGTTTTAGCCTCTATTTGTCTTGGCCTTACCTTGTGGTTTGCCCGCAATCCCATGGATGTCTTGGATGTCCTATGAGGGCGATGACCATGTTGTGAGGTGGCCGGGCAGTGCCATTATATCGAGTGGTGTTCTGTACTGTTTCAGAGTCACGTTTGGTGTCTGGTCAACCCGGTGTGATCCAATGGTTGACATGTGATCTCGTGAGTGTCTCGTTTGTCCTGTATGGACTGAGACGTGGTTTTGGACGCCTTGAGATATTGTCTTACCTCGGTTTGTGTATCCATGTCCTTTGAGGGTCTTGATGATCCCTCATGTCTCCGTGATTTATGTTATACGGATGTGTGGATCCGACTATCCTGTGTCATTTCCTTTATTAGTGTTTTACCGTGTTATGGCTTAGGGATTAGACTGATTGGCGGCTTGATGCCGCTATGTACGACAATCTTAACCCCGAGTCTTGTGACTCAAGGATCGTTGTGTGAGCAGGTCTAGCTGTTTGTCCTGAGTCCGGTGGCAGTCTGGTATGCTACCTTGTGTTCCCGCTTGGTGCTTCGTATTACGTGTGACAGTGCATTCGTAGACTATCTGTACTTCAGCACTAGTGTTTTGGAGTCTCTGTGTGTCTAGTAAGCCTCCCCAAGTTGTAGCCCGATGGCACGTTCCAGTGTGTCGGCCCACATAGGAGTGGTGGCGGGGCAGTTCCCGATAGACGGTTTGTAAGCTAGATTCCATGGGCTCCCTTGCTTTGCAGTAGCATCCTACTGGGGGAGAAAGCTTGCTAGAGGCCTGGCTCAAGGCATTGGGCTTGTGTGTGCACACATGGTCAGGGGCGTTTGGACGAGCGCCGATGGGTGTGACCCTGACTAGTCACTCGTTACTGTTGTTCCTTGTACTCAGTTCTGTGAGTGTCTCAGTTACCGCCGTTCCAGATGCGTGGGAGATACTTGTGACGTAGTGTAAGCCGTCAGTGGATGCATCTGGCTATTCTTCTAGTGAGGATGTGCTCATGTCACTTGGCGCATGACTCTAGTGATTCTCGTGTCTCGTGACGTGTCTTTTCGTCATTGGTTCCCGAGTAGCCTGTGTATGGCTTTACTCGAGGTCTAATCTTGTGTAGCGTACACAACGATCTAGTTGCGTATGCTTGTGTCTTTTCCTGTGTAGGTCTTTTATAGGTCTTTTGCTTATTTTGGTAGGCTTCAGCTATAGAGCTTGTGCTTGGTCGATGGATCGATAATGCCTGACTTTGTGAGATCAGGGTTCGCCTTTCTGTTGCCGTTTGGAGTAGCTTAGGGAGCCGTGGTTTGGTCGGCGGCCGTGATTCTTGTTAGTACGGCTTTACCCTTCCCTTTAGTTGTTTTTAATCTTTCTTACTCCTGCTTTTATAGCTTTACTGTTGTAGTTAGTACTATTGTTACTTCTGTTCTTCCTGCTTTACTATTTAGCGCTGTTTAGCGTGTTACTGCGTTGTTTCCAGTGGGGATCTGCATGATCGCTACTGAGCCAGTGACACGAGGCTCACCCCTGCTTTTCAAGAGTGGTCGCTCTTCTTCTCAGTGGTTCGTGACGCGATGCGTCAGTTCGTGGTTGCCAGCGTTGCTAGCGTTCTCTGCGTCGGGCTTCCCCCGACTTCAGTGTACATTTTTCTTTCTGTTGGGCTGTACTTGTCTTTATTTGGACTGGACTCTGTTAATTTAAATTATTATTAAAAATGTAATTTTATTTCTGCTACTTTAGCAAACATGATCATTGAATTATTAATTGTTTACTGCTTTATCTGGGACTTCAATGTACTCCACGCACACTCCTTTTATCCCTTCGGAGCTTTACCGCTCTTGGGAGGCCTCGCAGGATCCAAGTGTTATCGAGTTTACCCGGTATCCGTACCCTGGGTCGTCACAGTAGCAGTCAACATGATATCCATCTCTGCTTCTGCCAGCAAAGATCCTTCGGGAGATCAAGAGATACAAAAAGGCAGAGATCGAGAACAACACATGCCTCCAGATGGCGAAATACAAGATGAGGAAGTACACCTTTGGAGTCCTTCTCCATACAAGGGCATGGGGCTGGGCACGTCAACTTCCTAAGGACCGATCCCAGCTAGCCATGGTGACGGAGTGCTGTCGCCTGATACTAGAATGGAGGTCGGTGATCTGAGCTGTGCTCCGGGTTCCCCTCAACGTGACCCTATTCTGCTTGCGCTGTTATATGAGCAGCAGCAGGAGATCAAAAGACTGAAGAGACAGCTGGCTAAAATTAGCATGCGCTAGTCTGATCCAACAAGAGGCGGCCTCCCTCAACAACTTCGGTCTACAGCTCCGGAGTATTCCCCCATAACTAGGGCCGAGTTGTATATAAACAGGCAGAAAGATGATCAATCTATCTTGGATTACATTAAAAGATGTGGAAATCTCTATGAAAGGTGTAAGCCTCCATCAAGCCAAGAGGTCGCTGTCCAAATCTGTAAACAGAATTTAAAGAAGGAGATTTTGTAAAGGGTGATTGGCATTGAAATCCAATCCTTTGATCAGCTAAATAGGGTTGCAGCCGATGTTGAAGCCTTCGTGTCAAAATACTGCCCTGCTACCGCTACAGCGAATCGAGGGAACAAGCCAATTGGCACTGACTTCAGTGCCTTCGAGCAGCAATGGAGGAAAGCAGAAGAGTCAGTCGGCCCTTCAACCAACAAGCCTGCTAAGCAAGGGCCCTCGTTGCAGTATAAAATGAGGAAGCTTTACTCATTTTCGAAAGATAAAACCGGGGTCATCTTTGAGTGGGCCTGCCGCTATAACAAGATTGCAATCCCTCAGCTAAAAGGCCAGATGAAGTCACAAAAATTGACGATCCTCGATTTTGCCCTTATCATCGGATGTTGGGACATCCCATCGAAGATTACTATGTATTCAAAGACATTGCTCAAAGCCTAATTAAGAAGAGTGAATTACAGATAAGGGAATATAAGGTGGACCCACCGCGCCCTCATAAAATGGGCACCTGCAGAAGGGGAATTCATATGGTCTCGGTCCATCACCAGACCCCTAAAGATATAGCAGAGGCTGAGCAAAGGGGGCTTCGAACCTGAAAAGAGCTGTTCGGGCGACAAATGTCATATACGAAAGAGAAGAAGAAAAACCACTCCTATCCCACTATAAGGGCATATAACCCCACTTCCCCGACCATGGGAATCTTAAACCCAGTCAACAGAGCAATTAGAGAATGCTATGAAGAAGATATGGTCTCTCTCCCCACCTTTGTAGGTGAAGGCCCCCTAGGGGAAGTCTATGATGATTATCTGGAGGATCACGAAGAGACCTTGCAGCCCTCGAGGCCAGGGGATGCCCCGCGACCCCAGATAGTGATATATAAAGGTGTAGAGGCCGATGTTCCCTGCAGATGCTAGGAGTCTATTGTCATGGAAACCGCCATGACTTCTGGTGGTGCTCCACAAGTACAAGAAGCTAAGACGCCTCCTACTACCCATGGAGGTGCTCCACCCATGGGCCTGTGTCCAAGCTGCCCAGAACTTACACTACCAGCACCTATGCTGCTTTCCCAGCAGATTCATAAGCCAGAGAAAGGAATTGGTGAAGTCCCACCACTAGGCGATATGAAACAAGAAGATGCCTATGACGTCTTCGAAGTTAAAGGAAATGATGAAGAGTTCACTGATTTGCATCCAGCTCCTCCGGAGATGGAAGATGGTGACCAAACCACTATAGATGAGCTGGTCGAAGTGAACCCTGGCACGAAAAGTAAGCCTAGGCCGACCTCCCTCAGCGCTCTTTTTCTCCCAGAAGAGAGAGGGCGATACATGTAGCCGCTCCAAGAGTGTCGAGACTACTATGCTCGGAACTATAATATAATCAAATATGGATAGCCGAACATGATAGAATCCATACGGCTCTCCGATCGCCCAAGGGGATATTTTGCTACAAGAGGATGCCTTTCGACCTCAAAAAAATGCTGGCGCCACCTACCGGAGGGTGATGACAAAGGTACTCAATGAACTATTCGGCTTCATGGTCAGATATCGGGGAATTGAGATAAGACCCCGCCAAGATAAAAGCAACACAGGAGCCATCCCCTTCAAAAAATTTAACAGAATTGCGGTTGTTGCAAGGACCGATTAGCCTATATACGCATATTCATCTCTAATCTGTCTGGGCGATGTCAGGCGTTCTATAGGTTGATGAGGAAAGATACACTATTCTACTGGAATCAAGAATGCCAAAGGGCTTTTGACCAACTGAAAGGATATTTGAAGACCCCGCCGGTGCTGGAGGCACCTGTAAGACCCCGAATTATTTAATTGAGCCCAATATATTTATTAAGCTTTTATTAATTAAGAATTGAATTTTTATTGAATTAATAATTAAAATTCAGATTTATTAATATTTAATTCGTTAGAAATAGTATAAGTGAAAATCCGACTACCTTATAAAAATCCATAAAAATAGTAAACAGGTTAAGGTCGATGTAGATAACAACTTTGCCTTCTGGTATTAAGCCATTATAAATCTGTGGTAGGATCTATTTAGAGATTAAGCCCAAAAGTACACACTTTTTGACCCTTACCTAACCTTGGATTAAAACGTGAAATTCGACCTTAATACGTAACCAAATGATCTCAAATCAGTGGCAAATGGAAGGCCACAATGTAAGAAACATTTACCCTCAATCAATTTCAGGTAAACCTAGCCCTAAAACGTGCTGCCGACATAGCTTTGGTCGAGTCAAGGATTCCGGCGCCGTTTCTAAACACGTAACTTGCAGCACCGAATACTCCCAACTCCGAAGGCTGCAGAAGCTCCATGACCTATAGAAATGTAGCTCTTCAAGTCTACTTTCATTTGGTGGCTGTGGGGTTCGCTGAAGTTTCAGATCTAGGAAGTTCTTGCTCAATTTGTGAAGGTGTGTCGGTAGGCCGTCGGCTTCCTTCTTCCTTCTTGGTTTCTTCAATTGAGGTAGGAATTCTCAACCAAAATTTGATCATGAATATATGATTTTGTTCCTCTCGACGAGAGCTATCCAGTGGGACTGAAAGCCCCAATTTTATTAGGTATCTAAGGAGATATCGTGGGTTTTCTAAGGTGCTGTCGAGCTTGTTCTTCATTCTAGAGTTTCGAGTTCTCTTTTCGATTTGAGGTAGGTTTAACAGGCCAAACTCTAATTAACTTATATGATGTAATCAGCATATTGTTAGCTTTCATTTAACGTAGAAAGCCCCAATTTTAATTGAGCATGCTTGGAGAATTTTGATTTTTAGTGAGAGCATGTCTAGAACTTGATTTATTTCGTGACCCTTTGAGTTAGAGCTTGATTTCGGGCTGATTTCGAGTTAGATAACTTGATCCACATATAGCTTATAATATATGGTTGGATTCAGCATCAAGTTAGCTTTCTTTTGACACCAAAAGCCCCAAATTTCGTTATGTATGTTGGGAAAAATTTTAAGATTTAGTAAGGGCATCTCAAGAATTAGGTCTTCTTGTGTTCTTCATAGAATATGTTAAGATTTAATTGATTTCTGTTGGAATTAGTGTTTCAAATCACTTGCTTAATGACCCTAGTATGTATATTAATCACCCTAGATCATGTGGTTTTGATTTCAACTCAATTGGACCTCAATTGGGTGAGTTCATATGTTTTCCGGAGGTTAGGGCCGTTGCTGTTTTTGCAGGGGTCGACCCCAGGGGTCGACCCATTTTCTAGAAGACCCTGCAGGCCCGAGGGTCGACCCTAGGGGTCGACCCATGCGCTGGAGTTTACGGGTCGACCCCAGGGGTCGACCCATCCTGCAGAAATGGTGGGGGTCGACCCCAGGGGTCGACCCATTCAGCTGCCAGACCCCATTTTTACAGGGGTCGACCCCAGGGGTTGACCCATACACCAGAAAACCAGTTTTGTCATTTTTTTGACCCAAGGATCGATCCGGACCATTAGGGGATCGACCCATTGAACTTAGACCAATTGAAAACTATACTTTTGAAGAACCAGTGACCTATTCTGGAAACTTTAAGATTTTAATTTACATTGGTTCCTACTTGCAAACATAGTGTAAAAACATGCCGTTTACCATCTTCATTTCGACGCATACATTGGTTAAATAGAAACTCACATAATTAGTGGTTAATGGTGTAACTAAATTTCTGATTAATGCATGCTACTTCATTCCTGTGAGCTTGTTCTTTACCTCACCATCTTGAATCTTCTTTTGGCTTATGCTTAATGTAAATGATAATGGATAATCTTTGACATACCAACTTGGTAATTAGGATTAATATGTTGATTAGCTTGCTGGATAGCTGCTGCACTACAGTAGCGCATCACGATTAACTCTTATTGTGACTTGGTTTTCAATCTTCTTGATGATTGTGCTTACCTTGAAATTCTGAAATGAATCTCCTTCCTACTTGAAATTGTTATTGCTACATAGTTCAAACCTTAGAATTCTGGCCATAAATTATGGAAGTCTAGATTCGTGGGATCTTTGATCCAAAGAAATCAATGTCTGGCCAACAATTAAGGGCTCGGTCTAGTCCTAGGAGGAGCGCCCGAACACTACGTGTACCCCCGGGGAGGTGATTGACTAGGTGTGGCATTTGGCACCAGTACTATGACATGAGTTAAATCTAGGACTGTCCACTACTCTCCACTACTCTCCACTACTCTCTACTACGTTGTACTTTCCACTCTTCACTGTTCTATACTTTACTTGATGTTACTTGGACGTGGAAATGAAATTACATACGTGCTTGACATGACTTGAATTGTCTCAATATGGCCAACTCTTTATCGTTACCTCCTGTAGTAAATTCTTGTCTTTGTTATTCCTCTTAAGTATTGCTATTCTGTTCCTTTATATTTCTTGACCTTGCAAGATCTTTAATTTTTGTTTCATTATATCATCATTATCCTTTTATTACATTATCCTTTGTAGCATGATATTTTAAAAATGTAATTAAACTGCTAATCACTTATACCTATCTGTTATTTCCTACTGAGCGTCAGCTCATAGTTGTTGTTTCCCCCTTTCCAGACTTTTCAGGTGACGCGCTTACCGATGGGGAAGTGCAGGAGTGATGTTTTGAGTGTATCAGTTAGTTGTGTTTAGAGTGTGTTGTGCTTCAGCTATGTTATTGTGGTTTAGAGTTTGTTATCCCCGTTGTACCGAGTTGATTTGAGGATTGTTGTACCAGTTATGTTTTGGTTAATGGTCAATAAGTTATTTCGAGGACCAAATTCCTTTAAGTAGGGGAGGGTGTAAGACCCCGAATTATTTAATTGAGCCCACTATATTTATTAAGCTTTTATTAATTAAGAATTGAATTTTTATTAAATTAATAATTGAATTTTGAATTTATTAATATTTAATTTGTTAGAAATAGTATAAGTGAAAATCCGACTACCTTATAAAAATCCATAAAAATAGTAAACAGGTTAAGGTCGATGTAGATAACAACTTTGCCTTCTGACATTAAGCCATTATAAATCCATGGTAAGATCTATTTAGAGATTAAGCCCAAAAATACACATTTTTTGACCCTTACCTAACCTTGGATTAAAACGTGAAATTCGACCTTAATACGCAACCAAATGATCTCAAATCAGTGGCAAATGGAAGGCCATAATGTAAGAAACAATTACCCTCAATCAATTTGAGGTAAACCTAGCCCTAAAACGTGCTACCGACATAGCTTTGGTCGAGTCAAGGATTCCGGCGCCGTTTCTAAACACGTAACTTGCAGCACCGAATACTCCCAACTCCGAAGGCTGCAGAAGCTCCATGACCTATAGAAATGTAGCTCTTCAAGTCTACTTTCATTTGGTGGCTGTGGGGTTCGCTGAAGTTTCAGATCTAGGAAGTTCTTGCTCAATTTGTGAAGGTGTGTCGGTAGGCCGTCGGCTTCCTTCTTCCTTCTTGGTTTCTTCAATTGAGGTAGGAATTCTCAACCAAAATTTGATCATGAATATATGATTTTGTTCCTCTCGACGAGAGCTATCCAGTGGGACTGAAAGCCCCAATTTTATTAGGTATCTAAGGAGATATCGTGGGTTTTCTAAGGTGCTGTCGAGCTTGTTCTTCATTCTAGAGTTTCGAGTTCTCTTTTCGATTTGAGGTAGGTTTAACAGGCCAAACTCTAATTAACTTATATGATGTAATCAGCATATTGTTAGCTTTCATTTAACGTAGAAAGCCCCAATTTTAATTGAGCATGCTTGGAGAATTTTGATTTTTAGTGAGAGCATGTCTAGAACTTGATTTATTTCGTGACCCTTTGAGTTAGAGCTTGATTTCGGGTTGATTTCGAGTTAGATAACTTGATCCACATATAGCTTATAATACATGGTTGGATTCAGCATCAAGTTAGCTTTCTTTTGACACCAAAAGCCCTAAATTTCGTTATGTATGTTGGGAGAATTTTAAGATTTAGTAACGGCATGTCAAGAATTAGGTCTTCCTGTGTTCTTCATAGAATATGTTAATATTTAATTGATTTCTGTTGGAATTAGTGTTTCAAATCGCTTGCTTAATGACCCTAGTATGTATATTAATCACCCTAGATCATGTGGTTTTGATTTCAACTCAATTGGACCTCAATTGGGTGAGTTCATATGTTTTCCGGAGGTTAGGGCCGTTGCTGTTCTTGCAGGGGTCGACCCCAGGGGTCGACCCATTTTCTGGAAGACCCTGCAGGCCCGAGGGTCGACCCCAGGGGTCGACCCATCCAGTCCCTGCAAGGGGGTCCAGTCCCTGCAAGGGGGTCGACCCCAGGGGTCGACCCATGCGCTGGAGTTGGGGTCGACCCCAGGGGTCGACCCATCCTGCAGAAATGGTGGGGGTCGACCCCAGGGGTCGACCCATTCAGCTGCCAGACCCCATTTTTACAGGGTTCGACCCCAGGGGTCGACCCATGCACCAGAAAACCAGTTTTGTCATTTTTTTTGACCCGAGGATCGATCCGGACCATTAGGGGATCGACCCATTGAACTTAGACCAATTGAAAACTATACTTTTGAAGAACCAGTGACCTATTCTGGAAACTTTATGATTTCAATTTACATTGGTTCCTACTTGCAAACATAGTGTAAAAACATGCCGTTTACCATCTTCATTTCGACGCATACATTGGTTAAATAGAAACTCACATAATTAGTGGTTAATGGTGTAACTAAATTTCTGATTAATGCATGCTACTTCATTCCTGTGAGCTTGTTCTTTACCTCACCATCTTGAATCTTCATTTGGCTTATGCTTAATGCAAATGATAATGGATAATCTTTGACATACCAACTTGGTAATTAGGATTAATATGTTGATTAGCTTGCTGGATAGCTGCTGCACTACAGTAGCACATCACGATTAACTCTTATTGTGACTTGGTTTTCAATCTTCTTGATGATTGTGCTTACCTTGAAATTCTGAAATGAATCTCCTTCCTACTTGAAATTGTTATTGCTACATAGTTCAAACCTTGGAATTCTGGCCATAAATTGTGGAAGTCTAGATTCATGGGATCTTTGATCCAAAGAAATCAATGCCTGGCAAACAATTAAGGGCTCGGTCTAGTCCTGGGAGGAGCGCCCGAACACTACGTGTACCCCCGGGGAGGTGATTGACTAGGTGTGGCATTTGGCACCAGTACTATGACATGAGTTAAATCTAGGACTGTCCACTACTCTCCACTACTCTCCACTACTCTCTACTACGTTGCACTTTCCACTCTTCACTGTTCTATACTTTACTTGATGTTACTTGGACGTGGAAATGAAATTACATACGTGCTTGACATGACTTGAATTGTCTCGATATGGCCAACTCTTTATCGTTACCTCCTACAGTAAATTCTTGTCTTTGTTATTCCTCGTAAGTATTGCTATTCTGTTCCTTTATATTTCATGACCTTGCAAGATCTTTAATTTTTGTTTCATTATATCATCATTATCCTTTTATTACATTATCCTTTGTAGCATGATATTTTAAAAATGTAATTAAACTGCTAATCACTTATACCTATCTGTTATTTCCTACTGAGCGTCAGCTCATAGTTGTTGTTTCCCCCTTTCCAGGCTTTTTAGGTGACGCGCTTACAAATGGGGAAGGGCAGGAGTGATGTTTTGAGTATATCAGTTAGTTGTGTTTAGAGTGTGTTGTGCTTCAGCTATGTTATTGTGGTTTAGAGTTTGTTATCCCCGTTGTACCGAGTTGATTTGAGGATTGTTGTACCAGTTATATTTTGGTTAATGGTCAATAAGTTATTTCCATTTCTTAGCACTTGTATATATTTAGATTAGTTCTCTCTCTTGCCAGCTTGTTTCTGACTGTACGTCCCGATATTCCGCGTCGGGACGTGACAGCACCCATCAAAAGGAGCCTGCTGATTCTCTACATAGCCACTATTGGATATCCACTGGGGGCAATGCAAGCCCAGAACAGTGACGAGGGGAAAAGAGCAGGCCCTCTATTACCTCAGTCGAAGGTTAGTGGGGGTAGAAGGAAGATACACCCCGATTGAGAAAGTTTGCCTTGCCTTGATCTCTGCGGTCAAGAAGATGAGGTGTTGCATGCCATCACATGAAGTATAGCTGGTATCAAAAGCTGACCCAATAAAGTATATACCCTCCCAGCCAGTGCTGAGGGAATGAGTGGGTAAATGGGGTCGTCTCCCTGATGCAATTCAATATCACTTATGAGTCGCAAAAGGCCATCAAGGGCCAGGCCAGTGCAGATTTCTTTGCGGCACACCTGGTGCCTGAAAATTCCCCGTTAATCACGGAGCTCCCTCAATGCTGGTTGTCGAGCAGATATATGGACAGTCTGATGTCCGAAAGCCTGAAGTACTCCCCTACCATGCCAAGGTGAAGTGGATTAGGGGGCGATTCTACTTTATTGAGATAAACCGTGTCGGCCGAGGTTGAAATGCACAAGCTGATGCGCTAGCAAAGCTAACAAGCTCGCTGGCAGTCCCACCAGATGAATCCCTCGATACACTAGTGATAGACAGGCACTAGGTTCCTAGTATGATAAAGGAACTAGGTGAAGAAGAATGCAAAGCTGCGACAGTAGAAGTAGCTGGCTCACCCGACTAGAGGGAGCCCACCAATATAATGGTTCAAATACTAGCAATTGCCCAAGAAAAGGGGAAGAAAAGTTCTAACTGATCAGAATAAAGACTCCTCTGAGGTCGGAAACAGAACCTCATTCTGGATTATGGCAGATGCCAAAAGAAAGGTATTGCTCAGACTATACTATGCGCCGTTTCCTCAGTTCGGCGATCAACTAAAACCAGCACACTTCAGCGGGAAAACACCTGAAGCTATATATACTACGCACCGCTTCCTCGGCTTGGCAATTAGCTAAAACCAGCACCCCTCAGCGAGAAAACAGCTGAAGCTATACTTGCACCGCTTCCTCAGCTCGGCGATCAGCTAAAACCGATACCCTCCGACGAACAAGCTTGTGCTCGGGAGCTCCTATGAGGAGTTACCATGCGCCTATACCAACTTCTGGTCCCACTGGGATCAAATATCCCTTGCTTCGGTATAATCCCAGTACCGATGATACCGTTCACTTGACATCCATGACTTTTTCGTCTTAGCCGGGTGGTATGGCTTGGATCTTCTATTTGAACCAGATAAACCTAATGTCAATAATACAGCGATACTTGGTACATGGCTCCTAGTCGGGATCGATCTACATAACAAATGGCCTAGACCTTCCATCTAAGTCAGATATACACGGTCACTTTGCATTGGTTCAATCCCAGTACCAATGATACTCTTAACTCAGCACCCATGCCCTTCCTGGTCTTAGCCGAGGGGTATGACCTAGACCTTCCATCTAAGTCAGAGAAACCTGATATTCTTTGCATTAGTACAATCCCAGTACCGGTGATACCATTAACTCGGCACCCATGACCTTTTTGGTCTTACCCGAGGGATATGACCTAGACCTTCCGTCTAAGTCAGAGAAACCCAATATCCTTTGCATTGGTACGATCCCAGTACCGGTGATACCATTAACTCGGCACCCATGGCCTTTTTGGCCTTAGCCGAGAGGTATAACCTAGACCTTCCATCTAAGTCAGAGAAACATGATATCCTTGCATTTGTATAAATCCCAATACCGATGATACTATTTAACTCGACGCATATGGCCCTTTTGGTCTCAGCCGAGGGGTATGACCTAGACCTTTCATCTAAGTCAGAGAAACTTGATTTCCTTCCATTAGTACAATCCCAGAACCGATGATATCATTGACTCGGCACCCATGGCCTTTTTGGTCTTAGCCGAGGGGTATGACTTCGACATTTCATCTAAGTCAGAGAAACCAGATTTCCTTGCTTCGGTGTAGTCCTAGTACCGATGATACCATTAACTCGACAACCATGACGTTGCGTCTCAGCCGAGGGGCATGGCATAAACCTTCAGTTTAAGCCAGATGAACCCAAATCCTTGGTCGACATAAACCCAATGCAGACGATATCATTTTGATTGGTGCTTGGCTCCCTGTCAAGGTCAATCCACACAACCTAATGGCTTAGACCTTCCGTCTAAGTCATTGATAACCCACCACCTATCTCAACATTTACCATCAGTCCCACCGCGATAGCCAATACAACCGTATGGCTTAGACCTTCCGTCTAAGCCAGATAAAACTAATTCCTTGCGTTGGCATAAACCCAATGTCGACGATACCACCTTGATTGGTATTTGACTTTATGTCAGGACCAATCGATACAACCGTATGGCTTAGACCTTCCGTCTAAGCCAGATAAAACTAATTCCTTGCGTTGGCATAAACCCAATGTCGACGATACCACCTTGATTGGTACTGGACTTTCCATCAGGACCAATCGATATAACCTAATGGCTAGGACCTTCCATCTAAGCCAGATAAAATTAATCCCTTGTGTTGGCATAAACCCAATGTCGACGATACCACCTTGATTGGTACTTGACTTTCTGTCAGGATCAATCGACACAACCTAATGGCTAGGACCTTCCGTCTAAAGCCAGACAAAATTGATCCCTTGCATTGGCATAGGCCCAATGTCAACGATATCATCATGACTGGTATCTGATTTTCTGTCAGGACCGATCGATACAACCCAATGGCTTAGACCTCCCATCTAAGGCCAAATAAACCCGATATTTTTGCGTTGACATATGCCCAATGTCAACGATATCATCATGATTGGTATCTGATTTTTTGCCAGGACCGATCGATACAACCAAATGACCTAGACCTTCCATCTAAGTCAGAGAAACCCGATATCTTTGCATTGGTACAATCCCAGTACCGAGGATACTATTAACTCGGTGCCCATGGCCTTTTTGATCTTAGCCGAGGGGTATGACCTAGACCTTTCGTCTAAGTCAGAGAAACCCGATTTCCTTGCATTGGTACAATCTCAGTATCGATGATACTATTAACTCGGCACCCAAGGCCTCTTGGTCTTAGCCGAGGAGAATGGCCTAGACCTTCCGTCTAAGCCAGATAAACCTAGTCTCTTGCGTTGGCTTGAACCCAATGTCAACAATACCAATATAATTAGTGTCTGACTCTTTTTAGAGTTAGGTAATACAACCTTATGATCTGGCCCCACCGTGATCGTCAGATCAGCTTGATGCCTCGCGTTGACATAAACTCGACGTCGACGATGCAACCTAATGGCCTAGACTTGTCGTCTAAGTGAAAAAAAAAAGTGAAAAGAAAAAGAAAAAAAAAAGAAAGAAAAAAAAAGAGAAAAAAAAAGAGAAAAAAAAGAGAGAAAAGAGCGACTCTTTACTTCGGTACAATCCCAGTACCGATGATGCTGCTAACTCGGCACCCATGGCCTCTTGGTCTTAGCCGATGAGAATGGCCTAGACCTTCCGTCTAAGCCAGATACACCGTAATTCCTTGCGTTGGCATCAGCCCCATGTTGATGATACTACCTCGATTGGTATCTAACTCTCTGTCATGACCAATCAATACTATCTTATGGCCCAGACCTTCAGTCTAAGGCCGGATATACTTGATTCCTTGCGTCAACATAAACCCAATGTCAACGATACGACCACGATTGATATATGACTTTCTATCAGGACCAATCAACATTACCTCATGGCCTAGACCTTCAGTCTGAGCCAGATACATCTAATTCCTTGCATTGGCATTGGTCCGATGTCGACGATATCACTATAATTAGCACCTGGCTTCCAGTCAGGATCGATTAACATGACCCAATGGCCTGGACCTTCAGTCCAAGGCCAGATACACCTCAATTCCTTGTGTTGGCATCAACTCCATGCTAACGATACTACCTCGGTCAGTATTTGACTCTTTGTCAGAACCAATCAATATAACCCAATGGCCTAGACCTCCCGTCTGAGGCCAGATATCCTTAAATCCTTGCGTCGGCATAGACCCAACGTCGACGATATCACTACGATTGGTGTATGGCTCTCTATCAGGATCAATCAATACAACCTTTGACTTAGCCCCTTCATCTAGGTCGACGATGAACCACTTGTCCTACCTCGACATCAACTCTCAGTCCCACCGGGGTTCACCCCAATCCTTCGATTCAGACTTTTCGTCTGAACCCAGGCGCAAAGCCTCTCTTCCGTGCTTCGACACTCACCCCATGCCAATGATTAAACCCCTCCATTGCTAAACTTCCTAGCCCGTGTGCTCACTGCAGTGAAGCGAACCCCTCATCCCTTCGCTGAAGGGGTGGGCGCTTTCCCATATACTTACACTAGATTAACGACTTACCAAGCTTAAAAAATGAGATGATATGACAAAGATGTCTACACCCATGGGCCCCACGCACTCATCTCTCATTTGCACAACCCACGGGTGGGGGGCATTTGTTGACACCTAAAATTTGTCATCAAGAGCGACAAGCTTCGCCGAGCCGAGCTAGGGCAATTAAAAGAAAATAGGCCGAAATGAAAACAAGAATATTTTTTTGCAAAGTCCCGCAACGGGTAAAGAAGAAAAGGAAGAAGATAAAGAATAAAAGAAGAACAAAAAGAAAGGAAAAGAACAAAAAAGGAAGAAAAGGAAAGCAAAAGAGAAAGGGAGTAAGGGGGGTGGACCGGCAAGCCTAGGGGCTCTCAACCGGCAGCTATGCACTGACCCGGCAGCATCTTCATCCGGCAGTGATCACTCCCCCATCCGGAAGGGTGTCGCCCCGAAAACTGTCCAACTGTCAGCCTCGCCCGACCCCTGAACCGCCGGCCCCTTCGCGGCGCCCATCTGGCAGCTGTGTAGGCAAATCGACAGGCTCCCCCAAACTCATACGGCAGCGGCCTCCATCCGGCGGCCCCTGGTGGGCATTGAAACGGTAGCTCGCAATGCCCCATCCGACAGGGCAGCAAGGCCCTTCATTGGCAACCCCTTCGCGGCACCCATCCGGTAGTAGTGGCAGCGTGCATCCGGTAGCAACGGTGGCCTCCAAGGCCCCATCTGGCAGGGCACACAAACCTTTGAACCAACCGCCCTCGCTGCCTCACCCGGCAGCCCATGAGCCTATCCAGTAGCATCCGTCAACCGGCAGTTCCCAGCCGTAAATGACAGCCCTACCCATCCAGCGGCACTTCCAGTCGACAATAGGCAAGCATCCGGCAAGAGTCCTGAAGCCCCATTTGGCAGGACCTTGAATCATCTCTGAACCACCAGCGACCGCCAAGCCCCCATCCGGCAGGGTTCTCTAACCGACAGGCCCGCAGTGGCCTCCATCCGGTAGGGCTTCTCCACCGATCCAGTAGGGGCTATACCCCCCTTGAAACGGCACGTGCGCGCTGGTTTCAACCAGTAGAGTTCATCCCCCATCTGGCAGCCTCTTGGCAAGGCCATCCGGTAGCAGGTTGAACCGGTGGCAGGTATTCTGAAGTTCTCATCCGGCAGATCTTGATTCCATCTGGCAGGGACTTTGATCTGGCAGCAGCACTTACATCCGGGAGAGCCCAGGATGATCCGGCGGTAGCGTGTCGATCCGGTAGCTCCTCGACGACCCGACGGTATCAGCCCATATGGCAGCGATGACCTCTATTCAGCGGAGGCCCCACATACACCGGCCTCCCTCTGCTCCTCGCGGCACGAAGGGAAGGAACACGCCAAGAGGCGTGCTCCCATGCGGTGCAGAAGGGGGAGGACATGACACGCGTCCATGCCCATGCGGCGCAGACGAAGAGGACACGCCAAGAGTCCATGGCTAGGCGGCGGGAAGGAGGAAGACACGCCAATGGGCGTGCAACTACTGCGGATATAAAAAGAGAGAAGAAGAAGAGGAGAGAGCGAACACGAGGAGAAAACAAGCAGAAGTTCATAACAAAGGGAGAGAAAGAGGGAAGGAGAGGATGAAGAAGTCCGCTCGAAGGGTGGGTCTGCTTGTATTTTTTTTCTTTCTTTTCTTCCCATGCCCAATGGGGCTACATCTCATGTACTCTTTTTTTGCGAATGAATGAAACACTGGGCCTTGGGTCTTGATCCATGAATATTGTTACAGTTCTTTCGATGTGGGTCATTTTCTTTCTGCTATGTTTGCTCCCTTCTCCCCGAATAGATGCTTTCTTCCCCACTCATGATATGCTCCCCGAATGATTGTTTGGTTTTTGCTACGACGATTAGCACCTCGAAGTTTGCTCAAGGTAATGAGTACGACCCTGAGGCTGCAAATCATCTGAAGTTTCCCTCTGTTTCTCTCACTGCTGTGAGTTTTGTTTGTGGAGGAGGAAGAGCATCAAGCCTAAATCTCTTTCTCTGTATTTCATCAGAGGGAAGGGTGATATGGCAAGTGGCTCGCCCAAGTGTTCTATGAAATTACTCCTCCGCTGACTCCCATGTGATGCCATTGTCATAGACTTGCCATTTTCTATTTTCTCACTAGGAACTAGTGTAGATTCACTACTCAAGTTCAGATGCTTTTAATTTTCTTCCCCTCCTCTCTGTAATTCATCAGAGGAACATGAAACTCATAGGGAGACTAGGCCTTCGTGTTCATGAAGGTGCCCTCTCCCTTGGGCCTCTGCATGGCGCTCCTTGATGCCTTTTTCTGATACTCGGCTTTGTCTTTGAGTGATTTGATGCACCCATGCACCAGCCCGGCATCCTCTTCTATGGTGGTTACCCGACAGCTACCCACATTGCTGATCCGGTAGCTACTACACAGTTGATCCAGCAACTTCCTATGAACCGATCTTGCAGTTTTACTCTCTTGTAATCAGCAGGTTCCATCTGTCCTAGTCGGATCTGAATTTCTGAACGATTGACGTTTTGATTTAAACCGCCAGTTTCCTTGGAGCTCATGAGGAGGTCAATGTATATGTTACCGCTTTTGTGTGCATCTTTATTATTAAGGGACCGTCTCGGACTCTCCGTGGACAAGTTTCCTCTTTACACCCCCCAAACACTCTGGGTCTAGGGGAGGTACTGCCGAATTTTTGCCAGAACACTTGGACTAATTGCAAGAGCAGCAAGAAAAAATGATGAATCAAACAAAGATGATGATGATAGATGTGCAGTAGAACAACGAAGATGATAACACAAAGAAAATGATATAATAATAATGATCCAATGACTATCAAAAAAGAAGATGATGATGGAACCAAAGAAAGAAAAGAAAACAAGAATTCTCATATCAAATAAGAAAATCACTAAATGAACAATTTGTATGCACATGTATATATATATATATATGTATGTATGATCAGGGCATAAAAACCCTCTTTGGATCGGGCTGGGAGCCTACTACTATGTGGGTCGACCCCAGGGGTCGACCCCTTATTGTGTTGTTTCTGTTTGAGTAGCCCTGTGTAGAAATCTGCACTGGAGTCGACCCTAGGAGTCGACTCCCTTGCGTCCGGACTGCTATCCAGAATAGCTTTCCCCTGGTAATAATATCAAATACTGCATATGCATATTGAAATTGCACAGCGTCTCCACTGAAATTGCATGAACATGGGCATACCTACCCCTCCACTTTTTTTTTTTAGATTAAGTATACCATCCATCCAGATCATGCGCGAGCAATGCAGATAAAACCTCTGGCATGCCTTGATTTCTGAATGCTTGCTTGCCATGGTTTTCTTGGTATATCAGACGGTGAGCTGTGGTGAGCTGAATTATGTATAGCCGGAAACTCTCGCCATGGATGAGTGAAATACTCCGCCTCGTACCAAGAACCTGTTGAATTTAGTGTTTTAAAATATCAAAGTTTTGTTTCCTGTGGAGTTTTGTCCCAAATTGGAAGATGGGAAAAGTTTTCATCTTCTTATAGTTGGGTCTCTTTGCTACCTTGTGCACTCCTTTGGGGAGACTATGATAGTTGGGCCATTTGAGCTTGTGGGCTCCTTGGCCCTTATTCTATATCACACACGCGCATATATTGCCTTGCCTTACCGATGTCGTGTCGTGCGTGTGTGTATGTAATATTCGACCTTTATTTTATTTTATTTTTTGACCGAGCGTCTTTTGGGTTTCCTCCGCGTCTCCTCGGATTCTCTCTCTTGCGTCCCTTTGGGAACGGGGGTGTCGATTCGTGTGCTTGACCGTTGTAGACTCTGGTTGGGAGTCTATTTAGGGTAGCAGTTTTTCCGAGAGTTAAGAGAAGAAGGAACTCATCTTCCTCCCGTTTTTTCTTCTCTCGGTCATCTTACTCTGCAAGATCTCGAAGTGGTCACAGTGGTGTTCACCCCGGTGTCGCAACTTGGAGTGCACCTTTGCGTCGCCATCGTTTGGGTCATCGTATCTTGGGAGAAGTTTTGCCGTGGAGCCTATTGCACCGTGTAGGGGTGAAACGACTCTAAAGAAAGCGACATCGCGCTTCGACCTGAGTTTGATCTTCCTAAACTTCAATTCCATATTTTTCTGTTGATCCATCTGATAGAGAAATCCCTCAAAATAACATCCGTGATATTATTTTTTCAATATTTAGAGTCGTTTCTCTCTATCAGACGAGTTTCATGATGGCCCCTGAGATTGTTGCCCGCCCTGAAATTTTTTTTGGGTCATTTCTTTAAGCGCTGGCAACAGAAGATGCGTTACTGGCTTACCTCTCTGGCCTTATTTTCTGTAATGGAATCTAATCCTCATGTAGAGGATGAGAATGAACCTGCTAGGTCTGTAGATTTAGCAAAGTTTAAAGAGAATGATTATTTATGTACTGGTAGTATTCTATCATGCCTTTCTGACAAGCTCTATGACATTCATTGTTCTGCGAAATCCGCTAGAGAGCTTTGGAACTCCTTAGAAAAGAAATATGGTTCTGAGGACACCGGTCTAGATAAAATTATTGTAGCTAATTATTTTGATTACAAGATGGTAGAGGGAACCTCCATTGTTGACCAAGCCCATGAGATCCAATCCCTGGTTTTGGACATCCAACGTTGTGGGATGTCAATTGATGAGAAGTTTCAGGTGTGTGCATTGATTACCAAACTTCCACCATCCTGGAATGATTTTTCTCTATCTCTTCAACACAAACGAGATGAGATGAATGTTGAGCAATTAATCTCTGCCATTCAAGTTGAAGAGAGGAATAGGGATAGAAACAATGCTAGGATCCCTCCTCCTCCTCCCTCAGACCCTGAATTCCAGTCCAAAGCTAATCTTGTTGAAAAACCCAAGTCTCATTCTTCCACTTCCCATAAACCTCACCAGAAATTCAACAAATTTAAAGGGAATAAAAAGATTCAGAAGGACTCGAAAATATTACTTGCTATGTCTGTGGGAGACCGGGTCACAAAGCCTACAGATGCTATGATAGAAAGGACAAGAACAACAAGAACATCAAAAACAACAAGAAGAAACCCACTGTTACTGAACCTGTGGTCAATATGTTGACAGCTGGATCCACCTCAAAGGAGAGGTTTGTCTCTTATAATCCTGAAATCCATGTGGCAAGTCTTCCAACAGAATGGTTGGTAGACACAGGTGCAAATGTCCATGTCTGCTCTGATAGAAGCTTATTCTCTTCTTACCAGGGCACCGGTGCCAGGAGCGTGACAATGGGCAATTCCAGTGCTGCACGAATAGTAGGAGAGGGACGCATTGACTTGAAGCTCACTTCAGGGAAAATGTTAAACCTCTACGGAGTGCAGCACGTGCCGGATATTAGGAGGAACTTGATTAGTGGATCTTTGTTAGTGCAGCAGGGTTTTAGACTTATTTTTGAATCCAACAAATTTGTAATTACCAGAAATGGAAACTTTGTAGGAAAAGGTTACTTATGTGATGGATTATTTATTCTTAATGTACTTGGTTCTAGTTGTTTAAATAAAAGTTCCTCCTCCGTTGCTTTTCATATTGAATCTTGTGATATTTGGCATGCTAGACTTGGTCATGTTAATTTGAATACCATGAAAAGGATGATGCATTTAAATTTGATTCCTAAGTTTTATGTTAAGAACAAAGACAAATGCCAAATTTGTGTACAAGCGAAGCAACCTAGGAAGCCTTTTAAATCAATTGAAAGGGACACCTCCGTGTTGGAGTTAGTTCACTCCGATGTTTGTGAAGGGACTGGTTCCCTAACCAGAGGTGGAAAAGATATTTTATCACCTTTATTGATGATGCTTCTAGATTCTGCTTATTGTATTTGTTGAGCACTAAAGACGAAGCTCTTGATAAATTTATGACTTATAGATCTCTAGCCGAAAAACAAACAGATATGGTTCTTAAGAGGCTTAGATCTGATAGAGGAGGTGAATATACATCTAATGCACTGCATGATTTTTGTGAAAATAATGGTATTATTCATGAGTTAACTGCTCCTTATTCCCCTGAATCCAATGGAGTTGCTGAGAGGAAAAATAGGACTTTGTTAGACATGGTGAATTCCATGTTGAGCAGCTCAGGTTTACCTGAGAGTATGTGGGGAGAGGCTTTGCTCTCTGCATGTCATGTCCTAAATTATGTTCCTCATAAATCAAAAGATAAATCACCATTTGAATTGTGGTTTAAGAGGAAGCCGAATTATAAATTTTTGAAGGTTTGGGGCTGTTTGGCCAAGATTAAAATTCCTGAAAATAAGAAAAGAAAAATTGGCCCCAAAACTGTTGATGGTGTATTCATTGGTTATGCAGAGTATAGTTCTGCATATAGATTCTTAATTATTAAGTCTGAAATTTCTGCTATTTCTGAAAACACTATATGTGAATTTGGTGATGCTGTTTTCTTTGAGAATATCTTTCCATTCAAATCAAACTTGCATGTTGAAGTAGAACTTTCCTATTCTATTCCTTCTTCTAGTGGCTCAAAAGTTATTGAATCTCAACCTGATGATATAGAGCCCAGAAGGAGTAAAAGAATAAGGATCGAAAAATCTTTTGGTGATGACTTTGTATCTTATTTGATTGAAGATGATCCATTAACTTTTAATGATGCTATGACGTCTAATGATTCTGCTTTTTGGAAAGAAGCTATTAAAGTGAAATAGATTCCATAATGTGTAATCAGACATGGGAATTGGTTGATCTTCCTCCCGATAGTAAAACTATTGGATGTAAATAGATTTTCAAAAAGAAATTAAAACCTGATGGCTCTATTGACAAATATAAAGCTAGACTTGTTGCTAAGGGGTATATGCAGAAAGAGGGAATAGATTTCTTTGATACCTATTCTCCTGTGGCTAGGATGACCACAATCCGTGTGCTTATTGCAATGGCGTCCATATATGATTTAAAGGTCCATCAAATGGATGTCAAGACTGCCTTCTTAAATGGGGAACTTGAAGAAGAAATCTATATGGATCAGCCTGAGGGATTTGTAGTTTCTGGCCAAGAGCACAAAGTGTGCAAGTTAACTAAGTCCCTGTATGGGTTAAAACAAGCCCCTAAGCAATGGCATCAGAAATTTGATGATGTTGTTATTTCCAATGGTTTTGCCATGTGTGAATCTGATAAGTGTCTGTATGTTAAGTTGATGAATGATGCATGTGTTATTTTATGCTTATATGTTGATGACATTCTGATTCTTAGTAGTAGCATCATGTTGATTAATGAAACCAAACATTTCCTAAACAGTAAATTTGACATGAAGGATCTGGGAGAGGCAGAGGTGATTTTAGGACTTAGACTTCTAAAATCACGTGAGGGATATGCAATATCCCAGGCTCATTATGTTGAGAAAGTATTAAGAAGATTTGGATTTTATGATTCCAAACCTGTTAGTACTCCTTTGGATCCTAGTGTCATTCTTAAGAAGAATAATGGTGATAGTTTTGATCAACTTAGATATTCACAGCTTATTGGTAGTTTGATGTATTTGTCTAACTGCAGTAGACCTGATATTTCCTTTGCCGTGAATAGACTTGGTAGATATACTCAGTGTCCTAACAAAACACATTGGCATGCACTTGAGAGAGTATGTAAGTATTTGAAAGGTACCTTATCACTTGCATTACATTATGAGAGATTTCCTGCTGTACTAGAGGGGTACAGTGATGCCAGTTGGGTGACAGGAAAGGCCCAAGATAAGGGCACCACTGGTTTTGTTTTCATGCTTGGTGGAGGGGCAATTACTTGGAAATCCACCAAATAGACTTTATTAGCTCGATCCACTATGGAATCTGAGCTTATAGCCCTTGAGATGACTGATAGAGAGGCAGATTGGCTGAAGAACCTAGTTGTTGAGCTACCTCTGCTGAGTAAGCTTATTCCTACAATCTCTATACATTGTGATAGCCAGGCACGATAGCCAAGGCTAAGAGTGAAAAAATAAATGATAAAATAGGTACTCATATAAGACTCAAGTTGAGGTTTGTAAGGGAGTACTTAACTAAAGGAATTATTTCCTTGGATTTTGTGAAATCTGCAAGTAATCTTGCTGATCCTTTAACCAAAGGACTTAACAGAAAATTGATTGAAGATACATCGAGGGGGATGGGACTGAAGCCCATTATTTAGACACCGTTAATGGCAACCCAACCTATTGATTGGAGATCTCATGAAGTAGGTTCAATGGGAAAACAAATTGAGTGGGTGACTAGTAGAGAGCACATTGTTGGAGACTTGTGTCTCATTGTCCCTCCCTATGATGTAGTGCTCTATCTGGAACGGTAAAGGTTGAACTATATGTTCTTAATGAATCCAAAGGCCATAGTGGCAAGGTGTAGGAACGTTTCAGTGCACCTTGGAGGATTCACCTATGTGAGTGTGGTTGTGTGGCCGCAACCTATGAGATGCTTGGGCTAGCTCTAGAGCGCTCATGAAACAAGATGCAAAGCACATCGCCTGAATGTGCTACCCAGTGAGAATAGCACTATTGACCAATACTGTGTGTGATGCATGGAACTTTCTGCATAAATGTTTAAGTTCAAGACGAAGTTCACTTGGACCTGTGTAGAGAGGGAAGTGTTTCACTACGTGAAGGTTCAAGTCGGAAGACACCTTCTCTTATGTATAGTTCTTCACTTCGAGATCTTATATTTTCGTGTCTCACACTTTGATATTTTTTTTTTGTGGTGGGTGAATGTTGAATTTAGTGTTTTAAAATATCAAAGTTTTGTTTCCTGTGGAGTTTTGTCCAACATTGGAAGATGGGAAAAGTTTTCATCTTCTTATAGTTGGGTCCCTTTGCTACCTTGTGCACTCCTTTGTGGAGACTATGGTAGTTGGGCCATTTGAGCTTGTGGGCTCCTTGGGCCTTATTCTATATCACACACGCGCGTATATTGCATTGCCTTGCCGATGCCGTGTCGTGCGTGTGTGTATGTAATATTCGACCTTTATTTTATTTTATTTTTTGACCGAGAGTCTTTTGGGTTTCCTCCGCGTCTCCTCGGATTCTCTCTCTCGCGTCCCTTTGGGAACGGGGGTGTCGGTTCGTGTGCTTGACCGTTGTAGACTCTGGTTGGGAGTCTATTTAGGGTAGCAGTTTTTCGAGGGTTAAGAGAAGAAGGAACTCATCTTCCTCCCGTTTTTTCTTCTCTCGGTCATCTTCCTCTGCAAGATCTCGAAGTGGTCACTGTGGTGTTCGCCCCGGCGTCGCAACTTGGAGTGCACCTTTGCGCCGCCATCGTTTGGGTCGTCGTATCTTGAGAGAAGTTTTACCGTGGAGCCTATTGCATCGTGTAGGGGCGAAACGACTCTAAAGAAAGCGACATCGCGCTTCGACCTGAGTTTGATCTTCCTAAACTTCAATTCCATATTTTTCTGTTGATCCATCTGATAGAGAAATCCCTCAAAATAACATCCGTGATATTATTTTTCCAACATTTAGAGTCGTTTCTCTCTATCAGACGAGTTTCATGATGGCCCCTGAGATTGTTGCCCGCCCTGAAAAATTTTCTGGTCATTTCTTTAAGCGTTGACAACAGAAGATGCGTTACTGGCTTACCTCTCCTGCCTTATTTTCTGTAATCGAATCTAATCCTCATGCAGAGGATGAGAATGAACCCGCTAGGTCTGTAGATTTAGCAAAGTTTAAAGAGAAGGATTATTTATGTACTGGTAGTATTCTGTCATGCCTTTCTGACAAGCTCTATGACATTTATTGTTCTACGAAATCCGCTAGAGAGCTTTGGAACTCCTTAGAAAAGAAATATGGTTCTGAGGACACCAGTCTAGATAAAATTATTGTAGCTAATTATTTTGATTACAAGATGGTAGAGGGAACCTCCATTGTTGACCAAGCCCATGAGATCCAATCCCTGGTTTTGGACATCCAACGTTGTGGGATGTCAATTGATGAGAAGTTTCAGGTGTGTGCATTGATTACCAAACTTCCACCATCCTGGAATGATTTTTCTCTATCTCTTCAACACAAACGAGATGAGATGAATGTTGAGCAATTAATCTCTGCCATTCAAGTTGAAGAGAGGAATAGGGATAGGAACAAGGCTAGGATCCCTCCTCCTCCTCCTCCTCAGACCCTGAATTCCAGTCCAAAGCTAATCTTGTTGAAAAACCCAAGTCTCATTCTTCCACTTCCCATAAACCTCACCAGAAATTCAACAAATTTAAAGGGAAGAAAAAGATTCAGAAGGACTCGAAAAATATTACTTGCTATGTCTGTGGGAGACCGGGTCACAAAGCCTACAGATGCTATGATAGAAAGGACAAGAACAACAAGAACATCAAAAACAACAAGAAGAAACCCACTGTTACTGAACCTGTGGTCAATATGTTGACAGCTGGATCCACCTCAAAGGAGAGGTTTGTCTCTTATAATCCTGAAATCCATGTGGCAAGTCTTCCAACAGAATGGTTGGTAGACACAGGTGCAAATGTCCATGTCTGCTCTGATAGAAGCTTATTCTCTTCTTACCAGGGCACCGGTGCCAGGAGCGTGACAATGGGCAATTCCAGTGCTGCACGAATAGTAGGAGAGGGACGCATTGACTTGAAGCTCACTTCAGGGAAAATGTTAAACCTCTACGGAGTGCAGCACGTGCCGGATATTAGGAGGAACTTGATTAGTGGATCTTTGTTAGTGCAGCAGGGTTTTAGACTTATTTTTGAATCCAACAAATTTGTAATTACTAGAAATAGAAACTTTGTAGGAAAAGGTTACTTATGTGATGGATTATTTATTCTTAATGTACTTGGTTCTAGTTGTATAAATAAAAGTTCCTCCTCCGTTGCTTTTCATATTGAATCTTGTGATATTTGGCATGCAAGACTTGGTTATGTTAATTTGAATACCATGAAAAGGATGATGCATTTAAATTTCATTCCTAAGTTTGATGTTAAGAACAAAGATAAATGCCAAATTTGTGTACAAGCGAAGCAACCTAGAAAGTCTTTTAAATCAATTGAAAGGGACACCTCCGTGTTGGAGTTAGTTCACTCTGATGTTTGTGAAGGGACTGGTTCCCTAACCAGAGGTGGAAAAAGATATTTTATCACCTTTATTGATGATGCTTCTAGATTCTGCTTATTATATTTGTTGAGCACTAAAGACGAAGCTCTTGATAAATTTATGACTTATAGATCTCTAGCCGAAAAATAAACAGATATGGTTCTTAATAGGCTTAGATCTGATAGAGGAGGTGAATATACATCTAATGCACTGCATGATTTTTGTGAAAATAATGGTATTATTCATGAGTTAACTGCTCCTTATTCCCCTGAATCCAATGAAGTTGCTGAGAGGAAAAATAGGACTTTGTTAGACATGGTGAATTCCATGTTGAGCAGCTCAGGTTTACCTGAGAGTATGTGGGAGAGGCTTTGCTCTCTGCATGTCATGTCCTAAATTATGTTCCTCATAAATCAAAAGATAAATCACCATTTGAATTGTGGTTTAAGAGGAAGCCGAATTATAAATTTTTGAAGGTTTGGGGCTGTTTGGCCAAGATTAAAATTCCTGAAAATAAGAAAAGAAAAATTGGCCCCAAAACTGTTGATGGTGTATTCATTGGTTATGCAGAGTATAGTTCTGCATATAGATTCTTAATTATTAAGTCTGAAATTTCTGCTATTTCTGAAAACACTATATGTGAATTTGGTGATGCTGTTTTCTTTGAGAATATCTTTCCATTCAAATCAAACTTGCATGTTGAAGTAGAACATTCCTATTCTATTCCTTCTTCTAGTGGCTCAAAAGTTATTGAATCTCAACCTGATGATATAGAGCCCAGAAGGAGTAAAAGAATAAGGATCGAAAAATCTTTTGGTGATGACTTTGTATCTTATTTGATTGAAGATGATCCATTAACTTTTAATGATGCTATGACGTCTAATGATTCTGCTTTTTGGAAAGAAGCTATTAAAAGTGAAATAGATTCCATAATGTGTAATCAGACATGGGAATTGGTTGATCTTCCTCCCGGTAGTAAAACTATTGGATGTAAATAGATTTTTAAAAAGAAATTAAAACCTGATGGCTCTATTCACAAATATAAAGCTAGACTTGTTGCTAAGGGGCATAGGCAGAAAGAGAGAATAGATTTCTTTGATACCTATTCTCCTGTGGTTAGGATGACCACAATCCGTGTGCTTATTGCAATGGCGTCCATATATGATTTAAAGGTCCATCAAATGGATGTCAAGACTACCTTCTTAAATGGGGAACTTGAAGAAGAAATCTATATGGATCAGCCTGAGGGATTTGTAGTTTCTGGCCAAGAGCACAAAGTGTGCAAGTTAACTAAGTCCCTGTATGGGTTAAAACAAGCCCCTAAGCAATGGCATCAGAAATTTGATGATGTTGTTATTTCCAATGGTTTTGCCATGTGTGAATCTGATAAGTGTCTGTATGTTAAGTTGATGAATGATGCATGTGTTATTTTATGCTTATATGTTGATGACATTCTGATTCTTAGTAGTAGCATCATGTTGATTAATGAAACCAAACATTTCCTAAACAGTAAATTTGACATGAAGGATCTGGGAGAGGCAGAGGTGATTTTAGGACTTAGACTTCTAAAATCACGTGAGGGATATGCAATATCCCAGGCTCATTATGTTGAGAAAGTATTAAGAAGATTTGGATTTTATGATTCCAAACCTGTTAGTACTCCTTTGGATCCTAGTGTCATTCTTAAGAAGAATAATGGTGATAGTTTTGATCAACTTAGATATTCACAGCTTATTGGTAGTTTGATGTATTTGTCTAACTGCAGTAGACCTGATATTTCCTTTGCTGTGAATAGACTTAGTAGATATACTCAGTGTCCTAACAAAACACATTGGCATGCACTTGAGAGAGTATGTAAGTATTTGAAAGGTACCTTATCACTTGCATTACATTATGAGAGATTTCCTGCTGTACTAGAGGGGTACAGTGATGCCAGTTGGGTGACAGGAAAGGCCCAAGGTAAGGGCACCACTGGTTTTGTTTTCATGCTTGGTGGAGGGGCAATTGCTTGGAAATCCACCAAACAGACTTTATTAGCTCGATCCACTATGGAATCTGAGCTTATAGCCCTTGAGATGACTGGTAGAGAGGCAGATTGGCTGAAGAACCTAGTTGTTGAGCTACCTCTGCTGAGTAAGCCTATTCCTGCAATCTCTATACATTGTGATAGCCAGGCAGCGATAGCCAAGGCTAAGAGTGAAAAAATAAATGATAAATTAGGTACTCATATAAGACTCAAGTTGAGGTTTGTAAGGGAGTACTTAACTAAAGGAATTATTTCCTTGGATTTTGTGAAATCTGCAAGTAATCTTGCTGATCCTTTAACCAAAAGACTTAACAGAAAATTGGTTGAAGATTCATCGAGGGGGATGGGACTGAAGCCCATTATTTAGACACCGTCAATGGCAACCCAACCTATTGATTGGAGATCCCATGAAGTAGGTTCAATGGGAAAATAAATTGAGTGGGTGACTAGTAGAGAGCACATTGTTGGAGACTTGTGTCTCATTGTCCCTCCCTATGATGTAGTGCTCTATCTGGAACGGTAAAGGTTGAACTATATGTTCTTAATGAATCCAAAGGCCATAGTGGCAAGGTGTAGGCACGTTTCAGTGCACCTTGGAGGATTCACCTATGTGAGTGTGGTTGTGTGGCCGCAACCTATGAGATGCTTGGGCTATCTCTAGAGTTCTCATGAAACAAGGTGCAAAGCACATGGCCTGAATGTGCTACCCAGTGAGAACAGCACTATTGACCAATACTGTGTGTGATGCATGGAACTTTCTGCATAAATGTTTAAGTTCAAGACGAAGTTCACTTGGACCTGTGGAGAGAGAGAAGTGTTTCACTACGTGAAGGTTCAAGTCGGAAGTCACATTCTCTTATGCATAGTTCTTCACTTTGAGATCTTATATTCCTGTCTCACACTTTGATATTTTTTTTTTTGTGGTGGGTGAATGTTGAATTTAGTGTTTTAAAATATCAAAGTTTTATTTCCTGTGGAGTTTTATCCCACATTGGAAGATGGGAAAAGTTTTCATCTTCTTATAGTTGGGTCTCTTTGCTACCTTGTGCACTCCTTTGGGGAGACTATGGTAGTTGGGCCATTTGAGCTTGTGGGCTCCTTGGGCCTTATTCTATATCACACACACGCGTATATTGCCTTGCCTTGCCGATGCCGTGTCGTGCGTGTGTGTATGTAATATTCGACCTTTATTTTATTTTATTTTTTGACCGAGCGTCTTTTGGGTTTCCTCCGCATCTCCTCGGATTCTCTCTCTCGCGTCCCTTGGGGAACGGGGGTGTCAGTTCGTGTGCTTGACCGTTGTAGACTCTGGTTGGGAGTCTATTTAGGGTAGCAGTTTTTCCGAGGGTTAAGAGAAGAAGGAACTCATCTTCCTCCCGTTTTTTCTTCTCTCGGTCATCTTCCTCTGCAAGATCTCGAAGTGGTCACTGTGGTGTTCGCCCCGGCGTCGCAACTTGGAGTGCACCTTTGTGCCGCCATCGTTTGGGTCGTCGTATCTTGGGAGAAGTTTTATCGTGGAGACTATTGCACCGTGTAGGGGCGAAACGACTCTAAAGAAAGCGACATCGCGCTTCGACCTGAGTTTGATCTTCCTAAACTTCAATTCCATATTTTTCTGTTGATCCGTCTGATAGAGAAATCCCTCAAAATAACATCCGTGATATTATTTTTCCAACAGAACCACCCTACATGAATGTATAATTAAACCCTTGCATGCTGTGCATAAGGATTTGCAAAACCATCTTCCTGCATTTTTTTAGGGCACATGTTCCTGATAAAAAAAAGAGAGACTCATGCATTGATGCATGCCACCATGTTTAGGAAGGGAATAGCAAAAATATGTTGATTGGCATGGGGGCAAGTCGACACGCCTAGCCCCAAGTCAACTTACCTGCGGGTTCAGTTGACCGACCTGCATTTTCGGCCAACTGACCCATGGGAGAGTCGACGCACGGTGTAGGCTGCGTCGACCCATTCTTGGCCAAGGTGGCTAGTTCGAGCCCCAGTGATCCATTCTGGTCTTCTGGCTATCTCATGCCTTAAAGACTATTATTTTGGAAGCAAAAAAAAATAAAGAAAGTATTTGAGCAGAACAAGGCCAGTAGGCTGCCACTATGGTCTGCTGCCAAGCAGTGCAAGCAGCCTTCTGTGGTCTGCTGCCATCTCACAACTAGCAGGCTCTCTCTGCCCCTTTCCCCTATATATATATATATATATATATATATATATATATATATATATATATATATATATATATATATATATATATATATATGCATGCTTTGCCCATATACGAAGAAGCAAAGAAAAGAAAGAAAGGAAGAAATGAAATAAAATGAAATGTACACTAAAAGATGAGAGTTTAACAACCCCCCTAATCCACTTTGCTAAATGCATAGCCTGAGTACAAGAAAATATGATGAAAGAGAGAATAGAAGGAGAAAAGGAGGTAAGGGCGCAAGTTGACTTGCTCTATGAGCAAGTCGACTCACACCCTGGCCCTGCCCTCCTCTTGTTTCTGGTAGCAAGGGTGCAAGAGCAAGTCTACTCACGCCCTAGCCCTTCCCTCCTCTTGTTTCGGGCAGCATGGGCACAAGTCGACTTGCTCTCTCAAGCCCTAGCCCTGCCCCTATTTTGTCTCTGGACCTAGGGAGCAAGTCGACTTGCTCCCTGAGCAGGTCGACTTGCTCCAAGTCCAGGTCGACTCACCTATTGGCTGGGTCAACCCCGGGCGGTTATTTTCTTCTCAAATAAAAAAAATGCATATAAGGAACTAACAAACACAAAAGAAAAGAATACTAAAGTAAATCACAAACAACAAACAACAATAAAGAACAAACACAAAAAAAATCAGTTGACCTGAGTCTTAAGTCGACTTAATTTCATCAAACAGTTATTAATTAAAAATGGTAAATAATGGATAATAACAGTAAAATAATAATAATATAATAATGATGATAATGACATGAAAACATAATAATAATAGAAATATCAATATCAATACCACTCTTAAGAAATCAATGGCGTTTGATTCGGGGCTCCTCCCCCGCTAGACCTTATGTGAAGGGGATATCAACTATGCACTCGCAAGTCATGCTTGGACATCAGGGACCGCCCCGCCATGACCATGGCCTGACTTTTCCCCGGACCAACAACTCTCCGAATCTGATTTATTTTCACTAGGATTTGCACCGCTTCTTTTGCTAAAACATCAAACTTGCCGTATTCCCGGCACACATAGTTTAATACCATGCATACTTCCGCTTTGCTTCTGACTCAGAACACTTTCCGAGCACGGAGCCCGTGATGAGCAAATAAACTAGCTTAAATGCCCTCGCCCCAATACGGGGGATTTTCCATATGTTTCGAATCAATCATTCTATTTTAAGGCTATAGGGCCCCTCTTTTTGGCGACTAATCAAAGATTTTCTCCCCTCCAGGGATATGTAATTAACGTCGTGACCTTTACGGCATGGCGGGTTTTGGTCCCGACACGATACTCACTTTCGTCTGATCAAGTCAGACGGGGCGCACCAGCGGCTCCGGACCACCTTGGTCTTCGGAGCTCGAATAAACCGTCACCTCGTGACTGACACGTCCTCGCACTAAATAAATAAAATAAATAAACAAGACAAATCAAATAAATAAATTATATCATCGTCCACACCCACCTCGTGCCAATAGTGGCCATATGAAAGCTGGGAGTCGACATCACTCGGCCACACCTACCAATAGCCATAACGGCGTGCGTGTACACACACAGTGGTCGATCTGATGTCGCAACTTTTGACCTTCCCATCGTGGAAAACTTGTTGCACCGCCGTATACCCTTGCCAACAAACAAATAAAATATAATAAAAAAATCAAAAATATCATTATTAATAAATATAAATAATCATGTAATTAATTATTTTTTTCTAAATCTCAGATCTCACATATTTTTTATGTATAAAATTTTAATTAATTTCATAAAATTTGAATTTTAATGTGAGAATGAAATTAACTACAAAGATTACATAATTATCTACCTTAAAATCTAGAAAATAATATGTGTGATATGAATAAATATATAAAATTAAGCACTTATCAATATGGATTGACAATATCCTTCACAAGTCCTTTGTGTGATTAGTTTTACTCTTGTGATGGAAAGCATTCCATTACAAGTTCGTCTCTGAAACACTTTTACAAAATTTGTTGTAACTATTTAATAATTACTATCATAATAAATATAATTATAATTTAATAATCATATAATTTATTATACACATAAATATTCATTAAAAATTAACGAAATAAACAAACTTAAAATTTATTACTAACGTTAATAATAAATATAATTTGAATTTGAATTTGTAACATTTATTAGTAACTTTATAATAATTATATGAATAAATATTCATTAAAAACTAACAATATAAGTAAAATAAACAAAAAAGGTAATAGTGTAAAATGTGAAATATTAATAAGCAAACAAAATAAATAAAAATACAATAGTGTAAAATTAGTTACTACTATTTAATAAGTATTATAAAATATAATTAAATTTTAATAATAATTTTAATAATAGTTGATATATTATCTGGAAATAAATGTGCATTAAAAATTAACAATATAAACAAAAATGGCAAGACTGCATTCAATTGTTTCGACTTGCCCATCGTTACGTTGATCTTCAAGGAAACCTTTTTCAAATGATGATTATATTATACTTCGTTACATTTCTTGGTCGACAGTATTGTGAAATAATATCTAACTAAGTCTTATATATATATATATCTTCTTTCACCACCGACATAGTTTATTCGAGGGTTCTCATTGTAGAATAACAACGAATAGTAGACTACGTACCTACAGGTGAGATAACAGTTGTTAAGAAAAGCTGCTATATATGGAGGCGAAGCGGAGGAGTGGAAGCTAATGATGAGAGATCCTGTCGTGGTGACATATCTAGTAGACATCAAGGGCGTCTTTGATAACCGACTACGGGGGTGCCGTAATCGACCAACGGGCTTCTGTGAGGGGGAGGGCGAGCGGAGGCGGGGCCCATCGGTTAGCCGGTGTCGGTTAACCGAGGGACAAAGCCGTTGTCAAAGACGCCACAGGAGTTTTATCGGGCTCCTGCCAGTTTTTTTTTTTTGTCTCGTATGAACTAAAAAGGAATAAAAAGATAGTTGACTGTATAATTAATTACCTTTGCCAATATTCTGAATTGATGTTAATTTTTGAGATGAAAAATCCCTCTCTAACCCATTACTAATCCATCGCTAAACGTCCATATTGCGATAGATTCACGGAGGATTTATTTCAATTGCATATCCGACTGATCTACTATGTGATAGAAGCTTGGTCCTCTGCAAAGTTTTTTTGTGACAGATTATATTCTGACGCAAATTCGACGCAACCAAACTGATCTACGAGAGATTAATTAGCGACGGAATATAATCCCTCGCAAAAGCATACATTCTGTTCTCTGTGATGGATCTTTTTCCTTCGCCCATCCGTGATGGTTCAATTTAAGTTTGTGATGGAACAACTGTCTGTCGCCAATCCCACACAAATTTTTGCAACATCTTTTGCGTGGGAGAGTATCAGTCGCAGAGCCATCCCTGAACTTGCGATGGATTAAATGTCAGTCGCAAATCGACTGGTAAACCATTCTTTAGGGACGGTGTTCTCCTTCTTCGCCGATTTCATCGCTAATCTGTCCCATTGTTTTGCAACGGATAGTTCCGTCGTAAGATGTCCACGGCCAATCCTGCTTTTTCTCCTGATGGTTAGGAGCTCCGTGACCCCCCGTCTCAATAGCTTCAGAGTACGTTAGGGATATTTGTGACGACGTGTCTAAATGAGAGATATATTTATAAATATGAAACTTGATAGGGGTATATGTGTAAAAACTTCTTTTATCAAACATTCCAACTTGTGAAAAATGCCACACGACTCGTGCTATTTGGGTACTCTGGACAATCTAATTTTTTATTTCTTAATTATTTTTCTAAATCCAATGCAGACGTTAACACTTTCAATGATTCGTCAAATTTATTGTGCATGGTTCGTATTAATTAATTAATTAATAATGGTGTTTAGTGTAACTTCCAATTGGGAGTGCTTTAGGTCATGCACAATTTCTAATTTACGGAAGCCATATGCGATGTTTTGACTCTAAATGTGGAATTCTGAGTAAAAATTAGATTTTCTTTTCTTCCCTTGGGCCGGGCTATGCATTGGAAGGAGGGCCCTGGTCGTCTCCACTTGGTCCATGCCCCCATGATGTTTTTGGTGACTCTTTAGTACCCGTTTCACCTTTTACTCTGATAAAATTTGTGCTCTGCGCGTTATTTGCAAAAACACAAAAATTGGAAATTTTAAGTAAAAGATTTTCTCCGGAGAGAGAGAGAGAGAGAGAGAGAGAGAAGAGGATCGGCAGGATAAAACTCTGACTTTCGCCCACTGCTCTTTCATTCTGGAAGGGAAGTCAAATGAGGATTAGGATGTAAGAATTGCAGCAAACGCGTCCTAAATTTCTTGACCTCGTTGGAGGGATTGGGAAGAAGTATATATTAATGGGAGAAACGTGCATTAATGCGTTTTGAACTGGAATAGGGCTCCGGGGGTGACCATTTTTGCTTGCGTTTATTGCTCGGTTTTTTGGCAATCGGAGCACAGGCCAATTCATCCATATGTTTGGCCAATCTCACTTGCGATAACAACTGTATTTAGAATATGGAATTGCCGGAACTCCCACCGAATTGGCCAATCTTTCTTGTTAGACGTGGCGAAAGTTTGATCTGATCGGTTGGGCTGGCCAAATTTGACTGAAGAAAAAAAATGGGGGGTTTGGATTCGGGCGGCTTTTGTTTGGCATACTTCAGAATGATGCAGAGTAACCTAAAACATCTGTCTTCTGAATTTCAGATCGAAGACGGTCAACCGTCAAAGCATTGTGACATTTTACGGCATATCGAACAACACCTAGATGATGGAGATAGATGGATCGCCATGGCAAATCACTGCTTCTTCTTGATCTCCAATACAACTCGTTGGTTGTACCTCAAGTACTCCTCGGTGGAAGTCCAGTTTTGACCAAAGGGTATAACTGCAACTATTTTTAATATGTCAAGGGTACTTACGATAATAAGAGATGTACGTAAAAAGACTCCGTACGTAAGAAGTAGCAGCATCCGCAGTAATAAGAGATACAAGTGTGAACATTCTTTGAGTAATACTTCTAGTTTTGTTTCAAATCTCTTGTTAGAATTTGGACATAGTTCTTGGGTAATAGTCTTATATCGGTTAAATGAGTTACGGTTCATGTGCCTATGACCCTAGACCTGTGTATCTCAAAACTGTGATTTTATGGATTCAACATGATATTAAAGTATGGTCTTAACCCAACTCCTCTTGTCACTTTCACCCAATTAATATCTACGGCCCATCTTGACCGTAAGGGGGAGAGTTAGAATTTGGACATAGTCTCTGGATAATAGTCTCGTATTTGTTAAATGAGTTATAGTTCATGTGTTCATGATCCTTAGTCTGTGTATCGCAACACCACGATTTTGTGGATTCAACATCTCTCCCTCGTTGAACCTACTGTTATTTTTGTATTTTTTTTATTTGCCCCTATATATGTAGATCAATGAAGTGAAGGCTTGCAACGCTTGATCCAGACCAAGCAACTCTTATTTTTCTGTAAGGTCGTCATTGAAAAACTAGTTGAACCCCAACAAGGTCCATTTGACCAATTGTGGGTATGGTTGAATGACTTGCTGTCAACCTGAGTCAACAATCCCTCTCCTCACTGTCTCACAATTGCAATATAGTTTATCTGGCTCCTGGACACCTTCCCGGCAATCCGAATCAGTGAATGGTGAATATTCCTCCGGCAACCGTTCTCTCGCTACACCCTGGTTGTGCCAGCTGTCGTAGCTCCCAAGTGTCACGCCAGCAACTCGGACACGGTCGTGTTTGTTTGATGGGAGAGAGGCCAATTAAGGAACGACTTGGGCTTTCTCGTTGGAGGTGTCGATGTGCTCGATCGTCTCACAACCCCCCACACGGCCTGGCCACACACCACATTTGATTTGAGGTGATGGGGGCGAGGAAGATTCGTAAACGGAGTAGGCCGGGATGTTCTTATCAGACGTCCGTGTCCAGACCGCTAACCGAAGGTTTGTTAGGTACAAAGCAGAGGGGAGGGAGGGAGGGAGAGATCAGTGGGGAGGGACCAAATTAAGGGCGGGGGGCGGGGGTCACGCAACCTCGACCACAACCCCATGCACACACCTTTCAAATAGCATAATTTTTCGTTTAATTGTCTATTTTACTCATTTGTTGTATATATCATTCTGTATAATTAATGACGAATAATGTCAATTTGGCACACTCTATAAGGTACATTAATGTTAGACATAATAGATCTGCCCAACAAGATTTTTATGGTGGATTAGCCAACAACCCCCCCCCCCCCCATCTACGTTTACTCCCCACACCTTTGTGGGAATTTCTCCTATCTAAAATAAATATAAGTACAACCGCATGCTAACTAATGAATGTGATGCATGCCGTTCTCACTGATACTCTGATTGATTCGGAGGGGGGGCGTAGGCCGGGAGGGGGCCTACTCGGAGGGAGTGTGTGCAACAATTAAAGAGCTCTCTCTCTCTCTCTCTCTCTCTCTCTCTCACATTTGGAGTAATTCACGTACCCTAACGACATCTGTGACATATTCTCTCAAATATTCATCCGAGATTGATGGCAGGTAACCGCAGGGATATAATCGCAACCGCTCATCTTAGTTCGAGGGTATTTTTGATAATAGATCCAAACGGGGAGTTCATTCGACAATACAAATATTTATAGCGGTATATATGTAAAAACCTAAATTAAAAATTGCATGTATTGATTTTTGTTTTGAGAAACATGCAAATGAAAATCTCTGGAAAGAGAAACAGGAAGAACAAAATGAGCAAGTGGGAACTCATGGGCTTCTTCCTTTTCTTTTGACTTCTCTAGATCTCGTGTACGATATGTTCACCATGCACTCTATTAGTTTGGCTCTTTTGAGAGTCTGTGAGCAATATTCCATAGCCTTTTTTTTTTTTTGCCTTAAGCAAACTAAGAAGAGTGATGTTATCGGTGAGTGTGGACCTCTTGAGGGAAGATACATCATGTTCTGATCACTCCACCAAGACACAACTATCTTTTCATAATAGCCTCTAAGGAAGCCATGTAACTAGTTTCTTCATAATTTAACTGGTCTTTTCCCAAAAATTCATTTGGTTTATAATTAATTACCACTATATTTTTCCCTATCTTGTTTATAGAAGAAGGCTGTGGGTGGTTGTCATCGTTATGTAGATATAGGTAAACATCCACTGTGTTTTTAACCCTAGTGTTTGATGCCTTCGGTGGTTATATATCCACAAGGTTGTGAAAGGGACGTACCGTCTCCTAGTACATAACAATTAGAGGCTCAAACACAAATACCCAGATTAAGTGGTGCTCGTCTATCAATAATCATCTTGGACGGACTGAGACGGGCTGATTTAAATAAACATTGTCCATAATTGAACTTAAGTGGACTTTGGTCACAAGTTATGTGGACATATATCCATTTCTTTACATTCAAAGGCTATGGAAGCCACTACAGGTAAGATAGGCCATCTTTTATCCGTCCAATTGCTTGCTTTTTCAAGCCCAATGGACCACGGTTCCCCCGCCAGTCCTTGGTGACTGTCCATTAATGAGCTCAAAACTAAGGTAAATTTTAAAAAAAACGATGATTTTGCACTTGCTAATTTAAATTCCCTGCGAAGGTGACCCTTCTATCGAGCTCAATATATACTAAGGAAGGTAAATCAAATGAAGATGAGTCAGTCAGGCAGTTGGTCCGTCATTCAGAGCTCATGATTTCCATACAAGTCTCATTAGGTATGCGAACTGAGGCTTTTATACGTGTCATTTACATGTCGAGAAAGATTTCTCGTACAGATATATATGTTTCGTAAGAAAGGTAATTAAGTGCGCAATTAGCTAGTCTTTTGGTCTTTAAAGCTAGGAATGCTGCTACGAAACTGATCAGGTACTGCCAACATCAACAGCAGTGTAGGTTGGCAGAGAATTAAGGAGGGCAACATCTTTGTCTCGCCATTGCACGTATATAGCCATGCATGGATGGCAAGATAGGGCATGCACCACCATGCACGCAGAGGGAGGCGCATGCATATACATGTACTTTCACATGATCTTCTTGTCCTTGAGAGGGGGCCTGGGTCCCCTGGGGATCCTGCTGAGCAGCTCGGCATCCACCCTCCCGTACAGCTTCTGGAAATCGCGCCCTCCCTGCGTGACCAGCTGGTCGACCTCGTCCTCATACTTCTCGTACAGGAACGGCAGCGTCTGGGCGCACAGGTAACCTACCCGTCCATGTTTCGATTGAGCGATGGGTATCGACATGGAAACGTCAAGTACTGGAAGGAAAAAAGCACAGGATATTGCTGCAGAGCCTCCTTACCCATGTAGAGAGATTCAGGGTGCTGCAGCAGCTTCCGATGACGGACATTATCCAGAGGGCGGCGATGGTCTATGCAGTGGGGGGGGGGGGAGGCGAATCAGCGACGGATGACGTGACGAATTAGTGACGGATTCGACATCAGAGTAGAACAAGGTTGCGGGTTTTTTTTTTTGGGTGGGGGGGGGGGAAGGGGGGTTGGTTTGAGGAACTTGCTCACGTACCATAAGGAACAGCTTGAGATCTTCCCCGCGTGCGATCCGGTGGAGGAAGGACAGGAAGTGACCGAGGTCGGCGTGGAAGGCCAGCGCGACTTCTCTGAAGGCCTCCTTCGATAACGCCTGCTCAGGGATCTCTGGCGGGTCCCTGCAACCCGAATGCATGCGCACTGGTGAGATACCAGAACCAGGGAGGACGCGCCAGCAGAAGAGAGGGGTTGGGAAGAACAAGGGGTGGAGGAGGACATACGCGCCGACGAGCGCAGCAATGTTGGCCCAGATGAAGACGACGAGCATGGCGGCGATGGAGAGGTAGCACAGGAGGGTGAGGAAGTTGTACTCGGCGACCGCAAACAGCAGCCACACCGCTGTGATCCCGACGAAGATCATGCCGGAGAGACGCTTGTTCCTCCACAGCAACACGTCGGCCACTGTAGAATGTATATATGACGTAATAATGATAGTATTAACGAAATTAATATATATTGGACTTCCACCTCAGGCTTTTAAACGCAGCATTTTATGTTGGTCTCTTAATCAACGGTCATCTAAACATATTAATTTAATGCTGACCCAGCCTTAATCAAGGAGACTATTCTAATATATATGCCCTCTTGCATGCAGGTTAATTTTAGATTTTATCATGTACGTAAATAATCACAAATATGATGTGCACGGCTCAGATTGCATGCAGCTATGAATTCTGATATCACATTATTGAAGTTACTTAATTAACCGTCAACTTAAAACCTTAGAATGTTAGGTGGAGAGGGTTCCATATTTTTTTAGACATCTTTTCTTTTCTCTTTAATGAATGAATGAGAAACTAATCTAACAAATAAAGGCCCTTGAAGAAGAAGAAGAAGAAGAAGAGATAGAAAGAGACCTTTGCCTCCGCCTAGTAATGCATGGATGTCCCTCTGGCGGCCGAAGAGCTTTGCGGAATCTGAATCGGCCGGCATAATGGTGGGTCGATCTGCAGCCCGGCCGCGCAACTGCTGTGTTTTCTGGGTGTGAGCAGGGGGGGGGGGAGGTGTGCAGAGATGAACATAATATAAGTGCTTCGAGTGGTTCTTGGCTTGGTGAAGGAGGAAGAGGCCTTGGATTGCAGGGAAGGAATGGCTTGGGGCACACGTGAGTTGCTTCTGTCGAAGGTGGGTTTGGATTGACGAAGAGACTAGATGCTCCACTTTTCTTAAGAATTCGTTCCTTGCTCCTTCATGAAGACAGTATATATCTCTTCCTAAGTAATTTCGCCAGTCATCTTTGCTGCTAACGCGGGCTCTGTCTTTTTCAGACGCCTTTAAGAAATAAGCCAAGCCGAAGGTGGATCTAGAAAACTGCATGTGGGACAATTGTGGATCGTGTCCCTTCTCAAATCTTCTATGACCTCTGTTGGATCGAAGGCCATCAGGTTGAGATCCACAGTTCGTCCGTCCACTATTACCAACGGTTTACATGCAACTCTCTGGACACACAGAGAGAGAGAGAGAGAGAGAGTAACGAGTTTGTTAATAGGTAAACAAACTCCCCAAGCTTCTATGTTCTTTTCTTGGGAGTAAATGGTGATGGAAAAAAATCTCAATGCTATGTGTACTAACAAATCTTGAAACCGTATAACGCAGCGAAAAATTTTAATCGAAACAACACATCCACATAGAACACCAGATTTACGTGAAAAATCCCTCCAATGTGAAGGGGAAAAACCACGGGCAAGCCACAGGAGAAAACTTCACTATGAACAATAATGAAAGTACAAATAACTCAAATCTCTTGCCAAGACTTGAGTTTGATTACAAGAGAGCAACTGGGATATAAACACAACTGAACTCTCCTACTCGATCACGGCAGAACACACTGTAAACCTGATCTTCCCTATAGTGAGAACCCTGTTCAGCTGATGGAGATCTTCCCTACTCTTCACCTTCTCCTCTAGCAGCACCTTCTTCCCCGGAGCTACAGTAACCCCTTTCCTTCACCCTTGATGGCCTCTTAGATCTCACCTTGTAACTTAGGTTTTAGATCCCAATAAGATGTTTTATACATCTAGGGTGGTCAAGGGACAACCCAGGGACCAGATCCACCAAACCTGCCAAATCCCATAACTTTTGGGATTAAATAAACCAAGTAAAAGATCTATTTTCGGACATGGAACAAAAGGCCAAACATGGCTGCCTCGGGGCTGCCGGTCGACCGGATCTACAGTGGCGGTCGACCGAAAAATCTCAGTCCGAAGATTTTTACTCCCTGAAATTTTCGGTCGACCGAAATGGCCCGACGGTCGACCGGTTTCGGTCGACCGTTTCTGTTGGGTCGGTCGACCACTCGGTTGCATGGGCTGAAAAGAAAAGCAAATGGGCAACGTGCCCAACAACCTTCCCCTTCAGCCCATAAGGGAGACTGACCCGTGACTTCTCAGTGTGTAGTCATGCCGACCAGTCGTCGACAAATCTCTTGCCTTTCTTTTGGCAAAGTCTTCGTCAACATGTCTGCCCCATTGTCATCTGTGTGAACTTTCTGAAACTTCAGTTACTTCTCTTCAAACACATTTCTAATCCAGTGGTATCTGACATCTATGTACTTTGACTTGAAATGAAGAGTTGTGTTCTTGCATAGGTGGATGGCACTTTGGCTGTCACAATACACCACATAGATTTCTTGTTTCAACCCCAATTCATGTAAGAATTCTTTCATCCACAATATCTCCTTGCAAACCTCTGTAGCAGCAATATATTCCGCCTCTGTGGTGGAGAGCGCAATACACCTTTGCAACATGGATTGCCATGAAATAACTCCCCCTGTAAAAGTAAGAACAAAGCCTAATGTTGACTTCCTTGTATCGATATCCCTTGCCATATCTGCATCTGTGTAACCTGTCAGAACAGGTGGTCCACCTCCAAAACTTCAACAAATTTTGGAGCTACCCCTGAGATATTTAAAGATCCACTTCACTGCTGCACAATGCTCCTTTCCTAGATTTGCAAGAAATCTACTAGCAACGCCCACTGCATATGCTATGTCCGGCCTCGTACATACCATCGCATACATCAGACTTCCGACTACTGAAGCATAAGGGACTTTCTGCATTTTCTCCTTCTCCTCTTCATTTTTTGGACTATGCTCTGAGCACAACTTAAAATGACCTGCAAAAGGAGAACCAACTGACTTTGCATTGCTCATACTAAACTTGTCCAATATCTTCTCAATATATTTCTCCTGTGACAATCATATTTTCTTGACTTTTCTGTCACGAGAAATCTGCATGCCTAGTATTTACTTTGCTGGCCCCATGTCCTTCATTGTAAAGGACTTTCTAAGTTCCTTCTTCAGCCTGTCAATCATAGACATATCTTTCCCAATGATAAGCATGTCATCAACATATAATAAGAGAATAATGAAATTCTCACCAAACCATTTGATGTATACACAATGATCTGAAGCCGTTCTTTTATATTTATTTTCAGCCATAAATGAATCAAACTTATTGTACCACTGCCTTGGAGCTTGCTTCAATCCATACAAGCTCTTTCTCAATCTGCAGACAAGATTCTCTTTACCTATGACTTCGAATCCTTCTGGTTGCTCCATATACATTTCCTATTCTAAATCACCATGGAGGAAAGCTGTCTTCACATCCAACTGCTCAACCTCCAAGTCCAGGCTAGCAGCAAAACCTAGAGCAACACAAATAGAAGATATTTTTACAACAGGAGAAAAAATTTCTTCAAAGTCAATACCTTGCTTTTGACCAAAACCTTTTACAACCAATCTGGCCTTGTATTTTGGTTGAGAACAATGCTCCTGAGTCTTCAATTTAAAAACCCATTTGTTCTTCAATGCCTTTCTCCCCTTTGGTAGTTGCATCAAATCATAGGTGTGGTTCTTCTATAGAGCATCCATCTCTTCCTGCATAGTTTCTAATCACTCATTCTTCTGCTCACTTTGCATTACTTCTTGGTAACACTCTGGTTCACCTATATCAGTAAGCATTACATACTCATCTATAAGATACCTTTTGGAAGGCTGATGTTTTCTGGAAGATCTTCTCAACTGAGGTTCTATAGGAGGTTGCTCCTCATCTGCTTCCTGCTCTACATGTTCTACAGGTAAGTCAGCATCTACCTCTGCATCATCTTCCTGTTGATCTCCCCCATCACCATGACATACTGGAGGGGAAATTAGATCACAATCTGCTAAACCTTATTCAGAAGCCTTGGGTGGTACATTTTTCTTGAAATCTTCAAAAGTTTGATCTTCGAAGAAAATCACATCTCTGCTTCTGAATACTTTCTGCTTTATTGGATCCCAAAGCCTGTAACCAAATTCATCACGTGAGTACCCAAGAAAAATACATTCTTTTATCTTACCATCCAACTTAGACCTTTCAATGTCTGGGACATGTGCAAATGCACGACAACCAAACACTCTCAAATGCTTGTAAAAGACATCTTTTCCTGACCATACGTGTTCAGCGACATCACCATCTAGAGCTGTACAGGGTGACAAGTTGATAACATCAACTGCGGTCCTCAATGCCTCATCCCAAAATCTTTTGGGTAACTTGGCTTGTGAAAGCATACATCTGATTTTTTCCATGATGGTGCGGTTCATCCTCTCTGCAATTACATTGTGTTAAGGTGTACCAGGAATTGTCATCTCATGCTGAATACCCTATGACCTGCAATAAGCATTAAATGACCCTGTATACTCACCACCATTATCTGACCTTATGCATTTCAGCTGTCTCTCTGTCTCCCTTTCAACCCTGGCATGAAACTCCTTGAAAACATCAATAACTTGATCTTTAGTCTTCAAAGCATAAGTGCAAACTTTCCTTGAAAAATCATCTATAAAGGTGACAAAATAAAGTGCACCACTGATACCTGGAACATTAACTGATCCACTAGGAGTTTTTATTTTTAAAGGTCCACATACATCTGTATAGACACGATCCAAAGCATACATCTTTCTAGACAATGCAGGACTAGTAAAGGAAACTCTATGTTATTTTCCAGCCAAACAATCAATACATGAGTTTATATGTGTACCTCTGAAGTCTGGTAAGACTTCTTTCTTGGAAAGAACCTGTAACCCCTTCTCGCTCATGTGTTCCAGTCTCCTATGCCACAACTCCATACTAGAATCTTTCTCAGTAGCATTTAACTGATCACCACAAGCTTGAACCTGTAACCTGTATAAGGTATGACATTTCTTTCCGGTAGCAACAACAAGAGAACCATTGCTAAGCTTCCATTTACCCTTGTGAAATCTGCTATCATAGTCTTCATCATCTAACTTTCCAACTGAAATTAAATTCAGCCTCAAATCAACCACATGTCTCACATCCTTAAGTACCAACTTGCAACCAAGATTGGTCTTTATATGAATGTCGCCCATGCCAATGATGTCTGCCATCCCATGGTTGCCCATCTTGACTACACCAAAGTTTCCAACCTTGTAAGTAGCAAAGAACTCCCTCCGTGGTATAGCATGGTAAGAAGCACCTGTATCAATCACCCACTCGAGGTCCTGGCATACGCAAGAAAACATATCATCAGAAGTAGACAAAATCAGATAATCATCACCTTGCACTGTAGCTGTGACATTATCTTTTGACTCTGCATTCTCTACTTCTTTTCTATTTTTCTTGTTCTTCTTCTGTTGCTTGCACTGATTCTTGAAATGCCCTTTTTCTCCACAGTTATAGCAAGTAATGTCCTTCCTTGGCCTTGACTTACTTCTGCTCTTCTGTGAATTTCCTCTCCCTCTGGACTTTAACCTTCCTGTATTCTCTGAGACAAGTGCCTGTGAATCACTGTGAGAAATTCCTGAATTCTTTCTTCTCAACTCTTCATTCAACAGACTGCTTGTTACTTGACTCATGGAGACAACTCCATCTGGTGTAGAATTGCTAAGAGAGACCACCAGTGTCTCCCAACTTTCTGCCAACGAACTGAGAAGTAATTAACAATGTTTGTAACTCATCATCAAGAGACATCTTCATAGAGGATAACTGGTTAGTGATACTCTGCATTTCATTCAAATGCTCAGCAATAGAAGTGCCCTCATTAAACTTCAAATTGACAAGTTTTCTGATCAGGAAAGCCTTATTTCCATATGTTTTTCTTTCATAAAGACCCTCCAACTTTTTCCATGGAGAGTGTGCGGAACTCTCAGTAGAGACATGATGAAAAACACTATCATCAAGCCATTGTCGAATAAACCCGACAGTTTTCCGATCTAACATTTTCCAGTCATCGGGTGACATTGTTGCGGGCTTTCCACTATCTCCTTTCAATGGACCATACAGATTCTTGCAATACAAGAGATCCTCCATTCTTGGTTTCCATATCATCCAGTTGTTTCCGTTTAAACTAATCATGCGGGATGAGTTACCGGCCTCCATGTTCATACACAAATAATCAAAACTGATCTAACAACAAGCTCTGATACCAGTTGATGGAAAAAAATCTCAATGCTATGTGTACTAACAAATCTTGAAACCGTATAACGCAGCGGAAAATTTTAATCGAAACAACACATCCACATAGAACACCAGATTTACGTGGAAAATCCCTCCAATGTGAAGGGGAAAAATCACGGGTAAGCCACAGGAGAAAACTTCACTATGAACAATAATGAAAGTACAAATAACTCAAATCTCTTGTCAAAACTTGAGTTTGATTACAAGAGAGCAACTGGGATATAAACACAACTGAACTCTCCTACTTGATCACGGCAGAACACACTGCAAACCTGATCTTCCCTGTAGTGAGAACCATGTTCAGCTGATGGAGATCTTCCCTGCTCTTCATCTTCTCCTCTAGCAGCACCTTCTTCCCCGGAGCTACAGTAACCCCTTTCCTTCACCCTTGATGGCCTCTTAGATCTCACCTTGCAACTTAGGTTTTAGATCCCAATAATATGTTTTATACATCTAGGGTGGTCAAGGGACAACCCAGAGACCAGATCCACCAAACCTGCCAAATCCCATGACTTTTGGGATTAAATAAACCAAGTAAAAGATCTATTTTCGGACATGGAACAAAAGGTCAAACATGGCTGTCTCGGGGCTGCCGGTCGACCGGATCTACAGTGGCGGTCGACTGGAAAATCTCAGTCCAAAGATTTTTGCTCCCTGGAATTTCCGGTCGACCGAAAATAGCCCGACGGTCGACCGATTTCGGTCGACCGTTTCTGCTGGGTCGGTCGACCGCTGCGTTGCATGGGCTGAAAAGAAAAGCAAATGGGCAACGTGCCCAACGGGACGACAAATTTGTGATTGTGCTTAAGGTGAAACGACCTTATACGCCCGTACCCTTCGGCTGTATAAATCATAAGCCACTGACAAAATTCCAAACTGCATGCAGAGCCTGTTAGAGTTCCGTCTCTCTCTCTCTCTCTCTCTCTCTCTCTCTCTCTCTCTCTCTCTCTCTATATATATATATATATATATATATATATATATATATGCGATTAGTGGAGAAGTCTAATTAGTGATTTAGTTGAGGCCCAATTCTGGGCCATCAATGAGTGGGCCGCCTCAAGGTCGTAGGCCCAGTAAGAGAAATTAACACCCTAGCTAGCTAGTTCAGCGCTTCGGATGGGATCGGCAAGCTGACCTGACCCCCAAATCAGAGACGATCCTTTGCTTCAGCAATGCCAACGAGAGTTGGAGCCCGGCTCAAGGTTAGGGTTAGAGACTTTAGATCCAACCTCCCATTGGGCTTCAGATCTGGCCATATCGCAGCTGCGATTTATAAAGCTATTATTTATATATATATCTATATCTATATTATACATTATAAGAGAAAACAACGGTTTTTTTCTGCCGGTTTAATGTTGAACTTTTAAATTTAGTTCCGATTCGATTCTCTCGGCCAGACTCTGTCAAGAAGAGAGAGATCTACCCGAACACGAAAGGGGATTCCGAAACTTCACCATGGTGATAAATATGAGAACCCAAACACGAATTGGGTCAGGTGTCTCCGTGCCCTTCTCTCTCTCTCTCTCTCTCTCTGTGTCTCTGTATATACATAACTCAAGTCTTCTCCTAAGCACTGTGGAGAGGATGATGTGAGGAACAAGGGTCATCCAGGCTTGCGGGGGTAGAAGCGAAGGGACGGGACGCATGTCTTGAGTCCCCCGGGGGCCACCGGCTGGTTCCTTCCGGCCTCTGCCCTTTTACGCGGGGACTGGATTTTTATCCAAACCGTCCCATCTGATGAACATCGCAATGTTGTGGCAAGGCTTTTCCCGAGCAGGGGAGAAAAAGAACTATTTTTTTATCGATTTTTTCTGACCAAAGTCAGCATTTTTCTTAACGAGGGTTTGGAGAATTACAATGTGGAACGACTAACGACCGAGATATGAAGTTTTTTATTCGTGATGTTTCTTCTGATTAACGGAAGCGATGGTCTAGCGACACTTTCTCTGACTATAAAAAATAGCACTTGGATTGACAAGGTTTCCTGACCAAAGAAAATAAGATTGTGAAATCAGCAACATGAAGATTTTCGGATTACGGTGTTCTTATTAATCGACTCCCTACGGCATCTTTAAGATCCTTCTTGTTAGCTTTAACTTTTATACTGTCCTAATTTATATTTTCTTACAGATAAAAAGTAAAAGCGGTATCTATTCTAACAAACGTTTATTTGTTAGAATCTCTCAGCGTCTGTGAAACATATAATTGGATAAGTATGAAATAAATTAGATACAGATGCGGATCAGGTTGAGGTTCAGATTTTTTTTTCTTTCTAGAAGCAACTGCAAAACTGTTTGGAGGTACAGATGCCCTCCAATTTGACCTTTATGAGCAGACTTGGAGAGGCTGTATTTTGACGATAACTATGATAGGAATTACATAAATAGAAATGCACACAACAACACATGTACTAAAAGTATGCTTACGACTGTAATTATAGTGTAACATTTATTTATTTATTTGCAAAAATTTTAACAGACGTACATTTCAACCGTATTATCATTATAATTTGAAAGAAAGCGGTCGCAAATTCCATGATCCATAGCACTAAGGACGTCCTTCCAATAAGTTTGCATCATTTACATTCAACAGTTAAGAGTACAACAATAAATTACAGAGTGGCCCCTCGTCTGTCTAAATTTCAGTTTCCCTTGTCCACTATCCATTGATAGCAAATTAGGGAATTGCCTTTCAATCTGAGAATATCACTCAGATAAATTGTTACACGGGAAAATGAGCATCGGTTAAGTTCTCTTTTTAAGATAAGGACCTCATATATAGCTAGCAGGCCCCTAGACTAGTTTTGGTGGTCATAATCTATAATGCTTTGGGTTGGAGAACATTGAGTGCCTCTATCAAGTGTCAGTTCTGAATGCCTCCATCATCGGCTGTTGCGTGTAGCCAATACCATGCCACCCACATCCCTATCACTCTGTACTTCTCATAGAAGGGCAGCAAACATTTGGTTTGAGTCTCTTCAATACACTTATTGGTGGTGATATATTGACATCAAATAAAGAAAGAAGCAAAACAAAAGACAAACTTCGATGATACTGTTCATCCACCCTCGGTCAAGTGCATGTGAGTTCTACCGTCCCGAGATTCTCTGTTGAATTCTAGCAAAAGTCTTTGGAAATAGTCTGCCCGAGATGCACTAGCAAAGAGACATTCCTCTTGTAGTAGTTATTCTAATGAACCTCTATACAGTCAAACAAATAATTGTACCATTACTGTTCACTATCTATAAGCATTTCTCATAGCATCCCTGATGTTAGACTTGTTACTTAACTAAAATGAGAATTGTTTCTAGAATTTGACTAAAATAGGTTATGTGTTTTGGCATTCAATGACAGTATGAGTTTACTATTTATATATATTGGTTCTTGCAGTATATTTTTAAACTATTTATGTATTATATATTTAATGTCTAAACTTTCGTTATTTAACATAAAAAAAATTTAAAATAAATTCACGCTCTTTGATATATAGTATGAGCTGATTGTGTTACATGCTTGACATGTATATGCCTCCACCTGCTTGACTTAAATTAATGTTCGTCTTAGCGTTATGTCTATCGCACGAGCATGTCTACTGTTTGTCGGGTGGGTCTATACCTCCCCATCTTCTCCTTTAAATCTTTAATACGATAATACGTCGTCAACTGTTTGGACCGCGTATGATGCAAGATTTATATATCCAATGTGTTTGATAGAGAAATAGAATTGAAGGATGTTAATTAATCCGTGGAAAAAGATAACATCACACACACACAGAAGTCGGCAGATTTTATTAAAGGGACCGAACTTGGTACACTGGTTCTGTGATACTTATTTATGATACCTTTTGGTAGAAGATTATTCTCTTACTTATTTTTTTGCTATAATGCGACGTAAGGTTTTATATTACTTTTTCCTTTCTTATGACATGGATGAGCTGTTAAGATAAAAGGTAATCTCATCATTTATATATTATAATAGTAACATTCATTTTTCATATTCATATCTCCCACATTTAACTTGTTTTTCTTGATCACTTGTTTTTCTTATCATCGATCAAAATGATTGAAAATGTTATTATAATTTTTTAAAAAAATCTCAAAGTTAACTCACCCGCGAAGGACGTTCATTTGACTAGTAAAATTACAAAGTGAGTGTTGGGCAATTCATGCTTTTAGGTAGAAGTTGATGATTTTTGCAACCACGTACTTTCAACGTAAAAAAATATTACCCGGCCGGAAGTGATGATATTTGATTTTGGATGCATGGCTGTAAAAGTCAAAGCTTCCCATACGAGTCCATTTCTTTTTTTCCCCTATATATAGTTTCGAACTTTTAATTAGTTGGAGGTCAAAATAACCGCAAAGTTACATGGGTAACTTTCAAAATCTACCATCTTCCTCCTCAGAATAACCAGGTAAAAGTCTAGCTAAAGACTAAAAACACTTTCAATTAAAAATTATATCAAATCTGGGGAAGAAATATATAATCTCATTTGGCATTCCAAGCTAGGAGCAGCTTTTTCATCATTTATAAATGTCTAACTCTAACCTTTTTTTAAAAAAAAATAAAGAGTAATCCTTAGTCCACATCCCGTGTAATTAATTACACATCCAAGATGTGGACCAAGCAAACAGTTTTTTTTTTTAAAAAAATAGATAACATGGCCCCCGAGTCATCTTTGATTGTTGTAAAAACACACCCCCATTCAATGGTCTAAAAAAAATTAAATAATAAAATCATATCAAGTGAATAGTGTTAAACTTAATTGTTCAAAAATTAACTTTTTTTAATTATTTTGAATTTTTAAAATGTCGGATTGAGATATATCTTGTACGAACAATTAGAGTGATTTGCGTGCCATGTTATAAAAATAAAAATAAAAAAACGTAATGCCCAGAATAGAGGGATATCGAATCCCCAAAATAGATAGATATCGAAGCCCGTTAATTAACGAAGATGATAAGTTGAGCCAAGGGCACGGGGTGAATGGCCGTGATGACATCCAGTGAGCTTGATAGAAACCACGTGTTCCATCTGCTGGGCACGGGTGAATCACCTTGTGGCCGTCAGCCGTGAAGTGTCCTGACCATAATGACATCTTAACTGAGGCTCAGCTAACATGCATGCACGTATTTCATGGAGACGACACCACGAGATTTGGGAGAGGGCTCCTTTTGTACCGATGGAAGAGGATTGCCATAAAGATAGGATGTTAATTCCTTGGAATTTTATGGATAGAGTTACATCTTCGTGGATAGAGTTTAATTAATCGTGTTGTGTGCGCTACAACACTTTAATCTATACTATAGTTATCCGATTTTTTCCCCAACGGATCAGTTAAAATTATCTAATTATTTCTCTTAATTATTTAGAATTGTCCGATTTTTTTCTCCAATTCAATTATGTGTCTTCCACTTTAATTAAAATTGTTTGATTTTTTTTCCTCTGGTTCAATTAGAATTATTCGATTTTTTCTCCACGATTCAATTTTTTTTCCTCCGATTCAATTAGAATTGTCTGATTTTTCCCTCCGGTTCAGTTAGAATTGTTCGATTTTTTTCCTCCGATTCAGTTAGAATTATTCGATTTTTTCTCTCCGATTCAATTAGAATTATCCGATTTTTTTCCTCCGGTTTAGTTATGTGTCCTCCGGTCTGTTACATAATTTTTGAAGTCATTTTTATCTTCCACATTATTGAGCCATTTATAGCTAATTATGTATTCACACCAGAGATAGTCACATTTTTTAGTTGTGCACATTGACTTTTATAAGTTTGATTCATAGAACTTTAGTCGAATGATTCTTAATTCATTTTATCTTAATAGATGTCATTGACCTTAAATATTAACCAGAACTAAATTTTATGTATTTCTAAAGGTAGTGGTGAGAATGCTTTGATGTATTCCTAAAGGTAACCGTAGGAATGCAAATTTTATCATCGTAAACTATGAATCATTTGGTGCCATTAGATGATAAATTGTTAAAGAATATTCAAAATAGATAAGCTATGTCTAATATTTTATTGTTATATTTTTCAAGTGTCTGAATCTGCTTAATTTAAGATTTTGATTCTTTTGAGTTTGTCGACTTTAAAAATTAAATTTGCATTCTCTTCAACCATCTTCAAATACTTTTACTTTTAAAAATTAATTTTATTTTTAAATTTTAAAAACTAATATGACTAATATATTGATAAATTTTGGTCACATCTATTTTTATCACATAGTATAATTTTATGTTTTTAATTTTTATTACGAGCGTAGTGCGTTCCTTTGACTAGTTTGTTTATGATGGAACTAAGTTAGAAAGCTAAGAAAAGTCAAGATACAGAGCCTGAGAAAAGAAGAATGAAGCCACAATATAGAGCTTAAGAAAGGGCATATCGGGGTCTTCATCGGGGGTGCCAGGCTTCTAGACCTAGTCTCTGAGGCGGAGGAGCTTCTTGAGCTGAGAGCTAAGTCTGGCGTTGTTAGAGACACTTCTGGATGAGCCCCATGCTCGTGTCTGACTGGTCTCACGTCCAGACCGAGGGTTGGGGGAATGTGAGACCTTGAGGTGGCCGGCCAAAGACTTGAGCTTGGTTGTTGTGGCTCGGGCAGCAGGCAGGCGGGTCCTTTGAGAGATAGGACCAAGTTAAAGACATGGGACAACAGCTACGAGTGCAAGCTGTGAACCTTGACCCTAGGGGCTATTGTGAACTGGCACCGGAAGGAGTGTCGGGCAAAGGTCTAGCACAGGAGTTGCATCACCATTACTGGGGACTGCCGCAGAACCCTACCTTGGGGACCTTTGGGGGTTAGGGTGTCATCTTCCACAGTGAGCCTTCTTGTCGGTCAAGCTGGGCTGACCACCTAAGAACTTCCAATCGAGGTCCTAAGAAGACCTTGTCGACCTTCTCCTTCAGGCTAACCACAACAGCTAGAGCCTCGAGAGGAACTTGCCAAGTTTTTTCCTACAAGATAAAAGTTCTCATCAGGGTGGGGGTGCCATGTGAGAACTCTCTAATGCTTAAGTCAATAAGCGAGTAGGAGGAAGGAGAGAGAGCTCTCAGGAGTGGATGACGTGTAGGGCATGCAGGAGTATCCTCGAGGAGGAGAAGGAGGAGAAGGTTCATTGCTAGGATAGCGTTGCCCATGTTTCCCGGTGTGTTCTCTATACTTGAAGGAGGCCACGGAGACCCCCTTTTATAATCATAGAAGCACGCCTTGGGCGATAAAACCTGCAAACCTGAAAAGACCATATGGAGCGGCACAACTGCCAGAGCAGTGGCGTGGTAGATTTCCATATTGTGGAAGGAGCTGATTCGCTGACGTTGGTTGGCTACGATGACATTTTCAAAATCTCTAAACTAAGTGGGACCTCCGAGTTTTGTAGGATATAGACCACGTGGCCAGAGCTGGTGTAATATACATGATAGACCTGAATAGGTTGGATCTGTTAGGTTTCGCACAGCACCTACGGATAACGTAGCGGATAACAAAAACTTATTTTGCCCGATCCCAGTGCTATGGAATCCTAGATCTATGTTCTAATCGGTGTTTTAATCACCCCAACACCCTAATTACGGGTTGAGTGTTTATACCTTGCGCGGAACGACGCGGTCCGCTATGCCCGATGCAGAATATCAAGCCGCACAGCTGCACGGCCTCTAGAGCATATCCACACGGACCCTTGTGCAGCGACGGTATCCCCCGGCACGGACCTTCCCCGACCCTTTCACCTTCTGGAGAGAGAGAGCAAGAGGAAGGAAGGGGGGAGGAGCTAATCCTCTCCCTTAAGCCTAAATACTTGATTAGCCTAAGGGAAGAAAATCGAATGAGCTCACGTAGGATGCCATATATATAGAATTTTGGTCAGTTCTGAAAGGGCTCCAAAAGACCGAAATTATATATATATCCTATCTACTATTATACATATGTATTAAGCTCCATTTACACTCCTTTCCAAAAGGAACTAAATGGAAATAATACATACCTTTGTATAATAATAATCCATCACCCAAGAATCCATTGTGTGTGATCCTCTAGGCCCATAGTTACTCTAGTTTAAGGCCCATTAACTTCTAATTCCCAATTAGAAGTAAATTAAACGTATTATTCGCTTCTACTAGAGCCGAATAATAGTTTAATTCATTCTGAATCTTCGATCACGTTGGGTCAAGCAAATCCGCGTGATCCTAGAAGACGCCGGGTTTAAACCAGCCTATCTGGTACCTGTAAGTCCATAGTTACCGCATCGATATAATCCCTCGCTCATTCTATGAGTCTGGTACGATCGAGGGTATGGTTTCTGTCAAACCCCATGATCGTGCCATTTGACTATGACCTCCTTAAAGTGTATGACATCCGTTCTAAACAAACTCACACGACCCTGGCCAAGGATTTAATGGAGCGTCAGTGTCATGACCCATTAACTGTCTGATATATACCCGACAGTGAGCGATCCCCTCTTGACCATTGATGATCTTCACACGTATCCTGGAGTGGTTAATGACTCGGCAACTCATGACTTATGGTTAAAGTCACTTAGCCAAGTAATTAAACCATTCCAGTCCTCGTATAAGATCCGATCAATGTCTCAGGTCAAAGGACCAATGATGCTACTGAGACAGTTGGATCTTCAGTTGACATTAGGTATAATCAACCATCTGAAGATCCAATAGCGGATCAGTTCAGTGTACATCCTCCAAGGACATACACCTACACATATGTGTTGGTGCCCCGCACCAATGACCATGAGACTGGTCACTGACACATCATGTGTACTGGTTTAATAGGTAATCAAAGTCCCCGAGTGATTACCCTCCAACCAGGAACAGTTTAAGGTATGTGTACATATAAAGTCAGTCTCATGTTCGAGATCCCATCTCGAGCTGACTTTACAACCACATATCCTAGGGACAACGTAAAGTGACACACAATCGCATATTTACGCTCAAATACCACTTTATTAATAATGAACAAGATCGTACAACTATTGGGCCTACCCGATCCGAAATTGGCCTGTAGCACACCAACACTAACAATCTCCCACTTGAACTATAGCCAATTACCCACAACTTTGAGGCCCATCTTATCCCGATGACGCTCAAATACAGTCAGTGTCAAAGGCTTAGTCAGTGGATCTGCTATGTTGTCTTCTGACGGTACACGCTCTACCGCCACATCTCCATGATCAACAATCTCCCGAATAAGGTGGAAGCTCCTGAGAATATGCTTCGACCTTTGGTGAGATCTCGGTTCCTTCGCCTGGGCGATGGCCCCATTATTATCACAAAAAAATGGGATGGGAGCTGATATCTCAGGAACTACGTCAAGTTCCAAGATGAATTTCTTCATCCAGACGGCTTCCTTAGCAGCTTCAGCTGCAATAATATATTCTGCCTCAGTCGTCGAGTCTGCAGTCGTATCTTGCTTAGAGCTTCTCCAACTGACTGCCCCTCCATTCAACATGAATACAAACCCAGACATGGATTTACAGTCATCTGGATCTGACTGGAAACTAGAGTCTGTGTAAGCTCTAAGCTGTAGGTCCTCTCCTCCATAAAGTAGAAAAAGATCCTTAGCCCTTCGCAAGTACTTAAGGATGCCCTTTACTGCCTTCCAGTGCTCTTCGCCTGGATTTGTCTGATATCTACTGACAATGCTTAAAGCATTAGCAACATCAGGCCGTGTACATAGCATTGCATACATGATTGACCCTATCGCCGAAGCATAGGGTACCTTGTTCATGTGTGCCATTTCCTCAGATGTTTTAGGACTCATCCCCTTGGATTGGGAAATTCCATGTCCCATGGGAATGTGACCTCTCTTGGAATTTTCCATCCTAAACCTTTTGATGATAGTGTCTATATACAAGGATTGGGATAATCCTAGCATCCTTTTAGATCTATCTTGATAGATCCTTATGTCCAGCACATAGGATGCTTCTTCCAAATCCTTCATGGAGAAGGTCTTAGATAACCAAGACTTAGTTTATGTCAGCATCTCTACATCATTCCCAATGAACAAGATGTCATCAACATAAAGGACCAAGAAGGTCACCGAGCTCCACTGACTTTCTTGTATACACATGATTCATCTTCATTCCGAATGAAGTTGAAAGATTTGACAGACTCGTCAAATCTTAAGTTCCAACTTCGAGATGCATGCTTTAATCCATAAATGGACCTTTGAAGTTTGCATATCTTATTAGGATGTAGCTTGAAGGTGAATCCTTCATGATGTACCATGTACACCTCTTCCGACAGATTTTCATTAAGAAAAGTTGTCTCCACATCCATTTGCCAGATCTTATAATCCAGGTATGCAGCAATGGCAAGGAGGATTCTGATTGACTTAACCATGGCTACCGGCGAAAAAGTCTCGTCATAGTCAATGCCTTATCTTTGACGATATCCTTTCGTCACTAGTCTAGCCTTGTATGTGTCAACCTGTCCATCTGCACCGATTTTTCTTTTGAAAATCTATTTGCAGCTGATAGGGACCTTCCCTTTGGGTACATCAACTAAGTTCTAAACTTTGTTGGTGTACATGGACTGGATCTCTGAATCCATTACCTCTTGCCATTTCTCGGAGTCTACACTATGGATCACCTCCTGGTATGACTGAGGATCATCATCATCATTGATACATACCTTAGAGGACCCCTCTGAGACATGTCCAACATATCTATCAGGTTCTCTCGGTAGTCTACGAGATCTCCGTAGTGTCAGTGTTTCACTCTGAATAGGATCAACCGATACAGTCTCATCTAATGAGTTTGTGTCTATGAGTTGTGGTTCTTGGACCTCGTCCAATTCTATCTGGCTCCCACTATTTTTCTAGAGTAGATATTCTCTTTCCAGAAATACAGCTCTCTTAGCCACTAAGACCCTTTGCTCAAAAGGGTGATAGAAATAATATCCAAACGTCTCCTTTGGATATCCCACAAACCTACACTTATCAGTTCTCGACTCAAGCTTATCACTGTCGTTCTTCTTTACATGAGCAGGACACCCCCAAATTTTAATGTGATTAAAATTTGGTTTCATGCCCTTCCATATCTCATATGGTATAGAAGGAGCTGATTTACTTGAGATCCTATTCAATAAATAAGCTGCAGTCTCTAATGCATAGCCCCAGAGAGACAATGGTAGTCCTGACATAGACATCATGGATCGGACCATGTCTAACAAGGTCCCGTTTCTCCTTTCGGATACACCATTGTGCTGTGGTGTATACGGTGGAGTCCATTGAGAAACAATTTCATGGTCTTTAAGATAAGAAGTGAATTCATGGCTAAGGTATTCACCTCCTCGATCCGATCGAAGAGCCTTAATACTCTTGCCAGTCTGTTTCTCTACTTCATTCTTGTATTCTTTAAACTTCTCAAAGGCTTGTGATTTATGTCTCATTAAATACACACAGCCATATCTTGAGAAGTCATCAATAAAAGAAATGAAATAGAGATGACCACCTTTCGCCTCCATGGACATGGGTCCACACACATCCGAGTGTATGAGCTCGAGAAGGTCAACAGCCCTCTCACCATGTCCACTAAAGGGAGCCTTGGTCATTTTCCCCATGAGACACGACTCACAGGTATCAAATGGCTTGTATTCGAACGAATTTAAATACCCATTTGAGTATAAATGAGAGACTCTTTTCTCACCTACATGACCAAGTCTGCATTGCCATAGATATGCAGAATTCACTTCATCAACATTGGAAACTTGCATAACATTAGAACATGTATCCAATACATAAAGACCATTGACTAATGAACCATAGGCTATATTCAAACCATTATTCATTATAGAGCTCCCAGTGCTATTAAAAGCTAATGTATATACAACATTATACAAACCAGAGATTGAAATAATATTCTTAATAATATTAGGAACATAATAACAGTCATTCAGCTCCAGAATGACTCCTGAAGGTAAACTGAGACGTGCAGTCCCAACAGCTTTTGCAGAAACTAAAGTTCCATTGCCCATCCTCAGTTCAATCTCCTTTTTGCCCAGTCGCCTTCTATTTGCCAGCACCTGCACAGAGTTACAGATATGAGATGCACATCTAGTATCCAATACCCATGATGTGGATTCCATATATGACAAATTAAGGTCTATGAAAAAAATACCTTCATTTAGAATTGCCTTGCAATTCCTTTTCCAATGCCCTATTTCCCCGCATCGAAAACACTTGTCTTCTTTTTCATTCTTCTTGCCCTTCCCTTTGTCAACCTTGGCGAGTTGCTTACCCATGGCCTTTTTCTTTCCCTTCCCTTTGTTACTTGTGGTGGATATTTGGGTGGCCTTCCTTTTCTTGTTGGCCCGGCTAACAATCATTACAGACGAAGATGATTTATCTTTCTGCATAGTTCCTTCAGCACTTTTAATATGTTCAGCAGCTCGGGGAGAGTTGTATCAATTCTATTCATGTTAAAGTTTATGATGAAGGAAGAAAAGGAATCAGGCAATGACTGGAGTATAAGATCAATGCACAGTTCAAGATCCAACTTGAACCCCAATGCATTGAGTCTCTCTATCCACTCCATCATTTTCAGTACATGAGCCTGTACTGAAGCACCCTCTGACATTCGTGTCCTGAAAAGTATTTTGGAGATGTCATACCTTTCAATCCTACCCTGCTCCCCGAAGAGCTGGCGTAGATTGAGAAGTATGCTTCTATAATCAGTCTTTTCAAATTACCTCTACAGCTCGGGAGCCATAGAGGCCAACATGTAACATTGGACAAGGGAGGAGTCCTCAGACCATTTGGCATAAGCCAGTAACTCGCCCTAGTCGGCATCAGGAGCTGGCTCAGAATGAACCGTGTCCAACACGTACGTAATCTTTTCGGCGGTAAGGACTATGCGTAGATTACGCAGCCAATCCGAGTAGTTCGGTCTAGTTAATCTATTTGCATCCAAGATGTCGCGGAGGGGGTTGGACGACGACATTGTAATCTGGATAAGAAATAAAAGGTAACTTAGCATGTGTTCATATTCTAACTTAGATGTGATTTTCTATCTTAGTTAGTCCCACTATTTTTCGATCGAACTATATAACCCTCAGTATATAGAACGGGAGATCAGCGAGATCAACGTAGTGGGTCAGAATCCCAACGAGACTGATGTACGACCTTGTGGAAAGCACAACAAGCCATACACCATCTCAAGGGCAGTCAACAGGCACTTGCATCTAATGCAATATCCGATATTCGGCCCCCGAGAAATCATCCCTTTGTGGAAAGCACAACAAAGGATATTCTCGGTTAGATTTAACCATCATTACAACATAGCAATGAGTTCATGACCCGACCCTTGTGGAAAGCACAACAAGGCCGAGTTCAATTCCTCACCCCATTGAGGCCGAGCCTTGGAGTTTAATCACGCCCCCAAACTCATGGACCTTGTGGAAAGCACAACAAATCCATGAAATGAAGACGTTCATTCACTCCATAATGATGGAGGGCCACGACGACTCCTAGAGCCATGCTTACCAGATCTAAAATTTAATCGCGAGGGAATTTAATTTTATCTTGATCTCACCCTAGGTGGTAATATAAATATATCCAATATATTTACCGTACCTAGTAGTTTGCACAATGTAATGCATCCAATGCAAAATTAAATGCAAGTGATCATGAACTTTAATCCTAATGTAACTAAGACATCCGGCCCGCTTCCGAAGCAGCTGGATCGTCCTCGTCGGGTGTGCTCCGCGGTTTCAAACTCTGACGCCGCATTAATTATAACTTTTACACGGCACGCAGGCCGAAAAAATTAAATTACATGTGACTCAAATTCCAGCAGCCCTTAGGGCGAGTACAACAATGGAGGAAGATAGAAGTACATTGGAATTTTAACAGGGAGAGAAAGGAGGTTCGCAGACCCCAATTAATTACATTAATCCAAGTCCATGATCACTTGCCAACCTATTCAATTAAAATCAATCAACGGTTATTTTCTGAAAATAATCCTCACTTTTGGATTTAAAATGTGACGTGCAAACAAAAATAAGCTAGTTTTGTTTAATTTTAAAAATCGAAGCATAATTAACTAAAATTAAACAGACAAGCAAGTCAATACAAGGTAAATAAAGTAGAGCACGTAAAGAACCATCATTTCCTACAAGGGCATGTAATTGAGATAATTAATTAAATTTAAATTTAAATTTAATTATCTAATAATCAAATTTAAATTTAAAATTTAAACATGTCAATAATTTAAATTTAAATTCAAACTAATTATCTAATAATTTTGTTTGAAAATAAATTTAAAATAATGCAATTATTCTCAATTAGTAATTTTCTAAAATTTAAAATTTAAAATTAACAATTATCTAATAATTAAAAATTCAAATATTTGAATTTTTTATATTTATCTTCAATAAAATTCAAAATTTAAATTTTTTAATTATCTAATAATTAAAATTGTAAAAACTTAAATTTTACTGAAGTAACTTCAATTATTACCATTTTATCTCAAGGTAAATAGTAATTATCTCACCTCGGTATATTCAACACGATTAAATAAAATTTAACATTTGACATTTACCATCGAGATAACACAATTAACCTACGAGATAAAATTTTAATTAATTTACTGTGTATTTTCATATATGTATATCATATATATATTTATATATCTGAGCACAATAAATCAAAAACTAAAAAGTAAAATTTTTTAATTAAAAAACAATTCCGCGCGGGCGTTGACCCGAGCGCCCAAGTTGCGGGCGCCCGCCACGCGGACACCGCTGGCGGGCGGCCGCCCACGCGGGTCAGCGCCCGCGAGCGCTGACCCGCGGTTGCGGCGTGCGCCGCCCACGCGGCGCACGTGGCGGGCGCATTGCGCCCTGGGCGCACCACGCCCAGGGCGCAATGCGCTCAAACCGGACCACAATTTTTTTTAAAAAAAAATTTGCTCCAGCGATGCCCAGCATCCTGGAAGAACGTAGATGCTCAACATCCCCTTCTAGCAATAACAATTGAAGTAGTTAATTCCCCTAAAGCATGGTTCTATACGACGATAAAACACCGATTAGAGCACCAACCTCGCTCTGATACCACTGTTAGGTTTCGCACAGCACCTACGGGCAACGCAGCGGATAACAAAAACTTATTTGCCCGATCCCAGTGCTATGGAATCCTAGATCTATGTTCTAATCGGTGTTTTAATCACCCCAACCCCCTAATTACGGGTTGAGTGTTTATACCTTACGCGGAACGACGCTGTCCGCTATGCCCCATGCAGAATATCGAGCTGCACAGCTGCACGGCCTCTAGAGCAATTCCACACGGACCCGTGTGCAGCGACGGTACCCCCCGGCACGGACCTTCCCCGACCCTTTCACCTTCTGGAGAGAGAGAGCAAGAGGAAGGAAGGGGGGAGGAGCTAATCCTCTCCCTTAAGCCTAAATGCTTGATTAGCCTAAGGGAAGAAAATCGAATGAGCTCACGTAGGATGCCATATATATAGAATTTTGGTCATTTCTGAAAGGGCTCCAAAAGATCAAAATTATATATATATCCTATCTACTATTATACATATGTATTAAGCTCCATTTACACTCCTTTCCAAAGGAACTAAATGGAAATAATACATACCTTTGTATAATAATAATCCGTCACCCAAGAATCATTGTGTGTGATCCTCTAGGCCCATAGTCACTCTAGTTTAAGGCCCATTAACTTCTAATTCCCAATTAGAAGTAAATTAAATGTATTATTCGCTTCTACTAGAGCCAAATAATAGTTTACTTCATTCTGAACCTTCGATCACGTTGGGTCAAGCAAATCCGCGTGATCCTAGAGGACCCCGGGTTTAAACCAGCCTATCTGGTACCTGTAAGTCCATAGTTACCGCATCGATATAATCCCTCGCTCCTTCTATGAGTCTGGTACGATCGAGGGTATGGTTTCTGTCAAACTCCATGATCATGCCATTTGACTATGACCTCCTTAAAGTGTATGACGTCCGTTCTAAATGAACTCACATAACCCTGACCAGGGATTTAATGGAGCGTCAATGTCATGACCCATTAACTGTCTGATATATACCCGACAGTGAGCGATCCCCTCTTGACCATTGATGATCTTCACACGTATCCTGGAGTGGTTAATGACTCGGCAACTCATGACTTATGGTTAAAGTCACTTAGTCAAGTAATTAAACCATTCCAGTCCTCGTATAAGATCCGATCAATGTCTCAGGTCAAAGGACCAACGATGCTACTGAGACAGTTGGATCTTCAGTTGACATTAGGTATAATCAACCATCTGAAGATCCAATAGCGGATCAGTTCAGTGTACATCCTCCAAGGACATATACCTACACATATGTGTTGGTGCCTCGCACCAATGACCATGAGACTGGTCACTGACACATCATGTGTACTAGTTTAATAGGTAATCAAAGTCCCCGAGTGATTACCTGCCAACTAGGAACAGTTTAAGGTATGTGTACATGTAAAGTCAGTCTCATGTTCGAGATCTCATCTCGAGCTGACTTTACAACCACATATCCTAGGGACAACGTAAAGTGACACACAATCGCATATTTATGCTCAAATATCACTTTATTAATAATGAACAAGATCGTATAACTATTGGACCTATCCGACCTGAAATTGGCCTATAGCACACCAACACTAACAGGATCTTTATAAATAGGACCTTTGGGCTATATGCCAATCCAAGGAAGGAGAGTGTAACAAAGTACATGCAAGCAAAGGATTATCGTCATCTTGTGAAAGTGCTCATCAATATATTTCTGAAGCAAGACTTGTACCACGTCTCATCTTTGTAAGTTTCAACATTTTATTCCTTATTCATCTTCATTCTTTTAGGTGCTGGAATTATACCACGTTTCATCTCTCTCTCCCCTACCTTTCTCTATCTTGCTTTCTCTTCTCTCGTTCTCTCTGATCCCCTCCGTCTCTCCCTCCCTCCATGGCACCCTACCTCACTAGGGGGGGGGGGGTGCTAGTGCTGGAGGGGGAGACCCCCTTCGACAGTCTACCCTCCTCTCTACTGCACTCTCCCCTCCCTTTCTCTATCTCTCTCTCTCCTCCCTCTCTCCCTCCCACCTTGGCACCCCACCCCACTGGGTAGGGGTGCCGACGTCAGAGGGGGAGAACCCCTCCAGTGGCCTCCCCTCCTCTCTGTCTCTCTGTCTCTCTCTCTCTCTCTCTCTCTTGCACCCCCACCCCATTGAGTGGCAATGCCGACGTCGGAGGGGGTCTCCCTCTCCGACGTCCTCCCCTCCTCTCTCTCTCTCTCTCTTTGGACACTCACTCACAAGGTGATCCATGGGACTTTTAATCTTTTCCTCCTTCTAGATTAGGTTAACCATGATCAGGTTAAATCAAGCCAACCTTTTCCGACGGAGATGGATGGCAGTAACTTTTTTCTATAACAGAGAAGATTTGGGGAGCTTTTATAAATAGTGAGATTATGGGACTTTTAATGCTGATATATATCACATAGATTGCAGATTTCCAAAACTAAATAACTCTTGTAAAAAATACTCTTAAAAAAATCTTTTCTTTTGTGTACATTCTGATTATGTGTCATGTACTAGTTGCTGAATTGTTTATCTATTCCAGAAATGGGGCTTGCACCTGTTTTGTTTGAGCAACCAGTATATAAAGATAATTGGGATGGTCTTCACCACGTCAGTAATATTGCAAAGGGCAAGTATGGTGTCTCAAAAAATATAATCGATTACCTGACATGTGGTTAGAATTGAAGTCCCAGAATCAATGATTTAGGATGAACCATGAGAGATGGCAGACACACTACCTGAAGTGGAAGGAACGACATGGAACGAGTGCTGCTAGAGGAGACGTTCATAGTTGACCTTAGGCAGAGTTACGATCGCATCCATCAGGCTTTCTGTGGCATAGTAGAGGGAATGGCCTAAGCATCCGAAGCCGATGGAGGTGGAGTAGTAGCAAGTTTAACGGTGTCTGGATGACCAAACTTCATCTAGCAACGCTCAGGGACACGAGTTTGGCAGCCACAATGAGTACATGGAGGATAGGAGTTTCGGCCACGACCACGCCCAGAGTGCTCAATAGGGCCAGCCGAAGAGAGCTCAATAGCAGATGTAGAGGAACTGGTCTGAAGAACACGAGATATAGCATTCGCCAGAGAGGGAACTGCATCATCTGAGAGGAGATGGAAATGAACATGGCTAAGAGAGTCATCCAACCCAAATAGAAATTTGGAGACCAATAACTCCTCGTGTTGCTTTTCCAGGGTGGTCACATATGTGGTGAGGAGATGATACACTTGTAACTCATCCCACTTCCCCTTCAGAGAAGCAAACTACTCATGAATGGAATAACCATCTTGCTTGAGGAAAAAAAATTCTTTATAGAGGGAATACATAGGGGAGACATTCTTTGCATCAGAGTACATTTCCTATAGAGCATCCCACATTTCTTTTGTGGTACCAAGGAAAACAACATTAGAACTCACATAGGGCTCCATGCTATTGAGGAGTAGAGCCATGACCAAATAATCATTGGATTGCCACATTACAAACATCACCTCATCTGTCTTGTCAACCAAAGGAGAATCCAGATGAGAGAGTTTTCATTGAGAATCATGGAGAAATCGGAATGCACGCGACCATAGAAGATAGTTGGAACCGTTCAACTTGACAGTCATTCCAATAGCCAAAGAATTTGTCTATGCATCTGATGAGGAGAAAGTGGAAGCCATTACAGCAGCCGAGAAAGAGAGAGACACCAAGGAGTGATCAGCACATAGGAAGAGGGATGAGAGGAGTGAGAGATGACCCCCCATGTGCCGATCATGTCACAGAAGAAGGCCGGCTACGAGACCGGCTAGAAGAAGTGTCGCCGCAAGCGGTGAACCCTACCGCGATGGGCAGATCCCGTAACGAAAGTGGGAGGGCGGTCGATGTCACTGTAGCAACCCGATAAAATAAAAAAAATAAAAATAATGAAACATACAAATTTAAAAGAAATCACAATTATTAAGTTAAAATAAAACCTTTAAAGCTTTATGGGCTTTTAATAAGAAAGTCTCGTTTATAGTAAAGGGCTTAGCATGGGCCTTTAGATAATGGGTGTCTTAGTGGGCCTTTGTCGTGCAGGCATTGTTCTGCCGTCGTAAACCCTAGGGAATGTCATATAGGGTTAGTTGCACACCGTGACTTTGTTACAGGAAAGATGAGGATTAGGATTAGTAAGAGTGTCCTATTTTGATAGAAGTAGGACTCTAAACGCTAGTAGGACTCTTGGGAGGTCGAGACTCTATATAAAGGACTCCCCTTTGCGTTGGCAGAACCTACTACTGCTGTGAAGGATCAAGGAGGATCATTGCTGCATCACGCGTGAGAGGGTTGGGCAAGACTGCAGTGCGTGGATGCATACTGTAGAGCTAGGAGAAGTCGTAGAGAGTTTTTTGGAGCGTGAGCTTCATCCCTTAGGTCGCCTTCTATTAAGGTAGGTGTTCTCTCGGACCTAAACCCTCCTAAATCAATTGCATGTCCATCATAGATCGTGAGTTTTCCTGTTTCTGGAAGTTCTTCCACATAGGCGTCATCGACATTTGATGCTTATGTAGAAGCGTCATTGTGTACTGACGCGCCTATGTAGAGGCATCAACGACCTGTGACATGTCTATTACAGACACATCAGTGCAACCTGACGCGTATGTTCGTACGCATCACGGCGCCATGACACGTCTGTTGATCATAACAGACTAATCAAATGCATGCAAATCCCTGCTTACAAATAATTAAGTAATTCTCTAAACTTGTTAAATTCATTCTATTAATCTTGCTACCATTTTGTTCCGTTTACTCTTGACCATGATCGTCGTGTGTATCGTCCCTTGATTATCGATCATCTTGTTAAAAAACTTATACCCTGATAATGTAATGATGTTAATCTATTTTAGTGAATGTTTTTCTTGTCTATTATATATCATCTCGCTATTGTTTAATACTATCTGTTTTGTTATCTTGAGCATCCACAGAAGCTTGGTACATTGTAGACACGCTATGTTTGACATCATATTGAGCAAATCTCATATCACACCATAATGTCTCAAAGTGGCTCTCATTATTGAATTATTTTAGTGATTTTTACTATTTTTTAAATTTATTTGATTTTTTTTTAGATTTTTGTTTAATGCTTTGAACAAAAAATCAAAAATATATATATATAAATCAAAAAATCAAAAGATATAATTTTTTTAAAAGGGCGTCCCTCCTATAGGACATCTCTAAAAATTTAAATAATAAATACTAAAAATAATAATTATTAAGTAAGTAAGAGGTGTCCTATGCATAGGACGCCTTTAATAAAAATAATAAAAAATAAAATAAAATAAAATAAAAATAAAGAAGCATCCCCATGATGGGATGCCTTCAAAAAGAGGTGTCTTTCATACATGATGCCTTCTTAACTTTGCCTCCTTTGTCAAAATTAGGCATCGAAAAATGCCAATTGTCAACACATGTGTGGTTAAAAGGCACCCACGTGTAGAGACGTGTCTTTCTAGGTGTCGTGTTTAGTGCTGAGAGGAGAATGGGTGCGTCCTTGCCTGGAGGCACCTTTAAAGAAGGCATCACTATCCCATAACGTGTTTAATATAAAAAATCATTTTGATATAAATAGAATCGCCTTGTCAAGGGGATGCGTTCTGATGAAGGCATCCCCCTCCCAAGATGCCATCTTTGCCAGTTTTCCTATAAATAGGTCACCCCCTCCCACAAATAAAGGGGTTTCGAAATCCTTTCAAGAGGAGGGGGAAACTCTGGTGAAATCGCTTCCGAGCTCGTGAGATCTTCATCGAATCAAGGGGAGGTTCTGCCGGATTTTTGAGTGCCCAATCGCTTGAGAGAAAGGCCGTCTCTCCCTTCTTCGTTCGTGCATGACACCCTCCCGTTGCGGGAGTGCCTCAAAGCCCACCATTGGTGCCACAAATAGCCTTTCTTCCCCTTGTTCTTCCACTTTTTTTTGCTTCCATTAATTGCATGCATCCTTCATTTTCGTTTATATTGCATCTCTCTTCTTAAAAGAGCTCTGTATTTGTACATTTCTGCACAAAATCTCATTTCATCATATCATTTTTCTACCCTTTACGTCCTAAAGGGGTTTAAAACAACACCAATCAGGTGTGTATTTGTTCATGATTTCATTATTTTCATCTCAAGAGACTGATACTACACTACTTTGTTTCTAATCCATATTTAGTGTTTGTTCATTTTCTTACAAGGATAATCGAAAGAAAGTCAACTCTCTTCATCGGCCGGTCAAGAGAAGAGAAAGAAGGAACCCACACAAATCTCATGCATCCAAGGTAAAAGCGTGATCACTTATTCTTTCTATTTTTGGGGTCTCCGACCTTAGCAAACACACATCATGCATCACACACGCGTGATTTTTGATTTCTTTCCGTTTATTTTCTGTTAAAACCCGTGGAGAGCAACTTTCATGGCCTTGGTTCCCCCCACCATATTTCCTTCAGTTCTGTGACGTCGTTCACATCTTTTGACGATCACGGTGGAACGTCTTTTATTTTTGTTTGATTACCCGTGTGTTTTCGGCACCCACGTGTTCTCCTCCTCTTGGCACACGCACGTGCCCCTCCTTATAATTGTGCCTTTACGCGCTCAATTGTGCTCCCAGTAGCACTTTTTATTTTCATCCCCCGTGCACCACATGCACTCCCCCATTGTCCCTTGTGATTCCTCGAGAAGTTTGCGTGTTTCAAAAAGAAAAATGGGTTTTAAGAGAGCATTTCATTATTTAGTTGATTGCCATGTTTGGATATGTTTGATTTATGAAAGTTCATTCCTGTTCTTCTTTAGTTGGTCCTATGAAAAGTGGTTTCCGGTCTGAGAATGCGTCTATTCGCGTCTACGTATATGTGTCTCTATATCTGGACGCGTCTTTAGTTGCACCGCCCACTACCACTCACACCTTGTGTTTAGAGGCATCTTGATTAGTGGACGCGCTCTTATACACGTGTCTTTCTGAGTGGACGCGTTTTCTTATTTCTGTGATATTTTGTTATGTCCTATTTTATTTTGCATATTTCTATTCTGCTTGTTCTACTTGCGTGTTCTGTATATTTCTTTCTGCGGTAGCATTGCATCACCTACGGGCATTAGGGCATCTCCCCCTACATTTCCAGAAAATTACCCTCTCTCGGTGATGGAAGGACTCTCCGTTCAAGAATTCCTCTTGACGGACTAGAATCTCCTCCATCGGGACCTCCGTAAGTCCCCGACAGCGAAGAATTCCCTCTTCGTTCACTGGGCTGGTTATACCATTGAAGTTCTCCAAATATAGTTGACCTACACGTGGTGAGAGTGTGAAATCCAAGTTGGCAAGAAGTCAAATCAAAACTGGAACTATGATCCTACCCTTGTTGAGTGAATTAGTAAAATTTCCAAAAATCAACTAACTCATACAAGGAAGTTTTAAACCAAACGTAAACATCCACTTGCCTGATAATCTCTGCAAAATTATTTGTGCACATATTGATTGATTTCATCATGATGTTGTGTTATGGTAAAATGCTTAGCATGCCAAATTACATTAATTATGACCGTGAGGATGGTCAATTTGATTCATCATATATCCCTCATGTCCATGACTCTCATCACAATTTCTATGAGGGATCTTACTCTGCTCTTATTTCCTATGATCATATCTACACCTTGGACAATGATCAAATCCATGAGCCCTCACATGAAGTGCAGGCCACTATCGGGGGAGCTTCCCCCTCCACCAGTGTTCCCCATGTCTTGAATGTCCTAGCTTCTCACATCGACTCTCTCAGCCCTCAACAGCTTGAAGCCATTCAGGTTGTCATTAAGAGGGGATCTACTTCTCCCTTTCCTCAGGATCCCTCATGCATCATAGGTGGTCCTCATGCTTCTTCTTTTTGTTTTTGGAGAAAACCCTACCTAGAGATAGATGGGAGAGTGCACCCCTTACCAGAGGTAACGGGAATAGCCACTCCACCATCAGGTCGCTAGGAGGTAAATATTATTGAAGAGGGGCGATCTCGCGTTACTCCTGAGATGGGAAGTAGATGTCCACGTACACTTGAAGTATAAACTTCAAGAAGGGAAACACGTCAGAGGTGCCCAGGGTTGGAACCCCGGGGAAGACCCTCCGATGCTTAAGTCAGTAAGTGTAGTAGAGCACTGGTGTGAAGGGAGAAATCAGGAGGAAAATGGGGACGCAAGATCCCTCTCCACCAAGAGGTGAAGTGGTTCCTGCTTAGGGTTTTTGGCGTCTCTTACCTTTCTTCGGTAGGGTTCTTCCAGTATAAATAGTGGCTCGTTGAGTGAATGATCCCTGTAAGCTGAGGAGATTCGGGGGGCGGGGGGGTTATGTCCTCCTCGTGGCCTCTTTATAGCCCACGGACTCTTAGTTTCCCCTGTCCCCTTAAGCTCCTGGCTTTTAAGGGACACGTAACGACCATATTAATAAGCTTCCATCAGTTGGCCCGAGCATGAGGCACTGACTAGGGAGGGGCCTCCCGAGCAATGGGCGCATGATTAGGGCAGAGAATGCGGGGCTACGAAGGAGCTCTCCCGATCGAACTGATGCTCGGACTTCCAACCCGAAGGCTGCCTAGGAAGTGCTTGTTCCGAGTGAGTTATTGGGCTTATATTGAGTGGGCCCAGAGGCTACCACTTCAAGGAGTTGGGCCTCGTTTAGTCCGGTTGGACCTCTTTTGGCCTCTCCGTCTGGGCGGTTAGATTTCCCCTCTCCACTTGTCCCCCTCCTACTCCCGAGCCAAAATTAGTCTCGGATGAGTAGCATTTTGGGCTGGACTTTTGTGGCTCTGGTTGGGTGGAGATCTCTCTCTGTCAGGAGCCACGTGATATGGCATGCCCTGGAAATATGCCCGTCATGATGAATAAAAGGAGGCCCCGCCTTGGGAGATCAGAACGCCGCGCCGCTCCCAGCCAGGGGTTATGAACAATGCGCATTTTTGCGTCCTTTTATTTCTGGGTTTTAGGGTTTTGCCTCCTTTTATGTTTAAATGGGGGGGGCTCAGGCACCGTGTGAGCAGTTTGGAGGAGAATCACAACGGCTTCTAGGGAACTGGAGAGATTACCGCGACGGCGATTCGTCAGCTTCCTTCTCCTTCGGAGTCCTCTGGCCTAGAGCTTTTCCCCTTCTTCTCCCTGTTCTTCTGTCTGTTCCATGGTGGACCAAAATCCAGGGGCCGAGAGACGAGAGGGAGAACAGGCCTCGAGGACTTTTTTGGTGCTGTCGGAGCCTCTTCGCAGTGAGCTGGATGAGGTTGACGTGAAGCGGCTGGAGAATCAGTATGGGCTGCCATGGCGATTCAAGTTCCTCGCACGTGAGCCTCATGAATCTAGTCTGGCCACTTGTTCTGGCCTCTTTTGTTCTTTCCTCTTGGACTGGAAGTGCGGCTTTTGACTGCCCCTCCATCCTTTCATTTTCGAGTTGCTTCGGTTCTACCGGCTGGCTCCTGTCCAGCTCATCTCTAATTCTTATACCCTTATTTTCTCCTTTATTTTCCTCTGTGGCAAGAGAGGGTGTGCACCTCGCTGGACCTCTTCCACTATTTCTTCGAGCTAAAGGAGAACCTTTTTGCTGGGAAGGGCTTCTTCTTCATTCAGGCGAAGCGAAAGAGGAGTTGCGTGTCCCTTTCTATGAAGGATTCCTCTCACAACGGGTGGAAGACCCAATATTTTTGGGTGGGCGCGTTGGCGGTCGGCGTGGTCTAGGATTTCCCGACGGTGCCCAACTTTCACCCGAACATCCCTCCGAAGCAAACAAAGGTCTCTCCGGAGGTGGAGAGAGATGTTGCTATCCTTCAGCGGGACCGGCTGGAGACGGCTGAGTTGGTGACTCCTCCTAACATCGAGGAGTATCTTTCTCGACTGCTGTTGTCGACGGGTAAGGGTCTCAAGGACCTGTCCTCTTTCAAGCAAGTGCCTTCCTTTTCTCAATTTGCTCTTCTTCGCGCAGACCTGCGGCAAGCGGCTGAGGAGGAGGAGGAGGCACCGTCAGTCGAGCTGGAGATCATCAATGTGGATGATACGCCGGCTCCGAGCGATCTTCTAGCTTTGGAGGGCTCATCTTGCGCCTAGCAAAAGGGCAAGGGGATCGCTCGGGACGATGCTTCTGAACGTCGGGGGGTCAAGCGAAAGGATCCTATGGCGAAGTTGCTACGGTCTTCGATGCAGGCTCAGTCTGTTGAGAAAAAATGGGCGAGGAATGCGGAGGCTGCCCGCCCGGTTGATGAGGTTCCCTTGTTGCCTTCTCCCTCTTCGGTGCAAGAGGGAGCAATTGGCGAAGGGATTGTGGCCGATGCTAGGGCGCCGAGCGAGGCGGAGGGGGCGTCAGACGGAGGGATCCGGTCTGAGCCAGTCGAGGCTGGAGGGTCACAAGATGAAGCGACTCGATCGCAGCCGACTAAGGCCGGGGAGGTACTCGGCGACGCCGCTCATCTCGAGTCAACCGATGGGGCCCCCGAGGCAAGATCGCTCTGGGAAGGTGCCCTAATCCCGACTGCTCCGGAGAGGATTTCCCCTCCCTCGACCAGTTCCTTCAACGTCCGGACCTCCCTGTACCGGAGGTGCCATTCTATTGCTTCGGGAGTTGTGCGAGAGAAACTCCAGAGGGGTCCCCCCTCCATGCTTTTCGAGCAACTTATGGAAGGCAGCCTGATCTTGGCCCAGCTCGGAGCTGAGGCAGTGGGCGCGTATGCTCGGGTGGAGTCGGAGCGGGAGGCTCTCTCATGGGCCCGTGGTGTGCTCGATCGGAAGGTTGAGCGTCTGACCCTTGATCTTGGTGACCTTCGTCGGGAGGTGGCCCCGCTCCGAGCACAGGTGCAGTCGAGCTAGGCGGAGGCTCGGTCGTTGGTGGAGCAGCTGGCCCATGCTCGTCGTATGGTCGATCGAAAGAATGAGCTCCTGGAGGCGGAGCGTATGATTCAGGTCGAGCGTGGCGAGTAGTGGAAGGTCGAGCGAGAGGGGCTCGAGTATCGAGTCCGGGGGGCCGAGGATGCGCTTACCGAGGCCGAGAGAAGGCTGTCCGATTTAGAACAGAGGATAGCCGAGCTCTAGAGGCAGACATAGTTGGCCAGGGTAGAGGCACTCGAGCGACATAAGTGCTCAGAGGTTTACCATGCTGCTCTTCTTCAGGCTACCTTCCCTTATTATGAGTCGGGCTATCGTCGGGGCCTTCGGAAGGGCTTCTCCCAGGCCGTCATAGAGGCGGAGGCCCAAGCAAACGGGCTCATTTTTCCTTCCGGGAAATGCTACGACTCGGACTAGAATTCCACCAACTCTACCCACTACACGTCGAGCAAAGAGGAGAGTCGGGAGACTTCGGTCTCGTCTGAGCGACCGCCTACTCCAGCAGCCTCGGGAGGGCACACGACCGAGACAGTTCCCACACAGGTGGGGTCAGTGCCTGGGTCGACCGTCACCGAGAGTACCGGGGGTAGATCGTCTACTGCTGAGGGGGCCTTGTCTACCGAGCTTGGAGATGGGCCCGAGGCCTGATGTAGTAGCTCTTTCTTTCTTTTTCCTTCGCGTAGCTGTGTAAAATTTTTGGGAAAATATAGCGGCGGCAATATTAAGTATCGAATTGGCTATTTATTACCACTTTTGGCGTGATTTGACTATCATATCCATTGTCGCCGATTTTCTCTGCAGGTATTGCGCGTGCTGATCTGTCAAATAACTGACATGGCACTGGCACCTTTCCGCTTTTCCATGCCGCCCTAAATGACTTGCCGCTTCACGCGTCCCTTTGAGGGGATGTTTGGGAAATGAGGTAACCGTCTCAGGGAAGGCTCCTTTAGCGTGTTTTCAAGGGGAGAGTCATTTAACGCGAACAGCTCCCCCTTCGGCCTATAAAAGGTCCGAGGGGCGTCTCCTTTTCCTTGTATCGCTTACGGCCATCCCTGGCGGTTTCTCCTTCTTCCCTTTCCGCGAAGCATTGTGCTATTTTGTCTTGGCGAATCATGGATAGCACTTCAGAAGACGGCGAGGCGGACGGCTGTAGGAGGGAAGCTCTTGCTATTTCAGTCTCGAAGAGGGTTCGTCAGTCGGGGGTCAGTTTGGGAGAGGGTTCGTCATGCCAGGGCATGTCGCCTTCCTATCCCTTACCTGCCGACGCCATCCCAAGGGGAGGGGGGAGCTCATTAAGCTCCCTCCTTTCTTGACCTCCCCCTCCCTCCTCGTCCATCTCTGCCGTTTTATTTTTCTCCCTCCTCTTTCACTCCTCGGAGGGTGTCTGCACTATCTGCCTTCCAAAGAGTTGGCAGAGAGGAGGCCTTCACTTGTATTCCTTCCTCTTCTCCTCTTTCCTCTGAGCTCCTCGAGCTAACGGGGCCGACTATCCCTTATCCGAGCCAGTTTTTACACTAGGCAGGGTCAGTGGTTGGACGTAGGAGTGCTTACTGAGTCGGTCGAGCGATCTGCTCACGTCATAGTACTCGTGGATGTAATTTTGTTGTTGTACATGCATATTGTATTGGCTGCGTCCTACTTGATGTACATCAGAGTTTAATGAAAAGAGAAGAATGTTGTTTATTCTACTTTGCTTACATGTGTGTGCTTGCCAGATGATCAAAAGTAGAACTTGCGGAGATTTATCACATTCCAAGTCCGAGGGATGAGTGTTCCTTCCATGGTGGACAGTTGATATGCTCCTTTCCCGAGCGTCTCGACCACTTGGTAGGGGCCTTCCCAGGTAGGGGCTTGCTTCCCCGCCGCCTCCAGTGGTCGAGAGGCTTCGGCCTTTCTTAGGGTGAAATCCCCTGGCTGGAAGTTGTAGTATCGAGTCTCGGACTCTAGAGTTGTAGTATCGAGTGATGCGCCGTTGGTATTCCGTTGCTCAGATCTTTGCTATCTCTCAGATCTTGTCTGCTAAGTCGAGATTTTCTCACAGTTTCTGCTCGTTTACCTCGGGTTTGAAGTGGACGACTCAGAGAGAGGGATTGTCGATCTCTAACGGAATCACGGCTTCCGTGCCATATACCAACTGAAAAGGTGTTTCACCGGTGGCCGTTCTTGGAGTAGTTCGGTGTGACCATAGTACGCTCAGTAGTTCCTCGAGTCAGCTTCCCTTGGCCTTGCCGAGCCTGGTTTTCATGCCTTTTAAGATAGCCTTATTGGCATTCTCGACCAGTCCGTTAGCCTGAGAGTGGGCTACCGAAGTGAAGTGAAGTGATTGTGAATGTTTAGGTCGGCACATCTGTTTCTGAAGTAATGAGAATCAAACTGCCGACCTTTATCGCTCACGATCACTCGGGGGACACCGTAGCGACATATGATCGACTTCCAAACAAAGCTCCATACGACTGACTCGGTGATCCTGGTGGTGGCTTCGGCCTCGATCCACTTGGTGAAGTAGTCGATGACGACGATGATGAACTTCTTCTGAGCTTGACCGGTAGGGAACAGACCCAAGATGTCGATCCCCCACCGCGTGAAGGGGTATGGCTCGGCGAGGGTGACGAGCTCCGCGGCAGGCTGATGGATCAGATGGTCGAAGCGCTGACATCTGTCGCACTTCTGTACATAGGTCGTGCAGTCGCGTTGGAGAGTGGGACACCAGTAACCCTACTGAAGCAAGATCTTGGCGAGCGATCTTCCTCCCTGGTGCGCGCCGTAGATGCCTTCGTGTACTTCTTGAATAGCTCGACTGGCTTCGTTGGTGCTGATGCATTTGAGGAGGGGACCGGAGAAAGATCTACAGTACAAGGCCTCATCTAGCATGATGAAACGCCAAGCTTGGTACTTGAGCTTCCGAGCCTCCCGAGGGCTCTTGAGAATCCCGGAGCCAGGATATGTAGGGAGTCCGCTAGTCGCTGGGGGTGCCGGGTCAACAGTCATAAGCTCAGACTCGATGCTCGGTCGCTCGAGCTCTTCGAGGAAGACCGATCGTGTACCTTCGGGGTCGAGCGAGGTGGCCAGGCGAGAGAGGGCGTCTGCTTGGGAGTTTTCCTCCCGGGCGATCCGGACTACCTCAAAGCTCTCGAAGAGTCGGGCCATCCTCTTGACCACCTGGAGGTACTTGACCATTTGTCCTTCCCGAGCTTCGTAATCACCGTTAACCTGGCTAGCGACTAGTTGAGAGTCGGTGTGGATCCTGACTCGCTCAGCTCCCAGTCGTCGAGCCATCCTGGCCCCTGAGATAAGGGATTTGTACTCGGAGGTGTTGTTGAACGCCTGAAAGTTGAATTTCAAGGCGTACCGTACCTCCGCTCCTTCGGGGAACTTGAGGAGGACACCGGCACCGCATCCGGTCGAGTTGGAGGACCCGTCGACGAACAGATCCCAAGTGGACCCGGGCGCAGATGGAAGTGCTTCTTCAATCGGGACCGTGCTTTCGACGAAGAAGTTTGTGAGAGCCTATCCTTTGATGGCCGAGCGGGGGCGGTACGAAATGTTGTAGGCCCCAAGCATGATGGCCAATTTGATGAGGCATCCCGAGGCTTCAGGGTGAAAGAGAATCTTCTTCAGAGGTTCGCCGGTTACTACGACGATGGAGTGCCCTTGAAAGTAGGGGCGGAGGCGCTTGGCTGAGGTAACCAACGCTAGCACGAGTTTCTCGGTTGCAGGGTACCTTCTTTCAGCCTCATTAAGCACCTTGCTGGTATAGTAAATCGGTCTCTCGATCCATACGTCATTCCTGACTAGGACCGAGCTCACTGTAGAAGGGGTCGTCGAGAGGTAAAGGTGTAGAGCTTCGCCTTGGACCGGCTTGGACAGCACCGGAGGCGAGGCTAAGAATTCCTTGAGTTCGGCGAATGCCTTTTAACATTCCTCATCCCAAGCGAACGTAGCAGATGCCATTTTGGATCCCCTCAACAATTTGAAGAAGGGTAGGCACCGTTCGGCCGCTCGGGACAGGAAGCGGTTGAGCGCAGCAATGCCCCCCGTAAGGCGTTGAACGTCCTTGATGCAGGTGGGTGGCCGCATGTCTAGGATGGCCTGGACCTTGTTGAGGTTGGCTTCGATTCCACGCTGAGTTACCAGGAAGCCTAGGAACTTCCCAGATCTGACTCCAAAGGTGCATTTAGCAGGGTTGAGCTTCATGCTACACCTCAGGAGGGTGTTGAAGGTCTCGGCTAAGTCAGCAAAGTGGTCTTCGGCCTTCGGCGTTTTGAAAAGCATGTCATCAATGTAGGCCTCGACGTTCCGACCAAGTTGTCCTTTGAAAATGTGGTTGATCAGCCTCTGATATGTTGCTCTAGCGTTCTTCAACCCGAACGGCATTCGGGTGTAGCAGTGTACGTCGAAGTCGGTGATGAAGGCGGTTTTCTTGATGTCCTCCGGGGCCATCCTGATCTGATGGTAGCCGGAGTAGGCATCCAGGAAGCTGAGCAGCTTGTTACCAGAGGTTGAGTCGACCAGTTGATCAATGCTCGGCAGCGGGTAGCAATCCTTCGGGGTAGCCTTGTTGAGGTCGGTGAAGTCCACGCACATTCGCCATTTTCTCGAAGCCTTCGGTACTAGGACGACGTTGGCGAGCCACGTAGGGTACAGGACCGGACGAAAAAGGCCAGTCTTCTGCCCCTTGATGACTTGGTCTTTGATGACCGCTTGCTTCTCTGTGGCGTGCTTTCTCCTGCGTTGCTGGATAGGCTTCACCGTTGGGTCGAGGTTGAGCTTGTGCATCACCACGTCTCCCGGGATCCCGGGAAGGTGCTCATCAGACCATGCAAAGACTTGGATGTACTGGACAAGGAAATCCTTATATTTTTCTTGTTCCTCAAGTGGTAGATCGACTCCGATCTTGACTCCTAGAGTCGGGTCACCGTTGAGAAACACCGTTAACAACTCGCCGCCAGGCTCGGATGTTGTTGGTCCCTCTTCGGCTCCCTTTATTTCTTTGCTCTTCCCTTCCTGCCTCGTGGCTTCGATCGAGATTATATAGCACCGTCTAGCCAATGACTGGTTACCCTGGACCTCCCCCATGCCATATTTGGTAGGGAACTTCATTTTTTGGTGAAAGGTAGAGGGCACCACTTTCAGTCGGTTGAGGATACCTCGACCGAAGATGGCATTATATGCTGTCAGCCCCTTAGTCACGATGAAGTTTACCATAATCGTAACGATTTTAGGTGGGGTGCCGAAAGTAACTGACAGGCTTAGGACTTCCTCGGGATAAGTTGCCTGGTCGTTGAACCCACACAGGGGGGTTCAGATCGGGCGGAGTTTAGATGGATTCTCTCCCATCTTGAGGAAACATTCATAGGATAATACATCAAGGGCACTACCATTGTCGACTAAAATCCTGTCTACGTTACAATGGTTTATTGTAGCCGATACAACGAGAGCGTCATCATGCGAGGTGGTTAACCCTTCCAGGTCCTGATCGGAGAATAACAGGGCCTACGGTTCGCTCGCCTGCGGGGCCGTAGAATGCTCAACAGAGGTTCGGCTTGCCTGCTCGGCGTGACGCTTTCTTCCTCGGCTGCTATGTCCACTTGATGCCGTGCCACCCGCGATGACATTGATGTGGACTCCACGGGGGGCATTGTCGATGTCTTTGGGGGCGCCTCGGTCCTCCTTCTGCTCGGACACGTATTGGGATAGGTGTCCCAGGCAGATGAGGTGCTCGATTTCATCTTGAAGTTGATGGCAATCGCTAGTGTGATGCTCATGATCGCTGTGGAATAGGCAATGCTTGCAGCGATTGTGATGCTTGGCCTTCATAGGCTCGGGCTGGTGGAGGAGACCTGAGCCTTTGATGTCTTCATAAATCTCGTGGACGGGGGTGATAAGGGGGGTATACCGCTCGTACTTCCGAGACGGCTCTTTATGGTCTCCGTCCTGGTTCTGCCTCTTTCCTTGGCTCATCCTTTGCTCAGATGGTCCCTTCTTGTCCCCCTCCCGACCGGAGCCTGTTGCGCCTCGACAGGCACTGAGGACTTCCTCACACTCTGCGTGGCACTGGGCCATGGTCACCAGCTCGGAAAGGGAGGTAGGAGGATGAAGCACTAGCTCGCGCTGTAGTTTCTAGTCGCGGGTACCCCCGGTTAATGCGGTGATGGTCGAGGCAACATCCAGGCGGGGGATGCGCAGGGTTTCCGATTTAAATCAGTTGATATAAGCCCGCAACTTCTCCCCCTGTTCCTGCTTGAGAGCCAGTAATCCCGCCACCGACCGGGGTGGACCTCTACTGGTGAAGCTTTCTTTGAACACTCACCCGAATTGCTTGAAGTTGTGAATGCTGCCGGGGGCGAGGGCTCTGAACCATGCTTGAGCGCCCTGAACCACAGTGGTCACGAACGCTTGGCACTTGATTACGTCGGACGCCCCATGCAAGGTCATTAGGGCGTCGAAGCTGTCGTAGTGGTCGGCCGGGTCTCCCTGGCCGTTGTACGACTTGAAGGCCGGGAGTGAGATCCTAGAGGAAATCTTTGCCTTCAAGATGTAATCGGAGAATGGGGATCGCTCCTCGTCCTCCATAGGAGAGGTCTTCTGCAATGCATGGAGGGCGCGCACCTGCTCCATGAAATGCCTCTCAAAGTCTCGCAGTCGGAGGGATAGCTCCGGTTGTCGTTGGCCCGAGGGGCTGGTGGGACGCATTTGCATGCTATCCCGGTGCTCCTTAGGGGCTTCGGTCTCTGGTAACTATCGGCGTGCTCCGGACTTCTCCCTCCTCGGGGTTGAGGAGGCTTCCTGCTCTGGGGGAGGGGCATGCGATGGTCCTCCTGACAGTTTGCGGATGAGCCGCCGCCCCCGGAGGGTAAAACGGCCTCCAGCAGTTTGCCCGAGCATGAGGCACTGACTAGGGAGGGGCCTCCCGAGCAATGGGCGCATGATTAGGGCAGAGAATGCGGGGCTCCAAAGGAGCTCTCCCGATCGAACTGATGCTCGGACTTCCCAACCCGAAGGTCGCCTAGGAAGTGCTTGTTCTGAGTGAGTTATTGGGCTTATATTGAGTGGGCCCAGGGGCTACCACTTCAAGGAGTTGGGCCTCGTTCGGTCTGGTTGGACCACTTTTGGCCTCTCCGTCTGGGCAGTTATATTTCCCCTCTTCAATTATTACTATTAAAAAAGAATAACAATTACATCAATCGAATGCTAGGCATGCCTAGCGTATCTAGTCGAGCGGCACCTTTTATAATTGGAGGCAGCTCATGGTAAGAAAAAATGAATTACATTTGGAGGTGCAAGCTAAAGAGGCTAACAAGTCTGCTATAATATTGCCTTCTCTATATATATGGGAGATAGAATCATATTGTGAAAGAATGCTCCAGATATCCCTAACATAGCTGAGAATGGACCATGGACAGTTTATTTCTTTATTGATAATCCGAACAAGAGTGAGCGAATCACATTCTATATGGGCTGGTTTGGTATCCACAGTGTGCAAGTATCTTATTCCATCCAGAAGAGCATGAGCTTCAGCTATTAAGCTGTTTGAATTTCCATAAAAGTGAGAGAATGCTAGCAGAACCTTTCCTCTGGAGTCCCTAATGACACCACCGCCTCCAGATTCACCAGATTGCATGAAAGCACCGTCAGTATTGAGTTTAAGGGAAGGCCAAGGAGGGCAATACCACTTTATAATCTTCAGTTGAGAGCGGCTAGGGGACTGGATGGTTAGTCCAAAGTGTTCCATAATCTTCCTCTTACTATGACTAGATTCCTTGAGTTGGGCAGCCACACACACGTTTTTCACTTGGGAGATGATTTGATAGAGAAGACTGTGGCGGGATATGGATTTACCATCATACTTTGCAGAATTTCTAGCTCTCCCTAATTCCCACAATCCAAAACCAATGGCAGCAAGACAAAATAGACCATACGCAGAGCCTTGCTGGATGTTACTAGCAGAGTGCAAAATTAGATCTCTAACAGATCTACCCTCAAGCTGCATGCCGGCTGAATTAAATGTAGACCATACCTGAGCTGCAGACTCACTATAGATGAATAGATGCTTAATATCTTTCTCATGCTTCTCCCTTTAAGGGCCACGTGGGTCAACCACCACCCAAATTTCTATGCCCCTTATAACACCAATGCCTAGCTTTCCCTCGTACCCTGGTCCAACCAGGTCGTTCTATGAGCAAACCTCACTCTCCTTCTCCTTCAAGGCCTCCCTCTCAAGCACCCCAAAGGTCCCAAGGGCAGCCTTCCACTTCTCAAGTAAATCCTCTCCATCAAGCCCTTCTTTACAAATTGGACCAAATGGAGGAACAATTTAAAGAGATAAAGAAGAGCGTAGAAGTAAAGGGCAACCCTCAACTCTCCATGCCGGCTCTCCCCACATATTATTTACATCCTTCGAAGGTGCCTACATATCGAATGTACAATGGCACGGGCAACCCTCTCATTCATCTCAAAGATTTCATGTATGAATCCTCCGGGTGGCAAAATGATAAGAGGACCTTGACATACTTGTTTAGAAGGTCTTTGGATGGCCCTGCCTTAGAATGGTTATATTCATTGAAGCCACATGAGGTCGGAGATTTTGACATTGTAAAAAGAAGATTCATTCAAAGATATAGAGATTGGGTCAGCCCTTCTCTTTCTTTGATGAACTTAGTGGCTGAAAAGATGAAGCCTGGTGAAGAATTCACTCAGTTTGTTGATAGGTGGAGGTCAATGGTCGATAGATTGAATGATACACTTTCGGAATCTGAGCAAGTCAAGTTGATAATTGCTAATGCTACTCCTAGATTCCGGCATGTCTTGGCCATGAATAAGCTCGATACAATAGATAACTCTATGAGATAGACTGATACATTCACGTGAATTTGATGGACTCTCCCATCATGGATATGTTCTAGCGACATAGTCTGCATGCAACAAATGAACAATTGGATGCCATCCGTCACCCATATAGCCATTCTGCTAACCATTATGCCCATCCTTCATGTTCGCAACCACCACTATCACAAGACCCATATTTCTGTCCATATTGTCAAAATGCTCATCAACCTCGGCATCCACTTGTCCCACAATGGACTTATCATCATCCACCTTGGCATGCATCTACCCCAATGTTAAATGTTGCACATACTCCGTTACCACTACAACAACCCCTACCTCTACAACTACCTCCACAACCCCAAGCCCTTGCTCAGGCTGGAGCCATAAACATCACCCCTATCTCTCAAACCACATGGTGTTATGATAATGAGCCACTGACTTCACGACTCATGTTACCATGCCAACAGCCTTCACCACAACCATCCCCTTTACCTTTCACTCCCCTTAACCCTCTTCCAAGTAGATCATCTCCTACACCCTCCACTTCCACTAACCTTCCATCAAGTAAACCCCCTATTAAAACCCCGCAACCCATCGTTTCCCCTAATTCTCTACCACCACACCACCTAGGTCTCCCATTGTTAAACCATCCGTTACCATTATCACCCAATGCCTACCATGCATCCCTAACCACTACCAAAGGCATATAATCCCTTACCACCACCAAATGACACATCACCACCATCTAAGCCTTCCATCATTAAGCCGATCACTGTTATCTCCACACCAACCATCCCTAGTCAACCACCGCCTGAACCATCTAACCCGTCACCACTACCTCCGCATGTGCCTATGCGTGAGAAAGTTCCATCCGCACCTCCATGCACATCCACACCTGGGCGAACTTCGTCTGCTCCTGAGTCAGAAGAAGAACCCTCCACCACTTACGAACCCATCCTTGCCATCACCCATTTGCCTACATCTACTCTACCTCTTAAACCCTCCATGTCTATTAAACCTTCCACTACCTCCACTTCCCGATCCCTTACCACCCAACGGAGTGGGTGTGCCCTATTAAATATGCAATTCAAGACTATTTCTCAAGGGCAAAGCAAATTGAAGGAGAAAGACCCGAGGCCGGGCAGGCATTTCAAGCTCCAAGATTATATTTGCCGAATGTCGGTCCCCATTCTTATACCGAGCATGTTTAATAGAACTGAATCTCTACCTATGCCAATGTCCATCAATAAGAACTCTCAAGAGTTGGCGGTGTGTAAATTAAAGGTCAGGACAATACAGGTCACATTGCTCATTGGAAATGATACTTTCAAGGCTCTCATTACCCCCTGTTCGGTCATAGTTCAAATGGCTAATCGAAAGAAGGGGTTCTTCTCAAGCATAATGATGACACATTCCACTGCAAAGGAGATGATGGATTTTATGCTCAAGGGCAAGTCAGGGCATTCTTTGGTAGAAGCTTTCAACATCATGACTACTCTATCTCAACTTCCATGCAAAGGGCAAGTGCCCGTGTTACCTGACACATTCAAGAGGGATATTCCAAGGTCCCTGGGTAGTGTGCCGAATATGAAGCTTCTTATGCCAAAGGTCGAACTTCCGGCGAATGATACTGTCTACTTATCAAGGGAGCTACTTCCAAAGGAGCCATTCCATGTCAAGATTCCTACTTCACAAATAGAACTCCTAAATTTTTGTTGTGATTATTTGCCAAGGGAGTTACCGTTCATTTTTGAATGTCCAAGGGCTCTTATTAAAAGTCTATCAAATGAGAGTCTGTGGGCACTAACTATACCAATTGAACTGGTTGATCAGAGAAGGACAAGGTCATCTGTCTGGGCACATCGCTGGAGAGGGCATGCGAAGCCAAGAAGCCAAATGGCTATGTTGAGGGTTAAGAGGCCGCATTGTAAGAGAGTATCTAACAATAAGAGGGGAAGGCATAAAGTGAAGCTGAAAGACAAGAAATCCCATGTTGAGGGGCCACCCATTGGTCCATCTGTTGGATACGGACTGAATAGATCTAGAGGGGGGGTGAATAGATCTTTTCCCCTTTTTGATAATTTACTGACTATCGACCAGATGAGCTACTGGTAATTAATGAATCATAGAACTAATGCGGATAGTAAAGATGCAAGCATACGTATAGGAAATCAAACACACACAAGCACACCACAAGAAAGGATTTTTAAGGTGGTTCAGTCTCTTCCTGAGACTTACATCCACCCCTTGCTTAACTCAAGCAAGGCTTCACTATGAGAATCTCTGATCTCAACCAAAACACAGCTGACACACAGCTTGTACCTGCTGACACACAGCTTGATTCTGCTGCCTCACAGCTTGACAATAATTGTAATCAGAAATGAAAAGATGATAAGAACAGGTGATGAAAGACAGGACTGAATATTGGCGTGTGTAGAAGAATAGGTGTTCAGCCTGGGACTTGATCACGCTTATGAAGAAGCCTAGACTCCCTGTTGATCTTCCAGTCAGTTGCCTTCGATTGTTCTGCTGCTGGAGATCACACAGTCTTGAGCTAAGTCTTCCTTCTGCAGCAACGAGATTGCCTTTAACCTTTCTGCAGATTTTTGATTGGTGGAGAGCTCCTTCTTCCTCTTCTGTGTGTATCTTCCTTGGCTTCTATTCCGTGCTCTCTCACCGCTTCCTTCTTCGTGATTAGTTGCCTTATATTCTTCATATAGCTCTTTTTATTTTCAAGAATAAAGTTCTTCCCGCTCAATTTTCAGATCGAGCGCCAATCTGCTAGAAAATAGGGATCGGTTTAAATCCAATCGTTAGAACGAGTTTGACCACTTCTAAGCAAGATTGTTTCCTTGATTCCCGTGCGGAAGCTTATCTCCTGAGCAGCCCAACAACCTGCAACAACCATCTGCAGGTTTTAAGGAACCAAAACAGAATTCAGTTAGAGTTCGGTTTTGGACGATATATAAACCCGTGGTCGACCATGACCCTGTCGCTGGTCGACAATGGGCAGTCCCCAGACGGCCGGTTCTTCTGGCTGAAACTCACGTCGCCCGTTGGTCGACCACAGCCTGGTCGCTGGTCGACAGGGGGCAGTTTCCAGATGGCCAGCAGTTCTGTCTGTTGCTTCTGTCTTTTCTGTGGTCGACCAGAGGCGGGGCTTTGGTCGACAGCCAAGATGCTTCCAGAGGACAGATGATCTGATGCTTTTCTGGTTGAGTTCGTTGGTCGACCATAACCACTTCCCTGGTCGACAAGCGACCTTTGACACTTCTTCTGATTTGTTGATTCCACTTGGATTTCAGTGGACCTGAAATTACTTAACTTATCAGAGGTAAATTGAATGAGTCCAATACTTTGAAGGAACAATCAAACCACTTGTATTTGTTATGAAACAAGATAGAACTTGATTAATCAAACATATCCTATTGTCATCATCAAAACCAAGGGATGCACAACATTCTCCCCCTTTTTGATGATGACAACCATGAGTCATTGTGACAAACAACAGATTATAAAATTCATTTGATATTGCATGCAAGGCTATCATAGCACAGATTTCATTCAGTCAATTCGTTTGATGTGTCTTTCAAAAACAATAGCACTAATTACATGAGAGACTCAAAAAAGGATAAAGACACTGAGGACACGTAGACAAAGTAAATTTGACAATCTAGACTCACATCTAGACACACAACTAGACACACAATGACACATAAAGTCCTATCTTCCCCTTTGTCAACAGCAAAAAGAAGATCATTTGAACAATCCCTCTGAAGCTGCTGATTGTCTGCCTGGACCAGGTGCATCAGCCGTGGTCGACCTGTGAGGGGCCGATGGCGAACCCTGTGCGGCCCGCGACTTGGATCGCTTGGACGGCATCGAAGCTGCGGCAGGGGCCTGATCTCTTCTACGCTTAGAGGAACTTAGAGCGCGCTTGGGAGACATTGTGAAGGGAAGCGAGATAGAGGCGAGAGAGAGGCGAGAAAAGAAATCTGGAGAAGATGAAGTTGGGAGAGGGCTAGGGCTGCGGATGTGAAAATTTCAGGGACCCAGCCGAGACAATTTATAGGGTAGGGCATTAAGGCTGGCCCTTAATTGTTAGGGCAGTGAACCATCGCGATGCAAAGAACGAGCGGTCACGATTAATCAGCATAACTCATATTTTGGGAAATTATTGAAGTGTACCCCCTTTCTTTAATAAGACAATTAAGTAACCTTTCCTCCCTTTCTCAAAGACCACCTTGTGACAAATTCGAGTGGGTCTTGTGGTTCAAAGAATTTGAAAGTATTGCCCCAATAAATTGACTCCCCATATCCACTTTCTTACTCACGGCTCCTTAAACTTATAATATTGTTCATGAGATAATTTTACTAGCTGAACAAGCTGAACAGTGTTTTATGCCTCTATTTGCATATAGTGCATTAGGTCAACCATTTTTGTTGCCTTCTCGTTTTGAAATATTTAAGAGCTGTGGTCAGGTTTATCACATGCTTTTCCACACGAGGAGACACGCTTTTTACACGCCAGAAACCCCGGCTACTTAGCATGCCTAACCATTCCATTTTTAACTGGGACACACTTTTTATCCGTGAGGATATACGTTTATCAGACGCCAATATCCCCAGTTACTCAGGATGCCCAATTAATAATTTTGAGAGTGGCAGAGGTAGATTGAGTCTTCATGACATACATGTCTCCCACTTAATTTTTCAGCCAATTTTGCTTTGTGATAGAGAACAGTAGTTTCTCAGAACTCAGTCCATTGCTCTACCAAGAAGGCAGAATTATGGCGTATTCCATATACATTCATGCTATAGCAGCGTTTATTTTCACTGTCCAACACAGACACAGGTAGAGAAACAGTCTCATTACTAAAAACATAAGTTCTCAATAGTCTTGAGTCAGAGTCATAGTTATGGTTTGAATTTATTGCAGTAGTACAGGTCAAATTCTCATTACTACACTTAACCTTTACTCTCATTGATGACTTTGGTGATTTTCTTGTAAGATATGGTTAGGTTGTTCAATGATTTATTAAGGAATGAGTTTACACTTTTTACTCCCCCTCAATTTGTGAGTCCTTGCTGAAGATAGAAAACAATAAGTTGGCCACAAAGAGATATAGAGACACAAGGAATAGGAAGTGTGAACAAGGATGAGTGAGTAAAGCAAAACTGAGCTCAGAGTCCAAAAAGTTCAGAAGATTTCCCACCAAAGCCAGCAGCTTGATTAGATCCAATATCCCTTTTTCAGATCCTTTGTCGACCATGGAGTGGCCTGTGGTCGACCTTTGTGCTGACACAGAACCTGCCTGTTGAGAAGACTGCGTTCTGACAAACCTGTTGTCGACCATTGGATCGCCTGTGGTCGACAGCTGCGAATTCCCAGAGCTAACTATTTCCTGTCCTGATGCCTTGGTTGACCAGCGCCTTGTCTGTGGTCGACCACAAGAGATGAGCCGTAGAGAACCAGTATTCTGTAGAACTTGCTGAAGTAGCACCCGACACAAGACTTTCCAAACTCAAAAACTTGACCAGTACTAGAGACCTAGTTGACATAACTTAGACAGAAATGACAGAATCTATGCAGTGAACACATGAATATGATTATTTCAAGAATTTTCAGGAGAAATTCTACAAATTCCTAACTCCCTTCTTAGAGTTGAAAATCTGTCATTGTTAAGGGGTTTTGTGAAAATGTCTGCCAGTTGTTTTTCAGTTTCTACAAAATGAAGCATGAAATTTCCTTTGGAGACCTCATCTCTTAGAAAGTGATGACGGATCTCAATGTGTTTTGTCCTAGAGTGTTGAATGGGGTTTTTAGACAAATTAATAGCACTAGTGTTGTCACAGAAAATAGGTGCACATCCAAGATCTACATTGTAGTCTTGGAGTTGATGTTTTATCCACAAAACCTGTGTACCACAGCTCCCTACTGCGACATACTCAGCCTCAGCAGTGGAGAGTGCCACAGAATGCTGTTTTTTAGAAGCCCATGATATTAAACATCCACCTAATATTTGACAATAACCACTAGTACTCTTCCTATCAATTTTGCAACCAGCATAATCAGCATCTGAATATGAAATTAAATCTAGTTTGCAATAAGTAGGATACCATAAACCCAATTCTTGGGTACCGGCAAGGTAACGAAGGATACGCTTGACAGCCCCTAAATGTGAATCTCTAGGGCTAGATTGATATCTAGCACACATGCATACACTGAACTGAATGTCTGGCCTAGAGGCAGTTAAATATAGTAGGGATCCGATCATACCTCTGTATTTCTTGGCATCTACCATGTTACCTTTTACATCAGCCTCCAATGTTGCATTTGTCCCCATGGGTGACTCTATTGGTTTGCAGCTCTCCATGCCAAACTTTTTCAGCATCTCCTTTATGTACTTGGATTGATTTATGAAGTAGCCTTCTCTACATTGTAGAATCTGCAATCCAAGAAAGAACTGTAAATCACCCATTAAACTCATTTCAAACTCATTGGTCATTAGATTTGCAAATTCAGTACATAATGAAGCTTCAGTGGATCCAAACACAATATCATCCACATAGATTTGCACAATTAGTATATTCTTACCTTGGGTCTTGGAGAATAATGTTTGATCAATTTTACCTCTTGTGTAGCCCTTTTTGGTGAGGAATGAACTCAGTCTGTCGTACCATGCCCTAGGAGCCTGCTTTAAACCATACAAAGCCTTATGCAGTTTAAAGACATGATTAGGAAGATCATCATTTTCAAAACCAGGGGGTTGTTCCACAAAGACTTCTTCCTTTACAAAGCCATTTAGAAAGGCACTTTTTACATCCATTTGCTGCAATTTAATTCCATGGGACGCCGCAAATGCTAACAATATTCTAATGGCTTCTAACCTTGCAACTGGAGCATATGATTCTTCAAAATCAACTCCAAATTCTTGGTTATACCCCTTAGCCACCAACCGAGCCTTGTTCCTCATAACAACTCCTTCTTCATTAAGCTTATTTTTATAAACCCATTTGGTTCCAATAACAGGATGAGATGAGGGTCTGGGAACAAGTTTCCAAACCTGATTTCTTTCAAATTGATTTAATTCTTCATGCATGGCATTTATCCAAGATTCATCTCTTAAAGCTTCCTCTACATTTTTAGGCTCAACTTGAGATACAAGGGCTAGCTGATCTAATTCATCAACTGTTTTAAGCTGAGATCTAGTTTTCCTCGGTTCATTAATTCCTCCAATGATGTTATCTAGAGGATGATCTCTGAGAAATCTCAGATTTTCAGAATTGTTACCTGGGATGATCTCTCCTTCGGGTTGATCATTGGAATCACCTTGCTTTGGTTCTGCTTCAGTCTCCATTGGTTCCTCTTTGCCTTCCAGAAATTCCCCATCTTCATCTTTGCCTACCTGTCCAGTTTTGTCAAAGTCATTATTTTCATCAAATGTGATATGTGGGGATTCTTCAACTAGCTGATCTTTGGTGTTGTAGACTCTATAGGCTCTTGATCGGTCAGAGTATCCCAAGAAGATTCCTGGGTCACTCTTTGGTTCAAATTTGTCCAATGATCTCTTGTCATTGTTATGAATAAAACACCTTACACCGAAGATCCTAAAATGAGCTAGAGATGGCTTCTTACCTTTGAACACCTCATATGGAGTTTTCGCACTAGATGGTCTTACCATTGCCATGTTTACAATATAACATGCTGTATTGACAGCCTCAGCCCAAAATCTTCTTGGAAGATTGGCTTCAACTAACAAGGTTCTGGCCATTTCAACAAGTGTGCGATTCCTTCTTTCCACCACTCCATTTTGCTCTGGCGTCCTTGGTGAGGAGAACCTGTGATTTATTCCTTTGTTCCTGCAGAATTCATCAAACTCTGAATTTTCAAATTCTCCCCCATGATCAGATATTATTGAACACACTTTGGACTTACCATCCTGCTTCATTCTTCTGTAAAAATCCTAAAATTCATGAAAGGCATCGTTTTTATGTGATAAAAACATTACCCATGTGAATCTAGAGAAATCATCAACTAGTACATAACCGTACCTCTTACCACTAAGACTAGCAGTTCTTGTTGGGCCAAAAAGGTCCATGTGCACAAGTTCTAGTGGTCTAGAAGATTGACTTTCAGTTCTACCTTTGAATGATTTTCTTGTTTGCTTACCTTGGGTACATGATTCACATACTTTGACATTTTGAGCAAACGAAATTTCAGGTAAACCAGAAACCATTTTATTCTTAACCAATTTGTGCAACACCCTGTAGCTAACATGCCCTAGCCTTCGGTGCCACAACCAAGTCAGGTCCTCCTTCTTGGCGGTGAGGCACAAGTTGGAGTGGGCTGGATCATCCAAGTCTATCATGTAGACATTATTTACTCTCTTGCCCATAAACTTAACTTTAGCCGAATTTGGTTCAAGAATTTTACAGATCTTAGAATCAAAGACTACTTGATGGTCTTTGTCGCATAGCTGACTGATGCTTAGAAGATTATATTCCAGGCCATCCACTAGCAGTACATCTTCAATGCAATTTGTAGATGTCTTACCTACCTTACCTTTCCCAATGATCTTGCCTTTGTTATTTCCTCCAAATGTCACATGTCCTCCATCTTTTGAGTTTAGCTCGGAGAATTTTGCCTTGTCCCCTGTCATATGTCTTGAGCAGCCACTATCTAAGTACCACTTGTTGTGTATAGCTGCCAAACACACCTCAAGATCACTGTTGTCTCCCTTGGCCATCAGACAGAGCTTTCCTTCTTCTTCCTCGGAAGTTGTTTCCTCTTCACTGCTCTCTTCCTCCTCACTCCAAGTGCTAATCATCGCCTTGGGTTTCTTGCCTTTCCACTTGAAGCTTGATTTCTTAGGAGCTTCTGGACATTCAGCCTTCATATGTCCAGGCTGCCTGCAATTGTAGCAAATGAGTTTGTTAGAAGGAGCCTTATGTTTATCAGATTTAAACTGGGATGACTTCCTTACCATGCCCTTTGGATTTCTGAATCCTTTACCTTCCTTCCGCAGGAATTTTTTAAATTTTCTTGTAAGCATGGCTAGCTCACCAGATTCTTCACCTGAGCTAGATGAGTCATCATTGTCAGACACCTCAGAGGTGCTTGTCTTAGTCTTTAGGGCAAGTTGCTTCTTTTTCTTGCCCTCATCTTCCTTTCTCTTCAGATTGACCTCATAGGCCATCAGGGATCCTACTAACTCATCCACTGTCATTGTTGTGAGATCCTTTGAGTCCTCAATGACTGTGGCCTTGGTATGCCACATCGATGTGAGAGACCTTAAAATCTTCCTCACTAATTCCTGCTCTTTGTATGTCTTCCCTAAGCTCTTCAAGCCATTAGTCAATTGTACTAATCTGGCATACATCTCAGAAATACTTTCATCATTTTTCATCCTAAACATCTCATATTCTGAGACTAGCATATTTGCTTTTGTCTCTCTTACCTCGGAAGTACCTTCGTAGATTACCTTTAGACGATCCCACATTTCTTTGGCTGTTGCGCATTGGGAAACTCTTGAGAATTCTGTGGGGTGTAGTGAGCACTGCATCACGTTCATGGCTCCCCAGTTGACAGTTGATTTCCTGACCTGTTCTCTGGTCCAGGTTTCTTCATCTTCCGGTAGCTCAAAAGGTCCGCGACTCACTACCCTCCACATCTCGTGGTCTTGCGCACGTAAGAACACCTGCATACGATTTTTCCAATAAGAATAATCAGTTCCATCAAAATATGGAGGTCTAGTTACAGAGTGCCCCTCAGCTATGAGGCTTTTAGAGTTCAGTCCGCCCGGTCTCTCCTGGTTGTTAGACCACATTTTTGGAGAACCTGCTCTGATACCACGTGTTGGATACGGACTGAATAGATCTAGAGGGGGGGTGAATAGATCTTTTCCCCTTTTTGATAATTTACTGACTATCGACCAGATGAGCTACTGGTAATTAATGAATCATAGAACTAATGCGGATAGTAAAGATGCAAGCATACGTATAGGAAATCAAACACACACAAGCACACCACAAGAAAGGATTTTTAAGGTGGTTCAGTCTCTTCCTGAGACTTACATCCACCCCTTGCTTAACTCAAGCAAGGCTTCACTATGAGAATCTCTGATCTCAACCAAAACACAGCTGACACACAGCTTGTACCTGCTGACACACAGCTTGATTCTGCTGCCTCACAGCTTGACAATAATTGTAATCAGAAATGAAAAGATGATAAGAACAGGTGATGAAAGACAGGACTGAATATTGGCGTGTGTAGAAGAATAGGTGTTCAGCCTGGGACTTGATGACGCTTATGAAGAAGCCTAGACTCCCTGTTGATCTTCCAGTCAGTTGCCTTCGATTGTTCTGCTGCTGGAGATCACACAGTCTTGAGCTAAGTCTTCCTTCTGCAGCAACGAGATTGCCTTTAACCTTTCTGCAGATTTTTGATTGGTGGAGAGCTCCTTCTTCCTCTTCTGTGTGTATCTTCCTTGGCTTCTATTCCGTGCTCTCTCACCGCTTCCTTCTTCGTGATTAGTTGCCTTATATTCTTCATATAGCTCTTTTTATTTTCAAGAATAAAGTTCTTCCCGCTCAATTTTCAGATCGAGCGCCAATCTGCTAGAAAACAGGGATCGGTTTAAATTCAATCGTTAGAACGAGTTTGACCACTTCTAAGCAAGATTGTTTCCTTGATTCCCGTGCGGAAGCTTATCTCCTGAGCAGCCCAACAACCTGCAACAACCATCTGCAGATTTTAAGGAACCAAAACAGAATTCGGTTAGAGTTCGGTTTTGGACGATATATAAACCCGTGGTCGACCATGACCCTGTCGCTGGTCGACAATGGGCAGTCCCCAGACGGCCGGTTCTTCTGGCTGAAACTCACGTCGCCCGTTGGTCGACCACAGCCTGGTCGCTGGTCGACAGGGGGCAGTTTCCAGATGGCCAGCAGTTCTGTCTGTTGCTTCTGTCTTTTCTGTGGTCGACCAGAGGCGGGGCTTTGGTCGACAGCCAAGATGCTTCCAGAAGACAGATGATCTGATGCTTTTCTGGTTGAGTTCGTTGGTCGACCATAACCACTTCCCTGGTCGACAAGCGACCTTTGACACTTCTTCTGATTTGTTGATTCCACTTGGATTTCAGTGGACCTGAAATTACTTAACTTATCAGAGGTAAATTGAATGAGTCCAATACTTTGAAGGAACAATCAAACCACTTGTATTTGTTATGAAACAAGATAGAACTTGATTAATCAAACATATCCTATTGTCATCATCAAAACCAAGGGATGCACAACACCATCCACTTCCTATCCCATTCCATCACTGCTCTTGCTGCTATTCATCTTCTTTTTATGGACAATCCATTGGCTAGGGATGTTTTCCATCATCCAAACCTACGTAATCAAGTTCCTCCTCCTCTTTAAGGTCTTTGGACCCTCGTATTCCTCCTCATCCGGATCCTCCAGATCCCCCTTTTGTTTAATTCCTTATTTTTATCCAACCCTCATCATCATCATCTTTCGAAACCTCCAGACTCTTCATTGTTAAATCCAGTCACTTTATCCAACCCCCATTCTCTTCATCTGGAATCTCCAGACTCTCCTAGATTCAAGTTTCTATTTCATTATTTTATCTTCTCAGGGCATCATGTCCCTCATACCCCTAATCCTACGGAACCTTCGGTTCCTGATCTGCATACTCTCTCAAGGCATCGTGACACTCATCCTCATCATTATCCGGAGCCTCTAGATCCCCCTTCATTTAATTCCTCAGCATTATCCAACCCTCATCATCATCATCATCATCATCATCATCATCATCATCATCATCATCATCATCATCATCATCATCATCATCATCATCATCATCATCATCATCATCATCATCATCATCATCATCATCATCATCATCATCATCATCATCATCATCATCATCATCATCATCATCATCATCATCATCATCATCATCATCATCATCATCATCATCATCATCATCATCATCATCATCATCATCCGGAACCCTCGGATCCTCTGTTGCTTGACTCATCTTCATCATCCAATTCACATCTGTCTCCTCCTCTGGAACCCCCGAACATTTCTCGATTTAAACCATCATTTTATCTTCTTTTTCCTCCAAACCCTCTGGGTCATCTTCTTCGATTGTCTTCTCATCCTCTCTTTCTCCCAAGGCATCGTGACCCTCATCCTCCTAATCCTCCGGACCCTCATCCTCATCATCCTCTGGAACCTCTCGATCCATCACTCTCCATCTATCAATTCATTCCCCTGATTCCTTCTAATCTCGAGCTAGACCCGAATCTTCCTAAACCATCTGGTCAGGGCTTTGGTCCCTTCTCTCACTGCTTTCGAGGCTTTAGTCCTCACCTCTCCCTTTGATTTCCTTTTCGATATGTAAATCCTTTTAGGTATCCCGGGTTTTACACCCTTCTGAGGGAGTTCAAGCTCTCACCTCTTTTCCTTCGCCTAATTCTGGTCTTATCACCACTCCTTTATGTTAAGCCACTTCGAATCTTTGCTTCATGATCTTTCTATGTAATCCTGTCAAGTAAGGAAAACACATCTCATGTTAATCAAAATCATTTCTGGCAAATACTTCTACAATAAAGTGTTGCAAAGTAACTTATTCGCGTAAACATGCACTTTCATGCTCATCACTTTATTCATTCCTACACATTGGTTTAACACGAAGTTCCTATTATCATGATTAGGAGTGGTAATCTAGTAGTCAATCTCAGGCTTTATTTAAATAAATGTCAAACAAAATAAAAAAATCAAAAATGATAATAATAAACAGAAAAAGTCTAGATTTTGGTTTGCTTGTGCAACATTTAGGCTATGATAACTCCGCGCTAAGAGTCCGAAATTCCTTCCTCACTCATTAAAAGTGGCCCTAAGCATGGGTCACACACTTCACGGTGCCCTTAGTTGTCTATCTTTCAAAAATACTATCGTTACATAGGCCATGCCCAATGGCACAAGACCTTTGCTCTTCGCAACTCGGCCATAGTATGGGGGCATTTTTTTGTTTTGGATAACACGAATAACCTAGACACTCCCTAACAAGATGAAGTCTCAAATATGGACAGTCAAACAAGACCTAGAACACAAACACAAAAACAATCAATCAAAAAAATTCTAAAAGAAAGAAAGAGAGGCATGACAAGAGTGATAGTACAGTTCTCCGCGGAACGTTATGAGTCCGGTCGTATGCATGTCTGACTAAAAAAAAAGGTCTGACAAAGATTGACAAAAAGTCCTGGCGTAATAGACTGAATCTTTAAGGGATTGTACCTAGGGAGGAAGTCGAAACCCAACGTTTCTAAACCCATACTAGGATTTTTCCAAAATTTCTTCTATTCCTCCCCCAAGATCGAGTCGTTTCTTGGGTATGGCCTTGATAAGGGCACCTTTTACCGAGGGCAGTCGGCTATAGGGCACCACACTTAATGCACACCGTGCTCTGGGCTTTCTCTAGCTAAAAGGCAAAGAACCAGGACCCTTGGCCAGTGGTTTGATTAGTTTCTGTGCTGCAATTAGCATCAAAATACCCAAAAATGAAAAAAAAACATCTTCCAACAAAAAACAACAAAAAAGAAGATTACCTTTAAAAAAACAAACAAAACAAACAAAAAATAAAAAAGAAGAATATTTCCCAAAAGAAAGAGAATATATTAAAAAAATAAAAAAGAAGAATATCTTCCAAAAGAAAACCAAAAAAGGGGGGATATCTTTCAAAAAAAAGGGGGGCCAAGTCAGAGCGAAAGAGCTAATTTATTTATCTAAGCGACGTATGCATGGAAAGAATGCTGAAAGCAAGGAAGAAGCAGAGAACAAAAGATTAAACATTCTTCTCATCCTACCAAAACTCTCTATAATTGAGAGTGGGTACATCATGTCACTCTAAGTCTCACCATCGCTCTCAGTGTTGCTCCTCTCACTACTCTCCGGATGAGGATCCCTAGGAGGCATCATCAAACCATGCGAGGCAATACTCCTATTGCCCCGCATCCCCCACTCAATCTCCACATTATGCTGTCGCTCTAGGGGGTAGCAAAGAAATTACTAACAAAAAACCCACGCTCACATGCTCTCTAATAGCGCTCCTCGCCATCTCTTAGCCACTGTTCGCCAATGCCTAGGCTAGTATGGAGCTCCAACAACTGAGCCTCCAAGGCCCTCCTCTCCTCTCTCGCTACCAACCTCTCAGTTGTCTCTCTTTCTCTATCCCTCTCTCTCTCAGCTCTCTCTCTCTCTCTCTATCCCTCCTCTCTAGCTGGAGGGAGATCCTCAACTCCATGACGTCTTGGGGGAGGTCATCATATGAACGACGCCACAGCTCCTCCTCTAGCTCCGCTATCCTTGCCTCATCTTGTGTAGCACGAGCAAGCATCTCCTGGATCTCTCTTGTCTGCCATATTCACCATTTTTACGAACATGACATAGCATGAACAATCAAACTTGAATGGTGAAACACTCACCTGTGCAAAGAACTCCTCCTCTGCCTCTGCGGCGCGTGCCACGGTGTAGGCAAGCTACTTGTGGAGCAAAGTAACCTCTAAGGAAGGAATCCATAAACTACAGGAGACACCCCCTGTCCCTACTACTGACGATGCAGCATCGAGCCGGGCACACTATAACACATATGAGATGACAATTAGTGGCTAAACATCAGAAATCCAGAATCATAATTAGGAGCATGCATTGCATATACTAACCAAGGAATTCAAAGTTGCACGGGTGTCAGTCAACTACGGCTCTATGTCTACCAAGCGAGCTCGCAAGTTTGCTATCATGGCATCACGGGTGTCCTGCATCCATGACACGTAAGTTAGCACCACATATATACAAAAAAAATGTTGCATTTTACACTTACCTCCACAAGCCCCCCAAGTTGGAGTCGTTCCACATACGTCGCCCTATAGAGGCGTAGGTATTCCTCACTATCCTCCGCATGTGACTCCACGAGTGTGCCACCCCACTGCCAGTCTTCATATTATTCAAGGAAGCGCACCCGCCAATCAACGTAGGCTGCCCTCCCACTTATCTTCCTCCCAATGCGAGATGGCGTGGCCACATCCACCCACTCCTGGGAAAGCCCTAAGGTCCTGATAGCCAATCGTAGCCGAAGCGGCTCAATCTTGTTCAGGCAATGGACCCAAAGGTCCCGTCCAAACCGAGCACGGCTTGCCTCAACCCACGGCTGGTCGACATCGACCATGCCCAAATAGGGCCTCCAAACCACCTGCATTAGCATACATGTATCCTATTAGTAATTTAAAAAAAATAAAAAAATAATCTTACCATCGTCGCAGGGAACTCTTGCAGCTCGTGCCACAATGACATCAGTTAGTAGGTGTAACGCCGTAGAATTTTCTAGGAATTTTCTGGGAGTTAATATAATTATTAAGCATTTAAATGAACTTAATGAGCTATTTAAGGAATATAGCTCTATTTAATAGTTATTTAAAGGCCCAGATATTATGTTATGTTTAAATCCACCTACATAGGCCACAAGACCCAAATCCAAGCCCTTTAGGCCAGCCCATTAGTAGAAATGTAATTTGGGCAATTTACGGATTTGAAATAGGATAAATAGGTCAATTAATGAAATAAATTGGAGATAATAATAAAATTTGAAAATTTTGGAATAATTACCAAATGGCGGTCTATCGCGAGACTGCCACCTCATTATAGCGATTTAGACATAGCCGCTATTTCCTTCTGATTTCGTGAATGGAAGAAACGTGAAAAGCTTGGATCTTGGGCAACTTAATCACCTTGAATCGAAGCTATCTGGCATGGGAGACTCTCTAGAACACTCTAGGGATAAATTATACCCCAATTTAGGACTCTAGATCCGATCTAATCCCCAAACCCAAGGTAAACTCTATAAATAGGGTTCAAGTTTGAACTGCGTGAACCCTTACTTTGGCTCATGAAGTTCGACGGTAAGGAGATGGTATCTTACGTTGGTTCTTTATAAGATTTTGTTCTCCTTAGTTTTATCTAACTCCCCTCCAATTTTTGTGCTTGAAGACCCAGCTGTTGAAGAATTAGGGCATCTGCAAGTCACTGGTTCGCTACAGGCTGCACAGGAACCAGTGCGCCGGTCCAATGAAGATCACGAGATTAGAAGCCCTAAACGAGTTTAGTTCATGTGGTGTCTTTAAAACTTTTTGTTCCTCTTTCTATCTTCTATCTACCCTCCAATTTTCAGAAATATAGGTCAAGAGAATCAGAAGATAGAGGGGTGGGAAGTTGCTGGTTTGGCACAAGACGTGCAGGAACCTAAGTGATCTTCCAGTTAGAAATTTGAAGTCTAAAGCTTGTCATAGAGGTAGGTTATCTCGTGGATGGCAAAACCAACATGTCAGAAGTAAAAGCCCACTATTTTCTCTTATTTTCATTGAGTATACATGGAGTATTTTATGTTTTTCTATCACTGCGCAACTAGGTTATCACAGCATGCATGAATCGTACCCTTAATAAGAAATCGATAATTTTGGCTTACTTCATGCAAACCCGTGCATCTCCATGACTTGATTTTTATTGTAGCATGTTTACCTTCCTGTCTAGCATGTTTACATGCATTTATTTCCTTAGGATAGGCCTTGCATGCCCTATTTTACTTTTGTCTGCTACAGGCAAGAAACAGTCTCCCTAAGACCGCCGTAATCCTTTAGCGGCCATGCGATAGACCGCTAACACCTGTATGCGGTCCTCACCTGACCGCTATTCTCTTTCTGTTCTCTGCAACCTGTTAACTCCAAACAGATTGCAGATTGACCCTATTATATGTTAAGCCTAGGTAATTAGGCCTTATTCCTAGTTGTGACTGTACATTTATGAACTTGGTTATATTGTGTACTAAACATGTTAGGTTTCATGTCTTTCATGTTTTAAATACATATTTTAAACTTATGCTATTTTCATGCCAAAACCCTTATAGTTTGTATTAAAGTTAATTATATATGCTTCACGGACTTGTTTAAGTGGTGTTTTGATCGCTGTTTTACTACGATCCTTTCTCATCTATAGTCTTTCCTTAAATACATGGTGCGTATCCCGATGTGTGGCCATTAGATACACTTTTACACTTATAAGCACACCTCTTGGACTTGTGATCCTCTCCATTGGATATTCCTTCCACCGGACTAGGTGATCTTGTTTCAAGGCCTCCGTAAGTCTCCGTGAGCCTGGGATTCCCACTAGGACGCCAAGCTGGTTGTACCCTCAAAGTCTAATTATCTAGAAAGCACTTTACCAACATTTTCTGTATCCTGGATTTTACGGCCATCAGGAGACCGCCACTGTCAAGTAGCGGTCATCCTGCGACCGCTTCTGTCTAAGAGTTTTACTGCGTTGACCTTCTTTTCTTCATGCATCGACTCCTCATAGAAACGATCCTTCTCTGACCGCATCTATCTAGAAACGGTCCTGGAAAGACCGCGTCTGTCCAGAAACGGTCCGGACTTGACCGTCTTATGTCTAAACTATGTCTAACCCGAGGTTTGACCTTAGGGTTGATTTTCCTAAGTTCCTAGATGGTCTATTGATTATCTAGAACCTAACACCTTATTCCAAAGCTATCTAATGAATTATGGAAGTTAAAGAATATGCCATTATGTTGTTGGATTCCTTCCGTAGCACGACCTTGTCTTAAGTCATCTTTGGAATTCTTATGATCTCTTATTGTGCGTTCCTTACCTTGGTTACATTATCATGAAACTATTGTTGAATTGAATATTATTGGCCAAAAGTTTACTATATTCTCATGGAAGTAGCTTGATCTGTAACTTGAAGATGCAAGAGCGGGCACGGATAGTGTTCAAGGGCTCCACACTAGCCCCCTCGGCAGATAGCCGAAAACATGCTGAAAACCATGGGGTACAATGAACACTGGCGTCACATTACGCCGGGAGTACTTTTTTTATAGACGGGTGAAAACCATAAGGCAAACTTGTGATAATTTACATACTTGCTAGTACATTCTTGTTCATGACTTTCTAGTGCATAGCCTTTATGGTTATGAAGTACATTCGTGTTAATGAAAGGCCACTTTACCTTATAAATCTTACTTGATCATGCTCTATTGTCCATCCATATTCTTCACATCTATAATTCATGTCTTGTTACTTGGATTTCGTTCGTGTGTTTTATCGCATTTTCTTTTACCTTGTTCACAAGAGCGAAAATGTAATTACTTAAAGCATGCCTCCATGTTGATGCGAAGATACCTACTGGGTAACTGTGCTCATTACCCTATTTTTCTAATCTTTTCAGGAAGTTCAAGTGAGTCGGATTTGGATTATTCTAGCAACGGGTCCGAGAGTGATGATTGATGGACGAGAGAAGACTTAGAATGTCAAGAGTTTTCAAGTAGTCTAGAGTCATGATGTAAATTTCACTTTATTGAGTCTTACTATGAAATTTTCATTTTTCTTGAGTCGGTAGGTCAAGAGTCAACCTTATGTAATTATGAATCGTTATTTTCAATAAAAGTTAGAATTTTGGTCAAGTATTGTGTACTCCATTTTTATGTGGATGTTAATTATGCTATGATTTTATTGCTGGCTTTAGGCATATTGTCGGCTGCTCACGTTCCTTGATATTACTTCTGTTGTACATATGTCTCGGGGCGTGACAATAGGATAGATGGGCTGTGCTCACGATAGGCTACCACCGCTGAGCCAATGGCACCACCATCAAACGCCATTGTCGAGCCCTCCCTACCGGGATGTAGTAGTAGCTCCACACCCGCATTGTCACATATCATTAGCATCACATGAAGTAGATTAGTTGCATGAAATAATTAGGAAAAAAGAAAAAAGTATTCATTTACATGGAGGAATGGTGCGAAGCCACTCATAGTCATCACTCAATCTGTCCCTTGAGATCTGCCAACAAACAAATGCGACAGCAGGGCAGCCCCCCAGGCATACTGCCCTACCCTCTCGAGGTCTACTAAGAGCTCCAAGAAACACAAGTGGATGTCGTCTCCCTTTGGACCCAATAGCAGCCTCCCCAGCAAGAAGAAGAGGAACCTCCTCAAGTCCATATTCAACCTCTCCTAGTTGCTTACGTCTGCACAATACACGGCACGAGACCCTCTTTCTGTCCTCTCCATAAACTCCTCAAGGGATTCATCACCACGCTGACGAGCATCAGCAAGTCCTAATGCCTCCATGATGGACGTCATGGATATTGTCCTGCTCCCCTTGTCCTCTAATGCCAATCCTAGTAGCTTCTGAGCACCCTCTCGATAATCAGGGTAGGTAACCCCAGTCACAGTGTCGCCATCCACTCTAAGGCTAGTAATTCAGACCACATCCTCCAAGCTAGGCATCATATGCCCCCAGGGCATCAGGAAGGCCCGACTCGCTGGGTCCCACCTCTCGCGCAACACTTGGATAAGGGCGAGATCGAGCTTGATCGACTCGATCCGTAGAAAGGCCCCAAACCCCATCGCATCTATCCTAGCTCTCTGAAGGTCTGGAAGACCCCGATATGCGGCCACTACCAACTCCCATGAAATTTGTGATCTCATCACACCTTGTGCATATATGTAAAAAAATGTGCGAGCAATATACAAAAGAGAAAAACACAAAGAAAACTAAATATGCACATAAATAAGAAGGGGGTATATTGTCAAAGAAAAAGGGACAAAAGAATAAATGAGGGAGAGTTCACTTACAAGTTGCGATTGGGTTCTCTCCCTAAAGTGCCCCTCGATGTCAGAGAGTCTCTTGAAACCACAATTAGATCTACTCTTTTTTGAGGAGTGGGAAGATTCACCCTCCATTCCGAAGCTTGAGAAATCCTCACTCCTTCTTTCCCCCTCTTGGAAGCTTTCACTCTTCAAATCAACCTTCACTCCTCCTTGGCCTCAACGGAGAGCAAAAGGGGGGATATTTATAGGATATGGAGAAGTTTGATTCAAAGCCGTCATTGTTGACTTTAGCAGCGGTCTTCATGATAGGACACCCCCTTTTCACTTTAATGTGTCACTTCGTCTGTTGTGTGGTGTAAGTGATTTGATGGCTTGACGTGTTGATTTGTCACCTATGCAATTTAAATATTTTCTTATATTTTGTGAATCATTATCATGTTGCTAATAATTTTTGAGTTCAGGTAAGAAAAAAACGGGGGAGAGAATAAGATGTTTCACTATTTTGAACATAAGTACCAAGTCCCACCTTAGTCCCCACGATGATTGCACCCCATCATCTCATGCATATTACTATATGGTACTATATTATTAGATCATGTCAAGGATCTTGCGGCTTGAATGAATATGAAATTTGAGTTCCCCTCTAACAAAAATAATGATAATTTCAGAGGAGTTTTGGTAGCACGGATAGGCCATTGAGTTGCCAAAGTTTGGGGATGATGGTTCTATTGTGACTCGGTGCGTGGATAAACGAGCTCTTCCTCAGTATCGGCTCACAGGATTGGTATCCTGACTCATTCTTAGAAACTCAACAATATTATCATTGATTATTTTCTACTTTTTAGTTTGTTTTAATTTTTCCTTTAAGCCCAACATGCATTCATGTAGAACCTTGATATAACTGTAGAAAATCATTCACTTAACTTGATTGTGAGAACCACTATACTGCAATTCTAATTGATATGAGATATTTCATTCCGAATTAAGTACTCAGATTCTTTGAAACCATCTTGAGTTGTTTCTTCAGAAAAGACCCTTGTTTGGATTTATCAACAATCATTTTTTTTACTCCATGGAATCCACCTTGGTCGCAGCACTTCCACATTGGTTGGTAACCGCTCCCCAATGGTCAAACCAGGTTCACGACCTCGAGTACTTCCATGCACGGAAGTTGATACCTTCCACTATTCGTGCCTGAGCGCACATTATTTCTTTTGTTATTTACCCTTTTGTCCAAACAATTGTTAATTTCGGAGAGCCTTCTTCAAGGTTGTTTCATTGAAACTTTGAAAATGTTCCAATCATGTGGTGTTAAGAGCGTGTCTCATCACACCTGGGTATCTACTTTTTAATACATTCTCACTTCATTCCATTGCACCTTCATGTATGTCTTGAGGAAAGTAGCAATAAGAAAATTGCTACTGGCCAGGGGTTTGCATGCATTGACATATATTAGCCCAGGAGGTCCATTTTGCATGTAGGAAATTAAAAATGCGTCTGAACTCAAAAGTCCCATTAGCATATAGCTAAGTTCAGAAAAGGTTTGCATGTACATGAATACATCAGGTTTTCATTTATTCTGTAAACTCAGAAGTCCCATTAGCATATATACAAAATTTTAAACTAGTAAACTATTATTCTTGCAAATATGGGTGACCATATATTTTGTTTCCTTGTAACCTGTCCTCTTTTTTTCTTAAATCTGATTATCTTTAATCCCTGTAAACCCCAGTCCTTTAATCTCTGAAAATAAGATCGCCTTGTAATCCCAGCCGTTTTGGTTGATAAAACCTTAATTTGTAAATTCGTCTTTTTGTAAAACCCAACCGAGGTAGTGCCCAGTAAAACAAAAAATGCGGGTTCCTAAAAACTTGAACAAACGGATCGCTTGTAAACCCTAAATTTGTTCATCTTTTTCCTGCAACCTGGTTTTATTTAATCCTTTTTCTAACATGCAAACTCGTCATTTAAGAAACCTGGAACCCGAACCTTTTGATCCATGCAAATTTGGCTTTTAATTTCTACTAGAACCTGATTTTTGTAACCCCAACAACTTGACTGCTCTTATCCCTAGAAAGAATGAGTTTTAAACCTACAATCTGGCCATTATTATCCCTGCAAAAAGGGGGGGTTTTAGCCTATGTCTTCTTATCTTTAAATCCATGCAAGATTTGGGCTGTTCTCATCTCAATAAATCTGATTGTCAAATCTGTAAACTTGATCTTTAGGCATTGAGATCTATTTTTTTCCTAAAATCTGTAAACCAAATATGGGAAGATTAGCATATAGCTAAGTTCAGAAAAGGTTTCCAGAATTCCCTGCGGGGCTCATGCCATCAGAGTTTACCTTGATGTTAGGAGCAACAAGTCTGCCTGCCATGAAAGGTCTATAGAAATGCAGATTTCAGCCCATTGAGTATGTATGATGTATACCATTTATAAATACTCACGTGACTCGTTGTTAAAAAAGGTATGTGCTTCAGTGCTTGTTTAGGTGCTTCTGAAAAATGATTGGTTGGATGCATAATTCTTTGGCCCTATGTACTTTTGAATATGAACTTGTTTTGCCGTGAAAAAGGAAAGGAGCCTACCTTCGAGCATGCTTAAATGTTGTGTCTTGGTGTATGTTCTGCTAAAGGGTCCAGTTAAATGAGGGTAAGAGTCTGCATGGTAGAGAGGGAAGGGACCTCTACCGCTAACAACCCCATAAAAGTTAAAATAAAATGGAAGGTCAATTTTGAGAAAATGAGGATTTTGTTAACAACGAGTGGCTTTTGCAAGAAGTGGTTGTTTGCTATAAACCCTTTCTAATGATGTGCAAGGTTGTGGCTTTCTTTTTTGTTTTGATAGGAAGTCTTCTAACGAGTAATCACTAATTTATGAATAAATGTTAATTGACAAATGCCTTTATGTTTAGCTAGTTAGCGTGTGAGTCCAACTCTGATATGCCAGTGACATACAACTGTGAGGTTGCACTTATATTTTTGGCATTTGCATACTAAAAGTACATGATTACTTTATGCAATTCAGACTTGAATCAACCAAACAACAACAGAGAGCCTAGTGAATCTTGGCAAAAGAAACTATAGTTGCAGAAAATTGAATGTTTAGTTTGAAACCAAAAAAATAAAAATATTTGTTATGTAGCAATTTGAGACATGTTCAAGCATTTGAATGTTGCTACCAAGGGCATTTTTGTTCAAGCATTTGAATATTGGCTATGAAACTAAGATTATTCTTGTGAGTTTTGGACCTTGTCGGTGACATACAATTTACTTTTCTTACATGAATTCTTTTCATACTGTAATGCTTTTGTCATACACAAGCATATTGTTAGTTTTGCATGCTTTGACTGTGTTTAAATAGAAATTTTGAAGAGAGAATGTGCCAATGGGATTTTGTGATATATGGCATTCTATGACACCATCTAGTTTTCATGTTTATTTGTACATCTATATGATGTCTAAAAATTTCTTTGTAATTTAGGAGCATATGGTACGAATGCAACAACAATGTACGGAGTGTGAGATCACTATAGCTGAAGATGCCATATGTGCTGAGGTACTTGGGAGGACTTCTGGATACATACGTGGTCGTGGACATGGATCCAAGCCACCTCAACGAGCTAGAGCTATTTTTTTGAGTCAACCTACAGTAAGAGAGAAATAATTGGAGCAGGAGGTGGCCACTCTTCGAGATCAACTTGAGGATCAACAGAGGAAGATAGAATTTTTGATGACTTGGATGAATGGAAATAATATTCCACCATCTTCATCATGCTAAAAATATATTTCTTATCTTGTTGATCAAATTAAGTTTAATATTAATATTCTCATTTATTTTTTTTATTTTCCAATGTTTTGTAGAATGGTTTGATTTTATATATGGTGCAACCTCTTCTCAATCATCAATGGATTCATGTTGCAGATTATAAGATCATGGAAGTTATTTTTGTTGAATATCATATTATTTTTTGTATTTACATTTTCAAGACAATCAATCACTTTTTGCTCTTTTAATATAATTTTTTGGTACAATGAGAAGGTATGACATTAGTTCATTGATATTTTAATATTTTGTAAGGTTCTAATGAATGAACGAGATTTTTGTAATATTTTTGTTTGATGGCAGCGAATGAATGGATGTTGCATTTAATATTATGAAAATAGTGACCAAATATTTAGTTGTGGCTAAAATTAATAGTCATTAAACTTATAATAATATTGACTAGATATTTAGTTATGAAAATAATGACCAATATTTATTCACAATTATCACCAATATTTTTGTTGTATTAGTATCAATCTATAGCGACCAAAATCATTTGAGTCGCTAGTGGTTAAGGATTCAGCGACCAATGTGATAGTCACTAAAATGGTAGAAAAAGTGACTAAATATTACCTGCGACCAAACTCAACTATGTCACAATTTAGGGTTTTTTTAGATACCAACAAGAATTAACGACTAATATTTTATTCATAATTACAACCAATATTTTTTGTCGCTTTAGCATCAATCAATAGCGACCAAAATTATTTGAGTCGCTGATGGTTTAGGGTTTAGCGACCAATGCGATAGTCGCTAATGTGGTAGCAACAGCGACTAAATATTACCTGCGACCAAACTTAATGTTGTCGCCATTTAGAGTTTTTTAGCGACCAACAAGAATTAACGACTAATATTTATTCACAATTACGACCAATAATTTAGTCGCTACAGTATCAATATATACCGATCAAAATCATTTGGGTTGCTAATGGCTAATGATTTAGCGACCAAACATAAAGATTGGTCGCTATGAGTATTAGTGATAATGATATAGCGACTAACTTTTAGCGACCAATATGTAGTCATAAATTCTTTTAGCGACCACTTATTATTATATTGCGACCATGGACTTTGGTCGCTATAGGCCTGTTTTCCTGTAGTGCCTCTGTGGGGAACTCCTCTCACCGGATTGGAAAATCTTTCAACGAGACCTCTATAAGTCCCCGACATCGAAGGATTCCCTCTTCTTTCACTGGGTAAGTTATACCCTAAAAACCCTAAACACTATCTAAGTCATGTCTTCTAACTGGCTTAACCAGCCTGGTGGACATCGAACAAGGTTGGATGTTCTATGTTCTGCTACAGTCACGTCCCTAGATCCTAACGCATTTATGTGAACATGTCGGAATGACCAAACACGTCTGTTCTTCAAGTTCTTGCAACTGGGACATGTTCCTGTGATGCATCTGCCAATGTGTCAGGGCGTCATGATGCTTCTGTTTACATTCTTGCCAACTTTTCTTAGTCACGTATGTTTAAAGGCATCGACCTGATGTGACGCATCTATACCTATCTCATCCTGACACATTGTAGCAACCCAAATTTTTTAATAAATAAAATAGTAATATCTAAATTTTTACACGAATAAATGATAATGCTTACTTAAACTGAATTTTTAAATGAATAAGATAATATTATCTTCTCGACCCAAATTTCAAAATTTTAATAAAAATATGAAAAAATATGTATTCTATAGAAAATAATATTTTCAGTAACTTTTTATAAAGAAAGAAGCCCAAATAAAATTTGGTTTAGGCCCAAAATCAGATAATTAAGCTAAATCGGACTTAGAACAACCCCGCCCAAATCTGATCCAATTAGGCCTTAATTCAAACTTTAATGGGCTGTAATCGAACCCAATTTCTTGGCCCCTGTTAGGTGATCATTTTCCCTTGCTAAACCTTATCCCTAGACCCTCCAATTCGGCGCGGCGGCGACGGATTTGATTGACCCCGAGTTTCTCACCGTTTCCCTCCTCTTTTGACTCTTTAGATCGATTCGAACTCTAGAAGCCTCAATAGATTCTATATAAGTGGCCCTCGATCCCTAGAAACCCTATTTGCTTTGAAGGCTGGTGGCGTGCTCGATCGAGGGAGGATTTTGGCGTTTAGGGCGGTTTGTGTTAGGGTTCTCGCGACTTCTTCCCCTTCACTTCTCGTCGATCTAAGGTAGGTTTCTCTCATGCTAAACCGATAATAAAATATACCATCTTGTTCGTCTTTCTGTTCTCTTTCATTTGATACTAGTTTGCCCAATTTTAGTATACCATGTCGATCGAATTTGTTGTTTTACTCAGAGGTATATCCGAGAGGTTGCCTTCACTTTACGTCCGTCTTAGGTTGGTTTATCTTAGCCTAAACCCTAATTAAAGCATGCTATCTTATTTGTCTTTGAATGCTCTTTCCAACCATACCAATTTGCCTAAATTTTGTTCACTATATTGATCGCAATCGTTGTTTTAGTCAAGGTATGTCGAAGTTCGACGCCGGCGGATCTTAGTTTTAAAAATGGTTGTACCAGTGACCACTCTATGAAGAAACGATCACGCGATAGATCGTCTCCTCACCCCGATTTTCAAAAAATATATTATTTTAATTGACGCATCCCACCTTTAAGACGCGTTCATATATATTAATTAGTTTAATATTTATGACATTATTAACGCGCCCTAGTAATCCGACGCCTTCTTGTAGACGCATCCAGACTCTTAGACGCGTTCATGCTTTAATTTCAATATATATATATATATATATAAATGGTTTTACAGTAGCGGTCTTCCTGAGACCGTCTTAGTCTAGTTGCGGCCTGCACATGACCGTCTTATTCTCTCATTTTTTAGCATAAAGCTGGTCCATTTTCCTACGTTTTATGCTTTGTTATGCTGTTATATTGCATGTTGATAAAGTCAAAACACTACGGAACAAGAACATTCAGGTTACAGGAATAACATGCTCTAATTTGGATCATTACTTGTCTTTCTATAATTAGAAAAAGTGTAGAATAAATGATCAAAAAAAACATGGTTAAACTTGTAAATTTTTGTACTATCTCTTAATTGTTGTTCATCACTTGTTACAATTAGGGTTATTTGAGGGTCATGCCACTCTGGTGGTTTCGACTTACCGTTACACTCGTTTTTCGCTAATTTTGAACCATTAATTCTTGGGCATCGATTATCTCTCCGTCGGATACTCCTTCTGCCGGACTAGGTGTTCATGTTCTGAGGCCTCCGTAAGATTTCGCAAGCCTGAGATTCCCACTAGGATGCCGAGCAGGTTGTACCACCAAATTCTGAACCCACTGAAAGTCTATTTTTGGCAGAACGAGGCCCTGTCGAAGTTCTGTCGAAATTCTGTTAGATTTATGAAAGCGGCCCTTCCAAGACCACCACTTGATGGCAGCGGTCTTGCCTAGACCACCTTCTTCTGGGAGCCATGTGGCCACTTTTTGACGCATCCAGTGTCCCAGACGCATTCATTTAAACGCGCCCACTACCTCAGACGCGTTCATGATTGGGACCCGACTCAGTTTAGCCGATTTGGTCTAACCCACTTGATTGCGGTCCCCTCGTGACCGTCACCTTAAGGTAGCGGTCTAGGGCTGACTGTTTCTTCATTCGACATCCTGAAATTTTTCGTTTTCCGTGGTTATTTTGTGTTAGACCATTCTAGCCTCTTTAGGCTATTATATCTCAAGATTATGGCCTTGTTGGGTCTATTTTGACATTATATCCCGTGAGAAATTATCCAATATCCTTCTTAAAGTCATTTTTCCTAAATGACTTTCCCTTGGAATAAATGAGCCAGATAATTGGAAGTCTTCAAGGAATCTACTTGCTACTCATGTTATATTACTTTCATGCGCTATTCTTGGAATTCCGATGCCATTAGTAAATTGTCTGGGAATACATGATACGGGACTTTGGGTCCAATATGACACTCAATGCTAGGTATAAACTATTAGGGCCCAGATCTGGTCCTAGGGGCGAGGCAAAGCCCAGACATGTACCTGTATTATGAATGATCAGGTGTGGCATTGCACCAACCATACGCAAGATTCGAGCTAGACATATTTATATCATGGGCATCTTCCTTATATGAGTGACTTGATATGTTTGAATATGAGGTCCAGAAGGGACAATTTCTGATATGAATATTAGTGCTTGTTATCTCTCGTACATGTTCCAAGTTATTCTCTTTCCATCATGTTCTTGTATCTGTCTCTTGTTATCTTATTATTGAGCCTCCAAATGACCTTGCTACTCTTTTGACGATGAGTATGTTCTCCGTCACACGTTATTGTTATTTTCATGCATTATTAAATAGCTAATCACTTATATGTTGCCTGATGATAGAGTGTAATTCCTACTGAGCTTCTTGCTCACCCAGTTCCCCTCAACACTTTTTAGGTATTAATGAAGAAATTGCTATAGATGGGGACGGGCACGAGTGATGAAGTTCCCGAGTTTTGAGAGTTGGTCTTTATTTTCATAAGTCAAGTCCTGTAATATTGAGTCGTTTCCCTTTTTCCTTATCGATGTAATGGAGTCAAGGTTGTAATAATGACTTTTTGATATTATTAAAAATTATATTTATTTTGGCATCTTTTGTCTTGTGTTTATGTCTGTTTGTTCGCTCTGTATCATGAATGAATCACTGCCATGTTCCGAGCATGTCTTCCGCTGCTATTGGTTCGGGGCCTGACAATTTGTGGTATCAGAGCCTTGATTTTCTTAAACCCTAGGTCTTGAGTCTAAGTCTATATGTTAAATATTGATTGTCAGTCACCTTATAGGCACCTTGTGAGATTTGGTAGAATGATGGGGCTAATTGGTAAAATTTGTGATAATCTTAATAAAGTTAAAAGATTATAAGTTGTTAATCTTCGTATAGTTTGTGTTATAGGCTAAGATGGCTACAGAGCGTGCTCAATGGCGGGAGATGCAGCGCACGGTTCAAGGGTTGACTCAGGCCTTGCAGCAAGTAGCTCAGGGTGGAGTTTGTCAGGGTGCAGGAGATGTACATAGGAGTTTCCAGGGTATGAATCCCCCTAGATTTAGTGGGTCTACCAATCCCGATGAAGCAAAGAATTGGGTTAAAGAGATAGAGAGGATTTTTAGGGTTATGCAGTGTACCGATCAGGAGAAGGTCTTGCTAGCTACGTACCAATTAGAGAGAGATGCGTGGGCTTGGTGGGAAGCCGTAGAAGCGACATTGCAAAATGATCAAGTTTCGTGGAATGAGTTCGTGGAGCTTTTCAATGAGAGGTATTTTTCGGAGAGGGTGCGAGAGAAGGCCACTGAGTTCACATCCCTGAAGCAAGGGAACATGTATGTAGCGGAGTACGAAGCCCAAATTTCTAGGTTAGCCCGTTATGCACCCCACCTAGTTAGTACGGAGAAGATGAAAGCTAGGAGGTTCTTTGAATGGTTTTAGATTCGAGTATATTCCACAGTTAGCGCCATTAGAGATTCAGGTGTATGCCGAGATGGTGCAGAAGGCCCAAGTGTTGGAAGATGCTTTGGATATGACGGAGCGGATCTCTAGAAGGCTCGCCAAGAAGGGAGGAGCAAGTGGTTCTGAGGATAGTGTGCCTACCAATGGGAAGAAGAGGCCGAATGGTGGTAATGGGACTCATAAAGACAAGAAGGGTAAGAAGGGAGACCAGCAGATCGTCCCTGTTAAGGAGAAGTGCGAGCAGTGTGATAAAGGTGGGCATCAGTCGGAGGATTGTTGGAGGAACCAAAGGAAGTGTATCCGTTGTGGAAGCGGAGACCATAGAATTGCTCGTTGTCCCCTGATGAAGGAGCAGGCGCCGAGAGATGGGCAACCAGAGGAACTGAAGCGCGGAGGCAGGCTGCAAGCGATGGAGGGTAACTCTAAACCTGCCTTAACTTATATTTCATGCTTAGACTTGGTAATTTTGTATATTAGCATGATTTAGAATGGGTTTCATTAGTCTAGAGCATTAGAAGGTGTTTAAGAGTGGTTTTTGTACCCCACTATTATTTTGGAAAGAATCGTATGAATTTGGAGGACCAAATTCCTTAAAGTGGGGGAGGGTGTAGCAACCTGAATTTTTTAATAAAGAAAATAATAATATCTAAATTTTTACATGAATAAATAATAATGTTTACTTAAACTGAATTTTTAAATGAATAAAAAAATATTATCTTCTCAACCCAAAATTTAAAATTTTAATAAAAATATGGAAAAATATGTATCATGTAGAAAATAATATTTTTAGCAACTTTTTCTATAAAAAGAAGCCCAAATAAAATTTGTTTTAAGCCCAAAATCAGATAATTAGGCTAAATCAGACTTAGAACAACCCCGCCCAAATTCGATCCAATTAAGCCTTAATTCGAGCTCTAATGGGCTATAATCGAACCCAATTTCTTGGCCCATGTTAGGTGATCGTTTTCCCTCCCTAAACCTTAACCCTAGACCCTCCAATTTGGCGCGGCGGCCGCAGATTTGATCGACCCCAAGTTTCTCGCCATTTTCCCCCTCTTTGGACTCTTTAGATCGATTCTAACTCTAGAAGGCTCAATAGACTCTATAAATAGGTGGCCTTGATCCCTAGAAACCCAATTTGCTTCGAAGGCTGGTGGCGTGCTCGATCGAGGGGGGATTTTGGCGTTTAGGGCAGTTCGTGTTAGGGTTCCGACGACTTCTTCCCCTTCACTTCTCGTCGATCTAAAATAGGTTTCTCTCAGGTTGAACCGATAATAAAATATGCCATCTTATTCGTCTTTCTATTCTCTTTCATTTGATACTAGTTTGCCTAATTTTGGTATACCATGTCGATCGAATTTGTTGTTTTACTTAGAGGTATGTCCGAGAGGTTGCCTTCACTTTAAGTCCATCTTATGTTGGTTTATCTTAGCCTAAACCCTAATTAAAGTATGCTATCTTATTTGTCTTTGAATGCTCTTTCCAACGATACCAATTTGCCTAAATTTCGTTCACTATATTGATCGCAATCGTCATTTTAGTCAAGGTTTGTCGCAGATCGCCGTCGGCGGATCTCAGTTTTAAAAATGGTCGTACCATTTACCGCTTTATGAAGAACGCGATAGACCGTCTCCTCACCCCGATTTTCAAAAAATATATTATTTTAATTGATGCATCCCACCTCTAAGACGCGTTCATATACATTAATTAGTTTAATATTTATGACATATTATTAATGCACCCTAGTAATCCGACGCCTTCTTGTAGACGCGTCCAGACTCTTAGATGCGTTCATGCTTTAATTTCAAAAATATATAAATATATAAATGGTTTTACAGTAGCGGTCTTCCTGAGACCGTCTTAGTCTAGTTGCGGCCTGCACATGACCGTCTTATTCTCTCGTTTTCCAGCATGAAGCCGGTCCGTTTTCCTCCATTTTATGCTTTGTTATGCTGTTATATTGCATGCTGTTAAAGTCAAAACACTACAGAACATGAACATTTAGGTTACTGGAATAACAAGCTCTAATTTGGATCATTACTTGTCTTTCTATTATTGTAAAAAGTGTAGAATAAATGATAAAAAAAAACATGGTTCAACTTGTAAATTTTTGTACTATCTCTTAATTATTATTCATCACCTGTTACTCTTAGGGTTATTTGAGGGTCCTGCCACTCCGGTGGTTTCGACTTACCGTTACACTCATTTTTCACTGATTTTGAGCCATTAATTATTGGGCATCGAATACCTCTCCGTCGGATGCTCCTTCCGCCAGACTAGGTGTTCATATTCCGAGACCACCGTAAGACTCCGCGAGCCTGGGATTCCTACTAGAACGTCGAGCAGGTTGTACCACCAAATCTTGAACCCAATGAAGTCTATTTTTGGCAAAACGAGGCCCTATCGAAGTTCTGCCAAAATTCTGTCAGATTTATGAAAGCGGCCCTTGCAAGACCGCCACTTATGGGCAGCGGTCTTGCCTAGACCGCCTTCTTCTGGGAGCCATGTGGCCACTTTTTGACACGGCCAGTGTCCCAGACGCGTTCATTTAAATGCGTCCACTACCTCAGATGCGTTCATGATTGGGACCTGACTCAATTTAGCTGATTTGGTCTAACCCACTTGATTGCAGTCCCCTCGTGACCGTCACTCTAGGGTAGTGGTCCAAGACTGACCATTTCTTCGTTCGGCATCCCAGAATTTTTCATTTTTTGTGGTTATTTTGTGTTAGACCATTCTAGACTCTCCAGGCTATTATATCTCGAGATTATGACCTTGTTGGGTCTATTTTGATATTATATCCCGTGAGAAATTATCAAATATCGTTCTTAAAGTCATTTTTCCTAAATGACTTTCCCTTGGAATAAATGAGCCTGATAATTGGAAGTCTTCAAGGAATCTACTTCCTACTCATGTTATCTTACTTTCATGAGCTATTCTTGGAATTTCGATGCTATTAGTAAATTGTCTGGGAATACATGATACGGGACTTTGGGTCCAATATGACACTCAATGCTAGGCATAAACTATTAGGGCCCAGATCTAGTCCTAGGGGCGAGGCAAAGCCCAGACATGTACCGGTATTATGAATGATCAGGTGTGACATTGCACCAACCATACGCAAGATTCGAGCTAGACATATTTACATCATGGGCATCTTTCTTATATGCGTGACTCGATATGTTTGAATATGAGGTCCGGAAGGGACAATTTGTGATATGAATATCAGTGCTTGTTATCTCTTGTACATGTTCCAAGTTATTCTCTTTCCATCATGTTCTTGTACTTATTTTTTAAATAAACGAGACCAAAGGCTACTATTGGGGGATTGCACAATGTGTGCTAAACCCGCTAATAATACCCGGCCCAAATTTTATTGATATTTGCAAAACTCATGTACAATTATCTTCGGGGCATACCCCTGAGTGTGAAACAAATAGAAACAAAGAAGGAAAAGCTAATCAAAAGCTCTATAGCCTCCAGCTGGGGAGTCCGGCTGCAGCCACAGTAGCACATCCACGGGCTCTCCTAGGAAGGTCATTCCAACACTTGAAATTCTTGTACCTGTCTCTTGTTATCTTATTATTGAGCCTCCAAGTGACTTTGCAACTCTTTTGACGATGAGTATGTTCTTCGTCACACATTATTGTTATTTTCATGCATTATTAAATGGCTAATCACTTATATGATGCTTGATGATAGAGTGTAATTCCTACTGAGCTTCTTGCTCACCCAGTTCCCCTCAACACCTTTTAGGTATTAATGAAGAAACTGCTATAGATGGGGACGAGGAAGAGTGATGGAGTTCCTGAGTTTTGAGAGTTGATCTTTATTTTCTTAAGTCAAGTCCTGTAATATTGAGTAATTTCCCTTTTTCCTTATCGATGTAATGGAGTCAAGGTTGTAATAATGACTTTTGATATTAATAAAACTTATATTTATTTTGGCGTCTTTTGTCTTGTGTTTATGTCTGTTTGTTCGCTCTATATCATGAATGAATCACTGCCACGTTCCGAGCATGTCTTCCAATGCTATCGATTTGGGGCGTGACACACATGGACCTGTCGTGTCTTCATCTATGCGACGTGTATAGTTGACGTGTCTCTTCTGACCCAGATTTCTCATGTCTCGTGGTTCTTACACAATTCTACTATTGTTACTGTATCTCCAGGTATTCTTGTTTAGATCCATTCTAGTAATAATGTTTCTTGAATTCATGTCAATCTCTCGTGATATCTCTTGACGTCATAAAGTTTTTTTGCTTACTGGAATCTTGTTCTTGGAACTCATATTGGCCATATGTTAAGTGGTTGTCTAGATACTTGACATGGGGTCTTCGGATCTATAACTTCAATGCCTGGCATTAATAGGGCTTGGTCTGGTCTTGGGAGGAGCTCTCGAAAGTATTTGTGCCCATGGGAGCTATTATTGACCACAGTGTGGCATTACACTGGAGTGCTTGACTTGCTAGATTGATCTATGACATTTCCACATCTACCTGAGATACTCTACATGAAATGTACATGATATGCTTGACATGAATACATGATTACCTGCGTGATATGGTCGTTCCTGGAATTATGCTCTAGTGGCTTGATTGATGCTATTATCTGATCCTAGTTCTTTCTTATTGTTGGATCATTCCATGCTATATCTGTCTATCTAGCTACTGGTTTTGTTAAACTTATCATAGTTTCTCGATATTAGTGCATGACATGTGTTAATATATTGATTACTTAAATTGTTCAATTTCGAGATATAAATCCTACTGGATAATTTTTTTGCTCACTTGTCCTTGTGGCTATTTCAGATAGTTCAGATGATGAGACTCAATCTGACGGGAAAGGGCAAGAGTAAAGAGCATAGAGCCAAGTCCTTGAAGCCTTGTTCAAGCCGTAGAGTCTTGTCCTAGTTACTAGTGATTGGTCTATGTAATTTTATCTTTTCTTGAGTCTAGTAGTGTTTGTGGTCATTAGAGTTTGAATTTGGATATTGTAATCAAGGTTTCTTGATTGATTATTAATAATGGAATTATTGTTATGGATTATTGTCATATTTTTGGAATACTCTGAATTATGTGTGTGAATGTCTCAATCTCTGATTGATACGGTTGATAAATCGTCACGTTCTAGGTTCCCTTTCGCGCTCGGGGCGTGATAGTTTTGTGATATCAGATCCTAGGTTTTCTAAAATCACTAGGTCATCAAGTCCAAGGTTAAAGTGTCTAGGACTGCTAGGTTCCTTCCCCTTTTTTCGAGTGAGATTGGGTAGCACCGTGGGTTAAGTCGATAAAGGACGTTAAAATCTAGAATCATAAATTGAGTGTCTAATTGTTATAATTTCTTGAAAGACTTAGACATATCAATGGCTATAGAACGTGCGCAATGGCGGGAGATGTAGAGGACCGTGCAAGGTCTCACCCAGGAATTGCAACAAGTTGCTCACGGAGGGGGAAACTGTGGAACGGGAGATCTTCACCAGAATTTTTGAAACATGAGCCCTCCGAAGTTCGTGGGATCTACCGATCCTGATGATGCTGTGAATTGGGTGAAGGAGATCGAGTGAATCTTCCAAGTGATGCAATGTGTAGACAAAGAGAAAGTCCTTTTGGCTACTTTTCAACTGGAACGGGATGCCAGATCGTGGTGGGAGTTGATGGAGGCCACTCTGTCCCATGATCTTGTGACTTGGGGTGAGTTTCTGGAGCACTTCAATAATAGGTACTTTTCTGATCAGATTCAAGAGAGGAAGGCCGCGAAGTTTGCCACTTTGAAATTGAGAAGCTTAACTATGACTGAGTATGAACCTCAATTTTTGAGATTGTCTCGATATGCACAACACCTAGTGCGGATAGAAAAGATGAAGGCAAGAAGGTTTCTCAATGGACTTCGCCCCCTATATATAACTCAATTGGCTCTGATGGATATTCAGATGTATGTGGAGATGGTAAGGAGAGCGCAATTGTTGGAAGATGCCACCGAATTATTCGATAAGATTCGAGGATGAGACAAGAAGGAGCAGGTTACTAGTTCGGGCTCTCTTAAGCCTTCTTTCATCAAGAAGAGGCCCAATGGCGGAAGAGATTTCCACAAAGATAAGAAAGTTAAGAAGAATGAGAAGCAGTTAGTTCCTATTGCTACTCCATCGAAGGAGGTCTGTAAGCACTGTGATAAAGCCAAGCATCAAGCCGAGAAGTGTTGGAGGAGATTGGGGGCTTGTCTTCGCTGTGGGAGTCACGATCATCAGATTCCAGATTGTATGTTACTTAGTAAACAAGCTTCGGAAGAGAGGCGCCAGGGAGGAGTTAAGAGACAAGGTCATCTTCAAGCGCTGAAAGAGGTGGAACATGCTGGAGAGGGCGACATTATGGAAGGTACTCTTGATGTTTGTTCCAAGTCTGCTTTTGTCTTATTTGATCTAGAGCAACTCATTCATTCATCTCTTGAAGTTTTGCTGTTTTGCTATCTGAGAAGTCTATTTTGTTAAATTCTGTGTTAGTTATCACTGCCCCTATTGGAGCTGGAACTGAGATAAAACATCATTACCCTGATAGTGAAGTTTTACTTGGTGGTCAGAATTTATCTGCCAACTTGGTTTGCATGGATATGGATGGGTATGATGTCATCCTAGGAGCAGATTGGTTGTCTAGACATGGAGCTAGTATAGATTACAAGAGGGGTATAGTGAACTTTAGTGGGTGTCCTGGACTCATTTACTCGGGTCTTCAGAGTCGTGGTGGTTCGTCTCTGATTTTGGCCCTTCGAGCTGATAAGCTCATGAGAAGAGGATGTGTGACTTTTCTAGCTTTTGTTACTTTGGCTGAGCATAAAGGATCAAAGCTGGATGAGATTCGTGTTGTTAAGGAGTACCCTGATGTGTTTCCGAAGGAATTGCCTAGTTTACCCCTGAAAAGAGAGGCAGTATTCACTATTGATCTGATTCCTGGAGCTGCCCCTATATCTAAGGCTCCTTATCAGATGTCTCCCACTGAGCTAAAGGAGTTGAAAGAATAGCTAATGGAGTTGCTGAAGAAAGGATTATTAGGCCGAGCACTTCTTCGTGGGGAGTGCCAGTTTTGTTCGTTAAGAAGAAGGATGGTTCTATGAGATTGTGTATAGACTATCGGCAATTAAACCAGTTAACAATAGAGAACAAGTATCCAATACGGAGGATTGATGAATTGTTTGACCAGATTTTAGGTGCTCGATATTTCTCAAAGATTGATCTCAGAGCTGGGTATCATCAGCTAAGGATCAAGGAGGAGGATATTTTCAAGACGGCTTTTAGAAGCAGGTATGGGCATTATGAATTTAATGTTATGCCTTTTGGACTAACAAATGCCCCTGCAGCATTTATGTAGCTGATGAACAGTATATTCTGGCCGCATCTTGATCAATTTATTGTGGTATTTATTGATGATATTCTGGTTTATTCGAAATCTGAAGAAGAGCATGAGGAGCATTTAAGGATAGCATTGCAATTATTGAGTGATAACAAGTTATATGCTAAGCTTAGTAAGTGTGATTTCTGGTTAGAAGAAGTTTCATTTTGGGGACATGTGATCTTCAAGGAAGGTATCTCTGTTAACCCATTTAAAGTTGAGACAATAAGGAATTGGGAGAGACCCATCAATGTGGCTGAAATTTGGAGTTTTTTGGGTTTAGCAGGCTATTATAGATGATTTATCAAAGATTTCTCTAAGATTGTTGTGCCATTAACAAGATTGATAAGGAAAGAGAACTTGTATGAATGGATCGAGGAGTGTGAAAAGAGTTTCCAAACTTTGAAGGACTGTTTGACCACGCACCCATGCTAGGTTTTCCTATTGAAGGAGAGAAGTTTGAAGTATAAACTAATACATTTGGAATTGGTTTGAGCTGTGTATTAATGTAGCTAGGAAAAGTAATTGCTTATGCCACAAGATAGTTAAAGAAACATGAAGAGAACTATCTGGATCATGATCTGGAATTGGCCGCGGTAGTTTTTACCTTAAAGATTTGGATGTTGGGTGCGCCAATAGGATCTAGAGGGGGGGTGAATAGAGCCCTTCACAAATAATGCCCAATTTAAAACTTGAACCCGATTACTCAAGCAGAACAACGGAATACAAATGTTCCCAACAGAATATGTTGAGTAGGAAGTAACCAATCCTTCACAATAGATGATCACAACACACCATGAAAAAGATGGATCATGCCAAGTTGTGTGTGATCACAGTTATGAAAACATAAGGCTTAATGATTGTCTCTATGCAAGACAGCGTGCAAGTGTTTGAGTCCGAATGGGAACCGAGCCAGCAGGAGAGTGTGTGTGCAGTGCACAGACTAACCAGAAAGTGTGCATATCTAAAATATATAGGTTCCAGCGAATGGGGATGGAAGATAAGGAGCAATCGCATAGGCACACACCACTGCACAATATTTTTAAGGTGGTTTAGTCTGTAAACCTACAGACCTATGTCCACCCCTCACCAAACCCGGTAAGGCTTTACTACGCTGCAACTACAGCAACGGGGATGGACCACACACACACACGCTGATACACAGCTTACACGAGGAGCAAGGTCCTCATGAGGATATGGTCCTCATGCAGCAGAGCTACAACAACGAGGAGGAACCCCCCCCCCCCCCCCACACACACTGATACACAGCTTACCGCTGAATCACAGCTTCCTGCTGATTCACAGCTTCCACATGGGGACAAGCCCCAAAGAAAGAAAATAAAAGCACGCTGCAAAGATGTAGCAAAACACAGGGACAACTCCCCAAGACACACACGGCTGCACTACAGCCTGAAACCACACTTCCGATCTCTAAACAGAGTACAGGAAATGCGCTGAAGACTTAGCGAACACACGGTTTACAAAGGCAGAGTTTGAAAAGGAAAAGCATAAGACAAACCAGAAAAATGAAACTGTAGCTTCAGATCAAAGTCTTGAAGCTTAAACAACAGATCTGAAATCTGTTCAAATCTAAACTCTTTTCTTCTCACTTTCAGACCAGCTGCAAGAAGGGCTTCACTCCTTTCTTTTCTTCTTCCTCTCAATTCTCTTCTCGAAGACTCGGGGCTGCTCTAAGGGCTGAGGGATGCTCACAGATCTTCTTCTCAAGCTCTGGGTGTCTGCAAGGATGCTCTCCTTTCTTCCTCTTTATAGCACTGGTCTGGGTCGGACCTATGTTAGGTCCCACAGAGTGCAATCGGATCTAGAAGGGGGGTTGAATAGATCCTATTAATAACTTTGGCCTATTTAAATCTTGACTCCTAAAAACATAGACCACTCCTATAAGGTAAATGAATCACATAAGCATACAGTGCAGCGGAATAGATAGGAATGGAACAAGTAATAATGTTAAACCCAATGCCCAGTTCAGACAGGTCGACACTTCTTCAGCAGGATCCAGCTATGAGATGAGCTGGGGTCTGCTCTTCAGGGTAGTGAGGTCAACACCTCTAACAGATTAGGGCAACACAGGTCAACTCTTTACTGAAGAGAGGTCGACACTTCTTTAAACACATTTATGATCTTTGAGAGGTATAAGCCTTGGAGTGCAGGGATCATGAAGCACAACACTAGAACATGAGATATCTTGCAACAAGTATGAGTGTGTGTATGCTATGTTGATCCCTCAGAGTGCATATGTGTGTGAATGTAGTGGTGATCAACCAAGGTGTATGCGAGTCTAAGCGAGGGAATCTCTGAGCAAGACTTTTATCTTGACGCATGTATGCAAGGTTGCAGCAGGCCGCCCAAATGATGTAGTCAAAGTGCTAAGGCCAATTAAAGCACAGATGAAACAAAAGGAGCAAATAAGAGTGCTTGTGTGTGTAAATGAGATAACCAAGATTAGGAGCACATGAACCTGTGAAATAGGGATAGAGGATATGGAACAAGCTCACAATATATACAACCCACAACACAAGGATTTTAAGGTGGTTCGGTTGTGAGCCCACAACCTACATCTACCCCTCACCAAACTCGGTGAGGCTTTTCGGCTGACACATAGGTTGATCCGCTGAGCAACACAGCTTGCTTACACAGCTGAGGAGCACAGTTTGCTTTTTGCTGACTAACAGCTTGAACCACCCAGAGGATCTGATCCTCTCTTCCTCTGAAACCACAGAGGGAACCCGGTCCCTAAACAGGGGATCGGAGAAGCTAGATGTATTGGTGATAGACGAACCATAACAAATAAAAACTGAATACTGCAAGTGCAATGGAGAATCAATGGAGACAATGTAGACACCAGCTGAAGGAATGGATTAAGACATCAGAACTGGTGAGTGCAGCGACAAGATTGGATCCAAGGATTTTTTTCTTCAAGCACTGGTAGACTGCATGATTTTTATTCTCTCTCAAGGCTGCTCTTTCTTCTTCTTCTTCTTCTTCTCTCACAGCACTGGACTAAGTCCAATAGGTGTTGGGGTTGCTCTCACGCTACTTAGGAATATTCTTCGTAGATTGGTCTAGGGCGTGGCACTTTGTGGATAGTAGCAGCAGCTCCTTGAGTTGAGGAAGCTTGGTATAAATAAAAAGACAAGTTAAGAAAGCCTGGGAATATTGCACGCCAAGAAGTCTTCATTTAGACCAGTGGATCAACGAAGTATTCCCTCCAAAGCTTCTTTGAAGCGTGCGCTAGAAGGTGAGAGCTAGAACATCTTCTAGAGCGAATGCCATGTGTGATGGTGGTAATCAATAAGAGGAAGGTGACCATATCCCATAACATTTAATGCGCTGCTTGTTGTGATCTTCCTATTGGCTGGTCGTAGCTTTAAGTACAAGGATAGGTACGATGGCAGACAGTGTGAAGGAGTAGACCAGATCTCCCTTTAGACATCATCAGATATTTATAATAACTCTCCCTCAGATATGCAGTCTTCTCATTCTGCTCAAATGTACTCTTCTGCGTACAATGGCTGGTTGGACAGCCCATTGGTCGACAGCAAGATGGTGGCAGACTACGGAGTGTCCTATTCTCAGTAGCAGACAGTATGGACAGGCAGATAGTGAAGACTTACATCACGGTGGACAGAAGTGGCTCTTCCAGCTGGATTTCTGACAAATCCATCTCCAAAAGGTAGACAAATGAGTGATAGGATGGTAGAGCAAGGGTCAGACCTTGGGACGTGGTCTAGACCCCCAAATCCTTAATTTTAATGATTTGTAGTTTCTTTTTCTCTCTCAGGATGCCCCACTGATTTGACAGTTTATTGGCTTGTGGATTTTTGGAAGAACAAGGGTGTCGACCTCCTATATGAAAAGAGTTGACACATCTTATTAGAATAGCCAATTGAGCACTTCCTGGAAGAACAAGGGTGTCGACCTCCTGCATGAAAAGAGTCGACACATCTTAGTAGGATATCCAATAGAGCACTTCCTGGAAGTACAAGGGTGTCGACCTCCTGCATGAAAAGAGTCGACACATCTTAGTAGGATATCCAATAGAGCGCTTCTTATAAGACAAACGGTGTCGACCTCTTGAGAGAGACAGTCGACACATTCCTTTGACCTTCTTTGGCTAGATGGTGCTTGGGAACTGCGTGCTCCGATCTTGACTTGAATATGCTCAGACCTTGATGCTTGGACCTTGAGAAATGCTCAGACTTGATTTGAGCATGAACCTTTAGCAATTTGCACGGACCTTGTCTTGCTAGAAGGTGAACATGCACAGACCATAATTGTTTGACGGAAGTATTTGCACAGACCTTCATCAACGTGCTTTAGACTTTGTCTTCATATGTGCACGGACCTTTTAGTGTTGAAGGAAGAATGTGCATCGACCTTGTATAGCATGGATGACAAGTGTGCACAGAGCTTGTTATGTGCTGGCCGGAGGTTGCACCGACCTTGATCTTTATAAGTGCTCAACCCTTGGTTCATAGGAACAGAACCTTGCACCATCCTTATTTAGCACAGGGCAAAACCTTAACTTGTGCTAGCAGAAGTTGCACCGACCACGTCTTTCTTGGTCACTGAGTAATGGCTGCAGTGTCGACACATCTGTTGTTGGAGTCGACACTTCTCATTGTTGGATATTGTGTTTTGATGATGACAAACACTATAAGTCTCATATGTTTGATGTCATATGTGTTTACTTCATACAGTATTTGTTTCATGCATTAACTGTGACATGCAGTCTGAACTCAATGATTTTGATGATAGCATATCATGAATATGTGTCTGAATGATTGGTCTGAATGATTGTTCTGCCTTGGGCATATGGATGTGTTATCCTGCATTAGTGCATTGCTCAAATGCTTTCTATATGGGCTTCACTCTAAGTCAGTACATTGCTGGAACAAGCCTGTACATCGTTTGGGTTGTGCATCCAGCCTCTTAAGGTTAAGTCTATACATCGCTCACTTGCTTGATCATTAAGTCTGCACATTGTTGGCCATTGCACACGAAGTCTGTACAGCACTCGCCATCATGCTACTGCTAAGTCTACACATTGGCCAAGTGTGTACAGAGTCCTTTGCATCGTGTGCATTACTTATTAAAGTCTATACATTCTCATCCATTTTAGTTAACGTCTCACGCTGTTCAAGTCTACAGTGTCTAGAAGTCTATACATCGTCCGTCTCATCCTGCGTCTCAATTCGTTTGAGCATTCACTGTACAAGTCTGTACATGGTCTCTGCACTGTAGCTACACGGACTCAAAGTCCATACAGTGGACTGTTGCATGGTCTGCAATGTCTATACATTGCTGGCCGCCTGCACGCAGCAAGTCTATTCAACACTGGGAACCTGCACGCAAAGTCTGTACAGCCCAAGTCTGTACATCCGATCGTCCCATGCATTGTCGCTTGCATCGTTTGGCAAAGTCTATGCATTGGTCAGTGGTAAGTCTGTACACTACCTACACTGCATGCTCTCACAATCATCATCAAAGTCTATACATTGGCAGCACTGTGCAAGTCTATACATTGATTCACTGTTCATGCCTTCACTCAAAGTCTGTACAGCGTGCAGCGTGTCTGTCTCAAGTCATTTCTTCAAGTCTGTACATTCCCAGTCTTTACCTACGTTCAGAACCCCAAGTCTATACATTGGTAAAGTCTACACATTGGCCTTCAAGCTTCCAAGTCTATACATTGGTTCAAGCTTCCAAGTCTGTACATTGGCCTTCAAGCTTCCAAGTCTGTACATTGGTTCAAGCCTTCCAAGTCTATACATTGGCCTTCAAGCTTCCAAGTCTGTACATTGGCCTTCAAGCTTCCAAGTCTGTACATTGGTTTAGGCCTTCCAAGTCTATACATTGGCCTTCAAGCTTCCAAGTCTGTACATTGGCCTTCAAGATTTCCAAGTCTATACATTGGCAGCTGAACCGTGAAGTCTATACATTGGCAGATTTCCAAGTCTGATCATCCATTCTTTGAAGTCCATACATTGGTCTTCACTTCAAGTCTATACAGCCTGCTTTGTCGTTCAAAGTACAAAGTCTATACACTGGAGTCGTCTGCTGCAGGGACAGCATGTCTGTACATTGGGTTCTCATGCATGTTAACATCAAGTCTATACACTCGTTACTCTCATGCATGTCAACACCAAGTCTGTACACTGCATCACATGCTCATGCATGTCAACACCAAGTCTGTACAGATGCATTGCCTTCACGCCATCAAGTCTGTACATTGCATCGTTTGATCATGCATTGTCTCAACAAGTCTGTACACTCGTCCTCCTTCACACGACCAACTCTATACATCCATATGAGCATTGTGCATTGATCAAGCCAAAGTCTATACACTCGCTAGTGTGCATATGCATAGTCTATACATTGCTCATGCATCTTTACTTAAAGTCTATACATCCGTATGCTCCTTTATCATGCATGCATTATAGCAAGTATATACATCCTCTGCCAGTCTTCAGCAAAGTCTGAACATTGCTTCAGCGTTGGCTTCAGCCAAGTCTATACATCGACTGGCTGTCTTCAGCAGAGTCTGAACATTGCATCATTGTGCATATGCATTGTTAAGTCTACACATTGCCTGCTGAGTAAAGTATGTACAGCCTGTGTTGATATTGTTCATCGACTGAACTCTTCATTAATCTTGCAGGTGACTAGGCATGTGATCCAAGGCTGGCGCCTGGCACGTGATCCAAGATGCTGAGAAGCTGCCACGTGGACTGAAGCACACACGCCCTAGCTGCTGCTTGATCCACACAAAGGCTCTGTCCCTATAAAGGGTCTCTTTGCCCCTTCGAAGCATAAGCTGGAAAAAGAGAAGAAAAGCCCCTAGAAGGAAGAACGAAGAGGAGTGAGCCTGAGCAGAACATTAGACAGAGCAGAGAGAGATCGTGAAAAGAGAAGCCGTGAAAGCAGAGAGTGATTGAAGAAGAGAAAGAGATAGAGAGTTAGAGGAGAATAAGCAAAGCTACTTGAAGATTTGTTCCTGCTGGACCGTGGATCATATCCAGGCCAGTCAGCTCTATTTGAGAGCCACAGTTGTGCTACCATCTTTACAGTTTTCTGATTACTATATTTTCCCTTTCTTGGTTTCGTTTACATTTCTTTGTGTTTCTCCCGATTGCCCTGTTGGGGATCGGGTTCCTCCTGTGGTTTCAGGAGAAAGGAGATTTGTTTCTCCAGGTTGCTGGTGACTTAGTGTCATCAATGGTTCCCTCCTTTGTGGAGGAAGAGAGGTCTGAGACCTCTAGTTTGCAGGTGACTTGGTGTCACCTGTGCTTCCCTCTGGGTTTAAGAGGAAGAGAGACTTGGGTCTCTAGGTTCCCCTCCGGTTTGGAGGAAGGGAGGATTGGTCCTCCGGTTCTGGTCTTGTGGGTTGCAAGTCCAGGTGTTCCCTCCTGGTCTGGAGGAAGAGAGACCGTGTGTCTCTGGTTTCCAAGTGGCTGGGAGTCACTTGGGGTGTCCCTCCGGTTGGGAGGAAGAGGGGAGGTTGTTCCCCTGGTCAAGCTGTTTGGCAGCACTTGTTCGCAGACTAAGTCTGCTGTTTCAAGCATTGCTAGTGGAAGCCTCACTCCGGTTTGGAGTGAGGGGTGGACGTAGGTCTTGGTGACCAAACCACCTAAAAAATCTCTTGTGCAGTGGTTTGATCTGTGACTTCTGTTTCTGCTTCCGCTAGATGATTGCATTGGGTCGATATGCTTTGTTTGCACTGACTGTGTGATTGTTATCGCTAGATGGTTGCTAGGACCGTGATTCCCTTGGCTGTCCTAGTGTCCAATCGGGTTTGCATCCTTGCTGTTTGAGCGCTTGTCCATCGACCTTGTGAGTATCTCTTCATACGGTTTTAATTTGGCCAAAAATCTTTAGTAGATCCATTCACCCCCCTCTGGATCTCCGCTGTCATCTTATCCGCACCCAACACTCTTGTGATACTTCAGTGTGTGTATCATCTCCAGCAGTTGCATTTGCCTTGACTACATGGATTTTTGTGAAACCATGATTCTGCCTTGATTCTTATGCAACCTAATGCCTCAATCTTTGTGCCGGTGTTGGCTTGACCTGAAATGCATGAGTGTTTATCGCTATCAAATGTAGATCAAACTATATTAATGAATCATAGTTAGACATCATCGAAATAAAAGAATGTTATACGCAAGCCCAACATACATAGTCAGACATCATTAAAACAATAGAGTTACACATGTTATACACATGCTCGACATTCTCCCCCTTTTTGATGATGGCAACTATGAACTATGAGTCATTATGATGTCCAGCTTTGAGTCATTATAGTATATTGAAAGTCAAGGATTAAAAGGATGTAATCGTGAATAAAAGCACAATGACCTTCAATGATTTTCTCTCCAGATAATTTTCTCCAAGTAATTTTTTCCCCACATATACTTATGCAAGTGTTCAAGACTCTCTTCCTTATACATTTCTTTAATGACACATACAATTCTCTCCCCCTTTGATATCATCAAAATATCACACTAGAGAGAATATATGGCATAAGTAGGAAGGAGGAGTGAAGGAAATTGCAGCACACCAATTGTTAGAAATTATTAGCACATGCCGTATAGTGTAAAAGAGATTAGATACCTGGAGGGTGCAACTTCAAGTGTAGCAACCTGAGATACCTTTCTGAAAGTGCATGAATCTCTCCTCCTTTCGTAGGCAAATTGTGGGTAGGTATGATCACAAGCAGTGCAGTCATTTTTCCAGAATTTCAGAAAATGATGTGGAAATACATGCCAATGGTTGTACACTTATAAAAGTTGGCAAGATTACCATTGTGAACAATCAATCTTGGAAAGTTAGTTTTTAGGACTGATACCAATGAATGATATGGACTTGTCGAACCTGGCCAATTTGTTAGAATCAATGGTATTGTCCGTTGGCTTGGCAAAGATAATTGTAATTTGAAAGGCATGGTTGCAGCAGTATGATGCAATATAGCAGCCAAAGAACACATTTTTTATTTCAGAATTTTTCAAGATTTTTAGTGGTTTTCTATTTTTCAGACTTTTGGGGTTTTCTATGCAATGCATGGGAATGCAGAATGCTAGATATGTGTGTACGAAGTTGAAGAATGCAATCCACCCAATTGCATGAAAAACTGAAACCAGTTGAATTGTAACCATAATGCCAATGATGCTAGAACTTATGCCAAATGCCCATGGATGATGATTCCAATTGTTATGTCCAAGGGATGATTATAAAGTTATACACATGCAACAATGCTAGCAATGATTGATGCAGATATGTCACATGCAAGGCAAACACCAAGGTGCATCAAGATATGATATTTCAAGAAGGAATGGCTTGCTCTCGACGTTAATTGATAGGAATGTAATGACATCTAATGTTAGAAGTCATCAAGGAGCATTGATACCATTTGTCTAGAGAGCAAAGATCAAGGGATATAGAAAGATAGCTTGCCTTTAGAGAAGATGAAGGTTCTTTAACTTGAGACCAAGTTCATAAATTAGAGTTATGGAATTTTTCAGAATTTTCAGTTATAGAACCCGAATGAACTAGCCCTAACACTTAGATTGGTTTAATGTTAATGAATTCTGGCCTACTCAGTAGAATCTCATGAAAACATTTGCATTCAAGTTTGATAGAGATGAATCAAAAATTCATATCAAAGTCAGATTATCCTCCTCTTATCTTACTCATTCAATTCCATTGGCTTCTTTGAGAGATACTATGAAAGTATTGACATTAAACAAGCATGAAGTCTGAATGGAATTTTAGAATTTCAATAGATGTGCGTTTAGTTTTTGGAATTTCAACCAAAATATTCATTGAGTACAGGAGAAGTTTTTACGAGTATTTAAGTCTAGTGCATGCCTCATATCCGTAAGGACATATGTTGTTTAGATGCATGTATCCCTAGGTAATTGGTAAGACTGACTATCATGCTTCAAATAGAACAGAGATAGCATTGTCACCTCATGACATATCGTACCATATATTTTTGATGAGGGAACATGTTTCTCAGCAACTTTGCCATTGCTCTGCCTCAAGACATATCTTATAACACAGCAGAGTTAACAAGGGCACTTCATGACATGTCTTATCTAAATTTATTTATGAGGAGACAATTTCTCAGTGAGCCAATGTCATTGCTCTGACAATTTTTACCATTAAGAATTCCTTAAAATCAGATTGTTTAAAAATAATACTTAGACAGAAGTATCTCAGTCATAAATGCCTTTGTACTTAAAATAAACTTTCAGATTTCAGAAGGCATAACTGGTCAACAACATGAGAAACTGGTTTAAGTCTATTAAGCCCGAACACAAACTGATATGACACCACCTTGGGGGTGATAATCACAAGACCGAAGACCCCTCAGACATAACAAGCAAGCGATGCAACGGACCGGCAACTTCCCTCGAGCGGACTCACCAGCGTAGCGCGCACCCGGGTCTATAGGTGGACCGGCGATGGGGATGAGGGTCCGAGGTTGGACCTTGAGATTCCAGGGGGTTGGCTAGCTTATGATTGAACCCCCAAGGGTCCCGGGATGCCCACTCTCGCAAGCGGCCAGCACGCCGAGGGCGTGGGATATAATGGCTCTCTCGCAACTCACCCGCGGTAGTCGCTCAATTATAAGCAAATTCGGGATCGGGCACTCTCTCACCGCCGACGGCACTAAGATGCAATACTAATTAAGCAAATGAAAACCAGCAAAGAGAAGTGTTCAGTAGCTCACTTGGTCGGCGTGAAGATGCAGACCCCAGCCGAAGACGAGGGCGAGCGGGGAGGCGTGGGTACGCACCCGCACGCCGCGTCGATGTCGCTTGACCTGAAAATTTGTAGAGTACACCGCTACTCCTCGTGCAGGAGGGTTGGACAAGGGGTTGGGGATAATGTGATACAGTCAAACACTACCTCCACGCAGGGAGGGGCAATAAGCCGGCCAGGCGAGAAGGGGAGAATCAATCTAGGAACTTAATGAAAGAAAAATAACGGTTCTGTCCGCCCTCAGGAATAGGGGACAGGCAGTCGAAGTCGGCACCGCTGCCGAACTCCGTTTTCGACGAAACCAGTTGGAGATTCTTCGTAGTTGACCCAGGAAGACGTCCAATTTTTGGGGGAATTTCTGGAAGGCGGTGCTGGTCGGGGCAGAGGCATGAACAGGGGCTCTGCTTGCTGGTTCTGGTAGCTTTTGTACCCCATACAGCTGGAAGACGAGGCAACCAGGGACGCTCCTCAGCTCCGATTCAGGCTTGGCTGGAGTTGCTGGATTCGTTGTCAAGTCCTCTTCGAACGGAGACCCACGGAGGTACCGGAGGATGTCGGAGTAGACAGAGATATCTCAAACAGTGATCGGGTGTCTGTTCAGTCCCAGGAGGAACAGAACTACGCACCCGGGGGAGAAAAATGAGAACTCTTAGCTCTGGATGCCGAACGGGGTTCTTCTTCTTGATCTTGGAAGTAGACTCGTCGTAGAAGATCTCAGCCAAGCGCCGCCTCCAGATCCTCAAGAGGATGGCTGTGCCAGTCTCTGCAAGTGGCTTCAGGTTGACAGTCAAGGAGAAGACGCGTAGCCTAGGGAGATCGGCTCCTCCGGGCAGCCACGAGCTCAGAATGGGACGAGACCACCGCCGTTACGAAGAGGACAGGGAGACACTTACGTCGGTACCACTTGTGCTTCCATGGACGTCGGGATGAAGTCGTGGCCAGATCTGCAAGATGCTAGTTCACTGCTGCTTGCAAACTGGCCTGTGTAGAGTGGTGATAGGTGATGGGAAATGGGGGTAGATGGGGGGGGGGGAAGTGAGGAGGATGTGTATGGGGGCAACCCCTGGCTGTGAGGGGGTCTGGGAGGGGGTGTTCCAAGTTGTGGGAGTGGCAGAATGGGGGTTGGAAGGAGGTCTAGCAGGTGGAGGGAGGGAGAGCTGCAAATTTGGTTCGAAGGGAGAGAGGGAAAGGGTATTTGAAAATGGGTTTTAAGGTGGGATTAATTTCTGGTCTTGGGGATGGGAAGAGGTGTGTGGGGAAGGTAAAGGTGGGGCTTGGGGAGTGGGGAATTCTCCCTTGGGAGATGAGAGGGTGCTTGGGGAAGGGGAGTGGGTGGTTGGGGGTTGGTGGTTGGAGGGTGGCTTGGAGAGTGGTGGATTCCACCTTGGGGCTAGGGGTGGAGTTATGGAGAGGTGTGGGGAAATGGGGTAGCTCTTGAATGAGGGGAGAAGAAAGAGAAAGTAGGTGGGAGGGGGAGGAGAGATAAAGGGGCGCACCCCTCTTTAGAGAGAGAAAGAAGAGAGAGAGAAGAGAGAGAAGGGGAATCCACCCCAATAGAGAGAGAAGTGGAGAATCCTCTCCAATAATACACTAATTCACTCAATTTTTTTGATTGATCAAAGATTACAAATGAGGGGGTGAAGGGGGATATTTATAGGGACTAGACTTTTCACATGATCATACTGACCCTGACTAATGACTAAATGACCAGACAAGTCCAAGGGGGGGCCGCCCCCGGGCTTAGCCCACTAGTTGGGCCCATTAGACTGCTTAATTAATCACATGACTCAAGACATAGGTAAATGACCCTTATACCTAAGTACCGGACTCAAATAAAGGGAAAATTAGATAGTTTATGACTCAAATAAAATATAAGAATTACATGGATAGACTCAGAAAAATGTGGAGAACACAATGGCGCAAACCGACGATCCATCAGAGCTTCGCAAAATGTGGAGGGGTAAGTGATGCCCCCATCATACCCCCGGGGTGGGGAGAACTTGACCCTGTCGAGTATGGGTCCACCGGGGAAGTGGTACACCAAATGCAGCTCCGGGCGAGCCACGATCTCCAAACTCAACCCCGCGTCCATGGCCGGGGGATGGCGCTTCAGCTTCACAAAGTGGCACTGACACAACCTCATGCTGGCAATGATACCTTGCTTGCCTTGTATTGCCTCTGTGTGCACACGTCGGGCTCTCAGGCTGATTTGTGGTAGCTCTCCGGGGGTGTCCCTCTTAAAGGAAGGTATAGGCTCAAAGCACTCACTAGGATCCACCGCGGTGCCCATATAGGGTTCCGGATCCGCCACGTGGGAAATGGGGTGAATCCCAAAACCCATCGGTAAGTCCAAACCGTAAGCCGGGTTGCCAAAGCCACTCGGAACTTGGCAAGGTCCAAGTCCTCGTGCCCTCAAATTGGAGGTGACCCTAGGGTAGAGCCACTCCAAAGTCATCATCGCCAAGTTGCCAACTTGGAATTCCAAGTGGCGCTCTCGACCTTTTGCCCGCTTCTTGTGATTCTCACCGCTCGTTGCTTGATGCTTACTTGGATGCATATGCCATGCACTATGATGCAGTGAGAGTGGGAAATGTGTGGTAGTCAAAGGTGGTCCAGGACAACCACATATAGACCTATCGTGCATTGATGTTATGAAGACTTTGAATGATTTGGGAAGACCGAGGCATCCATAGGTGTCCCTCTTATGCGTGGGTGTGATGAATGTCGGAGGACCCGGACATCCATGAAGGCTCCTAGCATACATAAGACCAATGCTAAATCGGGGAGGACCGTTACACCCAAATAGGGACCACTCATGCTTCCTTCTTGACATGTGGGTGATGTGAATGAATGGACCCGACTTTCTAATGCCAAGTGGTGTGTTGTGCCAAGACTTATGCACTCCTATCCCAAAGATGACTTCGATGTGTATGGATGCGGGACGGCCTTTGAACTTCTATGTGAAAGGGTCAAAGGGATCTAGGAAGGTGGGCATTATGGGGAGGAGCTCTTCCTTGCTTCCTAGGCACATGTTGCCTATGGCGATGGTTCCCTTTGTGTGGCCCGAGTCTGGGAAGAGGTGAACTTGGTCCAACATGGTTGGTTGGGGTAGGGAAAGGTGAGTTGTGGGTACCATTGGAAGGGATCAAAGGGGTCGTGGATCGGGCTTCCTAGGGAGAAGTGCCCTATGTCATCAAGGTCTTCACAAGGTGGGTCATCCTCATCTATTGGGATGATTGGGCCGGTGTAGTGAGTGGGTGGGTTGGCCAATGTCCTTGGGATCTCAATGGTAGGGGAGTGGACTGAGATGGGTTCTTCCACCATGGGGAGAAGAAAAAGGAGGTTGCTAGTGTAGCCATCAGTAGTGAAAACTGAGGTGATAGACCCGTCACTTGGGTGGATGAGGTCAAGGCACTTGGGACGGGCCACCCATTGGATCAATAAGCAAGTTAGCTCAAGTTGCCATTGTAGGCCTTTGATGAGATCGTCAAAACCCTCTACCTCATAGTAGGTTTGGATCGTGGTGTGATAGGAGTGGATGGGCACAATTTGGGATTGGTATCCCAAGGGTGAGAGAGGTGGGGGTGAGCTAGGAATGGTGGGTCCTCGTTTGAGCCATTAGAGTATGGACTCATTCATGGTGAGGGTGTCTGGCTCTTGAGGATCTGGTCTAGGAGGGGTGGGTGAGATACGTGGCTCTTTGATTTTCTTTATGGTGGGCGGTGGATCTGGATTGGCATCCATCTCCGCTTGGTTGGGTGTGTGGGCCATGGGTTCCTCTACCAAATGGTTGGGATGGTCATTTGGGGTTGGGGTGGTGGTGGCCGGCACAAGGTGCACCCGAGATGGTGAGCAATGTTGAACTTGGGTTGGGTTTTGTAGGGGAAGTAGTGGAGGCCTTGGTTGGGGTTGGATTGGAGTAGGGAGAGGGAGATGGGTGGGTTGAGGGGGTTTGGGGGAATTGGCCTTGGGAGGATTGTCCCTTTTGGGGGACATTGTAGGGGTAGTGGTGGCCGGGGTGGGAGCGGTTTCAACCACTATGGGCATCGAAGGATGCTTCTTAGTGGGGCATTGCCTCGCGATGTGCCCCAATTGGTGGCCCCTATAACATTCCGGCTCGCACTCACCCGTGGCTGTCTCATTCACTTCTATCTCTATAGGGCCTTTACCTTTTTGAGAAAGGTTAAGGTGAGGGATGGAGGTGGAGGTGGGGGTGGGGGCCAAAGGGGCTTGAGTAAGGTGGGTTGTGGAATTGGGTTTTGATTGCATTGTGGGGAATTGGAGTCTTGGGTTGGTCGGGTGGGGATGGTGGAGTTGAAGTGCTCCTTGGGCTTTGGTGATCCGAGTAGAAGGAAGAAGGTTGGGGAGTGTAGACTTTCCTAAGTTCGGCTTTCATGTTCTCCCATGTGTTAATAGGCTCTTGCCTCATCGCCTTCCTTAAGCGTTCAATGAGCTGCCACCTATCCTCGGCATGGCACACAAGCCGACTCTTGGCAAGGTAGATTCTCATGGGTTCAGTCATTGGAGTCCTCTTAAAGTATTTGTCCATATTTTTCTACCACTCTAGATATGCACTAGGGTGGTACCCGTCAAAGATAAGGTCCTCAAATAGGACTATGTCCAAAGGGGTGTCAATCAGACCCTTATGGAGGGCCGAATGGGATAGATGTGACCAATATGAAGTAGCCATGCTAGTGGGCAAGGTTGATGCACTGGGAGACTCTAAATGCATATGCGTGCCCTAGGACCAACTTGTGGAGAGACAAGTTGTGAACTTGCTCTGATACCACTTAATGTGACACAACCTTGGGGGTGATAATCACAAGATCGAAGACCCCTCGGACCTAACAAGCAAGCGATGCAACGGACCGGCAACTTCCCTCGAGCGGACTCACCAGCGTAGCGCGCACCCAGGTCCTTAGGTGGACCGGCGATGGGGATGAGGGTCCGAGGTTAGACCTTGAGATTCCAGGGGGTTGGCTAGCTTAAGAATGAACCCCCAAGGGTCCCGAGATGCCCACTCTCGCAGGCGGCCAGCACGTCGAGGGCGTGGGATATAATGGCTCTCTCGCAACTCGCCCGCTATAGTCGCTCAATTATAAGCAAATTTGGGATCGGGCACTCGCTCACTGTCGACGGCACTAAGATGCAATACTAATTAAGCAAATGAAAACCAGCAAAGAGAAGTGTTCAGTAGCTCACCTGGTCGGCGTGAAGATGCCGACCCCAGCCGAAGACGAGGACGAGCGGGGAGGCGTGGGTACGCACCCGCACGCCGCGTCGATGTCACTTGACCTGAAAATTTGTAGAGTACACCACTACTCCTCGCGCAGGAGGGTTGGACAAGGGGTTGGGGATAATGTGATACAGTCAAACACTACCTCCACGCAGGGAGGGGCGGTAATCCGGCCAGGCGGGAAGGGGAGAATCAATCTAAGAACTTAATGAAAGAAAAATAACAAATGTGTCCGCCCTCTAGAACAGGGGATAGGCAATCGAAGTCGGCGCCCCTGCGGCCTCTCCCGAACTCCGTTTTTGACGAAACCAGTTGGAGATCCTTCATAATTGACCCTGGAAGACATCCAATTTTTGGGAGAATTTTTGGAAGGCAGTGATGGTCGGAGCAGAGGCACGAACAGGGGCTCTGCTTGCTGGTTCTGGTAGCTTCTGCACCCCTACAGTTGGAAGACGAGGCAACCACGGACGCTCCTCAGCTCCAATTCAGGCTTGGCCGGAGTCGCTGGATTCATGGTCGAGTCCTCTTTGAACGGAGACCCACGGGGGTGCCCAAGGAGGTCGGAGTAGACAGAGACAGCCCGAACAATGATCGGGCGTCCGTTCAGTCCCAGGAGGAACAAAACTGCGCACCCGAGGGAGAAAAATGAGAACTCTTAGCTCCGGATGCCGAACGGGGTTTTGCTTCTTGATCCTGGAAGTATACTCATCGTAGAAGATCTCAGCCAAGCGCCACCTCCATATCCTCAAGAGGATGGCCGTGCCAGTCTCTGCAAGTGGCTTCAGGTTGACAGTCAGGGAGAAGACGCGCAGCCTGGGGAGATCGGCTCCTCCGGGAAGCCACTAGCTCAGAATGGGACGAGACCACCGCCATTGCAAAGAGGACAAGGAGACGCTTCCATCAGTACCACTTGTGCTTCCATGGACGTCGGGATGAAGTCGTGGCCGGATCTGCAAGATGCTGGTTCACTGCTACCTGTGAACTGGCCTGTGCAGAGTGGTCATAGGTGATGGGAGATGGGGGTAGATGGGAGGGGAAATGAGGAGGATGTGTGTGGGGGCAACCCCTGGCTGTGAGGGGGTCTGGGAGGGGGTGTTCCATGGTGTGGGAGTGGTAGAATGGGGGTTGGAAGGAGGTCTAGCAGGTGGAGGGAGGGAGAGCTGCGAATTTGGTTGGAAGGGAGAGAGGGAAAGGGTATTTAAAAATGAGTTTTAAGGTGGGATTAATTTTTGGTCTTGGGGATGGGAAGAGGTGTGTGGGGAAGGTAAAGGTGGGGCTTGGGGAGTGGAGAATTCTCCCTTGGGAGATGAGAGGGTGCTTGGGGAAGGGGAGTGGGTGGTTGGTGGTTGGAGGGTTGCTTGGAGAGTTGTGGATTCCACCTTGGGGCTAGGGGTGGAGTTATGGAGAGGTGTGGGGAAATGCAGTAGCTCTTGAATGAGGGGAGAAGAGAGAGAAAGTAGGTGAGAGGGGGAGGAGAGAGAAAGGGGTGCACCCCTCTTTAGAGAGAGAAAGAAGAGAGAGAGAGATGAGAGAGAAGGGGAATCCACCCTAATAGAGAGAGAGAGAGAGAAGTGGAAAATCCTCTCCAATAATACACTAATTCACTCAATTTTTTTGATTGATCAAAGATTACAAATAAGGGGGTGAAGGGGGGTATTGACTAGACTTTTCTCATGACCATACTGACCCTAACTAATGACTAAATGACCAGACAAGTCCAAGGGGGGGTGCCCCTGGGCTTATCCCACTAGTTGGGCCCATTAGACTGCTTAATTAATCACATGACTCAAGACATAGGTAAATGACCCTTATACCTAGTTACCGGACTCAAATAAAGGGAAAATTACATAGTTTATGACTTAAATTAAATATAAGAATTACATGGATAGACTCAGAAAAATGTGGAGAACATAATGGCGCAAACAGACGATCCATCAGAGCTTCGCAAAATGTGGAGGGGTAAGTGATGCCCCCATCACAAACATTTTCAAGACGCTTAGACTTCAAGACACAAGAATTCATTAACGTTAAACCAAAATCATTCATGTTCGAGGCAGTCACAAATCTCTATAAAAGAAGATTCTTCTTGAAGATTTACTCTGATAAATAATCTTAATAACAGATAGAGAATCCTCCAAGAAGTTTAGAGCATTTGAATCTCAAGTTGAACCACAAAAGAATTTTTGCAATATGGTGCAGTGGCTTGGTATAAAAAGAGAGTGTTGAATGAGTGGTAAGCGAGAATAGATGATGAACACTCCCCCTTTGGTTATGGATTGAGCTCAGATTGGTATGAATGAGATATATACAACATATGCAAGGAAGTGTCGACACTTGCACCGGATGGTGCCGACACCTGAGCTCAGGTCGGAAACATTTTTTAGCCAGGCTGAACTGAGAGGTCGACCTGTCAGTGTTGTGAGGTCGACCTATTTGTCTGTAGGATAGAGTTTTGATGAATTTTCAAGAAGAATAAACTCCTCTTGAGCATGTGCATGGAGTATGCAACCTATGTTTTAAGTGAACACATGATGCATGAAAATTGATGTCATTTTGGGTCCTTTTTAACATTGAATGTATGAGACCACAATATGATGCAATCATGGATTTTCTGAAATGCATTCTGAATAGACATGCAAGTTGGTAAACCATGAAATGCAAGAACTCCCCCTGACTTTGTGCATTGAGTGTCTGAATTCTGAGTGCATCACATGCAATGGAATTTGATGAATTATTCATATGAACATCTAGACTGTTCTAATGATGGGTTGACCTTTGGTACCTGGCGGAGAACTGAAGTCTTAAGACCACCTCACACATGATGTGGGTTTCCAGACAGCAGTGATTTGTCCTTCTCCCAGCTTACCATTTTATATCCCAAGAGGTCATGCAGAGTTGGGTCCCTTGATCATGAAATGCATGATATGGCATGAAATATCAAGTTGATGCTCAAGGACCACAGCACATCCATATGCAATGCATTTCTTCCCTTATGTGCAAACTCTTAAACTCCCCCTCTGCCCAGTGCTCATGGAAGTTGAGACAAACAATCAGAATGTTATTTGTTCATGAGAGTGATGATTTGAGATATATTCAGCCATGGAAGGCATCATTAGTAACAATGATCATGAATGCTAAGCAAGAGGTTCATATGGCTGTTAAATGATAGAAAGGATCAATCAGCAACTCAATCATCAATTTGACTTTATCAACATGACAAATTTTTTATGGATTGCAAAGCTGAATTAACTGATCTTTGGTACAAACACCATGGGGGATTTTTCAGTAGTTCAGGGAGACAATTTCTTGCATGATTTATTGATAACAAGACCACTTTATAATGCAATGACTACGATGCAAGCCTATCATGCAAAGGTTGAACACATAAAAATTATTTACATACCTGTGCCTTGAGCATTTATTTTTTTGACCATCTATTGTTCAGCTCCAAGGCACCCTACATTCAAAATTCTCATTTGAAATTTTTAGGTACCCAAGCTTGCTTGGGTCCCTTTTGGTTAGCAACAGTTCTAGCAATTGATCTTCTTTTATTTGCTGCCTTCTGGTTACCCACTCTCATCCAGGGACAATAATTGGATGTATGCCCATATTCACCACAATAGAAGTAACGCACAGGGTGTTCACCATTTTTTCTGTGCACATGTGCATTGCTCCATTGCGAGTGAGCATGTATACTGTTATGTTGATTATGAGAGTAGCTCCTACCTCTCAATCGCCAGCAGTCCTGGACGGTGTGGCCAATCTTTCCACAGTGGTAGCAGCAAGGAAGGTGATTTCTGTTGAAGACCATGGGGAGTGTCGACCTGTCCGAATGGAAGTGTCGACTCTTCTGATTCCCCATGCGGTTCAGTGCAGAGTTCTGCTGCATACTTCCTCTGCCATAGTTGACCTGTCTTTTACCCTTGATTTCAGCAGTAATTCTTGAATCCTTTCCTGCTCTTAATTCATCATTTTTCAAGGTGAGACAGTCATGTACAGTGTGACCAAGCATGCCACAATGAAAGCAATAAACATTCACTTTATGAGAGGCATGGTAGTCATCATGACTTTTCCTGTTGTGCATGTCAAGACTAGCAGACTTAGGTTTCTATTTTTGCATGAGAGCCTTCTCTTTCTACTTACCAATGCGTTTTTGGTTTTTCTGAGCAGCATGTGGTATTGGGAGGTGGTAAGAAGTGTTAGCTTCATTCTTACCCTTGACAGAAATGATGTAGGCCTTGCTTCCGAAGGATCGTTGATTTTCGGGTTTGTAACCCAAATCTCCCTCATGATGACTTACTCTTGTTTCCAAGAGTCTGTTCATGCTTTTCGTATCCTGCATACACTTAGACAGAGAGTCATTTAAATCTTTGATTTCGTTCTCCAATGAGGAGACGTGCAACTCGGTTTCAGCGAGGTCGTCCTCACACACAGCCAATTGCTCATTGAGCATAGCATTAACCTCCTTGTAATTTTCAATCTCTATTTGAAGTTCATTTAGTTTTTCAGAACCGTCATGGGCAATACCCTTGCCCTTCTCATAAATGGTCAGTCTTTCAAGCAACATGTCATTTTGTTCTTTTACCATTTTTATTTCTTCAATCAACCTTTTATCAGGGATTAGCATGTCTGACATGGTTTGTTCATTAGAGATTGATTTAGGTTGGTTTTGAAGTTATCTTATGATTTCTTCCAACCTAGTGATTTCAGGTTGAAGGATTCTATTTTCATCTGTTAGGCATGTAATGGTTTGCTTATTCACATCCAAGTCAGAGGTGAGAGTGTCATTTAGCTCTTCAAAAGTTTAACAATTGTTACAGAAAGGACTTTCATTCTGACGGATTGGTTGGATTTTAAGTTTTCAAATAGTCTCTTCCAACCTTATGATTTCTTCTTGAAGGATTCTGATTTCATCGTTTAGACACACGATGTTTTGTTTGTTTAGATCCAAGTCAAAGGCAAGAGTATTGTTGAGCTCTTCAAGGTTGGAATAATTTTCACAAGCACGACTCTTACCTTGACTATTTTTCTTCAAATCCTTTTTTAATGTTTTGTTTTTAGATTTCATCTTTTTGTACTGCTCGATCAACTGATCATATGCACCCATAAGCTCTTCAAAAGTAAAGTCTTCAGAATCAGAGCTTACCTGAGATGAGGATGGATTGTTTGACTGCTCTGATCGGTCAGCCATAAGGCATTGATGCTCTTGATCTTCTTTCTCATGTATGTTCATCAACACCTCCAGAACGATAGTTGTGCTGTAGGTAGACACAAGATCGAGTAATCTGTCATCAACTGCAGCTTTGATTAAATTGAGTGCAGTAAGGTTATTGTCATGTTTGGTCTTATGTTCAGCTGACCATACATTTGAATCTGATGGCAGCTCATTTGGACCAATGTATATAAGGTTCCACAATTGTGGATCTGTGAATTTGACATAGATGTACATTCCTCTCAGCCATATTGAAAAATCTGAACCATCAAAAATATGTGGAGAAACTTTCGAAGCATGTGTAGCAGATGAAGCCATTTTCTCAAAATGCACTGGGATCTTTCCCTGTAGATCGTAGGATCTGGGAATAGCAGAGCTTAGCTCTGATACCAATTGTTAGGTCCCACGGAGTGCAATCGGATCTAGAAGGGGGGTTAAATAGATCCTATTAATAACTGTGGCCTATTTAAATCTTGACTCCTAAAAACATAGACCACTCCTATAAGGTAAATGAATCACATAAGCATACAGTGCAGCGTAATAGATAGGAATGGAACAAGTAATAACGTTAAACCCAATGCCCAGTTTAGACAGGTCGACACTCCCAGCGGGCAGGTCGGCACTTCTTCAGCAGGATCCAGCTATGAGATGAGCTGGGGTGTGCTCTGTTGTGTCCCTGTGATTTTGATGATAGCAAACACTATAAGTCATCAACTGTTGGAATCTTCATATAAATCTGTCTGTGTTGCATTGTGTTGCATATGCATGTTTCATTTAACATATTATCTGAATGACATAACCAACGAACAGGCTCAAGCTCATCTGAGCTTCTCCCGCCACCGGATCTGAGCTTCGTGTCCTCGTTCAGCCCTGGCTGGCTATGGCCGACGAGGAGGGGGAGCCTCCTGTTCCACCGGCCCTCCCTCCTGGCCCTCGTCGGTCTTTCGCACAGGTTCTCATTGATTCTAATAGGAAGGTGAAGGTAGCAATCCCTGTCAAGGCTCCGAGTTTTACTGATCTTGGAGAGCCGGTGGTCTTTTTCTCGAAGGAGGATGTGCAAGCCTCTCTGATACTGCTTTCCTTTTCCATCATGGCAAAATGTTCTTATGGGAGACCAGCGATCTTGGAGATCAAGATCTGCTTAAAGCAGAGGCTTTCACTTGGTTCGGATTTTGTGGTAAGCAGACTTAACCTGCGACATCTTCTGTTACGTTTTGAACGCGAGGCAGATTTCATGAAGCTATTGATGCAGAAAAACCTGTATATCAAAGGTTTCTTGTTCCGGTTCTTCCGGTGGACACAGGATTTTGATTTCGATTCAGATCCGCCGATGGTCCCGGTTTGGATTAGCTTTCTGGATTTGCCTGTTAATCTTTACCATGAAGATTGTCTTCACTCTATTGCTGGTAATTTTGGCAATGTCCTTCACATTTATGAGAGAACTTTGGCAATGTCAGATACTGTAGAGGCATTGGTGTGTATAGAAATGGATTTAGCAGCTCCGCGGAAGGAAAGACTGTGGATAGATTTGGCAGGCCAGGGCTATTGGCAGGCTGTTAGCTATCATCGTGTTCCCCATCTCTGTTCATTTTGTCATAAGCTTGGTCACGAAGAATCAAGCTGTAGGAAGAAGCTTGGTAGCAAGGGCCGCAATCCCACCCAGCCTTTAGCCCCTCCAAAGACCTTTAAGGCGGTATACAGGCCCTGTATAGTGGACACACAACATGCTCGACAGGAGTCCTTTCAGGGGAACAGTTTTGCGATTCTTCAATTAATGGAAGATGGGGTGATTCAAGGCTCTTCTGAATTTGTAAGCAGGGAGCAGCCTTGCAGTAGTATCCATACTATAGCTGGTATGGAGTTGTTTGAAAGTACCAGTGTAGGTAACAAAGTGTAAAGACAATCAGGCTAACGATGGAGTTGAAAGTAGTTCTGTTACACTTGTCTCTGTTTTGGAGGAACCAGCAGTAGCAGATGGTGGGATCTTGCATAGTCAGACTTTAGAAGCCAAGGAGGTTGTAGACCTGTCGAAGGTACAAGAAGCTGGCAAAGCTGTGGCTGAAAGGGCAAATTTGGATAATTCTCTTATGCAGACCTGTGGGATAGGAAGGGGTGAAAAAAGTAGGCGGGTGGATAAAGAAGGGTGTATGGTGACAAGATCTAGAGCTAGATCTGCCGAGGACCCAAGACCATCATCTCAATGATAAGTCCCATTTTAATATGGAACATAAGAAGAGTGGGGAACTCAGGTTCTCGGGAAAGCCTTAAGAGATTAGTGCACAGAAATAAGCCTTTGCTAGTGGCAATCAGTGAGCCAATGCTCGCGGCCAATAAAGCTCTGAAGCTAGGTAGATACATAAATTTGCCTAAGTATGCAGTTAATTCTTCAAATGTCTCAAAAATCTGGTTGTTTTGGCATGACAGTTGTAACTTGGAGTTTATTTCCTCTTCTGCTCAGCAAGTCACTCTTGGTTTGAAAACTGGAAATGCTATCTCTGTGTATTATTCTTTTGTATATGCCTCCTGTGATCCTCAGCTCAGATTGGAATTATTCAATGAGTTAATTTCCTTCTCTGTCTCTGTTTCGGTTCCTTGGGTTATTGGTGGTTACTTCAATTGTGTTATGAGGCCTTCAGAGAAGATGGGGGGGGGGGGGTAGCCCCAGCTTCAGCTCCCATGACTGAATTCAATGCCTTTGCTTGCTCGGTAGGATTATTGGATGCTGGTTTTTCAGGGATGGGTATGACATGGTCTAATAACAGAACTGGTCCAGCCAACATCAGAGCCAGACTGGACATGATTCTGATTAATAGTCAATGCCAATCAGTAATGCCCCATCTGATAGTTAAGCACCTTCTGAGGGGTCCCTCTGACTATGCTCCATTGCTGCTCCTTAGTGATAATTGCTCTTCAGGGCCCTCCAGGTTTATTTTCCAGAAAATGTGGACTTCTCATAACTCTTTTTTGCAAGTAATAGTTCAGGTGTGGGATCAAATTCAGGACCATCCAAATGCTATGGTCAGATTGTCTAATAAGCTAAAGGCAGTCAAGACTGCTCTTAAGAAGTGGAATAAAGAGGTGTTTGGTGATGTCACACAAAATGTCAGACAAGCAGAAACGGATGTGGAGTTAAAATAGCTTGCCTTTGACCAAACTCCCTCATCTGAAAATAGAAGTGTCTTAAATACAGCTAATGCAGCCCTGCGACAGGCACTCCACAGGGAGGAAGTTTTTTGGAATCAAAAGTCCCGTATCAACTGGATTGAGAGTGGTGACATGAATACAACATTCTATCATACTATGGCTCAATGCAATAGAAGAAGGGGTCATATCAGGAGGCTTAAACTGGACGACTCAGAATCATGGTGTGAAGATCAGGATATTCTCCGGGTGCATGCTGAGAAATACTTTAAGGATCTTTTCTCCTCTGAGGAACACAATGTAGACATATCCCTGTTTGATTGCATTACACAATCTATCTCTGAAGATCAGAACTCTTTTCTCTGTTCAATCCCAGATGGAGAGGAAATCCGGGCAGTAGTGTGGTCTCTCAAGGGTTCAAGCTCTCCTGGGCCTGATGGGTTTTCAGGTGAATTCTACACAGCAGCTTGGGACATCATTGGCAAAGATGTTATAGCAGCAACCCAGAGCTTCTTTATGGGATTCCCTATTCCCAGAGGTATCTCTTCCTCTATTATTGCACTTGTTCCTAAGGTGCAGGAGCCAAAGTCCTTCAGTGATTTCCGTCCAATTAGTCTTTGCAATTTTTCTTATAAAATAATATCAAGTATCATCTCCAAGCGGCTGGCACCTATTCTTCCCAACATCATCTCGAAGGAACAAGGGGCATTTGTAAAGGGCCGATTCATTTTGGACAATATTGCTTTGGCCAGACAGATGATGATGGACATAGATAGGAAGGTAAGGGGTCATAATGTAATATTCAAGTTAGATATGGCCAAGGCCTATGACAGAATGGAATGGGATTTTATCCTTGCAGTCTTGAAGAAGTTTGGGTTTAATAACAGGTTTACTTCCCTCATTGGAATGATTCTATCAAATTGTTGGTTTTCTGTCAACTTCAATGGGTCGATGGCAGGGTTTTTCAAATCAAGCAGAGGGATACGGCAAGGTGATCCTCTAGCTCCCTACTTATTTATAATAGCCTCGGAAGTGCTTAGCAGAGGCCTCGCTGCCAAGTTCCAGTCAGGAACCTTGAAGGGTTTTAATGGACCCAGGAATGTGGTTCCGGTTTCACATCTCCTTTATGCAGATGACACTCTCATCTTCTTGAATGGCAGCAAACATAATATCAGCTGTTTCCAGCAGTTCATAAGAAGATATGAAAAGAGTTCAGGTCAACAAGTAAACTCAGGAAAAAGTGGATTTACAGTCTCTGTGAAAGCTCCCACTGGCCTTAAGCAGTTCATTCACTCCATGACAGGTTTTAAGTTTCAAGCTGGTTTTAGTTATCTTGTTATTCCCATAAAGAAAGGCAGATATTTTTGTTCTGATTTCAAGTTCATTGTGGACAAAGTCCAAAAGAAACTGGAGGGTTGGCAGTCCAAGTTCCTTTCTCAGGCAGGGAGAGCCATCCTAATTAATTCAGTCCTCCGTAGTATGCCAGTCTATTTGGCCTCGGCTTGTTTCATCCCCAAAGCCATAATCAAAGCTATTGATAGCATCTGCGCCAATTTTTTCTGGCAGGGTTCTGAAGGCCAGAGGCATCGACACTGGGTGGCTTGGCACTGCATTCTCAAGCCTCGAACAGAAGGGGGCCTGTCTATCAGGGACCTTCAGCAAGTCCAGGTTGCACTGGCCACAAAGAACTTGTGGAATATTATTCATGGCTCTTCATTGTGGTCCTTATATGCCCGAAGTAGATTCATTAAAACTAATATCTTCGATTGTACGAAGGCTTTTTCTGCAGGCATGCCAGCTAACATTTTTCAGCAGGCGAAGGATTTTATCATATACAACTCTAGGTGGATCATTGGTGATGGGAAGGGAGTTAACTTTTGGAAGGATAACTGGACAGGGCAAGGACCTCTAATCAACACTATTGTGTAGGCTGACATTGGCAGGATTCTGAATAGGCCCGGGGTTACTGTCAGGGAAGTAATGCCAGACCCTCATCATGAAGCTAGAACACTGATTACCACTTGCCTTCCCAATATCCAGCTAAGAGATGAGGAAGACTCATGTGTATGGACACCCACTGCAGGAGGCTCATTTACAGTTAAATCAGTTAACAAACTTCTGAGGTCGTCAAGTATATCTAGAGATCCTTGGGCCAATCTGTGGCATTCTAGCCTAGGTCCGAGGGCTGCCATCTTCTTCTGGAAACTACTCCACCGTGCAGTGCCTGTAGATAGTAGGGTGGCAGAATGCGGTATACCTATGGCTTCTAAATGCAACTGCTGTGCCCAATCTGATTATGAGGATCTTAATCACCTTTTTATCAAAGGGACTTGGCTGCAGAACTATGGGCATGGGTAATGCCTCTTATTAGCTCAAAGATACATCTTAATGAGCATATAACCATCTGATGCTGGAATATTTTGGCAGGAACCAGATTGGCCTCGGCTTCAAGCTTTGTGGGAACGTATGCTGTAGTTCTATTGATGTGGGAGATATGGAAAGCTAGATGCTCCGTTAGATTTAACAATATCAGTCCAGCTGTGAGAGTTATCAAAAGGAAAATCAGTGAAGCTATTACCTTCTCTCTGGATAAAATCTCTTTCCCTGCAACCATATCTACATTGCAAAGGAACACTTTGGCTCAATTCCAATTTTATCCAAGGTGTGTATAGAAATGGCCAATTGTGGTGCGGTGTAAACTGTCATCGTCCAGGATTACCTTGAATGTTGATGGGGCTTGAAAGGGCAATCCGGGAATGAGTGGTGGAGGAGGATGCTTCCGCAACCCAGCTGGCAACGTTTTAGCAGGATTTTCATTTCACTATGGCCATGGGCGCAGTCTTCTAGCAGAGGCAAGGGCCATTCATGATGGATTATCAATAGCTTTGTTTAGTGGTCTTCATGTGGATGTCATTTTCAATGATTGTGCAGTGCTTGTCGAAGCAATCCGGAAAGGGGTGGTCCCAAGTGTAGATATATATTCCTCTCCTCTCCTCACTTGGTGGATGATAGGTTATGAATAAAGCAATAATATCGGGAATAACAAACAAAGCGCAGTGAGAGGATGGAGAAAAAATAGAGAGTGACCGTGATCGCCACCAAAGCCCAGCACGTGACTAGCGTACCGTACTTTGCAAAGGAAGGAGAGACACTCGCCTTGACGCAGCACTGGGAGGATGCGCGGTCGATGCAGAACCGCCTTAAAGACACACGGCCCTACGATAGGCTGTCTAGGAGTGCTGCCGAACGCACGGGAAGAAGAACTCCTGGAAGATGGGCGGCTTGAAGTGAACCGCAGAATGAAGACGGGCGGTGCAGTGGATGTCGCTCGTCGTCTTGACAGGGCCTAATGGAACCACGCACGCCCACCACGCCAAGAGTTGCAAAAGGGTTCACCTCCACCCTCTCCAGCCGGCCAGAGGGGATGGGCCTCCTGCGGATGAAGTGCTGACCTGCAAAACAATGTGGAGACACAGAAGAGACACCCAGATTAGGACTAAATGATGTAGTACGCGTTCACGTAAGAAGAATTAAGCATAAACAAATGGATAGGGGGATACCTGGGGGGTTTTAAACCCCTAGGATGACGAAAACGTAGGTGGGTGTATGCATGGGGAGAAAAATGAGGGAAACGCAGAGAGAGAGCAACACATGCGACATATGATGAAGAAATCAGAGAAATGACACTATGACTCGACACACGGACTACTCCCTGAACCGGAGGCTCGTAAGGACGTAGAGAGCCTCCCTCCTTGGTGCTAGGCCGTTCGGAAATGCGGCAGGGCTTCGCCGTCGACCAAAATTCCCCCCTTTCGACGTCCGGCCACTAGGGTCTATTTATAGAGCCTAGAAACCAGCCTCGAAATTAGGGTTCTTAGGTGTTTTCAGGTCAAGATTATAAAAGATAAATCATAGATATTATCATAATCTCTTATCCAGTCGAAACGGCATCAAATATGGTTAATTATCCAGGGAGAAATCATCAAAACAAACTGGGGATGAATAAAAGAGACAAAAGTCGGTTAAAAAGCCTCATCCGATGGGATGAGCGGTCTTACGATAGACCGCTCAATATTTGGGCGGTCTGGTTCAGACCGTCCAAACTGTCGGTGGAAATTTGGATAATCAGAAAATCAACCCAATTATCTCTCTAACTGGCCGAAACGCCCGCCGTTGGACCCTCAAACGTGAACGGTTCTAGTAAGACCGTTCTAGTGTAGAGCGGCCAATATCCAACCGTTTCACCCTGTCGGTGATAATTCGGATAATTGGATAATTATCTGAGAAGATGGGCGTGCGTAGGACTCTGAGGTATAGGCGGTTGTAATAAGCCCGTCCATTGGTTTGAACGGTCCTAATAGGGCCGCATCACAGCCTGTCGGTGAATATTCAGAAAAGACCTCAGAAAATAACAAAAAGTATGAACGGTCCATATTCAACCGTTCATCTCGTGAACGGCTGAGGTTGGGCCGTTTATGCTATAAAACATTCAATTGACCAAAGCCAAGGCCCATTAAGCCCCGAATCGCCACAGACTTCACCAAGGAGGGAGACGACCCATAAAATGAGTCCAAGACGTGCCACAAAAAATGGCCCAATGAATGATGGATAACTCGAGGCATCAACTAATGGGAGTAAGAGAAACAACTCAACTTATCGGCATAAAACGGGTGTCAACAGATGCCCCTCCTTAACATCCTCTTTGCAGGGGAGCGAGCGGAGGTGAAGCGGGGGCGACACGGAACGTGGAGACGAAGCAGAAATGTAGCGGGGTGTACCGGAAAAGTGGGCGTTAAGGTGAAACGACACCCGTTTCTACCAACAAGTGATGAGAATCTTTCGGAAAACCTTGAACCGAGCGTCAGGAATAGTTAACTGAAAGTGACGCCAAATCTGGAGGAACTAAACTAAATGAAACAAATCGACAAGACCGACCTCATGGGGGACACAATCCCGCGGTCCAATGAGGGGGCCACAAAAGAAAAGCTAAAGCTCTAGACAGGGACCTTTTAATCAACCGGACCAAACGAATCGACCAAAGAAAACCTTCGAATTCAGAGTGGAATTAGTTCATCTTATTCGAGCATCTGAACACACAACTGACCATCACTTGACGGGACATTTCTTAAGCAACCATGGGGCATGAAAACTCAAAAGGATGCGTATGATGCATGCTGGGCTAAAAATAAAGGAAATTTGTTAAAACAAATGCCAAGAAAGATTAAAATATAGAATATTCGAGAGTAGTATTGCTAAGCTGGGAATATCAGAGTCAAGATACCGTCTGCAACCACAGCGTGCAGATAGAACCGTCCTCCTCGTGACATCCCAACTTAACGGCCTATCCGAAGGTTAGGTACATGAGCCTGGATCATCATCGTTTTTGTTGAAGGGGAACATCAGATCCTGGGACACGTATGTAACCTGCCGGCTCTCGAAATAGCATAATATAATACCATATAATTAATGCAATAAGGGATTAGGGATAGAAGGCTATACCTGACTTACCTGTGCAGGCGAAACGGCGAGACAGGCTGAAATGATGCTGCATAAGGTGGTTAAGAGATGCATTTCAAAAGAAAATATCAATATTCATGATGTAAATACACCAACCAGATAAACGGCCGTATATCAACCGTGCAATATTCCAAACGGCTCTATGTTAACCGCTCTTACCTGACCTTCGAACAAATCTTACAGGGCCGGTTGCCGGTGACGAACGGCCGGGACTGCACCGTTTATAATAAGAACGGCTCTTTAAGAACCGCTAGGCCTGGAATTTCAACCGACTAGAAATTAACGGTCAAGAGAGACATACGGTTATGAATGCACCGTTCAAATGATGAACGGTCTAACGATAGACCGTTCTTCTCTGCAACCTCGAAGAAAAGAAACCCCCTCGTCTCCCTCCACCGTAACCAACGGTGGAAGGGACGAAGGGGCTCAAACGCCCATCCTCTCTTTCTCTCTTCTCAACCTCCCTCCCTCTCTTGATCTCACTGCACCCCCCCATGACGAGGAGCCCGTCTCACACCGCCCGGTCACCCATCACCGACGAGGATTCACTTTCGTCGTCGCCACCGCCACCACCGCGACCGTCCGAGGAGGAGGGCACACCCGGGGTGACGATGGAGGACTTAGCTATCGTCGTCGCCGAAGAGGACGCTGCGGCCGGAGATGACGCCGTCGCCGGAGCTGAGGAAGGAGGCTCGCCGGCGAGGAGAGAGAAGAAACCTCGTGATGCCGAGGTAGGACTCCCCGCCCCTCATTTTCTTTAATTTCGTTTAATGCATGCTAGCTTAGGGGCTTTTTTTAGGGGGGAGATGCCTAGAGGCCGGTTTAGGGGGCCATGGAGGTCTCCCAGCTGGCTGGGGGCGTTCACCGTCGTCGGGGGCGGCAATGGTAAAACGGTTCAACAGAAACCGCACGGCAAAACAATGCGGTTCACATAGGACCGCCCCAAATAAACACGGCCTAGGGAGCGCCGTTCAAACTCACACAGCCAATAGGCCACCAAAGCACCAATACGGTGAGGCTACCACCGTTCAAAAGGTAGACGGACCATATAGGTCCGTTCAAACATGCAACCAAGGCAAAACAATACGGTCCTCACAGGACTGTCATCAATTCATACGGCCAAAGGTGGGCCGTCACTCCTTAGGAAGACGGGAAGACAGACGGTGCATGGTAATCCGTCGAAGATGGGAACGGTTAAGGATAGCCCGTTTAAAACGGGGAACCTAAGAAACAGAACGGTTCGAGATAGGCCGCTCAACTGTTAAGCGGTCCGTGAGCAATCGTTTGTCAAATCAAGAATTGAACCTTGAGAATTTATTTAACTGAAATAAGATATGACACTAAATGACTAACATAAATGAGATGGATGAATGCAGGGGAAGCGTAGGACCCGTACCTCCTGGCTACAGGTCCGTGCAGTGTACCTTGCACTGCCGGACTTCCAGAGGGAGCGGTTGACTGCCATGGGGTTCGCCCCCTTCCTGAGTATTGAGGTGTGTCGCTTTGACGCAGCTCTGCTCTATGCCCTGCACGACCGTTGGGATCCAGTGAGTCGGACGTTCCTTTTTCCGTGGTGGCACATGGTCCCTACATTGGAGGACGTGGCTAGGCTTACTGGCCTACGCGTGCACGGGTCACCGGTCAGGGGGACTACTTTTCCTGACTACCGGGGGATGGCTCGGGAGTTGCTCGGCCTACTGCTGCGGCGCCCCGAGAGGCAGTCGACCCTCCTTCCCCGGGCTGCTCTCCAAGACAGCCTGGGGCTACGACGAGCGGGAGTTGCGGTCGGGGAGCGATCGGAGGAGCACTTGGAGCGGCTCGTGGGGCTAGCGAGACCGAGGGTTGCTGCGGGACCGGGACCTGAGGCGGACAGAGTGCTGAGACGGTTCCTGATGCTGATGTTCGGGCGGCTTCTCTTCTCCACTTGGGCGAACGTGATGAGCTGTCGCTTCCTCCCTTTCCTCCAGGAGCTCGAGCACGTAGGTGACTATGCTTGGGGAGTGGCGGTCCTCGCCTTCCTCTTTGACACTCTCAGTTCGACGGTGCGTCGGACGATGCTTGGGGGCTTCTCCCACTTACTCCAGGTGTGACTCTCCTCCCTAGACTCAATTATGCAACCCTATATGCTTTGCTAAATGCTGACATGACCTTGTGGTACAGGTGTGGGCCTACGTGCGCCTATGTGGGTTGGGCAGAGGCGAGGAGACCCGCCCTGGGCTCCTGCCGATCGTACGGAGGTGGACAGCACCTCGGGAAATGATGGCCTTGAGGAGGCAGGTCCGGGAGCTGCAGGATGACCTGGACACTCTACCGTACACCTCGGTATGCTTCTAGACTCAGACTCTTTAATTACATGCTATTCTTTCATGATTATGATGCTGATGCAGTTTCCTATTCCTTGTAGGTACGGTGGACTCCTTACACGGAGGAGAGCCCGGAGGGCCAGCCGTGGGTGACCGAGGCCTTGGCCTTCTCTGGCCGGGACGTGTGGCTTTACTGCATGAATGTGGTGGAGCCACTGTACTTCAAGTTGGTGATGAGGACCATCGGGGTCCATTAGCCGGCCGTAGAGTTCCCTGCGCCTGAGAAGGCGGGGGAACGGGTGACGAGGACGACCCGGGGACTCCGCGAGGCGTACGAATGGACAGTGAGGAACGCCGAGCAGGTCGTTGACTGGGCTGCGCGAGGGCTAGTGGTGACCGCCCGGGCAGAGAGCGACAGCGCGTACTACACTACGTACGCACGGCACTACCGGGACCAGGTGTTCCGAGGCGCCCACCGACCGGTACAACTTCTAAACTTAAACTTTGTCTATTATGCTTATGAATGATGCACTAACAAGGACTTTTAAATGTAGGTCGACCCTGCAGGACGAGTGGCAGAGTTGCAGGGACTCCTGCACTCCACCATCCGGGAGAGAGACGAGGCCCGGCAGGCCCTGGCCCTACTGGTGAGTTTTCTAGACCTTAGACTCTTTAAATTATGCAATTCTATATGATTATGATTATGCCTATGACTGACCTGGAGCATTTGGATGCAGCGCGCCGAGGGTGCTCAGAGGGCGGGACCAGACGCTCCTTCTTCATCCTCCGTCCAGACTCCAGCAGACCGAGCCGAGCGGGACGCGGACTTCACTCGGACGGTAGAGCGGGCCAAGGCGGCCGAGGTGGCACTCGTGGAGAGGGTACGCAACTCTAAACTTCCCCTTTGCTTATTTATGCTTATGAAATGTATGAAATGTGACCAACTGACAATGACGTGCGAATGCAGACGTCCGAGCTGTCCCGCCTGCGGGCGGAGTTGGAGCAGAGCCGAGTAGCGGCTAGGGATGAGGCAGCCCGTGTGCGGGAGGAGGTTGCACTGAGCCAGCCAGCGGGCATGGTGGAGATGGCACTCCTTCGGCATGAGCTAGAGCGACTCCGGGCGGATGCGGCGGAGTTGGTGCGAGTTCGAGCGGAGCAGGATCGTGCTCTGATTGAGATGTCCAGGCTGAACGGAGAGTTGCGGGTTTTTAGAGAGATGAGCCGGCGATCACGTAGTAGGACTCCGAGTGGCACTCACGGCACTCACGGCTCCATGAGGAGTTTTTTACGGGTTCCTCCGGCCAGCGGAGGAACGAGGACGATGAGCGGCGCCGGCGACGTCAGTGTGACGAGGCGACTTCAGCGATGCCTCCTCCAAAGAGGCATGAGGGTGAGGGGGACAGCGACGGGGGCCAGTGAGAGGGAGCTGCTTGACTTGTTGTACTGGGCCCGTCTTTTGTACATGGTGTGACATGATAGTGATGTGCCTATCCTTTTTTTTCGCTTGCTTTGTGGATGAATGTATGTATGCATGCATGAGTGGATGAAATGAGTTTGAGGAGTGTGCCTAGCCCGAGAGAGATGAGTGACGCACACGCCGACTTGAGTGAGATGAGTGACGCACACGCCGACTTGAGTGAGATGAGTGCCGCACACGCCGACCTGAGTGAGATGAGTGATGCACACGCCAACTTGAGTGAGATGAGTGCCGCAGGCGCCGACCTGAGTGAGATGAGTGCCGCACACGCCGACTTGAGTGAGATGAGTGACGCACACGCCGACTTGAGTGAGATGAGTGACGTACACGCCGACTTGAGTGAGATGAGTGTGCCAAATGACTGAGACATGAGTGTAGTAGGGTGATTGTGGGCAGAGCATATGGGCGGTTCTCCCAAAGCCGTTCATGGGGACGAGCGGTTCTCCAAAGACCGCGTCAATTGAGTTGGAACGGTTCAATATAAACCGTAATAACAGTTGAGCGGCATATTGTAGGCCGCATAAGATGTTGGGCTCGGACTTTCTTAGAGATATGAACGGTTGATGATGGGTCGTACATTCATATGGACGGTCTATCGTAAGACCGTCCAAGTGGACCTCCTATTTGCCCGAACGGGGACTCCCTGGAGAGTCCCGAAGGGATGCGTAGGATGATTTGTGCTTATTACAACCCTATCTTAGCCCGCCCTAGACTTATCCGAGCCTAATCCCAAGAGGTTTAGGCTTCCTAATGGACCCCATAAATAGTAGGGGGGCCTGGACCCTCAACCCACACATCCTTCATATCCCCAGGCTTAAAACCTTTTGATTCCTATCACCCGATCATCATGAAGAGGGCCTTTGATGGAAGTTCCACGGAGGGAGTGCCCTTTGAAGGGCCAAGACTAGCTAGAAAGGAGCGGGAGGTGATCCAACGGCTAAACTTGATTCCTCATCATCTCAGCGCCTCCCCTATGAGAGAGGTAAGTTAGATCAGAATATATGTAATTTCTCTCAATTTCCCTTATATTTCCTTACATCCTTAGCCTTTTCTTCTTCTCAGCTTCTCCCCGGCTCGAGACGCTTTTCTAGTTTAAAGTGGGTGGCTCCCATGGTCCGTGCATTGCCCCTCGGGGTGACTCACCTTCTCAAATCCTGGCACCTACACTCCCTCTTAGTTCTAGGTCAGAATTACCCTAAACTTTCCTTAGACTGGCATAGTATCTCTGCTCTGATGGAGATTTGGCACCCTCAGACCCACACTTTCTTCTTCCCATCTTTTGAGGCCACCATCCTGTTAGAGGAGGTAGAGACATACTTCGGGCTCCCTAGGTCCAAGGCGGGGGAGGAAGACTTGATATGCCATACCGTTGCCCCTATAGATCCAAAACTCATCCTAGGGGAATTTATACCTGATAGCGGGAATGTTCGCGCCTATGTAGGTCCTCGCCACATTCACCTCCTTCCTCTGAGCCAGTGGGTAGTGGAGCATTGTAGGAATAAGTGCGGGTGGGTTGAAGCCATAGCCAAAGCTGCGTCCATCTGCTTATGCGGGGCCATCCTTTTCCCTTCAGCCGACCATGTCCTAGAGATCCCCTTACTCAGCACTATTAGCGGCCTTTGGCGGGGACTTTCCATCTCTCAGGCTGTCTTAGCTTATTTGTATGAGGGTCTTACTTCAGCAGCTTTAGGAGGTCCTCTCTTTGGTTCGATGATCCTATTGGAGTGCTGGATGGGAGTTAGGATGAAGTTTACCCTGAGGGGGGACATTACTTCAGTTAGCTGGATCTTTGGGAGCCATCCCCTCTACTTTATAGGAGGCGCCTTCAGGTTTTCTTCGCAGGTTGAGTGCAGGACGGCTGAGCTGAAGACCAGGGACGAGTGGCGCCCGTACATCAACAGGCTGCCCCTGGACAGGTTTGTGATGCGCCCGGACTTCCTCCACGACACCACCATCATGCTACCGAGGAGAGCCGGCTTGGACTTGAGGCTCGTGAGTGACACTGCCTTAGCGATGTACAGCCCACACAAATGCTACTTGCAGATTGGACTACCCCGGACGGTGCTACCTACGCTACCCACCTTCCCATGCTACAGGCACGGAGGATCGGGACAGAGGAGGACGAGCAGGCGGTCAGGAGTGCGCTGCTCATGTGGGAGGTGAGTAGGGTGCGTACCCTACCAGCAGAGGTTGAGGAGGCTCTAGAGACTCGACAGGCTTACCTTAGGGAGCTGAGAGAGATACGTCCTCGCGGGGATGCCCAGCGGCGGACTAAGTGATTTTCTCTTGTTTTTATGATGACATGGGATGGGATTTTGTAGCTTGACATATGAAATGAATAAGATTTGATGAGATTGAGTTTGAGCCTTGTGACTTGATTATGATGTGATGTGATTGCATAGGCCAAAACGAGGATTGAATATTCACGTGGTCTCGAGCCAACTGCCCTTCCAACCTGCCCCTGTACACATGCAAACATGAAACAGATCAAATCTATTTTAGACTTAGCCCCTTGCCTATAGCAAGTTAGGAGGTGACCCTTTCTTGATTTTTGGTCAAGGGGTTGAGCCTTATTAAATAGGCGAATATCAAGATGCGAGAAATGCAGATGAATGCAAGAGGTATTTGCTTTTTTAAATATTTGATTTTTTTTTTTTGGATTTTGAAAATATTTAATCTTTTTGGATTTTGAAATATTTGATTTTTTTGGGTTTTGAAATATTCGGTTTTTTTTTTGGGTTTTGAAATATTCAATTTTTTTGGGTTTTGAAATATTCAATTTTTTTGGGTTTTGAAATATTTGATTTTTTTTTTGGGGGTTTTGAAACCAGCTCGGGTCTCAATAGCAGGGACCTCCTCATCTTGCTATGGACTCCCAAGGCTCAGAGCGTGCAGGAAGGGGGACCGCCCGTGATCGGAGTCAACTTTGCTCAACGGTGCTTCTGCTGAGGCCATACCCGGGGTGGGATTCATTCCTTGGGAAAGTAAAAAGATTGAGTAGGAAAGCTGACGATAGGTGTAGAGGTTTTTAGGGCTTGAGTTCTTTCCCATGACACCCCCCTTTTTAAAGAATCCGATCTGTTGCGCCGGGGCTTTGTATCCGTTATCGAACCTTCACCCGCTCTAGGCACGCATGCGACCGGGCTCATAACGTCCCGCGGGGAAACTGTACTGCCACTCTTGCCATGTCTAGTTGCATCCTTTGGGGATTTGGAGAGCTTCGAGCTTTGTGCTTTCGGCTTTATGTTTTGATTTTGCCCCTTTTCTTTCTTTTTCTTCTTGCTTTCCTTTTCTTTCTTTCTTTTTTGCGGAGTGAGGTCTTAACGGATTGCCCCTATTTGAGACCTCGTTTAATGGGGGGATCTGGGTCAGTTCTCGCCCCCTTATTCACCACTTGCCCCTATCTTCAACCGAGAGAGAGGAAATACAAGGATCTCCACCTTCCCCGAGCATGGCCAAAGGAGAAACGGTGTCGAGTAGCATGAGGGAATGCCGAGCCACGGGGTCGTGTAGTGTGTGAGATGCTGAACCTAGGTACTCCTTTCGCAATTTGGTGGGGGGATGCCCTGCCATCGAGCTGTTCACTGGTTTTATTTTTATGGATAAAAACGTTTTAAATAAAGCCCATTCCACGGGTTTGGCAATTCCTCTCCCTCCGCGTTAATTAGACGATATGCATTGCCCGGATAGGCTTCTTTGATTACGAAGGGCCCTTCCTAGTTGGGTTGCAGCTTAGACCTGGGGCCTGCTGACCTGGTGAATTTGCGTTTCAAAACCATATTACCCACTTGAAATTTCCTTTCAATCACCTTCTTTTGAAAATATCGTGAGACACGCTTTTGATATACTGAAACATGATTGGCCGCATTCAACCTCTTCTCGTCTAAGAGTTCCAGCTGGACTAGCAACGCCTCTCGACCTTCGTCAAGATTAAGTTCCTTATCCAGCTGCACCCTTAGGGAAGGGATCAGAATTTCATACGGGAGCACCGCTTCCATTCCATAGGTGAGGGCAAAGGGAGTCTGCCCTGTGGGAGTGCGGACAGAGGTGCAGTAAGCCCATAGAGCTTCTATCAATTTATCGGCCCAATCAGTAAATTTATGTGATTCACATGTTTTCTTGATAATCTTAAGAAGGGTTTTATTCGTGGCCTCAGCCTGGCCATTACCTTGGGGGTAGTATGGTGATGAATGATGCAAAACTATATTGAATTTCTTACAGAGGTCCTGAAGTTCTTGTGAGACGAATTGAGGCCCGTTGTCGGTGACGATATCGCTTGGCACCCCGAACCGCGAGATAATGTTCTTCATGATGAAGCGGCATACTGTGGTGGCTTTGATTTCTGCATAAGCTTCAGCTTCAGCCCACTTGGTGAAGTACTCCGTAGCCATCAGGATGAAGGATTTCTGTTTAACAGTAGAGTTCGGATCACCGAGGGGTCCGATGATATCAAATGCCCACATAGAAAATGGCCAGGGGGCCGTAATAGGATGAAGAGAAGAGGCAGGAGCGTGGATTTTATCGGCATGGATTTGGCACTGAAGACACCTACGGACATAGGTGGAGCAATCTTCTTCTAGAGTTGGCCAGTAATAGCCCTGCCTAAGAATCTTCTTTGCCAACGCCTGTCCGTTCACATGCCCTCCACACTCGCTGGAGTGGGCTGCTTCCACAACTTTCCAAGCTTCTTTGTCATCTAGGCACCTCATTAGAACTCCATTCAGTGCCCGCCTATATAATTCACCTGCGATGATCGTGTATCTTGTGGCGACTCTTCTAATGGCTCTTCGCTGCTCAGCATTGGCCGTTTTCGGAAATGTACCATCCTTGCAGTATTGCTCGATCTCATAAAACCACGGCAGTTCTTCCTCTTCAATGATCTCCTCGAGCTCAGTTAATGAAACTTCTTTTATCTCCTCCCTTTCTATTTTCTTCTCTACGGACATTCTAAGATTGTCGAATCAGGGATCCTGAAGAGAAGGAACACCTAACCTTTGGACCACAATGGTCTCGGTGGCGCGACTTAGGGGGAGTGATAAGGAAGAGGCGAGCGATGCAAGGGCATCGGCCAAGATATTCTGAGAACGAGGAGTGTGAATATAGACGAGTTTCCTGAATTGCCTGGCCAAAAGCGTGACCAGATCCTGGTAGGGTTTGAGCTTAGGGTCGCGGGTGCGGTAAGTCGACAAAACTTGCCGCAGCACCAGCTGAGAGTCTCCTATGATGTTAAGGTATCGCGCGCCCAAGATGTAGGCATGCTTCAGACCGGCAAGGAGAGCCTCATACTCGGCTATATTGTTGGTGGCGGGAAATGAGAGTTGATATGCCACGGGGATAGTTACCCCTTCTGGAGTAAGGAGAACGGCGCCGATTCCACTGCCCTGGGAATTAAGAGCACCATCGAAATGAAGAGACCAGAAAGGAAGATGAGTGATCACCGCCAGGTGTTCATCGGGGAATTCATCCTGGATGGAATCGGTGCGAGGGATAGGAGAATGAGCCAAGTGCTCGGCAATAGCATATCCCTTGATTGCTTTCTGCACAATGAAGGTGATGTCGAACTGGGAAAGAAAGCTTTGCCAGCGAGCTAGCCAACTTGAAAGGACTGGCTTTTCCAACAGATAACGAATGGGGTCCATTCTAGAGATGAGCCTAACCTCGTGGGCAAGAAAATAGTGTTTAAGCTTCTGCGCTACCCATACTAGTGCTGCACAGGTCTTCTCCATGGCAGTGTACTTGGATTCAATGGGATTAAATAACCTTGAGAGATAGTACGCCGCCCTTTCCCTTCCTTCATCGTCTACCTGTGCCAGAACAGCTCCTAGGGAGTCCTCAATCATAGAAATGTACAGGATCAGGGGTTTCCCAGGAACGGGTGGTTGTAGAACCGGGGGATTAGAGAGGTAAACCTTGAGTTCCTCATAGGCCTTCTGAGATTGTTCATTCCATTCAAATTTCGCGCCTGCCTTTAGTAATTCATAGAACGGGCGGCATCTTTGCGAATGCTGAGATATGAATCTCCTGATAAATTGCAAATGCTCGATCAAGCCTCGAAGCTCAGTGATGTTTTTCGGCGGCGGCATTTCCATGACGGCCTTTGCTTTGTTTGGATAGATTTGAATCCCCCGTTTACTAACTATAAACCCGAGCAATTTCCCTGAGGCAACTCCGAACACACATTTCTTTCGATTCATCTTCAATTTGTATTCCCTAGCCCTTTGCAACACCTTGGCTAGAATGGCAGGGTGCTCTTCTTGTGACCTCGATTTGACCAAAATATCATCCATATAAGCTTCTAAATAAACGTGCATCATATCGTGGAAGATAGCCATCATCGCTCTTTGATAGGTGTTACCTGCATTTTTCAACCCAAATGGCATAACGACGTAGCAGTATGTACCCCAAGGTGTGGTGAACGAGGTCTTTTCTTGATCCTCCGGAGCCAGAAGGATTTGGTTATACCCTGAGTAACCATCCATGAAGGAGAGGGCTTCGTACCCAGCTGTATTATCGACCAAGACATCGATGTGAGGAAGGGGAAAATCATCTTTCGGACATGCCTTGTTTAAGTCCCTGAAGTCAATACAAATTCGAATTTTACCATCCTTCTTCATTACCGGGACTATGTTCGCCACCCATTGTGGGTACAGCACAACTCTAATGAACCTGGCCTTATGTAATTTATCGACTTCTTCCTTAATCCTCAAGGCCATCTGTGGGTGGAATCTCCTTGCTTTCTGTTTAACAGGCATTGCCCCTGGTTTGAGAATCAGCCTGTGTTCGACCAAGGCGGGGTCAAGGCCCGGCATGTCTTCGTAAGACCAGGCGAAAGAATCGCTGTACTCCCTCAAGACTTTGACAAGCTCCTCTTCGACTTGAGGAGGGGGATTAGTGGAAATAAGTATGAGCCTGGGGTCCTCTTCTGTTCCGAGGTTAATTTCCTTAGTGGATTCATCCACTGCTACGGAAGGCTCGTCGAACTTTTTCAAGCCTTGGGCATATAGGTCGGCAGTGTCATCCATTTCATCTTCCTCATCATCTACTGGGTCTTTCTCATTCACAATTTCATATACTCCTAATCCATCCTTGCTCCATACCTCATCAATTCCCTCATCAACTTCCAGGACAATCGCGGTCTCTACAAATTCCGGACACCTTAACAGAGCATGACATCTTCCAACCAAATCTTGTAGAAACCTATCGGGAACGGTTTTGGGGGGGCGCGCTACGGCGGGTGCCGCAGACGTGGATGGGCTGACAGAACTCGAACTAGACTCTACCCTGACTGACTCGACCGACCTAAAAGACTCTGTACATTGTATATCCGATTTAGAGGAGAGAAACTCTACCGGAAGAGGAACAGGGGTCTCGTGCCCCTGGGGATCTGGGTAGAACATAGCGTAATCTTCCATGGAGACCTTCGTTTTGAAATTGGCATTTTTTTTTGGAGGCTGGAGGTGATCACGCAGTAGGAGGAAGAAGACGGAGGAGGAGGAAGCTGCATGGGAAACAACTCTGGGAAGATGCAGTCAAAGAAAGGATCAGAAGACGAAAACCACATTTCATGGAGCTGAGCCCCAGGGGGAGGAGGAGTGAATAGGGTTGACAGATCAATGGGCGGACAGCGCCCGCAAGCACATGGAACGAATAAAATTTCGGGTCTCTCCGTGAAGCACGGGTCGACCATGAGTGGAGGGGAACGAGGGACAGAATCCAATTGTTGAAACCAGGAAGCCAGACGGGACGGGGACATGGAATAAGTAGCGGTGGAGCTCCCTGTCTTCCGTGGCCGCTGGTGGGCCAGTGGCATCGGAGGGCGCTTCACCAGCTGTGTCTCCTTCTTCTTTGGTTCACCCTTCTTTTCATAAAACATCCTCGTAAAGCAATCAGAAAGGTCTTCCAAGTCACCGGCTAGCCCTTGCGGTGATGGTGGCGGATCAGCAGCAGCACAAGCTTCGTCTATCTTTTCTTCAAGGCTAGATGGCGAGGTCTTCAAGGTGCCGGGCTGCAACGGACCCTTCAAAAAATGTTGTCGGTAATCCCAGGTCAACGGCCCAGAGTCCCCAAGCATCGACATGGAGGATTCATGATAGCCGAGGCCCCAGCGGCCCATCTTCCTCCCTTTGGGAACGGGGTTGGTTCGCCCCTGCAATTGTGCGCCGAGTCCTCGGCCTGGCTGATAGCCCAATTTTAGAATTAGGTGCCACCCTTTGGAGTCTCTCATTTTGGGCTTGACCTTCACATCGGTTGATACAGCGGTGGGCTTGCGTGACGCATATGCCCACGAATAGTTTAAGTCCATGACAGATAGAATAGGCCTGCTACTCGGCCACAGTGTGGGCAGAATCTTGGCGGCTATGCCATCAACATTTTGAACCGCGGAGACACTCTTCACCTTGACCACTCGTCCTTGGAATGGGAACTTTAGACATTGATGGGCCGTCGAGGGGACGTCATTCAAACTATTCAACCACGGACGGCCCAGAATGGCTTTGAACATCGGGTCTATATCCAGCACATAAAATTCCACATCCATAACTAAGGGCCCTAGCTCGGCCTGCACAGTCACCACTCCATGACAAGCACGGCTGGAGTTATCATAGGCTACTATGGTAGTCAGCGTCGGCTTGAGCATGTCCTCTGATATATTGCAAGCGCGAAGGGTACTCAAAAGGTAGACATTTATTGACGCCCCCGTGTCCACAAGGGCAGATTCCACGGCTGTCTTGTTTAGAGAGATGGTGATACATAACGGCATCTGCCGTGCTTCGGGAGGTGCTAGCTCTGACTCAGCAAATGCAATAGAGGGCCCCTTTGTGATCGTGGCCAAGACCGAGGGCAGGCTATCCACTGCCACATCTTCGCTCACCATAACTTTCTGTAGGAAGGTCTTCAGGGCATCCTGGTGGAGTGGCGACCTCTTGATTAGTTCTAACACTGAGATTTTAGCCGGCAGCCGGTCTAAGTGCTGCAATAAGTCATATCTTGTGCCCGACACGGGGTCTATCTCTTCTGGCTCAGCTGTAGGGGAGGAAACTGCAGGGTTTGGTGCAGACGCACCTGGAGAAGGAAAAATTCTTTGGAAAGGATGCCCGCTCCGAAGGGCGCATTGTGATGCTGGCACGGCCTGGACTGGACCCCCGCTTGGCCTGGTGGGGTAGGTGAATGGCGTGGAGATGGAGGTGAGGATGACTGAAGTGGGTTTAATAGGCCCTGATGGAGGGGAAATGGGTGAAATGTTAAGCTTAGGGGAAATAACGGGAGGTAGGGCGGGTGGTGGTGAAAGAACGGACGGAGCAGAGGGGGATGTAATGGGCCTAAGGGGCGACGCGGAGGACGTGACGAGTGGTGTAGCGGTTGAAATGGCGGGTCTAAGAATGGAGGGGATGGCAGGTGTGAGAGAGTAGTGGTGGTGGAAGGCCAAGAGATGGGCGGGGGTCTCATCATCAAACGTCCACCCAGCGTTGGGAGCTGGGCGCTGGACCATATTCACTTGTGCTGGGGCCGGCGGCTGCTGTTGTTGCGGAGGAGCGGCTTGATGTACTGGCATGGGATTTTGATGGATACCAAGGTCTTGCTGCTGCGGTTGAGGTTGCTGTTGCTGCTGGGGTTGCTGTAGCGGGGGTTGCTGAGGTGCTGCCTGCTGCTGCTTGGCTTGCTTTTGCCTCTGTTTAATATCCTCAATTAACTGGTGCATCTGGGCCCAATCAATCCTCTGGCCCTCATGCAAATCATACACCAGGTCCCTGAACTGGTAGCATCGCTCTATCGTGTGCCCGGGTTGCCGATGGAATATACAATATCGGGATTGGTCGGCAGCCGGGTTCCAGTTCGGGCGTTCAGGAGGCAACTGAAGGTCACCGGTATACATTAGAGCAGAGAAAATATCTGGCATGGTCTCTGGAAGAGGAGGGTAATGAGCCCTTTTTGGAGCTGGTCGAGCAGAGCCATAGGCGGTGGGTGAAGGAACATTATTGTACTGCGGGGGCCGCTGAGGCTGTTGGGGTGGCGGAGGTGCTTGTTAAGGGTATTGCGGGACTTGGAAGGTGGGCTGGGGAACTTGCGAAGCGGCATACTGGGGGTTGCGCTGAGGCGGTGGGAAGCGGGGTGGCGCGGCTTGTTGGGGGAATTGAACGGCCTGGACTTGCTCATTAATTTGTACTCCCTCAGTGACGGGGCCTTGGGTTCTTTTGGTGGCTTTGGGCTTCTGGGCCTCGAATAAAGAATGGATGGGGGAGTCCTTGAATTGGGTTTGAATAAACCTAGCTCTGTTGTATAGTTGGTGCATGTTTGCGATATCATTCATTGCCAGAATATTTCTGAAAGTCGGTGTAGCATTGGAAATTAACAACTTCACTTTTTCCTCTTCCAGAATCTGCCCGGGCACACGTGAGGCCATCTGCCTCCAGCGGTCTGCATAGGTTGCGAAGTCTTCTTCCGGCTTCATCTTCTCCGCCACTAGGTCAGTGAAAGAGTATTCAGGTCCAACCTGATCCTGAAATCTCTGTATAAACCTCTCCTTGACTGTCTTGAAATTCTCGGCCTTCTCCATAGGCAAGGTGTAGAACCATTCCAGAGCGACCCCTTCCAGAGACTGACGGAACAAATAGGCCATCAAGCGATCGTCCTGCTGGAACTGTGCCGATTCGTACAAGAACTCCGAGACGTGGATGAACGGGTTGCCATTCCCATCGTATTTGCGGTACACGAGGAGTTCAGACTGAGAAGGAAAACGAATGTCCCTAAAGTTAGGGATAGGGACATCGGCAAGAGATTGCGGGCCGACCCACTTATGGAGGAGATCAATTTGTTACTGCATAGCAGCCCATTTGTCAAGGATTTCCCGTTCCCGGGAAGGAGGGGAAGGAGCAAGAGGAGTAATACCTGGATAGGCGGCCAAAGGATAAGCTGATGAAGGGGGCAACCCGTAAGAGGGATAATGGGCTGAGGAAGGGCCCATATCCGCATGAATCAACTGGGCCGCCCCTGACTGTAACCTAGCGAAGTCCACCGGGACTATGGGGGCTTGAGGTGATGGAGAAATCGTGGTGTACGGATCAAGGTAAGGAACAGAGGGGAGGGGGGACTTTCCTTTATCAAGCTGTTGATGGACCGAGGTGGAAGCCTGGCCCATTTCCATATTGGGATGGCGAAAGGTCTGAGGGCGGACAGGAGTAAGGTCAATGGGAGCCACGGAGGTGGTCTCGACCACGGGGGATGTGGTGGCAACAACAATCATGTCATGAGGCGAAATTGAGGCCGGGGCATCGCCCCCTTGCAAAGCTCGTCTGATGAGATGGAGCTGGGTGGGGTCCAGCTGGGCCATCATATCGAGGATCATACTGGCTGAATTCTGATTGGGCAGGTTTGAAAGAGAGGGTCGGGGACCCTCGCCAAGAACGGTTAGGAGTGAAGGGGCCGTCCCCTCTCCCCCCTGCAAATGGGTGACCCGAGGTGGGTCCTCAAGGAGACCGCGAGGAAGGGAGTCCTTGTGGGCCGAAGGGAAGTCGTATGACGACATGGAAGAAGACGAATCGAACAAGGGGTTGGAGTAGAAATGGAAATAAGAGTCGACCCTAGGAGGTGATCGTGGGGGAAGAAGGCAACCCCACATACACCAGGACACCTAGGACTAGGGCCAGCAAAGCTAATCAACCAGATCTACCAAGCAACTAATAAACATACAATGGAGAGAGATGAGAGTAGAATCACCTGGTAATGCAATCAAGTTCTTACAATGATGCTCGTCAATTTCTTATATCTTCTTCTTCAAGCTTTAGTGGATTAATGAAAATATAAGTCCGCTCAACCACTAGGCGCCTATCTGGGATAAGAAGTGAGGAACTGTGTGACTCTATCAGGATCTCTTGCTTGCAAATGCAACTCTAGACCGGGGAGGATACGGTACAACCTGCCCGGCGTCCGTGTGGGAATCCACGGCTCACGGGGGCTTACGGAGGTCCTCAGCAAGGTCCCTAGTCGGCTCCAAGGAATATGGAGACGAGAGGAAACCCTACCTCGGTAGGAATGCAACTAATATGAGAAGAGGTCGATGCACCTATGCATGCCGGAGCGCATGCACAAACTAGCCTAGTAGCTATCAATCAATGAGCAAGTATACACATGAGCAATGAAAAGCATGGTAATACAATGATGATAAGAGAACAGGGGGGGAGTCAATAAGTAGCACCAATCATAGCAAACCCCATAGAATATGACAATCCAGGTATAACGTAAACACACTGTGGCACCAGATCAACGGCCCCTCTGCGGCCGCTCCTACAGTAGAACGGTGTATGTGAAACTGTCTAACCCAGGGAGAGCACAAAACTATAGCGTAATCACAGAACCTAAAAAAAACGAGGTAGCAAGGGCAGGAGAATACCCGAAAGACGGTCACTAGTCAACCGTGTCACCTCTTGAACGGCCCTCAATCAGCCGTGTACCTGCAGTAAGAACAGACCCAAACGTACCTGTGCTGGAAAACTGAACGGCCAGATCTAGGCCGCTCTACAATATGAACGGTGTATCTAGCACCGTGTGTAACAGGAAATACCGCTGAAGCTGGCTCCGACTACAGGGGATGGACGGTAGAATATCAACCGCTCCCGTGGGTGGGCGGCCCAGGAAGAACCGCGTAGGCCCCCAGAGGATAGAAAACACATTCACCCTGCAAACCACTCTAAAGAGAAAACTTGGACAACAAATAAGGAGGGTCAGCAACTCAAAGGCACGATGGGCATTAGGGGTCCCCCCGTGATCGCCACAAAAGGGGTGTAGATATATATTCCTCTCCTCTCCTCACTTGGTGGATGATAGGTTATGAATAAAGCAATAACATCGAGAATAACAAACAAAGCGCAGTGAGAGGATGGAGAAAAAATAGAGAGTGATCGTGATCGCCACCAAAGCCCAACACGTGACTAGCGTATCGTACTTTGGAAAGGAAGGAGAGACACTCGCCTTGACGCAGCACTGGGAGGATGCGCGGTCGATGCAGAACCGCCTTAAAGACACACGGCCCTACGATAGGCCGTCTAGGAGTGCTGCCGAACGCGCGGGAAGAAGAACTCTTGGAAGATGGGCGGCTTGAAGTGAACCACAGAATGAAGACGTGCAGTGCAGTGGATGTCGCTCGTCGTCTTGAACGGGCCTAACGGAACCGCGCATGCCCACCACGCCAAGAGTTGCAAAAGGGTTCACCTCCACCCTCTCCAGCCGGCCAGAGGGGATGGGCCTCGTGCTGATGAAGTGCTGACCTGTAAAACAATGTGGAGACACATAAGAGACACCCAGATTAGGACTAAATGACGTAGTACGCATTCACGTAAGAAGAATTAAGCATAAACAAATGGATAGGGGGATACCTGGGGGGTTTTAAACCCCTAGGATGACGAAAACGTAGGTGGGTGTATGCATGGGGAGAAAAACGAGGGAAACGCAGAGAGAGAGAGCAACGCATGCGACAGATGATGAAGAAATCAGAGAAATGACACTATGACTCGACACACGGACTACTCCCTGAACCGGAGGCTCGTAAGGACGTAGAGAGCCTCCCTCCTTGGTGCTAGGTCGTTCAAAAATGCGGCAGGGCTTTGCCGTCGACCAAAATTCCCCCCTTTCGACGTCCGGCCACTAGGGTCTATTTATAGAGCATAGAAAGCCAGCCTCGAAATTAGGGTTCTTAGGTGTTTTCAGGTCGAGATTATAAAAGATAAATCATAGATACTATCATAATCTCTTATCCAGTAGAAACAGCATCAAATATGGTTAATTATCCAGGGAGAAATCATCAAAACAAACTGGGGATGAATAAAAGAGACAAAAGTCGGTTAAAAAGCCTCATCCGACGGGATGAGCGGTCTTACGATAGACCGCTCAATATTTGGGCGGTCTGGTTCAGACCGTCCAAACTGTCGGTGGAAATTTGGATAATCAGAAAATCAACCCAATTATCTCTCTAACTGGCCGAAACGCCCGCCGTTGGACCCTCAAATGTGAACGGTTCTAGTAAGATCGTTCTAGTGTAGAGCGGCCAATATCCAACCGTTTCACCCTGTCGGTGATAATTCGGATAATTGGATAATTATCTGAGAAGATGGGCGTGCGTAGGACTCTGAGGTATAGGCGGTTGTAATAAGCCCGTCCATTGGTTTGAACGGTCCTAATAGGGCCGCATCACAGCCTGTCGGTGAATATTCAGAAAAGACCTCAGAAATTAACAAAAAGTATCAACGGTCCATATTCAACCGTTCATCTCGTGAACGGCTGAGGTTGGGCCGTTTATGCTATAAAACGTTCAATTGACCAAAGCCAAGGCCCATTAAGCCCCGAATCGCCACGGACTTCACCAAGGAGGGAGACGACCCATAAAATGAGCCCAAGACGTGCCACAAAAAATGGCCCAATGAATGATGGACAACTTGAGGCATCAACTAATGGGAGTAAGAGAAACGACTCAACTTATCGGCGTAAAATGTGTGTCAACACCAAGTTGGAATATCCTTCCATGGTGGAAGGAAACTCTAGATCTTATAACCAAATGTGGTTGTTCTGTGCAGGATATTTTTAGGGAGGGCAACCAAGTAGCTGATGCATTGGCCTCCCATGCCTGTGCCAATCACAACAATACTATTTTTTCTCGGGTCTGTGAGCTTCCTAGGCTGGCCAGGGGCGCCTTGAGGGTGGATAAAGCGGGGCTTCCTGCAATTCGGAATTGTAATTAGTTTTGTTTTGAGTTAGTAGCTTTTTCCTTCTTCATGGCTGTTATAGAGATAGACAGGGGTATGCCCCATTGAAAATGTATTCTTTCAAAAATCAATAAAATTTCTTAACCACAGAGTCAGTCTGGGGAAGTGAGAACATTGTCCCCTTCTGGGGGATGGTGCACTTGACTGGCTCCTGACTCTGATGGCTGGTGCTTATTGAAAAAAAACAGGCTCAGGCTGTGTGGTATGTGCATTGGTGCATTTCATAGTTATTGATGCATTTCATAATTGCATTTAATCTGGATTGTTTGATGTTAGATGCTGCTATACCCTTTTAGCATTGTCTGGACAGTAGTGGGTCGACCCCCCCTTCTTGATGGGTCGACCCCCCAGATCTGCAAGTCTATACAATGCCATTCTGTTCATGCATCATATCTCCATGTCTACACACTGCATCTGGCCAAAGTCTATACATCGTCGTGTTCAAGCCTTTCAAGTCCATACATTGGTCGGTGGCAAGGCTGTACACTGGTCGAGCATTTAAGTCTGAACATTCACAAAGTCTACACATCGGCCCTGGAGCATTGTCTAGCCAAAGTCTATACATCGGCACTGTAGCTTGCATAGCTCAAGTCTGTACATTGGGCTCTTCATTCAAAGTCTGTACAGCACCATGTACATATTCTTCAAAGTCAATACATTGCACTGTAGATGCATCAAAGGGAAGTATGCACATCGAACTGTTCATGAGAAGTCTATACATTGGAAGTGTGTACATTATTCAGCTGCCTTGATCAAGTCTGTACAGTGAGCAGCGTTTATGTGTCTCAAGCCATTCTCCAAGTCTGTACATCATTCTGTTGAAACCTCAAGTCTGTACAGCGAGCAGCGTCCTTGTGTTTCAAGCCATTCGCCAAGTCTATACAATGGCTTCGGCACGCCAAGTCTATACAATGGCTTTGGCACTCCAAGTCTGTACATCGCTTCAGGCACTCCTGTGCAAAGTCTATACATTGTATCTTTTACCTACGTTGCTCGAAACAAAGTCTATACACTGCTGGATTATCAAGTCTGAACATTGGCAACTTTCCCTACGTTCTGGCCAAGTCTATACATTCATACCTTTCCCTACGTTCTGGCCAAGTCTACACAACGCTTGCCTGACTTCTGTTTCAAGTCTATACATTCGTTTCTAAGGCAAACTCTACACATTGGCTCAGGGTCTTCAAGTCTGTACAGAGTTCAAAGCCTATACATTGTTCACTCAGCTTCTTCATGTCTATACAGAGTCTTCATCTTCTGAAGTCTGTACATTCGTTTGGGAAGTCTATACATTATTTCATTTGAAACTTCATCAAGTCTGTACAACGCTGCTTTGACAATGTCTGTACATCGTAGCTATGTTGAGGTCTGTACAGCCAGTCTCTTGCCAAAGTCTATACATCGTGAATCTTCAAGTCTGTACAGACTTTGCTTGTTCAAGTCTGTACACGGTTCAGTTGTTTTGGCATGTCTACTCATCATGAAGTCTATACATCCGATTGGCTTTGCATTGCCCAAGTCTGTACAGCCTTGGCAAATGCTCCTAAGTCGATACATCACAATGTCTGTACATCGCTGTGTCAAGCCTTCCAAGGTTGTACAGCCCAAGTCTGTACAACCACTGTCTCACTTGGACTTGAAGTCTATACAGTGGTCTATCTCTGTAAGCATCTCAAGCTGCAAGTATGTACAGCCTTAAAGTCTAAACATTGTGGGGCTTCGAATCTTCAAGTCCATACATCAATGCATCATGCGTCGACCCCTTTCTTTGATGCGTCGACGCCCCCAGGATACCAAGTCTATACATCAGCCTTTGTATTACAAGTCTATACAGCGTGCATTGTTCAAAACAAATATGCACAGTCATTGTCTGTTGGCATCACGAAGTCTATACACTCTCTCCAATTGTACACACTTGCTTCATTGCTGTTTCTAAGTCTATACATCGGTTGGGTCGTTAAGTACATACAATGCATATGTTCATCAAAGTCCATACATTGCATTGTCTTCAACCAAGTCCATACATTCTGTTCCTTTGATCAGTAAGTCTATACACACTTCAGCATATGTTCATCACCTTCAAAGACGAAGTGTATACATCCTTCCAAGCATTCAAGTCTACACACTCGTTGTTAAGCCTTTGCATCGAAGTCTATACAGCATGTGTCTTGTGTGAAGTCTATACAGCCTGTGGCTTGTTCATCAACTGAACGATCTTCAGCAGAGTATATACTCTTCAGAAGTTAAAAGTCTGAACAGCCTTATGTGAAGACTGTACACACTCAGTTGACCTTCAACCCTATACACTCGATATAACCTTCAAGCCTATACACTCGATTGTTAGGCCTTCAACCCTATACACTCGCTCGATTGTTAGCCTTAAGTCTATACACTCGATTGGTAAGTGTTCAAGTCTATACACTCTATCCTTCACAAGAAGTCTGTACACTCGATTCTTAGTCTTAAGTCTATACACTCGATTGTTAACCTTCAAGTCTATACACTCATGCTGTATCTTGCCTGTACACACTTTGTTAACAGCCTGAACCATGTATATACATCCAACTGATATCTTCTACTGTCTGTGTGACAGGTACTGTTCGTAAAGACTATGGAGTGCATGTGATCCGAGGTTGGCACCTGGCACGTGATCCGAGGATAATGCCCTAAATGTTGCAGCTATAAATACAAAGCCGCCTCCATCTGAAGACGCATGAAATGAGAAAGAGAAGATAAGAAAGGAAGATCAGATAAGAAAGAAGGAAGAGAGTGATCGAGATAGAGTTACAGAACGGCAGTGAGCAGAAGAAGAAGAAAGAAGAAGAAGAAAGAAGAAAGAAGAGACAGAGAGAGAGCCTGCGAAAGAGAAGAAAAAGAAGAGTGAGAAGAAGAGAGAGCTAGAGCAGAGGAAGCTTCAATTGAAGATCAGTTCCTGCTGGACCGTGGATCAAATCCAGGCCAGCCAGCTCCTGCAAGAGCCTTTGTGAATTTTATTCTTCCAGCTTTCTGTTGCTGCGTTTTTTATTTTTCCTTTTAAACCTTCAACGGTTGTTCTTCCGACTCTCTTGTGTGAGGTCAGGTTCCCTCCGGTTGGGAGGAAGAGAGGTCCGAGACCTCTAGTTTGCAGGTGGCTTGGTGTCACCTGTTCTTCCCTCTGGGTTTCAGAGGAAGAGAGACTTAGGTCTCTAGGTTTCCCTCCGGTTTGGAGGAAGGGAGGATTGGTCCTCTGGTTCTGGTCTTGTGGTTGCAAGACTAGGTGTTCCCTCCTGGTCTGGAGGAAGAGAAACTTGCATCTCTGGTTTCCAAGTGGCTGGGAGTCACTTGGGGTGTCCCTCCGGTTGGGAGGAAGAGGGGAGGTTGTTCCCCTGGTCAAGCTGTGTGGCAACAATTTATTGCAGACTGAGTCTGCAGTTTCTAGCCTAGCTAGTGGAAGCCTCACTCCGGTTTGAAGTGAGGGGTGGACGTAGGTCTTTGGACCGAACCACCTAAAAAATCTTGGGGTTCTCTTGTGGTTTGTTTTTTCCTATATGTTATTTTCTCTGCTGCGATCTTTAGATGTTTACTTAGGAGCGTGTGAGGGCTAATAGATTTGTGTTGTCTTGCTGAGTTCGTTCTAAGTATTTTCAGCACATTTCATCAACTGCATTTAATTCCGCATACTTGAGCATTAGAGTTTTAATTGGGCGATATTTGGAGCAGGATACATTCACCCCCCCCTCTGTATCCAGGCCTTGCATCCTATCAATTGGTATCAGAGCGGTTCTCTGTCTGATCAGATCCAACGATCTGCAGAGGATCCTGTTGCCTTTGGTGCATTTCTAAATTTTCTCTCTACTGCATTAATCTGCTTGCCGATTTAATCAATGGGTTCTCCATCGATTTTCAATGGCTCTAACTTTAACTCATGGGTTAGCAGTCTACATAACTATGTGAATTTAATGGATCCGAATCTGTGGAAGTTAATTTCACATGGTCCTCATAGACTGCCACAGGAAGAATCCAAATGGACTAAAAGTCAAGAAATGGAGAGAATCAGAAAGTTTTGAAATTAATGAAAGAAGCTACTGACAAGGCTCTACATTCTTGTTTTTATGACTGCAGGTCCGCTAAGGATATTCTGGATCAGTTGAAGCTAGCTCAGAGGATGAATGAGGACAGCTGCCTGATGGCTGATAAGAGCGACCATAGCACTGATCAAGATGAATTTGAAGATGCTGAAGAGGTAATCAACCCCCTTCGATAGTTACACTTTAGATGACTGGGAAGATGCCTATGCTAATCTGTTACACTCCCATGAAAAATTGAGGAAGAAGAATAAAAGTCTGATAAAGAAGCTAACAAGTCAAGGGGATCCTATTTCTGGAACTGAAAATCTTGAAAATCCTGAAATTCTGAAAACTGAAAATGAGATTCTCAGAAGACAAGTGTCGAAACTAGATGGAATCCAATCAGAACTTGATCATGTTAAATCTGAAAACACTAAACTCAAAAAATAATGTCAGGAATCTGAATAAAAACTAATCAGTCTTGAGAATGAAAATAAATTGATCAATGAAGAGTTCAAGGCTGTTAGTGTTGCGAACTTAAAGTTTCAGGAAAACTTTGAAAACTGTAAATCAGCATATCCAAGTTTCCTAACTGATGTTTTGTTTGATGATGATAAACTTGAGTAAGAGAACACTAGTCTAAAGGAGGAAATTGAGAAACTAAAACAGTTGAACTCCACCATGTCAGAGAGATTGTTGACATTTGAAAAAAAAAATCTGTTGATGAAAATCAAATTGAGCTCAAACTGAAATCAAAAATTGATACCCTTAAAACTTTGAATGATGTGATGCATCAACAAATTCTAGTCTTTGAAGAAGATATAGTCAACTATGAATATCAGGTCTCTTCTCTTCAATCTGAAATAAATGATCTGAACAATTCTTTGTCAAAATTCGTAAGTGGGCAAGAAAAACCTAGACAAGCTACTAGGTGTAAAAATCAACACTAGGAAGGAAGGGCTGGGCTACAATAATGCTAACAAGAAAGAATTTTAGAGCAAGTTGATGACATCTTTTGTAAAAGCTTCGAATGTAGCCACCACTTGAAAAGATAAACATCCCATTGTTCAGAAAACCGAAAAACAGAACAAAAATTAGAAAAAGATTGGAAAACAGAAAATAAATAAAAAGGGTTCACTAGGGCATGTTGATCACAGTTCTCACATACATTCACATGCATCTAAAAAGATAATGTCATGCCATTATTGTCATAAATTTGGTCATCTGATGCATGAATGTAAATTGATGGAGAAGGATGATATGACTGCTAGGAAACTTCATGATAGAAATCCTTCAATTCAGAAAAAGAAAATTGAATGTTTCCACTGTGGTAAATTAGGACACACAATTGCACAGTGCTGGTTTGCAAGTGATAAGGAAAAATCACATTCATATCATGCTAAATTTCATGCAAACAATCATGCTGTTAACAAGAACAAATTTGATTCAATAAACCAGCATATGACATGCTTCAATTGTGGAAAATTTGGTCATAAGAGATCCGAATGCTGGTTGAGGGCTGGTGGAAGAAATTCAAACTCGTGTCTTCACTGTGGCAAGATGGGCCACACTGCAGCCCAATGTTGGCATGCTCAGGGAAGGAAGTTTAACTATAAATCTGGTAAATTCTCTGTCAATAGAAACATTTCTGGTAGGAATGGATTTGTGTTTGAAAGAAAAACACTTGCATGTTTTGAATGTGGGAAGCCAGGCCATAGAGCTGCTGACTGTTGGCTGGCTTATTTTGGTAAACAGAATTTTAATTCTGTTAATAGAAATTTTCATGTATATGCACATAGAAATCATGCTAATAAGAATGTGCATAAATCAAATTTGAAATCTGCTCCATCTTGCTATTATTGTGGTACATTAGGTCATTCAATGAACAATTGCTATTTGATGAGATCTGATGACCTACATGCTAAAGAGTTGTTTAGTACACCTGCTCAAGGTGTTACTATTAACCATGCAGGACCCAAGACTGTTTGGGTACCTGCCCATGCAACATAGTGTGCTAACTTGCAGGTGTGCCTTGGAAACTGAAGAATAAAAAAAAAAGGGGGGGGGGGAATAAACCAAGGCACCCAAGTTGATAAAACCCCATTCAGGTAAATTCTTCACATCTGTTCAAATAAAATTTATGGTTGATTTGATAAGTCATAATTTCATGCATACATGCTTTTTGTTTGGTTTGACTCTTGCATTGAGCTTTGTGGGCTTTCTTGTTTATACCTTGAGCTGAGTGCATATATGAGTATTGCATAATCATGCACTTGACATACAATCTTTGAAAATCTGATGCATATAGGACTGTTGGTATTGCATTATCATGCATGACCACTTTGGTATATCAAATGGTAAGCTACTAAAGGGCAGAGAAAATCTGTCTGGAGGTTCTTACTTTGTGTGAGATGGTCTTTTAGACCAAGTTCTCTGCCAAGTACCAAGGGTCAAATTTGCATATCAGAGAATGTCTGCATCTTCATGTGAATATTTTGCTTCATGCCCGTGCATACATGCAGTTAATTGCATTGCATTGCATTACATTAAAAATGCCAAAAAGATAGATTGAATGCATACATTTAGGGGGAGCATTTCTCATACTCTTGAAATCACACAACTATTTTTAGATTTACTGCATAGCATGTTAAATCTGTTCTTGCATAGTCATTCATCATCTGCATTGTCTTCATGACATATAGGATAATTCATTGTTTTTAGTTAGAGGGAGTCATAGCATAGCATATCACTTATTTTTGAAAAATAAAAAAAAAGGGGGGGGGGAGGTAGTGTCTCACTGCATATAGATAGGGGGAGCATACTTAATTCGTTCAGTTATGTCTATATCTGAACTCTTCCTATCCACCTACTTGATTCATCCTGTCAATTCTGTAGTGTCAGCGATTCCATCATCAAAGTGGTATCAAATGATCTTTCTTGACTGCTTCTGAAGTTGTTCATAATCTGACTTCATACCTTATAGGTATCTGTCTGTCTCTCCTAAATCTGCTGAAGGAGAGCTTCACTTCTATTCAGTCATCTTTGAACTTCTATGCTCAAGAGCAGCTCCTTTGCTACAATGTCTCAGAATTCATGCTATCTGTTGAATATTTTCACTTGAGTTACTAAGCTGAGATATGAAGTAAATCTTCAGCCTGAATACTACTTCGTAAAAGTTAAAACATCTTTAATGAAGAACCTTCCATTATACATGCTTAAGAACATTTGTTAACTGCAATTGGTTTAAGTCTTATGTACTCTTGTTTGGTCACAAGGAACTTGAAAATATCTGTTTCAACCTCTTAATAAACTTTAACTGTCTGCTTCATGTAAATTCATGTAAGACTTTCTGAAATCTGAAAAGCTGATATCCATGTCTATACTGACTGAGATATATAGTGTATGTGGTTGTTCCTAAACATCTAATTTGTTCTGAATCCATTTTGAGTAAAAGTATGGACAGAGCAATGACTGTGGTTACTGAAAAACATGTCCAAAGGATTGTGTCATGAAGTACCATGGTTAACTCTGTTTAAAGAGATGATTGGAAATTATTGTGAAAATATGGCAGAGCAATGGCATAGTTGTATTGAGTAACTGGGGATTCTGGCCTCTGATCAAGGTGTATCCTCATGCCAAAGATACTTTTTATGCTACCTCTGTTCTCTAAAATGGAAGAAGCAATACGGTTGTCACACTGAGTAACTGGGGATTCTGGCATCTGATCAAGGTGTTTCCCCACGTCAAAAGGTGCTGATGAACCAAAATTGTTCATTAAATTTTTTTTTTGAATATGTGTAAATCGATTTCTGAAAGAACAATTAAAATTCAGGTGCATTCACTTATGTTTCTCTTAAAGTTGTCATGGAAAGTAAACTAAGTAAGATGGATGTTGGTTGAACTAGAATCTTATATGAGCTTGTAGTTCCTTTTTTATTAAGAGTTGGTTCAGATATGAGTACAATTTCTCTTTGAAAAATTTCGGTACATCATTCTTAAACCACATCTGACAATCAAGGTTTCATAAGCTTCTATAATGGAGGAATCTAGAACTGAAAATTATGCTTTATGAAGTTGGTATCTTGCTGAAAAGTTCATTATCTCAATTATCACTAATTGTTGAATCTGCTCATCCTATGGCTCTTTATCACTGTGTTTTGATTCAGACTGGTTGTCATGTATGAGAGGCACTTCTCTCAGTTTAACCTGTGTACTTGCAGTTCTTTGGATAACCAGAGTTCATCCTTGTAGTGTGCTAATGAAAATATGTCCTCCTCACTTTTTCACTGAGATTACAGTCTGTTGTAATTCTTGGATACCCATGTGTTTTGCTGATAGATGCTCTTCACCTCTTTCACTCCATCTAATCAGGGGGAGTTTCCATGTCATGCTGAGTGTTTTTCATAAAGAGGGAGATCTAGTTAGCAGTTTTGAGTGTCCCTGTGCTTTTGTTGATATTCTCCCTTCATCATAATCGGTTATATCCATCAAATTGTTTCTGATAAGGGGGAGCTTAGTCAAAAGGGGAGTTTGTATTTCACTCATCTTATGCAATCTTATTCTTCCCTCTTCAATTCATGTCTTTTTGCTGAAGTCAAAGGGGGAGAAATAATATGACTCATAGTGTTGCCATCATCAAAAAGGGGGAGATTGTTGTGTCCCTGTGATTTTGATGATAGCAAACACTATAAGTCATCAAATGTTGGAATCTGCATATAAATCTGTCTCTGTTGCATTGTGTTGCATATGCATGTTTCATTGAACATATTATCTGAATGACATAACCAACGAATAGGCTCAGACTGTGTGGTATGTGCATTGGTGCATTTCATAGTTGTTGATGCATTTCATAATTGCATTTAATCTGGATTGTTTGATATTAGATGCTGCTATACCCTTTTAGCATTGTCTGGATAGTAGTGGGTCGACCCCCCTTCTTGATGGGTCGACCCCCCAGATCTGCAAGTCTATACAATGTCATTCTGTTCAAGCATCATATCTCCATGTCTACACACTGCATCTGGCCAAAGTCTATACATCGTCGTGTTCAAGCCTTTCAATTCCATACATTGGTCGGTGGCAAGGCTATACACTGGTCGAGCATTTAAGTCTGAACATTCACAAAGTCTACACATCGGCCCTGGAGCATTGTCGAGCCAAAGTCTATACATCAGCACTGTAGCTTGCATAGCTCAAGTCTGTACATTGGGCTCTTCATTCAAAGTCTGTATAGTGCCATGTACATATTCTTCAAAGTCAATACATTGCACTGTAGATGCATCGAAGGGAAGTATGCACATCGGACTGTTCATGAGAAGTCTTTACATTGGAAGTGTGTACATTGTTCAGCTGCCTTGATCAAGTCTGTACAGTGAGCAGCGTTTATGTGTCTCAAGCTATTCTCCAAGTCTGTACATCATTCTGTTGAAACCTCAAGTCTGTACAGCGAGCAGCGTCCTTTTGTTTCAAGCCATTCGCCAAGTCTATACAATGGGTTTGGCATGCCAAGTCTATACAATGGCTTTGGCACTCCAAGTCTATACATCGCTTCAGGCACTCCTGTGCAAAGTCTATACATTGTATCTTTTACCTACGTTGCTCGAAACAAAGTCTATACACTGCTGGATGATCAAGTCTGAACATTGGCGGCTTTCCCTACGTTCTGGCCAAGTCTATACATTCATAACTTTCCCTACATTCTGGCCAAGTCTATACAAGGCTTGCCTGACTTCTGTTTCAAGTCTATACATTCGTTTCTAAGGCAAAGTCTACACATTGGCTCAGGATCTTCAAGTCTATACAGAGTTCAAAGCCTATACATTGTTCACTCAGCTTCTTCATGTCTATACAGAGTCTTCATCTTCTGAAGTCTGTACATTCGTTTGGGAAGTCTATACATTCTTTCATCTGAAGCTTCATCAAGTCTGTACAACGCTGCTTTGACAATGTCTGTACATCGCATCTATGTTGAAGTCTGTACAGCCAGTCTCTTGCCAAAGTCTATACATCGTGAATCTTCAAGTCTGTACAGACTTTGCTTGTTCAAGTCTGTACACGGTTCAGTTGTTTTGGCATGTCTACTCATCATGAAGTCTATACATCCGATTGGCTTTGCATTGCCCAAGTTTGTACAACCTTGGCAAATGCTCCTAAGTCGATACATCACAATGTCTGTACATCGCTGTGTCAAGCCTTCCAAGGTTGTACAGCCCAAGTCTGTACAACCACTGTCTCACTTGGACTTGAAGTCTATACAGTGGTCTGTCTCTGTAAGAGTCTCAAGCTGCAAGTATGTACAGCCTTAAAGTCTAAACATTGTGGGGCTTCGAATCTTCAAGTCCATACATCAATGCATCATGCGTCGACCCCTTTCTTTGATGCGTCGACGCCCCAAGGCTACCAAGTCTATACATCAGCCTTTGTATTACAAGTCTATACAGCGTGCATTGTTCAAAACAAGTATGCACAGTCATTGTCTGTTGGCATCACGAAGTCTATACACTCTCTCCAATTGTACACACTTGCTTCATTGCTGTTTCTAAGTCTATACATCGGTTGGGTCGTTAAGTCTATACAATGCATATGTTCATCAAAGTCCATACATTGCATTGTCTTCAACCAAGTCTATACATTCTGTTCCTTTCATCAGCAAGTCTATACACACTTCAGCATATGTGCATCACCTTCAAAGACGAAGTGTATACATCCTTCCAAACATTCAAGTCTACACACTCGTTGTTAAGCCTTTGCATCGAAGTCTATACAGCATGTGCCTTGTGTGAAGTCTATACAGCCTGTGGCTTGTTCATCAACCGAATGATCTTCAGCAGAGTATATACTCTTCAGAAGTTAAAAGTCTGAACAGCCTTCTGTGAAGACTGTACACACTCAGTTGACCTTCAACCCTATACACTCGATATAACCTTCAAGCCTATACACTCGATTGTTAGGACTTCAACCCTATACACTCGATTTTTAGCCTTAAGTCTATACACACGATTGTTAAGTGTTCAAGTCTATACACTCTATCCTTCACAAGAAGTCTGTACACTCGATTGTTAGCCTTAAGTCTATACACTCGATTGTTAACCTTCAAGTCTATACACTCAAGCTGCATCTTGCCTGTACACACTTTGTTAACAGCCTGAACCATGTATATACATCCAACTGATATCTTCTGCTATCTGTGTGACAGGTACTGTTCATAAAGACTATGGAGTGCACGTGATCCGAGGTTGGCACCTGGCACGTGATCCGAGGATAACGCCCTAAATGCTGCAGCTATAAATACAAAGCCGCCTCCATCTGAAGACGCATGAAATGAGAAAGAGAAGATAAGACAGGAAGATCATATAAGAAAGAAGGAAGAGAGTGATAGAGACAGAGTTGCAGAACGGCAGTGAGCAGAAGAAGAAGAAAGAAGAAGAAGAAAGAAGAAAGAAGAGACAGAGAGAGAGAGCCTGCGAAAGAGAAGAAAAAGAAGAGTGAGAAGAAGAGAGAGCTAGAGCAAAGGAAGCTTCAACTGAAGATCAGTTCCTGCTGGACCGTGGATCAAATCCAGGCCAGCCAGCTCCTGCAAGAGCCTTTCTGCATTTTATTCTTCCAACTTTCTGTTGCTGCATTTTTTGTTTTTCCTTTTAAACCATCAACAGTTGTTCTTCCGACTCTCTTGTGTGAGATCGGGTTCCCTCCGGTTGGGAGGAAGAGAGGTCCAAGACCTCTAGTTTGCAGGTGGCTTGGTGTCACCTGTGCTTCCCTCTGGGTTTCAGAGGAAGAGAGACTTAGGTCTCTAGGTTTCCCTCCGGTTTGGAGGAAGGGAGGATTGGTCCTCCGGTTCTGGTCTTGTGGTTGCAAGACTAGGTGTTCCCTCCTGGTCTGGAGGAAGAGAGACTTGCGTCTCTGGTTTCCAAGTGGCTTGGAGTCACTTGGGGTGTCCCTCCGGTTGGGAGGAAGAGGGGAGGTTGTTCCCCTGGTCAAGTTGTGTGGCAGCAATTTGTTGCAGACTGAGTCTGCAGTTTCTAGCCTAGCTAGTGGAAGCCTCACTCCGGTTTGAAGTGAGGGGTGGACGTAGGTCTTTGGACCGAACCACCTAAAAAATCTTGGTGTTCTCTTGTGGTTTGTTTTTCCCTATATGTTATTTTCTCTGCTGCGATCTTTAGATGTTTGCTTAGGAGCGTGTGAGGGCTAATAGATTTGTGTTGTCTTACTGAGTTCCTTCTAAGTATTTTCAGCACATTTCATCAACTGCCTTTAATTCCGCATACTTGAGCATTAGAGTTTTAATTGGGCGATATTTAGAGCAGGATACATTCACCCCCCCCTCTGTATCCAGGCCTTGCATCCTATCATGCTCTTCAGGGCAGTGAGGTCAACACCTCTAATAGATCAGGGCAAGATAGGTCGACCCTTTACTGAAGAGAGGTCGGCACTTCTTTAAACACATTTGTGATCTTTGAGAGGTATAAGCCTTGGAGTGCAGGGATCATGAAGCACAACACCAGAACATGATATGGCTTGCAATAAGCATGAGTGTGTGTATGCTATGTTGATCACTCAGAGTGCATATGTGTGTGAATGTAGTGGTGATCAACCAAGGTGTATGCGAGTCTAAGCGAGGGAATCTCTGAGCAAGACTTTTATCTTAACGCCTGTATGCAAGGTTGCAGCAGGCTGCCCAAATGATGTAGTAAAATTGCTAAGGCCAATTAAAGCACAGATGAAACAGAAGGAGTAAATAAGAGTGCTTGTGTGTGCAAATGAGATAACGAAGATTAGGAGCACACGAACCTGTGAAATAGGGTATAAAATATGGTACAAGCTCACAATGTATACAACCCACAACACAAGGATTTTAAGGTGGTTCGGTTGTTAGCCCACAACCTACGTCCACCCCTCACCAAACTCGGTGAGACTTTCCGGCTGACACATAGCTTGATCTACTGAGCAACACAGCTTGCTTACACAGCTGAGCAGCACAGTTTGCTTTCTGTTGACTAACAGCTTAAACCACCCAGAGGATCTGATCCTCTCTTCCTCTGAAACCATAGAGGGAACCCGATCCCTAAACAGGGGATCGGAGAAGCTAGATGTATTGGTGATAGATGAACAGTAACAAATAAAAACTGAATACTGCAAGTGCAGTGGAGAATCAATGGAGACAATGTAGACACCAGCTGAAGGAATGGATCAAGACATCAGAATTGGTGAGTGCAGCGACAAGATTGGATCCAAGGATTCTTTTCTTCAAGCACCGGTAGACTGCATGATTTTTCTTCTCTCTCAAGGCTACTCTCTCTTCTTCTTCTTCTCTCACAGCACTGGACTAAGTCCAATAGGTGCTCCAGTGCTGGGGCTGCTCTCACGCTACTTAGGAATATTCTTCGTAGATTGGTCTAGGGCATGTCATTTTGTGTACGGCAACAATAGCTCCTTCAGTTGAGGAAGCTTGGTATAAATAAGAAGATCAGTTGAGAAAACCTGGGAATATTGCACGCCAAGAAGTCTTCATTTGGACCAGTGGATCAACGAAGTATTCCCTCCAAAGCTTCCTTGAAGCGTGCGCCAGAAGGTGAGAACTAGAACGTCTTCTAGAGTGAATGCCATGTGTGATGGTTGTAATCAATAAGAGACAGGTGACCATATCCCATAACATTTAATGCGCTGCTTGCTGTGATCTTCCTATTGGCTGGTCGCAGCTTTAAGTACAAGGATAGGTACGATGGTAGACAGTGTCAAGGAGCAGACCAGATCTCCCTTTAGACAGCATCAGATATTTATAATAACTCTCCCTTAGATATGCAGTCTTCTCATTCTACTCAAATGTACTCTTCTGCGTACAATGGCTGGTTGGACAGCCCATTGGTCGACAGCAAGATGGTGGTAGACTGCGGAGTGTCCTATTCTCAATAGCAGACAGTATGGACAGGTAGATAGTGAAGACTTACATCACGACAGACAGAAGTGGCTCTTCCAGCTGGATTTCTGACAAAACCATCTCCAAAAGGTAGACAAATGAGTGATAGGATGGTAGAGCAAGGGTCAGACCTTGGGACGTGGTCCAGACTCCCAAATCCTTAATTTTAATGATTTGCGGTTCCTTTTTCTCTCTCAGGATGGCCCACTGATCTTACAGTTTATTGGCTTGTGGATTTCGGGAAGAACAAGGGTGTCGACCTCCTGTATGAAAAGAGTCGACACATCTTATTAGAATAGCCAATTGAGCACTTCCTGGAAGAACAAGGGTGTCGACCTCCTGCATGAAAAGAGTCGACACATCTTAGTAAGATATCCAATAGAGCACTTCCTAGAAGTACAAGGGTGTCGACCTCCTGCATGAAAAGAGTCGACACATCTTAGTAGGATATCCAATAGAGCGCTTCTTATAAGACAAACGGTGTCGACCTCTTGAGAGAGACAGGTCGACACATTCCTTTGACCTTCTTTGGCTAGATGGTGCTTGGGAATTGCGTGCTCCGATCTTGACTTGAATATGCTCAGACCTTGATGCTTGGACCTTGAGAAATGCTCAGACTTGATTTGAGCGTGAACCTTTAGCAGTTTGCACGGACCTTGTCTTGCTAGAAGGTGAACATGCACAGACCATACTTGTTTGAAGGAAGTATTTGCACAGACCTTCATCAACGTGCTTTAGACTTTGTCTTCATATGTGCACGGACCTTTTAGTGTTGAAGGAAGAATGTGCATCGACCTTGTATCGCATGGATGACAAGTGTGCACAGACCTTGTTATGTGCTGGCCGGAGGTTGCACCGACCTTGATCTTTATAAGTGCTCAGCCCTTGGTTCATAGGAACAGAACCTTGCACCATCCTTATTTAGCAAAGGGCAAAACCTTAACTTGTGCTAGCAGAAGTTGCACCGACCACATCTTTCTTGGTCGCTGAGTAATGGCTGCAGTGTCGACACATCTGTTGTTGGAGTCGACACTTCTCTTATGATACTTCAGTGTGTGTATCATCTCCAGCAGTTGCATTTTCCTTGACTACATGGATTTATGTGAAACCATGATTCTACCTTGATTCTTTTGTAGCCTAATGCCTCAATCTTTATGTCAGTGTTGGCTTGACCTGAAATGCATGAGTGTTTGTTGCTATCAAATGCAAGTCAAACTATATTAATGAATCATAGTCAGACATCATCGAAACAAAAGAATGTTATACATAAGCCCAACATACATAGTCAGACATCATCGAAACAAAAGAATGTTATACATAAGCCCAACATACATAGTCAGACATCATCAAAACAATAGAGTTACACATGTTATACACATGCCCAACAACCTAGTACTGGGCTGCTCACTCTCTTCTCTTTTCTTCCTCACAAATCTTCTACTAAGGCTCTTTTCTTCTCTAAGGCAGCAGCAACATCTCTTCAAACAGGGTGTCCATATTTATAGATGAAAAGCGCAGAGAATTTTCGCTCGATCGGTCTACAATTTGATTGGTCCATGGAAGAAGAAGTTTTCTTCTCTTCAGCCCCTTTTTGATCTGTCCTCTGATTGGCCCAAGGCAAAGAGAAATCTTTGTCTGAAACCTTTTTCTAGATCTGCTTCCTTATTGTCTTGTGATAGAAAAGGACGGTCCTCTATCCCAGGTGCTTTGGCAGAGATAATCTGATTGGTTGACTGTAGAACCAAGGACCCCATGAAAAGTTACTTTTCCCAAATATGTTTCCTGACAAATCTTTCTCACAAAAAGGTGTTCTGACTTCCTTATCATGAAAAGGATAGTTCTCAGTCCTAGGACCTTCTTTTCAGACCTTGAGACACGAGTTCTGGAGCTTCCATCGTTGACATTGTGTGTTTGAGCAGACTTCAGTTTTATGAAGAACTCTTCATGTGCGTTGACGCACCAAGACCCTTGTGTCGATGCAGCTTCCCGTCTTCATGAGCTGCTGCGAGCCAAGGTGAGCATGCATCGACGTAGTGAGCGAGTTGGGTCGATGCATCTAGCCTTCCGCTTGAGCTTTCGCAAGCTAAGCGTTGTGCGTCGATGCACCCTCCTGGGTGCATCGACGCAACCTTGTAAAATTACGTCCAAAGCTGTTTCTGTGAGAAGCCCCTGTGTTGACCTACTATAAAAGTGATGTCAACTTATCTCCGTTTGACAGATGCTGGTGCTGAGCCTGCGTCGACGCATTAAGTTGCTTGCGTCGACACACTCATTGAAGTGCACTTGAAGCGGCCTTGCTTCTAGCTGCTGCGTCGACGTCATGGCTTTATGGTTTCAGGGTGTGTCGACTCCATTGTTGTTGTTGCCGGCCTAGCTACTAAATTATGTTGGCATTGGCTTTATGCTGCTTTGACACTGAATACTAGCTGTTTGCTAGCAGCTGCGTCGACCTGATTTGCAAACTTTGACATATCTGTTGGCATTCTTTGACATACTTTGACATGAACTCTATGCATGTTGACATCATCAAAACCACATTAGACTCATCAAAGAGTCATAGTCAGACATCATTAAAACCCAGGACACAACATTTCTCCTCATTTTTTATGATGGCAAGTATGAGTCATTGATGGCATTAAAATCACCATACAATGTAGACAAGTAGACATGATTCAACATGATAAGCATGATGCCACATTAGAATGATTCCACATTCTCTCCACATTTTCTCCAATATCAATGACTCCACATTTTCTCTCCCCCTTTGTCCTCAGCAAAGAGGTCATAGATTAATGCTAAGGACAGAGTCAGAGAGGTGCATATGAAGTAGCATGATACAAATTGATTAAAATTCAGATGCAAAGGGAACGTGTAGGCAGATTCAAACACAAAAGCCCAGTACGCATTTCAACTCAGCAAGCAATGAAGTCAAACAATATGAGGAACAGCATTGCATGAGGACAAGCATTAAGCCAGATGTAGAATCAAGGTGATCATACACTGACAGCCAATATATGAAGCCCATTGATACCAATTGATGAAACGAGAAATATTGATACTAATTGAAGAAGATTAGAAAGAATTCAGGAGCAGAATTGGCAGCAAAGAAGTTAGCAGACATGACCATACACGGATGCAGAGTTTTTAGAAATGGCCATAACAAGTAGTCATGAATACCAAATGTTGACAGAGTGGAGATTTTTTAGAGAATGCAGAAGTGATATTTCCAGGAATTGTTAGGATGGGAATTTTCATCCTAAAACATTGCTCATAAATGCAGAGTTATTGATTTTTAAGAGTCTTCTGTTATAGAGATACCAATGATAAGTCCCTTATCTTTCTGATTAGTTTAAGTCTGATGAATTTTGAGTTTTTCAATTTATGAATGTTGAAAAGTTTTGCATTCAAAATTAATAGAAATAAACCAATATTACATATTAAAGTTCAGGCTAACCTCCCTCCATCCTACTCATTCAATTCCATTAGCCCCTTTGAAAGTAACTACAATTAGTATTGAGGTTAAACACCTTGTGAAGTTTCTGATTTTATCCATTGGGTGCTACTATTTTCAATTTTTTTCTTTTTGCTTTTCTTTTCACCAGAGCAGTCAAGTGAAGCATGCACCTTTTAATGTGAGGATGCACGTTGATTAGACGTCAGCATCCCCAGTTACTCAGTGTAGTTCACCATTCTGCTTCATTTAGAGCAGAGATAGCAAGGCACTTCATGACTCCGTCCACTCCTACTTCATTGGTGGAGGGGCTCAGTTTCTTAGTGAACCTTTTGCCATTGCTCTGCCTTAGAGCATTGATTTTAGTACACACCTTTTTACGTGAGGATACACATTTATGAGACGCCAATATCCCCAGTTACTCGATGTGACTGAAGTCATTGCATTTATTATGTGCAGCCCTTTAGGAATTTTCAGATAGGATTGATGTTTAAGAGCAATACTGAATTAAAGTTGCTTAAACAAAGATGTCTTTGAACTTAAAATATACTTTCAGAATTAGAAGGCATAGCAGGACACAACATAGAAAAGTGGTTTAGGTCCATTAAGTTTAAATACAGCCACTTTCAAGACCATTTAGCTTTAAAGCTTAAGAACTCATTACACTTAAACCAACAGTTTTTATGTCTTGGGCAATCATAGAACTCCACAAAAGAAGATTCCTTTTGAAGTTTACTCTGATAAATGAACTTAGTGATAGATCGAAAATTCCACAGAATTCAAGTGTATTCAAGGAAATTGGGACAAGCAGCCAGGCATTGATCGAACAGAGGATGTTCCAAATATGTTCAAGCATGAGAATATATGCCAGATTGACAAATAACCAGGTTTCAGCAGGAATGCTCCCCCTAAATGAATGGCTTGCAAGAATGTTGTAAGAATAAGGATAATGATGCACATCTGAGAATACACACACAACTGATGTATCAGGAAGTCAATGGTGGTGTATGACAACAGAAGTGCAGATAAAATGGACAATACGTCAGGTCAGACTTGCTCTTCAAATAGGATGCAGATAGAAGTAGCTTGCACAAGGGTAGGTCGACCCATGATAGTGAGTGAGTCAACCTGGTTTGCAGCCAGGATGATTTTCAGAAACCTTCAGGTCCAGATGGCAGTGGTATTGCAAGATTTTGAATTTATTCAGCAATTTTTTTTTAATAACACATGAATCATGGCAGAGCTTTCATTTTGCAAACATGACAATTGAAACTATATTTGCATAATAAAAAGACAAATTCAAACATGCTCTCAAATTTATTTAACACTTAAACTCCTCCTCAAAAGATCCATTGTTCAAGAAACACACAAAGGAGACATACAATTGCAAATATGAACAATTTATCAAAACAAATCAAGCTTCCCCTGAGAGTATGCAGTCAATTCAGATGTCAACATGATGATGATCTTGAAACTTCAGATGCGGCAGTATGCAAGCATCCAGACTAAGCTCTTGTGCTGACTCCCCCTTACTTTGTGCATGGACTTCAAAATGCCTTTGTGAGATTTAACAAAGGGGTATGCAGCCTATGACTTATATGAACATTCGACCTATAGTACTGGGCGGAGAACATGATCCGAGGATCACCTCACGCATAGTGATAGTTTTCAATTGGACTTAATCGAGCCTTCCACAAATCACCATTCTATATACCAAAGGGTCATGACATGATGATGCATTAAAGGTACAGTTCCTTCCCATATGACAATTTTCAACCTCCCCCTTAGCATGACACGCAAGAGACTGTATGAGTGCATAGTTTTCAATTGGACTTAATCGAGCCTTCTACAAATCACCATTCTATATACCAAAGGGTCATGACATGATGATGCATTAAAGGTACAGTTCCTTCCCATATGACAATTTTCAACCTCCCCCTTAGCATGACACGCAAGAGACTGTATGAGTGCATAGAATGCCATTTATTGATCACAACACATGCAGACTCAAAATGTATGTGCAAGGCATTCTAATCTGAAGGGCAAACTCTCAGACTCCCCCTTAGTCCAATGCTCATGGAAGTTAGGACATGCAAACAGAAGATCAAATGCTTACATGAATGATGAGTTGGATTCCATTTCAGCCAAGACTGACATCATCAGAAGTATTTGCGCATATGGCTGCTAGGAGAGTAACAGGCTAAACCACAAGCTTTGCAGATCATTAACAGCAAACTCATCATCTCATTATTTCCATCAAGTCTAGATATTTTCAATATCTAGATGATTCAAAAGAGCCGGTCAGATTTTCATGTTCAACCAAGGAGAGGTTTTCAGCAATCCAGAGAGGAGTCTTTCAACTTGTGCAGAATATATTGAAAGCAAGAAAAAGCTTAACTGTAATAACTAAAAGAGAACCTAACATGCAGATTTAACATGAATTGAAATTTTTATTTACAAACCTGTGCCTTGAGAAACCCTTTTTAACCGACCTTTATTCAGCTCCAAGGCGTCCTGCAACATAAGTTATCATTTTATATTTTTTGGTACCCAAGTCTTCTTGGGTCCTGGCGAGTTAGTAGCACTCCTACCAGTCAACTTCTTTCCCGTTTTCATTGCCTTCACATCATCAGCTTTCATGCAAAGGCAGTCATCAATTATGTGCCCATAGTTACCATAGTAAAAGCAGCACACAAGGGATCTCACATTTTGCTTATGTGCATATCCATTGAATCTTTGTGGGTAAATAGAGATCTTAGTATTTTTGGCATGGGAAAGAGTTCTTCTTTTCAATTGCCAACAATCCTTGACTGTGTGGCTAGTTTTTCCGCAATGAACACAACAAACAAAAGATTTCACATTCTTCTTCTTCAATTTCCAGTAGTTTGACACTAAGTGTCCATGCTTTTCACAATGATGACATTGCCAAGATGGAGTTTTCTTAGTAGGTCTGTTATTATGTCTGAAAACAGGTTTCCTCTTGCATGCCATTAGTTCATCATTTTTCATGAGATGACAATCATGCATGATATGACCATGCATACCACAATAGAAGTAAGAAATATTCATTCTTAGTGATGCATGAAAATGTCTAGCAGGAACATTATTTTTCTATTTTTGACCTAGCCTCATTTTATTTTTTTGATTTTTATTTTGTTTTTGATTTTTCTGAACAGCAGATGATTTTGGGTAACACTACATGTACTGGCTTCATTCGAACTGGATACAAAAGAAGTATACAACTTGTTTTCAAAAGCCTTTTTATTCACTAGATTGTAACCCGGCCTTTCTCTTTAAAAGTTCACTTTAGTTCTCAGGATTTTGTCTAAGTTTTCTTTGTCTTGGATAAATTTTGACAGTGAATTTTTTAGATCTTTGATTTCATTTTTCATTGAAGAGATGTGCAGTTCTGAACTAGCCAAATCCTCCTCACATGCAACAAGCTACTCATTGAGCATGGCATTCACTGTTTTATAGTTCTCAATTTCTAGTTGAAGCTCATTTAGTTTTTCAGAACTATCATTAATAGTCACATGCTTCCCCTTTTCGTAAGCACTCATTTTTTCAATCAACACTTTATTGTGTTCCTCTAATTCCTTCTCAACTTCTTCTAACTAAGACATCTTAACTGTTAGAGCTTCATTTTCAGCTCTCATACCACCGTCCGGCTCTTTGTGTGATTCTATGATCATCAAAAGAGATTCATTTATCTCTTCTAAAACAGAACAATTCTTACAGGATGAGCTGTCATTGGGGATGTTTTCAAGCTTCTTTCTCAATTTTTTATTTTCAGATTTTAACTTTTTGTATTGTTTCACTAACTCATCATAAGCATCGATAAGTTCTTCAAAGGTAAAGTCTTCTGAGTCAGAGCTTACCTGGGATGAGGATGGATCACTTGGCTGGTCAGTGCTGTCAGCCATTAGGCTGTTGTGCTTTTCTTCTTCTTCATGGATACTAACCAAATCATCCAGGATTTCTTTAGCTGTACTGCAGGTAGACACGAAAGGGAAAAACCTGGGATCTACTACATCTTTTATCAAGTTCAAAGTAGCGAGATTATCAATGCTTTTGGTCCTATGTTCAACAGACCATTCAGACTCATCGGATGGCAGCTCATGAGGACCGTGGGACATCAGATTCCATAATCTCGGATCAATGGAGTTAACAAAGACACATATCTTTCCTAGCCAAAGAGTGAAGTTAGAGCCATTGAAAATTGGTAGGGAAGACATAGAAACTTATTCAGCTAGGAAACACATTATATCAAATGCACGGGGATCTTCTCTGCAGATCGTTGGATCTGTATATGGCAGAGACCTACTCTGATACCACTTGTTGGGTGCGCCAATAGGATCTAGAGGGGGGTGAATAGATCCCTTCACAAATAATGCCCAATTTAAAACTTAAACCTGGTTACTCAAGGAGAAGCAGAACAACGGAACACAAATGTTCCCAGTAGAATATGCTGAACAGGAAGTAACCAATCCTTTACAATAGATGATCACAACACACCATGAAGAAGATGGATCATGCCAAGTTGTGTGTGATCACAGTGATGAAAACATAAGGCTCGATGACTATCTCTATGCAGGACAGCGTGCAAGTGTTTGAGTGTGAATGGGAACAGGGCCTATAGGAGAATGTGTGTGCGATGCACAGACAAACAAGAAAGTGTGCATATCTGAAATATACAGGTTCTTGCGAATGGGGATGGAAGATAAGGAGCAATCACACAGGCACACACCACTGCACAATATTTTTAAGGTGGTTCAGTCTGTAAACCCACAGATCTACGTCTACCCCTCACCAAACCCGGTTGTTGACACCTGTTTTCAACCTGCAAGTTGAGTATTTCTCTTATCCATATTTTATGATGTCCTGAATTACATGTTGTTTCGGAGTCTTCCTTTAGTGTAATAACCCTGGTAATTACCAGATTTTTTCTGGAATTTTCTTGGAATTAAATAGAATTATTAAGCATTTAAAAAGGCTTAATGGGTTAGTAAGTGAATTATGGGCTAATTAAATTAATTTACAGGCCCTATATTAACCAAAGGGTTAAGCCCACATAAACCAGGCCCATAGACCCAATTCTAAGACATTTTGGCCTAAGCCCACTTCCAGAGACGTAATTAGGGCTATTTTCAGATTTAAAATAGATAGATAAGCTAATTAGGGGATAAATAGTAGATAAATAGAAAATTCTAAAATTTTTGGATAAAATGCCAAAAGGTGGTCTATCGAGCTACCACGTTCTGATAGAAGCGGTCCGCTCAAGACCGCGCTATGCTTCTGTGAACGGGTGATGTAGAAACGTGGAAAAATGAGATTTTTACCACCCCAATCGCCTAGGATCGAAGTGCTTTGGCATGTAAACCTATCTAGGTCTCTTGGGGGTTCGAATTGATGCCCTATAGGACTCCTAAATTGATCTAATCTTTTAGCCCTAGGTCATTCCCTATAAATAGGACCCATAATCGACCTGCGTGAACTCTCGTTTTGGCTCGCCAAGTTCGATGGTAAGGTAGTGTTATTTCTTGTCAGTCCTTTAGAAATTTTCGTTCCCTTTAGTATTGTCTAACTCCCCTCCAAATTTCATGCTAGGAGATTAAGCCGTTGAGGAGTTAGAGGGTCTGCAAGTAGCTATTTCTTTGCGGGACACACAGGAATAAGCGTGTTCGTCCGGTAAAGATCTGAAGTTTAGGGACCTTAGCAGAGGTAATTTCATGTCTATCCTTTAGAGTTAATCGTTCCTCTTTATGCCTTCTAATCTTCCTCTAAATTTCATAAAATTAGATCAAGCGGTTAAGGAGTTAGAAGGTCAGGAAGTTGCTGGTTCCACGTAGGATGCGCAGGAACGGTAGCGTACTTCCAGTCAGAAATTTAAACTTTAGGAGCAACCCTAGAGGTAGGTTATCTCATGAACGGCTTAAACATCAAGTTAAGATTAAAAGCCCTCTAATCTTGTTCAATTTCATGCTTTCTACGTTGAGTATTTGATGTTTTCCCATGACCGTGCAATAGCCCTTTTTGTTCATGTTGTCCATAACATCTTAACTAGAAAAGATAAGAACTTTGATTAAATCCATGCCTTCCTATACTTTAGAATCATGCTATCATGTTTTAGCCTAGTTTTTCATGTGTTTTGTGTTATTAATTTACCCTAAAATAGGCCATGCACGCACTATTTATCTTCTATCTGTTGCAGACAGAAGGCGGTCCATCAGAGACCGCTACTGTCAAGAGGCGGTTCCAGATAGACCGCTATTTGCAAAAGGTGGTTCTCGCTAGACCATTTTCTATTTTTTGTTAACCCTAAACAGAATACAAATCAGCCTTATAAATATATGCTAAGCCTAACTAATTAGGTTCTATTCCTAGTTATGTCATTATATTCATGATTTTGGTTATATTATGCATCAATCACGGTAGATTTTATGCCCTTCATGTTTTAGAAACTTATTTTAATCTTATGCTAATTTCATGCCAAAATCATATAGTCTTGTATTAAAGATATTTTTATATGATTTATGGAACTTGTTACATTGATGTTTGATCACTATTTTTACATGATTCATTCTCATCTCTAGTCTTTCTTAAGTACATAGCACGTATCCTTGTAGATATTTTATCTACCCCACCCCCAAGCTAATAAACATATGCATATGGGCTTGAATGTATGAAAAAAGGAAATGGGCGATGCAAAGATAGAAAAACTTACCGTGATCTCCACCAAGGGTTGATAATGCCAAAAGTACAAGAAAAGGAAGCCACGGCGCCGTGTACCTTGGAAAAGGATGAAGACTTGATCGTGCTTGATATAGGGATGCGGGAACATTGTGGGATTAACCCCCTCTCCTTCTAGCCGGCTAGAGGAAGAGGGCCTCACGTTCTCTTGCTCTCCTACAAAACAAAGATCAAGCACAAAGGCAAAAACCCATTAGAATATGCAAGTGTAGTATCAAATCCCACAGTGGTAAAATAGGGTTAGAAATTGAGGGAGAACGTACCGGGGGGAGGTTTTAACCCCTGTGGAAGGGTGGAAACAATAGGTGTGTGTATTGTTATGAAAATGAAACAAAAAATCACGCAACACAACTGTGGGAATATGCCATGTAAAATGGAGAAAAATACAGAAAGTGCAGAAAATAGATATTTGTGATGATTTTGGAAATTGGGAGGACAAAAACTAAGAGGAGAAAGAGATAAAACGAGCCCTGAGCGATGGAAATTGAAGTTAATACTTCCCTCTGCAAGATGGGGTCGAAGAGTTGAGTCAACGTCGCAGCATGGCTTCGCCCCATGTCCAGAAAGAGGCACCCTTCGCGTCTTGCGAACTGGGCATCTATTTATAGGAGAAGGAAACCCTAAGGTTTAGATCTGAGATAAACACCCAATTTTGAAGATATAGATTGATAAATCTCGAGACAATAGTGGGGGTAAGAGTCTCAAATTGAAGGAAACTGAGGTGGAGGATTATCTCCCTTGAAATCTGTGCAAGATAGGGCTCCCGGAGAGTCCTGGGGCGAAGAAATCAGAGTTCAGGAGGTTCTGGGCTCTGTCTCGAAGTAGCGGTCAGTCGCAAGACCGTAACTAGAGTATGACGGTCAAGTGAAGACCGCAACTAAGCAGTAGGATAAGCATGCCCACAGTTGCATTGGCGAACACGACGTTTCGGAGAAGACAGGTGTTTGGTGGTCTTATAAAGACCGCCAAATGCCTTTAGCGGTCAGCCAGATGGCCGCCAAACAGAGGAGAAAAGAGGCAAATGGCGGTCCCAGTAAGACCACCATAATCCCCCTGCTGAGATAGCATAGCTCAGGCGTCGGGGATGATGGGAAAGGGTCCTGGAACCGAGGGAAATTAGGGAGGATGGTCTGGAACTTGTAGAAGATGGCTTCTAAGCTCAAGGGGCTTGGGAAATGATCAAGAAATGTGTTTGAAATAAGATCAAGGAAGCTATACAACAATGGGTAATTCGAGGCATCACGAAGGTGAACGAGAGTAGAACTCGACTTGTAGGCTTAAAACGGGTGTCAAAAATCCCGATGCGTGGCTATTAGTTCCACTTGCACTTGATAGGAACACTATCTTGGACTTGTGATCCTCTTGGAAGGATATTCCTTCTGCCGGACTAGGTGATCATGTTTCAAGGCCTCCGTAAGTCTCCGTGAGCATGGGATTCCCACTAGGACGCCGAGTTTGTTGTACCCTAAAAACCCGATGGTCTATAAAGCACTTGTGTTACCGACGTTTTCTGCACTCTGGACTAAGTCACGGCACTCGGGTGACTGCCACCTTCAGGTAGAGGTTCTGGCGTGACCACGTTCTTCCAGTGATTCCACTACGTCGACGCTTCTTTCTCCTGGCGTCGACCCCGTCAAGTAGCGGTCTTGACCTGACCGCTATCTTCAAGAAACGGTCCTAGAATGACCGCGTTCTATATGCATGTTGTTCAACCCTAGGTTTGACCCAAGGGTTGGTTCTACTCTATTCCTAGATGGTCCTCTAATTATCTGGAACCTACAACCTTGTTCAATAAGTTATTAATGAATTATGGAAGTTAATGAACGTACCGTTATGCCGTCGGATTCCTCCCATAGCATGACCTTGTCCTTAATTCATTCTTGGACTCACTGGTTCATATTTGGTGCATTCTTACCTTGATAATTGTTATCATGAACTTGTTGTTGGAATTGGATATTATTGACCTACATTATTATTTCTCGTGGAAGTAACTTGATTTATAACTTGAAGATGCAAGGGCGGGCACGAACGGTGCCAAGGGCTCGATGCTAGCCCCCTCGGCTGATGACTGGAAACATACTGTAAACCATAGGGTATGATGAACACTGGCGTTGCATTGTGCCAGGAGTACTTTTTTTATAAATGGGTGAAATCCACGAAGTTATCTTATGAAATTTACATACTTGCTAGTACATTCTTGTTACATGACTTTCTGGTGCATAGCCTTTATGGTTATGAAAAAGTACATCCTTGATACATGCTGGTACATTCTCGTTCATTAAAGGCCACCTTACAATCTCGCTTGATCATGCTCCCATATTCTCTCATATCTCTATATTTGCCTTGTGATTTATGGTTACTTTGGTTTACCCCATGTTTTATCGTATTTTACATTCTTACCTTTCATAGAGCTAAAATGTTAATTACTTAAACTTGCCTTCATGTTGATACGAAGATACCTACTGGACAAGTGTGCTCATTCCCTACTTTGCCAATCTTTTTAGGAAACTCTAGCGGGTCGGATTCAAACTATTCAAGTGGCGAGTCCGAGAGTGAATGAAGATCCGAGTGAAGCCTAGCAACGTCTTATTTAGAGTCATATTGTAATCTAGGACCTTCACTATAATAGGTGGTGAAGTTGATCATGTTATGTAATTTTTCTTTTCTTGAGTTTAGAGTATAGAAAGTTAAGTCAAGTGTCGTTGTAAACCTTGAGTATTATGATTTAATAAAGTGGGAATTTTTAGTACATTACATTGTGTTCACTCTTCTTATGTGTGAATGATTAGCGCTCTGATTATCTTGCTAGCTTGAGGCATATTGCCGACAGTTCACGTTCCCGACTTAATTTCGCTGCATATCTCGGGGCGTGACAGTAAAGTTGGTATCAGAGCCTAGGCTTAAGTAAGTCCTAGGAAAATGCCACGTCATAGGTTACGTCCAAGATTTAAGGACCCATACTTATGAACTAGGAAGAAATTTCTGAACCCATAAGAGAGTGTGCAGAGCCCGGGATGAGCTAGACTTCTAAAAATTTATTTCTAGGTTAATCACCATAGATTTCATTAAAAATAACTAATTGTTTATTTTCTTAGGCACCTTACTTACATAATGGCCGAGAAACGTGCAAATTGGGAAGCTATGCAACAGACTATTCTTGGTCTCACCCAGGCCCTGCAGACCATGGCTTAGGCTAGCGCGCGGCAGGCATCAGTGACTTACATTGCAATTTTTGAAGCACGAACCCTCCACGGTTCTCTGGATCGTCAAATCCAGATGAAGCGGGAAATTGGATCAATGAGATGGATCGCATATTCAACGTCATGCAATGCGCGATCCAGGAAAAGGTCATTCTTGCAACATTTCAATTGAATAAGGATGCTTGAACATGGTGGAAGACCACTTCAGCCCATCTTCATAATGCCCCAATCACTTGGGAGGAGTTTCGTGAACTCTTCTGAGAAAAATACTTTTCGCAGCATGTACGTAAGAGGAAAGCTGCGGAATTCGCCTCCCTACGGCAAGGAATGATGACCATAACGGAATATGAGCTACAATTTTCTCGCCTAGCACCTTATGCTCCACACCTTGTGGCTACGGAGATCTTAAAGGTCAACTGATTTATGGATGGGTTACGCCCATCTTCGTCAAACAACTTGGCCCTTAGAACATACGGACCTATACCGAGATGGTTCACCAAGCCCACTTATGTGAGAGGACCTCGGAAAAGGTTGAGAAGTTTACAAGACGGGGCGAAGACTCAAGCCACAAGCGGGAGAAGAGGGGAAGGAAGGAAGAGAAATTCCACATCACGGGGACTTACAAATCCCGCGACAATAAGAAGTGGTCTCGTAATGGTAATGGGAATGGCAAGAATAAGAAGATAAAGGAGGAGGAAAAGCAAGTCATGACGGCTTGCACGTTCTGTGAAAAGTTCGGTCATTCAGCCGAAGAGTGCTGGAAGCACCGCGACGCTTGTTTACGCTGTGGAAGCTAGGAGCACCGCATGTCGGATTGCCCCCTCATGAAAGAACAACCTTCTAATGGCGGTCATAGGCGACATGCTCGTCTTAATGCCGTGCTAGATGAAGAAGCGCCAAAGGACGATGGTTTAATGGAAGATACTATTCAAATTTATTCCCATCCTATTTTTATATTATTTTATACTAGTGCTTCTCATTCCTTTATATCTACTACTTTTGCAAAAACTTTACCAGTTTCGCTTATTCCTCTACCTTCGGACCTAACTATCACAACACCCTTAGGTCCTGGAACTAAACTTACAACCCACTACCCAAATAGTGAGGTAACAATAGAAGGTCATAATCTCCCAGTGAATCTTGTATGTCTTGACATGGAAGGCTACGATGCCATTCTAGGCGTAGATTGGTTATGTGACCACTATGCCAATATCAATTGTCGCAATAGTAGAATTTCATTCCACAAACTGGATCTTCCATGGTTTTCTTTCCTTGGCATCAAGTATAGGAAACATCCTATTCTTATTTATTCTCTTTACGCCTGCAAACTTATCTCACAGGGTTGTGAAGCTTTCCTTGCTTCCGTAATTATTACCGAGTCTAAGGAAATCATTCTTGAAGATCCCTATAGTAAGAAAGTTCCACGATGTCTTTCCATCCGAATTACCCGATTTACCGTCCGAAAGGGAAGTAAACTTCTCTATTGAACTTATTCTTGGAGCAGCACCTGTTTCAATAGCTCCCTACAGGATGTCCCCCACGGAACTTAATGAGTTGAAAAATCAACTTCAGGAGCTACTAGAGAAGGGCTTCATTCGACCCAGCACATCCCCTTGGGGTGCGCCAGTTCTATTCCTCAGAAAGAAGGATAGATATCTTAGGCTGTGCATCGATTACCGGCAACTAAATCAACTCACCACCAAGAACAAATATCCGTTTTCAAGTATTGATGAGCTGTTTGACCAGATTTCTAGTGCAGACTATTTCTCTAAGATCGACCTCAAGTCTGGTTACCATCAGCTCAGAATTAGAGATGAAGATATTTATAAGATCGCATTCCATAGTAGATATGGACACTATGAGTTCGTGGTGATGCCGTTCAAGTTAACTAATGCCCCTACAGCATTCATGCAACTCATGAACAATGTCTTTCGGCCCTATCTCGACCGATTTATGGTCGTCTTCATTGATGATATTCTCATATACTCCAAGACCAAGGAGGGACATTAAGAGCATCTAAGGATAGCTTTACAAACACTAAGAGAACGTCAACTCTACGCAAAGCTCTACAAATGCGAGTTCTGGCTAAAGGTGGTTTCATTCCTTGCCCACATTATCTCAAAGGAAGATATTGCTATGGATCCTTCTAAAGTTGAAGCCATCAAGAATTGGAGCCGGCCGACAACTGTATTTGAAGTTAGAAGTTTCCTTGGTCTGGCTGGCTACTATCGGCGGTTCATCAAAGATTTTTCAAAGATCGTTGTTCCTTTGACTAGTCTTTCAAGAAAGGAGAACCCCTTTATATGGTCAAAGATTTGTGAAGAGAGTTTCTTGACTCTCAAAGAACATCTCACTACGGCGCCCGTCTTGGCACTACCTGTCGAAGGTGATGGTTTTGAAGTTTATACAGATGCATCAGGTATTGGCCTTGGTTGTGTTCTTATGCAACATGGCAAGGTAATTTGTTATGATTCATGGCAGTTGAAGCGACACGAAGAAAATTATCTAGTGCATGATCTGGAGCTGGCCGCTGTTATTTTTGCTTTAAAGATATGGTGACATTATCTCTATGGGGAGAAATTCATTATATTTTCGGACCACAAAAGTCTGAAATATTTTTTTACCCAAAAGGAGTTAAACATGCGGCAAAGGAGATGGCAAGAGTATTTGAAGGACTTTGACTTTACTATACAATACCACCCTGGCAAGGCAAATGCTATAGCGGATGCCCTCAGCAGGAAATCACTAGCAACTCTCTCAAGTCTAAGGAAAGGTATGACCTATCTTATAGAAGACTTTGCTCATTTGAATCTAGATATTGATATAGAAGAATAAAGGGGTGTTATTGCTAATATCCGGTCACAACCTACATTTATTGAAGACCTAGTCAAGATACAAGATATTGACCCCACATTAATGGAGATCAAGACTAATATTGATCAACGGCCAGAATTCTCCATCGCAACCGATGGAAGATTATTATTCAACGGTCACATTTGTGTGCCTGATGGGAATCAACTCCGAGCATGTACATTTTATTTTTGTATTTGTGTCTTTTTATTTATTTTTATATCCTGGGGGAAGTAGATTCTCAATTGTAAGGCCTTATGAGCCTATTTGTTCCTCCTTAGGATTGTGTGGGTTTATGTGCAAAATGCCAGGTCGACCTGCAAGGGGGCCCCCACTCCTATCCTATTGGTCCACCTCATCCATGTGGGGCTAGTCAAAGGCCAAGGTGGCATCTAGAAAGTTTGACAAGTCAATTGACACATGGGGGAGACAAGTGATTTAAAATGTCAAGGGTAGGCCACCTACCACACCCACCTAGTCAAGGCCCCCCCCCTACTTTGCTCCATTTTAATTTTTTTAAAAAGGCCATTAGAACTAATTAGTTCTACACCTTGTATACCCCTCCCAACCCTAGATCTGAAGGCATTAGTGGTCATTTTCCATTTATTATATAAGGCATGCAATTTCCATTTGTGTGAATTAATGAAGAAGAAAATATTGTGAATTGCCTTGGAGCTTGGTGCGCCCCCTCCTCTCTCCCTCTGGTTACTCCCTCCTCCTTCAAGATTTCAAGGTGGAAACCCCTTTTATCTTAGCCCCTCTATCTCTAGATTCATCTCTGGTGCCGCCGCCACCGTTCGTGCCGCCATCGAGCCGCCGCGAAGCCGCTTCCGAAGTGATGTCCAAGGTTCTGTTCTGCTGGACAGAGGTTCACTCCGAGATTTTTAACTCCCAACTCCGACATCATCTGGAGTTGATATTTTCAGGGTTGGTTCTCCACTTGATCCCCAACCTCCAGTAACATTATCCTATCATTTCACCATCTTTTTATATTTTTATATTTTCATGTCTTTCTATCTTCCTGATCTGTCCCTTTTCAGATCTGTGTAGCAAAAGCTTAGTTATTCCCCCTTTCGACCCCCTTCTTGATTTTTATTTGAATCCCAAATTTATTGGAGGTTATGTACACCATCCCCATCCTCCACAAATTTTCTTCGAATTTCAAAAGCCCTCTACCTATTTTTAGAAATTGTGTCTTTTCCCCAATTTCAGTTTTGTCTCTACTGTCCAGATCCGATCCCGAGTCAATATAAAATTCCCAAAAAATCGAAACTTCAACTAAACCTTTCATAAAGTATATCCCCGTTTTCCTCTCTTCGGCCTCTACAACTTTCATGAAGAGATCATCTTCTGATTCGGAGGTCTACATCGCGATCAATGCCAACTCTCAGAAAAACTTAGTTCTGTCCTGAGTTTTCAGGTCCTGTCAACCTGCAGATTGAATAATCGACAAAGGCCATCAACGGGAAATTCAATTTTCTTTCTCTAGCCATAGATCGAAGGATTTCGAGCTATATTTCCAACGGTATCTCTTGTGCCTTGATCCGATGTCGGTGCTGATCGCAGCATCCATTCTCGCCAGGTCGCGCACTGTAAAACAGAAGCCACAGATCCGTGGGCAGCAAGTCCCACACAAGGAGATCGGAGCCGATTCGCCTCCCACGAGGATAACCAGCGCGCCGCCTTTCCAGGGAGTGCCCCTCCAGACGTCCCCATCACAGTGGTGCCGCTCCGGGCCCACACGGCCCCTCGGACCAGCACGTGGGTCCCACGATCGTGAGTACGTGTGCCACCGAAGCTCCATAAGAAGCTGGCCGTCAACCCGAACCCGCTACTCCCGGGTCCCATTGTGTCGCCCTTTACCTCCCTACGTGGAGTGGGCACTCATATTCATTGCTATAATATTTGTGTAATAATTGTTCCGGGAGTATCAGTTCGGCCAGGGTCGTCTTCCCCACGCCAAGAGCGTGGAGGTATCGTGTTCGCTCCTTACTCGGCACTTTGCTTAGTTCGTATATGCTTTATATGCCACTGCTAGAGAGCATGTGTTAGGTCCATTAGCTTGATATATTTATTTCACCGCTGCTGCGAGAGAGAGCGAGACCGTCCAGTGACCTGATCTGGGCACGAATTTGTGAGTTGACCACCCTAGCTCACTGTCGGTTTCTCAACCGTGCACGTCCGTACGCTTCCCTCGTTAGGGGCGATCGCGAGCTTGTTTAGAGTCCAAGGATCGCATATCCATTTGGAGTCGAGTCGCGTGTCCGTCCTGCATCAGTGCCAGATCATGTCGACACTAAAAAGTTGATTATGGAAGAAGCTCACAAATCAAGATATTCTATTCACCCCGGTGCTACCAAGATGTATCAAGACTTAAAAAGAAATTTCTGGTGGCCCAACATGAATAGAGAAATAGCGGACTTTGTATCATGCTGCCTCACTTGTCAGCAAGTTAAGGCGGAACATCTAAAGCCTACTAGAAAGCTACATCCCTTAAAAATTCTCGAGTGAAAAAGGGAGAGCATAGGGATGGATTTCATCATGGGACTGTCAAAAATAAGAGGTGGACATGATAGTATATGGGTGATCATAGACCGATTGACTAAATCTACACATTTTCTACCTATTAAAAGTCGATGGTCTGTGGACATATTAGCAGCATTGTATATGAAGGAGATTGTCAAGCCACACGCTGTTCTTGTCACTAATATTTCTGATCGAGACTCTCGCTTCACATCACAATTCTGGAAGGGTCTACAACATTCCTTGGGGACCCGACTCAATTTTAGCACTGCATTCCACCCACAAATAGATGGTCAAACTTAAAGAAAAAATCAGGTGATAGAAGATATGCTCAAGGCATCTGTTATTGATTTCGGTAGGAGTTGGCACGACCATTTGCCTCTAGTCGAATTTACCTACAACAATAGCTATCAAGCTAGCATTCAAATGGCACCATTCGAGACTCTATATGGGAGAAGTTGCCGCTAACCTATCTGCTGGAGTGAAGTTGGGGAAAAATAATTTCTTGGCCTTGAACTCATCCGGGATACCATCGAGAAAGTGAAGCTTATTCGAGAACGACTCCAGATGGCTCAAGATAGACAAAAGTCATATGCCGACAATAGAAGGTGAGACCTGGAATTTCAAGTAGGAGACCACGTGTTCCTCAAGATTTCCCCAGGTCATGGTATTCTTAGATTTGGCATCAAAGGCAAGCTCACTCCGAGATATATCGACCCTTTTGAGATTTTTGAAAGGGTTGGCGAGGTCGCATATCGGATTGGCTTGCCTCCTCAATTAGTTGGAGTCCATAATGTGTTTCATCTCTCGATGCTTCAAAGGTATGTTTATGACCCATTCCATGTTATAAGTCATGACGACCTAGCGATTAAAATGGATTTGACGTACGAGGAAAAGCCACTCAGAATAATTGATCAAGAAGTACGCAAGCTCCGAAATAAAAGTATTCCCACGGTAAAAGTCCAATGGAGTAAAAGACTAGACAATGAGGCAACATGGGAAACGGAGGAAGCTATGCGTAAAAGATTTTCGGAGCTATTTGATTGTAAGTATACTCTCCATAAAACCCATGCAATGAATTTGGGGACCAAATTCTCTTTAAGTGGGGGAGGGTGTAACAACCCTGGTAATTACCAGATTTTTTCTAGAATTTTCTAGGAATTAAATAGAATTATTAAGTATTTAAAAATGCTTAATGGGTTAGTAAGTGAATTATGGACTAATTAAATTAATTTACAGGTCCTATATTATCCAAAGGGTTAAGCCCACTTAAACGAGGCCCATGGACCCAATTCTAAGGTATTTTGGCCCATGCCCACTTCTAGAGATGTAATTAGGGCTATTTTCATATTTAAAATAGATAAATAGACTAATTAGGGAATAAATAGTAGATAAATAGGAAAATCTGAAATTTTCGGATAAAATGCCAGAAGGTAGTCTATCGAGCGATCGCGTTTTGATAGAAGCGGTCTGATCAAGACCGTGTTATGCTTCCGTGAACGGGTGATGTAGAAACATGAAGAAATGGGATTTTTACCATCCCAATCACCTAGGATCAAAGTGCACTGGCATGTAAACCTATCTAGGACTCTTGGGGGATCGAATTGATGCCCTATAGGACTCCTAAATTGATCTAATCTTTCATCCCTAGGTCATTCCCTATAAATAGGACCTAGAATCGACCTATGCGAACCCTCGTTTTGGCTCACCTGGTTCGATGGTAAGATAGTGTTATTTATTGTCAATCCTTTAGAACTTTTCATTCCCTTTAGTATTGTATAACTCCTCTGCAAATTTCATGCTAGGAGATCAAGCCGTTGAGAAGTTAGAGGATACAAGTACTTGTTTCTCTGCGGGACGCACAGGAACAAGCGTGTTTATCAGGCAAAAATCTGAAGTTTAGGTGCCATAGCAACGGTAATTTCATGTCTAGCCTTTAGAGTTAATTGTTCCCGTTTATGTCTTCTAATCATCCTCCAAATTTCGTGAAATTAGATCAAGCGGTTAAGGAGTTAGAAGGTCGAGAAGTTGCTGGTTCTACGCAGGATGCGCAGGAACAGGAGCGTACTTCCAGTCAAAAATTTGAACTTTAGGAGCATCCCCAGAGGTAGGTTATCTCATGAACGGCTTAAACATCAAGTTAGGATTAAAAGCCCTCTGATCTTGTTCAATTTCATGCTTTCTACGTTCAGTATTTGATGTTTTCTTGTTGAACCCCCCCCCCCCCCCCCATGTGTGAAGATTTTAATGTGATAGCTTTTGATGATAACCAAACACTATATGTATAATTTGTCTTTGAACTGTTCTAGCATAACTAGTCTTGGCAAATGCTCAACATCTTTCAAGAAGTCATGGAACTTTGAAGGTTCAAGTACAACCTCATTGGGTAAGATTTCTGGGTTCAAATTGTAAGGCTAAATCTGACTCAAATTTGTGTTTTGATAGGACAAGGAATGTACCTCAAGTATTTAACAGTTTCAAGGACAATTGGTGAGATCAATCCTAAATTATAAGCTCTTGATCTTTTGATTTCAAAAGTTGACATTCATGCCTTAGAATCAAGTATTTTGATGGTATAAACCCAACTTGAATCCCCCTAGCTTGATCCTTGGACTTAGTGTGTGTTTAATTCATTTTTTGGAAGTTCAGGGACAAGGGTCGACCCCTGAGTGTTTAATTTTTCAACCCGCACGGGGGGGGGGGGGGGGGGTCATGAGGGTCGACCCATTGTTCTTGGCACATTAAACCTCTCACGAGGGTCGACCCTTTCCGGTTGGGGGTGGCGCCGTCAAAAATGACCTTCGTGTAGGCGCGCCAAGAGTCTTCTAACTCTAGTCCAACTGCCCCAAATCACTCCAGAAAATGTGGATCTGGTCCCTAGGCTGTCTCTTGACTGTCCTAAACATATAAAACATCTTATTGGGTTGTAAACCCTAAGTGATTTTCGAGAGAGATCTGAAGTGCATTTTTGTTCTAACATTTGGGTGTACAGGGACGTAGCAACAGCTCCAACTCTTCTTCCACCTTGATCTGAGCGTGAATGTGAAGGGAAGAAGGTAGATTGTAACACCCTCAAATATAACTAAGTTGTACTCTATATCACCGAGGCGCCTTTTGAAGTATCGGCTCAGTTCTTGAAAAGAACTCCAAAGTTAAGCGTGCTTAATGGGGAGTAGTACTGGGATGGGTGACCTGCCCTGGAAGTCCTCCATTCTGGAGTCGATCACTGTTAGAAAGGGTCAAAACCGTGAGGCCGGTAGGTCAAAGCGGACAATACCTCGACGGTATAGAGTACGGGGCGTGACAGAATGGTATCAGAGCTATACCCCAGCTAGAAGTGTGGGAACTAAGTGCCATGCAGGGCAAAGTGCTACGCTATGGGAGCCACCTCTTGAACCCGCAATGGGACAAAGTGCTACATAGTGGGAGCCACCTCTTGAGCCTGTAGGGGCCAACTCTAGAGTCCTTCCTGCCTGGGGGTTTGATTGCGTGTTATATGTACCCAGTGACGAGGACGTCGCCTATATAAGAGGGGTAGATTGTAACACCCTCAAATATAGCTAAGTTGTACTCTATATCACCGAGGTGCCTTTTGAAGTATCGGCTCAATTCTTGAAAAGAACTCAAAAGTTAAGCGTGCTTAATGGGGAGTAGTACTGGGATGGGTGACCTGCCCGAGAAGTCCTCCATTCTGGAGCCGATCACCCTTAGTGAGGCCGGTAGGTCAAAGCGGACAATACCTCGACGGTATAGAGTACAGGGCGTGACACAGTCGCTTGGAGATTCTGGCTTGTTTGTGTCGGGTTAGACCTGGTTGGGCCGCTCTCAATCGTACATTTGTTGGGCTGCTAATTTACCCCTCTCCACCTTGCAAATCCATGGAACGGAAACCAACATCCTGAAGCGAGAGCTTGATCATCGAACTTCGAATAGCACGAGCTTTGTATTCCTTGCTTATCAGGATCAAGACGGGAAGGATAACAAGGATTAAGGTTCCTCGACACGGAGGAGCGACAGAAATCATATGTCACGTCCCAAGCTTTTAATATAGCGGAAGGAATCTCGGGAACGTGGACAGTTGGCTAGTATGCCTCAAGCAAGTAATATAATCAGAGCACAAGATAATCACATAAAAGTAATTGCACAAGTATTTCCTTAAACTCCAACTTTATTTCATCATAACAATAATAAAATACATAAGACCATTGCTTTGACCTCTTTACATCATAAGACTCAATAAATCAAAAATTATAATATGACTCGACTAGACACTAGATAACTAAGGCTTCTCTCATTCAATAGACCTTCAATCGCTCTCGGACCCGCTACTCGCATAATCCGAATCCGATTCACTAGTGTTTCCTGAAAAGATGAGAAAAGTAGGTATGAGCACACATGCCCAGTGGGTATCTTCGTATCAACATGATAGTAAAGTTTAAGTAATTAACATGATATCTCTATATCTTCGTATCAACTAGGGGATCATATTTTAAGTAAGGAATCTCAAGCTCACGAAGTCTTACGGAGGCCTTGAAACATTATCCCCTAGTCTGACAGAAGGAATATCTGGCGGAGAGGTTCACGAGTCCAAGAGAGTGTAGTATAGTGCAAAGTGTAACTAATGGTCGCATACCGGAGTAAACGCCATGTACTTATGAAAATAACTCAAGAGATGAGAGTGAAACGGTGAAACATACGGATGAAATCATGATATTAACACCTCATAAATCATGTAGAAAATCATTTAATTACAAAATCATAACATTTGGTATGAAATTACATAATAAAGAAAATTAAAGTTCTAAGACATGCTCATGCTATAATAGGGTGTTTAATAGGAAAAATAAACATAATTTTTAGTGAAAAATAACATTATTATATGCAAAAGTTTAACTAGGCTCAGATTGGCTAACAGAACCAAATAACGGTCAGGAGCTGGACGCATAGCGTCCCAGACGGTCTTGCGATAGACTGCAGGAAGGGTATATAGACGGTCATCTATTAGACCGCTAGGGTTCCTTGTGGTCCCGTTAAGGCCACCTTCTGTCTGGAGACAGAACTATAAAATAGTAAACTAAAGTGCTAACCTAGGTCATATTATGCATGGGAACGATGTAACACATGTAGTAAAGCATGCTAGAAGAATACTGGGCCGATAATATGCATAGGAAATTGTAATTTCAACAAGAATTACCTATTTTTCATTAAAGGGTTAGGCTCATGCATGAAAATTACACTAGTTGCGCAGTCACAATAAAACATTAAATTCTCTACGTATAATGCATGAAAATAACTAGAAATAGAGGGCTTTTATTCCTAACTTCAAGTTTGAGTCAATCATGAGATAACTTGCCTCTAGACTGGGCTTTAAACTTCGAATTTAGGGCTAGAAGTCAACCCTAATTTATCTTTATCCTGAACTAGATCAGCAACTTCGTGGCCTTCTATCTCCTGATTCCCTTCACCTAAGATCACGAAAATTGGAGGGTAAGAAGATGGTACTAAAAGGAACAATTAGTTCTAAAAAACCATTATCTAATTACCTCGTTTAGGGCTTCTAATTTCTAGATCTTTCTGGATCCGTTGTGTTGTGCCCCTATGGTCATTTGAGTCATCTTGCGGTCACTTGGGTCATTCGACATCATCATGTGGTCATTTGAGTTATTTGACATTCTTGATTTTGATAATGGCTAAACACTATTAGTCATTGTTATTTTTTACTCATATATGACTGACATACGTTATGTTTTGTTCATGACAGATATGCAAATGAATGGACAAGGAACGGAGTGGAGTTGGCAAAAGTGAAAGCTCAATGACAGTTAAGGTCAATGCACAAAGAAGCATAACCAAGAGAACCTAAAGTCAAAGACTCAGTTGACACCTTCTAGACTGTCAAGGGTGATGCTACAGACATGAATAGGGTGCTAAAGAACTTAAGCGACGGAGCTAAAGCAATTAACGGACCGACCCGGGAAAACCCAGGGTCTGCCCAGCTGGCGGTCGACCGCCAGCATAGGGGCGGTCGACCGCCCCAGTTAGCAGCCCACCGTCTGTAACTCTTTCAGTAGCGGTCGACTGCCAGCGTAGTAGCGGTCGACCGAAAATCCCAGGGAACATCCATCTATAGCGTTTCTCAGTAGCGGTCGACCGCTCGAAGCTATAGGTCGACCGCCAGCCCCGATGCAGCCATGTTTGACTTCGATTTCCACCTCGAGGCCAGCCCCTTTCCTTGTATTTGTTTAACCCCAAAGTCACCCAATCTTCCATAGATTGTGGATCTTGTCTGGGGGATGTCTAAGGACCATTCAAAGGTTATAAAACACATGCAAGAGGGTTAGAAACCCTAGTTGATCATTTGTGAATCCAAGGGAGATCAAAGGAGGCTACAAGGGTGAGAGGAGTTCGAGTACTGTAGCCGTGAACAGTACTCCGGGAAGAAGTTCTTCATCAAATCCTCAAGTGATTCAAGCTACTTGAAGATGAAATCAAGCCTAAGCCAAGAGAAGATAAAGCTGCATCCTTCATCCTCTTCATCATCTCAAGGGTGATATAAACTGCATCCTCAAACCTCTTCATCAACTCAAGAAGATCAAAAGGAAGATCCAAGCTACATCCACAGTCTTCTTCATCAACTCAAGGAAGATCATCTCTCAAGGAAGAAGACACCATTGAAGCATCCAACTAAAGCTCTAGCAATCTCAGACAAGATTTTTCTTCTTGAGCATATTCTATATCTTGTTTGATGATTGAGTGTTTTCATATTTGTTCTTTTTCATTTCATACAAACGATTGAAACTGAAGATCGTCCCTACCGGTGGTTAGTAGAAAGGCAATCGAAAGTTGTCCGATCTGCGGTGTTGACGTCCCTACCTGTGGTTAGTAGGAAGGCAATCAGAGGCCTTTCCGATTTGCGGTTCAGTGCGTGGCACTAGTGGAGCCTCACCGGATTTGGTGAAGGGTGGACGTAGGACTGGGGATTTAGTCTGAACTACCTTAAAATCCTTTGTGTTGTGCTTTGTTTATGTGATTGCTTCGTTCTAGATGCATGCTTAGGTTCAATCTCTATATTGCGTAATCATCTTGCTAAGCAAATCGTTGTGTCCTTCGTTAAGTTAGTTATATTCCGCTGTAATTTATTTTATCTAGCTATATAGAGGGTTGCATTGCGAAAAGAGGGACAGATCTATTCACCCCTCCCCTCTAGATCCGATGTCCACTACTCAACAAGTGGTATTAGAGCCTAATCTCTCATTATGGGGTCCAACGACCTTGAGGGAAATGGTGGATTAGCGTCCAAAGGTTTCTTACCTGAAGGACATTCTGTTAATAGACCTCCTTACTTTACTGGAACTAATTATCCTTATTGGAAACATCGCATGCATGTGTTCATTCGTGCTCAAGACTACGAACTTTGGCGAGTGATCAGAAAAGGTCCGTATGAGGTTACAGATAATGAGGACTTGTGGACCAAAGAACAAATAAGACAATCCACTGTCAACTGGAGTGCTAAACACATCATGCAATGCTCACTCCATCCAGTTGAATTCTCAAGAGTGGCTACCTGCGCATCTGCAAAACTAATGTGGGATAAGTTAGAGGTAATCTACGAAGGAACCTCTCAGGTAGGAGAAACAAAAGCCAACATTTTAGTTTCTGAATATGAAATGTTCCGCATGAAGCCTGATGAGTCAATTCAGAATATGTATGCTCGGTTAACTATGCTTACTAATAGTCTAACTGATTTGGGAAAGAAATACTCAAAACAGGAAATTGTGAGAAAGATTCTTAGATCATTGACTCCCGCAGGGCACACAAAGGCTCGTGGTTGAAGAATCGAGAGATCTCACAACTACCAAGGTAGATGAACTCATTGGGTCACTAATGACCTATGAGATCAACCTTAAGAACAAAGAGGCTGAGGTGCCTAAGAAAAAACCCCAAGCTCTTAAAGCAGGACCAAGCGGTCAAGACTCTTCTGATGAAGGTGAGGATTCAGCAAGTGAGCGAGATGAGGATGACGTAGCCATGCTCACACGTAAGTTCAGAAAATTCATGAGAAATGAAGGTAAGAGCTTCATGAGAGGAAGGTCAAAGGTAAGAAATGGTTTCAAATCTAATTCTGAAAACTCTAAAAAATTTGATAAAATCATTTGCTATTCTTGCAATAAACCAGGACATTTCAAGAATGATTGTCCCGACAGATTCAGAAAAGCCGAAAAATGGAAGGGCATGAAGAAGAACAAGGCCATGGTGTCCACATAGAGCGATAAAGAGGAAAGTGATGATGGAACTAGCTCCTCGGACAAAGAAAAAGAAGATCTATGTCTTATGGCCAAAGGTGACGAAGAAACTGATGTAAGTTCTCCATTTGAAGATTATACAATTGATGATTGGGAGGAAGCATATATACAACTCATGGAAAAATATGAAATGTACAAAAAGGAGAATAAATCATTAAAAAGGAAAATTAACTCATTTGTGCATGATCATGAAGTAAATGTCAAGAATCCTTCACTTGAAACTGAAATTGAAGATCTTAAGAAAATGATTGAGAACTTGGAGGAAGGAAGAAAAGAAATGGCTGACTTGGAAACTAAAAATGAAGATTTAAGAAATGAGATTGACAGCATGAAATTAAAAATGCAAAGCTATGAAAAAGATAGCAAATTGAGCAATGAAAAGTATGAAGCTGTCAAACAAGTCAACATTCAACTCCTGCAAAACATTGAAAACTTACAAAAAGAATTGAAGGATAAACAACAATCTTTAGAAAAAATTATGGATGGAAGAGAAAACCTAGATGCATTGCTAGGAACCAGAATGAACTTCAACAAGGAAGGGTTGTGTTTTGAACCTACAAACAAAAGACCAATTGGGCTAAAAACAGTCACATTTGTTTCCTCTTCTGATGCTTCAACCTCAAAAACAACATCCAAAGGAAAAGAAAAGATTGAAGAGGTAGTAACTGAAATTCCCAAAAAAATTGTCCAAAAACCTAAGAAACGTCGACCTTCCCCACAGCATAGGTCAACACTTCTATGGCTATTGCAAGCTCAATCTTCCAGATATCACCATATCTGGATTGCACATTCATATAGGCCAACACCACCCTACTTTTAGAGAAATTGTGATTCATGTGTTCACCAATCTTATAAGTCTCAATCCCCTAGGTGGTAAAATAATCACTTTCAACCCAAAACCAACCAACGGCCTCAATGGTTTAAGAAGCAAACCTCCTCAAACTTCCACAAAATCCAACAAAGAGCTTTTAAATAAAAAGTGAATGTCAAGATTGAAAAGAAAAATCAAATCCTTGCTCTAAGCAAACAAAACATGAATGTTAAGAAGATTTGGATTCCAAAAGAAATGGTTTCATGTTTTAAAATTTGAAAAGTTTGATGGGACCCAAATTTGGTTGGGTTCCAAACACCATTGCTTAATTGCTTGTGCGGGAATGTCTTGCAGCCATGCATAACATGTGGTACCTTGATAGCGGCTGTTCAAGACACATGACTGGAGACAAATCAAAAATTTATCTCTTGGAGGAAAAGGAAGGAGGATACGTCACATTTGGAGGGAACAACAAGGGAAAAATCATTGGAATAGGTAATGTAGGTAAGAATCTCTCCAACTCTATTTGTAACGTGCTGCTAGTTGAAGGTTTGAAATACAACCTGCTTAGTATAAGTCAATTGTGTGATAAGTGTCACAAAGTGTTGTTTGAATCTCATGAATGTAGAATTCTTGAACCAAAATCTGACAAGGTAAAATTTTCTGGTAAGAGAGTCAACAATGTTTACATGATTGACTTAGATGATCTTGCTTATTCAAACCTTTATCTTACTGCACCAAAATCTGAAATTGCATGGTTATGGCATCGTAGACTAGGACATGGTAGTTACAATGTCTTACATAAACTATTAAAGCATTCAATGGTGAAAGGGTTGCCTGAATTATCATTTAAACAAGAAAATAAGTTGTGTGATGCATGTGCCCTAGGTAAACAAACAAGAAAATCTTTCAAAGGAAGATCTGAAAATACATCATCCAAACCACTCGAGCTAATTCATATGGACCTGTTTGGCCTAACCAGAACTACTAGCTTAAGTGGTAGAAAATATGGATATGTCTTGGTGGATGACTTTTCTAGATTCACATGGGTTTTCTTTCTCACACATAAAAATGATACTTTTGATGAGTTTCAGGCACTCTACATGAAGATAAACCAGGACGGTGAGTTTAAAATTTCCAAGATTCAATCTGATCATGGTGGTGAATTTGAAAATGCTAATTTCTATCATCTTTGTAGGGTTGAAGGCATTTTCCACCAGTTTTCTTCACCATGAACCCCAGAGCAAAACGGTGTAGTTGAAAGGAGGAACCGAACACTTATAGAAATGGCAAGAACCATGCTTGCCGAACGGCAACTTCCAAAGAAATTTTGGGCTGAAGCGGTAAACTCGGCATGTTATATTATCAACCGCTCTATGGTAAGGCCACACACCAAAAAGACTCCTTATGAGTTGCTAAAAGGTAAAAAGCCTTCTCTCACACACATGAAAGTATTTGGGTCAAAATGCTTCATCCACAACAATGACAAAAGAGACTTAGATAAATTCGAGCCCAAGAGCGATGAAGGTATATTCCTTAGATATTCTGATAGATCAAGGGCTTATAGAATTTATAACATTAAGAGTCAAACTGTGGAAGAATCACCCCATGTTTCCTTTGATGAATATCATGATGATTCTAACAATGATAACTCTTACAGGAAAAACGATGAAGATGGGGAATTCCTAAGCATGAAGGACAAGAGTGATCCTCCACAAGAAGAAACAAAAGAAGATGGTGACCGAGCTGAATCAAGCAATGCAAGGGATCAAGCTCTATGAGAAGGTAATGATTCTACAAACATTAGAATTCTTAAAGATCATCCTTTAGAAAATGTCATTGGTAGCTTGATTGACCCACCTAGAACACGGTCACATTTTAGAATTGTGGAAGAATTAGATCAACTTGCTCTTGTCTCTCAGCTTGAACCCAAAAATATTGATGAAGCATTAAAAGATGAAAACTTGATAAATTCAATACAAGATGAGTTAAACCAGTTTGAAAGAAATAAAGTTTGGCATATTATTCCTAGACCTTCATCACAATCTGTCATTGGCACTAAATGGGTCTTTCGGAACAAACTCAGTGAGGATGGTAAGATAATAAGAAACAAGGCTAGATTGGTGGCTCAATGGTATAATCAGGAGTTTGGGGTAGACTTTGATGAATCTTATACCCCAGTTGCTAGACTCGAAGCCATCAGAATTTTACTAGCCTTTGCATGCTCCCTTAGAATAAAGCTGTATCAAATGGATGTAAAAAGTGCTTTCTTGAATGGCTTGATCAAAGAAGAAGTCTATGTTGATCAGCCCCCTGGCTTTAAAATTCTAACCATGCAGATTTTGTATACAAGTTAGACAGGGCACTTTATGGACTTAAGCAAGCACCAAGAGCTTGGTATGAGAGACTAAGCTCGTTCCTCATTAAAAAAGGGTACACACGAGGTAAGGTAGATCAAACACTTTTCACCAAGAAGCAAGGTAAGAACATCTTGATTGTTCAAATTTATGTTGATGATATTATGTTTGGCTCTACTAAATCTGAAATGTGTGAGGAATTTGCTAACCTCATGACTAGCGAATTTGAGATGAGCCTAATGAGAGAACTCCAATTCTTTCTCAGTTTGCAGGTCAACTAAGGATAAGATGGTTGCTTCATAAGTCAAGCCAAATACATCAAGGAGTTGCTGAAAAGATTTGACATGATGAACAGTAAAATCATTGTAACTCCTATGAGCACTACAACATCACTGGATTCGGATGAAAATGGAAATTAGTGGATGCAAAGATCTATAGAGGTATGATCGACTCTTTACTTTACTTGACTGCATCCCGACCAGATATCCAGTTTAGTGTATGCCTTTGTGCTAGATTTCAAGCTAGTCCTAGAGAATCCCACTTGACTGCCGTCAAACGTATCCTTAGATATCTTACCGACACTCAAGATTTGGGATTGTGGTATCCGTCATCATGTGACTTATCTCTTATATCTTATTCTGATACGGACTACGCTGGCTGCAAGCTGGATCGTAAGAGTACTAGTGGCTATTGTCAGTTTCTAGGCGGGTGTTTAGTTTCTTGGGCCTCCAAGAAACAACACTCGGTTGCCCTCTCAACCGCAGAGGTAGAATATGTTACTGCGGAGAGCTGTGGCACCCAAGTGTCGTGGATTAAACACTAACACTAAGACTACCTAGTGGATCTTAGTTGTGTCCCGATTCTGTGTGATAGCACTAGTGCTATCAACCTTACAAAAAATCCAGTCCAGCACTCTAGGACTAAGCATATTGAGATTAGGCATCACTTCATTAGAGATGAGATTGTTAAAAAAAAATTTGAACTGTATTTTTTTTATACTCTAAATCAAATTGCTGATATTTTCACCAAGCCCTTGTGTAATGACAGGTTTTCAACACTCAGAAGAGAGCTTGGTCTTTGCCGACCTCAGTCCAATAAAAATTGAAATGATGACTTTGTTCAATTTAGTTGTGTGTTTTTGCAGATTGGTGTCCATGCATTGTTTATATGTAAATATGTCATTTTGCATATGGTGTAGCATTGCATGTAGTCATGATGCATAAGAAAATTGAATTCATGTTCATAATTTATTGCATGGTTTGTGTAGCATCCTTCTTGCATGGCCATGGTATATTAAATGTTGATGTATGGAAAGACAGGTTATGCTTGCCTAGAAGCACTCAATATGCGTGAGGTTTCTCCTCCGCCAAGTACCATGCGTCACTGTCGCATATAGGCCATATAGTAAGGGGGAGTTGTCTCTTTGCAGTATTCCTACATATGTTTCATCTTCATTCTGTTGCATTTAATAAGTGTACAACCATGTGTTGGGTCATGCATTTCATGTCTGCCAAATTCATGTTTGATCAGGTCAACCCCTGCATGGTTCTAGTCAACCTCTCCTTGACATTCGTGATTCCACTTGATTGCAAACATAACTCCTTGAGTGCATTCATTGCATATCCTTAGGGGGAGTCCTACTACTATTCTTACTCTCTTGCAATCTAAACTTCATGGCTTATAGTCTGAATATGAGATCATGAGACCGACAAAACTACGACGTAAGAGCTTTCTATTATATGCCCTGATGATTGTCCATCTAATAAAAATGGTTCAGATTTAATGATTTCCTTGAAGTTCAAAAATATTTATTCTGAAATCATCTATGTTCTGTGGTTTTAATAGACCTTAACTAGAGATTGCATATTGTGCTTTGCATGACTATCCTGATATCTGAAAATCCAAACGTCATGACAATCTTGGTGATACTCTAGAGCTTAGTATTGTTTCAAAATATCTTGATGAGCTGGAATTTTTGAAAATCAATTTGACAGAGCAATGATATTGTTGCACGGAGAAATATGGCATGTCATCAAATCAAGTGACGAATGATATGTCATGATGTGCCCATGTTATCTCTGTCTTAATTATATTGGGACTTTAGACAGAGCAGTAGCATAATTGCTGAGAAATATATCTTCTCATCAAAGAAATAAGATTGGATATGTCATGACGTGACTTTGCTATCTCTGTTCATTCTGCAGCATAACCGTAAGTCTTGCCAAATACCTAGGGATACTGGCGTCTAAACAACGTGTATTCTTACGGCTAGGAGGTATGTACTAGACTTGATTGCCCGTAAAATATGAGTCTTGTGCCGTCAAATTCAAAAGATATTGAAAATCAAATTTGTTGAACTCATCAAATTCCATGCTTTAGTCATGATTGTTTAGCCTCAATACTAGTTTTTATGTTATTCTCTTTGTAGTTATTGAATATGGATATATAAGACAAGGGAAGGTTAAACACTGCCCTAATATGCACTTTCAGTTCATTTCTATTACAACATGGATGTAGATGCCTTTCGAACTCTGTTGATGATCTCGGATTTCATTAGCTTTGACCCATATATGTGTTGACACCCGTTTTATACCCAATAAGTCGGGTCATCTCCTTATTTCAGTCTATATGATGCTCCGAGTTGTTCACTCTTCATTGAGTCTCTTGATCAGTTGAGGCCTGTTTCTTGGGTCTTAATTCCTGGATTAAGAATTGGCTCCTGGTGGCGTTTCGTTGGCAACAGCTTAACAACCCTTCATTGTTATTCTTGAAACTCAATGGTAATAACGGTCCGAACCAGGTGCGTTGTTTCATTATAACGCATGGGGCCTGGACCGTTACTCTTTGAAGAGTCCTAAGGCTTAAGGCCTCGTTTTCAGTGCTTATCCTTTGGCTTACACATTGGTAATAACGGTCTGTCGTGCAGCCGTTGTTTCATTATGACGCCCTATGTCTTGGCCGTCGCTTCTTTGCAGAGTCCAATTGATTAAGTCTTCTTCCCGTCGATCTTATCCTTTGGGATAGGGTTGAGAGTAACGGATGGTCCTTGATGTGTTGCTTCCAAGCGGTGCTCTGTCGTGCAGCCGTTACTTCCTTCAGAGAGTCCTGGCAGTTCAGGCCTTTTCTCTGCTACTCCGTGGTCGAGATAAGGGTTTGGATTGACGATATCTCTTTCAAATCTGATCCTCAGGACCTTCCGTTCGATTCTATGGACTCTTGGTGATATTAACTTTGAGGATTTACTAAAGAGTTATCTCTTTATCTTGCTTGATTATCTTCTGCTCGACCTGAGAGTTTGAGGGTCTATAAATAGAACCCTTGACTTCATGGCCCGAAGGGGGAAAGATTTGAATTCACGACGAAGTGCTGCCAAACTCAGGAGCCATATTCATCCAAGAGGAACTGCTTCCCACGTCCATCCATCTCATAATCAAGGGAGTGCTTTGGTTTTTGGTCTTTCAAGTTCATCATTGCATGCTTGAGTTCTTCCCTGATTTTTCCTCAATCAAAGCATTGTCCCTCCTCTTTCTCCACGTTTTTCACTGTCCCCTAAGCATATAAACATCTTCCCAAACTTTTAAAACACCTAGAAAGGTTAAAAAACCAAAAACTCCCCGGTAATCCACTCTCCTTTTGATGATGTTAAGTCCTTTGAGAATTGATGCTATGCTTGTGAAAAGGACTAATTGAGGTTATTGTGTTTGGTCTTTCTACATCTTTGGCAGGTTTACAGGTTCATTAACACGAGGCCCAGGTCTTCTAGCCGGCTGGAAGAGTTGGAGTTAAAAGAATTCAAGCTTTGTTACTGCAGGTTATATGACGGCCTTGTGCAGGCACGTCACTCTCTTCCGGCGGTCTATTGTGTGGCCGTCACTTCCAAGTAACGCACAGAGTTCTGGCCGTTACTTCTAAGTTGATCTGCAGGCTTTCTCTGGTTTTCTCTCCCGAGGGCGGGTGTTTCATCCACCTATTTCCAAGGTATATTCAGGTCTTTGACTTATTTTTACTTTGGTGGCGATCACATCTTTCCTTGGTATTAGGCATTAGCTGTCTTCTTCATCATATCTTTCTATTTTCCTTGCTTGTTCCACCTTCACGGTGTGTTTTTATTTACTCCTTGCTCCACGCCCCGGCGTGTGTTTTCCTTTTCTTTAGCGTAGTTTGATTGAGATAGCATGCCCATGCTAGAGCTAGCTATGATTGCCTAGGTTCATGATCACATGTTCATAGGTTTGAGTAGATCTTTGATTGCTTGTTTGTCATCTTACCATATCACTTTTCAAACCTCAAAAGAACGATAGAAGATAGACAAATAAATATCAACAGATAATTTTTTGGCGATCACGGTGGGACAGCTTGTGCCAATCGTGCTTTTGATTCTTGTTTAAACCTGCCATCATCTGCTTGTTGAGTTGCCTTTTATTTCCCCTTTGATTACTGCTCATTCTAGTTTTCTGAGTTCTCTGACGGCCCGGTGTCCCCGCGTCAAAGTCCTCTGACGCAGGGGCATTAGATCGCCACTTTGGTTCTGCTGTGTGAGCTTCCACGGGCTTTCCGGTTACTTCTGTCTGGTTTTGGTTCCCTGGCTCATCCGACGGTCTCATCCCCCTGCGTTATACATTATCTGGCGGTCTGGCCTTTGACCGTTATTGTGCTCTGACGCAGGGTCCTTCGACCGTTATTCTCCTGGCAGGTACGCATCCGAGGTGCATTTATTTCCGCAGTTTTTGCTGTGATTTATTGCTGGGGTGATACTTGCCCTCCTTCATGCTTTGCTCATATCTGCATATCATTGTGTGCACCATTGATTGTTAGATTCTAGGCTAGACTTTGCATGCACTCCGGTGCACATAGGGTCATTCATCTTTTCATACGTTAGATTGCATTTTCCTACCTTGTTGTGAGGACCTCTCGTCTCCATATTCCTTGGGGCCGACTAGGAAATCACAGCAGGGACCTCCGTAAGTCCCCGCGAGCCGTGGATTCCCACACGGACGCCGGGCTGGTTGTATCTCTCCCACCCCGTGTCTAGGACTGCATAAGTAAAGAGTGGTTACATTGAGAGTCAAACCAAGTCCCATATCCATCTCCTACTAGGAACCCATTGTTGAGAGCACATATCAATCAATTCACTAAAGTTCCAAAGGAGAAATCATAAGAACCTTGTTGCATCATCTTAAACAACTTGGTTGATTTTGGGTGTCTTCATCTTTTATCATTTACATCTTGTTAGAATCACCTAAGTTGGTTGCTTATTTTGTGTTTCTTTTTTTGTGTTGGTTGCTTTGCATATTGTCAAGGTTGTCCGTTGCATGTGGAGTTGTTTTCGTCCGTCTGAATCATCTTCTCCAGTCAGGTCCTTCTTCACGTTCTATTCGAATCCCCTCTTCGAGTCCACCATGGCATCCTTCAATCCTCCTCGCTCCCAAGAGGACTCTCTTCCTCAAGGGCTCTTTGAAGACCCCCCTAGGGTTATTACATTTTCCTCTGGAGAGGGGACTGCCCCTCTCCCATCCTCCACTTCTATGGAAGGTAGTCAAGTTACCCCTTCTCTCTCTACTCCTTCCGCGGGCTCCGTCCTTCATATGATGGCCCAATTGGATCCGACCCAACTCCAAGTTTTATATCAAGCTATGCAAGGGTCCAATGCTTCTCCCTCTGCCACTATCCAAGGTCAATCTAATCCTTCCATTATTGGGTCATCCGTTCAGCCCACTCCGATTGATCTCACTCCGGTCCAACCCCGGACCATCACTTTCGCTGGCATGGAGATGGGCCAATCTTCTAATTTAGCCCGTCAATCTTTCGATAAAGGGAAGTCACCCATCCCTTCCTTTGTCCAGGTGGATCATCACAACTCCGGTTCGATAGCTCCGCAGCTCCTTATGAACCCTTCCGATTTCTTACGCCCTCAACAAGGAGTGGCCCAAAATCATTCTAATCCGGGTCTATCTCAGGCCCAATATCCTTCTTACGGGCCTCCTATTTCCACTGTCTATCCTTCCACTCCTTCTTACGGGCTCCCGCCTGTTGCTACAGCCATTCCATCTGCCCCTCAAATACAATCAGCATCCTTCACTACCCCTGCTCCCTCCCGAGAGCAGGACTTGCTTGACAAATGGGCCACCATGCAGCAACAACTCGACTTTCTCCAGAAAAGGGTTGGCCCACAATCCTTGGCCGATATTCCTATTCTGAGCTTCCATAACATCCGGTTCCCTCCGCAATCAGAGCTCCCCAACTATCGCAAGTACGATGGGAACAACAATCCCTTCATCCATGTGAGGGATTTTCTTTATGAATCGGCGCAGTTCCAATATGATAATCGCCTCATGGCGTACTTATTCCGCCGATCTTTGGACAGTGTTGCTCTAGAATGGTTCTATTCTCTACCACTGGAAGAGGCCGAGAGTTTCAAGGTAGTAAAGGACAAATTCATCCAGCGGTTCCAAGACAGGGTCGGCCCTGAATATTCATTTACAGATCTAGTGGCCGAGAAGATGAAGCCGGATGAAGAGTTCGCCACCTATGCAGACAGGTGGAGACAAATGGCCGCTAGAGTACCGGGCCACATTCCGGAGGAAGAGAAGGTCAAACTGCTGATTTCCAATGCCACCCCGACCTTCCGTAACATCCTGGCAATGAATGACATAGCCAACATGCATCAACTCTATAGCCGGGCATGCTTCATCCAGACTCAATTCAAGGACTCCCCTATCCATTCCCTCTTCGAAAACCAAAAGCCCAAGTACCACAAGAAACCACCAGGGCCTGTTACTGAGGGAGTCCAAACAAATGAGCAAGTACAAGCCGTTGCTTTTCCATATCAGGCCGCACCTTTCCGCTACAACCAAAACCCCCGCAATCCACAAAACTCCGCTCCGTAAAACTTCCAAGCCACTCCACAAAACCCTCCCCCCGCCTTCACCATTCCAAAAAACACCTTCACCACACCACAACAACCATCATCACCACCACAATACCATAACGTCCCTCCACCCAACGGCTACAACAACAACAATCCAAATAGCAAGCGCCCGGCTCCCAGGAGAGCCCAGTATCCTCCATTGCCATAGACACTTACAGAGATCTTCTCGGCACTCATGTCAGTAAACGCAATCCAACTTCCTCCGGAACGGCCTGTTTGGAACCCGGCAATCAATCAGACTAAGTATTGTATGTTCCACCGGCAGCCGGACCATACCATAGAAGGATGTTTTCAGTTCTGAGATCTTGTGTATGACCTTCATGAAGGGCAGAGAATCGACTGGGCCGAAATGCATAGGGCCATTGTTGAGATTAAAGAAAAGAGAAGGCAGCCGCAGGGGCAGCAAGTGCAGCAGCATCAAGCACCGCAGCCGCAGTAGCCGCCACAACAGCAGCAACCACAGCAAGTACAAGACCTGGGCATCCATCAGAACCTGATGCCAAATCATCCACCCGCTCCTCAGCAGCAGCCGCCAGCACCAGCGCAAGTAAACATGGTCCAGCCACCGGCCCCCAACGCCGGATGGTCTTTCGATGATGATGGCGCCACACCACAGGTCATGGCCCTCCACCATAACCACCGCAATCCTCCCTTCATCATCCCTGCACAGCCGACGCCCTCTCAACTCGTCCTCCCATTCACACCCGCTCCAGTAAATCCTCTACCACTCTCCATGCCATCGTACCCTCCATCACCTACTCCCATCACCGTCATCACACCACCACCCAATCCTTCACCCATTCTTACCCAGCCGCTAGCCTTCCCTCCACCTGCATCAACATCCATCACCACCCTGCCTTCCACTCATCCTTCACCCACCATCCGCGCACCGCCCATTAACCTCACCAACCCTACACTCCACCAAACCGCCTCACCCGCACCACCTGTTCCATTCATCCATCCCGCAGGGCCCATCATACTATCTTCAGATCCCGTGACAAATTGTGCTTTGAGGAGCGGGAAGATGTTCCATCGGAATTACGCTACTACTTCTAATCCCCAGTCCTCTCAGCCGGTGGCCGAGCAAGAAGAAACTGAACCTTTGCCGGGTACTCAATATGACTTGCTGCATCATCTGGATCGAGTACCCGCCAAAATATATGTGCTGGAGCTGATCAAAAGGTCCACCCTTCATCAGGATGCGCTGAGGGACTTCTTACAGAAGGTAATGGTTAGCGAAGACATGGCAGTTGATAGCCTACCAACGGCACTAGCAACTATCTCCAAAGGGTCGGCAATCACATTCTCTGAAACCGAGCTTGCACCTCCGGGGGCTCGGCAAATGCCGCTCTACATAACAATTACCCTGAACAAAGTCGACGTTGAAGTAGCGCTGGTTGACACAGGGGCCTCAATTAATGTTTGCCCACTCAGCACCCTCCGAGCATGCAACATATCTGAAGAGTTACTACGGCCTACCCCCACCACTATAGCAGCATATGACAACTCAAGGTGAGCATGTCACGGGGTAGTCACCATTCAGGCAGAGCTCGAGCCCCTTACTATGGCCGTGGAATTCTATGTTCTTGATATCGACCCTATGTTCAAGGCTATCTTGGGTCGTCCCTGGATTGACACACTCGGCACCGTACCCTCCACCGCGCATCAGTGCATTAAATTCCCCTTCCAAGGGAGGGTCGTCAAAGTTAAGAGCTTATCCACAGCACAGTCAGTAAAGGCTATTTCAGAGCAGGTTCTTCCCACACTCTGGCCAAACAGCCGGCCCGTTCTGTCAGTGTTGGATTTGAACTTTCCTTGGGCTTACACATCCCCTAAGCCCGTCGCTACTCCAGTTAATGTTAAAGTGAAGCCGCAGATTCGAGATTCAAAGGGGTGGAACATTATATTGAAACTGGGCTATCAACCGGGGAGAGGCCTCGGTGCGCAACTGCAAGGGATGACTAAGCCTATACCTAAGGGAAGAAAAATGGGTAGGAGAGGTCTCGGCTACAAAGAGACAGCATTATCTATGATGGGTGATTCTGGGCCGCTCACCTGGGATTATCGTCAGCATTTTGTCAAAGGGCCTCTCCAGCCTGGCACATTAGCTCCAAAGCCGGTTCAGCAAGAAAGGAATACAGTTTGTCCAATTGCCAGTCCGCCTCCCTTGCCAGGAGGGTCAGATGATGACATGCTCGACTACAGTCAGGCCTTGCAGGGGCTCTTTCATGAGGAAGAATGTCAGAAGAAGCAACAAGAAGTTCGGCTTATGCAGTGGAGGCCGAAGAAGCAGTCTATTGTTGATCTACAGGAAAGGGGGAGCTCTCCCGTTATCTTTTCTTGGTCTCCCTCACGCCTCCAATCTATTTTCCAGCAAGGGGACTTCATACCCCGCCTTCCTCCCATCATAATAAATCCGTCTTTCATTGATCCACCCGAGATTCTATTTGTTCCTTGTGCTTGCGGGAAGTGCCCACCCCTCGATCTATCCACTCTCTTCACTCCTCCTCCTCCCAACGCCCAACTCCACGAGATGTGGTTCTCTTCTTCCGATCCTTTCTTCGACTGCATTTTCCCCGAGTTGTTCCCTATGCAGCTCCCACCTCCTCCATCTTGCTGTGTAGTCTCCGCTGATCTCCAAAAAAAACGTCAAATTTGAAACAGAGATTTCAGTGGAAGATTACGCTATCCTGTCGCCATCTTCCTCCCAGGGGCACGAGTCCCCTGCGCCTTCCCTTCCACTAGGTCTTCTGTCCCCTAGGTTAGGATTAGGGTCCGTTGAGCCTAGGAAAGTAGAGTCAGTCAGGTCTAGAGAAGTAGGGTCTTGTTCCAGGTCGTCTAACCCTTCCTCTGCTGAGCCGCGCTCGCTGGCGCATCCTTCCCGGTCTGTTCCTGATAGATTCTTGCAAGATTTAGCTCAGCATTGCCATCCTCTTTTGAAGTGCCCGGAATTTGTTGCTACGGCAATCGTAATTGAAGACGACGAGGAAATAGAAGGGGTGTGGAGCGATGACGGATTAGGCATCTATGAGATTTTGGATGAGAAGGATCCAATTAATGAAGACAGCGATGTAGATGACACCGCCGACTTATACGCACAAGGATTGAAAAGATTCGACGAGCCGTCATCGTCGGTGGACGAACCTACAAAGGAAATCAATCTAGGAACCGAAGAAGACCCAAGGCCCATCATGATTGCTGCTAATCTTCCTTCACAAGTAGAAGAGGAATTGATTAAGGTCCTAAGGGAGTATAGCGATTCCTTCGCATGGTCTTACGAGGACATGCCAGGTCTTGACCCCTATTTAGTGGAACATCGACTCGTGCTTAAACCAGGGGCAACACCTGTGAAACAAAAGTCAAGAAGATTTCACCCCCACATGGCCTTGAGGATCAAAGAAGAGGTCGACAAACTATACAAAGCCAGATTCATCAGAGTAGTTTTGTATCCTCAGTGGGTGGCAAACATAGTCCCTGTTCTCAAGAAGGATGGAAAAGTGCGCATATGCATTGATTTCAGGGATCTAAACAAAGCATGTCCCAAAGATGATTTCCCGCTACCTCATATAGACGTCCTAGTGGATAACACTGCCGGGTATGAAGCTCTGTCATTTATGGATGGGTACTCGGGCTATAATCAGATCCGTCTCGCTCTGGAAGACCAAGAGAAAACTTCCTTCACCACGCCCTGGGGCACGTATTGTTATGTAGTTATGCCATTTGGTTTGAAAAATGCAGGTGCCACCTATCAAAGGGCGATGATGGCCATCTTCCATGACATGATGCACATATATATGGAAGCTTACGTGGATGACATCTTGGTGAAGTCAAGAACAAAAGAAGAACACCCCTCTATCCTAGCTAAGGTGCTGCAGAGAGCCAGGGAGTACAAGCTTAAGATGAATCCGAAGAAGTGTGTATTCGGAGTCTCCTCAGGGAAGTTGTTAGGGTTCATAGTGAGCAAACGGGGGATCCAGATTGATCCTAATAAGGCACAGGCCGTCATGGACATGCCTCCGCCAAATAACATTACGGAACATCGAGGATTGATTGGTAGACTGTAATTCATTAGAAGATTTATATCTCAGCATTCTCAGAGGTGTCGTCCGTTTTATGAATTGCTTAAGGCGGGGGTCAAGTTCGAATGGAATCAAGATTGTCAGAATGCCTATAAGGACCTCAAAGAGTATCTATCCAATCCCCCGATTTTGCAACCTCCTGTCCCTTGGAAACCCCTAATCCTATACATCTCGGTTATTGAGGACTCCCTAGGGGCGGTCTTAGCACAAGTAGATGATAAAGGGAAAGAGCGGGCTGCGTACTACCTTTCTCGAATGTTTAATCCAGCTGAATCCAAGTACACCGCTATGGAGAAGACTTGTGCCGCCTTAGTGTGGGTAGCTCAGAAGCTTAAACATTACTTTCTCACCCACCCAGTTAGGTTGATCTCTAGAATGGACCCGATCCGTTATCTCTTAGAAAAACCCGTTCTTTCTAGTAGGTTAGCTCGTTGGCAGAGCTTCCTCTCTCAGTTTGACATCACCTTTGTTGTTCAGAAGGCAGTCAAAGGATATGCCATTGCTGAGCATCTTGCACATCTCCCTATTCCTCACACCGATTCTATTCAGGATGATTTCCATGATGAGCATCTCTCTGTCCTTTCCCATCATCCCTTTTGGTCTCTGCACTTCGATGGTGCACTCAACTCCCAAGGCCAAGGGATCGGTGATGTCTTGCTTACTCCAGAGGGAGTAACCATCCCCTTCGCTTATCAACTTCGATTTCCTGCTACCAACAACATCGCTGAGTATGAGGCCCTCCTGGCCGGCTTGAAGCACGCCTATCTTCTAGGCGCGCGTTATTTGAACATCATAGGAGACACTCAGCTCGTCCTATGGCAAGTTCTGTCCACTTACCGTACTCGTGACCCCAAGCTCAAGCCTTATCAAGATTTGGTCACGCTCATTGCTAAGCGATTCCGTAAGCTGATCTATATCCATACTCCCCGTTCTCTGAACATTCTAGCTGATGCTTTGGCATCTCTTGCTTCCTCCTTATCTTTCCCTCTCAGTCGTAGCACTGAGACCATCGTCGTCCAGAGATTGGACGCACCCTCTCTTCAAGATCCTTGGTTCAGCAACCTTAGGAAAGCGGTAGAGGCGAGAGCTGAGAAGGAAGATCTCAAGGAAGTTTCATTAACAGAGCTAGAGAAGATTCTGGACGAAGAAGAATTGCCTTGGTATCATGAAATCGAATTGTTCTGCAAGGAAGGGTCATTCCCAGAAGGGGCAAAAGCCGAGCAGCGTAAAGCAATAAGAAGAGCCGCCGCAAGGTACACTATCATTGCAGGAGAACTGTATAGGCGCGCTACTAATGGAATGCTCATGAGATGCTTGGATGATGTAGAAGCTTGGAAAGTGGCTGAAGCGGCCCATTCTAGTGAGTGTGGAGGTCATGTCAATGGCCAGGCTCTAGCGAAGAAGATCCTTAGGCAGGGCTACTATTGGCCCACTCTAGAGGAAGATTGCTCCCTCTATGTCCGGAGGTGTCTTAAATGCCAACTCCATGCTGATAAAATTCACTCTCCAGCTTCGTCTCTCCATCCTATGACTGCTCCTTGGCCTTTCTCTATGTGGGCTTTCGACATCGTCGGCCCGCTCGGTGATCCTAATTCTCAGATCAAGCAAAAATCCTTTATCCTCACCGCTACTGAGTACTTCACCAAATGGGCCGAAGCCGAGGCGTACGCAGAGATCAAAGCTACAACGGTGTGCCGCTTTATTGTAAAGAATATCATCTCGCGATTCGGAGTGCCAAGCAGCATCATCACCGACAACGGACCCCAGTTCGTCTCCCAAGAGCTTAAGGACCTATGTAAGAAGTTCAATATTACACTACATCATTCATCTCCGTATTACCCTCAAGGCAACGGTCAAGCCGAGGCCACTAATAAAACCCTTATTAAAATCATCAAGAAAACGTGCGAATCTCATAAATTTTCCGATTGGCCAGAAAGATTGGTAGAAGCTCTGTGGGCTTACCGCACCTCCGTCCGTACCCCTACGGGGCAAACTCCCTATTCCCTGACCTATGGGATGGAGGTGGTGCTCCCATATGAGATCTTAATCCCTTCCCTTAGAGTGCAGCTCGATAAGGAACTTAATCTCGATGAACGTCGAGAGGCGTTGCTGGTCCAGTTGGAACTCTTAGATGAGAAGAGGATGAATGCGGCCGATCACGATTCTGTTTATCAAAAGAGGGTTTCGTGTTATTTTCAAAAGAAGGTGATTGAACGTAAGTTCATGACGGGTGATATTGTTTTGAAACGCAAATTCATTCGGTCTGCAGGTCCTAGGTCTAAATTGCAACCTAACTGGGAAGGGCCGTTTGTAATAAAAGAGGCTTATCCAGGGAATGCTTATCGTTTAATGAATGCGGAAGGTGAGGAGCTCCCTCACCCGTGGAACGGGTTGTATCTTAAGCGTTTCTTTCCTTAGAGTCTAAATCACGTGCTTTCCCGGCAGCAAGATCTTCCTTCCTATTTTTCAAAAGAAGAGGTTCCGAGTAAGGCAATCGCACACCACACGACATCCCTGGTCGGGCTCCTTGTTTAAAAGACATCGTTTCTCCTTGGCCATGCTTTAGGGGAAAGTCGAAGTCCCTGTCCGCTTCATTCTTCGGCTGAATCCAGGGGCAAGGAGTGAATAAGGAGGCGACAACCAATCCAAACACCCTAATGAGAGGAGGTCTCAAACAGCGGCAAGTCCGTTATGACCTAACGCCACAAGCAAGAAAGGAAAAGAAAAGAAAAGGAGTGCTCTTTACGACAAAATCAAAAGCGTTATCTCAAAGCTCTACAGATTCCGAATTTCCAAAAACTCCAAGGAGAAGAGAAAGCTAGGCATGACAAGAGTGGCAGTACAGTTCCCCGCGGGACGTTATGAGCCCGGTCGCATGCATGCCTAGGATGGACAAAGGTTCGATGACGGACGCAAAAGCCCCGGCGCAACAGACCAAATCTCTAATAGGGTTGTGCGGTGAGAAAATCAAGTCCTAAAAACTCCCATACCTGGCCTAAGCTTACCCCCATGATCTTTTTTTCCTTTTAGGATCAAGATTAGTACCCTGGGTATGGCATTGGTAGAAACACCGTCATGATGATTAGGTCTTGGCTAGGGGTTGTCACACTATTACACGCCAATCTCGGGACTCAATCTAAAACAAGGAAGGGTTCGCGTTGCTAGAGAGGCACTGGTTTTTCAAAATCCAAAAAAAAAATCAAATATTTTCAAAAATCCCAAAATATCAAATATTTTCAAAATCCAAAAAAATCAAATATCTTTCAAAATCCAAAAACATTAAATATTTCCCAAAACTCCCAAAAATACCATCATGTGCATAGCATGCATTGCATTTTCATTATGTTTCCGCCTATTTAATAAAAGCTCCACCCCTTGACCGAATATCAAGAAACGGTCATTATCTAACTTGCTTCAAGGCAAGGGGTTGAGTCTAAGAACAGATCTAACTTGATTCATGTTTAAAGTGTGTGTGCAGAATGCAGGGACAAGATTCAAAGCAAAAAAGTTCACAACTATGCAGGTTCAAGGTATGTAACGCGCCAACATCAGACCGTTACAGTCACATGACGGCCCCCTCTTCGACCGTTATTTTCCTTCAGGCATGGGCCTTCTTTCTTTCACTAACCATCACTATAACGGTCTGGAGAATACCGTTACTTGCTTATAACGGCCCAAGGCCTATCCGTCATATCCTTCAGAGATAGGGTTCTATTGTTACTCTCATTATGACGGCCTGTCGTAAGACCGTTATTTCCTTGTGGCGGCCCATTGCATATCCGTTTCTATCTCCAGAGGCTCTGCCTGTTCACATCATTCCAAGCCATTCAAAACACGAAACTCAAGCCCATTCAACTGAGGCAATTTCGTCTCATTCAAGCAAGCTTAATGAAATATAATTCATGATAAGCCAAGCTCTGATGATCAAGTACACATAACATCTCTCATGAACAAAAAGAAAATCAAGATACATTCAATTTCTTATCCGCAAGAGGGCGGATTCTTCTCAACTCTTTCACATAATCTCGGCGTGCTTCGTCGTTCTCTTCAACTTTTGCTTGCCACGGGCCCACCTTGCTGATCTCCCACATGATCAGTGCGTTCCGGACTGCTCGTTCATCTTCCTCGGTCCCCATCTTCCTAGGTAGAAGGGGAGGGTAGTGTGATAGTGTAGAAACGCCGGTTCGAGGTAGTCCGATCTGAAGATGGAATCGGTGCGGGTTGTAGATCGCCATGGTAGTATTCCCCACTAGCTGGAGGACCAGGCCTTGACGCCGCGGTATTTTGAGAAGAGTGCTTCGAAGGATTCTTGGTCGCATAATGAACTTGTCCATTGGCAAAGTGTTGAAAAAGAGGCGCCATTCATCCCGAGTTTTCTTATCCGCCATCCTGCATTCCACCTGAGAAGAATATCCAAATGCCCCTCCAATGAAGAAGAGGGGGTGGCTCCCGAAGATCCGGCTTGCAGAAGTTATGTCTTCCTTAGGAAGGAATTTGACTCTCACTCTTGTCCAACACTCAAGGAGTATCATGGAACCAAACAAAAGTCCTCCTAGGCAAGCCGAGCTTAGTCCTTCATAGAGGTATGAGAGGACCGCCTGAGAGATAGACATTCCCCGCCACAGCCCGCTAATAATGCTAAGATTTTGGATGTCTAAGAGGTGGTCGGTCGTGGTAAAAAGGAAGACCCCGCACAAGCAAACCACCACCGCCTTGGCTATTACTTCATGTCTCTCCCACTTATTTTTACAATGAGACACTATCCATTGTGCCAAAGGTATCAAGTGAACATGATGTGGGCTGATCATGGTTCTCACGTCCTTTGGATTATGAATGAAGTCGCTCAAGATCAAGGACGGGTCAATGAGCTCTATTGTATAACAAACCCGGTCTTCATCCCCCACCTTAGTCTTAGGAAGGGTTAGGTAGGTTTCTACCTCCTCTAATAGGACGGTCGCTTCGAAGGAAGGGAAGATGAAAGTATGAGTTTGTGGATGCCATAGTTCCACAAGTGCTGAAAGGCTTGGCCAATCGAAGGACAATTTCTGGAAATTTTTGCCTAAAACCAAGAGTGGTTGAAGGTGCCAAGCTTTAAGGATGGATGTGACTTCTATAGGGAGGGCCTTTACCATGGGAGCCACCCACTTCAGATTAGAGTAGCATCTTGGGCCAGGAAGAGGCTTGAAGAAAGAAGGAGAAGAAGAAGTCATAAAAAGAATTGAAGTGCAGAATTTTCTGGACTTGGATGTGTTGTTGAGGGACTTACCACCCTTTGAACATTGGAGCTTAAGTGCTTGGGAATTGATGTCAACCGTTGGAGCTCTCCGTGTTCTTTTCTGGCAGCTTTAGGTCCGGTGTAGACCTTCTCCTCCGTAACCATCACCTCGAAGCTTCTCTTCATCTTGATTTCTACCCTTAGGAGAGGTTCTTCAACCCTAAAGCAGAGGTTTACAGCAAAGATACGATTTTTGGTTGAGTTTCCAAGTCTTAAAGGTTTAATGTTGGCTTTGAAAGGATAAGACTTGAGTTGGAAGGCCTTATCTTCAATCTAGATAAGTTCCAGTAAGGGATTAGATGGCTAAACCTCGGGTTTAAGTTCTCACGGCTCAATCCGTCTCAGAATACAACCCAGAATCTAACGGTATATCGTACGGCCGTTACTTCACTCCGACGCGCCAACCTTAGGCCGTCGAATTTTCCTGTGGGTTTAATTCACCGATCATGTTCTGTGAAGATTAACGATCTAAGGGCTGACCGCCGTTTCTTGTAACGCGCGAATCCTGAGCCGTTATACTCTCATCCACTCAGTCCTTTCTATTCTTGGCTAAGCACTTCCTGACGGCCCTGGTTATGGCCGTTGCTTCACTCTGACGCGTCTCCCTCAGGCCGTCGCATTTTCTGCTAGTTGTCCTTACAACCATCGTTCTGCCATGATCAACGGTCTAGTCTTTGGCCGTTATTTGTCTTTGACGCACCTGCCGTTGGCCGTCGTTTCTCCTGAAGCCCTACTACCAGGATGGGCCCCTGTTATGATTAACGGCCTTTCACCGGCGCGTCGTTTGATTAAGACGGTCTGAGCCTAGACCGTTACTTTCTCTGCTGCTGATTTCAGGCTATTCCTTCTGCCCTTGCCTAGACCTGGCGGTCTTTCACATTATACACCTCATTCTCTCCACAGTTTTCCCCACACGCATACGTTCCTGCATATGTCTCATACATTCATTCACATCTCGTCCACGCATGCATATTCAAATACACAAATCACTTGCCAAAGCCATTCATTTATTCATTTCATCCACCCTACACATTCAAACCCATCTCCACCTGCCAAAAAATTCATGCACATTCTGGCATACATTTCATTCATTCACACTTGCACAAAATAAAATGGAAAACCAAAAAAAAAAAATCTCATTTCTTTTTTACCATAAGTTCTGTACAAAAGATAAGAAAAAACAAAAAAAATACATCATTCGGTCGGCTTATCCGCCGGACCACCCTCATCCTCTCCATCCTCAGGTCTCCTCGCGGGTGGCGGCGCTATAGAAGCACTCTCCTCCTGCTGTCCTCGCTCCGCCCTCTCATTCCTCCGTTGGCCGGAGGAGCTGACAAGAAAATCCCCTACCGAGCCGCTCGGGGCAGCACTCCTCCGTGCCCCACTCTGAGAAGCACTCCGCTCCGGTCCCCGGCCCATCATCCAGACCGTCCGCTCCAGCGTCCGCAGCTCGATCTTCAGCGTAAAGATCTGACGTCGCGTCTCCCGTGCCTCGATCCGATAGCGATCCAGGTCCGCCGTCCCGATACGGAGCTGCTCCACCTCAGCATGAGCCCGAGCTAACTCCGTCCGTAGTCGCTCACCCTCCACCTCATCCAAGCGCCACGGGGTCTCCGCTCTCAGTCGAGCCAACTCTGCCCGTACAAGCTCTGTCTCCGCTCGGGCTCGATCAGTCTCAGCCCGACTTCTTTCTGCCTCTATCCTCGCCTGCCTGGCCTCGGCCACTGCTGCTGCTAGCTCTCTCGCCTGTAGATTACATTTCATGTAGTTAATCATAAAGCACTTAATGAGGCATAGATCATAAGCATGAGCATTTTTAGCATCTTACCCGCTCCGCGAGGGTGGCCTCCGCCTCCTCGGCCCGGGCAACCGCCCGAGCAAAATCAGCCTCCTGCTCAGCCCTGCCTCCCGCAGGCTGTGAGGAAGACGATGGGGCATCCGGTCCGGCTCGTTGGGCTCTCTCGGCCCGCTGCATTTAGAAATCATGGTTAGAAGTCATGGTTAATCAGCATGTGCATTATAAGCATCAATTGTCGTAATCATAAGTATCAATTGTCATAATCATAAGCTTTTTTTTTTATATAATCTCACCAGGAGCTCTAGAGCGGTCCGGTACCCGTCCCGCTGCTGGATGGTGGAATGGAGTAATCCCTCCAGCTCAGCGATCCGTCCCTCAGGGTCTAGCTGCATGTAGAGAGCATGAGTCAATACATCCATCACATGGTATTTTTGCATATAGAAAGGGTTCAGAATTGCATACCGGTCGTCGGGTACCGGTACACCTGGTCGCCGTAGAGTCGAGCAAAGGCCTTCAGATATGCCTCGTCGCTCTCGTCTCGTTCCTTCACCGCTCGGCCCTGCCTATTCCAGTCGTGGACGTACTTCGCCTTCCGGGCACACCAATCCACATTGCCGCTGATGCCCCTTGCTGACTTGTCGGGGTGGTCATCACTGTGGCGTAGAAAGGTCACCTCGGGCTGATGTAGTCCCCGGGTCCACGGGATCAGCCTATAGTGCAGAGGCTCGATGATATGGATGCAATGCAACCATATGTCTCGTCCCCGGTACGACAAGGCCGCCTCTACCCATGGCTGTCCCGTATAACCCTCGTCGCGGTATGGGGTCCATCTCACCTGAGAGCATTTAGTTCATTCATCAGCATTAGCATATAAAAGCATTAAAAGCATGAGCATTTAAAAGCATTTAGAAGCATATAGAAGCATATAGAAATCATTTTGAGTTCTGGACTCACCGACGTATGTGGGAAGGAGTCTAGGTCATCCTGGATCATCCGGGTCAGTCTGATGATCGACCCTGTGTCCCTCGCCACCGACCATCGCCTCGCGATCGGTATGCGGCCGGGATGGAGTAGTGCACCTCTCCCGATGCTCGAGAGATACATATAGCTCCAGATCTGCATTTAGAAATCAAGTCAGTCGCATGGCATAAATCATTACATAAATCATGGCATAAATATTCATGGCATAACAAGAAGCATTTTAGTGCGTTTACCTGTAGGAAAGGCGAGAAGCTGCCCAGCATCGTCTGCCGGTCCGTGGTGCTGAGGGACTCGAACAAGAATGTGAGCACTGCCGCTCCCCAGGCGTACCTCCTGACTCTGCCCAAATCCTCTATCATCGGCAGCAGTCTGCAGCTGATGACATCTGCCCGAGTCGCGAAGAGTAGCTTCCCGAATAGCAACATCAGGAAGCGTCTGAGCACTCTATCTCCCTCTGGTCCTGCCTCTGCGGCCACGCGAGGGCGCACCTGGTCTATCACTCTGCCCAAATGCTCCTCAGGTTGCTCTCCCACGGCGATCGCCGCTCCTCTCAGTCCCAAGCTCTCCTGCAGCACTGATCTCAAAAGCTGAAAGGAGGACTGTCCCAGTCTGATCAAATCTAGCCCGAGCAGCTGCTGCGCCATCTCTCGGTAGTCGCCGTATGTCCACCCTGTCACCGCGGCTCCGTGGACTCTCAATCCCGTAATCCTCGCTACGTCTTCTAGCGTGGGGATCATGTGGCCCCACGGGAAGATGAAAGCTCTGCTGATCGGGTCCCATCTCTCGTGCAAGGCGTACAGTAGCGTCGTGTCCATCCGGATCACCTCGATGCTGAGCACCTCAGCGAATCCCATGCCGGCTAATCTCTCTCTCTGGTAGTCGGGCAATGCCTGGTACACTGCCCGGATCTGTAGCCAGGAGATCCACGATCGTCTCTTCCCCTGCATTGCATATTAGATTATTAATTAGTCCAATTTGCATCATATAATCATTGCATAAACATTCATAATTGAAAACTGAAAACCCTGGCATGAGTGACGGCCCTGGGATGGGGCGTCGCTTGCTTGTGACGGCCTCGTCTGGGTGCGTCAGACAAGTGACGGTCGCTGGCAGGACCGTCACATTGACTGCGTTTGGGAAAATTTTCCCTTGCATCCCCGTGGTCTCCCATTATGGCCAAATGGCCTACAATTGCTCCTAGGGGGTTCGTAGACCCATTTTCTACCCTTATATCCCACATGCATTCATAAATAAAACACAAAAAAATCAAAATTTGGATTTAGGGCGAGGGGGCCTACCTCACGGTCCATGCCTCTCCTCCTCTTCTTCTCTGGTTCTTTGGGCTCCTCTGCACCCAATGAGGCTTCTCCTTGATCCTCCACAGCCGTGGGGACTTCTTCTTCTTCTATTGGGCTTCTCCTCGTCGGTTGTTCCTCTTCCACCGGCGGGATCACTTCCCGTTCGAGCCGGCGGTGGAACCGCCATATGGCCATCTTCTTCCCTCTCCCCCTCTTCTGTGGTGGCGGCTGGGGTGCCTCGTCGCCGGCCATTGCGGTGGTGGGGGCTCGAATCACCGGAGCTCTCTCGGTTTTTTTTTTTTTGGGACGTTGGGTTTGGAGTGAATGGGCCGTGACCGTTCGGTTGTTTTTTTTTTGAAAACTCAGGAAATGCGACGGTCTATCGACAGACCGTTACATCCTTCTGACGCACCTTGAGGTGACCGTTACATGTGTTGGACTATTTTATCAAAGAATGTGAACCGCCTAACTTATGACGGACCAGGGGTGATCCGTTGCTTGGTGTGACGCCCTTTCATGAGACCGTTATATGCTTGCAAATTTCTTGATGAACTAAAAAGTCTAATTGATGTCAAAACAATGCCATGTTCTGCATTAATGTTCCTTATTGATGTCCCTTGCACGTACAATGGTTATGCCTTGATTCCTTATCATATTTATTGTTGGCTAACCTATCTTTCATGAAGGAATTATGAGTGAAGTCATGCGTTGCCGATCATCAGGCAGGTAAGTCAGGTATTGTATCTCGTTCCCTCACTCCCTTAATGCATTACTATATGTTACTTATGATATATTATCTCGAGAACCGGCTGGTCATTCATGTGTCCTGGGATCTGATGTTCCCCTAAAACAAAAATGATGATGATCTAAGTTCACATGATTAATCGTTGGATAGGCCGTTAGATTGGACAATTTGGGGACGATGGTTCTATCTTGCACGCCGTGGTTGCAGATGGTGTCCTGACTCTGATTTCTCCGATCTAGCAATATTATTCTCGAGTATTTTAGTATTTTATCTTTCTTCGCATTTGTTTTGAAGATTTTGTTTTCCTTTAGCCCAGCATGCATCATATGCATTCTTTGAGCATTCATGAAGCTTCATTTATTCAAGGTCTCAATGATGGTGAACAGCTGTGTTCTTGATTCTGGATGAGGAGAATCATTCCACTCTGAATTAGAAGGTTTCCTTCGATCTGCTCGCTTGATCTAGTTCGCTGAAGATTCCTGTCTGGAGTTTAGTCTCTGTCCTTTTCCTTGCCTCCGACGGCTAGCCGTGTTTTCCTTTCCTTAGTTAATTAGTTCCTCCAGACTTGCGTCCTTTGGCTGGCTATTTCCTTGTGATCAATTCGAAGTTTTCCAGAAAATTCCTATCGCTTGTTGGTAAAGAACGGGTGTCGTTTACCTTAACGCCCTCTTTTTGATACACTCCGCTTCATTTCCGCTTCATCTTCATGTTCCATTTCACTTTCGCTTCACCTCCGCTCGCTCCCCTGCAAAGAGGACGTTAAGGAGGGGCATCTGTTGACACCCGTTTTATACCCAATAAGTCGGGTTATCTCCTTATTTCATCCTATATGATGCTCCGAGTTGTTCACTCTTCATTGAGTCTCTTGATCAGTTGAGGCCTGTTTCTTGGGTCTTAATTCCTGGATTAAGAATTGGCTCCTGGTGGCGTTTCGTTGGCAACAGCTTAACAACCCTTCATTGTTATTCTTGAAACTCAATGGTAAAAACGGTCCGAACCAGGCGCGTTGTTTCATTATAACGCATGGGGCCTGGACCGTTACTCTTTGAAGAGTCCTAAGGCTTAAGGCCTCATTTTCAGTGCTTATCCTTTGGCTTACACATTGGTAATAACGGTCTGTTGTGGAGCCGTTGTTTCATTATGAGGCCCTATGTCTTGGCCATCGCTTCTTTGCAGAGTCCAATTGATTAAGTCTTCTTCCCGTCGATCTTATCTTTTGGGATAGGGTTGAGAGTAACGGATGGTCCTTGATGCGTTGCTTCCAAGCGGCGGTCTGTCGTGCAGCCGTTACTTCCTTCAGAGAGTCCTGGCAGTTCAGGCTTTTCTCTGCTACTCCGTGGTCGAGATAAGGGTTTGGATTGACGATATCTCTTTCAAATCTGATCCTCAGGACCTTCCGTTCGATTCTATGGACTCTTGGTGATATTATCTTCGAGGATTTACTAAAGAGTTATCTCTTTATCTTGCTTGATTATCCTCTGCTCGACCTGAGAGTTTGAGGGTCTATAAATAGAACCCTTGACTTCATGGCCCGAAGGGGGGAAGATTTGAATTCATGACGAAGTGCTGCCAAACTCAGGAGCCATATTCATCCAAGAGGAACTGCTTCCCACGTCCATCCATCTCATAATCAAGGGAGTGCTTTGGTTTTTGGTCTTTCAAGTTCATCATTGCATGCTTGAGTTCTTCCCTGATTTTTCCTCAATCAAAGCATTGTCCCTCCTCTTTCTCCACGTTTTTCACTGTCCCCTAAGCATATAAACATCTTCCCAAACTTTTAAAACACCCAGAGGGGTTAAAAAACCAAAAACTCCCCGGTAATCCACTCTCCTTTTGATGATGTTAAGTCCTTTGAGAATTGATGCTATGCTTGTGAAAAGGACTAATTGAGGTTATTGTGTTTGGTCTTTCTACATCTTTGGCAGGTTTGCAGGTTCATTAACACGAGGCCCAGGTTTTCTAGCCGGCTGGAAGAGTTGGAGTTAAAAGAATTCAAGCTTTGTTACTGCAGGTTATATGACGGCCTTGTGCAGGCGCGTCACTCTCTTCCGGCGGTCTATCGTGTGGCCGTCACTTCCAAGTAACGCACAGAGTTCTGGCCGTTACTTCTAAGTTGATCTGCAGGCTTTCTCTAGTTTTCTCTCCCGTGGGCGGGTGTTTCATCCACCTATTTCCAAGGTATATTCAGGTCTTTGACTTGTTTTTACTTTGGTGGCGATCACATCTTTCCTTGGTATTGGGCATTAGCTGTCTTCTTCATCATATCTTTCTGTTTTTCTTGCTTGTTTCACCTTCACGGTGTGTTTTTGTTTACTCCTTGCTCCACGCCCCGGCGTGTGTTTTCCTTTTCCTTAGCATAGTTTGATTGAGATAGCATGCCCATGCTAGAGCTAGCTATGATTGCCTAGGTTCATGATCACATGTTCATAGGTTTAAGTAGATCTTTGATTGCTTGTTTGTCATCTTACCATATCACTTTTCAATCCTCAAAAGAAAGATAGAAGATAGACAAATAAATATCAACAATATGTTGCTCGCGGTATGTTTCAGGTTTGCATATAATGGCTTGCTCTCCACTCTCATTCACCTCTGGTCTCTCAGACATTAGTCACCTTCTCTATCTAATCCCTCCTTTTTGCTGCTGTCAAAGGGGGAGAATATTTTGTTGTGAGTCATCCTTTGCTTTGTGAGTTGTCATTGGGGGATGAGTGAATTGTGTACGAGGGAGAGTCAAAGGGGGAGAATCCTTTGTGCGCTTTGTATATCTCTTATGTGTATGTGATGGGGTTTTCATAATTGCATAGCACTCATATCTGCATTCACAATTGCATTCACATGATATTACTATCATGGATCTTGAGGTGCACTTGTTGCATATGCCATAAACTTTGCCATCTTGGATATTACTGCCACATAATGACTCACAGTGTTGCCATCATCAAAAAGGGGGAGAATGTTCTGCCCCTATGGTCATTTGAGTCATCTTGCGGTCACTTGGGTCATTCGACATCATCATGTGGTCATTTGAGTTATTTGACATTCTTAGTTTTGATAATGGCTAAACACTATTAGTCATTGTTATTTTTCACTCTTATATGGCTGACATACGTGATGTTATGTTCATGACAGATATGTAAATGAATGGACAAGGAATGGAGTGGAGTTGGCAAAAGTGAAAGCTCAATGACAGTTAAGGTCGATGCACAAAGAAGCATAATCAAGAGAACCCAAAGTCAAAGACTCAGTTGACACCTTCTAGACTGTCAAGGGTGATGCTACAGACATGAATGGGGTGCTAAAGAACTTAAGCGACGAAGCTAAAGCAATTAACGGACAGACCCGGGAAAACCCGGGGTCTGCCCAGCTGGCGGTCGACCGCCAGCACAGGGGCGGTCGACTGCCCCAGCTAGCAGCCCACCGTCTGCAACTCTTTCAGTAGCGGTCGACCACCAGCCCAGTAGCGGTCAATCGAAAATCCCAGGGAACATCCGTCTACAGCGTTTCTCAATAGCGGTCGACCGCCCGAAGCTGTAGGTCGACCGCCAGCCCCGATGCAGCCATGTTTGACTTTGATTTCCACCTCGAGGCCAACCCCTTTCCTTATATTTGTTTAACCCCAAAGTCACCCAATCTTCCATAGATTGTGGATCTTGTCTGGGGGATGTCTAAGGACTATTCAAAGGTTATAAAACACATGCAAGAGGGTTAGAAACCCTAGTTGATCATTTATGAATCCAAGGGAGATCAAAGGAGGCTACAAGGGTGAGAGGAGTTCGAGTACTGTAGCCGTGAACAGTACTCCGGGAAGAAGTTCTTCATCAAATCCTCAAGTGATTCAAGCTACTTGAAGAGGAGATCAAGCCCAAGCCAAGAGAAGATAAAGCTGCATCCTTCATCCTCTTCATCATCTCAAGGGTGATCTAAATTGCATCCTCAAACCTCTTCATCAACTCAAGAAGATCAAAAGGAAGATCCAAGCTACATCCATAGTCTTCTTCATCAACTCAAGGAAGATCATCTCTCAAGGAAGAAGACACCATTGAAGCATCCAACTCAAGCTTTAGCAATCTCAGACAAGATTTTTCTTCTTGAGCATATTCTATATCTTGTTTGATGATTGAGTGTTTTCATATTTGTTCTTTTCCATTTCATACAAACGATTGAAACTGAAGATCGTCCCTACCGGTGGTTAGTAGGAAGACAATCGGAAGTTGTCCGATCTGCGGTGTTGACGTCCCTACTTGTGGTTAGTATGAAGGCAATCGGAGGCCTTTCCGATTTGCGGTTCAGTGCGTGGCACTAGTGGAGCCTCACCGGATTTGGTGAGGGGTGGACGTAGGACTGGGGATTCAGTCCGAACCACCTTAAAATCCTTTGTGTTATGGTTTGTTTATGTGATTGCTTCGTTCTAGATGCATGCTTAGGTTCAATCTCTATATTGCGTAATCATCTTGCTAAGCAAATCGTTGTGTCCTTCGTTAAGTTAGTTATATTCCGCTGCAATTTATTTTATCTAGCTATATAGAGGGTTACATTGCGAAAAGAGAGGCAGATCTATTCACCCTTCTCCTCTAGATCCGTTGTCCACTACTGAACACGTTGCACTGGTTCCTTGTTTGCTTGCTCTGAGCCAGTGACTTTGCAAGCTTGTATCTTCGACAAAATTTTGAGGGAAGTTAGACCTTACTATAATGAACGAAATATTCTATATAACATACCATGAAATAATGTCTCCTTACCTTAGCTCCACGCAAGCCAAAAGTAAGGGTCGCGCAGGTTAAACTTAAGGTCTATTTATAGGGTTAGCTAGGGTTTTGAGGATATGGACGACCCTAGAGTCCTAATTAGGTCATCAATTCGATCTTAATCTATCCTAGAACCTTCTAGCTAATAGATTGCTTCGATCTCCAAGGATTTGGCATGAAGAATTTGGAGTTTTTCACGCGATCAAACAACTCGCGATCGGACTCTTGGTAGCGGTCCGGTTGGGACCGTTTCTTGTCCCTTGCAGTCGCCTGATAGACCGTTTTCAATGTTTGGCGTCAAAATTTGAATTGGTTCAAACTCTTTTGTTATTTATCCTCCATTTATGCCTATTTAAAACTACTTATCTCTTAATTTCGTAAATACATCAATTTAAGATTCTAGAACATGGGCCAGGGTCAAAAACTATAATTTGGGCCAAGTAGGTTTAATTAAATGGGCCTATTCCTCTTTAATTAGTATAGGGCCTTAGATTAATTAACCATAATTCATTTAATAGCCCATTTCATCTATTTAAATGCATAATAATTATATTTTAATTTCAAAAAATTCCTTAAAAATTTTCGGGCGTTACACCCTCCCCCACTTAAAAAGAATTTGGTCCCCAAATTCATTGCAATAAGATTTACTAAGGAGAGTGTATTTACATTCAAATATTTCTGGGAATATTTTGCGCATGGCTTCTTCGGTTTCTCATGTTGCTTCATGTGGACAAAATTTGTTCCATTGGACTCTGACCATGGGAATGGTCTTATTCTGAAGTTGACGTACTTCTTGGTCAACTATTCTGATTTGCTTTTGCTCATACGTCAAATTCTTCTTAATCTCTAGGTTGTCATATGTTATGACATGGAATGGATCGAAGACGTTCCTTTTGAGCATTGAGACATGAAATACATCATGAACTCCAGCTAACTGAGGGGGCAAAGCTATTTGATATGCGACTTCACCAACCCTTTCAAGAATTTCAAAGGGACCAATGAATCTTGGAGTGAGCTTGCCTTTGATATCGAACCTTCGAATACCTCGACCTAAAGAAACCTTAAGGAATACATGGTCTCCCACTTGGAATTAATTCTAGGCCGCGCCTTCTGTTATCTGCATATGATTTCTGCCTGTCTTGAGCCATCTGGAGTCTCTCCCAAATAAGCTTTATCTTCTCGGTAGTATCCCCAATGATGTCGGGGCCGAGAAATTACCTTTCTCCTACTTCGTTCCAACATATAGGTGAACGACAGCTTATTCCATATAGTGTCTCGAACGGTGCCATTTGTATACTAGCTTGGTAGCTATTGTTGTATGCGAATTTCACTTGAGACAAGTGGTCGTGCCAACTCCCTCCAAAATCAATGGCACATGCCCTGAGCATATCTTCCACCACTTGATTTGTCCTTTCAGTTTGACCATCAGTTTATGGATGGAACGCGGTGCTAAAGTTGAGTCGGGTCCCTAATGAATGTTGTAGACCCTTCCAGAACTGTGATGTGAACCAAGAGTCTCGGTCAGATATTATGGTGACAGGGACACCATGTAGCTTGACAATTTCCCTCATGTATAGTGTTGCTAATACATCCACAGACCATCAATTTTTGATTGGCAGGAAATGTGCAGATTTAGTCAATCGGTCTATAACCACTCATATACCATCGTGTCCACCTCTTGTCTTAAGTAAACCCATGATGAAATCCATCCATATACTTTCCCATTTTCACTTGAGAATATCCAAGGGATGTAGTTTACCGGCGGGCTTTAAATGTTCTGCTTTTACTTGTTGACAAGTGGGACAGCGAGATATATAGTCCGCTACTTCCCTTTTCATGTTGGGCCACCAGAAGTTTCTTTTTAAGTCTTGGTACATCTTGGTAGCACCAGAATGAATAGCATACCTTGATTTATGAGCTTCATCCATGATCAATTTCTTAGTGTCGACATGATTCGGCACACAGATTCGATCTTTAAACAATAGCCTCCCATCATTTGAAATGGAGATTTCCGGCCTTTGTTCAATATTAACCCTTATTTCCATCAATGTGCCATTTTCTTGTACTTTGCCTAGATCTTTGATTAATATAGGTTGTGACCTTATATTAGCAATTATACATCCTTCCACTTCTTTATCAACATTCAGATTCAAATGAGTAAAATCCTCAATAAGATATGTTGTACCTTTCCTGAGGCTTGCTAGAGTTGCCATCGGTCTTCTGCTAAGAGCGTCAACTACAGCATTTGCCTTGTCTGGATGATATTGGATAGTAAAGTCGAAGTCTTTGAGATACTCCAACCATCTGCGTTGTCTCATGTTTTAATTCTTTTTAGGTGAAGAGGTATTTCAGACTTTTGTGATATGAAAATATAGTGAATTTCTCCCCATAAAGGTAGTGTCGCCAAATTTTCAAGGTGAATATAACTGCGGCTAGTTCCAGATCATGCACATGGTAGTTTTCTTCATGACGCTTCAACTGCCTTGATGAATAGTAAATCACCTTTCTATTTTGCATGAGAACGCATCCCAGGCTAATGCCAGATGCATCGGTATAGACTTCAAAGCCGCCACCTTCAATAGGTAGTGTCAGAATAGGGGCTGTAGTAAGGTGGTCTTTAAGAGTTAGGAAGCTTTCTTCACAATCCTTTGACCATATAAAAAGGTTTTCCTTTCTTGTGAGTCTAGTCAAAGGGACAGCGATTTTTGAGAAGTCCTTAATGAATCGCCTATAATAATCAGCCAGACCCAAAAAACTTCTAACTTCTGATACGATCGTCGGCCGGCTCCAATTCTTAACCGCTTCCACCTTAGAAGGATCAACAGCGATACCTTCCTTTGAAATAATATGGCCAAGGAAAGAGACCTCCTTTAGCCAGAACTCACACTTACTAAGCTTTACGTATAGTTCATTCTCTCTTAGTGTTTGTAAGGCTATTCTTAAGTGTTCTTCATGCTCCTCCTTAGTCTTGCAGTATATAAGAATATCATCAATGAAGATGACCACAAATCGGTCGAGATAAGGCCTGAAGATATTATTCATTAGTTGCATAAATGTTGCCGAGGCATTGGTCAACCTGAACGGCATTACCACGAACTCATAGTGCCCATATCTGCTCTAGAAAGCAGTCTTGTATATGTCTTCATCTTTGATCTTGAGCTGATGATAACCCGACCTGAGGTCTATTTTGGAGAAATATTCTGCTCCCGAAATTTGATCAAAGAGCTCATCGATACGCGGTAATGGATATTTGTTCTTGATAATAAGTTGATTTAGTCGTCGGTAGTCTATACATAGCCTGAGAAATCCATCCTTCTTCTTGACAAATAAAATTGGCGCACCCCAAGGGGATGTGCTAGGCCGAATGAAGCCCTTGTCTAACAACTCCTGAAGTTGTTTCTCTAATTCTTTGAGTTCTATAGGGGACATCCTGCAGGGATCTATTGAAACAGGTGCTGCTCCGGGAACGAGTTCAATGGAGAAGTTTACTTCCCTTTCGGGTGGTAAACTGGGCAAATCTGATGGGAACACATCAGGAAACTCATTCACAATGGGAATATCCTCTAAGATGATTTCTTTGGACTCGGTGATGATTACGGAGGTAAGAAAAGCTTCACATCCTTACGAAATGAGTTTGAAAGCATGGAGATATGAAATGATGATAGGATGCTTCCTATATTTGATACCAAGGAAGGAAAATCTTGGAAGAACGGGTTTTCGAAAAGAGATTATCCTATTGTGGCAATTTATATAGGCATCATAGTCTACAAGCCAATCTACACCTAGGATAGCATCGTAGCCCTCCATGTCAAGGCATACGAGATTCGCGGGAAGATTATGACCTTCTACAACTACCTCACTATCGGGGTAGTAAGTTGTAAGTTTAGTTCCAGGACCTAAAGGTGTGGTAATAGCTAGGTCCGATGGTAAAGGAACTGATGAAACTGGCAAGGTTTTTAAAAAAGTAATTGATATAAAGGAATGAGAAGCACCAGTATCAAATAACACGAATGCAGATGGGAATAGATGTGAATAGTACCTTCCATTAGCCAATCATTCTTGGGTGCTTCTTCATCATCCATAACAGCGTTAAGACTAGCCTATCGCTTGCGTCCACCGTTGGAAGACTGATCCTTCATGAGGGGGCAATCCGGCATGTGGTGCTCCCGACTGCCACATCGCAAACACGCCCTAGATGTTTCCAGCATTCCTCGGCCGCATGGCCGAATTTCTCACAGAATGTGCAAGCCGCCATGACTTGCTTGTCTTCCTCTTTCACCTTTTTGTTCTTGTGGTAGCCACTATCACTCCCGTTCCAGGATCTCTTCTTACTATCACGGGATTTGTAAGGTTCTGTGATGCTGAACTTCTCCTTCTTTCCATGCCGATCCATCTTTCGGCTCAATTCTTCTCCCCTACCCTTGAGTTTCTCGACCTTCTCCAAGGTCCTTTCATATAGCGGAAGGAATCTCAGGAACATGGACAGTCGGCTAGTACATCTTAAGCAAGCAATATAATCAGAGCGCAAGACAATCACATAAAAGTAATTGCACAAGTATTTCCTCAAACTCCAACTTTATTTCATCATAAGAATAATAAAATACATAAGACCATTGCCTTTGACCTCTTTACATCATAAGACTCAAGAAATCAAAAATTACAATATGACTCGACTAGACACTAGAAAAGTAAGGCTTCACTCATTCAATAGACATTCAATCACTCTCGGACCTGCTACTCGCATAATCCGAATCCGATTCACTAGTGTTTCCTGAAAAGATGAGAAAAATAGGTATGAGCACACATGCCCAGTAGGTATCTTCGTATCAACATGATGGCAAAGTTTAAGTAATTAATATTTTTACTCTAGAGTAAAGATAAACGAAGATAGTAAAACATGCGGTGTAAAACCAAAGTAACACAAGTAACATGATATCATCAAGATTGCGATATGAGAGTACGATTGAACAATTATATAGCAAGAATGTAAGTTTGGCCTTTCATGAATAAGAATGCACTTTTCATTACCATAAAGGCTATGTACTAGAAAGTCATGTAACGAGAATGTACAAGCAAACATGTAATTTCACAAGAATGCCTCGTGAGTATTCATGGATATTCACCAGTTTATAAAAAAAAGTACTCCCAGCGTAATGTGACGCCAGTGTTCATCATACCTCATGGTTTATAGTATGTTTCCGACTATCTGTCAAGGGGACTAGAGTGGAGCCCTTGGACACTATCCATGCCTGCTCTTGCATCTTCAAGTTATAAATCAAGCTACTTCCACAAAAATATAAATATGGCCAATAATGTAACAAGTTCAAACTATGGTTCCATGGTAACAAATATCAAGGTAAGAACTAAGAATATGAGAGTTCAATGTTGATTTAGAACAAGGTTATGCTATGGGAAAAATCAACAGCATAACGACATATTCTTTAATTTTCATAATTCATTAGGTAGCTTTGGAAACAAGGTGTTAAGTTCTAGATAATCATAGACCATCTAGGATCATTAGAAAAATCAACCATTGGGTCAAACCCCGGGTTAAGAATATTAAAAACTCTAGCGGTCATGACTAGACCGTTTTTAGACCTTAGCGGTCAGTGCTAGACCATTTTTGGACAGAGTCGACGCATGAAGAAAAAGAGTGTCGACGCAGTGAAATCTCTGGAACCTTGCGGTCATGGCAGGACCGTTAGGCTTCCTTGGCGGTTAGGTAAACGACTGCTAGGTCCAGAACACATAAAACATCAGTAAAGTACTTTCTAGACAATTGGGTTTTGAGGGTACAACCAGCTCGGCGTCCTAGTGGGAATCCCAGGCTCACGGAGTCTTACGGAGGACTTGAAACATGATCCCCTAGTCCGATAGAAGGAATATTCGACAGAGAGGTTCACAAGTCCAACAGAGTGTACTATAGTGAAAAGTGTAACTAATGGTCGCATACCGGAGTAAACGCCATGTACTTATGAAAATAACTCAAGAGATGAGAGTGAAACAATGAAACATACGGACGAAATCATGATATTAACACCTCATAAATCATGTAGAAAATCATTTAATAACAAAATTATAATATTTGGTATGAAATTACATAATAAAGAAAATTATAGTTCTAAGACATGTTCATGCTGTAACAGGGTGTTTAATAGGAAAAATAAACATGATTTTTTAGTGAAAAATAACATTATTATATGCAAAAGTTTAACTAGGCTCGGATTGGCTAATAGAACCAAATAACGGTCAAGAGCTGGCCGCATAGCGTCCCAGACGGTCTTGTGATAGACAGCAGGAAGGGTATATAGGCGGTCATCTATTAGACCGCTAGGGTTCCTTGCGGTCCCGTTAAGGCCGCCTTCTGTCTGGAGATAGAACTATAAAATAGTAAAATAAAGTTCTAACCTAGGTCATATTATGCATGGGAACGATGTAACACATGTAGTAAAGCATGCTAGAAGAATACTGGGCCGAGAATATGCATAGGACATTGTAATTTCAATAAGAATTACCTCTTTGTTCATGCATGAAAATTACACTAGTTGCGCAGTCATAATAAAACATTAAATTCTCTACGTATAATGCATGAAAATAACTGGAAATAGAGGGCTTTTATTCCTAACTTCAAGTTTGAGCCAATCATGAGATAACCTACCTCTGGACTAGGCGTTAAACTTCGAATTTAGGGCTGGAAGTCAACCCTATTTTTTGTTTATCCTGAACTAGATCAGCAACTTTGTGGCCTTCTATCTCCTGATACCCTTCACTTAAGACCACAAAAATTGGAGGGTAAGAAGATGGTACTAAAAGGAACAATTAGTTTCAAAGAACCCTTATCTAATTACCTCATTTAGGGCTTCTAATTTATAGATCTTTCAGGGTCCGTTGCACATGTTCCTGGTTTGCTTACTCTGAGCCAGTGACTTTGTAAGCTTCTATCTTCCTGATGGCTTGATCTCCTAAGATGAAATTTTGAGAGAAGTTTGACCTTACTATAATGAACGAAATATTCTAAATAACCTACTTGAAATAATATCTCCTTACCTTAGTTCCACGCAAGCCAAAAGTAAGGGTCGCGCAGTTTAAACTTAAGGTCTATTTATAGGGTTAGCTAGGGTTTTGAGGATATGGACGACCCTAGAGTCCTAATTAGGTCATCAATTTGATCTTAATCTATCCTAAAACCTTCTAGCTAATAGATTGCTTCGGTCTCCAAGGATTTGGCCTAAAGAATTTGGAGTTTTTCACGCAATCAAACTGCTCGCAATCGGACTCTTGATAGCGGTCCAGTTGGGACTGTTTCTTGTCCCTTGTGGTCGCCCGATAGACCGTTTTCAATGTTGGGCGCCAAAATTTGAATTGGTTCAAACTCTTTTGTTAGCTATCCTCCATTTATGTTTATTTAAATCTACTTATCTCTTAATTCCGTAAATACATCAATTTAAGGTTCTAGAACATGGGCTAGGGTCAAAAACTATAATTTGGGCCAAGTAGGTTTAATTAAATGGGCCTATTCCTATTTAATTAGTATAGGACCTTAGATTAATTAACCATAATTCATTTAATAGCCCATTTCATCTATTTAAATGCATAATAATTATATTTTAATTCTAAAAAATTCCTAGAAAATTCTCGGGCATTACATCATACTTGACGAAGAAGGAAAAAAAGGAAGAAAGATGAGAGCTAGAACTCCCTCGTTAAGGCGCAGAGACTCTGATAACAAGGAACCAGATACAGAATAACCAGAGATCATGTCACGCCCCGAGCGCGGAAGATACCCGAAAATGCGTGACGAGTTTATATCAATCATGTTAATCAGAGTAGTAGTGTATTCGACACAAAGATAGAGATGCGCAAAAGTAAAGATAACCCAATCCTTTATTCCTTCATAAGAATATGTCTATTACAAACCTTTGAAGTACTAACTAAAATAAAGGAAAAATACAAGGTTGACTTAAGAAAATATGAAAAAGACTAGATAACACGAAAGAAGCTCTATCTCTTTCACTCTTGATTTTCCCCATCCGTTTGAGTTCTCTCATCGTCGGACTTACTTGAAAAGTATGGAAACACTGAGTGAGCGAACGCTCAGTAGGAAATTATATCTCAAGAACTAGCAATGGATTTAAGTAATTACATCTTTCATGAATGCACTATAGCTATGCATGCTCGCATAAAACGACAAGATAGAGAGAGTGTATAACAATAAGATAGCGACGAGAACTAGTCATGAACTTTCAAGAACTTATATCAAAAGATATCAAGATATTCAAGCAAGTGTAATCATCATGTCATGTTGGAATTTGGCTATCACGTTCAAGCACGCAAGTATGAAATTACCCTTTTTCGGGCCACGCAAGTCATGTAATATCAAGTCAAGTACAAGATTTGTGGAATGTTCAATCAAGCTAGTCATGCACTTCGGTATAATGCCAATACCGTGATCAATCAACTCCCATGGGCACAAGTACTTTCGGGTGCTCCTCCCAGGACCAGATCGGGCCCTATATGCGCAGGCATTAATCATGTATTTTAACATCCACTTTTGTATATAGCCAATATGGAATTTCAAGGATAAAGCTTGTAGACACGTAGGATAGATTTTGATAGAATAGAGTCCAAAATATGACACTTGACATAGATAGACGATAATAACGGTACAATCACGATTATCGATAAAAACTAGGTGGAATTGGTCCCCTAACTTGGGTACCACGACAAGTAAGTATGGACATTCTTTATATAGAATTGAGGTCTACAAGAACATCAAGTATAATATAGAATTGGGGTCTACAAGAACATCATAACAATGTCATGCTTTACCTCGTTCATTAAGATAATTCTCATAACATACACATGGCATGACATGAGGGCCGGTATACCATGTCTCTTTAGAGTGACATGGCAATCAAATAATGTAATGGGTTTTTATGGTACAACCTGCTCAGTCGGCCTTGAAGGAATCCAAGGCTCGAGGAGTCTTACGGAGGTCTCTATGACTAACTTGCTAGTCCAAAGGAACGGAATGTCCAATGGAGAGCTTGTATGTCACTGAGAGTTAGTGGGTAAACGATAAATCATCATGAAACGTGAGACTATATTCACGGAGTGGAAATATAGTGCCAATATATATATACATAAGTATGAAACCCTCGGATAACAGAAACAGTGAAAAAATAGTTTTACAGGAAAATAACGACTTTAGTTAAGTCATTAATCACGTAATTAACGCCTTACATAAGGGCGTTTCTTGAGCTTTTGATGACTCGTGAAGCAGTCGTCCAAACTATATTTCAATTTTTACAGAATTTCAATATTTCAGAATTTTAACCAAAACGCGCCCTGGACAGGGGCGTTATCTCTCAATTAGCGCCCTAGTCTGGGGCGTCAGTTCAGTAGGAGACGACCTAGACAAGGTCGTGAATTCAAGAATTTACCAATTTTCAAATAATAAAATTTCAGGAAAAAGGGTACATGATCATGACAGGAAAAATAGCAGGATTTCACAGGTATACTCATGCAATATATTAGATTCATGGTTACATAGATATTAAATTTTAAACGTGGGTATTTATTAATTACATGTAATTGACGACTTCTGGGCAGGGCGTCAAAACAATAATTAGCGCCCTAGTGTGGGTCGCTTCTTTAAATTAGCGCCCTTGCCAAGGGCGTTTCTTTTTGAAATTACATAGAAAACATCTGAAACCACAATAAAACTATATGCATGCACTACCGATGATATTATTAAGATCTTAAGCTAGTTTGGGCTACGATCTTGAGAAAACCTACCTTATGAAGATTTAACTGATGAACGGATGAAGGTTTGGAGACGAAAACGACACTCTGTTTGTAATAGAGTCTTCAGACGTTCTAAATAGCCAAGTAATATGAGCTTCTCAACAACAGGTGAGCTTAGGAAGATGTCTTCTTTTGTGGACGCAGAGGACGTTGATGAAGAACCCCTCGTTCTTCAGCACACAGGGTGTTCAACCTATAGCAAAAGATGACGAAGAAACATGAGTTTTCTTCATAATACTCAACTGAAGGCAGAAGAAGAAGAACGATGTTGATGAAGAACCACGTTCTTCAACGAGTTGTTTGTATGCTACCTGCAAAGGAAGATGAGGGAGAAGAAGAAAAGAATATTAGCGTTCCTTCCTCAAACAACCAGAGGCAAAAGCAAAGGAAGGAAGAAGAACATAAACCTGTTCTTCACGCACAGTAGCAGTAGAGCTTCCTTCGGCCAACAGCTCGTTAGGGTTCGACAGAGAGGGTTACTTATAGGATTTTGGGAATCCTAATAGGGTTAGAGTTCTATTGGAAGTTACATTTCCATGATAGAGTTCTTACTATATTCCACCTTCGACGTAGTTATCCAGAAACTTACCCTGGATGAGGGCTGGGTTCGAACGCAACTCGAACTGAATTAACGTCCTAAGTGAGGGCGTTAATTTAAATTGACGCCTTGTCAAGCGTCATTTCTTATGTAAAACGCGCCCATGTATAGGGCGTGTCTTCCCACGACCCTTTTTGGTCATTCGGCGTTTTGCAATTTGACGCCTTTTAGTGTGGGCGTCCTTTCTTCAATTCACGCCTTATGTAAGGGCGTTTCTTTATGAATTCGCACCTTGAGTCAAGGCGTTATTTTCGTTTTGGTTTATTATTTACTTATTTAGTTTCTTACCATTTATTCGTTAAATCTTTTAATCTTATTTTCATCAATTGGGATTTTTATTTCTTTTTATTTTTACCAGGGTTGCTACAGATCAACTGAGATCAAGGCGGGCTAAAGCCTCAAAAATAGTATCAGAAAGGGTGACGACCTCAAAAGGGTGAGGAAGAATAAATAGAAAAACGATGGGGACATCGTGGAAAAGGCGAGGAAGAAAGAGAGTAACCATCCGACAGGGTCGGAGATGAAGAATGATAGACATCCGACAAGGTCGGAGAAGGAGAATAGTGGTCATCCGATAGGGTCGGAGAAGAAGCAGAGGCAACACTCGGGAATCCTGGGGAAGGAGAATCAGACAAAGATTGAAGAGGAAAGTCATAAAGGAAATCCAAAGACTCCGGATGAGAGGAGGAGGAATCAGGAGAGGTCCCAAATCCAGGGTGCAAGAAGGGGATAGGCCGAGGCCTAGAATTGTCTGAGTGAGAAGAGTCTAGAGAATCCAAATGAGAGGAATAAGAATGGAGATTCGCGGACCCAGGAATAGAGGAGAAGATTATAGACGCGGGATTGGAAGAAGGCAGGTACACCACCCAAGGGTGGGAGCTCAGCAGAAGAAATGATGAATGAGATGAAGAAGAAGGAGAAGAAGTGGACCTCTGAGTGCACAACATGCAGCCCTTGAACTTGCGTTGCCGCCTCTTCTTAGCTGACACTTCTCGAACACGGACCCGCCTGGCGCGGGCTCGGACCTTTGGGCTTCTCAATCTGCAATGTCGTCTCAAATAGAGGGCCCACCTAGTAGACGGCCTGGCCCGATTATGGACATGTAGCTTCGCTGGGGCGGTCACCCTAGACACCCGGTGCTAATAATTGTTGGACATTCGTGAACAATTAACTCCTTGGAATGATGAACAACATGACACCATAGAGTCTTGTAACGCAACACAAGGAGCCTGAGATTCGGCAACTCCACTCGGCAATCAACTGTGAAGTATAGCTCCCTTCACAGAAGGGCAGGATGAAACTGAGGGAGATCAATGCGTGGCGTTGACGTGGCCGGCTTGATGATAAACTGAGGGAAATTGCAATGTTCAAAATGTCCTTCAAAAATACAGAGGATACGGTCAATTATCCCTTGAACATGGAGTGCATAATCTGCTTGGCAGCCGTATGAGTTAGCACAATTCGGGTGAAGAACCCCTCTTGGCTAGTTATCTGAACAGCAATGGAGCGAGAAGTAATAACAGCATCAATAATAAGTCTTCCGGTGAGCAAAGAGATTTGCCACCGGTCTCGCTCGGGAGGAAACTGGCATCAACGCAAGGGAACTCTTCTTGACAACCATCTTCGGGAGTGTAGGCACATCATCCCCAAAATATCCAGGGACTAGGATGCAGACTGGCATGCGGCAGATGAACTCCTGAATCTTGAAATGCATGGCCAGCACCAAACGCTCCGTGGGATGGAAGTGGATGGAGAAGTAGAAGGAATAGGCTCAAATGGCTGAGGTGAAGGTTTGGAAGGTGTGGAGGCTTCAATGGGGACGGTGACGTCGAGTGGTGGCAAAGGTGTAGAGGCAATGGTAGATTCGGGTGTAGGCGGCAAAGGCAAAGGTGAAGGTATGGCTTGCTCAGGCTCGGGCGGCGAGGAAGATGGAGGAAAGGGTGGAGATGGTGATGAAGGCAAAGGGGAAGGCCGTGGCACCCATCGTCGACATATCGACACAACGCGTTGGGTGGCGTTGGGAGTGGGAGCGGTGGTAGTAGAAGTGGGAGAAGAAGGGGAGGCACTAGCTTGAGCAAGGGCTTGGGTAGGTGAAGGCAATGGAGCCGGGATAGGAGATGGTGATGGGGTAGTAAGTGATGGAATAGGTGGGGGAACGGGTGATGGAGCGGGAGCTACACTAGATAAAGGATCATAGGGGTGCCCCTGGTCTTGTAGTGATGGAGATGGCTGCCTGGGTGGCGCTGTTTGTTGTTGCTTGCTACGGAGATATAAAATGGCTTTATGAATAGCCGGCCAATCAATCCTCTTCTCGTACTCCAAGCCATAAACAAACTCCTACAACGCAGGGCAATCCTCAACCAAATGCCCTTGCTGACGATGATAATCACAAAACTGGAGCATATTCCCGACCGCGGGTCGGCAAGGCACAACTGGAGGGAGTTGTAACGAGTAAGTAGCCATCAAAGCCTGAAAGATATCGGTAAAACACTCCGGCAATGGAGGATGAGGAGCCCGCTTCGGGCAAGGCGGATGCTGAGGGGAAGGTTGTGGAGTAGGTCGTGGAGACGGAAGTGGAGGTTGCATAGGCAAGGGCGTGTGGCTAGTGGAAGGACTAGGCAATGACGCATGTGAAGCGAAGTGGAAAGGTATGTAGTGGACGACATCCACTTGCTCGAGAGGTGGTGTTCCATTGACTGGAGGCGGAGACACATGCAGGTACACGAAGGCAGAAGGCTAACTCATGGAGGGTTGACTCATGGAGGGTTGATGCGTGGAGGCGTATGTGGTGTAAGGCTGGCTCATGGAGGGATATGTGGAAGGTTGATATGAGGAGGAGGGTGAGTAGGTGGTAGAGGTGAAAGGCTGACTCATGGAGTATGCATGAGGGGTATATGTAGATGGCAAAATGTAAGTGGATGTAGAAGGCGGGTGGGACTCGGACTCAAGGGAATTCTGGAGTTGTTGATGGATGAAGCGGGCTCTGCCGTAAAGGTGCTACCAGGAGGTAATATTATTAAAGGCTAAGATGAACCGATACTCAGGCGTCACGTTGGATATTAACATCTTGATCTGCTCTCCCTCCGGAATATGCCCCGAGACTTACGCGGCAAGGTGACGCCAGCAGTCGGCAAAGATGCAAAAATCCTTGTCGGGCTTCATCTTCTCGTGGGCCAAATCCACCATAGAATACCCGGGCCCAACCTGGTCCTGATACTGCTGGGTGAATTTCTCTTGAACCACTTGAAAATTCACAACTTGGTCTTGTGGCAAGGAAAAGAACCAATTCCGAGCTGGGCCTTCCAAAGATAGAAGAAATAGATAAGCCATCAAGCGTTGGTTGTGTCGAAATTAGGTCGACTCATAAACGACCTCCTTAACGTGCACAAAGGGTTCGCCGGCTCCACCATAACGGCGATGTGTAGTAATTTGCGAAGATGGCGAGAGCTGAAGATTTTGGAAAGCGAATGGCACACTTAAGGAAGATTTGGGATCGATCTGGCATTGAAGTTCATTAAGTTGGCATTGGGTTTGCGCAACCATCTCCTGGGTAGGGAGAGATCGAGAGTAATGTGGGCCAGCTTGAGCAAGAGGTCGTGAATTTGGACCAGGATTATGTTAATGGGCCGGATAAGGGGATCCGGACTGAGAAGACTAAGGGCCCATTTCGGGAGTGGGAGGGTACATGGGCCTGGATTGTGCATATGGACCGATTGGGCCAACAGCATAAGGAGAAGAAGGAGGAGGCCCATTAAGAGAATAAGGCTTGTTAAAGGAAGAAGGCCCATTAAGATGAATTTGACCATTGGACACTGGGTCGGCAGCATGGGAAGGGGAAGGCCCATTAAGAGAATGAGGCCAATTAGAAGAATAAGGCCCGTTAAGGGAAGAGAGCCCATTAAGAGAAGAAGGCCCATTAAGGTGATTTTCAATGAGACGTTGGGCCTGGGCTAGGTCCATTTGGCGAACAAGGCCTGATAAGTGGGCCATAAGATGGGCTTGCTCCTCAGACGGGTCAGGGGGACCACGGAAAGGGGGGCCCGCATGGGAAGAAGATTCCACGCGGGAATAGGAAGAGGATTGGAAAGAAGAAAGGTACATGGGATTGAAATGGCACTCCATGAGGGCAAATGGAGACTTTCTACAAGAATATCAAGGGGATACAGCCAGGGAAGCAAGGGCGTGGAGTGAAGGGCTAAAGGGAGAGGGCTGACTCACTAGGACCAATGCAAGACCGACCCAGGACAATGGAACCAGACCATAGATACACAAAATGGGCTAACCGTAAATGGGCCTATCAACCAAGTCTATGTGAATGATGAGGAATGCAATACAAAATACCACAAAGGGGCTTGGACAAGCCCAAACAACACAAACAATATGAAAGATTTCACCTAAGTCAAACAAGTTAATATGATGGGGATTTTTTATTCTCCAAAGTTTTGGTGGGCCTTTTAATGTTTTAACTTAAGCACCATTCCCTCAAGATAGGAATCCTATGGGAATAAGGTCCAAACTTTGGGTTGACTAAGGTTAACTTTCTCACACGTATGTAAAATACAAGCCTAAGGGGTGGAAAGGTATAATCGGCCCGGCATCCGTGTGGGAATCCACGGCTCACAGGGACTTACTGAGGTCCCGGATAAGATCACCTAGTCGACCCCAAGGAGTATAGAGGCGAGAGGATCACTTACCAAGGTAGGAATGCAACTACAATATGCAATGCATGATCCTATGTGCACCGGAGTACATGCAAGATTCTAGCCTAAAACTAGAACATCAAGGCAACATTAAACTATGCAAACACAATGATATGAATGAAAATGACATATGAAAATGAAGCTAACATAAAGAACAGTAAGATAGAACCAAGAAAAGACACAATCAGAACCCGGAAGGTAATTAAATCATCAATGCAAAATGTACCTATGAGTCTGCCCCCGAACCTACATGCAGATTTTATGCATAAAACTTAAAAATAGAGACAAGATTTAACTATGCAAACATGACAGAATGCATGCAAATTGTATATGGAAACAAAGATAATACAAAGGGGAACAAGATGGGAGCAAAACATAAGTAATCAGACCTCGGGAAGCCAACTAAATCATCATTCAAAGACGTACCTGTGAGTCTATCCCGGGTCTACCTGCAGATTTCTTGCAGAAATCTCAAAAATGAAGACAAGATTAAATTTTCAAAACATGACCCAATGAATGCAAATGATATATGGATGTGAAGATAATACAAAGGACTACCCACATGAACCAAAAATGGAGCAATCCGACCTTGGGAGGTGAAGGAAATCACCAAAGAACAAGGGCCCGTGAGCCTGTGCGTAGACCTGCCAGAGAGCAAGTAGAGGTCTTCTGGAAGACCGTTTCTATCAAGTAGTGGTCTCCTGCAAGACCGCAACTACAGCAGAGAGGTGTGGCTGCAAGTTACGGCTCCTAGAAAGCTGCTATATGATGTTTAGCGGTCTGAGTAAGGCCGCTACTATCTCCCAGAGCAGAAAACCACGCAAAACAACAAAAATAAGCAAGGAAACACTACCTAAACATGGATATACACACACCAAACTTTAGAGTAGCAAGAATAATGTGATGGGCACTAGGTGTCCCACCGTGATCGTTAAAAAATAGAGTTGTAGATGATTAATCTACCCCACCCCCAAACTAGCAATATATGTGCATGAACATGAAAAAAGGGAAAGGGGTGATGAATTGATAGGAAAACGTACTGTGATCGCCACCAAGGATGACAATGCTAAAGGGATTGAGAGAGGATGGGAAGGGCATCGTGTACTTTGGAAAGAAATGAAAACTCGATCGCGCGCTTGATATGGGGATGCGGGAACATTGTGGGATCAACCTCCTCGTCTTCCAGCCATCTAGAAGAAGAGGGCCTCACATTCTCTTGCTTTCCTGCAAAACAAAAATCAAAAACAAAGGCAAAAACCCATTAGAAACTATGCATATGTAACATCCATCCCGAAGTGATAAAAGAGCATGAATAAAAGGGGGAGAACGCACCCGGGGGAGGTTTTTAACCCCTGTGGAAGGGTGGAAACAATAGATGTGTGTGGGTTGTGATGAGAATGAAACAAATAGGAGGAAAAAATCACGCAGCACAACTGCGAGAATATGTCATGCACTATGGAGAAAAATGCAGATGTAGCAAAAAAATAGAGTTTGTGATGATTTTGAAAAGGTAAGAGGAGAGAACTAAGAGTAGAGACAACGAAATAAAGCCCTTGAGCGTGGAATTGAAAGCCTATACTTTCCTCTTCAAGACGGTGTCGAAGAGATGAGTCAACGATGCAGCATGGCTTGGCCCCGAACTGAGAAAGAGCCCCCCCTTCGCATCCTACAAATCAGGTTCTATTTATAGGAGTGCAGAAACCCTAGCCCGAATTTAGGAGATAAAGATCAAAAAATATAGATTGAGATTGATAAAACTCGTGGATAATAGTGAGGGTAAGAGCCCTGGGTCGATTAGAATCGAAGTGGAGAGTCATCCTCTTCGAAATCGGTGTGAGATGAGGCTCCCAGAGAGTCCTCGGGCGAAGAAATCAAAGTTCAGAAGGTTCTGGGCTCTCTTCCGAATAGATGGTCTATCGTGAGACCGCAACTAGGACATGGCGGTCAAGGGAAGACCGCAACTAAGCAGTAGGATAAGCATGGAATTGAAGACGTTGGCGAACACGATGACCCGACGGAAACAGGCATTTGGCGGTCTTATGGGAGACCACCATATGCCTTTGGCGGCCAACCAGATGACCGCTACCCAGAGAAGTATGGCGGCCATCCAGGAGACCACCATCCCTCTACTGGTGAAAGCGCTCCGGCCGACGGGGATGTTGGGGAATGTTCCGGAATGAAGGGAAATCATGGAGAATAGTCCGGAACTTGTAGAAAATGGCTTCCAAGCTCAAAGCGCTAGGGAAATGATCAAGAAATGTGCTCGAAATAGGCTCAAGGACTGCTCCAAAATAATGGGTAATTTGGGACATCACGGAAGATAAATAAGAGAAATAACTTAGCTTATAGGCTAAAAACGGGTGTCAACACATAGGTCTAAACTTAATACATATGAATCGTTCATTTTGGCCACACAAACCCAACAAGTGTATTATTCAAGCTATTCATCCTCCAAGAATAAAGATTGGTGGGCAGTTTGTAGGGTTAAAGCAAGACTTTTTCCCACTTATGAGTTGAATCTGAGTGAAACTGTTTCAGAGAATGCCAATGCCGAATATTTTCAGTCAGACAAAGTTGGCGCTGTAGGTTTCACATATCTTCATTTGGCTGAATCTAATGAGCCACTGTCGTTACATGCGGGAAATGAAGTGGAAGAAGTCGATCCGATGGACCTAAATGTTGATGTTATAGGGGAGGAGGAGTCCGATGAAGATGAAGAGTTTGAATCTCATGAGGCTACTATGGATGACGAAGATGAGGCTGAGTTAGATATATCATCAGCATCTGAAGAGGAAATAGATAATATTTGATAATTTAGTAAGATATTTTTACATTTTTACATAATTTTTAATGACATTTGTAAATCTTATATATTTGTGGATTAATTAATATGCATTGATTTTATTATTCTTAATAAAGAGATGGTATGAGGAGGTCGTAGTGGGAGGAGACAGGGCAATGGGCGGAGCTCTACTCCCTCCTCTTTGGCGTCTACTTCAAGCACATATATATCTATTCTCTGATTTAGCTATATAAGTGTATTAATTATATATCAGCTTAAAAGATTTATTTATTACAGGTCCGAGTGTCGGCTCACGCCCTGCACAAGAGACACTGCCACCACCGCAACTGACAGGTATGTCTATTTTAAAAATGCAATGAAATGTTGTGTGATTATATGTTATGCTTATGATATCTAGTTCTTACAGGTCCCAGTGCCCTCCCACCAACTGTGCAGGGCACACTCCCACGACCTCCCGCTTCAGATATGTATATTTTAATCTCTAACAAAATATTCTTTGATTATATTCCATTTACTTATGACATTTAATTCTTACAGGTCCCAGTGTCCTTCCACCAGCTATGCAGGGAACACCCCTACCACCTCCCGCTTCAAGTATGTATATGTTAATCTATAGCAAAATATTCTTTGATTATATTCCATTTACTTATGACATTTAATTCTTACAGGTCCCAGTGTCCTTCCACTAGCTATGCAGGGCACAACCCTACCACCTCCCGCTTCATATATGTCACTACAAGAAAAAGCGCGAATAGCGACCGACGTTTAGGTCGCTATTCGGTCTCTGATCGGTCGCAACAAGGCACTGCGACCGAACTGACACCAATTTGCGACCGAATATATCGGTCGCTATATCATGGTCGCTAAATAGCGACCGATACCTATCGGTCGCAGAATAGGTCTCAGTTAGAGACCGATGCCGATCGGTCGCCGAATCTGTCTCTGATAGCGACCGCTATAAATCGGTCGCCGAATCGGTCGCTATAAGCGACCGACAAACATCGGTCGCAGGATCGGTCTCTAACTGTTCGGTCACAAATATGGTCGCTATTCGGTCGCTATACCGCATAGACGGTGGCTACCATGGTCTCTGTAGGAAGCGACCGAATGGGGTTCGGTCCCTATTCGGTCGCTAAGTTTGTAGTTTTTTTTTTTATAAATTTATATAAACTGATAAATAAATTACCTGATAAATAACAAATTCATAACATAAATATAAAATCAACTACACAAATCACAATATCGACAAATCTCAAATTCATCACATACAAACACCTGATAAATAACAATTTCATAAAACAATAGTAAATCAACTACACGGATCACAATCTCCACGAACCTCAAATTACACACAACTAAAATAAAATCACAAATTAATCATACATCCATAATCATACATCCATAATAATAAAATAACAACATACACACAACTAAAATAAAATCACAAATCCTCCACATATGTCTCATCCTGGTCGTCGTCTCGTCCAACATCATCCTGGTCGTCGTCTCGTCCAACATATCGCGACGGATGATCCTGTATATCATTTAAAAAAATTATAATCAAATCCTTAATAAAGAAATCAAGCATTAACAAGAGTATGCCAATAGTTTAAGCCAGCTCATTTTCATATATATAAATACACACACACAATATATAAGTTCAATAATCAAATTGTATTTTAAAAATGAACTTTGAGCGCCGAGCTCAAATCGGGCATCCGATTTGGATTCCGTCAGTTCTGACAAGTCACTTTCATCTCCCCGGTCGTATTGGAATGACCGGCACGGCCATCCGACCGGTATTTCAAATTTTAGACCCCCGGACCCGTCCTAACAGTTCATTTAAACTAAGTGTATTTTAAAAATGAACTTTGAGCGCCGAGCTCAAATCGGGCATCCGATTTGGATTCCGTCAGTTCTGACAAGTCACTTTCATCTCCCCGGTCGTATTGGAATGACCGGCACGGCCATCCGACCGGTATTTCAAATTTTAGACACCCGGACCCGTCCTAACAGTTCATTTAAACTAAGTGTATTTTAAAAATGAACTTTGAGCGCCGAGCTCAAACCGGGCATCCGATTTGAATTCCGTCAGTTCTGACAAGTCACTTTCATCTCCCCGGTCATATTGGAATGACCGGCACGGCCATCCGACCGGTATTTCAAATTTTAGACCCCCGGACCCGTCCTAACAGTTCATTTAAACTAAGTGTATTTTAAAAATGAAGTTTGAGCGCCGAGCTCAAACCGGGCATCCGATTTGGATTCCGTCAGTTCTGACAAGTCACTTTCATCTCCCCGGTCGTATTGGAATGACCGGCACGGCCATCCGACCGGTATTTCAAATTTTAGACCCCCGGACCCGTCCTAACAGTTCATTTAAACTAAGTGTATTTTAAAAATGAAGTTTGAGCGCCGAGCTCAAACCGGGCATCCGATTTGGATTCCGTCAGTTCTGACAAGTCACTTTCATCTCCCCGGTCGTATTGGAATGACCGGCACGGCCATCCGACCGGTATTTCAAATTTTAGACCCCCGGACCCGTCCTAACAGTTCATTTAAACTAAGTGTATTTTAAAAATGAAGTTTGAGCGCCGAGCTCAAACCGGGCATCCTATTTGGATTCCGTCAGTTCTGACAAGTCACTTTCATCTCCCCGGTCGTATTGGAATGACCGGCACGGCCATCCGACCGGTATTTCAAATTTTAGACCCCCGGACCCGTCCTAACAGTTCATTTAAACTAAGTGTATTTTAAAAATGAAGTTTGAGCGCCGAGCTCAAACCGGGCATCCGATTTGGATTCCGTCAGTTCTGACAAGTCACTTTCATCTCCCCGGTCGTATTGGAATGACCGGCACGGCCATCCGACCGGTATTTCAAATTTTAGACACCCGGACCCGTCCTAACAGTTCATTTAAACTAAGTGTATTTTAAAAATGAACTTTGAGCGCCGAGCTCAAACCGGGCATCCGATTTGGATTCCGTCAGTTCTGACAAGTCACTTTCATCTCCCCGGTCATATTGGAATGACCGGCACGGCCATCCGACCGGTATTTCAAATTTTAGACCCCCGGACCCGTCCTAACAGTTCATTTAAACTAAGTGTATTTTAAAAATGAAGTTTGAGCGCCGAGCTCAAACCGGGCATCCGATTTGGATTCCGTCAGTTCTGACAAGTCACTTTCATCTCCCCGGTCGTATTGGAATGACCGGCACGGCCATCCGACCGGTATTTCAAATTTTAGACCCCCGGACCCGTCCTAACAGTTCATTTAAACTAAGTGTATTTTAAAAATGAAGTTTGAGCGCCGAGCTCAAACCGGGCATCCTATTTGGATTCCGTCAGTTCTGACAAGTCACTTTCATCTCCCCGGTCGTATTGGAATGACCGGCACGGCCATCCGACCGGTATTTCAAATTTTAGACCCCCGGACCCGTCCTAACAGTTCATTTAAACTAAGTGTATTTTAAAAATGAAGTTTGAGCGCCGAGCTCAAACCGGGCATCCGATTTGGATTCCGTCAGTTCTGACAAGTCACTTTCATCTCCCCGGTCGTATTGGAATGACCGGCACGGCCATCCGACCGGTATTTCAAATTTTAGACCCCCGGACCCGTCCTAACAGTTCATTTGAACTAAGTGTATTTTAAAAATGAAGTTTGAGCGCCGAGCTCAAACCGGGCATCCTATTTGGATTCCGTCAGTTCTGACAAGTCACTTTCATCTCCCCGGTCGTATTGGAATGACCGGCATGGCCATCCGACCGGTATTTCAAATTTTAACTACTCTACGGTACATCCATGAACGATCTTCAGACATTTTCCCTATGCAAATGAAATGTAAACACACAAAACTTTAACATGTTTAACAAAATAAAAACTCCAACCCTTTCCTCACATCGTCCATCTCTGCCATTTTAAATAGGAAGGAAATATCATTTAGATTTTCACTTTTTAACCCATCTGTGAAGGTTTGATCGCACGATTAATTACTATATGTGTTGTGTTATTTGCTAAAAATTTCGGCAGCATCTCCTCACACCTCTCCGATATACCACAAAATATTTATTGATTAAGAAATTTTCTTAAACACTTACTAATAAGTGGTTAAGAAAATAATCAAAATCAATAAAGGTATATCAGAGAGGAATGAGAAGACGCATCCAGCCAAAATTTTTAACAAACAACACAAACACATATAGTAATTAACCACCTAAGTGCGATCAAACATTCACAGACTGTCCAAACGGGACAATTCAAGACTTTGAGTTAGATATACACATTCTCATCATTCAAAATGAGAACGTGCACATCAATCCCAAAGTCTTGAACGGGTAGATTGATTGACACGGGCTTAACACGCTCTCCTAAGATACGTGCAATGTTAGGTTGCACCCACGCATCTCAGCTAACATACAACACCCAACTAATTAAATATTGACAAGATACTAACACATTCTAAAAACATAGCAATAACATGTGAAATTGACAATACATGTACACAATGAAAACATGAATTTTATTGTAACATCCAACACATTCAGTTAATTTTCTTGGTCGGCTGTACCATCCCAACCTTATGAGTTTGATAGGGTACTGTTTGGAGGATGACCACCTCGGGTGATTTATTTCACCCCTTTTTAAGAATTCACATACCCTAACTTTATCTCTAACCGACTCCGATTAAGAAAAAAAAACGAACTAAATAAGAATAACTCGTCTCACCCTAATTAATCTATCGTAATCGGATTTACTTCTTTATCAAAGTGGCCCTACGAAATTAGTCCATCGCTTGCGGGTCGTGACAAAGTGCCTTCAAACGTTAAGATTGCGTTTGAGAACGCAGATAGAAAAAGAGGCCATGGAATGATTATTTAAGCCTCAGTCTTTAAATAAAACTCTAGTGACACGTATTACATCTGTTGAATTTTTACACTATTTTTGGTTCTCATAAGAATGATGGGGTCATATGTAGAGTTCATCTTGTACCTTTGCTTTAAAATTCTCATAATCCAATGTTTGGATTTGTTGGTTCTCAAGTTCTTGGATTTTGGGTTTGCTACAGTTTTAAATCGAAAAATAAGAATTGGGGAAAATACATGACACAATAAATGGACTGCATATTGAAGCCAGAACATTAATAACGGACCGGACAAACTAAAAAGATAATCTTATAATATTTCACACTATTTTACAGGAGAACAAATGATATGTGGACACCATCTCAAGAGTCTTAAATAAATCAGGTTCATTGCACGAGCATAGCCCCTCCCCCGGAGCCCCTCCACCGGAGCCCCTCCCCCTCCACCGGAGCCCCTCCCCCTGCGCAGCCCCCCCTCCACCGGAGCCCCTCCCCCTGCGCAACCCCCTCCCCTCCACCGGAGCCCCTCCCCCTGCGCAACCCCCTCCCCTCCACCGGAGCCCCCTCCCCCTCACCCCTGCGGAGCCCCCTCCCCTCCACCGGAGCCCATCCCCCTACGCAACCCCCCCTCCACCGGAGCCCCTCCCCCTGCGCAGCCCCCTCCCCTCCACCGGAGCCCCCTCCCCCTCACCCCACCGGAGCCCCTCCCCCTGCGCAGCCCCCTCCCGTCCACCGGAGCCCCCTCCCCCTCACCCCTGCGGAGCCCCCTCCCCTCCACCGGAGCCCCTCCCCCTCCCCTGCGCAGCCCCCTCCCCCTCCCCTGCGGAGCCCCCTCCCCCTCACCCGAGCTCCACCCCCCCTCCCAGACCAACCTCCCCCGCCACCCCCTCCCACCGAAACCCCCCTCACTGGAACCCCTCCAAGAAGAAAAAAAATGAGAAATAGGGCATGGTCGATGGCCGGCGGGGAGGGAGAGGGGGGGGGAGAGAGGCGCGGGGCTGGAGGGAGAGGAGAGGGGGGGGAGATCGAGAGGGAGAGGACTTACCAGACCGAGGAGGGTGACGACGAGGACGACGGGGACCGACGAGGTCGACGGCGAGGATGGTGCGGGGCTGGCCGAGACAGCGAGCTCCGGCGTCCGTCCACCACCACGCCGCTCGCCACGCCCGTGGCCGCAAGGCAGAGGGGGGGGGGGGAGGGCGAGGGGGCCGGAGGGGGAGGGGAGAGCTCCGGTGGAGGAAGGGTAATCAGAAGTAAATGCAGGGGGGAGATGGTCGCGGGGTAAATGCAGTCATAGCCGCGACCGATTAGAGACCGAAATATATTCGGTCGCAACATCGGTCTCCAATTCGGTCGATTTTGAAAAAAAGAGCCCGGAATAAATTCGAGCTAAATATAGCGACCGATTGGAGACCGAACTAAATTCGGTCGCCAAAACGGTCTCAGATATGCGACCGATTATTTCGGTCGCCGAATTGGTCTCTATTTGGGACCGACTAGCGACCGATTTAATCGGTCTCTAATTCGGTCGCTATAGCCACTTTTTCTTGTAGTGTGTATATTTTAATCTCTAGCAAAATATTCTTTGATTATATTCCATTTACTTATGACATTTAATTCTTACAGGTCTTTCCACAAGCTATGCAGGTCACACCCCTACCACCTCATGCTTCAGGTATGTATATTTTAATTTCTAGCAAAATATTCTTCGATTATATTCCATTTGCTTATGATATTTAATTCTTACAGGTCCCAATGCCCTCCCACCAGCTATGTAGGACACACCCCCACCACCTCCCGCTACAGGTATGTCTCTTTTAATTTGTAGCCAAATATTCTTTGATTAAATGTTATGCTTATGTGATTTAATTATTACAGGCCGTAGTGCCCCTGTCGGCTCCTCTACTCAGCCGCTACAGTCCCTCGACACTACTCACGAGGGCGAGGGAGGGGGGGCCCATGATGGACGTCAACCATGTTGGATCTCTGGGTAAATTTATATGGTTATGAATTACATTCATTAGTTATCGTTCAATTGTCTAATGCCAACTATTTTAACATTGGGACTTGTAGTGATAAATTAGAACCTGGCGAGGCTATCCGTAATTCTATGAAACTAGTAATGGCACATGTTCCCAGGCCGGCACTATCTTTCAAGGAATTTCCGATGGGCGTCCGAGATTTATTGTTCGACATGTTCACAGTAAGTAATTTAATCATTTAATTCATGTATTTTCCAAACTCAATTCAGAGTAGTATACGTACTAACCTATATAACTTAATTTATTTAAGGTGGACTTATCAGTTCACGAGTGGACAGGACGCGGCGCGAGGTCGTTCTGTCTGGGAGGCTAGTATCCAGACAAATTATCGAAAGAATTTGCATGAGGTCCAAGTGAGGGCTCAAAAAAATGCTGGTGGGAGTCACGATCGACAACTGTGGAAGGAGCACCGCTCTCCTTGGATGAGGAAGGAGCATTAGGACATTGTATGTGACAAATGGGCCGAGCCCAAATGGATAGAAAAGTCCCAAAAAGCTGTAGCAAACATGGCGTTACAACCAGACGTAAATGTGCATACTAGTGGGTCCGTCTCTTTCGCGACTCATAAACAAAAATTGATAAGTAATCTTTCAAATTATCTTCTTTGATTTTATTCATACATATAACATTTTTTACTATAAATTGTAAAACAGGTCGTGGAGCTCAATCGAGCTCCGTCATTCCAGGAGGTGTTCAACAGAACACAGAAAAAGAAGGGGATGGATCAGTTTGTCAGTGAGAGAGCCCACTTAGTAGCGGTAAGTTTATATCTCAAGGCAATTTTTTCTTTAAGCTTTTCTTTAAGTTTTCCTTTTCATTTAAATATGATTCATTCATATAAAATTTACAAGTTTTGTATTCAATTTGTAGGAAACATATAGCAGACAGTTGACAGAGAAGTACGGGGAGGGAGACGCACAGTAGCAGGAGTTAGATCGGGCGATGTGGCTGGCAGTAGCTGGCGTATAGAATAAAGGTCGGCTATATGGCTTTGGGCAGAGCCTGGAGACTGGCCCGGTGATATCATCGTGTGCGAGTTCAGGCGCTGCCCCGACTAGTAGTAGTGCCTTTAGCATGCCCCCACCCAGCAACAGTACTTCTTCCAGCGATGTCAGAGACATCGTCCGAGCGGAGATGTCTGATTTACTGCGGCAGTTGCAGTAGCAGATGAGGACGGAGATGTCGAGCCAGGAGGGGCGCATCTTGCAGTCACTCACTGGCCTCCTCTCCCAGGCAGGAATTCTCCCTCATGGATCCATGATCACGGCACAGCCCGCTCAGGTGAGTGTTTATTATATTTTTATTTTGGCATAATTACTCAATTCTAAAATTAAAAAATATACATGAATTTAGATTCAAAGTAATAAGAGCCTATTTGATATAGGAATAAATCAGGTTTGGATTCAACGCTCACATTACTCAATTCAGAACTAAGTTAGTTTTCAAATCTAACTTAGTTTAAAATAATTCACATAACTAGGGGTTCGGGGGTCCAAAATATAAAATACTAGCCTCATCGACGTGCCTATCATTCCAACGGGACCTGGGTGATGATAGTGACTTGGGAGACCTGATAGAATCCAAATCGGATACGCAGTTTGGGCTCGGCGCTCAAATTACTCAATTCGAAACTAAGTTAGTTTTCAAAGCTAACTTAGTTTAAAACAATTCACATAACTAGGGTTTCGGGGGTCCAAAATGTAAAATAATGGCCTCATCGGGGTGCCGATCATTCCAACACGACCTAGGTGATGAGAGTGACTTGGGAGAGCTGACGGAATCTAGATCGGATACCCGATTTGAGCTCGGCGCTCAAATTACTTAATCTGGAACTAAGTTAGTTTTCAAAGCTAACTTGGTTTAAAATAATTCACATAACTAGGGTTTCAGGGGTCTAAAATGTAAAATACTAGCCTCATCAGCGTGCCGATCATTCGAACGCGACTTGGGTGATGAGAGTGACTTGGGAGAGCTGACGGAATCTAAATCGGATACCCGATTTGGGCTCGGCACTCAAATTACTCAATTCGAAACTAGGTTAGTTTTCAAGGCTAACTTAGTTTAAAACAATTCACATAACTAGGGTTTTGGCGGTCCAAAATGTAAAATACTGGTCTCATCGACGTGTCGATCATTCCAACGCGATCTGGGTGATGAGAGTGACTTGGGAGAGCTGACGGAATCCAAATCGGATATCCAGTTTAGGCTCAGTGCTCAGAAGTGCATTCTTCAAATGTACTTAGTTTAAAATTAAAAAAATTAGGTTTGAGGGTCCAAAATCTAAAATATCGCTCTGATTGGCCTGCCAATCGTTTCAACATGACTTGGGAGGTAAAAGTGACTTGTGAGAGCTGGCGGAATCCAAATCGGATACCCGGTTTGAGCCCGGTGCTCAGAAGTGCATTCTTCAAATGCACTTAGTTTAAAATTAAAGAAGTTGGGTTCGAGAGTCTAAAATCTAAAATATCACTCTGATCGACGTCTCGATCATTCCAACACGACTTAAGAGGTAAAAGTGACGTGGGAGAGCCAACAGAATCCAAATTGGATACCCGGTTTGGGCTTGGTGCTCAAATTACTCAATTCGGAACTAAGTTAGTTTTCAAAGCTAACTTAGTTTAAAATAATTCACATAACTAGGGTTTCGGGGGTCCAAAATGTAAAATATTGGTCTCATCGGTGTATCGATCATTCCAACGCGACCTGGGTGATGAGAGTGACTTGGGAGAGCTGACGGAATCCAAATCGGATACTCAGTTTGGGCTCGGTGCTCAGAAGTGCATTCTTCAAATGCACTTAGTTTAAAATTAAAGAAGTTGGGTTCGGGGGGTGTTGGGACGGGATTTTATTAATGGTTTATTTATTTAATTTATTTATTTATTACGTAGGCGTGTCAGTCACCGAGGTGACAAATTTATTGTGCGCTCGATCTGACTTAGTCAGTCGATTATGAAGTCTGTGTTGGGACCGGCAGTCCGTCATACTATAAAGGCTACGATGTTCATTACATACTCCGAGAAGGAGGAAAACCCTTGATTAATTGCCAAGATAATGGGCCACGGGGGCTATATAAATGTGCAAACATAGATGAACCAGCGAGAATGATAATTCATAACGCGAGAACAAAAATATAAGCTCGATCACGCAGTTCAAATTTATTCACTACCTGGAACCCTCGGTACATAGCGGAGGACGTAGGTCCGAAGACCATAGTGGGAGCTTCTGGTCATAGCCAGTCTGACCTTCGACGGATCACCATTTGATATACCGAGGCCCAAGGTGATGACAAATATTCAACAAACATGCATGCGAAGCAAGCAAGCAAAGCAACAACGATAAGTGTGTTCAAACACAATTTGCACATTCAAATGAATAAGCAGAAGGAAAGAATAGGCTCAGTTGATTGATTTATTGTTGTCGATATGTATTCCCCGACCAATTAACAACAACCCTTTTATGATAATTTATTATTTATTATTATTTTTAATGGTTTATTAATTTCCTCGTGATGATTTATTAATTTTTATGATGATTCATTGATTTTTTTAGATGATTTATTAATTTTTTTAAGATGATTTATCAATTTTTTGTGATGATTTATCATTTTTATTAAGATTTATTAATTTTATGATGATTTATTGATTTTTAATAATGATTTATTAATTTTTAAGATGATTTATCAATTTTTATGATGATTTATCATTTTTATGATGATTTATTGATTTTTAATGATGATTTATTAATTTGTAAGATGATTTATCAATTTTTATGATGATTTATCAATTTTTATGATGATTTATTGATTTTTAATGATGGTTTATTAATTTTTATACGTTATTTCTCTCATAATGATTTATTGTTACTTTTTTTTACTTCCCCCTTTTGTTATTGTGAAGTCGGTGCACATTGGGGGTGAGGTCGATGCATATAGGTGGTCTCAGGGTCGAAGCACGTAGGGAGGTCGATGCACATTGGGGTTTCAGGGTCTATGCACATGGGAAGGTCGAAGCACATTGGGGGTTTCAGGGTTAAGTCCACAGGATGGATTGTTGACCAGAGCTCCGGAGTTTGTTCTGGCCAGGTGGAATGATATTGCGAGCCGCGTTGACCGGGAGAAGCCATCTTTTGGTTTATTCTTGGCCCCACTAAGATGGGGGTACAGAGAGGAACCTTTCCTGCTGGATTGCCTAGCCGTGCGCTTCAAGCACCAGATTTCGGTAGGCTAGTTTGCCGACTTGAAGGCTACTGACGCCCATGTCTTCCGGCCGGGGGTAGTGGAGTTCACAGACTATGTTCTGCAGCACTACGCTCCCATTTTGATCAAGGCGGGAGTATACCACAGCGTGTATGCGTCGAGGTACCGTTACCCTATTTCCAAGGGCTTGTGCTACGGCATGATTGAGGTGTTTTATCCCGAGTACAACACATTTTATACTTTAGAAGGAGAGACGTCGCTGGACCTGTGGAGTCTCTCTCAGTTAAGTGGCCTCCCGATCGACGGTGAACCATATGAAGAGGTCTGCTGGCCGGATTTGCTGAAGGATCAAACGGACGGCGAGGGGTGATATTTAACTGGTTTCACCTACCGCTATCTGATGAAAGCGTATCGAACCCTCTGCCGCTCCTCATATGATACTAGAGAAGCACGCAAGCCTGGAGAAAAGAGGCGCGTGAGGATGGGGACCTGGCTCCAATATTTCTTCAGAGGGGAGCAAAAATACAAAGACTTCCCCTCAATAGTGCCGGCTCCCGTGCGACAGAAGAAGAGGATTCGGTGACAAGCCGCTTTCCCGTTCACATTGAAAGGAGGACAACAAGGAGGTCCCAACCCTGTCGGGGTCGACGCAGTTACTCATTATGCTGCGTATCTGACTTATTGGATTTGTTCTTTCGCTCTCCCACAAGGTGACGAGATCATGATCAGAGCCGAGGCCATCTATCCTACTTGCTTGATGGCTTGGGGCATGAAGCTTTCACTCTGCCCAGTTGAATTGTGTTTGATATACAAGGTGTTGGCTGCACCGATCTCGTCTTCCCAGGAATCTGTGGACGGTTGGCCCGTTGCACTTTTTTAACGCCTGGGTTTGCACTCTATTCCCAGAAGCTGCTCCTCGGTCACTCCAGTTGACACAACTAGTCCCGAGGATAATAGAATTTTCCAGCGTTGAGCCGACCCAGATAGCAGACCAGCTCTTTGCCATTCGGGGCAAATTGACCAAAATTCCCACGGACTCTCCCGGGGTTCTACATTTCTGGAGTTTGGCTGCTCATTCAAGCCCACTGGTGAACAGGATGCGGGAGTGCAGCCTCCACGAGACAGAGGAGTATGTCCACCCCATTTCTAACGCCAAGTGCACGAGGCCAATTCCAGAGTCAGAGCTAGTTGATTGGGCACTGTCAATAAGGCCGAGTGTCTTGGTTTTCCGCAAGGGCGATATCTTATGGCTGAAGCCTTACTACCCATTTCGATTTAGTCAAAATTTTGGTTATGACCAGCACATCCCTGCTACCTCCACTCAGTTTGCGCTACCGAACAGGGACCGGGCTGGCCAAGTATCGAATGATGAGGCTCGCATATGGTGGGACTATTTTCATCGCCGAGAGGCGATTTCATTCAAAGTTCCCGTCCCTTGCACGCTTTCCCCGTGTGACCCCAGAATATATCAAATGGTGGAATGCGCGCACCGGCTTCTATAGGAGCACGAGAAGAGAATGCTGGGCCGTCGCTGAATGCAAATTTCGAGACTCCTAGCCAGTGCAGGCTCTAGATGCTGACCCGGTGTATCTGAAGAAATTTAAGTTCCACACAAATACTGTCATGGCAGCTTATATGGGGGCACATTAGGCTGCCAAGCAACGCTCATCTAAGATTGAGCCAAAACTGCCTGAGATCAGCAAGGATGGTTTTTTGAAGACACTTCAAGGCTTATGTCGCGTGAGCGGTGAGCGACTGACTCTTCAACAGATCCCACTGCCAGTGGAGGACCCTCTTCCCTCTACAGCTTCCTGGCATCTTGAGAGCGATCGGCTATATCCTTACAGGACTTTCATTAGGAGGGAGGACCGACGGCCGACACTGTACAGCAACACCCCTTGGCTGTTTACATTGCTGCGCTCGCATGGGCTTTCAGTAGGTGGCCCTAGCGAAGCCATATTGGGCCAACCCGTTCTTCTTTCTTTTAAATGTGCCGGCGGGTGGGGACTAGACCACCTTGGCTTGTATTATCATCTAGCTTCTCGCGGCCATTCAGATCTGGCGTTGCTGGCTGAACAGTGCGAGATGATACGGGACATATGTTGGTTGATTCACGAGGCTGCTACAAGGGACAAAGAGCCTTCGCTATTCTATTGGCCACTCTCTCCTTTTTATACAGGGCCAGCAAGTATATTTTATTCTTTTGCTTTCAATTTTCGGTCCCTTTCTTGCTGTAGAGTATATCATTCTTTTCCGCCCTTGTATATGCTTAGTTCGACTCACTCCGGAGGAGACCAGGCACTTCAGAGAGTTGATTATAAAGGCTCAGAAGCTGACTTATTTTCAAATTTTGGAGGCGGCGCTAACTACGACACCTCTTCCCCTGGTGATTCGCGGAAGCGGACAAGGTCCCAGGTCAGGGAGGCGGTTACTCGAGCGAAGCGAGCCCGCCGGAGGAAGACCGTAGACCTGGAACCAGGCGTTATCCCTCCGACCATGGTCTCATTTGAAGAGTTCAAGGCCGCACATGCGCTGGCACACGTGACTCAGGGTATATTTTTCATTTTGCACCCTGCTTCCACTTTGGTCGCACAGGCTAACTTTCATTTTGCCGCTGCCGTATCCTCATTTGCAACAGGTGCCCAAGAAGGTGCCACCTCTGGGGGAGCTGAAGAGAGGGGAGATGCGGAGCTAATAGCCCCTGTTGAGTACAACCTGCCTTCTCCCACCCCCAGCCATGAGATGGAAGGTGATTTGCGATCTGCCCTTTGGAGATTCCCATAATTTATCACTACATGGGCTTAAATGAATGTTTCTTATTTTAGCTTCAGCCGAGATCCGACCGTCTTCTCCTCCATGTGTTGGTGCAACCAAGGGAACTTTTGCCGAGTAGGGGATCATCTCAGAAAGTCAGCTCTCTTCCGAAGTTCATTTGCCCACCGTCCATGTGACAGAGCTGGCTGGGCAAACTTCTATTGAGCAAGATGCTCCTTCGGTAGGCCATTGATAAGTGTAATATTTTATATCATAATTTGTATCACATTCATTATCTTTGAGCACTTAATAAGTCTAATTGTGCATTAATATGGACATATTGTTATCTTCACCACTTTATGGAGTTTGCATGATTTTATCATTAATTTTTGAGTTAAATGACAAAGTGAAAAATGTTTGAGAAAATGCACAATTACTCCATTTTATTTTCCATTGAAGAATAATTGAACATTTTGTATGTTATGAATTTTTTAGGAAATTGCGCCTTGAAGAATGTCGCCATTTAAATTACGTCCTAGCTGAGGTCGCACATATAAGATTCTGCGACAGGAACCAAGATGCACATTTATTTTGGAGAATTTAAGAAAATCAGGAAGAGCTGGAAAAATCAAGGAATCTGCGACCTCACCACAGTTACCCTTTCCCTAATTTCTGAAAAAAGTGAAATGTTAAAATATGAAAAAAAAGAAGTTGCGGTTGGAATGTAGGCGCTAGAAGGATTTTGCGCCCGTGTGAACAAGCGCTATTTCATAAAAAAAACGGCAGTGACCCAGTCGCTATTCCAGTTGAACCAGAAAAGGCAACTGCAGTTTCCCGATCGAAGTGTTCTTCCATATTTAAGCTTACCCATGATTAATCTATGGAAAGGAGGACTCTACAACTGGAATGAGACTTAATTTGATCAACCATCATTGCTAAAAAGTAGGTTTTGCATTGAATTTGAAGAATCCCGATTGTGGATGTTGTTGTTCCTTATAAAAAGATGGCCAGGTCGATGATACGGAGGTTAGCAAGCAGGTTAGAGGTTAGCTGAGTAGAAGGTCCGCCATAGGAGGATATTTTGAGGTTCTTCCATTCATTTTTTTCAAGTTAAGTTGTTCTTAAAAGTTCTTCGTTTTTTAATTTTCTGCAACTTTGTTTTCTTCATCTTCCTCTAATTCTCCTTCTTTTCACCGTTATTTCCTGATTTTCAAAGCCTTGTCTCCCGTTTTTACTGTTCCTCCGATTTCTCTACCTTCTAGTTTTCTTCAATTTTCTCCATCATCCTCTCCTCTTTTCAAGTTGTTGTCTTCATCAATTTTCTTCAATTTTCAAGTTGATTTTTAAATATCTACATCTTCTTCTTCTTCTTTTTCCTCTGATTCTTCCTCTTTTCAAAGTTATTTCCTAAATTTCAAAGCTCTATTTTTTTGATTTCTACTATTCATCTGACTTTCGCAGAACTCTGATTTTCTCAATTTCTCACCTTCTTATAATCATATTTTTAATCTATGTTCTTCACAAACGTTTTGTGTCTCTTCATCATCTACAACTTTGCTTTCTTCACCTTCTTCTAATTCTTCTTGGTTTGCAAGATATTCTCAATTTTCTATCATTTTATCTTGGGTTTTTCTGCATTGTTCATCCGCGACCTATCTCTATTCATCTACGTCTTTCTCCATCTTCCTCTCGTTTTTAAACTCTGAGTTCTTTATCAATATTCTTTGTCTCTTCTTACTCTACAACATTCAGGTTTTCCACTTTTCCTAATTCCTTCTGATTCTAAAGATATTCTCTTCTCAATCTCTCTCTATTTTTCAATTTTTTTTTCTATTTTCACTTTGTTTTTTTAGTCTCCACCGAACCCTCTCTTTCTCTCTCAATTTCCTCTTTTCAAAACACACACATGGACACACCTATTTTCTGATTTTTAAGATTTTCTCCCCCTTCTATCTTTTCTCTCTTCTCTATTTTCCTCTTAAAATCTTTTTGGCGGATATTCTTACAATTAATCCTCTCAAGACGTCGGATCCAAGGCGGAGCGATTTCATCCAAGGCTTGGCAAGGAGGTGGCACTATTCTTCATATCTTGGCTACAGTTTTCTTCTCCGTTTCTCTTTATTTATACAAGTTGTAATTTTTCTATTTTCATAAAGTTATACTTTCCACTTTCATAGCAATAAAAGTCATCTTTACAAATTGTGATTTTTCCTCTCTCTATCTCCTCCAATTTCTTTTCTTCAACCCTCTCATATTCTTTAATTTATTTTTATGCACTTTATTTTCCTTAGTTTTAATCTCACTCAAAAGTTGATTTTCAAAAGCATAAGGATATTTTCCCAACTCATTCAAATAAAGATTTTTCCTCCTCGTAGGATCGACTCCACTTACCGCCATATATTTGATTTTTCAATTTTTAAAAGTGAGTGAGTGCGAATATTTTGAAATTGCGGCACGGCTTTCTTAATGACATTACACGGTGCATATCAATTTTTGGCGCCGTTGTCGGGGAGGAAATTAATTTTTATGTTGGGAAATTCCTTGTGTTTGATTTGTATATGATTTTACTTATATTTCTATTTTTATTTTACAAAAAAAATCAAAAAAAAAAATTAAAAAAATCAGAAAATCACATAAATTTGGACCTGAAATTCTCAGGAAATAATCTGTCGCAGAAAGTTAAAATTCAGAAATTCTAAAAAATTCAAGTGTCACTAAAGGTCAGTATAGGTAGGAAAAGGTCCTGTTTTGTGAAATTCTGAAAAAAATTTAAAAAAAATGAAAAATTTTAAAAAAATCATAAATCCAAAAGACTCTAAACATATGATTTTAGATGTCACTTTGCAGTAATTTTGCATATTATTTGGTATTTTTAGTTGACAGTTGTCTTTGTTTTATATCTCTTTTTGAAAATTAAAAAAAACTCTAAAAAAATAACAAAAAATTCTTTATGCTTTTAGGTCATCATCATAGTTGCATTTATTCTCATGTCTTGTGCATTTAGTTGATTAATTATCTTACATAAATATCACTTATCTCTCATTTTTACTTGTATTTTATTTTTTTAGTTTACATATATATCTTGAAAAAAAAGAAAAAAAGATTTCTCTTCTCATCTTTTTCCCCTTCTTAAGGGTATTAGGATCTTTACACCCCTCTTAGATTTGGAAGGACACTCCATTGAGCATTCCGTCTCTTTGGACTTGAAATCTCATTTCTAAGACCTCCATAAGTCCCTGCACCCGTAGATTCCCTCACGGACGCTGGACAGGTTGTACCACGAAGTATCTTGGAGTTAGAGTGCCCTTAGAAGATTTTCCATATATTAAAAAAAGAAAAAAATTCATCATTCTTGCATTCATATAGTGAATCCTTGCATTTGCATTAGTTTAGTTAACTCATTGCATTACTCATTTCATTCATAACCCATTAATATAGGAATTCACTCATTTCATTATCTTCCTTTGGGCCCTTTTGTATTGCATGCAAGGTAGGAGATCCCTACACCAACACTTATTAGGGCCCATTAGTGAAATTGAAAGGTTACTGCATTCTAGATCTCATCAACAACCTAACCTCATGGAGAATCAAAATTCACAACAAGCTCCTAAACAGATGAAGGATTATTTCATGTCAAATCAATATCAACCATCCTTCTATGTTCAAGCACCTCAGAATCATGCGGTTCACTATGAGATTAAATCTAGCACCATCCAGATGTTGCCAGCATTCTATGGAAATCCTAATGAAGACCCTTACAATCATCTAGATGAGTTCCTCCAAATATGTTCAACTGTCAAAATTTAAAACTTCTCATATGATGTCCTTAAGCTTACTCTCTTCCCATTATCCCTTAAGGACAAAGCGAAATATTGGTTAGGAGCCTTGGGTAGAACAATCGACACATGAGGAGAGATGCAAAAAGAGTTCTTGAAGAAATTCTAACCGATTGGTAGGACTAATACCATGAGAATGGCCATCACTGGATTTACACAAAATCTTAGGAAACAAATTCATGAGGCCTGGGATAGGTTGAAAGATTTATAGAGAAAATGCCAACATCATGGCCTATCTAGATGGCAAATTGTGCAAGCATTTTATGAGAGATTAATGGAAAACTATAGACAAATGGTGGATGCCTCATGTGGGGGGGCTGTCATGAGTTAAAGTGAGGATGAAGCCTATGATTTGTTTGAAATGTTAAGTGAAAACTCTATTAGCCATGCCTCACTTTCTTCCTATGAAAGAACGATTGGACCTTCCAAGAAGGGTGGGCTTTATGAAGTCAAAGGTCAAGGAGAGTTTGAGAGTAGGATGGATATTAATGTGCTTGCTCAAAAGTTGAATAAAGTGAACTTGTTGGCGCAAAGGATGGAGAAGGTGGACTTAGTGGCATAGAAGCTAGATCAATTATTGTCCATGAATAGACAAGAACCTTCTTTCTCTTCTGCCCATCAATCTCAACCTTTCTCAGATTCCAACCTTCAAGAACTTTGTGCTCCATGTTCTACCCCAAATCATGCCGTAATTGATTGTCCCACGGCGGCCCAACTTCCCTCATTTCATGTCTCTCGTGCATTTGCAAGTCTATACACTGTCTTTCCTTCACGCACTGCAAGTCTGTACATTGTCCAGGTTGCAAGTCTATACATTGTCTGCCGTGCACACACAAGTCCATACATTGCATTTGGGCATCAAAGTCTATACAGCCAAAGCCAATGCATTTCACGTCTCACTTAGCGTCTCATGCTATACTGCTAAGTCTGTACTTTGGCCAAGTCTGTACAGAGTCTTATTGCATTGTTCATGCATATACAGTGTCTTGCACGCAAAGTCTTTACATTGAAGTCTGTACAGCCTTTGCATTGCACTTAAAGTCTATACATTGTTCATTCAGCACACACATAAAGTCTGTACACACTTCATTGTGCGTGCATGCATCATCTCATTAAGTCTGTACATCCATTAGCTGATAGTTAAGCAAGTCTATACATTCTTTAGCTCAGTTCGCAGCTGAGTATGAAGTCTGTACAACCTGTTCTTCATACAAGTCTATACATGCATTAACTGTGAGCATGGCATAGGCAGTACATTGTTCATTGCAAGCCATTGTGCACGCATGACTAAGTCTGTACATTGTCTTTGCTGCAACACACAAGTCTCTACATAGGTTGCAAGTCTGTACAACTAGTGGCAAGTCAGTGCATCCATATTCATTGTACATACTTTCTCATGTGCACAATGCATTTAGTGTATTATGTCTATACATCGTTCTAGCATACACGCACTCAAGTGTATACATTCCTCAATGGCTGGGCATCGTTCGTTCAGCAAGTCTGTACATCGCCCTAGGTTGCATTATCAAGTCTGTACATCCACCGTCTCATTCAAGTCTATACATTGCTTCTAGCATGCACACACACACCCAAGTCTATACATTGCATCGTCTTGAGACTAAGTCTGTTCACCACCGTCTTACTTAGCGTCTCTGTGCATACCTTCAAGTCTATACATTGTAAGACCAAGTCTGTGCATGCATCGTCTCATGCATCGTCTTTCAAGTCTATACATCGTGTGCTTCGAGCATTCAAGTCTGTACACTGGCGTCATCGTTTGCATGATCAAGTCTATACAGACTTAGTCCATGCGTAAGCACAGCAAGTCTGTACATTGGTTTTGTCATGCACATAAATGTCCAAGTCTATACATTCTCTGATGATATCCATGTGCATCATTTCACAAGTCTAAACAATGTCTAGTTGCACGCCACACGACATAGCAAGTCCATACATTCTTCAGATGGCATCAACTAAGTCTGTTCATTCGTTATTTTAAAGTTTGTACATGGTTACCTTGTTGACTTAGTAAGTCTATACATTTGCTATGACTTGTTCATGCATCGTTCTCATCAAGTCTGTACATTGCTTGAAAGCACGCCTGAGCACTCATCGCCAATGTACACACTCTCCTATATGCATTTGTGCATTGTTCAAAACAAGTCTGTACATAGTTCTCGCGTGCACACTAAGTCCATACACTCAATGCTGCATCATGTCTGTACACGCTTTGTTAAAAGCCTGAACCAACTCTGTACATCCCTCTAATATCTTCTTATGACTGCTTGACAGGTACATCCTTCGAGAAGAAAATGTTTGGGCACGTGATCCGAGGTTGGCACCTGGCACGTGATTCGAGGTGTACTCTGGACAAAGAGGGCACAAGCCCTACACACGCCCTAGCTGTTGCTATATCTATGTAGCTTCTTCCTCAGGAGAAGACTGATCGAGATAGTGATAGAAGAAGAGAGCAACAGAGAGGTAGAGAGCAGAAGAAGAAGAAGAAGAAAAAAGTTGCAGAAGAAGAAAAGAAAAGAAGAGCAGAGAGAATAGGAAGAAAAAGAAGAAGAGTGAAGATAGACTGAGAGCTCGTGAAGAAGAAGAAAAAGAGAAAGAGAGATAGAGAGAGGGTTCGTGAAGAAGAAGAAAGAGGATTCATCAGAAGATCTGTTCACTAGCATTTGGATCAAATCCAAGCCAGACTTGCTCCTGCGAGAGCTACATTTTGCATTGCATTTCCAGCTTTCTGACTGCTGTATTTTTCGTTTCTTGTTTTTACTTTACCTTCCTTGGTTTTGTCTTTTCCGATTCTCTGGTTTGAGATCGGGGTTCCTCCTGTGGACTCAGGAGAAGGGAGACTTGTGTCTCCGGTTGCAAGTGACTGGTGTCGCTTGTGGGTTCCCTCCTGAGTGGAGGAAGAGAGACCTCGGTATCTAGTTGCCAGTGACTGGGTGTCACTGGTGGTTCCCCTCCGGTTTGGAGGAAGAGAGGCATTAGTCTCTGGTTTGCTAGTGACTGTGTGTCACTAGTGGTTCCCTCCGGTTTGGAGGAAGAGGGGAGGTTGTTCCCCTGGTCAAACTATTAGGCAGCACCTGTTGCAGACTGAGTCTGCGGTTCTAGCGTTAGCTAGTGGAAGCCTCACTCCGGTTTGGAGTGAGCAGTGGATGTAGGTCTGTGGACCGAACCACCTAAAAAATTATATGTGCCGTGGTTTGGCTTGTGCGTTTGCTCCTTGTCTTCTATCTCCCCTTCACAGGTTATGCATGGTTGATTTGTTGTGATTTCCTTGGGAGCTTATATGATTGTGAAGTGTTTGTTCTTTCGCTCAGAAGAATTAGAACTCATTTGTGAGTCTGAGCTTCTCTGTCCACAGTTGTGATAAGAGAGCAGTTCAGTTGATTTCTAACTAATTGTCTCTGATTGGTTTTAATCTGGGCATTTTTGAAGAGGGATACATTCACCCCTCCCTCTGTATCCATCGCACCGATCCTATCATTTGGTATCAGAGCGGGTGTCTGCATAGAAGGTCCAGCGACCTGCAGATCCGATCCTACAATCTTTGGTGCTATCTCGATCTTGGTGCATCATTATTCCTGTTCCATTAATCTGATCTTTTTCCATGGGTGATCCACTGGTTTTCAACGGTTCTAATTTTAATGTGTGGTTTGTAAGTCTGCGCAAATATGTTAAATTAGTTAATCCTGATATGTGGAAGCTAATTTCACATGGTCCTCACAGATTGCCAAAGAAAGAGTCCAAATGGACTGACAGTCACAGATCTGTTGGGACGGTGCGATGGATACAGAGGGGGGGGGTGAATGTATCCCCTTCTAAAATATTGCCCAAATTAAAACACTAAGCCTGAAGCTAGACACAGTTGCGGAATAAAAACTATAGAGCTTAAATAAACATTTGATCAAACAGTTGAGCTGCTAACTATACTGGTGGAACCTGATCAAGTCTAATGCCGAAGACAGAACTATGCAAACCAGACTCACTTAGCAAAATATGTAATGCTCAAGGTCACTGCAGATCAAAACAAGAATGTTCATACAACCTGTGAAAGAGGTAGAAGACAAGGGGCGAACGCACAAGGCAAACCACGGCATAGTAGATTTTTTAGGTGGTTCGGTCCACAGACCTACGTCCACCCCTCACTCCAAACCGGAGTGAGGCTTCCACTAGCACAAGCTAGAACCGCAGACTCGGTCTGCAACAAGTGCTGCCTAACAGCTTGACCAGGGGAACAACCTCCCCTCTTCCTCCAACCCGGAGGGCAACCCTAGTGACACCCAGTCACTAGAAACCAGTGACTAGCGTCTCTCTTCCTCCACCCAGGAGGGAACCCACAAGCGACACCCAGCCGCTTGCAAACCAGAGGTCACGGACCTCTCTTCCTCCAGACCAGGAGGGAACCCACAGGTAGCAACCACTACCTGCAAACCCGGAGTCCAAGACTCCCTTCCTCTGAGACCAGAGGGAACCCCGATCTCAAACCAGAGAATCGGAAAGAAACACAAGCCAAGTGTAAAAGAAAAGAAAGCAAGAAACGAAAATTACACCAATCAGAAAGCTGGAAATGAAACTCGAAACTGTAGCTCTCTCTTGGAGCAATGTAGCTTGGATTTGATCCAGAGGCTATTGATCTTCTTCTTCTTCTGCTGATCTCTCACTCTCTTTTTCTTTCTCTTCTTCTTCTTTCACACTCTGCCTCTCTCCCTCTCTTCTCTTTTCTTCTCACTGTCTTTTTCCTTCTTCTGGATCGTGCAGGCTCCTTACTGCTTCTCGATCTCCTCTTCTACTTCGATCACTCTTCCTTGATCTGTCTTCTTCTGATGGAAGAAGCTCCATATTTATACCAGCAGCGGCTAGGGCATGTGCAGGGCTTGTGCCCTCTTTGTCCTTGGATCACTCTGCCTCTCTCCCTCTCTTCTCTTTTCTTCTCACTGTCTTTTTCCTTCTTCTGGATCGTGCAGGCTCCTTACTGCTTCTCGATCTCCTCTTCTACTTCGATCACTCTTCCTTGATCTGTCTTCTTCTGATGGAAGAAGCTCCATATTTATACCAGCAGCGGCTAGGGCATGTGCAGGGCTTGTGCCCTCTTTGTCCTTGGATCACGTGCCAGGTGCCAACCTTGGATCACGTGCCCAGACATCTTTCTTCTCGAAGGATATACCTGTCACACAGTCATAATGGAATATATTAGAGAGATGTACAAACTTGCTGGGTAACTCAAGACTGTTGGGTTCGGTGCAGTATTCAGAGGGGGGGTGAATGAATACACCCTTTAAAAAAAAATTCACCAAATTAAAATCTAAAGCAATCAGAAATACGGAATTAAAAAAACTATTGCAGATATATAGAGCGAACCTAAGCAAGTCTAAACTGTAGACTGAATCAAATCAAAGGAGCTTGTGCCTTAAATCATTCAGACAGAAAACCCAATTGAGGCGCTCCTAGCATTCATCTAGCGAAATCAGATAAAAGAAATTAAACCACAGTCAAACATATAGTGTGCGCAGCAAATTGATGAACACTTATAGAACATCAAACCAAAGCGCCCCTAAGCATTCATCTAGCGCCAACCACACAAGAAATCAAACCACTGCACAATGGGTTTTTAGGTGGTTAGGTCCAGCCGACCTACATCCACCCCACACTCAAACCAGAGTGTGGATTCCGCTGACTCACAGCTTGAACAGCTGGGCATCACAGCTTGCCATACAACCGCTGGGCAACACAGCTTGCCGTCTGAGGAATCCTCCTCGCCCGCTGAGCAACATAGCTTGCTGTCCAGTGGAATCCACCACTGCAACTGCTGGGGATTACAGCTTAACCCGTCCAGAGGCAGCACCTCTGCAAACGCTGACTAACAGCTTAAAGAAAGGATAAAATGGAAAATGAAAATAAGAACCAAACAGCACCGAAAAGCTGTAAACAATGAAGCACAAAATGTGGCTCTTAAAGAGCTGACTGGAGTGGATCTGATCCAACTTCCAGTGGGAACGATCTTCTCTACTTTTCTCTTCTCTCTCTCTTTCTTCTTATTCTCTTCACACTCTGCTCTCTCGATCTCTCACTCAATCTCTCTTTCTTTCTCTTTCTCTTCTTCTCTTTTTCTCTTCTTCTCCTTCTCTTCTCTTCTTTTTTTCTTCTCTGGATCAAAGACCTCTCTGCACTCTGCTTTTTCTTCACAGCTTATGTTCTGTCAATTTTGATCTACTTTCTTCTGTGGAAGAAGGCTCATATATATAGTGGCAGCAGCAGCAGCATCCAGGGCGCGTGTGGCTTCCACAGTTCCCACCCAGATATTTGGCCACGTGTCAACTTCTTGTCAGCCCTCGGATCACGTGCCCTTCATTAGCCTAAATCACCTGCAGTCAAAGACAAAAGGAATGTATCTACTTAGTTAGTTCAGGCTTTTAACCCGAGTGTATATACTTCAGAAGCAGTAATGAATAAGTGTGTACACTGAGAGAGTGTATAGACTTTGAGTCTTCATGCGAGCTCAATGTATAGACTTTCAGTTAAATGCATTAACATACCAAGGGAATGAGTGTATGGACTTAAAGCATCAGTTAACCAAGTGTGTAGAGTGTATACACTTGACTGCGTGCATGACAGATAATGTCTAGACTTGCTATTAACATGCATGAGAACCCAATGTACAGACATGCTGTCGCTTCAGCTGACGACCCTAGTGTATAAACTTGCTGAGGGAGAGATTGTACAGACTTGAAGCAAAGTAATGTACAGACTCTACCCAAAGTATAGACTTCATATATGTGAAGCTATGCGATGTACATACTTCCTATATGAGGGAGCAATGTATAAACTTGCTGTGAAGAACAGTAATGTGTAGACTTGGATGAGAACAAAGCATGAACACAATGTATAGACTTAGAAGTCTAAAGGGGCGTCGACTCATCTAATCAGGGGGTCGACGCATTGATGCATGAATGAAATATACTTCCAATGTGTAGACTTCGGACTTGCCATGATGTGTAGACTTGGAGCACAAAAGCCACGATGTACAGACTTCGTGAGACTTCAATGAAGACATGCGATGTATAGACTTCATGACTGAGGCACGATGCTTAACCTGCACTAACTGTACAGACTTATGCATGAGACGCTGAGGAAGACGGTGGATGTACAGACTTCTAAATGTACAGACTTTCCACCGACCAATGTATGGACTTGCTCAGCCTGAGGCACTGTATAGACTTTATGAAATGCATGCTACAGTGCCGATGTGTAGACTTGGCCAATGATCAGACTTGAATGCTAGGCCAGTGTACAGACTTGCACATCATTCAACAGCCAATGTGAAGACTTCTCGATGTATAGACTTTCAAGATGAAAGGCTGTATAGACTTGAACAAAGAAGCAGCGAATGTATGGACTTCCAATGGAAACGACGGTAAAGCGATCAGTGTATAGACTTCAAGGGAAATGACGGTAAAATTACCGATGTATAGACTTGAAGGAAAACGTAGGTAAAACTTCCAATGTACAGACTTCAAAGATGAACAATTGGATGTACATACTTGGGAGATCACTGATGGCTGTACAGACTTTGCTTCAATGTATAGACTTGGAAGTTCAACGAAGGATGCACAGTGCAATGTATGGACTTTGCATAAGACGCTGCATGAGACGCTGAAGTCTGTATAGACTTTGCTCAATGCATAAGACGCTAATTGAGACGGTCCACTGTACAGACTTGGACTTCAACAAGACGCTGCATTGAGACGCAACTTGAGACGCATGGCTGTACAGACTTCGACTTCAATGCATAGGCTTTGAATGCTTGAGAGACGATGCATGAGACGCAAATTAAGACAGTAGGCTGTACAGACTTAGCTAATGAAAATAAGACGCAATGAAAGACGGTCAATGTACAGACTTCACCTGAGACAATGTATGAGACGGACGATGTGCAGACTTTAGCCAATGCAATGTATAGACTTAATGTGATGCACAAGGACACATTCTAGTGTACAGACTTCATGAACAATAGAATGTGCAGACTTTGTGAACAATGCATGAACGAGACGCTGGACTCTGTACAGACTTGAGTGATGTATGTACTTAGCTTCGTGCAAGCTACAGTCCAATGTATGGACTTTGAAGTTCAACTGGTGAGTGTACAGACTTCACCAATGAAACGCTCACTGTACAGACTTGCTGGATGCAACGTGAGACGCTGTATAGACTTCGTCTTCCAGCGTATAGACTTGATGAATGCATATGCCAAGACCATTGTACAGACTTGACATATTTAAAGTGCATGCGATGCAGACTGTACAGACTTTGACATGTGAGACACAGAGAATGCACTAAAGTCTGTATAGACTTTAACAATGAATGCATGAGTCACAAGACCGACAGACTTAGCCTGTATAGACTTAGCATGAAGCACACATGCGATGTACAGACTTCAAGTCATGCAATGCAATGTACACACTTCAGCTAGCCAAGCTTCAGTGAATGTATGGACTTTATGAACGATGCAAACAGGGAAATGCTGGAACATATTAATGCAATCTATTCAAACAGAATAATGCATTCAAAACATTCATGTTGCTATCATATGCAAAATGCTCAAGGATAAGAATGCACAGAAATGCACTCACTTTGTTGCTATCATCAAAATAAAACTAGCATTGCTATCATCAAATCATCAACATTAAATAGCACATGCTTGTGCCTAAGGGGCACAACAAAGACCGCCGTGTACAGACTTAGTATGAAAGATGCATATGCAATAGAATGTATAGACTTAGAGATAAAGAGTGTACATACTTTGTCTTGAAGGAGATGCACATATGCACTGAAGTGTGTACAGTCTTCACTGAAGGATGTTTAGACTTTTAAGTGCTGAAGTATGTACAGACTCTGCTGAAGAACGTTCAGACTTTAAGTGCTGAAGTGTGTACATACTCTGTTTGTTCGTGCATGCTACAATGTGTAGACTTAGTGTTTGTGCAGAAGACAATGTATAGACTTATGAACTGATGCAGACACAGGCTGTACAGGCTTGAGAGATGATGCACGAACAATGTGGCGATGTATAGACTTAGCCACCAATGTACAGACTTTGCATATGTGAGACACTGTATAGACTTTCAGCAATGTATAGACTTTGTAATATGCCTTGGATAGACGCACGATGTACAGACTTGCTAAATGATGCATGCACAAGACGCTAAAGAATGTATAGACTTTGCGAGCTTTGTACAGACTTAGTGTCTTAAGTATAGTGATGCACAGATCAATGTATAGACTAGACTGATGTTGTCTACATAGATCAATGTATAGACTTGACTGATGTTGTCTGCATAGATCAATGTATGGACTTGACTGATGTTCAGGCATGCAACAAATGTATAGACTTGATGAAATGTCCATGCGATGAAACAGGACTCTGTACAGACTTAGCATGAGCATGGGCTGTACAGACTTTACCTGCATGCAATGTATAGACTTGGTCTTACAATGCATAGACTTGAAAGACGATGCATAAGACAATGCATTGTATAGACCTGAATGCGTGCATGCAACACGATGTATAGACTTGCTCATGACTGTCTAGACTTTGCATGCGTGCTATAGCAATGTGCAACTAATGTACAGACTTTGTGATGCACAAACATATTCAATGTATAGACTTTAATGCAAAGGCTGGAGTTAAACAACAATGAATAGACTTCAAAGTATGCGCAATGCAAAGGCTGTACAGACTTCAGACTCAGCTGTGAACTGAGTTAAATAATGTGTAGACTTTATGAATGATGTGTGCACACAGAGAGACGATGCATGCTGTTCAGACTTGAGAGACGCTAAGTGAGACGATGCAGGCTGTACAGACTTGAGAAATGATGCATGTTGTATAGACTTTGAAAGACCCTACGTGAGACGATGGAGTGTATAGACTTTATGTGCAAAAATGAGTGTATAGACTTGCTAAGTGCAAACAGCCAACTCTGTACATACTTCACTCGATGTATAGACTTAGTGTTCTGAACGTAGGTAAAGATAAGGAATGCATAGACTTGTAAGATGATGCACACATGCACAATGTATAGACTTAGAAGAGATGCACGAGCAGGCGACGATGTGTAGACTTGGCCAATGTATAGACTTGAATGCTCCATGCACAAAGACACTGAGTGAGACGATGTATAGACTTGACAATGCATGGACTATGCACATAGACGCTAAGAGAGACGATGTATAGACTTGACAATGATGCACACACATAACAGAAAGGAATGTGCAGACTTTGTTCGGGCATGCCAATGTATAGACTTGTATATGCATGGAGAGGCAAGGCAATGTATAGACTATGGCATGTATGAAGAGTGCAGACTGTATGACTGATGCAATGAAACACCGGAGGATGTACAGACTTACAGGCACAATGAACATGGACCGATGCAGTGAATGCATATAGCAGATATGAACTGAGTGTATGCAGGAGAACTAACAGAGCAGTCTGCAACAGGAAAGTATGTACATTGAACATGCAATGCATGAGAGACAATGTACAGACTTGTTAAATGATGCATAAAATAATTTATACATATCAGCTAAAACATCATCAAGGCATAAGGCATACAGATCTGAGAGTAGACAGAGCATTACCTGATCTGAGCATGCACTGATCTTACCTGTCACTGGTTGACTTTTGACTTGGGTGACTTCATGACCTGTGAGTCATCCTTAAAAGCTGTTCTGTCAGTTTATCATAAACATCAAGATTATATCATCAAGGATGTAAACATAATGAGGCATAATATTTATCATCATCAAAACTCCAGAACCACAAGGGACACAACAAGATCAAGGCATGAAGAGAATCAAAGAGCTCTGAATTTAATGAAAGCAGCTACTGACAAGGCCTTACACTCTTGCTTTCATGATTGCAGGTCTGCTAAGGACATTCTGGATGTGCTGAAGCTAGCTCACAGTTTAAATGAGGACAGCTGCATGATGTCTAACGGAAGTAATCAAAGTGGCAGCGATCAAGGCAGCAATCAGAATGAAGATGATAATGATGAGGAGGTAAACCCTTTTGAGAACTATACTTTAGATGATTGAGAGAATTCATATGCTGAATTATTAGAGTCACATGAGAGGTTAAGAAAACAGTATAAAAAATTAAAAAAGGGCACTAGGTTAGAAAGTTCAAGTTCTTCTTGTGAAAAATGTCTAGAGTTGAAACAATCTCATGATGCGTACTTTTCTGATGTTCAAATGCTTAAAGACCAAATTGGGTTGTTGAAAATTGAAAATCAAGAACTTGCAAATGAGATTACTGACCATGAAGAAAAATTCAGAAAACTTGAGTAAGAGAAGAATTTGTTTGCTGAAAAATTTAATGCCATAAAATCTGTAAATATGGAATTGCAGAAAAATCTTGAAAAATAGCAAAAAGAATTGAAGGAGTTTGAAGCTGGGAGAGAAAGCGAGGTTAACTCAGAAGATCAGACTCTAATAAATGAGTTAATTCAAAATAATAAGCTTAAGGAAGAAAATGAGAAGTTAAAACTGCTGAACTCTTTGATGTCTGAAAAACTTCTAGCATTAGAAAGAGGAAAGTCTGTTCACATAGAAGAGTCTGATAAACTGAGCAATCTGGAACAGAAAGTTGAGAAATATAAAACTGCTAACAAGGTGCTAAGTGAATGTGTGAATTGCAGTGAGCAAGAGATTGCCAGTTATGAGTTACACATTGCCTCTCTAGAATATGAAATCCAAGACTTGAGGAACTCTCTGTCAAAGTTTGTTGATGGACAAGAAATCTGGACAGGCTGCTAGGAGTTAAGGTGAATACTCAAAAAGAAGGGATCGGCTACAAGCCAATTAATAAGAAATCATTTGAAAATAAACTAATGACATCCTTTGTAAAAGAATCAAATGGTATTACAATCAATGTCAAAGCTCCTAGTGTAGCCACCACTTCACAAGTGAAACACCCCATTGTTCAGAAAAAATAGAAACAAAATGACCTTCAGAAACAAGCTGAAAAAGTGAAAAGGTATGTTCATGTGAAGAACAAGCAAAGAAACAATCATGTTGATGCTGTGCATGTGACACATAACCTAAACACACACACACAGGCACACAAAAGGAAAATGTCATGCCACTATTGTCATAAACTTGGACATCTAATGCAAGAATGTAGGTTGATGGAAAAGGATGATCTGAGTGCTAGAAAATATCATGATAAAAATCCTTCATTTCAGAAAAAAGGAATTGAATGTTTTCATTATGGTAAGTTAGGACACAAGATTACACAATGCTGGTTTGTTAATGATAAGAAAAAATCACATTCATATCATGCTAAATTTCATGCAAACAGTCATACTATTAACAAGAACAAGTTTGATTCAATAAACCAGCATAAGACATGCTTTAATTGTGGAAAATTGGGTCATAAGAGATTTGAATGCTGGCTGAATGCTGGTGGGAGAAATTCTAATTCATGCTTTCACTATGGCAAGATGGGCCACATTGCAGCCCAATGTTGGCATGCTCGGGGAAAGAAGTCTAACTATAAATCTGGTAAATTCCCTATCAATAGAAACACTTCTGGTAGAAATGGATTTATTTTTGAAAGGAAAACTCTTGCATGTCTTGAGTGTGGTAAGTTAGGCCACAGAGCTAGAGATTGTTGGCAAACTAAAAATGGAAGAAGAAATGTTCATGTAAACATCAGAGAATTTCATTCACGTGCCCATAAGTTTCATGATTATACTAATGTGCACATCAAGAACACAAAAACTGGTGTTTCATGTCATTATTTGGTGGCTTTGGGCATTCTATCAATAATTGCTCGGTAATGAAAATTGATGATCTATTTGCCCAGAAAAAGTTAAGAGTGCCATTCAAGGGGATCACTATCATTTCAGGACCCAAGACTGCTTGGGCACCTGTTTGTGCAAAATAAACTTTGTTTTGCAGGAGTGCCTTGGCGTGAGAATAAGTTGGGGAAATAAACCAAGGCACTCAAAAGAAAACCCCTTTATGAACTTTTTAGGTAAATTCTTTGTACTTCCTGTTCTTAGATTTACTGCATAGCATGTTAAATCTATTTTTACACATCCCTTCATGTGCAGCATTGTCAGATTTGAATTCTCTGAACTCTCCTCATACATGATTTGCATATTGATGATTGTCTAAAAATGCATATGCATACATATAGTGGACTGCATTGCATATCACTTTTTGAAAATTCCAAAAAGAAGTGACTGACTACATATAGAATTGCATTGGGACTACATTGTCAAGCATGACCATCATGGTATATTAAATGGAACAGTGCTGAGGGGCAGATGGAGTATGTCTAGATGCTATTACCATGTGTGAGGTGGTCCTTGGACCAAGTCCTCCGTCAAGTACCATGGGTCAAGTTGCATAATATCTTTGTTAGACCTACACACATATTGCAAAATGAATACATTATTTTATGAATTCAAATTATAGTGTCTGAACATCATTGCATGTTTTCAGGGGAAGTTTGTTGAAGTCTTTGCATGTCTTTGCATACATGTAGTTAATTGCATTGCATTTCATTACATTGAAAATGCCAAAAGATTGATTGAATGCATATGGCCAGGGGGAGTCAATGCATTGCATGCAGATTGTCAAATACATACACTTGTCAGAATTCATTGCATGTTATCCTTGAAAATCCTGAAACATGCCAGACCTCCTGTTATCTTGCTTGGTGTGCATATCCTCTTTATTGATTCTATTGATAAACCTTGATCATATCAGAAAACTTTGGGCTTCAAAATCACTTATTTTTGCTGGATTTCTTCTATCAGTCATTCATGAAGATTTCAATGGGGCTTGTCTAGATCATAAATCTGAAAACACTTGAACTAGGAATCTTCTATTATACGTTTATATGAATGTCTGAAATAACTCAGGTGGTTTAAGTTTAATGTATCCATTGAGTTTGTCTTTAAATCTCTTAAAAATATCTGAATCATGTTTAATAAACTTTAACCAACTGATTCATGATGTGTCTTGTAAAAACTTCTGAAATCTGCACTATTGAATACATGACTTTATTTGGTTAAGTACATGAAATTAATATTGATTTGAAGCAAATGAGCTTTCTAAAATGTCTAAAGGGTAAATATTTGTCAGAGCAATGACTTTGGTCACTGAGAAACCATGTCCAAAGGACTGTGTCATGAGGTGCCATAATTAACTCTACTTTAGAATGATTGATAATCTGGAAGAGCAATGGCATGCACACTGAGAAATACATCTCACTCATCAAGAAATGAGTTGAGGTATGTCATGAGGTGTAAATGTTAACTATGTTAATATAAAGCATGACTGTTAGTCATACTAAGTGCTTAGAGATATTGGCGTCTAATCAACGTATATCCTCTAGTTACAAGGTGTGCACTGAACTAGAGTGCTCGTAAAATTTGTAGCATGAAAATTTGTTGAACAAATTATAATATTTGAATATTGATGAAAAAATCAAATTGCTATAACCCTAGACAAAATCACATGACTTCATAATTGCTTGATCTAAATACTAGTGAATGTAATTCTGAAAGAAGTCAATAAATTTTATTGTGTAAGAGAAAGGGAAGTTAATCAAGATATAAATATGAGGGCTTCGTTCATTTTTATTAAATCATGATTTTAGATATAAATACAAAATTTTATTGATAAACTTTACATACATCATGTTTAAACCATGCTGATCAATAAAGTTCATTCATAAGCCCTTATAATGGAAGAGTTTGAAAAATTATGTTTTGGATTTATGAGAGTGGTATCTCCTTGAAAATCTTGTTGAATTCCTTGTGTTCGGAGCTTAGTTGAAATTCTTTTCCTCACTGTCCTTGATTCATCATGACCAGAACTTATCCATTTATTCAGGGGGATCTTCCTTGTCATATGAATCATGCTGCATAGAAATTCTTAAAGGGGGAGAATTGTGTGCTTGCATTCATACATTTAGGGGGAGTTCTTGCATTTATTGTTGCATCTGCATCTCTGCATTCATACCTCTCCATGGTTCATCTTGATAATAACAAGGGGGAGAAATTGGCTGAGTCATAATTATGTTTAAACTTCCTTCTCAAACTATTTTCTTTTTTTTGATGAAGTCAAAGGGGGAGAATAGTTTGAAGTCATCAGAATGACTCACAGTGTTGCCATCATCAAAAAGGGGGAGATTGTTGTGCCCCTGTGATTTTGATGATTGGTTTTGATGTGAGTCAAACACTGTGAGTCACCATGTGATGTTTAGTCATTAACATTTTGTCAGATCATAAAGCATTCATATGTTCAGTCATTCTGTCAGATCATAAAGTCTGCTTGTGGAAGTCCTGCACATTGCATTCTACATACATAAAGTCTACACATTGCCTTGCTGCATTACACAGGCATTCGAAGTCTATACATCATCAGTTGCAGGCACAACAAGTATGTGCATCCCTTCGTGGCATCTATACATCCCTTCGTGGCATACAAAGTCTGCACATTCCTTTCTGTTATGTTTGTGCATTGCATGCATTTATGGTCAATGCGTGTTCATTGTGCATGTGTGGAACATCTCTCAAGTTTATACAACTTCTGCTTCAGGCATGAACACAAGTCTGCACATTCTAGTTTCAGGCATGAACACAAGTCTACACACTCTCTGCTGATATGTTTGTGCATGTGATGAGCCAATGCATTTCATGTCTCTCGTGCATTTGCAAGTCTATACACTGTCTGCCCTGCACGCACTGCAAGTTTGTACATTGTCTAGGTTGCAAGTCTATACATTGTCTGCCCTGCACACACAAGTCCATACATTGCATTTGGGCATCAAAGTCTATACAGCCAATGCATTTCACGTCTCACTTAGCGTCTCATGCTATACTGCTAAGTCTGTACTTTGGCCAAGTCTGTACAAAGTCTTATTGCATCGTTCACGCATATACAGTGTCTTGCACGTAAAGTCTTTACATTGAAGTCTGTACAGCCTTTGCATTGCACTTAAAGTCTATACATTATTTATTCAGCACACACATGAAGTCTATACACACTTCATTGTGCATGCATGCATCATCTCATTAAGTCTGTCCATCCATTAGCTGATAGCTGAGCAAGTCTATACATTCTTTAGCTCAGTTCGCAGCTGAGTCTGAAATCTGTACAGCATGTTCTTCATACAAGTCTGTACATGCATTAACTGTGAGCATGGCATAGGCAGTACATTGTTCATTGCAAGCCATTGTGCACGCATGACTAAGTCTGTACATTGCCTTTGCTGCAACACACAAGTCTTTACATAGGTTGCAAGTCTGTATAACAAGTGGCAAGTCAGTGCATCCATATTCATTGTACATACTTTCTCATGTGCATAATGCATTTGGTGTATCATGTCTATACATCGTTCTAGCATACACGCACTCAAGTGTATACATTCCTCAATGGCTGGGCATCATTTGTTCAGCAAGTCTGTACATCACCCTAGGTTGCATTATCAAGTCTGTACATCCACCGTCTCATTCAAGTCTATACATTGCTTCTAGCATGCACACACACACCCAAGTCTATACATTGCATCGTCTTGAGACTAAGTCTGTTCACCACCGTCTTACTTAGCGTCTCTGTGCATACCTTCAAGTCTATACATTGTAAGACCAAGTCTGTGCATGCATCGTCTCATGCATTGTCTTTCAAGTCTATACATCATGTGCTTCGAGCATTCAAGTCTGTATACTGGCGTCGTCGTTTGCATGATCAAGTCTATACAGACTTAGTCCATGCGTAAGCACAGCAAGTCTGTACATTGGTTTTGTCATGCACAAAAATGTCCAAGTCTATACATTCTCTGATGATATCCTTGTGCATCATTTCACAAGTCTGAACAGTGTCTAGTTGCACGCCACACAACATAGCAAGTCCATACATTCTTCGGATGGCATCAACTAAGTCTGTTCATTCATTATTTTAAAGTATGTACATGGTTGCCTTGTTGACTTAGTAAGTCTATACATTTGCTATGGCTTGTTCATGCATCATCCTCATCAAGTCTGTACATTGCTTGACAGCATGCCTGAGCACTCATCGCCAATGTACACACTCTCCTATATGCATTTGTGCATTGTTCAAAACAAGTCTGTACATAGTTCTCGCGTGCACACTAAGTCCATACACTCAATGCTGCATCATGTCTGTACACGCTTTGTTAAAAGCCTGAACCAACTCTGTACATCCCCCTAATATCTTCTTATAACTGCTTGACAGGTACATCCTTCGAGAAGAAAATGTTTGGGCACATGATCCGAGGTTGGCACCTGACACGTGATCCGAGGTGTACTCTGGACAAAGAGGTCACAAGCCCTACACACGCCCTAGTTGCTGCTATATATATGTAGCTTCTTCCTCAGGAGAAGACTGATCGAGACAGTGATAGAAGAAGAGAGCAGCAGAGAGGCAGAGAGCAGAAGAAGAAGAAGAAGAAGAAAGAAGTTGCAGAAGAAGAAAAGAAAAGAAGAGCAGAGAGAATAGGAAGAAAAAGAAGAAGAGTGAAGATAGACTGAGAGCTCGTGAAGAAGAAAAAAAGAGAAAGAGAGATAGAGAGAGGGCTCGTGAAGAAGAAGAAAGAGGATTCATCAAAAGATCTGTTCACTGGCATTTGGATCAAATCCAAGCCAGACTTGCTCCTGGGAGAGCTACATTTTGCATTGCATTTCCAGCTTTCTAACTGTTGTATTTTCCGTTTCTTGTTTTTACTTTACCTTCCTTGGTTTTGTCTTTTTCGATTCTCTGGTTTGAGATCGGGGTTCCTCCTGTGGACTCAGGAGAAGGGAGACTTGTGTCTCCGGTTGCAAGTGACTGGTGTCGCTTGTGGGTTCCCTCCTGGGTGGAGGAAGAGAGACCTCGGTATCTAATTGCCAGTGACTGGGTGTCACTGGTGGTTCCCTTCCAGTTTGGAGGAAGAGAGGCGTTTGTCTCTAGTTTGCTAGTGACTGTGTGTCACTAGTGGTTCCCTCCGGTTTGGAGGAAGAGGGGAGGTTGTTCCCCTGGTCAAGCTGTTAGGTAGCACCTGTTGCAGACTGAGTCTACAGTTCTAGCGTTAGCTAGTGGAAGCCTCACTCCGATTTGGAGTGAGAGGTGAATGTAGGTCTGTGGACCGAACCACCTAAAAAATTATCTGTGCCGTGGTTTGGCTTGTGCGTTTGCTCCTTGTCTTCTATCTCCCCTTCACAGGTTATGCATGGTTGATTTGTTGTGATTTCCTTGGGAGCTTATATGATTGTGAAGTGTTTGTTCTTTCGCTCAGAAGAATTAGAACTCATTTGTGAGTCTGAGCTTCTTTGTCCACGGTTGTGATAAGAGAGCAGTTCAGTTGATTTCTAACTAATTGTCTCTGATTGGTTTTAATCTGGGCATTTTTGAAGAGGGATACATTCACCCTCCCTCTGTATCCATCGCACCGATCCTATCAGAGCAAGCCTTTGCTGCTCAGGGTGTCTCTAAGCCCGCTTATGATCCAAATTCTAATACATACAATCCGGGCTGGAGAAATCACCCAAATTTTTCTTAGAAATCGCAACAAGACCTATCTACCCAAGCCAATCCCTCAATTCCAAAACAATCCTTTCAATTTCCGAACCAGTCTCACCAAAAATTTTTGTCTCCTTACCAACATAATCAACAACAACTTCCATTTCAGCAATCATCATTCCATCAAGCTCAGGCCCCATATCAACATGCTCCATAATTTCAGGGCAAATATAATCAATTTCCATCACATCGTTATCAACCTCAAGCCCCGTTTCAAGTTCCTTATCAACCGCCTCCTCAACCCCACCAGCCTAATTTTGAAGATAAATTTGACCAACTTCAGCAACTTATTCTTTCTCAAAAATAATCAATTGCTAAGTTAGAAGGTCAAATAGGTCAGCTGGCTGCTAGTAATATGAGGAGAGATGTCGGGCAATTACCTAGTCAACCCATAGCTAATCCCCGCAATCAACAACCTCTGGGTTTCCTGCAAAAAGCTCCTATTCTTCCTCCTCCAAATCAGCCCAATCAACCTCAACCACCCCCTCCTATCATTCCTCAATTCAAGAATGCCAAAGCAATCTCTACCTTTAGGAGCGGGAAAATTCTCAATAATTCATATCAGGCTAAGGATGTTGGTGGTAGTAAGGGCCAAGATATCTAGGAGGAGAGTGATAATGAGGAAGAAGAGCCAATAATTGTTCAAGAGAAAAAGAAGCCGGATGGGGGGGAGAAGACAATGGACAAAGGAAAAATCAAAGTTGATGAAGGTTTTCAAGGATATGTGCCCAAGGTCCCTTTTCCAGATGCATTAAAGCCAAAAGCTCAAAAGAAGCCGATCCAACAAGAAGAGTTGATGGAATTGTTTAAACAAATCAATATTAATATTCCACTCTTGGATGCTATTAAACATGTGCCGGCGTATGCCAAGTTTTTGAAAGAGCTTTGTACACCTCGAAGGGAGCCGAAGGTGGTAGCACAAAAGATCTGCCTCGCTAAAGATGTTAGTGATGTTTTAATGAATTCTTTACCAAAGAAGTTGAAAGACCCTGGTGCTTCATTAATTTCATGTGATATAGGTGGGGTGACATTTGATAAAGCTTTGCTAGATCTTGGAGCTAGTGTTAATCTGTTACCCACTTGCATTTATGAGTAATTTGATTTAGGGGAATTGAAGCCCACTTCTATTATCCTTCAACTGGCGGATAGGTCTATTAAGACACCAAAGGGTTTGTTGGAGGATGTGATAGTAAAAATACAGGAATGTTATTTCCCAGTGGACTTTTTCATCTTAGATATGGCCTCGTCTCAGGAGTTAAAGCATACACCAATCATTTTGGGACGTCCGTTTTTGGCTACGACGAAGGCCAATATAAATTGTGCCACAGGGATGATGGATATTACTTTTGGAGGAGAGAAGGTCTCATTAAATGTTTTTAAAGCTTCACAATACCCGAATCATGAGGAAGAATGTAATGCCATTGATATTTTTGAGAAAATAATTGAAGAAAGTGTTAATATAGGTGAGAATTTGATTGAAGAGGCTAGTTTGCTTTAGGATTCACCTCTTTCTTATGCACCTTATTTTAGAGTGGAGCCTCTTCCTCCATTAAGTTCTGAACCGATTCTTCCATTTCTAGATCAGCCGCCCATTTTGGAACTAAAACCTCTACCAGACTCATTAAAATATGCTTGTCTAGGCCCGGACCATACTCTGCCCATAATCATTGCTTCTAATCTTACCTCTGCTCAGGAATCTCAACTCTTAGAAGTTCTTAAGGAGCATAGGGGGGAGATAGGATGGTCTGTGGCAGATTTAAAGGGCATAAGTCCCGATGTTTGCATGCATTATATTTATTTGGAGGACAATGCCAAGTCCAGCAGAGAGATGCAACGCCGGCTGAATCCTAATATGAAAGAGGTGGTGAAGAAGGAAGTTGTTAAGTGGTTAGATGATGGGATTATATATCCTATTTCTGATAGCAAATGGGTTAGCCCGACACAAGTGGTTCCTAAAAAGTCAGGGCTGACGGTGCTAACAAATGAGAAAGGAGAAGAGGTGCCCATACGATTGCATACGGGGTGGAGAGTTTGCATTGACTATAGAAAATTAAATTATGTGACAAAGAAAGATCATTTCCCACTCCCATTTGTTGATCAAATTCTGGAAAGACTGGATGGGCAACAATATTTTTATTTTTTGGATGGCTATTCCGGATACAATCAAGTCGCTATCTATTCGGAGGATCAAGGAAAAACTACATTCATGTGCCCCTATGGCACATTTGCTTTTAGAAGGATGACTTTCGGATTGTGTAATGCCCCTGCTACTTTTCAGAGATGTATGATGTCGATATTTTCTGACATGGTGGGGCAAACTTTGGAAGTTTTCATGGATGATTTTTCGGTGTTTGGTGATTCATTTGAAGGCTATTTGGAGAATTTGACTCAAGTTTTAAAAAGGTGCATCGAATCCAATTTGGTATTAAGTTGGGAGAAGAGCCACTTTATGGTGAGAGAAGGTATAGTTTTAGACCATGTAATTTTGGAAAGGGGAATAGAGGTCGATAAAGCCAATGTGGATTTGATTTCCAATCTACCTCCCCCTACATTTGTAAAGCAAATCAGATCTTTTCTCGGCCATGCGGATTTCTACCGTAGATTCATTTAGAACTTCTCCACCATTGCTCGTCCCCTCACACAGTTGCTTGCTAAAGACACTCTCTTCCATTTGGATGATTCGTGTTTAGAGGCGTTTAATTCATTGAAAGCGGCCCTCACTCAAGCTCCGATTCTGTAATCTCCAGATTGGTCGCTTCCTTTTGAGATCATGTGTGATGCCTCTGATTATGCTGTAGGAGGTATCTTAGGCCAAAGAGTTAACAAGAAGTCTGTGGTGATTTATTATGCAAGTCGCACCCTTGCCGATGCTAAAATGAATTACACTACCACGGAGAAGGAACTCTTAGCTGTTATTTTTGCCCTAGAAAAATTCCGTTCATATCTACTAGGAGCAAAGGTTATCATATATTCCGATCACACTGCTTTAAGATACCTACTCTCCAAGAAGGATGCTAAGCACCGTCTCATTCGTTGGATTTTATTGTTGCAAGAACTTGATTTAGAAATAAAAGATAAGAAGGGGTGAGAAAATGTTGTTGCTGATCATCTCTCTAGGATAGTGATTCCTGAAAGTGCTCCAATGTCTGATTCTTTTCCCGATGAGCAGATTCTTTCCATCTCTCATTCTTCAACTCCTTGGTATGCTAACATTATCAACTACCTAGCGGTAGGTCAGATTCTGAGAGGGTGGAATAAGCAGGAGAAGGATCGATTTTTTGCAAAGGTTAAATACTATTTTTGGGAGGACCCGGAGCTATTTCATATGGGTCCTGATCAGATTATAAGACGATGTGTCCCAGAAGAATAACAACAATCTGTTTTGAACTTTTGTCATAACCTTGCTTGTGGGGGACAGTTTTCTAGAAAAAAGACTGCGACAAAAGTTTTACAAAGTGGATTTTATTGGCCCACTTTATTTAAGGATGCTTATGAATTTTTTAAATCTTGTTTGAGGTGCCAAGCAGTGGGAAATAATTCAAAGAGAGATATGATGCCACTGAATCCCATCCCGGTGGTTGAAATTTTTGATGTTTGGGGAATATATTTTATGGGACAGTTTTCATCTTCATTTGGTAATGAATATATCTTGGTGGCGGTAGATTATGTGTCAAAATAGATTGAAGCTATTGCTACTAGGACAAATGATCATAAGGTTCTAAAGTTTGTGACGAAGAATATCTTTTCTCGATTTGGTTGTCCTAAAGCTATCATCAGTGATGGGGGTTCTCATGTCACTCATTTTCAATTCCGAGCTCTACTTCGTAAGTATGGTATCAATCACAAGCTCGCTACTCCCTATCATCCCCAAACTAGTGGTCAGGTTGAAGTTTCCAATAGGGAGATTAAAAATATTTTGCATAAGATAGTTAGGCCAGATAAGAAAGATTGGTTTGAAAGACTAGATGATGCATTATGGGCCTATAGAACTGCTTTCAAGACTCCCATTGGTATGTCTCCATATCACCTTATCTTTGGTAAAGCCTGCCACTTGCCAGTAAAATTAGAGCATAGAGCATATTGGGCCATAAAGCATGTCAACTTTGATTTAACTCAAGTAGGATCTCAACGAGCTCTACAAATTAATGAACTGGAGGAATTAAGGAACGAAGCAAATGAAAATGTAAAGATTTACAAAGCTAAAACCAAAGCATTTCATGATAAGTACATTCACGAAAAAAGCTTTCACGTAAATCAAAAGGTTTGACTATTTAATTCAAGGCTGCGTTTATTCCCTGGTAAGTTAAAATCCAGATGGGATGGGCCATTTATTGTTGTCAAAGCAATTGACCATGGGGCTGTTAAAATCTTGAATCCACAAAATGGTCATAGCTTTACTGTTAATGGTCAAAGGTTGAAACCTTACTTGGAGAATGAGCAGTTAACACAAAAAGAATCCATTGCATTGTGTGATTTGGAATGAATATGTTATGAGCTTTCTTGCATCTGGCTGAAGATGAAAAACTTAGCGCTTCTGGGAGGCAACCCAAAGTTTTTGTTATTTGATGTTTTTTCTTTCAGTGTGTTTTAGTTGTTAGATTCAAGCCAAGGAGAGGAAGTTGTAGCTATTATCAACAAAGGAGGTTCTGCCCCGCACACCAGGTTGTCTCTTTCCTACTCAGCAAATTTTATTGTTACATTGTTCTTTCATTTCAACTCTACATGCCATTGAAGACACTATCACTTAAGTTGGGGGAGAGAGAAAATTTTCATCATTGCATATAGTACAATCTGGTAGGGATTTTTCATAAAATTCTTGCAATCTACATGAAAGTGAGAAGATGAAATTCCCGACTAAGTTTTATTGTTTCATGCTTGAATTGAAAGTAATTCTGGATTAGAAAAGGCTAGGGAGAAGGTTGAAGGAATATTTATTTCAATCTAGTCATGGAAAACTGATATAAGAATCTTTTTTAAAGTTCATGCGTAATATTAGAAATATAATCACTTTGCACACTGATGAAGCAAAATAAGACAAGCCCTCTGGTATTTTGAGTTGTATCTGATACTCTACATTTCTTGAGAAGGAGATTTATTCCAAAAAGCTTTCTGCCAAGTTTTATAGAAAGGAGAGTGCAAGCGCACATTTTCGAGAAAAAAAAAGAAGAAATGAAAAAGAAACACCATGAAAAATGTCTCGAATCTGAGTAACCGGGCCTACTTCACCAAAGACGTGTTGAGGTTCGCGTAAAAAGGAAAAGGAAACCTGGATCTGTGTACCCGGGCCTGCTTCTCCTAAGGCAAGAGTCGAGGTTCGTGTGAAACAGAGAAAGGTAGTGCAGCATCATGTGTGTTGAAGAAAAGATCCAAATATGAGGCAGACAAAAAGCTAGTGTACTTAATGCTCTAATCTAAGAGGTGTAGAGTTGAAAGATATTTACTTGAAATAGCAAATGGGGGATGCAATTGTCTTAACTGCAGATTTGGAATTACACATGCACAAGTGTTATTGAACTTTGATTTGTATTCTTAAGTCATGTTCTCTAATTTCCAATCTAAGGCTAGTATGAGCATTAATGATTCTGAATTCCTAATCTGTAGTTGATTCTAGGAAGGAATAGCTAGATATAAGAGTATGATCTTTGTGAACTCTTGTTGGTCCTTAATTTTGATTTATTTGCATTGCTAAGGGACTAGCAATGAGTAAGTTGGGGGGTGTGATAAGTGTAATATTTTATATCATAATTTGTATCACATTCATTATCTTTGAGCACTTAATAAGTCTAATTGTGCATTAATATGGCCATACTGTCATCTTCACCACTTTATGGAGTTTGCATGATTTTATGATTAATTTTTTAGTTAAATGGCAAAGTGAAAAATGTTTGAGAAACTGCACAATTACTCCATTTTATTTTCCATTGAAAAATAATTGAACATTTTGTATGTTATGAATTTTTTAGGAAATTACGCCTTGAAGAATGTCGCCATTTAAATTGCATCCTAGCTGAGGTCGCACATATAAGATTCTGCGGCAGGAACCAAGACGCACATTTATTTTGGAGAATTTAAGAAAATCAGGAAGAGCTGGAAAAATCAAGGAATCTGCAACCTGACCACAGTCGCCCTTTCCCTAATTTCTGAAAAAAAGGGAAATGTTAAAATATGAAAAAAAAAAAGTTGTGGCTGGAATGTAGGCGCTAGTAGGATTTTGCGCCCGTGTGAACAGGTGCAATTTCATAAAAAAATGGGAGTGACCCAGTCGCTATTCCAGTTGAACCAGAAAAGGCAATTGTAGTTTCTCGATCGAAGTGTTCTTCCATATTTAAGCTTACCCATGATTAATCTATGGAAAGGAGGACTCTACAACTGGAATGAGACTTAATTTGATCAACCATCATTGCTAAAAAATAGGTTTTGCATTGAATTTGAAGAATCCCAATTGTGGATGTTGCTGTTCCTTATAAAAGGATGCCCATGTCGACGATACGGAGGTTAGCAAGCAGGTTAGAGGTTAGCTGAGTAGAAGGTCCGCCATAGGAGGATATTTTGAGGTTCTTCCTTTCATTTTTTTTCAAGTTAAGTTCTTCGTTTTTCAATTTTCTGCAACTTTGTTTTCTTCATCTTCCTCTAATTCTCTTTCTTTTCACCGTTATTTCCTGATTTTCAAAGCCTTGTCTCCCGTTTTTACTGTTCCTCCGATTTCTCTACCTTCTGGTTTTCTTCAATTTTCTCCATCTTCCTCTCCTCTTTTCAAGTTGTTGTCTTCATCAAAGTTCTTCGATTTTTAAAGATCTACATCTTCTTTTTCTTCCTTTTCCTCTGATTCTTCCTCTTTTCAAAGTTATTTCCTAATTTTCAAAGCTCTATTTTTTTGATTTCTACTATTCATCTATCTTTCCCAGAACTCTGATTTTCTCAATTTCTCACCTTCTTATAATCATATTTTTAATCTATGTTCTTCACAAACGTTTTGCGTCTCTTCATCATCTACAACTTTGCTTTCTTTACCTTCTTCTAATTCTTCTTGGTTTGCAAGATATTCTCAATTTTCTATCATTTTATCTTGGGTTTTTCAGCATTGTTCATCCGCGACCTATCTCTATTCATCTACGTCTTTCTCCATCTTCCTCTCATGTTTAAACTCTGAGTTCTTCATCAATATTCTTTGTCGCTTCCTCCTCTACAACTTTCAGGTTTTCCACTTTTCCTAATTCCTTCTGATTCTAAAGATATTCTCTTCTCAATCTCTCTATATTTTTCAATTTTTTTTATTTTCACTGTGTTTTTTTAGTCTCCACCGAACCCTCTCTTTCTCTCTCGGTTTCCCCTTTTCAAAACACACACATGCACACACCTATTTTTTGATTTTAAAGCTTTTTTCCCCCTTCTATCTTTTCTCTCTTCTCTATTTTCCTCTTAAAATCTCTTTGGCGGATATTCTTACAATTAATCCTCTCAAGACGTCGGATCCAAGGTGGAGCGATTTCATCCAAAGCTTGGCAAGGAGGCGGCACTATTCTTCATATCTTGGCTACAATTTTCTTCTCCCTTTCTCTTTATTTATGCAAGTTGTAATTTTTCTATTTTCATAAAGTTATACTTTCCACTTTCATAGCAATAAAAGTCATCTTTACAAATTATGATTTTTCCTCTCTCTATCTCCTCCAATTTCTTTTCTTCAACCCTCTCATATTCTTTAATTTATTTTCATGCACTTTATTTTCCTTAGTTTTAATCTCACTTAAAAGTTGATTTTCAAAAGTATAAGGATATTTTCCCAACTCATTCAAATAAAGATTTTTCCTCCTCGTAGGATCGACTCCACTTACTGCTATATATTTGATTTTTCAATCTTTAAAAGTGAGTGAGTGCAAATATTTTGAAATTGTGGCACGGCTTTCTTAACGACACTAGTCGGTGCGCATCAGCCATTCAGGTGAGGGGCCATCTACTCTGAAAGAGAAAGAACCAGTATTGGTTCAAAGCTCATCTTCGTCGGAGCAGGTGGACTATGGTGGCGGCTCGAGTGACGAGGAATTTCCCATGGCGGGAACGGAGACTAAAGATGTCCGGCATCTTCCGCCTATGAGAGCGACTTCACAGCCTTCAGTCCTCAACGGTTGACGTGGAGCAGTTTTGGGCCACCTGAGCCTTTCATAGGAGAGGGGGCAGGGATGATGGAGACGATAGTCTTTGCCGTCGGGGGCTTGAGCTTGGTACCAGCTGAGGTAAAGGTCACCCCTTTCATCTTGCGCTTACTCTTATTGCTTATTATGTCAGCCTTCTGAGAAGTTTTATGCTGATTTCTTTTGAAGGCTCATGTTGTTCCGACCGAAGGGACCCTACCGGTCGTGACTGTAAAGATACCTCTTTCACCCCCCGACGTGGGTCCGCCAGTATTCCCGCATGTCCTGAGGCCCATAGCCTTGCGGTACCCCAAGGACTATATAACGACAGTAGGCTTGGAGGCACCAGGAGTAGTTACTGGGCATGAACGAACGCTCACGGTCTTGGAACAGCCACGTAGTGTCGGTACCGAACAACTTCAGGGCGAGGGGGGCCTTCCTGCCATAGAAGCGGGAGAAATTGTGGAAGAAGCTGCAGGTGCCTCCACCATTTTAGCTCTTGCCGCTGAATCGTCATTGGTGGAGGCTGGGCAGGCCGAGGATGGTGACCAACCCCTCCCCACTATCGAGACTCAAGATGCGACGTCTTTGCCGGAGGTTGGGAGGAAAGTTGTCGTTGTTTACAGTTCCCCTGCTGCATTAATTGTCGAGGCCGATCCTGGTACAAGTGATGTACAAGACATACCGTCATCGTCCTCAGTGATGAACGCCGGCATCTGGGCCACGGTTGACAGTCGCGTAGAATTTCACCTTCCTGATACGCCATCGCTTGGTCTGCACTCATCCAGTGATCTAGTATGGCAATATCTGGAGACACTGAGGCAGACCATGATGACCTGCCATGACTTATCTTATGCACAGCTGAGGGATCTGGCAGAACACCTATCCCGTCCACTATTAGCTTTGGGCTGCTCCATGGAGGATTGGACGCAGCGAGTAACCCTACTTCTGAAGCATATAAATAGAAGGGAGTTCATCAGCCATGGTTTGGCGGACCAGCTTGCGGCCCTAAAATTCGAACAGGCAGAGTGTCAGGCTACCGTTCAATCATTGAGGGGAACCGCTCGATAGATGCGGGATGTAGCTAATGACTCCACTCAACAACACATTTCTCTGAAAGCCCAGATAGTTGAATTGAGTGCTGAACTCACTCGAGCTGAAGTGGAGCTGGAATCGGTTGAGCGGCTACAGGTCCAGAGCATAGAAGAGGCAGAGCTGGCAGAGGGGCAAGCTGCGTCACTTGAGGAGAAGTTGGTGTGGCTACGGGCTGAAGAATCCCATCTACAAGAACTGAGCCATCATCCCTCCCTGGGGATTTTAGAGTTCAAGGACATTTTCCATCGCTCGTTGCAGTAGTTCTTTTGTCCTTCTCTTCTCTTTTTTTCTTTTGAATATATGATGGGGAATGCCCCGAGTACCGTATACTCTTCTTTTTTATGAAAAGTGAAATTTCTTCACCACCTGCTTCGCATATTCGCTGCTAAGCTACAACTTTCCTTCCTTTCTTTCATCCCCCCCTTTTTCACTAATATAGACAACGACGTGTCACCAATTTATATAGCCCGGGGTATATTAGCTGCTAGGGTGGGAGAGCACTCACATCATCAGAGAAGGCATGAGGGGTTCGCTCCACCACGGCGCCACTTTTCTCGAGGCCAAACTTTTGACCTCCCTCGGTTGAGTGCCGGGGGACAAAAAGGGTTTGTGGTCTAACAAGGGCCAGAGGGTGAAGCCAAGAGTTTGTTCACAAATCTCGCCGATGGTGACGAGGTTTGCCAATGACACTCTTGTTGGCAGGCTTAAGTACCAAAGACAAGGGGTGAGTTTATTACTCGATGAGGACGAAGGGTCCGAGCCATTGGTTTGTTGTTGATTTCGTCAATGATGATGGAAATCTGATGGTAGGTCGGATGCCGAAGCAAAGGAGCTTTGTTGACTGACATGGACGAAAGGTCTGGGTCGATGGTTTGTTCATCGATTTCGCCGATGCTGATGAAAATCGAAGGTAGGCTTATTCATCGGCGTGGGTTGAATGCCGAAGCAATGAGGTTTGTTACAGCATAGGTGTAAGGCTTATGCTGGTGGGACGTGGCATCTTTATCACACACAGGGATTCCCCGTGGGACAGAAGTGATAAAATGAGGTAGTAATAGTATTTTTTTTAAAATCTCATTACTGACTTAAACGCCCTTTCGGGTTTTCACCACAGCCAGCCCCCTGTTGCTTTTGCCAACGCGCCCTTTCGGGTTTTCACGTGACAGGTACCCAATTTTGCCTGCAGTGCCCTTTCGGGTTTTCACCATAATCGGGTTATAGCCATTTTTGCCTCTATCCAGAATATCCAGATAAGTCTGACGAGGCACCTCTATTTTAAGCCTCATTTTATCATTATCTCTCTTTTTTTTGAAACGTGATTCCCTATTTTTGCCAAGGGCAATGAGTTGATTAGCAAAATTGATGCTAAGACGAGCGGGGGTCCGTTCACCGACATGGGGTAAAATGCCAGAGCAAAAAGGTCGGTTTGTTTGTTAACTAGGACGAAAGGTCCAGATTAACAGTTCATTGACTGACCCTGCCGATGGTGACAAGAATCAACGTTGGTTTGTTCATCGGCATTGGATAAATGCGGAAGCAAAAGATAGGTTTAATTGTCAACGAGGAAAAGGTCCGGGTTAACGGTTCATTGGTTGATCCTGCCAATGATGACAGGAATCAGCATTTGTTCATCGGTATTGGATAAATGCCGAAGCAAAAGATAAGTTTAATTGTTAACGAGGATGAAAGATCCGGGTTAACGGTTCATTGACTGATCCGGCCGATGATGACAAGAATCAGCGTTGGTTTGTTCATCGGCATTGGATAACTACCGAAGCAAAAGATAAGTTTGTTCATCAACGAGGATGAAAGGTCCAGGTTAACGGTTCATTGACTGACCCTGCCGATGGTAACAAGAATCAGCGTTGGTTTGTTCATTGGCATTGGATAAATGCCGAAGCAAAAGATAAGTTTAATTTTTAACGAGGACGAAAGGTCCGGGTTAACGGTTCATTGGCTGATCCTGTCGATGATGACAGGAATCAGCGTTGGTTTGTTCATCGGCACGGGGTAGATGTCGAAGCAAAAGATAAGTTTGTTCATCAACGAGGACGAAAGGTCCAGGTTAACGGTTCATTGACTGACCCTGCCGATGGTGACAAGAATCAGCATTGGTTTGTTCGTCAACATTGGATAAATACCGAAGTAAAAGATAAGTTTAATCATTAATGGGGTTGAAAGGTCCGGGTTAACGGTTCATTGACTGATCCTACCGATGATGACAAGAACCAGCATTGGCTTGTTCATCGGCATTGGATAAATACCGAAGCATAGATAAGTTTAATCATTAACGAGGATGAAAGGTCCGGGTTAATGGTTCATTGACTGATCCTGCCGATGATGACAAGAACCAGCATTGGCTTGTTCATCAGCATTGGGTAAATGCCAAAGCAAGAGATAGGTTTGTTTATTGACCAGGATGGAAGGTCCGTGCCAATGGTTCAAGGGAAGACCTCCGGTGGGACTATGATGAACGTCCTATCCAGAGTTTAAAAGGGATGAAGGAGAAGATGAACTTTTGGTTACCACATTACTGACCCAAGTGCCCTTTTAGCTTTTCACCAGGGTCAGCCCCCTCTTGCTTTTTCCCACGTGCCCTCTCGGGTTTTCACGTGGCGGGGTACCCAATTTTACCTACAGCGCCCTTTCGAGTTTTTGCCACAGCTGGGTTACATCCATTTTTGCCCTTATCCAGAGTGTCTGAACAAGACTGGCGGGGCACCTCTATTTTAAGCCCCATTTTTTTATTATAGAAATATCAGCCGATGTATGGAGCTCACCCTTGATTGTTTGGTTTATTTGTATAGTAATATACAGCTATTGGTTAGGGCACACAGCCTTGTGCCAAAAGGGTTTATTCGTTGGCAAGAAGATAATGCCAACGCTAAAGAAGAATTTCTCCCGATTTGGACGTAAGGTCCGCAATGGCGATATTGTGTAAAAGTTGGCTAGGGCACGTAGCCTTGTGCCGACAGGGTTTATTCATTGGCAAGAAGATAACACCAATGGCGATATTGTGTAAAAGTTGGCTAGGGCACGCAGCCTTGCGCCGACAAGGTTTATTCGTTGGCAAGAAGATAACGCCAATGCAAAGGAAGAATTTCTGTCGATTTGGCCGTAAGGTCCGCAATGGCGATATTGTGTAAGTGGATGGCTGGGGCATGAAGCCTTGTGCCGAAATTGTGTGTTCACAAGTGTGGGGATAACGCCAGTGCAAAAGAAATGGTTTCTACACTGACACGGACGTAAGGTCTACCGTGGTGATAAGGTGTATGGTGCCGGCCCAGTGGGACCAAATGGGGTTCTCAAGGGGCCCAGGGATTAGTGTGCACCGAGGGGGCATTTGCAATTGCGGGCCAACGGCCTCGGAATTGGCATGAGATAAGTGGGTATATTTTTTGAGAGCTCGGCCAGGGCGGAGTGCCACTAGACCAAGGAAGATTTTAGGCATTCTCCGAATGTCGACAGGGCTGAGTGATACAGCTTCAAATGTTTCCCATTGAGCGGGGAGAACTGTACTACCCCCTTGTGGTCTACAAGAACGTAGGCACCCCCTTCATAGACTCTGTGGACAACATATGGTCCAACCCAGTTTTCAACCAACTTCCCTTTGGGGTTGGAGGCCATTACTTCTCTTTTCTTGACCATCACTAGGTCGCCTTTCTTGAGTTCTCATCCTTTGACTAGTTTGTCAAAGGCGCAGGCCATGCGAGCTTGATATAGCTGGATGTTTTGTTGCGCCTAGAGGCGCCTCCCCTCGAGCTCAGCGAGCTCTTCTAGTCTTCTTTCTATATTCGTCTGTTCGCCATTTGTCAAGACGTGTTGTATAGTGACTCTTAGTGACGGCACTTCCATCTCTATCGGCACTATCGCCTCTGATCCGTAAACCAGGGAGAAGGGTGAATAGCCGATTGGGGTTTTGTAAACTGTACGATAAGCCTACAATGCTTCGTACATCTTCTCTTCCCAGTCTCTCTTGTTAGAGTTGACGGTCTTGGCTAATAGGGTGCAGAGAGTCTTGTTGAACGCTTCTGCCAGTCCATTACCCTGCGGATTGTATGGGGATGATGTCCTCCAATCAATTTTATACTTGTCAGCTAACCGGTACACCTTCTACTTTCTGAAATGGCTGTCGTTGTCAGAGATAATTTGGCTGGGGATCCCGAACCAGAATATTATATTCTGACGGAAGAACCTGGCGACCAGCTACCCTGTCACTTCTTTTAGCGCCACTGCTTCCGCCCATGTGGAAAAATAGTATTTGGCTGCTAGAATATACTTACACCCTTATTCAGATGCTGGTAAAGGTCCCACTACATCCGTGCCCCACTGGGCGAACGGCCAACTTGGGATAGTGGGGTGTAGTGGCACTGGAGGCCTCCTTGGCATGGTGGCGTGCTCTTGGCATTTCTGACATGACTTGGAAAACTTGCAGCAGTCATCAAATATAGTGGGCCAATAGTAACCTAATTTCTTTATTTCAATCTTCATTTTCAGACCAGCCTGATGGGCCCCGACTGACCCGGCATGCACTTCTTCCATCACCTGCCGTGCTTCTTCTGTAGATAGGCAATGTCACGTCTCGAGCTTTTAATATAGCAGAAGACATTCTCAGGAAACGTGAACAGCCGGCATGGTAAGTCTCTTGCAAGCAAGAATAACCAAAGCGCAATAACAATCACACAAAGTAATTGCTCAAAAATTTAATCAAACCTTCACTTTTATTAATAATAAGAATGATTCAAGTACATCAACTATTCAACTTTCTTAAATCTATTTGACTCAAATAAAGAGAAAATTACATGAACTTGATCTAGACATTATTGACTTCCTAAGTCTTCTCTCAATCTTATGTGACTTTCATTCGCTCTCGGACCCATCACTTGAATAACTCGAATCCGAACCCAAACTACTTGCATCTCCTGAAAAGATTTAAAAAATAGGTAATGAGCACACTTGTCCAGTGGGTATCTTCGCACCAACATGAAGGCAATATTAAAGTGATTAGCATTTTTGGCTCTAGAGAATAAAATAAAATCAGGCGAATGCGATAAATCACGTGAATAAACCAAAGTAACAAGACATGATCAGGTTAAGATATGATTGAGCAAACATGATCAAGCAAGAATGTAATTATGGCCTTTCATGAACAAGAAGGTAATGAGAATGTATTAGTAAGTCAAGCAAAAATGTACTCTTCACTTAATAACAAGTACTTCGTGAATTTCTGTGGATATTTTTACTTCATGAGCCATGGATAATTTGACTTATTTATAAATAAACTACTCCCAGTGCAATGCGACGCCAGTAGCATCATACCCCATGATTTATAATAGTATGTTTCCGACAATCAGCCGAGGGGACTAGCATAGAGCCCTTGAACACAATCAGTGCTCGAACCGCATCTTCAAGTATAAATCAAGCTACTTCCACGTATATAGCAATAAAGTTGGCCACACATGTAATAAGTTCAATAAGTGTTCAAGACTCAATGTCAATAATAAGAATGCACCAAATATAGATTTATGAGTTCAAGAAAGGCATTAATAACTAAGTTATGCCTTGGAGAAAATTCGACAGCATAACGATACATTATTTATCTTTCATACTTTATCTTAGATGTCTTTGAATAAGGTTACAAGTCCTAGACTATCATTAGTCAATCTAGGATCATAGGAATATTAACCCTTGGGTCAAACCTTGGGTAAACAGTATTCAGAAACCTTAGCGGTCTATAACTGGGTCGCTATATTGATATGGTGGTCTGATATTGGGCTGCTAGAGTGGGCTGAATCCAGAAAGAAATCAGTTTGGACTCAGAGAACTTGGCGGTCAGATACTGGACCGTTAATGGGCCTTAGCGATCGAGTATTGAACCGTTACAGGATAAAATTCAGAAAACATCGGTAGTGCTTTCTAGATAATTTGGGCTTTAATGGTACAACTAACTCGGCGTCCTAGTGGGAATCCCAGGCTCGTGGAGAATTACGGAGGCTTTGAAATAAGATTTATTAGTGCATCAGAAGGAATATTCAAAAGAGAGGTTATCAAGTTCAAGATTATGTTCCTATAGTGCAAAGGTGTAACTAATGGTCATATACCGGAATATATGTCATGTACTTATAGAAATGACTCTGAGATAAGAAGAGAATCATTAAAACAATGATCAATGTAAAATCGTGAATCATTCAACTTTGAGAACATGTATTCATTTATAAAAGTATATGACTTTGGCATAAATTAACTTATGTTTTAAAAATAATCCTAAGTAAAATGAAATCACTGTTATGAATCAGTAAATAAAAATTCAGAGTTGTAAATAACATTAAAACATGTTAGAACATAGTTAACTAGGCTTACTTATAAGTTAAATGGACCGTTCTTGATTCTATCTCGGGTTGACAGAAAATAGAACACTGGCGGTCTATATTAGAACCGTTATAGTAAGTTGGCGGTTTATTGTAAGGCCGCCAGAGGGACTTTAACGGTCTATCTATGGTCCGTCAGAGATTTCATAAAAATCGAGTTTACAGAGTGTCTAGCGGTTTATCGTAGGGCCGCTACACAAGGTTTGCAGTCAAAGACTAGGCTGCTAGAGTGCGTCTGACAGTAAAACTAAAATAAGAAGAACTATGTCTAAAACACATCATGTCTAGAAATCAACATAGATAAACTTTTCTATCATGATGGAAACGAAGATTAGGCTAACAATATGCATAGGATTCATGTATTATGACGAAGAGAATTATCTTAGTTCATTGGGGCTAAGAAAGATGCATGGATGTATAGATCCTATTAAAACATGAAATTCTCCGTACACAATACATAAAATCAACTGCAATAAGAGGGCTTTTAATCCTAGAATGATATTTTAGCCGTTTATGAGATGACCTACCTCTGCTAAGGCTTTTAGGCTTTGAATTTGATGTTGGAAGTCAACCCTTAAGACTGCACTTCCTGTTGTAAATCAATAACTTCACGTCCTAATATCTCTTGATCCACTTGACCTAATGACGTGAAACTTGGAGGGTAAGAAGTAGATACTAAGGGGAACAAAAAGTTCTAAAGGCACTAATGCTAATTACCTCGATTTGGTTCTCTAATCCCTTGATCTTCACCGGACTTTAGCTCAGTTTCCTGGGTCGCTAATGTGGAACCAACAACTTTACAAGCTTCTATATCCTTGTGTGCTTGATCTCTTAGCACGAAATTTTGAGAGATGTTAGTCCTATGTATTGGGAATAAAAACTTGTAAAGAACTTACCCAAAATAATATCTCCTTACCTTGATTCCACGTGAGCCAAATGTAAGAGTCATGCAGGTCAAAACTAGGTCCTATTTATAGGGTTTTAGCTAGGGTTGAGGATTAGAACAATCCTAGAGTCCTTATTAAACTTTAGTTCAACTTCTGAGAGTCCTTAATATGTTTACTAGCCTTCACATCTCGATCCCTAGGTGATAGAACCTTAAAATTCTAATCTTTTTGCTCTTTCTTCTACTCACGGAACTGACAGAATGTAGCGGTCTAGGACTAGTCCGTCACAAGTCTTTTAGCGGTTTTACGATAGACCGCCAAGGTCATTGGGCACCGAATTTGAATTGATTCAAACTCTTTTATTCTATTATCCACTTAATTATCTTATTAAAGGGTATTTATCCTTATATTCCGTGAATAAGCTAGTTAATCTTCTAGAATATGGGCCAAACTTCATGGGCTTGGTCCTTTAAACCTTTTAGGCTTTATTCAAATAGGCTAGGTTAAGTGTTCATCATACTTGGGCCTTAATAATGACTTATTTAACCCAATATTCATTTATTAATCCATCTTGATCTTTAAAAATTCTCAGAGAATATTTAATAATTCAAAAAAAATCTAGGTCATTACACCCTCCCCCACTTAAGAGAATTTGGTCCCCAAATTCAATATATAGATTTTATGGAGAGTGTACTTACAATTAAATAACTCCGGATATTTATTACGCATAGCTTCCTCCGTCTCCCATGTTTCTCTTGACTTTGTCCACTGAATCTTGACCACAGGAATAGTCTTGTTCCAAAGTTGACGTACCTCTCGTTCAAGGATCCTGATTGGCTTTTGCTCATATGTCAAATCCTTCTTAATCTCCAGATTGTCGTAGGTGATGACATGGAAAGGATCATAAACATATTTCTTCAACATTGAGACATGAAATACGTCATGAACTCCTACTAGTTGTGGAGGCAAAGCCAGTCGATAAGCCACTTCACCGACCCTTTCTAGAATTTAAAATGGGCCAATGAATCTTGGGGTAAGCTTGCCTTTAATGCCAAATCTTAGAATACCACGACCTGGAGAAACTTTAAGATACACATGATCTCCCACTTGAAATTTCAAGTCGCGTCTTCGATTATCAGCATAAGATTTTTTTTCGGTCTTGTGCCATCTGGAGCCTTTCTCGAATAAGCTTTATCTTTTCAGTAGTATCCTTGATAATATCGGGGCCTAGAAATTGTCTTTCCCCTACTTCATTCCAGCATATCGGTGACCGACAGCTTCTTCCATACATAGCTTCAAATGGTGCCATCTATATACTGGCTTGGTAGCTATTATTGTATATAAATTCTACTAGGGGTAAGTGATCATACCAACTTACTCCAAAATCAATAGCACAAGCCCTGAGCATATCTTCCACCACTTGATTTGTCCTTTCAGTTTGACCATCAGTTTATGGATGGAATGTCGTGCTAAAGTTCAGTCGGGTCCCTAAAGAACGTTGTAGACCCTTCCAGAACTATGATGTGAATCGAGGATCTCTATCTGATACAATAGTAAGAGGGACACCATGTAATTTGATGATTTCCCTTATGTATAATGCTGCTAGAATATCCACAGACCATCTACTTTTTATTGGCAGAAAATGTGCAGACTTAGTCAATTGGTCTATGATTACCCATATACCATCGTGTCCACCTCTTGTTTTAGGTAAACCCATAATGAAATCTATCCCTATACCTTCCCATTTCCATTCGGGAATATTCAAGGGGTGTAATTTACATGCGGGCCTTAAATGTTCTTCCTTTACTTGTTGACAAGTGAGACAGCGAGACACGAAATCTACCATTTCTCTTTTCATGTTAGGCCACCAGAAATTCCTTTTAAGAGCTTGATACATTTTAGTACCACCAGGATGAATGGTGTACTTGGAATTATGAGCTTCTTCCAGGATCAGTTTCTTAGTATTAACATGATCTGGTATACAAATCCGGCCCTCGAATAGCAACCTTCTATCATTGGCAATAGAGAAATCCGGCCTTTGCGTAATATTGGCTTTAATCTCCAGTAATATTGGATCATTGTCTTGTAACTTGACCAGATCTTCTATTAATGTAGGTTGAGTTTGAACATTGGCTATAAAGTAATCTTCATTCTTCATGTCAATATCTGACTTCAACTAAGCAAATTGTGAGATGAGATTAGTCATACTAATCATGAGAGTTGATAGCTTTCCCATTGGTTTTCTGCTGAGTGCATCTGCTACAGCATTAGCCTTTCCAGGATGATATTGGATAGCAAAATCAAAGTCATTTAAGTATTCCAACCATCTTCTTTGCCTCATATTCAGTTCCTTTTGGGAGAACAAATATTTCAAACTTTTGTGATTTGAGTAGACCGTGAATCTTTCTCCGTAAAGGTAGTGACGTCATATTTTTAAGGCAAATATAACAGCCGCCAATTCTAAATCATGTACGGGATAATTCTCCTCGTGACGCTCAATTGTCTTGAAGAATAGCAAATTACTTTCCCGTTTTGCATAAGAACGCACCCTAGGCCAATGCCAGATGCATCCGTATAGACTTCAAATCCACCACCCTTAATGGGCAATGATGATATAGGGGCTGTAGTGAGATGATCCTTAAGAGTTAAGAAACTCTCTTCCCATTCCTTCGACCATATAAAAGGATTTTATTTTCTTGTAAGTCTTGTCAAAGGAACAACAATCTTAGAAAAATCTTTAATAAACCTCTTGTAATACCTAGCTAGACCTAGAAAGCTTCTTACTTCTAACACGGTCATTGGCCGACTCTAGTTCTTGACTGCTTCCACTTTAGAAGGATCAACAGTGATACCTTCCTTTGAAATAATGTGATCAAGGAATGAAACTTCCTTGAGCCAGAACTCACATTTACTAAGTTTGGCATAAAGTTTATGTTCTCTTAAAGTCTGCAAGGCTATTTTCAAATGTTCTTCATGTTCCTCCTTTGTCTTGGAGTAAGTAAGAATGTCATCAATAAAGATGACCACAAACTGGTCCAGATAAGGCTGGAAAACTTTGTTCATAAGTTGCATAAATGCTGCTGGGGCATTGGTTTACCCGAACGGCATTACAATAAATTCATAATGACCATAACGGCTTCGAAAAGTAGTTTTGAATATGTCTTCATCCTTAATCCTGAGCTGGTGATATCCTGACATGAGGTCTATCTTGAACAAGTATTCTGCTCCGGAGAGCTGATCAAAGAGCTCATCAATACGCGGCAACGGATATTTGTTCTTAATTGTGAGTTGATTCAGTCGCCGGTAGTCAATATAGAGCCTGAGCGATCCATCCTTCTTCTTGACAAAAAGAACTGGCGCACCCCAAGGGGATGTGCTAGGTCGAATGAAACCTTTGTCTAATAACTCCTGAAGTTACTTTTTCAATTCTTTAAGTTCTGTGGGGGACATCCTGTAGGGAGCTATAGAAACAGGTGCTGCTCTGGGAATGAGTTCAATGGAGAAGTTTACTTCCCTTACGGGTGGTAAACTGGGTAAATCTGATGGGAATACATCAGGAAACTCATTTACAATTAGGATGTCTGCTAAGATTATCTCCTTAGACTCGGTAACAATCACTAAAGTAAGGAAAGCTTCACATCCTTGCGAAATAAGTTTGCAAGCATGAAGAGAAGAAATGATGGTAGGATGTTTCCTATACTTAATACCAAGGAAGGAAAATCGTGGAAAGCCTGGTTTGCAAAAGGATATCCTCCTATTTCAGCAATTTATGTAGGCATCATGGTCTATAAACTAATCCACCCCTAAAATAGCATCGTAGCCTTCCATGTCAAGGCATACCAAGTTTGCAGGGAGATTATGACCTTTTACTATTATCTCAATATTAGGGTAGTAATTGGTAAGCTTTGTTCCAGAACCTAAGGGTGTAGCAATAGAAAGGTCCGAAGGTAAGGGAACTGATGAAATTGGTAATATTTTTACAAAAGTAGTGAATATAAAGGAATGAGAAGCACCAGTATCAAATAGCACAAATGCAGGACGAGAACAAACTTGAATAGTACCTTCCATAAGTCCGCCGTCCCTGGGCGCTTCTTCATCTTCTAAAATAGCATTGAGGCGAGCCTGCCTCTTACGTCCACCACCAGACGATTGTTCCTTCATGAGAGGGCAGTCTGGCATACGATGGTCCCGGCTGTCACATCTTAAACAAGCATCGAGGCGCTTCCAGCATTCTTTGACTGAGTGGCCGAACTTTTCACAAAAGGTGCAAGCCGCCATAACTTGATTTTCCTCCCCCTTGACCTTTTTATTCTTTTGAGAGCTACTCCCGCTCCCGTTCCTCAATCTCTTCCTGCTATCACAAGGTTTGTAGAGCTCCGTGATGCTAAATTTCTCCTTCTTACTACGCCGATTCGATCGTCGGCTTGACTCTTCTCCCTTGCCTTTCAATTTTTTGACCTTTTCCAAGGTCCTCTCATAGAGATACCCCCGTTGGACCATCTCCGCATAAGTACGGATATTTTGAGTCCCGAGCTGTTGAATGAAATCGGGTCTTAACCCGTCCATAAACCGATTGGCCTTCAATAAATCGGTACTGACTAAATGAGTTTCATATGGTGCTAGTCTAAAAAATTGTAATTCATATTTGGCAACTGTCATCATTCCTTGACGTAGAGAAGTGAATTTCATAGCCTTACGCCCCTTGACATGCTCAGAAAAGTACTTGGCACAAAATAAGGTAAGAAAACCTTCCCACGTGTGTGGTGCATCAACTGGAGGTGCCGGTACTGACTTCCACAATGTACGTGCTTCCTTGTTGAGTTGAAAAGTAGCAAGGCGCACTTTTTCCTGGTCTGTACATTTTATGACGTCAAATATGCGGTTCATTTCATCGATCCAGTTCTCGGCCTCATCTGGATTCGAAGAACCATAGAAACGTGGAGGATTTAAGCTTCGAAAATTGCAACCTACTTGGGCTATAGTTTACAGAGCTTGAGTGAGGCCCGCAACAGTCTGCTGCATACCATCCCAGTCTACGCGATAAGCCATTATAATGATAAGGTACCTGAGAGAAATAACAAATTGTTAAATCTCATAGAATTTTGAAAAGGGATTAATCTAGAAATAATTTGCTATCTTATCCCAGGCTCTACCCAATTCTCACATAGCTGGGGAATTTCTTCCTTAGTTCATGGGTACGGGTCCTAAAACTTTGGACTTATCCTATGACATGACTTTTCTCCCTAAGTCTTTAGACTTAGGCTCTGACACCAACTTAACTATCACACCCCGAGCTTTTAATACATCTGAAGACATTCTCGGGAAACGTGAATAGCCGACATGGTAAGCCTCTTGCAAGCAAGAATAACCAGAGCGCAATAACAATCACACAAAGTAATTGCTCAATAATTTACTCAAACCTTCACTTTTATTAATAATAAGAATGATTCAAGTACATCAACTATTCAACTTTCTTAAATTTATTTGACTCAAATAAAGAGAAAATTACATGAACTCGATCTAGACATTATTGACTTCCTAAGTCTTCTCTCAATCTTATGTGACTTTCATTCGCTCTCGGACCCATCACTTGAATAACTCGAATCCGAACCTGAACTACTTGCATCTCCTGAAAAGATTTAAAAAATAGGTAATGAGCACACTTGCCCAGTGGGTATCTCCGCACCAACATGAAGGTAATATTAAAGTGATTAGCATTTTTGGCTCAAGAGAATAAAGTAAAATCAGGCGAATGCGATAAATTACGTGAATAAACCAAAGTAACAAGATATGATCAAGTTAAGATATGATTGAGCAAGCATGATCAAGTAAGAATGTAATTATGGCCTTTCATGAACAAGAAGGTAATGAGAATGTACTAGCAAGTCAAGCAAGAATGTACTATTCACTTAGTAACAAGTACTTCGTGAATTTCTATGGATATTTTTACTTCACGAGCCGTGGATAATTTGACTTATTTATAAATAAAGTACTCCCAGTGCAATACGACGCCAGTAGCATCATACCCCATGGTTTATAATAGTATGTTTCCGACAATCAGCCGAAAGGACTAGCATAGAGCCCTTAAGCACAATCAGTGCTCGAACCGCATCTTCAAGTATAAATCAAGCTACTTCCACGTATATAGCAATAAAGTTGGCCACGCATGTAATAAGTTCAATAAGTGTTCAAGACTCAATGTCAATAATAAGAATGCACCAAATATAGATTCATGAGTTCAAGAAATGCATTAATAACTAAGTTATGCCTTGGAGAAAATTTCACAGCATAACGGTACATTCTTTATCTTTCATACTTTATCTTAGATGTCTTTGAATAAGGTTACAAGTCCTAGACTATCATTAGTCAATCTAGGATCATAGGAATATTAACCCTTGGGTCAAACCTTGGGTCAACAGTATTCAGAAAACTTAGCGATCTATAACTGGGCCGCTATATTGATATGGTGGTCTGATATTGGGCCGCTAGAGTGGGCTGAATCCAGAAAGAAATCAGTTTAGACTCAGAGAACTTGGCGGTCAGATACTGGACCGTTAATGGGCCTTAGCGGTCGAGTATTGAACCGTTACAGGATAAAATTCAGAAAACATCGGTAGTACTTTCTAGACAATTTGGGCTTTAATGGTACAACCAACTCGGCGTCCTAGTGGGAATCACATGCTCACGGACAATTACGGAGGCCTTGAAATAAGATTTCCTAGTCCATTGGAAGGAATATCCAAAAGAGAGGTTATCAAGTTCAAGATTATGTTCCTATAGTGCAAAGGTGTAACTAATGGTCATATACCGGAATATATGCCATGTACTTATAGAAATGACTCTAAGATAAGAAGAGAATCATTAAAATAGTGATCAATGTAAAATCGTGAATCATCTAACTTTGAGAACATGTTTTCATTTATAAAAGTATATGACTTTGGCATAAATTAACTTATGTTTTAAAAATAATCCTAAGTAAAATGAAATCATTGTTATGAATCAGTAAATAAAAATTCAGAGTAGTAAATAACATTAAAATATGTTAGAACATAATTAACTAGGCTTACGTATAAGTTAAATGGACTGTTCTTGATTCTATCTCGGGTTGACAGAAAATAGAACACTGGCGGTCTATATTATAACCGTTATAGTAAGTTGGCGGTTTATCGTAAGGCCGCCAAATGGACTTTAATGGTCTATCTATGGTCTATCAGAGATTTCATAAAAATCGAGTTTACAGAGTGTCTAGCGGTTTATCGTAGGGCCGCTACACAAGGTTTGCGGTCAAAGACTAGGTCGCTAGAGTGCGTCTGACAGTAAAACTAAAATAAGAAGAACTATGTCTAAAACACATCATGTCTGGAAATCAACATAGATAAACTTTTCTATCATGATGGAAACGAAGATTAGGCTAACAATATGCATAGGATTCATGTATTATGACAAAGAGAATTATCTTAGTTCATTAGGGCTAAGAAAGATGCATGGATGTATATATCCTATTAAAACATGAAATTCTCCGTACACAATACATAAAATCAAGTGCAATAAGAGGGCTTTTAATCCTAGTATGATATTTTAGCCGTTTATGAGATGACCTATCTCTGCTAAGGCTTTTAAGCTTTGAATTTGATGTTGGAAGTCGACCCTTAAGACTGCACTTCCTGTTGTAAATCAGTAACTTCACGTCCTAATATCTCTTGATCCACTTGACCTAATGACGTGAAACTTGGAGGGTAAGAAGTGGATAGTTAGGGGAACAAAAAGTTCTAAAGGCACTAATGCTAATTCCCTCAATTTGGTTCTCTAATCCCTTGATCTTCACCGGACTTTCGCTTAGTTTCCTGGGTCGCTAATGTGGAACCAATAACTTTGTAGGCTTCTATCTCCTTGTGTGCTTGATCTCCTAGCACAAAATTTTGAGGGATGTTAGTCCTATGTATTGGGAATAAAAGCTCATAAAGAACTTGCCCAAAATAATATCTCCTTACCTTGATTCCACACGAGCCAAATGTAAGAGTCGCGCAAGTCAAAACTAGGTCCTATTTATAGGGTTTTAGCTAGGGTTGAGGATTAGAATGATCCTAGAGTCCTTATTAAACCTTAGATCGACTTCTGAGAGTCCTTAAGATGTTTACTAGACTTCCCATCTCGATCCCTAGATGATAGAACCTTAAAAATCTAATCTTTTTGCTCTTTCTTCTACTCACGGAACTGACAGAATGTAGCGGTCTAGGACTACTCCGTCACAAGTCTTTTAGCGGTTTTACAATAGACCACCAAGGTCATTGGGCGCCGAATTTGAATTGATTCAAACTCTTTTATTCTATTATCCACTTAATTATCTTATTAAAGGGTAATTATCCTTATATTCAGTGAATAAGCTAATTAATCTTCTAGAATATGGGCCAAACTTCATGGGCTTGGTCCTTTAAACCTTTTGGGGTTTATTCAAATAGGCTAGGTTAATTGTTCATCATACTTGGGCCTTAATAAAGACTTATTTAACCCAATATCCATTTATTAATCCATCTTGATCTTTAAAAATTCTCAGAGAATATTTAATAATTCAAAAAAAATTCGGGTCATTACAGGCAACGGAGTAGAATTTTTTTCTGGGCATCCGCCATTATTCGAAACAAAGTTCCATTCCTTAACTCGTAAGAGTCCTTGATTCTGAGCAGTTTCACCCTCTGCTCTTTCTCCTCCGGGAGCTGCTGGTGCTGGAACCAGCGGAGGAGGTGCTCTTGCCAATCGGGCTGATGAACTTCCTCCACTACTGCCACTTCATTTTCTTCTTCATTGGGCAGGGCCTCAATCACACTGGGGACCTGACGTCTATTGATGACGTTTATATTCAGGCTTGTGTCCGGCGGGACTGCCAGGGAACTGGCCAACTTTGCGAGGGCATCTACCTGGGCATTCTATCCTCAGTTGATGTGCTCCACTTTGATGAAGTAGAAATTCGCCATCAGGCGCAGCGCCAACTGGTGGTAAGGGAGAAGCTCCTACTTCTGCAAATCGAATTCTCCTCCCACTTATTTCACAACGAGCATGGAATCCCCGAACGCCTCAAGCATTTGAATCTTCATAGATAGAGTGATCTGTAGCCTGATAATCAGGGCTTCATATTCTGCTTCGTTGTTTGTGTAGGGCTTGTTTATCGAGCAGGAAGTCTATATGACTTCCCCCTCGAGAGACTTCAGGACTATACCTGCGTCGGATCTGACTCTAGCAGATCCAGCTGCCGGAGTATCAATTCGGGATGCACCATCAAAATGCAACTGCCACAGAGTGTGTTGCACTTGGCCTGCGTCCAGGGTATCATCTTCGGGGAGTTCTATCTCCAGCAGACAGTCTTCAGGTGTTGGGTGTGTAGCAAAGAAATCTACGAGGGCCTGACCTTTAACAACTTTCTGTGGTACATAGGAGATGTCAAACTCCATGAGAATTACCGCCCATTTGTCTAAGCGGCCTTTGAGTGCCGGTTGAGACAGGATATACTTTAGCGGATCCACCTTGGATATCAGTCTTATTTCATGTGACATCATATAGTGTCAGAGTTTCTTGACGGCGAAGACCAGTGCCAAACAGACCTTCCCGATGAAAGTATATTTTTCTTCGGTTCTGACCAGTCTTCGACTTAGATAGTAGAGGGCTTGTTCTTTTCCTTCTTCATTATTCTGGGACAGCATTGCCCCCAGAGAGTAGTAGGTGGCTACTTATGGACACTAAAAAAAAAGATTTCTCACCCCATGTTTACGTGCAGGGGAATAAAGAAGAGGAGAAAAGAGAAGAGAATATGAGAAGAAGAAAAGAAGAGAAGGAAGCCCCTCAAGTGCCCTTCCAATGGCACACACTGCTGAATGCCCTCCAGCGGCACAATAAGTGCCTCCAGCGACACACTTCCTAAGCCCCTCCAGCAACACGCCCTGAGCAGCCCGTGCCCGGCACACCCAGGGCAGCCTCCAGCGGCACACCCTTTGGTGCCCCAGCGTCGTACTCCTTAAGCCCCTCCAGCAGCACGCCCTCAGCAGCCCATGCCCGGCACACCCAGGGCAGCCTCCAGCAGCACACCCTTTGGTGCCCCAGCGGCACACCCAGGGCAACTTCTAGTGGCACACTTCTTAAAAAGCCCCCAGCGTCACACCCAAGGCAGCTTACAGCGTCACACTTCTTAAAAAGCCCCTCAGCGGCACACCCTGCCAAGCCCTTCAATGGCACACACCCTGGCCCTTCAACGGCACACTCTTGTTCCCTTCAACGGCACAATCTGCTATGCCCCTCCACCCGATACAGCGGTCTTTTCTTCTTCACCCGGTGATACGATGTAGTCATCTGACCGTTGGCTCCGATAGCAAGTCCAGCGGTCACAGTCTTCTACCCTTGGCGCGCAGTGGGCTCACATCGAGCCAACTCCAACCTGCCCAGGTGTAAACACCCTGACGAGGCACGCAAGGGGCGTTGTAGGGGGGGACAAGACGGAGGTCAAGCTCCACTGACCTCCATCGCCAGCGAGGCCAACGCCAGCAGAGGTATAAAAACCTCTCACATAGGAAGAGAAGGAAAAAAGAGACGATCAGCGAATAAAAAAAAAAGCAAAGAGAGAAGAGAAGAAGGGAAGAAGAGAGGAGGGCCTACTGCTCCGTCCACCGCCTCTGTGCAAAGAGAGAAGAGAATAAGAGAGAAGAGAGGGGGGTGAGTGAGAGAGGAGTAGAGGCAGGGAGACAAGGAGCTAGTGCTCCGCCCCCCTCCCCCTGGCTGTATCTTGTTCCCCTTTGTTCTTTGTTTGCTTTCTTAATCTGTATTAGCCCTCTAGGCTGCTTTTGTTTTCTTTTTAGGGCAAGAATACAAGAAAGTTCGTTGGGTGTTCATGGATTCGCTTTTGTGTCTCTCACCTCTCCACCCCCATTGGGGTCTTCCTCTATGTTTCACCGATTCTTTTATACCTTGTGGGGAGAAAGAAGTCAACATTCTTCATTCTCTAGGGTCTCTCTCTTGTGGGTTTGATTCCTAAATTTCTCATCTGGTTTGATAGAGAAGCTCTCCCTCGGACACCATTTCCCCTTTAGCAGCTTGAGCTTGTTACTTCCACTCATCACCCCTGGACCTCCCCTCCTAGCTAGTGTATCCCTCGCCTAGACTTAGCCCGGTGTGTTGACGCCTCCCCTCCATCGGTGCACTACCCAGCACCCTCCATCGGTGCACTTGCCAAGTTTTCCTACCCGGTGCACTCTACCCAGGCCTCCCACCGGCACGGTCAACCTGCCTTGCCCGGAACGTCCAACCTGCCCCTATCCGGTGCGCTCGGCCAACCCATTGCCCGGCAAACCCTTAGCCTTGTCCCTGCCGGCACACCCCAACGTGCCTTGCCCGGCACACTTCACCTCCCTTCTAACCCGGTGCACCGAACTTGTCCCTCTACCCGGTGCACCCTCAGCTTGTTCCTTAGCTCGGCGTTTTCCCGTTCGCTGTCTTCCCCGGGTTTTCTGAAGCTTTCTTAAAGGTGTTTCTGCCTTGGCATGCATCTCCAATTGTTGGGTCACGCCACTCCTTGTGGGCGTGTTCCCCTTACACCTCCCTTAGCATCCGGGTCACAGGGAGATGATGCCGAATTTTTTGCCAGAAATAATAATACATTAAAAGATAAAAGGAAGCAACAAACAAATGAAACGAGCAATAATAAAATACTCCAACCAGGTCAAGAGAACCGTGCAAGATTCGAAGAACTGAACTGAACACTACCATGGCAAACGGTTGAACATGACAGTGGGCTTAATCACATAATGAAGGGAATTGAAACTTGCCATTTAAGTCCCTCTACCAGAATTTCATGAACAAGGGGACCTCCCCTTGGCCTTACCCCACCTGCATAGACCTTACTCCAGCTGCATTGACCCTAGAACCAACCTGCCCCTCCAGCCGGTGCACCTCTAATCAAACTAGCCCGGTACACTCTTGGCTTGCCCTGCCCGGCACACATCAACCCATTCTAGCCCGGCACACTCTTGGCTTGCCCTGCCCGGTACACCCTAGTCCGCCCTTTCCCGGCACACTTAGCCTCCTTTGCCCGGCACACTAACTTATCCCTTCCCGACACACCCATGGCTTGTCCCTGCCGGCACACCCTTTAGTCCCCTTACCCGGCACACACCAACCTCTTCCTGCCCGGCACACCCTTTGGCATGTCCCTGCTGGCACACATAGACCTCATCCCTGCATGGCTGTAGCTGCACCGACCCTGCTCACGTGCATGAAACTCAGGCCCAAAACCTGCACATACTTCATCCCAAGCTCGCACAGACCCTGTCCACATATGCATCAACCTTCCTCCACTTTGAGCTAATGTGCATTGACCTACCATCATGCTTGAGCCCTTGTGCATCAACCTTCCTCCACTTTGAGCCAATGTGCATTGACCTACCTTCATGCTTGAGCCTGTCTGCATCGACCTTCACTTGGCTTGGTGAATAATGTGCACCGACCTCACCCTCGCCCGGCCGCATGTGCACAGACCTCATACCCAATGTGCACCGACCTCACCCTTGCCATGGTGTTCACTAGCATCGACCCTAGTTGCATTAGGGTTGTCTCTAGCATTGACCTTAGTTGCATCAGGGTTGCCACTAGCATCGACCTTAGCCAAATCTGGTCTTCACTAGCGTCGACCTTAGCTGCCCTATGGTCCTGACTAGCACCGACCTTAGTTGCCTCATGGTCTTCCCAAGCATCGACCTTAGCTGAATCTGGTCTTCCCTAGCATCGACCCTAGTTGCATTAGGGTTGTCCCTAGCATTGACCTTATTTGCATCAGGGTTGCCACTAGCATCGACCTTAGCCGAATCTGGTCTTCACTAGAGTCGACCTTAGCTGCCCTATGGTCTTGACTAGCACCGACCTTAGTTGCCTCATGGTCTTCCCTAGCATCGACCCTAGTTGCATTAGGGTTGTCCCTAGCATTGACCTTACTTGCATCAGGGTTGCCACTAGCATCGACCTTAGCCGAATCTGGTCTTCACTAGCGTTGACCTTAGCTGCCCTATGGTCCTGACTAGCACCGACCATAGTTGCCTCATGGTCTTCCCTAGCATCGACCTTAGCTGAATATGGTCTTCACTAGCGTTAACTTAGCTGCCTTATGGTCCTGACCAGCATCGACCTTAGTTGCATCTGGCTGGAACTAGCATCGACCTTACTGGCCTCTGGTCGTCCCTAGCATCGACCTTGTTTTGAATGTGCTCAGACCTCGCCAAACATGCACTGACTTTGGCCCTCACCTGCATGGATCTGCACTGACCTCAAGCCCCAACATGCACAGACTTTGCCTAGCATGCATAGACCTTGGCCCAAACTTGCATAGACTTCAACCCAGCATGCATAGACCCTAGGCTCAAACCGACACCGACCCCAGGGTAAACCTGCACCGACCTTGCCTTAGCCCAGCTGCACTGACCCCATGGTAGACTTGCACCGACTTCCCCCTTCTCCGACAAACCTGCACCGACGTTGCCACCTCTACGGCCTAAAGCTGCACCGACCTTATCAAGAGATGCACCGACTTTGCCCCTTCACAGTGTTGAGTTTGGTGCAGTATTCAGAGGGGGGTGAATGAATATGACCCTTTAAAAATTTCGCCCAATTAAAATCTTATGCTCACCAAAAAAAATGCTAGTTCGCAAACTAAACAAACTTGAAAGCTAATGATCAGTTGCAGAACAAAACAAGCACACAGTGAGATCACTAGAATGCTAACTAGGCTGGTTTAGACAAAGAATCGCTCAACTAGAATTTCGCTCACTTAAAAACTGGAATGCTAACGAGACAAGTTAGAACACTCATCTACTGAACCTATAAGCAAACAGTTGAGCGCCCCTATGCATTCATCTAGCGGAAGCACAAATAGAGCAGACCAAACCACAATGCACAAAGGGTTTTTAGGTGGTTCGGTCCAGCAGACCTACATCCACCCCACACTCAAACCGAGTGTGGATTCCGCTGACTCACAGCTTGAACAGCTGGGCATCACAGCTTGCCATACATCCGCCGGGCAACATAGCTTGCCGTCCGAGGAATCCTCCTCGCCCCGCAGAGCAACACAACTCGCTGTCCAGTGGAATCCTCCACTACAAACCGCTGGGCAATACAGCTTAGCCGTCTAGAGGCAGCACCTTTGCAATCCGCTGACTAACAGCTTGAACAACGATGTAAAAGATAAAATAAAAGACAGGAAATGACAGCAACAAAAAGCTGAAACAATGAAGCACAAATATAGCTATCGAAGGAGCAGCTCTAGCTTGGATTTGATCCAAAATCCAGACAACCTCAAACTCTCTCTCTTTCTCAGCTCGAGATCTCAATCTCTCTCTTGCTCTTCTTTCTCTTCTTCTTTCGCTAATCTCTCACTCTCTGCTCTTCTCTTCTCTCTCTTTTCTTTCCTCTCTTGTGCTGGATCGACAGCTTCTCTCCACTTTGCTTTTTCTTCACGGCTTCTCTCTTCTATATTGATCAGTCTTCTACAGAGGATGAAGACTCATATATATAGCAGCACCAGCAGCAGCTAGGGCGTGTGTGGCCTCCACAGCTCCCGCCCAAACATTTGGCCACGTGTCAGCATCCTGGTGTCTCGTCCATCCTTGGATCACGAGCCAGGCACCTCGGATCACGTGCCCTTCATTAGCCTCTTCAGTCACTGTCAGACAGACAAGAGCATCGGATTAAGCTATCACTTTAAGTCTAAACCCTGTACAGTCTCTGAAGAATGCAGAGCATTGTATAGACTTAGTGAACGTAAAGGCTAAAGCAATGTACAGACTTTATGATACTTAGATGAAAAACAGGCGATGTATAGACTTCATAATACTCAGATGAAGGCAGGCGCTGTATAGACTTCATGATGATCAGATGAAGGCAAGCGATGTATAGACTTCATGAAACACAGCTGAACACACGCGGTGTATAGACTTCATGAAAATCAGATGAACACATGCAGTGTATAGACTTGATGTGTTCACTGGTGGATGTACACACTTGCCCATTGTACAGACTTTGATGGTTATATGCAATGAAGAGACTTCGCTGAATTAGAATGCAGTGTACAGACTTTGAACTATAGGGACTTGTGAACAACCAATGTGTAGACTCTTCACTCGACAGGCTGACAATGCATGTACTTGCTCAGTGTATGGACTTGATTAAAGGATCATGCAATGTATATACTTCATGTTATGAAGCAAAGAATACACTTAGCTGAAGACTGCCAGTCGATGTATAGACTTGGCATCAAACCCAATGTATAGACTTTATGCGTGAAGCAGCACAAGGAATAAGTGTGAGAACCAATGTATAGACATTATGAATCAGATCTGAAGCAGTGTATGGAGTTGCTAGAGTGTAAAGTAATGTTCAGACTTCAGATGAGAAGGGACTCGCTGTACATGCTTGTTGAGGCTCAAGCAGTGTACAGACTTCGAAGTTCCACTGTGGATGTACATACTTGAATGAGTGAAGCCGATGTACATACTTCGAAGTTCCACTGTGGATGTACAGACTTGAAGATCCACTGTGGATGTATAGACTTGAATGAGTGAATCCGATGTACAGACTTTGAAGAGTTGAACCCAATGTATAGACTTCACGCTGTACAGACTTTAGGCTTTGAACGTGTGAGCTGTAAGCAATGTACAGACTCAGCGATGTATAGACTTGGCCAGCAAAACGTAGGGAAAGGTATGAGTGTATAGACTTGGCCAAGCGTAGGAAAAGCCCCCCAATGTACAGACTTGATCATCCAGTAATGTATAGGCTTTCAATGTGAAGACCAATGTATAGACTTTGGATTTCACTGTGGATGTACAGACTCTGAGGAAATGAAACGAGTCAGTGTACAGACTTCAAATTCCACTGTGGATGTACATACTTTAGGGACATGAAGCGAGTCGGTGTACAGACTTCAAATGTGAAGACAGCCGTTGTATAGACTTTGAAGACAGAAACCAGTGTACAGACTTTCCACCGACTAGTGTATAGACTTCAACAGTGAACGGCTGTACAGACTTGATGAACAATGCAGGACAAACGGATGTACATACTTCATGTGAAAGCCCAATGTACAGACTTTGAAGAACAGCGGCCAATGTATAGACTTGATGCTCAAGGAGTGGCTGTACAGACTTAGAGTGTAGCTAAAGCCTTGAACGTAGGAATAGGCTGGACTGTATAGACTTCAGGCTTCAGAAACGAATGTACATATTTCACTTAAGAAACGTAGGGAAAGACCCCAATGTATAGACTTTGCCTTGAACGAAGGTCAGTGATGAATGTATAGACTTTCACGATGTGTAGACTTGGATACGTGAAAGATACAGTGAAGGAATGCACACACTTGACCGAATCAAAGGCAAATCGAGTGTACAGACTTCATGCCATGAGACGCTGAAAGAGACAATCCAATGTACAGACTTATGAAGACTGATGCATGAACAGTAATGCATAGACTTGCATGAGACGCTCGAATGTATAGACTTAGGAGCATATGACACGGCTGTACAGACTTAGAATATGAAGACTGATGTACAGACTTCATTAACAATGCATGAATGAGACGTTGTATACACTTAGCCTAATACAATGTATGCGACTGATGCTGTACACACTTAGCCTAAGACATGCATGAGACTGACTCTGAACACACTTAGCCTAAGACAATGTGAGGACTTTATCTATCATGGATGATGTATAGACTCAATCAATTGGAAGAGATTCCAGTGTATAGACTTTAGTTCTTAAGCATGACTGCTGAAGGAGTCGACCCATCAGAGGATGTATCGACCCATGACATATGAGAAATGTAAACAGCAGTGAATGGAATGCAAAGAACACACAGAGGCTGTATAGACTTGGAATCCAATTCACACGGCTGACAAATATGAAGTGAACAGAATGAACATGATGTACAGACTTCAAGGCTTGAATGCAAATGATGCACACTTCCAATGTAGAGACTAGCACTTACTGCTATTCAGACTATGCAGATACATGCAGAGACATTCAGACTATGCAGATACATGCAGAGACATGATATCTGACAAAATGCAATCCAGATATATAAAGAACAGATGCCATCAATGCTAAACATCATCATTCATGTTGTTATCATATGTAGAATGCTCAAGGATAAGAATGCACAGAAATGCACTTTGTTTATTGCAATCATCAAAACACAATAGCATTGCAATCATCAAAATACAATATCAAATGCACTCACTATCTTGCTATCATCAAAACCAAATAGCATTGCTATCATCAAAGCAACATAGCACATGCTTGTGCCTAAGGGGCACAACATTCTCCCCCTTTTTGATGATGGCAATAAACAGTGACAGTGAGTCACACACAAAATTTTCTCCCCCTTTGACATAATCGAAAAGGGAAGAACAATAAGAACATGAGTGCAACATGGCAGTATGCATGCAAGTGACTTCTAGAGCAATAAACTCCCCCTGAAGGTATGACTCCTCCTGAATTATTTCTCCCCCTAAATAAATGCTCCCCCTTTGAGAAGGAATATGAACATATAAACAAGGTAGCGAAGGTAGGAGGGTCACTTGACAACAACTGAATCATAGGTTCAGAAAGGAAGCATGATTATAAACAACTGTTAAAGTATAAGAATCAGCAGCATATAATTTTGATAAAAATTCAGGTTTAACAGTGATAAATCTTGAGTAAAACATCTGACCCCTGAAAAAGAGTTTATAGATTCGATTTATAGCAATGAATCTAGGGCACATGGTATTAATAGATAAGTCAGAAATAATACCCTTTTGTGATTAAACATGGAAGATCAAGAATGGCAGTTTGAATATGTATTGAAAATAATTTTCACTCATTGACTTTTGATTTTTCGAAGGGTTACAACAGTTTGATTTTCACTTTTGAATTTTTCAGAACCTGAACTAAGTAAATAGATCAGTGGTATTTATGCTGTTGACATTAGGTGTACACCTTGATCAGAGGCAGGTACCCCCAGTTACTAGGCATAAACTATAAGATCTACTTCAGATCAAGACCCACAAGGAATAGTCTTCACTTTTGACATTAAGGGTACACATTGATTAGAGGCCAGTACCCTCAGTTACTTGGTGAGGACTCCCCCTATAGATTTGACCCTATGAACAGAGATATTCTGAAGAACCTCATGACATGTGAATTCTCCTGCTTCTTTGGAGGAGTTCACAGTTTCTCAGTGCAATCAGCCATTGCTCTGTCACTATGTTTAGTTCTTAACATTAATGATCTTATTTACTGCTGCCCTTAGTTCTTTTAGAGTGATTGTTTAACAAATCAGTACACACTCTTATTAGCCTGTTCTAGACATATCCAGTTCAACACATTTAGGCATTAAAAAAAAATTCTATTTTAGCCATGTGACAGAGATTAAGAGCTATAAAAGTTTTCTTTTATCTTAAATTCTGAAGTACAGACACTTAACTCTCCAATTTATAAAGGTTAAACCTTAGTTCCTTTCAATTTGTAAGAGTGATTCTTATAAGTGAACAATTGTAATAATCACAATTCAATGTACTAAACCAGATGCAAAGCTGTTGTTTAGTGAAAATGATGGGGAAAAGATAGCAATTGGCAATATGGTTCAATGAGCAACTGGTGTCAAAGAATATGAAACATTTGAATTAGAACACTGAGAAGTGAATAGGATTCAATGAATTGAATAGAACTCTCAGCTCCCCCTGACAACATGATACAAGAGATATGCTATGCAACATACTGTCCTACATGCAGACTATGCACCAAGGATACATGATACAAGTATGCAATCAATTCAGGTTTATGCATCCAAGTTATAAGCATTTTCATCCTTTTCCAGATTTTTCAACATATGATACAGTGCACTGTTCTACATGAAGACAGGACCCATGGTACTCGGCAGAGAACTTGGTCTCAAAGACCATCTCACACATGGTAGAAACCTCCGGGCAGATTTCCTTGCCTTTTAGTTACATACCATTTGATATACCAGGGTTAAGCAAATGATAATGCAGTGCAAAGCAGCCCTATTATGCATTGAAAAACATGCAGTCTATGACAATAGGCAAATGACAGTCATGCAAATCAGTCCTTTATGTATTGATCAATTTCATTGACAGTCATGCAGATGATATATGCAAGTACTAGACACATGCATTGACTGTATGCACTAACTGACCCATTCAAGCTCAGTCCAAGTATGTAATCAAGCATGCAATGCATTAACACGAGACACATGCATTGACTCTATACACTGAAGAACTATTCACAATTAGCAAGTTATGCATTCAACAACAAGCATGCAGTCCATTGACACAAGGTTCATATAAAGCATCGACTATAAAAATGATTGTGCAGAGCATCTAATAGCCCATTAATTCAGTGCAATAATCAGTGAGAGAAGAGTATCAGATATATGCAAAGTAAAATTCAGTAGTTGAGTCTGGAATGCAGACTGATCAGCTAGACATGAAGAGATCATCAACAATCAATCAAGCAAATCGATATGAAACTCACAATTTTCATGCTCACAATTTCAGATAATGGAATTTAAAGCAAAGTTCAGAACTGACCTGAATTGTAGTATCCTGGGGTTTTCTTGTTGAGTGCCTTGGTTAACCCCTTTTATTCATTTCCAAGGCACACCTGCAACATATCAATCAATAGAATCTTGCAGGGACCCAAGCAGTCTTGGGTCCTGCACTACCCCTATCAGGTGTTATAAACATTTTCTTAGCAACATGATCATCAAATTTCATCAGATAGCAATTATTCATAGAATGACCAAACTTTCCACAATATCTACATGATATAATAGATTTTCTGGTCCTATGGTGCATGTCAACAGTAGCATGAGACCTATGACCATAAGCGTGAAATGTTCTGTTATATGCATGAAATTTTGACTTACCATTACCTGCCCACCAGCATTCAGAAGCTCGGTGGCCAGGTTTTCCATATTCAAGGCATACAAGTGTCTTTCCTTTAAAATCAGATTTATTTTTACCAAGAGAATTTCTATTTGCAGGGAATTCAACAAATTTGGACTTAAAATGGTTTACCTGAGCATACCAGCAGTCCTTGACTGTATGGTTATGCCTCCCACATTCGAAGCACCTTGGGTGCTTGCCTTTGGAGCCAATGTCATTTCTATCAAGAATATTTTTGTTGTCATGAAAATTAACAGGTTTAGAATTGAATCTCTTTCCCTGAGCATGCCAGTAATTTTCAACCATGTGGCCCAATTTTTCACAATGAAAACATTGAATGTTCCTTTTATGAGATGCATGATTTTTAGCATGGAACAGTTTATCATGCATTCTAACAGCATATAGATCATCTAATTTCATTAGTCTACAATCATGCATGAGATGACCTATTTTATGACAATAAAAACATTGATGCCTTTTGGTGTGAGCAGAAGAAGATTTCTTCACAGTAGGCTTCCTAACATGAATTCTATCATACTTCAATTCATCCTTCTTCATCACAAAACAATCAGCCATCTCATGGCCAAACTTTCCACAGTAAAAGCATTTGACATTTTTGACACTAGATTTGTTGGCCTGAACTTTCTTAGCACGCTGATCGTTATCATTCTTTTTCAAAACTTTTCTTTTCTCCTTTGTTTTCTTATTTTCTTGATTAGCATGCATATTTGAAGAAGAGCCTGAAGTGCTGGCTAAGTCAGAGCTACACACAAAGGTTGTGTACTATCTTTTTCTCTCTTCCTGTTTACTGCCTCCATCAGAGACTTTCTTCTTAAAAGCATCCTTCAGATTTTCTTTATTCTTAAGAGACTCAGACAGAGAATTGTTCAGTTCAGTGATTTCATTTTTGAGAGAAGAAATGAGTATTTCAAAATCTGTGATCTTTTCATTAAGTAAGACATTAATGGCTTTGTAGCTATCAATCTCTTCTATCAATGTGCTCACTCTCTCACATTCATTTTCAACTGAATTCTTCCCTTTTTCAAGCATTAAGAGTCTCTCAGACATGGCAGAATTTAGCAACCTTAATTCTTCATTTTCTTTTCTTATTTGTTCATTCTGAACTAGTTCATTAGTTAAGATTTGATCATTTCCTAATGAATTCAGCTTATCTTCTAGTTCAGAAATCTTGGCAGTAAGTTCATCATTTTTATTTTCCAATAAAGAGATTTGTTCCTTGCTCACATTCAGATCAGCTAAGCACATATCATGAGATGTTTTTAGTCTTTGGTAGTTTTCACAGGAAACATTAGAGTTAATCTGTTCACATCTCTTTTTCAACCTTCTATTTTCAGATTTTAATTTGTTGGATACTTTGAACAGATCTTCATACATTACTATCAATTCATCAAAAGTGTATCCATCTGATTCGGAGCTTACCTGAGATGAGGTTTCCTCATCATCACTTCCCCGGTTGGCCATTAAGCATATGGACTTTTCTCCTTCTTCATCAATGTCCGAGGTGTTCCCTTTGAGTTTCGATAGTTCTGGACAATCATCCTTCGTGTGGCCAGCCTTCCTGCATTTGTAGCAAACATTAGTGTCAGCAATCTTGGCAAGATTAGAATTATACCTTGTTTGCTTTTTGCCACCATCAAGCTTTCCTTCTCTTTTTCTCAGAAGTTTCCTGCAATCACTGATCACCATTCCAATGTGGTCTCCATCAATTTCAGACCGCGACAGGCTAATTTTCTCGCATGATGACCCACTGTGGCTGGATCTATTTGCTTTGTTGGAGCCAGCCTTCAACACGATTGGTTCCATTACAAATAATCTGAAGACACAGAAAAACTGAAGCACCTAAACCAAATAAGCAAGACAAGGCACTAAGTCGGAGAATCAAAACAACGAACACAGAAAGCACACTCTGAAATGCACCAAACACTAGCAGGATCCTCTGCAGATTGTTAGATCTGTTGAGTCAGAGACCGCTCTGATACCAAGTGTTGAGTTCGGTGCAATATTCAGAGGGGGGTGAATGAATATGACCCTTTAAAAATTTCGCCCAATTAAAATCTTATGCTCACCAAAAAAAAATGCTAGTTCGCAAACTAAACAAACTTGAAAGCTAATGATCAGCTGCAGAACAAAACAAGTACACAGTGAGATCACTAGAATGCTAACTAGGCTGGTTTAGACAAAGAATCGCTCAACTAGAATTTCGCTCACTTAAAAATTGGAATGCTAACGAGACAAGTTAGAACACTCATCTACTGAACCTATAAGCAAACAGTTGAGCGCCCCTACGCATTCATCTAGCGGAAGCACAAATAGAGCATACCAAACCACAATGCACAAAGATTTTTTAGGTGGTTCGCTCCAGCAGACCTACATCCACCCCACACTCAAACCGAGTGTGGATTCCGCTGACTCACAGCTTGAACAGCTGGGCATCACAGCTTGCCATACATCCGCTAGGCAACACAGCTTCCCGTCCGAGGAATCCTCCTCGCCCCGCTGAGCAACACAGCTTGCTGTCCAGTGGAATCCTCCACTGCAAATCGCTGGGCAATACAGCTTAGCCGTCCATAGGCAGCACCTCTGCAATCCGCTGACTAATAGCTTGAACAACGATGTAAAAGATAAAACAAAAGACAGGAAATGTAAGCAACAGAAAGCTGAAACAATGAAGCACAAATATAGCTCTCGAAGGAGCAGCTCTATCTTGGATTTGATCCAAAAGCCAGACAACCTCAAACTCTCTCTCTTTCTCAGCTCGAGCTCTCAATCTCTCTCTTACTCTTCTTTCTCTTCTTCTTTCGCTAATCTCTCACTCTCTGCTCTTCTCTTCTCTCTCTTTTCTTTCCTCTCTTGTGCTGGATCGACAGCTTCTCTCCACTCTGCTTTTTCTTCACGGCTTCTCTCTTCTATATCGATCAGTCTTCTACAGAGGATGAAGACTCATATATATAGCAGCACCAGCAGCAGCTAGGGCGCGTGTGGCTTCCACAGCTCCCGCCCAAACATTTGGCCACGTGTCAGCATCCTGGTATCTCGTCCATCCTTGGATCACGAGCCAGGCACCTCGGATCACGTGCCCTTCATTAGCCTCTTCAGTCCCTGTCAGACAGACAAGAGTATCGGATTAAGCTAGAGTATCGGATTAAGCTATCAGTTTAAGTCTAAACCCTGTACAGTCTCTGAAGAATGCAGAGCATTGTATAGACTTAGTGAACGTAAAGGCTAAAGCAATGTACAGACTTTATGATACTTAAATGAAAAATAGGCGATGTATAGACTTCATAATACTCAGATGAAGGCAGGCACTGTATAGACTTCATGATGATCAAATGAAGGCAAGCGATGTATAAACTTCATGAAACACAGCTGAACACACGCGGTGTATAGACTTCATGAAAATCAGATGAACACATGCGGTGTATAGACTTGATGTGTTCACTGGTGGATGTACACACTTGCCCACTGTACAGACTTTGATGCTTATATGCAATGAAGAGACTTCGCTGAATTACAATGCAGTGTACGGACTTTGAACTATAGGGACTTGTGAACAACCAATGTGTAGACTCTTCACTCGACAGGCTGACAATGCATGTACTTGCTCAGTGTATGGACTTGATTAAAAGATCATGCAATGTATATACTTCATGTTATGAAGCAAAGAATACACTTAGCTGAAGACTGCCAGTCCATGTATAGACTTGGCATCAAACCCAATGTATAGACTTTATGCGTCAAGCAGCACAAGGAATAAGTGTGAGAACCAATGTATAGACATTATGAATCAGATCTGAAGCAGTGTATGGAGTTGCTAGAGTGTAAAGCAATGTTCAGGCTTCAAATGAGAAGGGACTCGCTGTACATACTTGTTGAGGCTCAAGCAGTGTACAGACTTCGAAGTTCCACTGTGGATGTACAGACTTGAATGAGTGAAGCCGATGTACATACTTCGAAGTTCCACTGTGGATGTACAGACTTGAAGATCCACTATGGATGTATAGACTTGAATGAGTGAATCCGATGTACAGACTTTGAAGAGTTGAACCCAATGTATAGACTTCACGCTGTACAGACTTTAGGCTTTGAACGTGTGAGCTGTAAACAATGTACAGACTCAGCGATGTATAGACTTGGCCAGCAAAACGTAGGGAAAGGTATGAGTGTATAGACTTGGCCAAGCGTAGGAAAAGCCCCCCAATGTACAGACTTGATCATCCAGCAATGTATAGGCTTTCAATGTGAAGACCAATGTATAGACTTTGGATTTCACTGTGGATGTACAGACTCTGAGGAAATGAAACGAGTCAGTGTACAGACTTCAAATTCCACTATGGATGTACATACTTTAGGGACATGAAGCGAGTCGGTGTACAGACTTCAAATGTGAAGACAGCCGCTGTATAGACTTTGAAGACAGAAACCAGTGTACAGACTTTCCACCGACTAGTGTATAGACTTCAACAGTGAACAGTTGTACAGACTTGATGAACAATGCAGGACAAACGGATGTACAGACTTCATGTGAAAGCCCAATGTACAGACTTTGAAGAACAGCGGCCAATGTATAGACTTGATGCTCAAGGAGTGGCTATACAAGCTTAGAGTGTAGCTGAAGCCTTGAACGTAGGAATAGGCTGGACTGTACAGACTTCAGGCTTCAGAAATGAATGTACAGACTTCACTTAAGAAACGTAGGGAAAGACCCCAATGTATTGACTTTGCCTTGAACGAAGGTCAGTGATGAATGTATAGACTTTCACGATGTGTAGACTTGGATACGTGAAAGCTACAGTGAAGGAATGTACACACTTGAACGAATCAAAGGTAAATCGAGTGTACAGACTTCATGCCATGAGACGCTGAAAGAGACAGTCCAATGTACAGACTTATGAAGACTGATGCATAAACAGTAATGCATAGACTTGCATGAGACGCTCGAATGTATAGACTTAGGAGCATATGACACGGCTGTACAGACTTAGAATATGAAGACTGATGTACAGACTTCATTAACAATGCATGAATGAGACGTTGTATACACTTAGCCTAATACAATGTATGCGACTGACGCTGTACACACTTAGCCTAAGAAATGCATGAGACTGACTCTGAACACACTTAGCCTAAGACAATGCAAGGACTTTATCTATCATGGATGATGTATAGACTCAATCAATTGGAAGAGATTCCAGTGTATAGACTTGAGTTCTTAAGCATGACTGCTGAAGGAGTCGACCCATCAGAGGATGTGTCGACCCATGACATATGAGAAATGTAAACATCAGTGAATGGAATGCAAAGAACACACAGAGGCTGTATAGACTTGGAATCCAATGCACACGGCTGACAGACTTGAAGTGAACAGAATGAACATGATGTACAGACTTCAAGGCTTGAATGCAAATGATGCACACTTCCAATGTAGAGACTAGCACTTACTGCTATTCAGACTATGCAGATACATGCAGAGACATTCAGACTATGCAGATACATGCAGAGACATGATATCTGACAAAATGCAATCCAGATATATAAAGAACAGATGCCATCAATGCTAAACATCATCATTCATGTTGTTATCATATGTAGAATGCTCAAGGATAAGAATGCACAGAAATGCACTTTGTTTATTGCAATCATCAAAACACAATAGCATTGCAATCATCAAAATACAATATCAAATGCACTCACTGTCTTGCTATCATCAAAACCAAATAGCATTGCTATCATCAAAGCAACATAGCACATGCTTGTGCCTAAGGGGCACAACATTCTCCCCCTTTTTGATGATGGCAATAAACAGTGACAGTGAGTCACACATAAAATTTTCTCCCCCTTTGACATAATCGAAAAGGGAAGAACAATAAGAACATGAGTGCAACATGGCAGTATGCATGCAAGTGACTTCTAGTGCAATAAACTCCCCCTGAAGGTATGACTCCTCCTGAATTATTTCTCCCCCTAAATAAATGCTCCCCCTTTGAGAAGGAATATGAACAGATAAACAAGGTAGCGAAGGTAGGAGGGTCACTTGACAACAGCTGAATCATAGGTTCAGAAAGGAAGCATGATTATAAACAACTGTTAAAGTATAAGAATCAGCAACATACAATTTTGACAAAAATTCAGGTTTAACAGTGATAAATCTAGAGTAAAACATCTGACTCCTGAAAAAGAGTTTATAGATTCTATTTATAGCAATGAATCTAGGGCACATGGTATTAATAGATAAGTCAGAAATAATACCCTTTTGTGATTAAATATGGAAGATCAAGAATGGCAGTTTGAATATGTATTGAAAATAATTTTCACTCATTGACTTTTGATTTTTCGAAGGGTTACCGCAGTTTGATTTTCACTTTTGAATTTTTCAGAACCTGAACTAAGTAAATAGATCAGTGGTATTTATGTTGTTGACATTAGGTGTACACTTTGATCAGAGGCAGGTACCCCCAGTTACTAGGCATAAACTACAAGATCTACTTCAGATCAAGACCCACAAGGAATAGTCTTCACTTTTGACATTAAGGGTACACCTTGATTAGAGGCCAGTACCCTCAGTTACTTGGTGAGGACTCCCCCTATAGATTTGACCCTATGAACAGAGATATTCTAAAGCACCTCATGACATGTGAATTCTCCTGCTTCTTTGGAGGAGTTCACAGTTTCTCAGTGCAATCAGCCATTGCTCTGTCACTGTGTTTAGTTCTTAACATTAATGATCTTATTTACTACTGCCCTTAATTCTTTTAGATCAGTGATTGTTTAAAAAATCAGTACACACTCTTATTAGCCTGTTCTAGACATATCCGGTTCAACACATTTAGTCATTAAAAAAAAACTTTTTCTATTTTAGCCATGAGACAGAGATTAAGAGCTATAAAAGTTTTCTTTTATCTCAAATTCTGAAGTACAGACACTTAACTCTCCAATTTATAAAGGTTAAACCTTAAGTTCCTTTCAATTTGTAAGAGTGATTCTTATAAGTGAACAATTGTAATAATCACAATTCAATGTACTAAACCAGATGCAAAGCTGTTGTTTAGTGAAAATGATGGGGAAAAGATAGCAATTGGCAATATGGTTCAATGAGCAACTGATGTCAAAGAATATGAAACATTTGAATTAGAACACTGAGAAGTGAATAGGATTCAATGAATTGAATAGAACTCTCAGCTCCCCCTGACATCATGATACAAGAGATATGCTATGCAACATACTGTCCTACATGCAGACTATGCACCAAGGATACATGATACAAGTATGCAATCAATTCAGGTTTATGCATCCAAGTTATAAGCATTTTCATCCTTTTCCAGATTTTTCAACATATGATACAGTGCACTGTTCTACATGAAGACAGGACCCATGGTACTCGGCAGAGAACTTGGTCTCAAAGACCATCTCACACATGGTAGAAACCTCCGGGCAGATTTCCTTGCCTTTTAGTTACATACCATTTGATATACCAGGGTTAAGCAAATGATAATGCAGTGCAAAGCAGCCCTATTATGCATTGAAAAACATGCAGTCTATGACAATAGGCAAATGACAGTCATGCAAATCAGTCCTTTATGTATTGATCAATTTCATTGACAGTCATGCAGATGATATATGCAAGTACTAGACACATGCATTGACTGTATGCACTAACTGACCCATTCAAGCTCAGTCCAAGTATGTAATCAAGCATGCAATGCATTAACACGAGACACATGCATTGACTCTATACACTGAAGAACTATTCACAATCAGCAAGTTATGCATTCAACAACAAGCATGCAGTCCATTGACACAAGGTTCATATAAAGCATCGACTATAAAAATGATTGTGCAGAGCATCTAACAGCCCATTAATTCAGTGCAATAATCAGTGAGAGAAGAGTATCAGATATATGCAAAGTAAAATTCAGTAGCTGAGTCTGGAATGCAGAGTGATCAGCTAGACATGAAGAGATCATCAACAATCAATCAAGCAAATCAATATGAAACTCACAATTTTCATGCTCACAATTTCAGATAATGGAATTTAAAGCAAAGTTCAGAACTGACCTGAATTGTAGTATCCTGGGGTTTTCTTGTTGAGTGCCTTGGTTAACCCCTTTTATTCATTTCCAAGGCACACCTACAACATATCAATCAATATGATCTTGCAGGGACCGAAGCAGTCTTGGGTCCTGCACTACCCCTATCAGGTGTTCTAAACATTTTCTTAGCAACATGATCATCAGTATTCATCAGATAGCAATTATTCATAGAATGACCAAACTTTCCACAGTATCTACATGATATAACAGATTTTCTGTTCCTATGGTGCATGTCAACAACAGCATGAGACCTATGACCATAAGCGTGAAATGTTCTATTATATGCATGAAATTTTGACTTACCATTACCTGCCCACCAGCATTCAGAAGCTCGGTGGCCAGGTTTTCCATATTCAAGGCATACAAGTGTCTTTCCTTTAAAATCAGATTTATTTTTACCAAGAGAATTTCTATTTGCAGGGAATTCAACAAATTTGGAATTAAAATGGTTTACCTGAGCATACCAGCAGTCCTTGACTGTATGGTTATGCCTCCCACATTCGAAGCACCTTGGGTGCTTGCCTTTAGAGCCAATGTCATTTCTATCAAGAATATTTTTGTTGACATGGAAATTAACAGGTTTAGAATTGAATCTCTTTCCCTGAGCATGCCAGCAATTTTCAACCATGTGGCCCAATTTTCCACAATGAAAACACTAAATGTTCTTTTTATGAGATTCATGATTTTTAGCATGGAACAGTTTATCATGCATTCTAACAGCATATAGATAATCTAATTTCATTTGTCTACAATCACGTATGAGATGACCTATTTTATGACAATAAAAACATTGATGCCTTTTGGTGTGAGCAGAAGAAGATTTCTTCACAGTAGGCTTCCTAGCATGAATTCTATCATACTTCAATTCATCCTTCTTCATCACAAAACAATCAGCCATCTCATGGCCAAACTTTCCACAGTAAAAGTATTTGACATTTTTGACACTAGATTTGTTGGCCTGAACTTTCTTAGCACGCTAATCATTATCATTCTTTTTCAAAACTTTTCTTTTCTCCTTTGTTTTCTTATTTTCCTGATTAGCATGCATATTTGAAGAAGAGCCTGAAGTGCTGGCTAAGTCAGAGCTACGCACAAAGGTTATGTACTATCTTTTTCTCTCTTCCTGTTTACTGCCTCCATCAGAGACTTTCTTCTTAAAAGCATCCTTCAGATTTTCTTTATTCTTAAGAGACTCAGACAGAGAATTGTTCAGTTCAGTGATTTCATTTTTGAGAGAAGAAATGAGTATTTCAAAATCTGTGATCTTTTCATTAAGTAAGACATTAATGGTTTTGTAGCTATCAATCTCTTCTATCAATGTGCTCACTCTCTCACATTCATTTTCAACTGAATTCTTCCATTTTTCAAGCATTAAGAGTCTCTCAGACATGGCAGAATTTAGCAACCTTAATTCTTCATTTTCTTTTCTTATTTGTTCATTCTGAACTAGTTCATTAGTTAAGATTTGATCATTTCCTAATGAATTCAGCTTATCTTCTAGTTCAGAAATCTTGGCAGTAAGTTCATCATTTTTATTTTCCAATAAAGAGATTTATTCCTTGCTCACATTCAGATCAGCTAAGCACATATCAAGAGATGTTTTTAGTCTTTGACAGTTTTCACAGGAACATTAGAGTTAATCTGTTCACATCTCTTTTTCAACCTTCTATTTTCAGATTTTAATTTCTTGGATACTTTGAACATATCTTCATACATTACTATCAATTCATCAAAAGTGTATCCATCTGATTTGGAGCTTACCTGAGATGAGGTTTCCTCATCATCCTTCCCCGGTTGGCCATTAAGCATATGGACTTTTCTCCTTCTTCATCAATGTCCGAGGTGTTCCCTTTGAGTTTCGATAGTTCTGGACAATCATCCTTCGTGTGGCCAGCCTTCCTGCATTTGTAGCAAACATTAGTGTCAGCTATCTTGGCAAGATTAGAATTATACCTTGTTTGCTTTCTGCCACCATCAAGCTTTCCTTCTCTTTTTCTCAGAAGTTTCCTGAAATCACTGATCACCATTCCAATGTGGTCTCCATCAATTTCAGACAGCGACAGGCTGATTTTCTCGCTTGATGACCCACTGTGGCTGGATCTATTTGCTTTTCTGGAGCCAGCCTTCAACACGATTCGTTCCATTACAAATAATCTGAAGACACAGAAAAACTGAAGCACCTAAACCAAATAAGCAAGACAAAGCACTAAGTCGGAGAATCAAAACAACGAACACAGAAAGCACACTCTAAAATGCACCAAACACTAGCAGGATCCTCTGCAGATTGTTAGATCTGTTAAGTCAGAGACCGCTCTGATACCAAGTGTTGAGTTCGATGCAGTATTCAGAGGGGGGTGAATGAATATGACCCTTTAAAAATTTCGCCCAATTAAAATCTTATGCTCACCAAAAAAAATGCTAGTTCGCAAACTAAACAAACTTGAAAGCTAATAATCAGTTGCAGAACAAAACAAGCACACAGTGAGATCACTAGAATGCTAACTAGGCTGGTTTAGACAAAGAATCGCTCAACTAGAATTTCGCTCACTTAAAAACTGGAATGCTAACGAGACAAGTTAGAACACTAATCTACTGAACCTATAAGCAAACAGTTGAGCGCCCCTATGCATTCATCTAGCGGAAGCACAAATAGAGCATATCAAACCACAATGCACAAAGGGTTTTTAGGTGGTTCGGTCCAGCAGACCTACATCCACCCCACACTCAAACCGAGTGTGGATTCCGCTAACTCACAGCTTGAACAGCTGGGCATCACAGCTTGCCATACATCCGCTGGACAACACAGCTTGCCGTCCGAGAAATCCTCCTCGCCCCGCTGAGCAACACAGCTTGCTGTCTAGTGGAATCCTCCACTACAAACCGCTGGGCAATACAGCTTCGCCGTCCAGAGGCAGCACCTCTGCAATCCGCTGACTAACAGCTTGAACAACGATGTAAAAGATAAAACAAAAGACAGGAAATGACAGCAATAGAAAGCCGAAACAATGAAGCACAAATATAGCTCTCGAAGGAGCAGCTCTAGCTTGGATTTGATCCAAAAGCCAGACAACCTCAAACTCTCTCTCTTTCTCAGCTCGAGCTCTCAATCTCTCTCTTGCTCTTCTTTCTCTTCTTCTTTTGTTAATCTCTCACTCTCTGCTCTTCTCTTCTCTCTCTTTTCTTTCCTCTCTTTTGCTGGATCGACAGCTTCTCTCCACTCTGCTTTTTCTTCACGGCTTCTCTCTTCTATATCGATCAGTCTTCTACAGAGGATGAAGACTCATATATATAGCAGCACCAGCAGCAGCTAGGGCGCGTGTGGCTTCCACAGCTCCCGCCCAAACATTTGGCCACGTGTCAGCATCCTGGTATCTCGTCCATCCTTGGATCACGAGCCAGGCAGTCCCTGTCAGACAGACAAGAGTATCGGATTAAGCTATCAGTTTAAGTCTAAACCATGTACAGTCTCTGAAGAATGCAGAGCATTGTATAGACTTAGTGAACGTAAAGGCTAAAGCAATGTACAGACTTTATGATACTTAGATGAAAAACAGGCGATGTATAGACTTCATAATACTCAGATGAAGGCAGGCGCTGTATAGACTTAATGATGATCAGATGAAGGCAAGCGATGTATAGACTTCATGAAACACAGCTGAACACACGCGGTGTATAGACTTCATGAAAATGAGATGAACACATGCGGTGTATAGACTTGATGTGTTCACTGGTGGATGTACACACTTGCCCACTGTACAGACTTTGATGCTTATATGCAATGAAGAGACTTCGCTGAATTAGAATGTAGTGTACAGTCTTTGAACTATAGGGACTTGTGAACAACCAATGTGTAGACTCTTCACTCGACAGGCTGATAATGCATGTACTTGCTCAGTGTATGGACTTGATTAAAAGATCATGCAATGTAAATACTTCATGTTATGAAGCAAAGAATACACTTAGCTGAAGACTGCCAGTCGATGTATAGACTTGGCATCAAACCGAATGTATAGACTTTATGCGTGAAGCAGCACAAGGAATAAGTGTGAGAACCAATGTATAGACATTATGAATCAGATCTGAAGCAGTGTATGGAGTTGCTAGAGTGTAAAGCAATGTTCAGACTTCAGATGAGAAGGGACTCGCTGTACATACTTGTTGAGGCTCAAGCAGTGTATAGACTTCGAAGTTCCACTGTGGATGTACAGACTTGAATGAGTGAAGCCGATGTACATACTTCGAAGTTCCACTGTGGATGTACAGACTTGAAGATCCACTGTGGATGTATAGACTTGAATGAGTGAAGCCGATGTACAGACTTGCCGATGCGAAGCCACTGTACAGACTTTGAAGAGTTGAACCCAATGTATAGACTTCACGCTGTACAGACTTTAGGCTTTGAACATGTGAGCTGTAAGCAATGTACAGACTCAGCGATGTATAGACTTGGCCAGCAAAACGTAGGGAAAGGTATGAGTGTATAGACTTGGCCAAGCATAGAAAATCCCCCAATGTACAGACTTGATCATCCAGCAATGTATAGGCTTTCAATGTGAAGACCAATGTATAGACTTTGGATTTCACTGTGGATGTACAGACTCTGAGGAAATGAAACGAGTCAGTGTACAGACTTCAAATTCCACTGTGGATGTACATACTTTAGGGACATGAAGCGAGTCGGTGTATAGACTTCAAATGTGAAGACATCCGCTGTATAGACTTTGAAGACAGAAACCAGTGTACAGACTTTCCACCGACTAGTGTATAGACTTCAACAGTGAACAGCTGTACAGACTTGATGAACAATGCAGGACAAACTGATGTACAGACTTCATGTGAAAGCCCAATGTACAGACTTTAAAGAACAGCGGCCAATGTATAGACTTGATGCTCAAGGAGTGGCTGTACAGACTTAGAGTGTAGCTGAAGCCTTGAACGTAGGAATAGGCTGGACTGTATAGACTTCAGGCTTCAGAAACGAATGTACAGACTTCACTTAAGAAACGTAGGGAAAGACCCCAATGTATAGACTTTGCCTTGAACGAAGGTCAGTGATGAATGTATAGACTTTCACGATGTGTAGACTTGGATACGTGAAAGCTACAGTGAAGGAATGTACACACTTGACCGAATCAAAGGCAAATCGAGTGTACAGACTTCATGCCATGAGACGCTGAAAGAGACAGTCCAATGTACAGACTTATGAAGACTGATGCATGAACAGTAATGCATAGACTTGCATGAGATGCTCGAATGTATAGACTTAGGAGCATATGACACGGCTGTACAGACTTAGAATATGAAGACTGATGTACAGACTTCATTAACAATGCATGAATGAGACGTTGTATACACTTAGCCTAATACAATGTATGCGACTGACGCTGTACACACTTAGCCTAAGACATGCATGAGACTGACTCTGAACACACTTAGCCTAAGACAATGTGAGGACTTTATCTATCATGGACGATGTATAGACTCAATCAATTGGAAGAGATTCCAGTGTATAGACTTGAGTTCTTAAGCATGACTGCTGAAGGAGTTGACCCATCAGAGGATGTGTCGACCCATGACATATGAGAAATGTAAACTGCAGTGAATGGAATGCAAAGAACACACAGAGGCTGTATAGACTTGGAATCCAATGCACACGGCTGACAGACTTGAAGTGAACAGAATGAACATGATGTACAGACTTCAAGGCTTGAATGCAAATGATGCACACTTCCAATGTAGAGACTAGCACTTACTGCTATTCAGACTATGCAGATACATGCAGAGACATTCAGACTATGCAGATACATGCAGAGACATGATATCTGACAAAATACAATCCAGATATATAAAGAATAGATGCCATCAATGCTAAACATCATCATTCATGTTGCTATCATATGCAGAATGCTCAAGGATAAGAATGCACAGAAATGCACTTTGTTTATTGCAATCATCAAAACACAATAGCATTGCAATCATCAAAATACAATATCAAATGCACTCAAATGCACTCATTGTCTTGCTATCATCAAAACCAAATAGCATTGCTATCATCAAAGGAACATAGCACATGCTTGTGCCTAAGGGGCACAACACACAGTTCAGAGCTACACCGACCTCATCCCAAACCTGCACCGACCCTGCCCTTCATATCTCAAACCTGCACTGACCTTACCCAGACCTGCACCGACCTTGCCTCCAAGCTGCTCAGACTTTTGCCCACCCTGCACAGACCCTTCCCCAGCCCCTTGTTGGCTCATCTTCCCACACGCTCTCCAAATGCAACAAAATAATAATAATAATAATAACAAACTCACCAAAAAATAAATAATAATAAAGAAATAATAATAATAACAGACTCAAAAATAAATAAATAAATGAATAATAATAAAGAAATAAGTAATAATAGTATTAAGCTCAAATAATAATAATAATAATAAAATAAATAAATAATAATAATGACAAATTTAAAAAATGTAAAATAATAAATAATAAAAATAATAATAATTCAAACAATGATAAAATGAGGAAATCTACTCCGCAGCCTTATCTCTCCTCGGGACCTGGTGTAAAGAGAATATTAATGCCGCCCCTCTAGGTCGGACTCGGACCTTGGGGACCACCCAAATATGGCCGTAATCTGACGTTGCCCTGGGTCGATAGTTCGTCAAACCGGACTCGTTCCCATTGGGATTCATTTTCGCTCTTTATTGAAATTGCCGTAAACTCGGCATACATTCATACAGATTTATTTCAGTTTACGTCGTACCTTCAATATGGACCTTTGTCCGAACATGAAATGGTCCATGAGTGACTGACATGACCTGAATTCTCGCACAGTCGATACGGGTTTAGAATAATTCGACCTCCCCTATCTTCTTACAATTAATGTTAATTTTCTGGCCATGAGGCCCTTATTCTTGGCGATTAATCAAGGGTGTTCCCCTCTCCGAGGGGATGGAAATGACGTCGTGACCTTTATGGCGCGACGGGTTTTGGTCCCGACATGAACCACACAATCGTCTGACTTAGTCGGATCGAGCGCACCAAGGGCTCCCATGGAGCCCGAATAAATCGTCACTTCGTGACTGGCACACCCACGCACCTAAATAAACGAATAACTTAATAAGCAAATTTTCGTGCGTCCACAAGTCTGGCACGCCTGGTGGGACTTAAGCCACCCTTCATCTCTTCGCCGGGATTCAGGGCCTCATGGCCTCCTAATAAACGATGTTTGTCTATTTTGATGAATTACAGGTGCTGCCCCCCCCCCCCCCCCCCCGCCTGCCCTCTGGGGAGAAAAGCTGGACTAGGCGCAATTATCTTTGTGTCCTCGAGGACGCTACTCCGAGGCACATACTGCTTCTAGAAATCATGAAGGCTGTTGGAGAAAAAGAAAGAGAGAAGAAGGGAGGGGAAATCAAACCCCCTTTCCCTAAGAAGAAAAAGAAGAAAAGAAGAAAAGAAAGGAGCAAAAAAAAGAGAAGAGAGAGAATTGGCGAGAGAGGGTTGTACGGACATATCTGTCGACACTCGTGCTGAACAAAGATTACCACTGTGGGATTGGTGCGGTGGAGCGAACCACTCATACCCTCCTTAAGGGGGTGAGCACTCTCCTGCGCACCTACCTTGTTCTATTACATGAAAAAAAAGAAGAGAAGAAAAGAAAGGACAAAAAGAAAAGTTGGCAAGCATCGCCGACCAAAAGGACAAGAAGAATGACGGCATCCCGCCCGAATCTAGGAGTGTCCAAGTCCATGGTGCAATGCCCCGATCAGTTCCACCTTCCTACTGCCTCTATCCGGCACAAGACGGTCCCTCGAGTGGCTGTTAGAAGATCCAACAAGCCGCACCTGTAGCTTGATGAATTCCTGTCCGCTGTGGGGGATGCTTTATAGCAATGAGGTCAAGCACGGCCACCACTCCCGAAGAGAGCATGCATATACCCCGCCATGGGGGATAAGAAGAATAAATATACCCTGCCATGGGGGCATAAGAGGCAAGAAATAATACACCCCGCTCTTGGGGGCACATGAAGAGAATACACCACGACTCGGGGGCGCGTGAGAAGAATCTACCCCGACCTGGGGGCATAAGAAGAAACGGAGTTGCACCCCAGCTTAGGGGCATTTGAAGAAGAAATGTACCCCGCCATGGGGGCGTATGAAGTAAAAGAAACACGCCCCGCATGGGGGGGCATGAAAACAAGAAGTTACACCCCGCCTGGGGGCATAGAAGCCATAAAGGATATACCCCCGCCATGGGGGCATATGAAGAGAATCCACCCCGACTCGAGGGCACATAAAGCAAAAGTTACACCCTGCCTTAGGGGCATTCGACGAAGAAATGTACCCCCACCATGAGGGCATAAGCAGCAACAGAGTTTCACCCCAATCTAGGGGCATAAAGAGCAAAAGAATACACCCTGGCTTAGGGGCTTTTGAAGAAGAAACATACCACGCCATGGGGGCATAAGAAGCAGAAGACACACCCCGGCTTAGGGGCATATGAAGAGAAGTATACCCCCGCCATGGGGGCATAAGAAGCAACAGAGTTTCACCCTGATCTAGGAGCATAAAAAGTAAAAGAATACACCCTGGCTTAGGGGCTTTTGAAGAAGAAACATACCTCGCCATGGGGGTATAAGAAGCAGAAGACACCCCGACTTAGGGGCATATGAAGAGAAGTATACCCCACTCTGGGGCATAAGAAGTAGCAGAATCCATCCCCGCCATGGGGGCATAAGAAGTAACACACCCCGCCATGGGGGCGCAAGAAGAAGAAGAACTCACCCCGACGTGGGGGCACACAAATAAAAAAAACACACCCTGGCCTAGGGGCATACAAAGAAAGAAACACACTCCACCCAAGGTGCACGAGAAGCAAAACACACCCCGACTAGGGGGACATATGAGACAAAGAATACATCCCGGCTTAGGGGCATTTGAGGAAGAAATATACCCCGCCATGGGGGCGTAAGAAGCCAAGACTCTACCCCGCCATGGGGGCATAAGGAGCCAAGACTCCACCCCGCCGTGGGGGCATAAGAAGCAAGGACTATACCCCGTATGGGGGCATATGAAACAAAAAAATACACCTCGGCTTAGGGGAATACGAAGAGAAATATACCCCACTTAGGGACAGAAGAAGCAGAAGAATCTACCCCGACCTGGGGGCACAACAAGCAATAGAGTTACCCCTGATCTAGGGGCACATGAAGAGAAATATATCCCGCCATAGGGGCATATAAAGGAAAAGAGAGTAAGAATACACCCCGGTCTGGGGGCACAGAAGCAAAGAGACATACATCCTGACCTGGGAGCATATGAAGAAAGGTATACGCCGCCCAAGGGGCATTTGAAGAAGCAACATACCCTGCCACGGGGGCATGGAAGCCGTGAAGAATTCACCCCAGCTTAGGGGTATTCAAAAAAAATCTACCCCGATTTAGGGGCATTTGAAGAAGAACTACACCTCGCTATGGGGGCATGAGAAGCAAAGACTATACCCCGCCTGGGGGCACACAAAGAGAGAAACTCACCCCGGCTTAGAAGCATTTGAAGAAGAAATGTACCCCACCATGGGGGGCACATGAAGCAACATACACCTCGTCCCAGGGGCATATGAAGCAGGATAAACAATATTCCCCGAGTCCCGGGGGCTCACAAAGAAAGAAACACACCCCACCCTGGGTGCACAAGAAGCAAACATCCCCCAGTGTGTCGGGGCAGAAGAAGCGGAGTACACCCCGCCATGGGGGCATAAGAAACAAAAGAATACACCCCCGCTCTAGGGGCATTTGAAGAGGAAACATACACCCTGCTTGGAGGCATATAAGCCATAAAAGAATACACCCCCACTCTAGGGGCATTTGAAGAGGAAACATACACCCTGCCTGGGGGCATATAAGCCATAAAAGAATACACCCCGGCTAAGGAGCATTTAAAGAAGAAACATACACCCCACCCCGGGGCATGGAAGCCATAAAAAAACACACCCCGCTTAGGGGCACAGAAGCAAAGGGGGATACCCTCCCGACCTAGGGGGCAGATGAAGAAAAGCTACACCTCAACTTGGGGGCACATTAAGAGAAATACACCCCAATCTGAGAGCATTAATGAGAAAAGAAGAAGGAAAGAAAAGAAAGTAAAAGTCATGAGGCAGACGTGGTCTTTGCACCCACCTCTTCACAATAAAAAGAAGAGCAGAAAAGAAAAGAACAGTCATCAGGCAGACGTGGTCTTTCTACTCGCCTCTTCACACAAAAGAAGAAGAGAAGAAAAGAAAGAAAGTCTTGAGGCAGCCATGGTCTTCCACCTTCAGCCTTCAGCTATCCAACAAATAGACCTCTCATGTGGTCGGCATCACGATCTTTCATCCAAGCTGACAAACATTCCGCCATCGGGGCGTTAATCCGACAGATGTTCAGCCATCGGGGCTTCAAGCCGACAGATACTCAGCCATCGGGGCTTCAAGCCGACAGATACTCAGCCATCGGCCTCTGAGCCGACAGCTACTCTACCATCAGCCTCTAAGCCGACAGGTATCCAATCATCAGCCTCTGAGTCGAAAGCTATCCAATTATCGGCCTCTGAGCCGATAGCTACTCCACCATCGGCCTCTGAGCCAACAGCTATCCAATCATCGGCCTTCGGGTCGACAGCTATCCAATTATCGGCCTCTGGGCCGACAGCTTCTCAACCATCGGCATTCAAGCCAACAGATGTTGAGCCAACAAGCAACTCCACATGCGCCCTTTGGCCACCCAACAAAATCCCTTAGGGACAGAAGAAGCAGAAGAATCTACCCCGACCTGGGGGCACAACAAGCAATAGAGTTACCCCTGATCTAGGGGCACATGAAGAGAAATATATCCCGCCATAGGGGCATATAAAGGAAAAGAGAGTAAGAATACACCCCGGTCTGGGGGCACAGAAGCAAAGAGACATACATCCTGACCTGGGAGCATATGAAGAAAGGTATACGCCGCCCAAGGGGCATTTGAAGAAGCAACATACCCTGCCACGGGGGCATGGAAGCCGTGAAGAATTCACCCCAGCTTAGGGGTATTCAAAAAAAATCTACCCCGATTTAGGGGCATTTGAAGAAGAACTACACCTCGCTATGGGGGCAGGAGAAGCAAAGACTATACCCCGCCTGGGGGCACACAAAGAGAGAAACTCACCCCGGCTTAGGAGCATTTGAAGAAGAAATGTACCCCACCATGGGGGGCACATGAAGCAACATACACCTCGTCCCAGGGGCATATGAAGCAGGATAAACAACATTCCCCGAGTCCCGGGGGCTCACAAAGAAAGAAACACACCCCACCCTGGGTGCACAAGAAGCAAACATCCCCCAGTGTGTCGGGGCAGAAGAAGCGGAGTACACCCCGCCATGGGGGCATAAGAAACAAAAGAATACACCCCCGCTCTAGGGGCATTTGAAGAGGAAACATACACCCTGCTTGGAGGCATATAAGCCATAAAAGAATACACCCCCACTCTAGGGGCATTTGAAGAGGAAACATACACCCTGCCTGGGGGCATAGAAGCCATAAAAGAATACACCCCGGCTAAGGAGCATTTAAATAAGAAACATACACCCCGCCCCGGGGCATGGAAGCCATAAAGAAACACACCCCGCTTGGGGGCACAGAAGCAAAGGGGGATACCCTCCTGACCTAGGGGGCAGATGAAGAAAAGCTACACCTCAACTTGGGGGCACATTAAGAGAAATACACCCCAATCTGAGAGCATTAATGAGAAAAGAAGAAGGAAAGAAAAGAAAGGAAAAGTCATGAGGCAGACGTGGTCTTTGCACCCACCTCTTCATAATAAAAAGAAGAGCAGAAAAGAAAAGAACAGTCATCAGGCAGACGTGGTCTTTCCACTCACCTCTTCACACAAAAGAAGAAGAGAAGAAAAGAAAGAAAGTCTTGAGGCAGCCATGGTCTTCCACCTTCAGCCTTCAGCTATCCAACAAATAGACCTCTCATGTGGTCGGCATCACGATCTTTCATCCAAGCCGACAAACATTCCGCCATCGGGGCGTTAATCCGACAGATGTTCAGCCATCGGGGCTTCAAGCCGACAGATACTCAGCCATCGGGGCTTCAAGCCGACAGATACTCAGCCATCGGCCTCTGAGCCGACAGCTACTCTACCATCAGCCTCTAAGCCGACAGGTATCCAATCATCAGCCTCTGAGTCGAAAGCTATCTAATTATCGGCCTCTGAGCCGATAGCTACTCCACCATCGGCCTCTGAGCCAACAGCTATCCAATCATCGGCCTTCGGGTCGACAGCTATCCAATTATCGGCCTCTGGGCCGACAGCTTCTCAACCATTGGCATTCAAGCCAACAGATGTTGAGCCAACAAGCAACTCCACATGCGCCCTTTGGCCACCCAACAAAATCAAGAGTCCCCTGGCCAGAGAATTAAAAAAGGAGACCCCCTCACTTTGGTTCGGATCCTTCCCCCAGCTAGAGAACAAAAGAATAGACCTTTCACTTTGGTTCGGGTCCTTCCCCAACCAAAAAATTAAAAAAGGACCTTCCACTTTGGTTTGGATCCTTCCACGGCCAGAGAATTAAAAGGAGACCTTTCACTTTGGTTTGGATCCTTCCTCATCCAGAGAATTAAGAAGAACCCTTTCACTTTGGTTCGGATCCTTCCCCGACTAAAGAATCAAAGAATAAATCTTTCACTTTGGTTCGGATCCTTCCCGGCCAAAGAATTAAAGAAGAAACCTTCCACTTTGGTTCGAATCCTTCTCCGACCAGAGAATTAAAGAATAAACCTTTCACTTTGGTTTGAATCCTTCTCCAGCCAGAGAATCAAAGAAAAGACCTTTCACTTTGGTTCGGATCCTTCTCCGGCCAGAGAATTAAAGAAGAGACCCTTTCACTTTGGTTCGGATCCTTCCTCCGGCCAGAGAAGTAAAAAGAGACCTTTCACTTTGGTTTGGATCCTCCTCTGACCAGAGAATTAAAGAAGAGAAAAGAGACCTTTCTCTTTGGTTTGGATCCTTCCCCGGGCTAGAGAATTAAAAAAGAGACCTTTCACTTCGGTTCGGATCCTCCTCCGACCAGTGAATTAAAGAAGAGAGAAGAAACCTTCCACTCTGGTTCGGATCCTTCCCCAGCCAGAGAATCAAAGAATAAACCTTCCACTTTGGTTCGAATCCTTCCCCGGTCAAAGAATTAAAAAGAGACCTTCCACTTTGGTTTGGATCCTTCCCCGGCCAGAGAATTAAAGAAGAGACCCTTTCACTTTGGTTCGTATCCTTCCTCCGGCCAGAGAATTAAAAAGAGACCTTTCACTTTGGTTCGGATCCTTCCCCATCCAAAAAATTACAAAAAAGAGACCTTTCACTTTGGTTTGGATCCTCCCCCTGCCAGAGAATTACAGAAGAGACCTCTCACCTTGGCTCGAATCCTCTCCTAGCCATAGAACAAAAGAATGGACCTCTCACTTTGGTTTGGATCCTTCCCCCGGACAGAGAACAAAAAGCGACCCTTCTCTTCGGCTCTCACATCCCGCTACCCGACGCCCTTCGGCTCAGCCATTTCGGCCAAGGCCCACTATCAGGATTAATCCATCCGTCCCACTGCGCTCTTCGATATCTTTCGACTTTATAGCCGGCTTCAAACATCTCTCGGCTTGTTAGCCCGCTCCCAATATCTCTTGGCTTTTTAGCCTACTTTTCAATATTCCAGAATTTGGCTCTCGCAGCCCACCTCCTCAACTCGGGCTTCACAGCCCGCTTCCCAATACCTTTGGCTCTTGCAGCCTACTTCCCAGAATCCATCTCTCGCAGCCCGCTTCCCCAGCTCGAGCTTTCACAGCCCGCTTCCCAATATCTCTAGCTCTTGTAGCCAGCTTCCCAGATCTTGGCTCTTGCAGCTTGCTGCCCAACTTTGGCTCTTACAGCCTGCTTCCCAGAATTCGGCTCCCGTAGCCCGCTCTCCTCAATTTTGGCTATTGTAGCCCACTTATAATATCAACTTCGGATTTTATAGCCCGCTTCCCCAATGTTCTTTCGGCCTTTCGCGGTCTCCTTCCTCGGCACCTTGGCCGCGGCATTGATTCTATATGCACATACAAGATACATATACGTAACGACAGTATGTTCTTACAAAAAAAAGAGACCCAAAAAAAGGAGACAAAAAAAATTGCTTGGCTGCCCTGCTTGCATGCTTACTTATATTATAGAATAACACACTTCCTTGAAATTTTCTAGGACCATGTTTCCTTGCTAAATAATGTTACCCCGATTCTGGATGCACGCGCGTCACGGAAAACGCTCGAGGAGAACCTAATTATGGCGGGTGCACATGCCAAGGGGAAGAGTCATGGCTAAATTGCTAAGCCCAACTCACAAAATAAACCTGAGGCAACACTCCCCCACTCTGCACTCAATGTGTTCTATGGTCTTCGACCATAGAGGTTGCCCGACTTTCTTCTTAGCACTCTACGGAGACTTGAATTCATGCACTCGCGTGAAATGTAATCGTGAGGAAAAAGCTGCCTACCCCCGCTTTAAAAAAAAGAAAAAATGATGCAAAAAAAAGAGAGAAACGTGAATCTGAGTAGCTGAGAATCCCCATTAAGACACATGAGGAGACTCGTGTGAAATGGTGAAGCGAATTTCAATAAGGATGAAGCGTAGTAGCCGAGAATCCCCATTGAGACACATAAAGAAACTCGCGTCAAACGGTGGAATCCGTAATAGAATTATGATAAGGATGAATCCTAGTAGTCGGGAATCCCCATTGAGATGCATGAGGAGACTCACGTTGAACGGTGAAATCCACTACCAAAATAAACAGATGGGGGCTGTGCGAAGCTACTGAAATCGAGAGCCTGAAACCCATGCGTAGGCACTAGAGTAATCCTCGAGTGTTGCTTAGAAAACCTACATATCCCTATGTTTAGGGCCTTTTGCTCACACATTTGCTCCTCCACTCCACAAAGAGTTGCTTTGGGTGAAATGCGTGAATTTAAGCTATGCATGCAAGACATGCGATATCCTCTTGACGGGTGCACCACCCCTTAGCTATGCCTCTTGGCCCTCACCGTGTCTGTGAATTATGGGTGATGTCCTTATCTCATCCCCTGTAGATGAAGCTACCTTATGTATACTTATGTTATGCCTGCTGACGAATGCTTGCACGTTTGAATAAAGAAATGGATAATAATAAAAAAAGAAAACTCCCAATCTCGGCTCCTGCAGCCTGCTTTCCCAGTTCTGGCTCGGAGAGCCTAATCCTGGCCCTTACGGCCTGCTACCCGCCCTTGCGGCATGCTAATCTCCCAACTTCGGCTTCTATAGCCTGATTCCCCAATTTGGGCTTTTACAGCCTATTCCCCAATTTTGGCTTTTGTAGCCAGCTTCCCGATTGTGGCTCTCGTAGTCCGCCTCCCCGATTTCAGCCTCCATGGTCTACTTTCGCAACGCCGATTCTGGCCCTTGCGGCCCACTTTCCTGGGTTCGAATTTATCAGCCGGTACTCCCGACGCATTAAAGAACATCAAATCCTTTCACTTTGGTTCGGACCTGCCGTCCAGACAGAGAACAAAAAGACTCTCTCCACTCTAGATCGGACCTTCAGTCCGGCTAGAGAATAAAAAAAATCCTTTCACTTTAGTTCGGACCTGCCGTCCAGCCAAAGAACAAAAGATTCTCTCCACTCTAGATCGGACCTTCCGTCCGGCTAGAGAACAAAAATATCCTTCCACTTTGGTTCGGACCTGTCGTCCAGCCAATGAACAAAATATTCTTTCCACTCTAGATCGGACATTCTATCCGGTTCGAGAACTAAAAGATTCTCTCCACTCTAGATCAGACCTTCCGTCCGATTGGAGAACAAAAAAAAAACCCTTTCACTTTGGTTCGGACCTGTCATCCAGCCAGAGAACAAAAGACTCTCTCCACTCTAGATCGGACCTTCTGTCCGACTAGAGAACAAAAAGATCCTTTCACTTTAGTTTGGACCTACCGTCCAGCCAGAGAACAAAATATTCTTTCCACTCTAGATCGGACCTCCCATCCAGTTAGAGAACAAAAAGATTCCCTCCACTCTAGATCGGATCTTCCGTCCGGTTAGAGAACGAAAAGATCCTTTCACTTTGGTTCGGACCTTCTGTCCAGCTAGAGAACAAAAAGATCCTTTCACTTTGGTTCGCACCTGCCGTCCAGCCAGAGAACAAAAAGATTCTTTCCACTCTAGATCAGACCTTCCGTCCGGCCAGAGAATAAAAAGATTCTCTCCACTCTAGATAGGACCTTCCGTCCGGCAAGAGAATAAAAAGATCCTTCCACTTTGGTTCGGGCCTGTCGCCCAGCCAGAGAATAAAACATTAGCTCCACTCTAGATCGGACCTTCCGTCCAGCTAGAGAACAAAAAGATCCTTCCACTTTGGTTCGGACCTACCGACCAGCCAAAGAACAAAAGATTCTTTCCACTCTAGATCGGACCTTCAGTCCGGTTCGAGAACTAAAAGATTCTCTCCACTCTAGACCGGACCTTCCGTCCGGCTGGAGAACAAAAAAAAACCCTTTCACTTTGGTTCGGACCGGCCGTCCAGCCAGAGAACAAAAGACTCTCTCCACTCTAGATCAGACCTTCTGTCCGGCTACAGAACAAAATGATCCTTTCACTTTGGTCTTTACCCGCCGTCCAGCCAGAGAACAAAAGATTCTTTCCACTCTAGATCGGACTTCCCGTCCGATTAGAGAACAAAAAGATTCCCTCCACTCTAGATCGGATCTTCCGTCCGGTTAGAGAACGACAAGATTCTCTCCACTCTAGATCGGACCTTCTGTCCGGCTAGAGAACAAAAAGATCCTTTCACTTTGGTTCGGACCTACTGTCCAGCCAAAGAACAAAAAGATTCTTTTCACTCTAGATGTGACCTTCCGTCCGGTCAGAGAATAAAAAGATTCTCTCCACTCTAGATCAGACCTTCTGTCCGGCTAGACAACAAAAATGTCATTTCACTCTAGATCGGACCTTCTGTCCGGTTAGAGAACAAAAAGATCCTTTCACTCTAGATCGGACCTTCCGTCTAGCTGGAGAACTACAAGATTCTTTCCACTCTAGATCGACCTTCCTTCTGGTTAGAGAATAAACACCTCCTTGTCACTTCAGCCCGGACTTTCCATCCATCCAAAGAATAAAAAGACGCCCTTTCTCTAAGCTGGCTCGTAGACTTTCCGTCCAGTCGGAGAACTAAAAGACCTTTCTTGGCCGGATCCCCGGCACATTAATGAACAAAACAACCTTTCACTCTATCCCGAGCCTGTCGTTCGGGTAAGGAATCAACCCCTTTTCCTTGCACTAACACTGGCCCGTGTCAACGACTTGACCACCTCTTTGTCCCTTCGGGTGACGAATAGCCCGTTCGATCTGAGCCACCTGTTCAGATCGTTGAATCAACAAACTCTTCTCTCCGTCCCTTCGGGTGACAAACAATCCGTTTTGACCGAGACCATCCGTCTGGATCATTAAAGGAATAAACTTTTCTCTCCGTCCCTTCTAACAATCCTTTTCATTTGGACCTTCCGTCCAGGTCATTGAACCAACAAACTCTTCTCTCCATCCCTTCGGGTGAAGAATAGCCCATTTGATCTGAACCATCTGTTCAGATCGTTGAATCAACAAACACTTCTTTTCATCCCCTTTCGACGGCAAACATCCCTTTTGACTCAGGCCTTTCGTCTGGATCATCAAAGGAACAAATCATTCTCTCCATCCCTTTGGGTCACGAATGCTTCTTTTGATTTGGACCTTCCGTCCAGGTCATTGAATCAACAAACTCGTCTCTCCGTCCCCTCGGGTGACGAATATCCCTTTCAAATCAACAAACTCCTCCCTCCGTCCCTCTGGGTGATGAATACCCCTTTTGATTTGGACCTTCTGATAGGATCGGTGCGATGGATTCAGAGGGGGGGTGAATGAATCCTACCCTTAAAAAACTTTTCGCTCAATAAAAGACTAGAACACTATCAAGGCAAATAGACAATCTGAAGAACAAGTTAAGTTCTCTTTTAAACCACTGAGCAAATATATAAGGCGCACCTAAACAAGTAACTAGCGGAAGCAGCACAGATAGAAATGAGAGTGCTAAGGCAACCTGTGAAGGAGATAGAAGACAAGGAGCAAAACATAACCACACTGCACAGAGGATTTTTAGGTGGTTCGGTCACCAAGACCTACGTCCACCCCTCACTCCCAACCGGAGTGAGGCTTCCACTAGCAACACTAGAACAGCAGACTAAGTCTGCAAACACTTGCTGCCAAACAGCTTGACCAGGGGAACAACCTCCCCTCTTCTTCCAGACAGGAGGGACACCCCAAGCGACTCCCAGCCACTTGGAACCAGAGACTAGGTCTCTCTTCCTCCAGACCAGGAGGGAACGCACCAGTGACACCCAGTCACTGCCAACAGACACACAAGTCTCTCTTCCTCCAAACCGGGGGGAACACCTGGACTTGCAACCCACAAGACCAGAACCGGAGATGAATCTCCCTTCCTCCAAATCGGAGGGGAACCCACAAGTGACAACCTGTCACTTGCAGACCGGAGACAAGTCTCCCTTCTCTTGAGACCACAAGAGGAACACCGATCTCTAACTAGAGAATCGGAAAGCACAGTTGATCAAATAACAGGAAAACAAGAAATGAAAATACAGCAATCGGAAAGCTGGAAACGCAATGCAAAATGTAGCTCTCGCAGGAGCAACTGGATTGGATCTGATCCAAGTCCAGTAGACGGATCTTCAATAAAATCTTCTTTCTTCTTCTCCACGAACTCTCTCTCTTTCTCTTCTTCTTCTTCTGCTTTTACTCTCTACCTCTCTGCTCTTTTTCTCTTCTTCTTCTTCTTCTGCTCACTGCCTCTCTGCTGCTCTCACTTTTTTCTATCACTCTCTCGATCAACCCTCTTCAATCTTTTTTTTTTGCGGATGAAGAACCTTCACATATATATATCAGCAGCAACTAGGGCGTGTGCCCCCTTTATCCATAGGACACCTCAGATCACGTGCCAGGTGCCAACCTCAGATCACGTGCCCATTCATCAGCCTGTGCAATGACAGAGTTACTTCAGTCGATCAGCAAAGAGTGTATAGACTTAATGAAGTAATGAATAAGCAAGTATGTACAACGTGAGAGTGTGTAGACTTGAAGCCCTTCAAGCGACCTCAGTGTACAGACTTGCGTGGGTAAGATGCATGAACAAGCCATAGCCAGTGTATAGACTTAACCGATGCATGAATAGTGCACCGATGTATATACTTGGAGAACTGATGCATGAACAGTGCGCCGATGTATAGACTCTGATGTAAAGGCTTGAGTTACACAACCAGTGTATAGACTTCACGATGCACACCATGAGCATTACAGATGGTTGTACAGACATGCCAAATGAGTATGCAGACTTAGTGTGCACCATTGTCTAGCCTTTGTAACATGCAGTATGAGCATAGCAACACAATGTGCAGACTTCGTGCAATGCATGAAGCAGTGTATACAGTGTATGGACTTGGAGTCCAATGTGCAACCAACCGATGTATAGACATTGAATGCTTACATGCAGACACGATGTATAGACTTACTTAAGACTGTCTATACTCTGCATGCGAGCTATGGCGATGTATAGACTTCCTAACAAGGCGTTGAGCAGACTTGCTTACCACAATGTGCAGACTTAACAATGCATGATGTATAGACTTCAAATTAAAGGAGATGGTGGATGTACATACTTTAAGTTCAACTGAGACGGTGCATGAATATACTTGACACTGTATAGGCTGTACAGACTTGGAAAGCTTGAAGGCGATGTATAGACTTGGTAAAGCTTCAAAGCACAAGACACTTGGCCAATGTACAGACTTGGAAAGCTTGAGCCAATGTGCAGACTTGAAACAAGTGAACACACTGATGTGTAGACTTGGCCAATGTACAGACTTGAAGCGAAGACCAATGTGTAGACTTCAAAGTAGATGCCAAGGCTGTACACACTTGAAGAGACGCAAGGTGAGACAGAGCTGGCTGTACAGACTTTGGATGACGATGCACTATACGCAAACGCTGTACAGACTTGATAGCGTGAGACGCTGGAAGAGACGATCGGATGTACAGACTTTGAAGATGTGGGCGAGACAATGTATAGACATGGTGCAGCTTCAAAGCACAATGTGCAGACTTTACCAGTGTATAGACTTGGGGTTCTGAACGTAGGTAAAGACTGGGAATGTATAGACTTGTCGAATGGCTTCAAACACAGACACGATGCCAATGTATGGACTTAGATGCCCAAAGGCAATGTATAGACTTCAACTAAGCAAGCTACAGTGTAATGTATGGACTTGATGAACGATGCAAAAAGCTCTGTACAGACATGATGTAAACTGGATGTGCAGACTTTGTAGCATGCAATGTATAGACTTCAACTAAGCGTGAAGCACAGACAATGTATAGACTCTACGAGCAAGAGGCAATGCTGACTGATGTATAGACTTGCTAAGTGATGCACGTGTGACGATGAACAGACGATGTATAGACTTGTGCATGAAGCAAGGCAATCTGATCTGTAGACTTTCTCAACACAGTGGCGTGCAACTAAATGATGTGTAGACTTCAGAAATGCATAGAGACGCTACAGCGTGACAGCGTCGATGCAGCAGTTCACCCTGATGTGAAGTTAGATCTGGGTCAGTTCAGTGGGTCGACGCAGTGACCCCATGCGTCAACGCATCCAGCCTTATCTCCAAAGCCATCTGAGGCATTTCAAGGCTGCGTCAACCTCGTGGACTCAATGGGTTGACGCCATCTGAACTACTTACGAGATGTATAGACATGCGAATCTGATGTAAAGACTTGAGGGGGGTCGATCCATCTAAGAAGGGGGTCGACCCACAGAGCTAGCACACTCATGCATTCTCCACAGAATAAATCAGTCATATGCATTCATGTTGCTATCATTCAATGTGATGTTCTTAGCAAAATAATATGGTGACTCATTTATGTTGCTATCATTAAAACACCACATAATCATCAAAGCACAAGGGGCACAACATTTCATGCACACATGCATATGGTGACTGATAGTGTTTGCTATCATCAAAACCACAGGGGCACAACAATCTCCCCCTTTTTGATGATGGCAACACTATGAGTCACACAGACTCAAGTCAAAAACATTCTCCCCCTTTGACTTCAACAAAAAGACATTAGTTAGAGAGAGGAAAATTAAGAAGATATGAAACGATTGATGTAGCATTTCTCCCTTTAACTACATGAAGGCACATTCTTCCCCAAAGAGCAATATGACTCATACCAGTTTCTCCCCCTTTGTTTTTTAAAAAAAATCATGGAAGAGGTATGAATGCAGAGATGCATATGCAACAAGAAATGCAAAAACTCCACATAAATGTATGAATGCAAGACAATTCTCCCCCTAAATCATGGAATTTCTATGCAGCATGATTCATATGACAAGGAAACTCCCCCTCAATAAATGGAACCTTATGAAATGAATGAGAAGAAAACCACAGGGGCAATAAAGGATAAGTTCAGGTCATGATGAATCAAGGACAGTGAGATTCAACAAGATTTTCAAGGAGATATCAATCTCATAAATCCAAAACATAAGTTTTCAAAGTCTTCCATTATAAGGGCTTATGAATGATCTTTATTGATCAGCAGGGTTTAAACATGATGTATGCTAAGTTTGTCAATAAAATTCTGTATTTATATCTAAAGTCACGGTTTAATAACAGTGCACCAAGCCTTCATATATATATCTTGATTAACCTCCCTTTCTCTTACACAATCAAATTTATTGACTTCTTTCGGAATTACATGCACTAGTATTGAGATCAAGCAGTTATGAAGTCATATGATTTTATCTAGGGTTGTAACAATTTGATTTTAGCATCAATATTCAGATATTGCAGTTTGTTCAACAAATTTTCATGCTACAAATTTTACGAGCACTCTAGTTCAGTGTACACCTTATAACTAGAGGATATACGTTGATCAGACGCCAATATCCCTAAGCACTTAGTGTAACTAACAGTCATGCTTTATATAAACAGAGGTAACATTTACCCTTCATGACATATCTCAACTCATTTCTTGATAAGTGAGATGTATTTCTCAGTGTGCATGCCAGTGCTCTGCCTGATTAACACTCATTCTTAAGCAGGGTTAACTATGGCACCTCATGACACAGTCCTTTGGACATGTGTTTCTCAGTGACCAAAGTCATTGCTCTGACAGAATTTACCCTTTAGATATTTCAGAAAAAAACTCATTTGCTTCAAATCAATAATAATTTCATGTACTTAACCAAATAAAGCCATGTATTCAATAATGCAGATTTCAGAAGATTTTATAAGACACAGCATGAAACATATGGTTAAAGTTTATTAAACATGATTCAGATATTTTTTAAGAGATTTTAAAGTTAAACTCAATGAATACATTAAACTTAAACCACCTGAGTTATTTCAGACATTCATAAAATCGTATAATAGAAGATTCCTAGTTCAAGTGTTTTCAGATTTATGATCCAGATAGCCCCATTGAAATCTTCATGTAAGACTGATAGAATTCTGATACCAAATGATAGAAGAGATTTTGAAGCCCAGTGTTTTCAAAATATGATCAAGGTTTATCAACAAATGCAATGAATTCTGACAAGTGTATGCATTTGACAACCTGCATGCAATGCATTGACTCCCCCTAACAATATGCATTCAGTCAATCTTTTTGGCAATTTCAATGTAATGAAATGAAATTAACTATATGTATGCAAAGTCATGCAAAGACTCAACATTGAATGCTATGCAAAGACATGCAATCAACTACCCCTGAAAATATGCAATGTTTGCCATGAGAACTGAACATATGTCTTTGAGACTCATGCACATTCAGACTGCCCTATCAAGCAATATGACCCATGGTACTAGGCGGAGAACCTGGTCTAAAAGATCATCTCACATACAGTAAGAACCTCCAGACAGATTTCTCTGCCTTTTAGTAGCTTACCATTTAATTACCATAGTGGTCAATCATGATAATTCAACATGCAGTCCTATAAGCAATCCAGATTTTCAGTGAGCTATGCAACGAGCAGATTTCAAACCACATTCATATGCAGTTCAGATTTTCAGAAATTGTAAGTTTATTCTCATTTCAATATCTAAACATCCAATTCCTATGAGCATTGAGAGATATGAATACTCATAGTGTTCAAAAGATGACAAATATGCAAGAACACATCAGACCATATATGCAATGAATTTCAAAACAGGAAATGCAGAGAGTTTACCTTAAAAGTTCATAAAGGGGTTTTCTTTTGAGTGCCTTGGATTAATCCTCTCTTTATTAATCAGCTTCCAAGGCACACCTGCAAGTTAGCAAACTATTTTGCACAAATAAGCACCCAAGAAGTCTTTGGTCCTGACATGACAGTATCACTCCTAGCAGGTTTTCTCAACACATTTTTAACTTGATGATCATCAAATTTCATCAGAGAATAACCATCCATCAAATGTCCAGATTTGCCATAATGATGGCAAGAAGCAGCATATTTCTGATTTGATTTATGCACATTCTTATTAGCATGAATTTTATGTGCATATGCATGAAAATTTTTGTTAACAGAATTAAAATTCTGTTTACCAAAATAAGCCAGCCAACAGTCAGCAGCTCTATGGCCTGGCTTCCCACATTCAAAACATGCAGGATTCTTTTCTTTAAAAATAGATTTGTTTCTACCATAATCATTTATGTCTGCAGGGAGTTTGACAGTTTTAGAATTAAATTTTCTACCGTGAGCATGCCAGCATTCAATGGCCCTGTGGCCTGTCTTACCACATTCAAAGCATGTAGTGAGCTTATCTTTGTAAACAAATTTGTTCCTGTCAAAAACCATTTTGTTAACAGGAGATTTGGCAAATTTGGAGTTGAAATCTCTCCCTTGGGCATGCCAACATTGGGCTGCAATGTGGCCCATCTTGCCACAGTGAAAGCATGAATTAGAATTTCTCCTACCAGCATTCAGCCAGCATTCAAATCTCTTATGACCCAATTTTCTACAATTAAAGCATGTCATATGCTGGTTTATTGAATCAAACTTATTCTTGTTAATAGCATGACTGTTTGCATGAAATTTAGCATGATATGAATGATATGTTTTCTTATCACTTGCAAACCAGCATTGTGTAATTGTGTGTCCTACTTTGCCACAGTGAGAACATTCAATTTTCTTTTTCTGAGATGAAGGATTTTCATCATGAAATTTTCTAGCATTCATATCATCCTTCTCCATCAATTTACATTCATGCATCAGATGTCCAAATCTATGACAGTAATGACAGATCATTTTCTTTTGATATGCATGTGAGTGTGTATGAGGACTGTGATCAACATGCACTGATGAACCCTTTTTATTTATTTTCTATTTTTCAGTCTTTTTCTGATTTTTATCTTATTTTTCTGTTTTCTTAGCCTTGTACTGAGGTGGAGATGAGGTAGAAGGCTTTTCTTGTTCTGAAGATTTAACGAAAACAGTTTTCAGGTTGGATCCATCAACCTTCCTCATGACTGGATTGTAACCCAGTCCCTCTTTCTTAAAATTAACCTTTGTTCCCAGCATTTTCTGAGCAATGGGCTGTTTATCTTTTGATGTTGTGGCTACATTTGAAGCATTTACAAATGATGTCATAACTTTGTTCTGAAAAACCTTTTTATTTAGATTATTGTAGCCCAACCCTTCCTTTTTGACATTGACTTTTACACCTAGTAGCTTGTCTAGGTTTTCTTGCCCACTCACAAACTTAGACAGACAACTCTTCAAATCTTGAATTTCATTTTCGAGAGATGCAACGTTTATTTCATAACTTGCAATCTCTTGTTCACTGCAATTGACAGCTTCATTCAAAACCTTGTTGACTATTTTATATTCTTCGATCTCCTTTCTCAGATCTTCTACTTTTTCAGTTTCATTTGTAGAGATCATTTTCCCTTTCTCCAATGTAAGAAGTCTTTCAGACATGGCACTGTTTAACAATTTTAATTTTTTAACTTCTTCTTTAAGCTTATCATTTTGAACAAATTCATTTATTAGAAGCTGATCTTCTGAATTGACTTCTTGCTTTCTTCTATTTTCAAATTCCTTCATTTCTTTTTGCTGTTTTTCATCCTTTTTCTGTAACTCCATGTTTACAGATTTTATGGCTTCAAGTTTCTCAATCAGCAAATCATTCTCTCGTTTAAGTTTCTCTAATTTTTCTTCATTTTCTTTGGAGAATTTTCTGAGGGAATCTTTTTCAGACTTCAGCTTGTATAAATCTGAGTTCACACTTTCGAAATTTTTCATCAATTCTTTACTCTGAACAGAATCATGACAAGTTAGGCTAAGCTTCTTCTCAAGATCAGAGATTTCTTTTACATGATCTTGATTCTCAATTTTCAGCAATGAAATTTGTTTCTTCAACATTTGAATATCAGACATACAAGCATCATGAATATTTTTCAGTTCAACACAATTTTTACATGGAGAGTTCAAACTGTCTGATCTACTATTCTTCTTCAAATGTTTATATTGTTTTCTTAAATGTTCATGAGATTCAAGCAACTCAGCATATGCATTCTCCCAATCATCTAAAGAAAAATTCTCGAAGGGATTTACCTCTTCATCATCATCTTCTTCATTTTGGCTGCCACTTTGATTGCTTCTGTTAGCCATCATGGAGCTGTATTCACTTCTCTTCTGAGCTCGCTTCAGCATATCTAGAATGTCTTTAGCAGAGCTGCAATCATGAAAGCAGGAATGTAAAGCCTTATCAGTAGCTGCCTTCATTAGATTCACAGCTATCTGATTCTCTTCATACATTGATCTGTGACTGTCAGTCCATTTGGACTTTTTCTTTGGTAATTTATGAGGACCGTGTGAAATTAACTTCCACAGATCAGGATTAACTGATATAGCATAATTTTTCAGACTGACAAACCATACATTAAAATTGGAGCTGTTGAAAACTGGTGGATCACCCATGGAAACAGATCAGATTTAATGCAACAGGAATATTGATGCACCAAAAGCAAATTAGCATCGAAGACTGCAAGATCAGATCTGCAGGTCGCTGGACCTTCTATGCAGACACCGCTCTGATACCAATTGATAGGATCGGTGCGATGGATTCAGAGGGGGGGTGAATGAATCCCACCCTTAAAAAACTTTTCGCTCAATAAAAGACTAGAACACTATCAAGGCAAATAGATAATCTGAAGAACAAGTTAAGTTCTCTTTTAAACCACTGAGCAAATATATAAGGCGCTCCTAAACAAGCAACTAGCGGAAGCAGCACAGATAGAAACGAGAGTGCTAAGGCAACCTATGAAGGAGATAGAAGACAAGGAGCAAAACACAACCACACTACACAGAGGATTTTTAGGTGGTTTGGTCACCAAGACCTACGTCCACCCCTCACTCCCAACCGGAGTGAGGCTTCCACTAGCAATGCTAGAACAGCAGACTCAGTCTGCAAACACTTGCTGCCAAATAGCTTGACCAGGGGAACAACCTCCCCTCTTCCTCCAGACCGGAGGGACACCCCAAGCGACTCCCAGCCACTTGGAACCAGAGACTAGGTCTCTCTTCCTCCAGACCAGGAGGGAACGGACCAGTGACACCCAGTCACTGCCAATAGAGACACAAGTCTCTCTTCCTCCAAACCGGAGGGAACACCTGGACTTGCAACCCATAAGACCAGAACCGGAGATGAATCTCCCTTCCTCCAAATCGGAGGGGAACCCACAAGTGACAACCTGTCACTTGCAGACCGGAGACAAGTCTCCCTTCTACAGCAATCGGAAAGCTGGAAACGTAATGCAAAATGTAGCTCTCGCAGGAGCAACTGGATTGGATCTGATCCAAGTCCAGTAGATGGATCTTCAATAAAATATTCTTTCTTCTTCTCCACGAACTCTCTCTCTTTCTTTTCTTCTTCTTCTGCTTTCACTCTCTGCCTCTCTGCTCTTTTTCTTCTTCTTCTTCTTCTGCTCACTACCTCTCTGCTGCTCTCACTTTCTTCTATCACTCTCTCGATCAGCCCTCTTCAATCTTTTTTTTTTGCGGATGAAGAACCTTCACATATATATATCAGCAGCAACTAGGGCGTGTGCCCTCTTTATCCAGAGGACACCTCGGATCATGTGCCAGGTGCCAACCTCGGATCACGTGCCCATTCATCAGCCTGTGCAATGATAGAGTTACTTCAGTCGATTAGCAAAGAGTGTATAGACTTAATGAAGTAATGAATAAGCAAGTATGTACAACGTGAGAGTGTGTAGACTTGAAGCCCTTCAAGCGACCTCAGTGTACAGACTTGCGTGGGTAAGATGCATGAACAAGCCATAGCCAGTGTATAGACTTAACCGATGCATGAATAGTGCGCCGATGTATATACTTGGAGAACTGATGCATGAACAGTGCGCCGATGTATAGACTCTGATGTAAAGGCTTGAGTTACACAACCAGTGTATAGACTTCACGATGCACACCATGAGCATTACAGATGGTTGTACAGACATGCCAAATGAGTATGCAGACTTAGTGTGCACCATTGTCTAGCCTTTGTAACATACAGTATGAGCATAGCAACACAATGTGTAGACTTCGTGCAATGCATGAAGCAGTGTATACAGTGTATGGACTTGGAGTCCAATGTACAACCAACCGATGTATAGACATTGAATGCTTACATGCAGACACGATGTATAGACTTAGTTAAGAATGTCTAGACTCTGCATGCGAGCTATGGCGATGTATAGACTTCCTAACAAGGCGTTGAGCAGACTTGCTTACCACAATGTGCAGACTTAACAATGCACGATGTATAGACTTCAAATTAAAGTAGACGGTGGATGTACATACTTTAAGTTCAACTGAGACGGTGCATGAATATACTTGACACTGTATAGGCTGTACAGACTTGGAAAGCTTGAAGGCGATGTATAGACTTGGTAAAGCTTCAAAGCACAAGACACTTGGCCAATGTACAGACTTGGAAAGCTTGAGCCAATGTGCAGAATTGAAACAAGTGAACACAGTGATGTGTAGACTTGGCCAATGTACAGACTTGAAGTGAAGACCAATGTGTAGACTTCAAAGCAGATGCCAAGGCTGTACACACTTGAAGAGACGCAAGGTGAGACAGAGCTGGCTGTACAGACTTTGGATGACGATGCACTGTACGCAAACGCTGTACAGACTTGATAGCGTGAGACGCTAGAAGAGACGATCGGATGTACAGACTTTGAAGATGTGGGCGAGACAATGTATAGACATGGTGCAGCTTCAAAGCACAATGTGCAGACTTTACCAGTGTATAGACTTGGGGTTCTGAACGTAGGTAAAGACTGGGAATGTATAGACTTGTCGAATGGCTTCAAACACAGACACGATGCCAATGTATGGACTTAGATGCCCAAAGGCAATGTATAGACTTCAACTAAGCAAGCTACAGTGTAATGTATGGACTTGATGAACGATGCAAAAAGCTCTGTACAGACATGATGCAAACTGGATGTGTAGACTTTGTAGCATGCAATGTATAGACTTCAACTAAGCGTGAAGCACAGACAATGTATAGACTCTACGAGCAAGAGGCAATGCTGACTGATGTATAGACTTTCTAAGTGATGCACATGTGACGATGAACAGACGATGTATAGACTTGTGCATGAAGCAAGGCAATCTGATGTGTAGACTTTCTCAACACAATGGCATGCAACTAAACGATGTGTAGACTTCAGAAATGCATAGAGACGCTACAGCGTGATAGCGTCGACGCAGCAGTTCACCCTGATGTGAAGTTAGATCTGGGTCAGTTCAGTGGGTCGGCGCAGTGACCCCATGCGTCAACGCATCCAGCCTTATCTTCAAAGCCATCTGAGGCATTTCAAGGCTGCGTCAACCTCGTGGACTCAATGGGTTGACGCCATCTGAAATACTTACGAGATGTATAGACATGCGAATCTGATGTAAAGACTTGAGGGGGGTCGACCCATCTAAGAAGGGGGTCGACCCACAGAGCTAGCACACTCATGCATTCTCCACAGAATAAATCAGTCATATGCATTCATGTTGCTATCATTCAATGTGATGTTCTTAGCAAAATAATATGGTCACTCATTTATGTTGCTATCATTAAAACACCACATAATCATCAAAGCACAAGGGGCACAACATTTCATGTACACATGCATATGGTGACTGATAGTGTTTGCTATCATCAAAACCACAGGGGCACAACACCTTCCGTTCAGGTCATTGAATCAACCAAACTCTCCGCTCTGTCCCTTCGGGGTCACGAATGATCCGTTTGGTTTGGAACTTCTGTCCAGATCATTGAATGAATAAATCTTTCTACCCGTCCCTTCGGGTGACGAATACCCCTTCTGATTTGGACCTATCATCCAGACCATTAAAGGAATAAACCCTTCTCTCCACCCTTGTGGCTCGCCTTCCAACATTCTTCAGCTCGACGGCCTGCCCCCAATTTAAGCCCGCTCGGCCTGCTCTACAGACTTTGGTTCTCACAGCCCCGCTCTCCTCATCATGTTGATGAATCTCTCATTCAGTCTGCACCCGCAGGCCCCGCTCTCTCATCCCTCTCTTGCGCCGTCTGCGGCTGGGGGGCATTTGTGGACACTAAAAAAAATTCTCACCCCATGTTTACGTGCAGGGGAATAAAGAAGAGGAGAAAAGAGAAGAGAAGATGAGATAAAGAAAAGAAGAAAAGGAAGCCCCTCAAGTGCCCTTGCAACGGCATACACTGTTGAATGCCCTCCAGTGGCACACTAAGTGCCTCCAACGGCACACTTTCTAAGCCCCTCCAGTGGCACGCCCTCAGCAGCCCGTGCCCGGCACACCCAGGGCAGCCTCCAGCGGCACACCCTTTGGTGCCCCAGCGGCACACTCCGTAAGCCCCTCCAGCGGCACGCCCTCAGTAGCCCGTGCCCGGCACACCCAGGGCAGCCTCCAGCGGCACACCCTTTGGTGCCCCAGCGGCACACCCAGGGCAGCTTCCAGCGGCACACTTCTTAAAAAGCCCCCCAGTGGCACACCCTGCCAAGCCCTTCAACGGCACACACCTTGGCCCTTTAACGGCACACTCTTGTGCCCTTCAACGGTACAATCTGCTATGCCCCTCCACCCGGTACAGCGGTCTTTTCTTCTTCACCCGATGACACGATGGAGCCATATGACCGTTGGCTTCGACAGCAAGTCCAGCGGTCACAGTCTTCTAACCTTGGCGCGCAGTGGGCTCACATCGAGCCAGCTCCAACCTGCCCAGGTGTCAACGCCTTGACGAGGCACGCAAGGGGCGCTGCAGGGGGGGACAAGACGGAGGTCAAGCTCCACTGACCTCCATCCCCAGCGAGGCCAATGCCAGTAGAGGTATAAAAACCTCTCACATAGGAAGAGAAGGAAAAAGAGACGATCAGTGAACAAAAAAAAAAGTGAAGAGAGAAGAGAAGAAGGGAAGAAGAGAGGAGGGCCTACTGCTCCATCCACCGCCTCTATGCGAAGAGAGAAGAGAGGGGGGGTGAGTGAGAGAGGAGTGGAGGCGGGGAGACAAGGAGCTAGTGCTCCGTCCCCCTCCCCCTAGTTGTATCTTGTTCCCCTTTGTTCTTTGTTTGCTTTCTTAATCTGTATTAGCCCTCTGGGCTGCTTCCCTCTTCTTTTTTGGGCAAGAATAGAAGAAAGTTCATTGGGTGTTAATGGATTCGCTTCTGAGTCTCTCACCTCTCCACCCCCATTGGGGTCTTCCTCTGTGTTTCACCAATTCTTTTATACCTTGTCGGGAGAAAGAAGTCAACATTCTTCATTCTCCGTGATCTCTCTTTTGTGTGTTTGATTCCTAAATTTCTCATCTGGTTTGATGGAGAAGCTCTCCCTCGGACACCGTTTGCCCCTTTAGCAGCTCGAGCTTGTTACTTTCACTCATCACCCCTGGACCTACCCTCTTAGCTAGTGTATCCCTCGCCTAGACTTATCCCGATGTGTTGATGCCTCCCATCCATCGATGCACTGCCTAGCACCCTACATCGGTGCACCTGCCAAGTTTTCCTGCCCGGTGCACTCTACCCAGGCCTCCCACCGGCACGGTCAACCTGCCTCGCCCGGGACATCCAACCTGCCCCTCTCTGGTGCGCTCGGCCAACCCGTTGCCCGGAACACCCTCAGCCTTGTCCCTGCCGGCACACCCCAGCGTGCCTTGCCCGGCACACTTCACCTCCCTTCTAACCCGACGCACCCAACTTGTCCCTCTACCCGATGCACCCTCAGCCTATTCTTTAGCTCGGTGTTTTCTCGTTCGCTGTCATCCCCAGATTTTTCGAAGCTTTCTTAAAGGTGTTGCTGCCTTAGCATGCACCTCCAGTTGTTGGGTCATGCCACTCCTTGTGGGCGTCTTCCCCTTACTCCTCCCTTAGTATCTAGGTCAAGGGGAGATGCGGCCAAATTTTTTCCCAGAAATAATAATACATTAAAAGATAAAAGGAAGCAGCAAAAAAATGAAACGAGGAACAATAAAATACTCCAACCAAGTCAAGAGAACCACGCAAGATTCGAAAAACTGAACTAAACACTACCATGGCAAACGGTTGAACATGACTGTGGACTTAATCACAAAACGAAGGGAATTGAAACTTGCCAGTTAAGGCCCTCCACCTGAATTTCATGAACAAGGGGACCTCCCCTTGGCCTTACCCCACCTACATAGACCTTACCCTAGCTGCATTGACCCTAGAACCAACCTGCCCTTCCAGCCGGTGCACCTCTAATCCAACTAGCCCGACACACTCTTGGCTTGCCCTGCCCAGCACACCCCAGTCCGCCCTTTCCCTGCGCACTTAGCCTCCTTTGCCCGGCACACTAACTTATCCCGGCCCGGCACACCCATGGCTTGTCCCTACCGGTACACCCTTCACTCTCCTTACTCGGCACACACCAACCTCTTCCTACCCGGCACACCCTTTGGCATGTCCCTGTCGGCACACATAGATCTCATCCCTGCATGGCTGCAACTGCACCGACCCTGCTCACGTTCATGAAACTCAGGCCCAAAACCTGCACAGACTTCATCCCAAGCTCGCACAGACCCTGTCCACATATGCATCAACCTTTCTCCACTTTGAGCTAATGTGCATTGACCTGCCTTCATGCTTGAGCCCGTGTGCATCAACCTTCCTCCACTTTGAGCCAATGTGCATTGACCTGCCTTCATGCTTGAGCCCATCTGCATCAACCTTCACCTGGCCTGGTGCCTAATGTGCACTGACATCGCCCTTGCAAGGCCGCATGTGCACAAACCTCATACCCAATGTGCATCGACCTCACCCTTGCCATGGTCTTCACTAGCATCAACCCTAGTTGCATTAGGGTTGTCCCTAGCATTGACCTTAGTTGCATCAGGGTTGCCACTAGCATCGACCTTAGCCGAATCTGGTCTTCACTAGCGTCGACCTTAGCTGCCCTATAGTCTTGACTAGCACCGACCGTAGTTGCCTCATGGTCTTCCCTAGCATCGACCTTAGCTGAATCGGGTCTTCCCTAGCATCGACCCTAGTTGCATTAGGGTTGTCCCCAGCATTGACCTTACTTGCATCAGGGTTGCCACTAGCATCGACCTTAGTCAAATCTAGTCTTCACTAGCGTCGACCTTAGCTGCCCTATGGTCCTAACTAGCACTGACCATAGTTGCCTCATGGTTTTCCCTAGCATCGACCTTAGCTGAATATGGTCTTCACTAGCGTTAACTTAGATGCCTTATGGTCCTGACCAGCATCGACCTTAGTTGCATCTGGCTGGCACTAGCATCGACCTTACTGGCATCTGGTCGTCCCTAGCATCGACCTTGTTCTGAATGTGCTCGGACCTCGCTAAACATGCACTGACTTTGGCCCTCACGTGCAAGGATCTGCACTGACCTCAAGCCCCAACATGCATAGACTTTGCCCAGCATGCATAGACCTTGGCCCAAACTTGCATAGACTTGAACCCAGCAAGCACATACCCTAGGCCAAAACCTGCACCAACCCCAGGGTAAACCTGCACCGACCTTGCCTTAGCCCAACAGCACCGACCCCATGGTAGACTTGCACCGACTTCCCCCTTCTCTGGCAAACTTGCACTGACCTTGCCCCCTCTACGGCCTAAAGCTGCACCGACCTTATCAAGAGATGCACCGACTTTGCCCCATCACAGTTCAGAGCTGCACCGACCTCATCCCAAACCTGCACCGACCCTGCCCTTCATATCTCAAACCTGCACTGACCTTACCCAGACCTGCACCGACCTTACCTCCAAGCTGCTCAGACTTTTGCCCAGCCTGTAGAGACCCTTGCCCAGCCCCTTGTTGGCTCATCTTCCCACACGCTCTCCAAATGCAACAAAATAATAATAATGATAATAGTAGTAATAACAAACTCTCCAAAAAAATAAATAATAATAAAGAAATAATAATAATAACAGACTCAAAAATAAAAAAATAAATAAATAAATGAATAATAATAAAGAAATAAGTAATAATAGTAATAAGCTCAAAAAAAATAATTAAAAAAATAAATAAACAATAATAATGACAAATTCAAAAAATAAATAATAATAATAATAATTCAAACAATGATAAAATGATGAAATCTACTCTGCAGCCTTCTCCCTCCTTGGGACCTGGTGTAAAGGGAATATTAATACCGCCCCTCCAGGTCGGACTCGGACCTTGGGGACCACCGCAATATGGCCGTAATCTAACATTGCCCTAGGCCGATAGTTCGTCAAACCGGACTTGTTCCCATTGGGATTCATTTTCGCTCTTTATTAAAATTGCCGTAAACTCGGCATACATTCATACGGATTTATTTCAGTTTACGTCGTACCTTCAATACGGACCTTTGTCCGAACATGAAATGGTCCATGAGTGACCGACATGACCTGAATTCTTGCACACTCGATATGGGTTTAGAATAATTCGACCTCCCCTATCTTCTTACAATTAATGTAAATTTTCTATCCATGAGGCCCTTATTCCTAGTGATTAATCAAGGGTGTTCCCCTCTCCGAGGGGATGGAAATGACGTCGTGACCTTTATGGCGCGGCGAGTTTTGGTCCCGACACGAACCACACTATCATCTGACTGAGTCGGATCGAGCGCACCAAGGGCTCCCATGGAGCCTGAATAAATCGTCACTTCGTGACTGCACACCCACGCACCTAAATAAATGAATAACTTAATAAGTAAATTTTCGTGCGTCCACAAGTCTGGCACGCCTGGTGGGACTTAAGCCACCCTTCATCTCTTCGCCAGGATTCAGGGCCTCATGGCCTCCTAATAAATGATATTTGTCTATTTTGATGAATTACAGGTGCTGCCCCCCGCCATCCCTATGGGGAGAAAAGCCAGACTAGGCGCAATTATCTTTGTGTCCTCGAGGACGCTACTCCGAGGCACATACTACTTCTAGAAATCATGAAGGCTATTGGAGAAAAAGAAAGAGAGAAGAAGGGAGGGGAAATAAAACCCTTTTCCCTAAGAAGAAAAACAAGAAAAGAAGAAAAGAAAGGAGCAAAAAAGAGAAGAGAGAGAATTGGCGAGAGAGGGTTGTACGGCCATATTTGTCGACACCCGTGTTGAACAAAGATTACCACTATGGGATTGGTGCGGTGGAGCGAACCACTCATACCCTCCTTGAGGGGGAGAGCGCTCTCTTGCGCACCTACCTTGGTCTATTACATGATAAAAAAGAAGATAAGAAAAGAAAGGACAAAAAGAAAAGTTGGCAAGCATCGCCGACCAAAAGGACAAGAAGAAGGCCGGCATCCTGCCCGACTGTAGGAGTGTCCAAGTCCGTGGTGCAATGCCCCGATCAGTTCCACCTTCCTACTGCCTCTATCCGGCACAAGACGGTCCCTCGAGTGGCTGTTTGAAGATCCAATAAGCCATAACTATAGCTTGATGAATTCCTGTCCGCTGTGGGGGATGCTTTATAGCAATGAGGTCAAGCACGGCAACCACTCCCGAAGAGAGCATGCATATATCCCGCCATGGGGGATAAGAAGAAGAAATATACCCTACCATGGGGGCATAAGAGGAAAGAAAGAATACACCCCGCTCTTGGGGGCACATGAGGAGAATACACCCCGACTCGGGGGCGCGTGAGAAGAATCTACCCCGACCTCGCTGCAGCTGCACCGACCCTGCTCACGTGCATGAAACACAGGCCCAAAACCTACACAGACTTCATCCCAAGCTCGCACAGACCCTGTCCACATATGCATCAACCTTCCTCCACTTTGAGCTAATGTGCATTGATCTGCCTTCATGCTTGAGCCTGTGTGCATCAACCTTCTTCCACTTTGAGCCAATGTGCATTGACCTACCTTCATGCTTGAGCCCGTCTGCATCGACCTTCACTTGGCCCGGTGAATAATGTGCACCGACCTCACCCTCGCCCGGCCGCATGTGCACAGACATCATACCCAATGTGCACCGACCTCACCCTTGCCATGGTCTTCACTAGCATCGACTCTAGTTGCATTAGGGTTGTCTCTAGCATTGACCTTAGTTGCATCAGGGTTGCCACTAGCATCGACCTTAGCCAAATCTGGTCATCACTAGCGTCGACCTTAGCTGCCCTATGGTCCTGACTAGCACCGACCTTAGTTGCCTCATGGTCTTCCCAAGCATCGACCTTAGCTGAATCTACTCTTCCCTAGCATCGACCCTAGTTGCATTAGGGTTGTCCCTAGCATTGACCTTAGTTGCATCAGGGTTGCCACTAGCATCGACCTTAGCCGAATCTAGTCTTCACGAGCGTCGACCTTAGCTGCCCTATGGCCTGACTAGCACCGACCTTAGTTGCCTCATGGTCTTCCCTAGCATCGACCTTAGCTAAATTTGGTCTTCCCTAGCATCCACCCTAGTTGCATTAGGGTTGTCCCTAGCATTGACCTTACTTGCATCAGGGTTGCCACTAGCATCGACCTTAGCCGAATCTGGTCTTCACTAGCGTCGACCTTAGCTGCCCTACGGTCCTGACTAGCACCGACCATAGTTGCCTCATGGTCTTCCCTAGCATCGACCTTAGCTAAATATGGTCTTCACTAGCATTAACTTAGCTGCCTTATGGTCATGACCAGCATCAACCTTAGTTGCATCTGGCTGGCACTAGCATCGACCTTACTGGCATCTGGTCGTCCCTAGCATCGACCTTGTTCTGAATGTGCTCGTACCTCGCCAAACATGCACTAACTTTGGCCCTCACGTGCATGGATCAGCACTGACCTCAAGCCCCAACATGCATAGACTTTGCCCAGCATGCATAGACCTTGGCCCAAACTTGCATAGACCTGAACCCAACATGCACAGACCCTAGGCCAAAACCTGCACCGACCCCAGGGTAAACCTGCACCGACCATGCCTTAGCCCAGCTGCACCGACCCCATGGTAAACTTGCACCGACTTCCCCCTTCTCTGGCAAACCTACACTGACCTTGCCCACTCTACGGCCTAAAGCTGCACCGACCTTATCAAGAGATGCACCGACTTTGCCCCTTCACAGTTCAGAGCTGCACCAACCTCATCCCAAACCTGCACCGACCCTGCCCTTCATATCTTCGACCTGCACCGACCTTACCTCCAAGCTGCTCAGACTTTTGCCCAGCCTGCACAGACCCTTCCCCAGCCCCTTGTTGGCTCATCTTCCCACACGCTCTCCAAATGCAACAAAATAATAATAATAATAATAATAACAAACTCACCAAAAAAATAAATAATAATAAAGAAACAATAATAATAACAGACTCAAAAATAAATAAATAAATGAATGAATAATAATAAAGAAATAAGTAATAATAGTAATAAGCTCAAATAATAATAATAATAATAATAATAATAAAATAAATGAACAATAATAATGACAAATTCAAAAAATGTAAAATAATAAATAATAATAATAACAATTCAAACAATGATAAAATGATGAAATCTACTCCGCAGCCTTGTCTCTCCTCGGGACCTGGTGTAAAGGGAATATTAATGCCGCCCCTCCAGGTCGGACTCGGACCTTAGGGACCAACCCAATATGGCCGTAATCTGACATTGCCCTGGGCCGATAGTTCGTCAAACCGGACTCGTTCTCATTGGGATTCATTTTCGCTCTTTATTGAAATTACCGTAAACTCGGCATACATTCATACGGATTTATTTCAGTTTACGTCGTACCTTCAATACGGACCTTTGTCCGAACATGAAATGGTCCATGAGTGACCGACATGACCTGAATTCTTGCACACTCGATACAGGTTTAGAATAATTCGACCTCCCCTATCTTCTTACAATTAATGTTAATTTTCTGGCCATGAGGCCCTTATTCCTGGCGATTAATCAAGGGTGTTCCCCTCTTCGAGGGGATGGAAATGACGTCGTGACCTTTATGGCGCGGCAGGTTTTGGTCCCAACACTAACCACACAATCGTCTGACTGAGTCAGATCGAGTGCACCAAGGGCTCCCATGGAGCCTGAATAAATCGTCACTTCGTGACTGGCACACCCACGCACCTAAATAAATGAATAACTTAATAAGCAAATTTTCATGCGTCCACAAGTCTGGCACGCCCGGTGGGACTTAAGCCACCCTTCATCTCTTCGCCGGGATTCAGGGCCTCATGGCCTCCTAATAAACGATGTTTGTCTGTGTGGATGAATTATAGGTGCTGCCCCCCGCCAGTCCTATGGGGAGAAAAGCTGGACTAGGCGCAATTGTCTTTATGTCCTCGAGGACGCTACTCCGAGGCACATACTGCTTCTAGAAATCATGAAGGCTGTTGGAGAAAAAGAAAGAGAGAAAAAGGGAGGGGAAATCAAACCCCCTTTCCATAAGAAGAAAAAGATGAAAAGAAGAAAAGAAAGGAGCAAAAAAAGAGAAGAGAGAGAATTAGCGAGAGAGGGTTGTACGGCCATATCTGTCGACACCCGTGCTGAACAAAGATTACCACTGTGGGATTGGTGCGGTGGAGCGAACCACTCATACCCTCCTTGAGGGGGTGAGCGCTCTCCTGCGCACCTACCTTGGTCTATTACATGAAAAAAAGAGAAGAAAAGAAAGGACAAAAATAAAAGTTGGCAAGCATCGCCGACCAAAAGGACAAGAAGAAGGCCGGCATCCCACCCGACTCTAGGAGTGTCCAAGTCCATGGTGCAATGCCCCGATCTGTTCCACCTTTTTACTGCCTCTATCCGGCACAAGACGGTCCCTCGAGTGGCTGTTAGAAGATCCAACAAGCTGCAATTATAGCTTGATGAATTTCTATCCGCTGTGGGGGATGCTTTATAGCAATGAGGTCAAGCACGGCCACCACTCCCGAAGAGAGCATGTATATACCCCGCCATGGGGGATAAGAAGAAGAAATATACCCTGCCATGGGGGCATAAGAGGTAAGAAAGAATACACTCCGCTCTTGGGGGTACATGAAGAGAATACACCCCGACTCGGGGGCGCGTGAGAAGAATCTACCCCGACCTGGCTGCAGCTGCACCGACCCTACTCACGTGCATGAAACTCAAGCCCAAAACCTGCACAGACTTCATCCCAAGCTCGCACAGACCCTGTCCACATAAGCATCAACCTTCCTCCACTTTGAGCTAATGTGCATTGACCTGCCTTCATGCTTGAGCCTGTGTGCATCAACCTTCCTCCACTTTGAGCCAATGTGCATTGACCTACCTTCATGCTTGAGCCCGTTTGCATCGACCTTCACTTGGCCCGGTGAATAATGTGCACCGACCTCGCCCTCGCCCGGCCGCATGTGCACAGACCTCATACCCAATGTGCACCGACCTCACCCTTGCCATGGTCTTCACTAGCATCGACTCTAGTTGCATTAGGGTTGTCTCTAGCATTGACCTTAGTTGCATCAGGGTTGCCACTAGCATCGACCTTAGCCAAATCTGGTCTTCACTAGCGTCGACCTTAGCTGCCCTATGGTCTTGACTAGCACCGACCTTAGTTGCCTCATGGTCTTCCCTAGCATCGACCTTAGCTGAATCTGGTCTTCCCTAGCATCGACCCTAGTTGCATTAGGGTTGTCCCCAGCATTGACCTTACTTGCATCAGGGTTACCACTAGCATCGACCTTAGTCGAATCTAGTCTTCACTAGCGTCGACCTTAGCTGCCCTATGGTCCTAACTAGCACTGACCATAGTTGCCTCATGGTTTTCCCTAGCATCGACCTTAGCTGAATATGGTCTTCACTAGCGTTAACTTAGATGCCTTATGGTCCTGACCAGCATTGACCTTAGTTGTATCTGGCTGGCACTAGCATCAACCTTACTGGCATCTGGTCGTCCCTAGCATCGACCTTGTTCTGAATGTGCTCGGACCTCGCTGAACATGCACTGACTTTGGCCCTCACGTGCATGGATCTGCACTGACCTCAAGCCCCAACATGCATAGACTTTGCCCAGCATGCATAGACCTTGGCCCAAACTTGCATAGACTTGAACCCAGCAAGCACATACCCTAGGCCAAAACCTGCACCGACCCCAGGGTAAACCTGCACCGACCTTGCCTTAGCCCAGCAGCACTGACCCCATGGTAGACTTGCACCGACTTCCCCCTTCTCCGGCAAACCTGCACTGACCTTGCCCCCTCTACGGCCTAAAGCTGCATCGACCTTATCAAGAGATGCACCGACTTTGCCCCTTCACAGTTCAGAGCTGCACCGATCTCATCCCAAACCTGCACCGACCTTGCCCTTCATATCTTCGACCTGCACCGACCTTACCCAGACATGCACCGACCTTACCTCCAAGATGCTCAGACTTTTGCCCAGCCTGCACAGACCCTTCCCCAGCCCCTTGTTGGCTCATCTTCCCACACGCTCTCCAAATGCAACAAAAAATAATAATAATAATAATAACAAACTCACCAAAAAAATAAATAATAATAAAGAAATAATAATAATAATAACAGACTCAAAAATAAATAAATAAAGAAATAATAAAGAAATAAGTAATAATAGTAATAAGCTTAAAAAATAATAATAATAATGATAAACTCAAAAAAATGTAAAATTATTATGCCCATGTGATCATTTGTGTCTTCCTGTGGTTTGGGTCATTCGACATCATCTTGTGGTCATTTGAGTTATTGGCTATTCTTGGTTTTGATAATAGCTCAACACTATAAATCATTATTGTTTTAACTCTCACATGACTGACATACGTGATGTTTTGTTCATGACAGATATGCCAATGAATTGCCAAGGAATGAAGTGGAGATGGCAAATGTGAAAGCTCAATGTTGCGCCCTCGCACGCGGATCGACCTGCGAGGTCAGGTCGCGGGGATCGACCTGCCCGGCCAGGTCGCGGGGGTCAAGGGGGCAGCGCCCCTTACGGGGGTTTCCGGGGGCGGAGCCCCCAGAATAAAATTTTGATTATAGGAGTGATATAATCAACAGAAATCTTCAAGACTGTCAAGGGTGATGCCACAGACATGAACGGGCTACTTAAGGGGTCAAGCGATGGAGCTAAAGTAGTTAACGGACCGACCCGGGAAAGCCCGGGGTCTGCCCAGCTGGCGGTCGACCGCCAGCACAGGGGCGGTCGACCGCCCCAGCCAGCAACCCCCAGATTGCAACTCTTTCAGTAGCGGCCGACCGCCAGCCCAATAGCAGTCGACCGGAATTTCCAGGAACCGCCCGTTTGCAGGTTTCTCAGTAGCGGTCGACCGCCAGAAGCTGCAGGTCGACCGCCAGCCCCAAGCCTTCAATGTTGACTTTGTTTTCCACTTCGAGAAGAGCCCCTTTCCTTGTATTTGTTTAACCCTAAAGTCACCCAATCTTCCATAGATTGTGGATCTGGTCTGGGGGATGTCTAAGGACCATTCAAAGGTTATAAAACACATGCAAGAGGGTTAGAAACCCTAGTTGATCGTTTGTGAATCCAAGGGATATCAAAGGAGGCTACAAGGGTGAGAGGAGTTCGAGTACTGTAGCCGTGAACAGTACTCCGGGAAGAAGTTCTTCATCAAATCCTCAAGTGATTCAAGCTACTTGAAGAGGAGATCAAGCCCAAGCCAAGAGAAGATAAAGCTGCATCCTTCATCCTCTTCATCATCTCAAGGGTGATCTAAACTGCATCCTCAAACCCCTTCATCAACTCAAGAAGATCAAAAGGAAGATCCAAGCTACATCCATAGTCTTCCTCATCAACTAGAAGAGATTCAAGGAAGATCATCTCTCAAGGAAGAAGACACCATCAAAGTATCAGATTCAAGCTCCTGCAACTCAGACAAGATCTTTCTACTTTGAACATATTCTATATCTTGTTTGAGTGATTTTGTATTTGTTCTATTTTCATTTCTTTCAAATAATTGAAACTGAAGATCGTCCCTACCGGTGGTTAGTAGGAAGGTAATCGGAAGTTATCCGATCTGCGGTGTTGACGTCCCTACCGGTGGTTAGTAAGATGGTAATCGGTGGTCTTTCCGATTTACGGTTCAGTGCGTGGCACTAGTGGAGCCTCACCGGATTTGGTGAGGGGTGGACGTAGGACTGGGGATTCAGTCCGAACCACCTTAAAATCCTTTGTGTTGTGATTTGTTTATGTGATTGCTTCGTTCTACATGCATGCTTAGGTTCAATCTCTATATTGTGTAATCATCTTGCTAAGCAAATCGTTGTGTCCTTCGTTAAGTTAGTTATATTCCGCTACAATTTATTTTATCTAGCTATATAGAGGGTTGCATTGCAAAAAGAGGGACAGATCTATTCACCCCTCCCCTCTAGATCAGCTATCCACTACTCAACAAGTGGTATCAGAGCCTAATCTCTCATTATGAGGTCCAACGACCTTGAGGGAAATGGTGGATTAGCGTCCAAAGGTTTCTTACCTGAAGGACATTCTGTTAATAGACCTCCTTACTTTACTGGAACTAATTATCCTTATTGGAAACATCGCATGCAGGTGTTCATTCACGCTCAAGACTACGAACTTTGGCGAGTGATCAGCAAAGGTCCGTATGAGCTTACGGATAATGAAGACTTGTGGACCAAAGAACAAATAAGATAATCCACTGTCAACTGGAGTGCTAAACATATCATGCAATGCTCACTCCATCCAGTTGAATTCTCAAGAGTGGCTACCTACGCATCTACAAAACTAATGTGGGATAAGTTACATGTAATCTACGAAGGAACCTCTCAGGTACAAGAAACAAAAGCCAACATTTTAGTTTCTGAATATGAAATGTTCTACATGAAGCCTGATGAGTCAATTCAGAATATGTATGCTCGGTTAACTGTGCTTACTAATAATCTAACTGATTTGGGAAAGAAATACTCAGAACAGAAAATTGTGAGAAAGATTCTCAGATCATTGACTCCCGCATGGCACACAAAGGCTACCGTGGTTGAAGAATCGAGAGATCTCGCAACTACCAAGGTAGATGAACTCATTGGGTCACTAATGACCTATGAGATCAACCTTAAGAACAAAGAGCCTGAGGTGCCTAAGAAAAAGCCCCTAGCTCTTAAAGCAGGACCCAGCGGTCAAGGCTCTTCTGATGAAGGGGAGGATTCGACAAGTGAGCAAGATGAGGATGACGTAGCCATGCTCACACGTAAGTTAAGAAAATTCATGAGAAAGGAAGGTAAGAGCTTCATGAGAGGAAGGTCAAAGGTAAGAAATGGTTTCAAATCTAATTCTGAAAACTCTAAGAAATCTGATAAAATCATTTGCTATTCTTACAATAAATCAGGACATTTCAAGAATGATTGTCCCGACAGATTCAGAAAAGTCGACAAATGGAAGGGCAAGAAGAAGAATAAGGCCATGGTGTCCACATGGAGCGATGAAGAGGAAAGTGATGACGGAACAAGCTCATCGGATAAAGAAAAAGAAGATCTCTGCCTCATGGCCAAAGGTGACGAAGAAACTGAGGTAAATTCTCCATTTGAAGATTATACAACTGATGATTGGGAGGAAACATATATACAACTCATGGAAAAATATGACATGTACAAAAAGGAGAATAAATCATTGAAAAAATAAAATTAACTTGTTTGTACATGATCATGATATGAATGATAAGAATGCTCTACTTGAAACTAAAATTGAAGATCTTAATAAAATGATTGAGGATTTGGAAGAGGGAAGAAAAGAAATGGCTGACTTGGAAACTGAAAATGAGGACTTAAGGAATGAAATTGACATCATGAAACTCAAAATGTAAACCTATGAAAAGGGTAGCAAATTAAGCAATGAGAAGTATGAATGTCACGCCCCGACGGGGAATATCGGGACGTACAGTCGGGAACGAGCTGGCAAGAGAGAGATCTATCTAAAATAATACACAATGCTACAAGATGGAAATACTAAATGATCATTAACCAACCACAACTGATACAATAACCTCAAATTTAACTTAATACAACTGGAATTACAACCACTAAAACTCAATAACATAACTGAAACTAAATGCTCTCCAAAACACAACTAGAAGTAAGATAACACACTGCTAACACACTAGAACTGACACACTCATGACATCACTCCTGCCCTTCCCCGTCGGTAAGCGCGTCACCTGAAAAGCCTGGAAAGGGGGGAAAACACAACTATGAGCTGACGCTCAGTAGGAAATAACAGGCAATTTACGTGATTAACAAGTTAATTACATTTTCATATGCAATACTAAGAAAGAAAGAAATGACGATAACGATATAATGAAACAACGTAATAATAAGATCTTGCAAGGTCAAGAAATATGTTATGTCAAGAATTAACAAGATAACAAGTACAAGAATTTACAACAGGAGATATAACAAGAGACAGTAGTAAAGAATTGGCCACAAGTAAGTAATATCAATTCATTCGCGATCAAGTAACAAGTAACAAGTAACAAGAGATGTTTGTCATAGACGTAACAAGCAAGCAAGTATTTCGGTGTAATGCCCCACCATGTCATTAGCATCCCATGGGCTCAGTAATTTTTCGGGCGCTCTCCCCAGGACCAGACCGGGCCCTTATGATGCGATGGCATTTATTTTTATGGGCCCAAAGTCCCACACGTCCAGACATTCAGTCAATTTTAATGGCCAATTAATCAGAGGAATTTCTTTCAAGAGTATGAGTTTTTAAGGACTAACATGTCCTTGGATTCCAGACAAAAACTCGGTTGATACGGTCACCTCGGTGCCGCTTTACAAGAACTGGACCAAAACTCGGTCCACGGGGTCAAGAAAGAACGGCTGACATTATACCGTTCAAGTGTGTAAGTAATCCATTCTACTGGAGTAATAGGGCCTAAAACAGCAACTTAACAATCAATTTAATCCTAATTACCAAGTTAATATATCAAGGATTATCCATTATCATTTGCATTAAACCAATTTGCCAAAGGATGATTCAAGATGATAAGGTAAAGGAACAAGCTCATACAGGAATGAAATAGCATGCATTAACAGAGATTTAGTTTCACCATTAACCACTAATTATGTGGGTTTCTATTTAACCATTGTATGAAGATGATAAATGGCATGTTTTTACACTACGTTTGCATGTAGGGACCAATGTTAATTGAAATCGAAGGGTACATGAATAGGTTACTGGTTCCTCAAGAATATACTTTTCAATTGGTCTAAGTTAAATGGGTCGATCCCCTAATGATCTGGATCTATCCTCGGGTCGAAGAAAGACAAAACTGGGTTTCTGGTACACGGGTCGACCCCTGGGGTCGACCCCTGTAAAAATGGGGTCTGCCAGTGAGATGGGTCGACCCCTGGGGTCGACCCCCACAATTTCTGCAGAATGGGGGTCGACCCCTACATTTTTGCCTTATGGGTCGACCCCATGGGTCGACCCTTGCTGGGTGCTGGATGGGTCGACCCCTGGGGTCGACCCTCGGGCCTGCCAGGGCTTCCAGAAAACGGGTCGACCCCAGGGGTCGACCCCTGCAAGAATAAAAATGGTTTTAACCTCCGGAAAACATAAAAACTCACCCAATTGAGATCCAATTGAGTTGGGATCTTAACCACATGATCTAGGGTTATTAATATACATACTAGGGTCATAAAACAAGCGATTTGAAACACTAATTTCAACATAAATCAATTAAATCTTAACCTATTCTATGATGAACACATGAAAACCTAGATATTGACATGCTTCTACTAAATCATGAAATTCTCTCAATATACATAACGAAATTTGGGGCTTCTCATGTCAAAAGAAAGCTAACTCAATGCTCAATCCAACCATATATGATAAGCTACATGTGGATCAAGTTTTATAACTCAAAATCTGCCCGCAATCAAGCTCTAACTCAAAGGGTCACAATATAAATCAGGTTCTAGACATGCTCTCACTAAAAATCAAAATTCTCCAAGCATGCTCAATGAAAATTGGGGCTTTCTACGTTAAATGAAAGCTAACAACATGCTGATTACATCATATAAGTTAATTAGAGTTTGGCCTGTTAAACCTACCTCAATCGAAGAGAGAACTTAAAACCCTAGAATGAAGAACGAACTGGATCACCCTTCACAAAACCCACGATAGCTCTCTAGATACCTGATAAAAATTAGGGCTTTCAGTCCCACTGGTTAGATCTCATCGAGAGGAACAAAATCATATATTCATGATCGAATTTTGGTTGAGAATTCCTACCTCAATTGAAGAAACAAAGAGGAAGAAGGAAGCTAACGGCCTGCCGACACACCTCCATAAATCGAGCAAGATCTTCCTAGATCTGAAACTTCAGCGAACCCCACGGCCACCAAAAGAAACTAGACTCGAAGAGCTTTCTATCTATAGCTCACACAGCTTCTGAAGAGTTCTGAGCTGTGAGAAATCGACGGAACAAGAGACGTGTTAAAAATGGCGCCGAAATGGTTGACTCAACCAAACTCGGCCGGCTGCGCCTCCTAGGGTTAGGGTTGTGTCGAATTGATTGAGGGCTATTGATCCTTAGCACATGGCCATTCATTTTCTTCTGATTTGAGCTAATTTGGTTGAGTATTAAGCCCGAATTTTACGTTTTAAACTAAGGTTAGGTAAGGGTTAAAAAATGTGCACTTTTGGGCTTAATCTCGAATTAGATCTAACCACGGATTTATAATGGCTTAATGCCAGAAGATAAAGTTGTTGTCTACATCGACCTTAACATGTTTACTATTTTTATGGATTTTTATAAGGTGGTCAGATTTTCACTTATACTATTTCTAACGAATTAAATATTAATAAATCTGAAATTCAAGTATTAATTCAATAAGAATTCAATTCTTAATTAATAAAAGCTTAATAAATATATTGGGCTCAATTAAATAATTCGGGGTCTGACACCCTCCCCTACTTAAAGGAATTTGGTCCTCCAAATTCACTGCACTAAAACTGAGAGTAGGGAATGAGATTGCTCACCTAGAATAGGTCGGGATACCGCTTCCGCATAGTCTCTTCAGACTCCCATGTAGCTTCTTCGGTCCCACGCCGACTCCACTGAATCTTGACCATCGGTATTGAACGATTTCGGAGTTGATGTTGCTTCCGGTCCAGAATCTTGACAGGTCTTTCCTCATAGGTCAAATCTTCCTTCAGTTCAAAATCCACTTGCTGAATGATATGAGTGGGGTCGTACACATATTTTCGTAACATAGACACATGGAAACCATTGTGTACGCCAGAAAAATGCGGTGGTAAAGCCAGTCTGTATGCCACCTCTCCCACTCTATCTAGAATCTCGAATGGACCAATGTATCTCGGACTCAGCTTGCCATGAATGCCAAATCTTCGGATCCCTCTCGAAGGAGAGACCTTCAAGAACACATGCTCGCCAACCTGAAATTCCAATGCTCTTCTCCTGTTGTCGGCATAACTCTTCTATCTGGATTGGGCTACTTGTAACCGGTCTCGGATAATACGGATGTTCTGCGAAGATTCTGAGACAAGATCCGGTCCAAGCCACTATTTCTCACCTACCTCGTCCCAACACAACGGGGAACGACAACTCCTACCATACAATGCTTCGAAAGGAGCCATCTGTATACTGGATTTGTAACTGTTGCTGTAGGTGAATTCAATTAATGCCAAATCCTCACTCCAATTACCACCGAAATCAATCATGCAAGCTCGCAGCATATCTTCCACTATCTGGTTGGTTCTTTCAGTCTGTCCATCTGTCTGCAGGTGAAAAGCAGTACTGAAATTCAGACGAGTACCAAGAGACTCTTGCAGTCCCTTCCAGAAATGTGAAGTAAATCTGGGGTCTCGATCAGACACAATGCTGACTGGAATACCATGGAGTCTCACCACTTCCTTCAAATACAAAGCAGCCAATACATCAATCGTCCACTTGGACTTAATTGGTAAGAAATGAGCTGACTTTGTCAATCGATCGACAATCACCCATATCGCATCAAATCCACCACGAGTCTTAGGTAGACCCATAATAAAATCCATGCCAATGCTCTCCCACTTCCATTGGGATATGTCGAGTGGTTTCGGTTTCCCTGCCGGTCTGAAATGTTCGGCCTTAACTTGTTGACATACCAAGCATCTACTCACAAAATCTGTAACTCCTCTTTTCATATTCGGCCACCAAAAGGATCTTTTTAAATCTCGGTACATCTTAGTGCCGCCAGAATGAATAGTATATCTGGATCTATGAGCTTCCTCCAGAATCTTGTTCTTTATTGTGGCTTCATCAGGTACACAAGTTCTGCCCTTGAATAATAATCTTCCATCATCGGCCAACATGAAGTCAGGTCTGCTGCTCAAGCTTCCCTTGATCTCTACCAACTCAGGATCATTATCTTGCAAGGACTTGATTTTCATCAACAATTCGGGCTTAAGTTAGATCTGAGCAATCATAACCCGATCATTATCAATATTAAGATCCAGGCTGGACAATTGTTCCAGTAATCTCCATTCTTGTAACATGAGACTTGACAGTCTAGCTACCGGCTTCCGGCTTAATGCATCTGCCACAACATTACCCTTGCCAGGATGATACTCAATCAAGAAGTCGAAGTCTTTCAAATACTCCAACCATCTGCGCTGCCGCATATTGAGTTCCTTCTGAGAAAATAAATATTTCAGACTCTTATGATCTGAAAATACCGTGAATGTTTCTCCATACAAATAATGCCTCCATATCTTCAAAGCAAACACGACTGCTGCCAGTTCTAAATCATGAACAGGATAATTCTCTTCGTGCTTCCTTAACTGCCTAGAAGAATAGGCAATCACCTTCCCATGCTGCATGAGTACACAGCCTAAGCCAATACCTAAAGCATCAGTATATACGACAAATCCTCCTTCACCAGAAGGTAAAGCCAATACAGGTGCAGTAGTCAAACACTCCTTCAAAGTCTGGAAGCTTCGCTGACAATCTTCGGACCAATCAAACTTGCTCTCCTTGCGGGTTAATCTTGTCATAGGTACCGCAATCTTAGAGAAATCCTGGATAAATCTTCGATAATAGCCTGCCAGGCCTAGAAAACTTCTAACTTCTGTCACACTAGTAGGCTGTTCCCAATTCTTCACTGCCTCAACCTTCGAAGGATCAACAGAAATACCGTCCTTCGTAATGATATGTCCGAGAAAGGACACCTCTTGCAGCCAGAATTCACACTTACTGAACTTGGCATAAAGTTGATGATCTCTCAATAACTGCAATGCCATCCTCAGATGTTCAGCATGCTCCACTTCACTCTTGGAATAGATCAAGATGTCATCAATAAAGACCACGACCCATTGATCAAGATAGGGCCGAAATGCATTGTTCATCAACTGCATGAAAGCTGCTGGAGCATTCGTTAGACCAAAAGGCATAACGACAAATTCAAAATGACCATACCAGCTGCGGAAAGCTGATTTATAGATATCCTCTTCCTTAATCCACAACTGGTGATATCCAGATCGAAGATCGATCTTAGAAAAATATTGAGCTCCCGTTACTGGTCAAATAACTCGTCAATCCTCGGCAATGGATATTTGTTCTTGACAGTCTGCTGGTTTATTTGCCGATAATCAATGCACAACCTCATCGAACCATCTTTCTTCCTGACGAATAATACAGGGGCTCCCCACGGAGAAGTACTAGGATGAATGAAGCCCTTCTCGAGTAATTCCATCAACTGTTGCTTTAACTCTCTCAGTTCCGCAGGAGACATACAATAAGGAGCCTTAGAAATAGGAGATGTGCCAGGAATAAGATCAATAGAAAAGATAACTTCCCGCTCAGGTGGAAGTCCTGGTAGTTCCTATGGAAAGACATCAGGAAAATCTCAGACAACAGGAATGTCCTTGATCTCAATCTGCTGCTCAGGGGTTGCACAGACAAAGGCTAGAAAAGCCCCACATCCACGTCTCATCAGCTTATCAGCTCGAAGAGCCGAAATAAGTGACACAGAGTTGTGATGCTTAACACCCACACAAGAAAGTCTCGGGTGCCTAGTAAAAGACACTGAGCTAGAACTGCAGTGAACACTAGCCTCATATCGAGCCAACCAATCTGCTCCTAGGATTACATCATAATCTTTCATGTCCATGCAGACTAAATTTGCTGGTAAGTTTTGTTCACCAATCATAACCGTACTAGAGGGATAGAAATACTGGATTGCTGATCTAGTACCAAAAGGGGTTGATATTTCTAACGGAGAATTCATCAAAATAGGTTCCACAGCTAAAGACTTAGCAAATCTCTGAGAAATAAAGGAATGTGTTGCATCAGTATCGAAAAGAACAAATGCTGGCTTGTCGAGTATAATAAGTGTACCTTCGACGAGTCCACCATCCTCGATTATTCCCTCTTCCTCAGCATGCAGAGCTTGGAGCTTGCCTTGTGGTTTCTTGAAGACTTGCGGTTTTGCCGGGGTAGCTTGCTCAGACATACGAGGGCAATCATAGATACGGTGCTCCTTGCTTCCACATCGTAGGCATGCGCCTAGCTTGCGCCAGTAATCCTCCACCCTGTGGCCAGGATTATTACAAAACTTGCAAACGCCCATGTATGGAATAATAGGGCCAGGCTTCTTATCTTCATGCTTCGGTATCTTTCCCTTCCATGATCCTGCTCCGGTCCACGAACTCGACCCACTCGCGGGCCTCTTCTTGATATACCCGGGTTTGACACTCCCGGAACCCGTAGGTCGTTCCTTCTTCATGCCTGTGCCACGGATCCTCTCCGTCATCTCAAGAGTATCCTCTAGAACTTGTGCTTTCCTTACCATCTCGGAATAAGTGGAAATCTCCAACGGTGCCAGTTGATTAATATAATGTAGCTTCAGACCATTGAGAAAATGCTTCGCCTTCATTTTCTCGGTGGAAATAAGATGTGTAGCATAACGAGCAAGCCGTACAAATTGAGCCTCATACTCTGCCACGGACAACCCTCGCTGTTTCAGGGCCGGGAATTCCGTCGCTTTCTTCTCTTGCACTCTATCAGAAAAATATTTATTGTTAAAGAATTCCTCGAACTCTTCCCACGTAACCTGCCGGTCACCGAGAGTCGCCTTGATAGAATCCCACCAAGTACGTGCATCACGTTCCAGTTGAAATGTGGACAAAAGGACATGCTCCTGGTTGGTGCATTGCATAACTTCAAAGATTCTCCCCATCTCATCTAGCCAGTGCTCGGCTTGGTCGGGGTCGGTCGAACCAGCGAATCTAGGCGGATTCATCCCGCGAAAATTCCGGTATAAATCACTGGTGCCATGCTGTGCTGCTCCTGCCTGAGCTACCGGTTGAAGGGCCTGAGTAAGGCCTTGAACAGTGCGCTGCAGGTTCCTCCATTCAGCGCGATCAGCTGCCATCTACACGAGAAATAGATTACTTAGGTTTAATCTAGATAAATAATTACACGATTAGGAAACGAACTTAACCCAAGTTTCTACCCATTCTCACTAGGTCAGGTCCTAGACTTTTACAAGGTTAGGGATCTAATGCACCTAGACACAACCAAAAACTCGGTACCTGGCGGAGATAATTGATCCGAAGACCACTCGCACAAGTATGCGACCTTCCCGATAGGCGTAGCCTAACGTTCGGACAGCACCTTTTGATATACCGGTTATTGGGATGCAATGCGAGAAAACCTAAACTTAGCAAACCTAGGAATGTGAAACCTAGGGCTCTGATACCAACTAAACTGTCACGCCCCGACGCGGAATATCGGGACGTACAGTCGGGAATGAGCTGGCAAGAGAGAGATCTATCTAAAATAATACACAATGCTACAAGATGGAAATACTAAATGATCATTAACCAACCACAACTGATATAATAACCTCAAATTCAACTTAATACAACTAGAATTACAACCACTAAAACTCAATAACATAACTGAAACTAAATGCTCTCCAAAACACAACTAGAAGTAAGATAACACACTGCTAACACACTAGAACTGACACACTCATGACATCACTCCTGCCCTTCCCCGTCGGTAAGCGTGTCACCTGAAAAGCCTGGAAAGGGGGAAAAACACAACTATGAGCTGACGCTCAGTAGGAAATAACAGGCAATTTACGTGATTAACAAGTTAATTATATTTTCATATGCAATACTAAGAAAGAAATAAATGACGATAACGATATAATGAAACAACGTAATAACAAGATCTTGCAAGGTCAAGAAATATGTGATGTCAAGAATTAACAAGATAACAAGTACAAGAATTTACAACATGAGATATAACAAGAGACAGTAGTAAAGAATTGGCCACAAGTAAGTAATATCAATTCATTCGCGATCAAGTAACAAGTAACAAGTAACAAGAGATGTTTGTCATAGACGCAACAAGCAAGCAAGTATTTCGGTGTAATGCCCCACCATGTCATTAGCATCCCATGGGCTCAGTAATTTTTTGGGCGCTCTCCCCAGGACCAGACCGGGCCCTTATGATGCGATGGCATTTATTTTTATGGGCCCAAAGTCCCACACGTCCAGACATTCAGTCAATTTTAATGGACAATTAATCAGAGAAATTTCTGTCAAGAGTATGAGTTTTTAAGGACTAACATGTCCTTGGATTCCAGATAAAAACTCGGTTGATACGGTCACCTCAGTGCCGCATTATAAGAACTAGACCAAAACTCGGTCCACGGGGTCAAGAAAGAACGGCTGACAGTATACCGTTCAAGTGTGTAAGTAATCCATTCTACTGGAGTAATAGGGCCAAAAATAGCAACTTAACAATCAATTTAATCCTAATTACCAAGTTAATATATCAAGGATTATCCATTATCATTTGCATTAAACCAATTTGCCAAAGGATGATTCAAGATGATAAGGTAAAGGAACAAGCTCGTACAGGAATGAAATAGCATGCATTAACAGAGATTTAGTTTCACCATTAACCACTAATTATGTGGGTTTCTATTTAACCATTGTATGAAGATGATAAATGGCATGTTTTTACACTACGTTTCCATGTAGGGACCAATGTTAATTGAAATCGAAGGGGTACATGAATAGGTTACTAGTTCTTCAAGAATATACTTTTCAATTGGTCTAAGTTAAATGGGTCGATCCCCTAATGATCCGGATCGATCCTCGGGTCGAAGAAAGACAAAACTGGGTTTCTGGTACACGGGTCGACCCTTGGGGTCGACCCCTGTAAAAATGGTGCCAGTGAGATGGGTCGACCCCTGGGGTCGACCCCCACAATTTCTGTAGAATAGGGGGTCGACCCCCACATTTTTGCCTTATGGGTCGACCCCATGGGTCGACCCTTGCTGGGTGCTGGATGGGTCGACCCCTGGGGTCGACCCTCGGGCCTGCCAGGGCTTCCAGAAAACGGGTCGACCCCAAGGGTCGACCCCTGCAAGAACAAAAATGGTTTTAACCTCCGGAAAACATAAAAACTCACCCAATTGAGATCCAATTGAGTTGGGATCTTAACCACATGATTTAGGGTTATTAATATACATACTAGGGTCATAAAACAAGCGATTTGAAACACTAATTTCAACATAAATCAATTAAATCTTAACATATTCTATGATGAACACATGAAAACCTAGATATTGACATGCTTCTACTAAATCGTGAAATTCTCTCAATATACATAACGAAATTTTGGGCTTCTCATGTCAAAAAAAAGCTAACTCAATGCTCAATCCAACCATATATGATAAGCTATATGTGGATCAAGTTTTACAACTCAAAATCAGCCCGCAATCAAGCTCTAACTCAAAGGGTCACAATATAAATCAGGTTCTAGACATGCTCTCACTAAATATCAAAATTCTCCAAGCATGCTCAATGAAAATTGGGGCTTTCTACGTTAAATGAAAGCTAACAACATGCTGATTACATCATATAAGTTAATTAGAGTTTGGCCTGTTAAACCTACCTCAATCGAAGAGAGAACTTAAAACCCTAGAATGAAGAACGAATCGGATCACCCTTCACAAAACCCACGATAGCTCTCTAGATACCTGATAAAAATTGGGGCTTTCAGTCCCACTGGATAGATCTCATCGAGAGGAACAAAATCATATATTCATGATCGAATTTTGGTTGAGAATTCCTACCTTAATTGAAGAAACAAAGAAGGAAGAAGGAAGCCGATGGCCTGCCGACACACCTCCACAAATCGAGCAAGATCTTCCTAGATCTGAAACTTTAGTGAACCCCACAGCCACCAAAAGAAACTAGACTCGAAGAGCTTTCTATCTATAGCTCACACAGCTTCTGGAGAGCTCTGAGCTGTGAAAAATCGACGGAACAAGAGACGTGTTAAAAACGGCGCCGAAATGGTTGACTCAACCAAACTCGGCCGGCTGCGCCTCCTAGGGTTAGGGTTGTGTCGAATTGATTGAGGGCAATTAATCCTTAGCTCATGGCCGTTCATTTTCCTCTGATTTGAGCTAATTTGGTTGAGAATTAAGCCCGAATTTTACGTTTTAAACTAAGGTTAGGTAAGGGTTAAAAAGTGTGCACTTTTGGGCTTAATCTCCAATTAGATCTAACCACGGATTTATAATGGCTTAATGCCTGAAGACAAAGTTGTTGTCTACATCGACCTTAACCTGTTTACTATTTTTATGGATTTTTATAAGGTAGTCAGATTTTCACTTATACTATTTCTAACGAATTAAATATTAATAAATCCAAAATTCAATTATTAATTCAATAAGAATTCAATTCTTAATTAATAAAAGCTTAATAAATATATTGGGCTCAATTAAATAATTCAGGGTCTTACAATGAAGCTGTCAAACATGTCAACACTCAACTCTTGCAAAACATTGAAAACCTACAAAAAGAGTTAAAGGACAAACAACAATCTTTAGAAAAATTTGTGGATGGAAAAGAAAACCTAGATGCATTGCTAGATACTAGAATGAACTTCAACAATGAAGGGTTAGATTTTGAACCTACAAACAAAAGTTCAATTGGGTTAAAAATTGTCACATTTGTTTCATCTTCCGAAGCTTCCACCTCAAACACAACTCCCACACATGCAAAACCAGCAAAAATAAAAGAAGAAAGGAAAAGAAAAGGTTGAAGAAGAAGCCACTGAAATCCCCAAAAAGATTGCTCAAAAGCCTAAGAAAAGTCAACCTTCCCCACAACACAGGTCGACACCACATTGGCCATCAAACATTCATACCGCTAAACGATTTCACATAGGTCGACACTGCCATAGGTTGACACCACCATATTTTTGAGGCAATTGTAATTTCTGTATGCATCAATCTCATAGGTGGCAAAACAATCATTTTCAACCCAAAACCAACCAACCGCCTCAATGGCTTAAGAAGCAAACTTCATCAAACTTCCACAAACTCCAACCAAGAGCCTCCAAACAGAAAATGAATGTCAAGATTAAAAAGAAAAATCAAATCCCTACTCTAAGCAAACAAAACATGAATGTTAAGAAGGTTTGGATTCCAAAAGAAATGGTTTCATATTTTGAAAATTTGAAAAGTTTGATGGGACCCAAATTTGGTTGGGTTCCAAACACCATTGCTTACTTGCTTGTGCAGGAATGTCTTGCAGCTATGCATAACAGGTGGTACCTTGATAGCGGCTGTTCAAGACACATGACTGGAGACAAATCGAAATTTTGTCACTTGGAGGAAAAGGAAGGAGGATACGTCACATTTGGAGGGAACAACAAGGGAAAAATCATTGGAATAGGTAATGAAGGTAAGAATCTCTCCAACTCTATTTGTAACGTGCTACTAGTTGAAGGTTTGAAATACAACCTGCTTAGTATAAGTCAATTGTGTGATAAGGGTCACAAAGTATTGTTTGACTCTCATGAATGTAGAATTCTTGAACCAAAATCTGACAAGGTAAAAATTTCTGGTAAGAGAGTCAACAATATTTACATGATTGACTTAGATGATCCTTCTCATTTAAACCTTTATCTTGCTGCACCAAAATCTGAGCTTGCATGGATATGGCATCGTAGACTAGGATATGCTAGCTACAATGTCGTACATAAACTCTTGAAGCATTCAATAGTGAAAGGTCTGCCTGAACTATCTTTTAAACAAGAAAACAAATTGTGTGATGCATGTGCCCTAGGCAAACAAACAAGAAAATCCTTCAAGGGAAGATCTGAAAATACATCATCCAAACCACTTAAGCTAATTCATATGGACTTGTTTGGTTTAACCAAAACTGCTAGCTTAAGTGGTAGAAAATATGGATACGTCTTGGTGGATGACTTTTCTAGGTTCACATGGGTTTTCTTTCTTACACATAAAAAATATGCTTTTGATGAGTTTCAGGCACTCTACATGAAGATAAAGCAGGATGGTGAGTTTAAAATTTCTAAGATTCAATCTGATCACGGTGGTGAATTTGAAAATGCTGAATTCTATAATCTTTGCAGGGCTAAAGGCATTTCACACCGATTTTCTTCATCAAGAACTCCAGAGCAAAACGGTGTAGTTGAAAGGAGGAACCGAACACTTATAGAGATGGCAAGAATAATGCTTGCCGAACGGCAACTCCCAAGGAAATTTTAGGTTGAGATGGTAAACTCGGCATGTTATATTATCAACCGCTCTATGGTAAGGCCACACACCAAAAAGACTCCTTATGAGTTGCTAAAAGGTAAAAAACCCTCTCTCTCACATATGAAAGTGTTTGGGTCAAAATGCTTCATCCACAACAATGATAAAGAGACTTAGATAAATTCGAGCCCAAGAGCGATGAAGGTATATTCCTTGGATATTCTGATAGATCTAGGGATTATAGAATTTATAACATTAAGAGTCAAACTGTGGAAGAATCACCCCATGTTTCCTTTGATGAATATCATGATGATTCTAACAATGATAACTCTTACAGGAAAAACGATGAAGATGGGGAATTCCTAAGCATGAAGGACAAGAGTGATTCTCCACAAGAAGAAACAAAAGAAGATGGTGACCGATCTGAATCAAGCAATGCAAGGAATCAAGCTCCAAGAGAAGGTAATGATTCTACAAACATTAGAATTCTTAAGGATCATCCTTTAGAAAATGTCATTGGTAGCTTGAATGACCCACCTAGAATAAGGTCACATTTTAAAATTAGGGAAGAATTAGATCAACTTGCTCTTGTCTCTCAGCTTGAACCCAAAAATATTGATGAAGCATTAAAGGATGAAAACTGGATAAATTCAATGCAAGACGAGTTAAACCAGTTTGAGAGAAATAAAGTTTGGCATCTTGTTCCTAGACCTTCATCACAATCTGTCATTGGCACTAAATGAGTTTTTAGGAACAAACTAAGTGAGGATGATAAGATAATAAGAAACAAGACAAGATTGGTGGCTCAAGGATATAATCAAGAGTTTGGGGTAGATTTTGATGAATCTTATGCCCCAGTTGCTAGACTTGAAGCCATTAGAATTTTACTTGCCTTTACATGCTCCCTTAGAATAAAGCTGTACCAAATGGATGTGAAAAGTACTTTCTTGAATGGCTTGATCAAAGAAGAAGTCTATGTTGAGCAGCCCCCTGGCTTTGAAAATTCTAACCATGCAGATTTTGTATACAAGCTAGACAGGGCACTTTATGGACTTAAGCAAGCACCAAGAGCTTGGTATGAGAGACTAAGCACGTTCCTCATTGAAAAAGGGTACACACGAGGTAAGGTAGATCAAACACTTTTCACCAAGAAGCAAGGTAAGAATATCTTGATTGTTCAAATTTATGTTGATGATATTGTGTTTGGTTCTACTAAATCTAAAATGTGTGAGGAATTTGCTAACCTCGTGACTAGCGAATTTGAGATGAGCCTAATGGGAGAACTCCAATTCTTTCTCGGTTTGCAGGATAACCAAGGACAAGATGGTTGCTTCATAAGTCAAGCCAAATACATCAAGGAGCTACTGAAAAGATTTGACATGACGAACAGCAAAATCATTGCAACTCCTATGAGCACCACAACATCACTGGATTCGGATGAAAATGGTAAAGTAGTGGATGCAAAGATCTATAGAGGTATGATCGGCTCTTTGCTTTACTTGACTGCATCCCGACCAGATATCCAGTTTAGTGTATGCCTTTGTGCTAGATTTCAAACTAGTCCTAGAAAATCCCACTTGACTGTCGTCAAACGTATCCTTAGATATCTTGCCGGCACTCAAGATTTGGGATTGTGGTATCCGTCATCATGTGACTTATCTCTTATATCTTATTCTGATGCGGACTACGCTGGCTGCAAGCTGGATCGTAAGAGTACTAGTGGCTATTTCCAGTTTTTAGGCGGGTGTTTAGTTTCTTGGGCCTCCAAGAAACAACACTCGGTTGCCCTTTCAACCGCAGAGGTAGAATATGTTGCTGCGGGGAGCTGTGGCACCCAAGTATTATGGATTAAACACCAACTCCAAGACTACCTAGTGGATCTTGGTTGTGTCCCGATTCTGTGTGATAACACTAGTGCTATCAACCTTGTAAAAAATCCAGTCCAGCACTCAAGGACTAAGCATATTGAGATTAGGCATCACTTCATTAGAGAAGAGGTCGTTAAGAAAAATTTTGAACTGCATTTTGTTGATACTCTAAATCAAATTACTGATATTTTCACCAAGCCCTTGTGTAATGACAGGTTTTCAACACTCAGAAGGGAGCTTGGTCTTTGCCGACCTTAGTCCAATAAAAATTGAAATGATGACTTTATTCAATTTAGTTATGTGTTTTTACAGATTGGTGTCCATGCATTGTTTATATGTAAATATGTCATTTTGCATATGGTGTAGCATTGCATGTAGTCATGATGCATAATAAAATTGAATTCATGTTCATAATGTATTGCATGATTTGTGTAGCATCCTTCTTGCATGGCCATGGTATATTAAATGTTGATATATGGAAAGACAGGTTATGCTTGCCTAGAAGCACTCAATATGCGTGAGGTTTCACCTCCGCCAAGTACCATGCGTCACTGTTGCATATAGGCCATATAGTAAGGGGGAGTTGTCTCTTTGCAGCATTCATGCATATGTTTCATCTTCATTCTGTTACATTTAATAAGTGTACAACTATGTGTTGGGTCATGCATTTCATGTCTGCCAAATTCATGTTTGATCAGGTCAACCCCTGCATGGTTCTAGTCAACCTCTCCTTGACATTTGTCATTCCACTTGATTGCAAGCATAACTCCTTGAGTGCATTCATTGCATATCCTTAGGGGGAGTCATGCTGCTATTCTTACTCTCTTACAATCTGAACTTCATGGCTTATAGTCTGAATATGAGATCATGAGATCGACAGAACTATGGCATAAGAGCTTTCTATTATATGCCCTGATGATTGTCCATCCAATGAAAATAGTTCAGATTTAATGATTTCCTTGAAGTTCAAAAATATTTATTTTGAAATCATCTATGTTTAGTGGTTTTAATAGACCTTAACTAGAGATTACATATTGTGCTTTGCATGACTATCCTGATATCTGAAAATTCAAAATTCATGACCATCTTGGTGATACACTCAGGCTTAGTATTGTTCTTAAACATCTTGATGAGCTAGAATTCTTGGAAATCCATTTAACAGAGCAATGATATTGTTGCACGGAGAAATGTGTCACGTCATCAAATCAAGTGACGAATGATATGTCATGATGTGTCCCTGTTATCTCTGTCTTAATTATATTTAGACTCTAGGCAGAGCACTGGCATAATTGCTGAGAAATATATCTTCTCATCACAGAAATGAGATTGGATATGTTATGACGTGACTTTGCTATCTCTGTTCATTCTGAAGCATAACTGTCAGTCTTGCCAACTACCTAGGGATACTGGCGTCTAAACAACGTGTATTCTTACGGCTAGAAGATATGTACTAGACTTGATTGCTCGTAAAATATGAGTCATATGCCTTCAAATTCAAAAGATATTGCAAATCAAATTTGTTGAACTCATAAAATTCCATGCTTTAGTCATGATTGTTTAGCCTCAATACTAGTTTTTGTGTTATTCCCTTTGTAGTTATTGAATATGGATATATAAGACAAGGGAAGATTAAACATTGCCATGATATGCACCTTTGGTTCATTTCTATTAAATATTGGATGTAGCTACTTTTCAAACTCTGTTGATGATCTCGGATTTCATTAGCTTTGAACCATATATGTTGCTCGCGGTATGTTTCAGGTTTGCATATAATGGCTTGCTTTCCACTCCTTTAAGAACTGGTCTCACCGACATTTGTCGCTTCTCTCACTTATCCCTTTTTTTGCTGCTATCAAAGGGGGAGAATATTTTATTGTGAGTCGTCCTTTGCTTTGTGAGTTGTCATTGGGGGATGAGTGAATTATGTACGGGGAAGAGTCCAAGGGGGAGAATCATTTGTGCGCTTTGTGTATCTTATATGTGTATGTGCTGGGGTTTGCATAATTGCATAGCATTCATATCTGCATTCATAATTGCATTAACATACTATTACTATCATGGATCCTGAGCTGCATATGTTGCATTTGTTATAACTTTTGCCATTTTGGATATTACTGTCACATAATGACTCACAGTGTTGCCATCATCAAAAAGGGGGAGAATGTTGTGCCCATGTGATCATTTGTGTCTTCCTGTGGTTTGGGTCATTCGACATCATCTTGTGGTCATTTGAGTTATTGGATATTCTTGGTTTTGATAATAGCAAAACACTATAAGTCATTATTGTTTTAACTCTCATATGACTGACATACGTGATGTTTTGTTCATGACAGATATGCCAATGAATTGCCAAGGAATGAAGTGTAGATGGCAAATGTAAAAGCTCAATGTTGCGCCCTCGCACGCGGATCGACCTGCGCGGTCAGGTCGCGGGGATCGACCTGCCCGGCCAGGTCGCGGGGGTCAAGGGGGCAGCGCCCCTTACGGGGGTTTCCGGGGGCGGAGCCCCCAGAACAAAATTTTGATTATAGGAGCGATATAATAAACAGAAATCTTCAAGACTATCAAGGGTGATGCCACAGACATGAACGGGCTGCTAAAGGAGTCAAGCGATAGAGCTAAAGTAGTTAACGGACCGACCCGGGAAAGCCCGGGGTCTGCCCAGCTGGCGGTCGACCGCCAGCACAGGGGCGGTCGACAGCCCCAGCCAGCAACCCCCAGATTGCAACTCTTTCAGTAGCGGTCGACCGCCAGCCCAGTAGCGGTCTATCGAAATTTTCAGGAACTGCCCGTTTGTAGGTTTCTCAGTAGCGGTCGACCGCCAGCCCCGAGCCTTCAATGTTAACTTTGTTTTCCACTTCGAGAAGAGCCCCTTTCCTTGTATTTGTTTAACCCCAAAGGCACCTAATCTTCCATAGATTGTGGATCTGGTCTGGGGGATGTCTAAGGACCATTCAAAGGTTATAAAACACATGCAAGAGGGTTAGAAACCCTAGTTGATCATTTGTGAATCCAAGGGAGATCAAAGGAGGCTACAAGGGTGAGAGGAGTTCGAGTACTGTAGCCGTGAACAGTATTCCGGGAAGAAGTTCTTCATCAAATCCTCAAGTGATTCAAGCTACTTGAAGAGGAGATCAAGCCCAAGCCAAGAGAAGATAAAGCTGCATCCTTCATCCTCTCCATCATCTCAAGGGTGATCTAAACTGCATCCTCAAACCTCTTCATCAACTCAAGAAGATCAAAAGGAAGATCCAAGCTACATTTATAGTCTTCCTCATCAATTAGAAAAGATTCAAGGAAGATCATCTCTCAAGGAAGAAGACACCATCGAAGCATCAGATTCAAGCTCCTACAACTCAAACAAGATCTTTCTACTTTGAGCATATTCTATATCTTGTTTGAGTGATTTCGTATTTGTTCTCTTTTCATTTCTTTCAAACATTTGAAACTGAAGATCGTCCCTACTGGTGGTTAGTAGGAAGGCAATCGGAAGTTGTTCGATTTGCGGCATTGATGTCCCTGCCGGCGGTTAGTAGGAAGGTAATCGGTGGACTTTCCGATTTGCGGTTCAGTGCGTGGCACTAGTGGAGCCTCACTGGATTTGGTGAGGGGTGGACGTAGGATTGGGGATTCAGTCCGAACCACCTTAAAATCCTTTGTTTTGTGGTTTGTTTATGTGATTGCTTCGTTCTAGATGCATGCTTAGGTTTAATCTCTATATTGCGTAATCATCTTGCTAAGCAAATCGTTGTATCCTTCATTAAGTTAGTTATATTCTGCTGTAATTTATTTTATCTAGCTTTATAGAGGGTTGCATTGCAAAAAGAGGGGCAGATCTATTCACCCCTCCCCCTAGATCCGCTGTCCACTACTCAACAAAAATAATAAATAATAATAATTCAAACAATGATAAAATGATGAAATCTACTCCGCAGCCTTGTCTCTCCTCGGGACCTGGTGTAAAGGGAATATTAATGCCGCCCCTCCAGGTCGTACTCGGACCTTGGGGACCACCTGATAAGTGTGCATTTGTAGGAGTTAATTTAAGATATAAATACTTTTTATGAGCTTTAATATTAATAATTATGCACTTATCACACTTAATATCCATTTTCGATCAAAATGCTTAGTTGATGAAATTAATTATGATTTAAGAAATAAATATGTTATTTTACAAAAGTCCATAAGTCTACGCAAGAATGGGCCAAATATCATGAAGCATGAAAAGAAAAATAAATAAAAATAAATCAAAATCAAAATCAAAACATTAATACCTCTATATAAATATTATGAGATGCATCTAATATATATATCCCCTTATATAATATATATATATATATATATATACATTCATATAATATATATATATATATATGTATTCTTCGGGATATCTATATACATATATTATCTATAATATATCCATATATTCATATATTCATATAATATATACTTAATATATATATACACACCTATATATAGATATATATCTTCATAATATATAATATATAATATATCCCCACCCCTTAATATAATATATATACATATTCACTTATACATAATACATAATATATGCAAAGTGATCTTCATAATATATGTGTATATGCATATGCAGGAGGGCTTCGGGCTCAGTAAGAGGACATAAGATATATATGTCCAACACATTCACATACATTATATATAGAATGGTTTTGTGCAACATCTTCACATAAAATATATATATTATATATTATATATAGGTTGGCAGGTTGCTTAGGAGGGCATAGCCGATGGGTATCTTCAACGACAACATAGTAGACAATGCAGGCCAAGCAGCCTTCTTCACGTGGCCATGGGGCCAGCACATCCAGGTGGTTTCTCCACCAAGCACACAACGCAAGTTGATGGAGGGCGTGGTGTCTTCATGCTTCGGCAGGGCCCATGCGCTACATGCAATCCACATGCAGGGTCTTCGACGCAGCAGAGGCGGGTCGATGGGCTCCTTTGCATGGTGGGCTTGAGCAGCTGCCAGGCATGTGAGCGTATGCTCACGAGGGGCACGGTCGGCAAGGCGGCCAAGCCACATTCTTTCTCTTGGGCGGGCCAAGGCGGCCAGGCGCAGTCGACGGGGCTCACGCGTAGTCAACCTAGAGGTTTCACATGAGTGGTTTTTGGCTTCCCAACACGGGCCGATGTTGCATGCGCTGGCGGGTCTTCACACTGAGCATACGGTTTCACACGGCAAGGCAAAGAGCAGTCGGAAGAACAGAGAGACAGAGGCCTATGTTCAAAGGCCTATAAAAGGGGGTTGGGAATGGTTTAAGGAAAAAAAATAAGCTTTATAATACCATTTTTAGTTCTTTTGTTCTTGTGAGAGCGTTTGAGTTGTTGTTATTGAAGAAGTAAAGAGAGAGAGAGGGGCAAGAGGCCCCTTTATATAACAATTTCTTTCACTCTTGTTATCAATTTAAATTATTAAAAGCTTTGGATTTTGTAAGTTTAAGTGGTTGTTATTGTAAGTTCTTAAGATTTTAGCCATTGCTTAGCAATTTACATGCTTTTATGATCTTCATTAAAATTTATTATCTTCTTCAAAGTTGTTCATCTTTCAATTCTCTACATTTTCTCTTTCTACCATTTCCTATAATTCCTCTCCATTTTCAAGTTCTTATATGATTTTCTAAGTTCTATCCTGATAGATTACTGTTCATCCGAGTTGATACCTTATTTTGTTCCTCCATTTTGAAGCCCTTCCAATCCTCTTTTCATTCTGAGTTCTTCATGAATGTTGTTCCTATTTTATAGATATAGATTTTTTTCTTCTATCACTTCCTCTAACTCTTCTTCATTTTTAAGTTATTTTTATTTTTTCATGGTTATATCTTTTACGAGTTTACTGTTCATCCGCGCCGATAGATGTCAGTGTTTCATATTTTTTACTATCTTCCTCTTATTTTATGTCTCTACACTCTTCATTAAACTTTTTACTAACCCTCCGATCTTCAATTTTTTCTTATATCACTTCTTCTAATTTTGTATGGTTTTAGATTTATTTCTATTCCTAACTCACCTTATTTTTATTATAATTTTCTATGTGTTCTTCTATAAATTCCACCCCTTCTAAATTACATTCAAATCTCTCTAAGGCGGTTTCAATTCAATTCTCCTAATTTTTAAACTTAAAAACTCAAGGTTTTTAACTTTCAAATCTACTTCTCCCTGTGGATTCGACTCTGTCTCACCACTTAACTATTCTATTTATTTAATTTATAGGCCGGATGTTTTAATTTGGTAGCGAGGCGTATTAATGACGTGCGTTTTCCCGCCATCAATTTTGGTGTCGTTGCCGGGGAGGTTTAAATTTGAAGTTGATAACTTTGTGCTTTCTTATATATATATATATATATTAGTGCTCACTCTTATTTTTACAGAAAAATAAAAGGATCAACAAAAGCACAAAAAAATAGAAAATTATGAAAATGTCAAAAAATGTTGTCTCCCCGAGGTAAGTCTTCTTTATCTTCTACTCTTGTTATTTTTTATTTACCAAATAAAGAACGAGGGAATCCGATTAAGGTTAGTATTCTTACCCTCTTTCTATAAATTTAGTTTCTTTATTTTTACTTTCAATATGTAATTAGTTTTCATACTTAGAAATGTTCTTAAAAAACAAAAAAATAGAAGAAATAAAATTATGTTGGATTAACTCAGTACACTAAAAAAAATAGAAAAATAAAAATACAAAAAAAGGCATAACTTGGGCTCACTATCAGCTTTGAAACTGGTGTCTAAGGCTAGAGGTCAACGACAAACGCTATAAGCGGGAAAGTGGTTACTTAATTAGGACCTTGTGAAAGTAAGGGGAGCCTCCCACTTCCCCACCTATTACCTGGCCGGCGGACAAGTTTGATGGTGAATCTAAGTTGGACATTGTTTGATAATTTATTTGCCTAAAAAAATCAAAAAAAAAAGAAGAAAACATAAAATATACAAAAAAATGGTGAGAGCATAAATTTTCATCTATGGATTGGGCACACCAATTAGACAGGTTTGACCAATTGGCTCATAAATTTGATCAATTTCTAGCCATGGATCAAGACCCCTTCATATCACCTAGTCACCATGATAATGATCACATGTGGACTAACCCGGCCCATTATGAAGATGCTTGCCCAAACCAAATCTCATTTCTCACCTAAAAGAGCCCGAACTCTTATGAAAATACATACTCATGGTCGGCCCAAAATGAGATCCCGTCACCTATGATATCCGAGTTTCCATCATTTACCCAAAACCAGGCTCCAACCACTCATTTCTTCCAAGGGGGCCATGATCTACCTTTCATCCCGGAGCAAGCTCAATATGATCAACAATTTTTTTAGCCCGATTATGAATCACCTTCAGATACTTATAACTCTAGCTGGGAAGATCATTCAAAAATCTCTTGGATGGACCAAGCAAGACAAACCCAAATGTCTCCAGAGCTCTCCACACCTTTTTCTGACCCATGTCCACACAACTTTAATTCTGGTTGGAGAGATCAATATGATTCTTCTTGGGAGGCTTATCAGGATCAATCCCAAAGTCCCCAAGAACAAGATTTTCCAAATTGGGCTCCATACCCAAATGATTCTTACGATCAACCCTATTTGTTTGATCAATTGACACGACTCTTCCAAACTCAACAACAAGCCTTCCAAGAACAACTGCAAAACTTTGAGGCTCAATTGAGTAGGGTTACTAAAAATATCATAGAAACGGAAGTGGATCCAATGTCTAACAACTCCACCACAAGTCTCGAGGACCAACTTCCTGCATTTGATGACAATAAAAGTCCATATGATCAATCTATGATTCCCCAGTCTAACACTGATATCCATTTTGATCTTGAGAGGATAATGGTGGAATTTTATGATGAGGACTTAAAGGAAGAGCAGCCTAAGAATTGTGAATAGGATTATGATGAATCTGATGATCTTGAGTCGGGGGAAGAAGAAGAGGAAGAGGATTTGCCAGTCAATGATAAAATTCCATTACTTGTCCTTCCTGAAACGGATGAGTCCTTATTCCAAGTGAATGGCAAAGAAAATGTGAGTGTGGAGAGAGAATTGAGTGTATACATAAACCATTCTTCTTCAGTAATTGAGAAACCCAGTACTCCAATTGAAATTTACTCTAGTCGGGCAGCTCATGATTTAGGGGAGGTTGTAGATCTGTTACCCATCCCTGACCTTGGTGAATCTACAATCATTCCAAATATTCTATCACTCGCCAACTGGTCGGATCCAACAGACTCTTATGAGCATCCATGTGTTAAGGAGCAAACTTATTTCATTCATAATCCTCCGTATCTTCTTGAAACTGGCCATGTGGTGGACTCCCCAAAAAATTATAACACTCTCATCCTCTCTCACCTGAACGATACGCAAGTAACTCTTAAGAGTGAGGATGAAGAAGAAAAGCTATGGGAAATTAAGGTCCGCATTGATGTGCTTAATACTTATAAAGACCTTCAAAATACAGAGTAATATTTTGTAATTGAAGATATGATAATTCCTCCACCATTCTTTGACCGAGATGGTCTGTCCAGATTCCTAGACGCACCTTGGCATGCTTCTAGCCCACCTTTATCGAGGCATACTCTTTTCCTCCAATGGTCCAAGGGCTGAAATTTATCGAAGGATAAGATCACTTGGTGGCTCATTCTGAATGCCACCCGTTGGTTAGTGAACTGTAATTCGTCTGGCTGACGACGTTAAATGTAGCGCTTTTCGGGAGGCAACCCAAACTTTTTATGATTTCTGTGTGCGAATAAATGGCTTTTTGGGAGGCAACCCAAGTTTTTATTATGATTTTGTGTTTATTCTGTAGGTTTGAATAAAGGATAAGTTGGGGGGAGAGAGCTGCTTGCTTCCTCTGTTGCTCCGATTTTTAAAGTCAAGTGATGCCTCTCATTCCAGCAAGGATGCCCGTCGAAGTTCACTTCCATCAGGTTGTCCCGTTCCTTCACAAATTTTATGTCGACATTGTTCATTATTCCATTTTGTTCATGCCATTGAGGACAATGTCATTTAAGTTGGGGGGACGGAACTCATGTTATCTTATACAACCTTATTTTCCCTATTTCTTTTTTTTACCTCAATTGTGTTTCATGATTTATGCTTCCACTGATAGTGCTTCTGGAATAAAAAATATTGGGATAAGGATGATGGAAGATTATTTAATCTAGCCATGGCTAACTGATATAAGAATCTTGTTAAAGTTCATGTGCACTTTAGAAAAAGGAAAATCACTTTGCACGCAAATGAAACAAGCAGGATAAGCCTTCTGCTATTTTGGGTATATTGCCTGATATTCTGCACTTTTTGAGGAAGAGATCTTTTATAAGTTTTCTGCCATGTTATCTATTAAAAAAAAATTTGAGAAAAATACCAAGAAAAATGCTCCGATTCTGAGTAACCGGGCCTACTTCACCTAAGACATGTTGAGGTTCGCGTCAAAAGAAAAAGGGAACCTTGATCTGAGTAACCGGGCCTACTTCACCTAAGACGTGTTGAGGTTCGCGTAAAACAGTGAAGGGTAGTGCAGCATCATGTGTGTAGAGAAAAAAAAAGAGAGATCCCAAAAGAGACATAGTAATAAGGCAGACAAAAAGCTATTATGCTGAATACTCTGTTTAAGAAGTGCAGGATTGAAAGGTACTTGTTCGGAATAGCAAATGGGGGATGCAATTATCTTCACTGTAGACTTAGCATTACACATGCACAAGTGCTATTGACCTTTAAGTAGAATCTTGATCATATACCTTAATTTCTTACATAAAGCTAGTGTGTGTTAATGATTCCAAATTCTTAATCCTTAGTTGACTCTATGAAAGATGCTCTGGAAATGAGGAATGAATATTTTAAACACTTGTTGGTCCTTAATTTCAAATTGTTTGCATTGCTAAGGGACTAGCAATGAGTAAGTTGGGGGTGTGATAAGTGTGCATTTGTAGGAGTTAATTTATGATATACACACTTTTTGTGAGCTTTAATATTAATAATTATGCACGTATCACACTTAATATCCATTTTCGATCAAAATACTTAGTTGATGAAATTAATTATGATTTAAGTAATAAATATGTTATTTTGTAGAACTCCACAAGTCTACGCAAGAATGGGCCAAATATCATGAAGCATGAAAAGAAAAAGAAATAAAAATAAATAAAAATCAAAATCAAAACATTAATACCTCTATATAAATATTATGAGATTCATCTAATATATATATATCCCCTTATATAATATATATATATATATATACATTCATATAATATATATATATATATATATATATATATATATATTCTTCCGGATATCTATATACATATATTATCTATCATGTATCCATATATTCATATAATATATTCTTAATATATATATACCCACCTATATATAGATATATATCTTCATAATATATAATATATCCCCACCCCTTAATATAATATATATACATATTCACTTATACATAATACATAATATATGCAAAGTGGTCTTCATAATATATGTGTATATGTATATGTAGGAGGGCTTCGGGATAAGTAGGAGGACATAAGATATATATGTCCAACACATTCACATACATTATGTATAGAATGGTTTTGTGCAACGTCTTCACATAAAATATATATATAATATATTATATATAGGTTGGCATGTTGCTTAGGAGGACATAGCCGATGGGTATCTTCAAAGACAACATGGTAGATAATGCAGGCCAAGCGGCCTTCTTCACGTGGCCATGGGGCCAGCACATCCAGGTGGTTTCTCCACCAAGTACACAACGCAAGTTGATGGAGGGCGTGGGGTCTTCATGCTTCGGCAGGGCCCATGCGCTACATGCAATCCACATGCAGGGTCTTCGACCCAGCAGAGGCGGGTCGATGGGCTCCTTTGCATGGTGGGCTTGAGCAGCTGCCAGGCATGTGAGCGCGTGCTCACGAGGGGCACGGTCGGCAAGGCGGCCAAGCCGCATTCTTTCTCCTGGGCGGGCCAAGGCGGTCAGGTGCAGTCGACGGGGCTCACGCGTAGTCAACCTGGAGGTTTCACATGAGCGGTTTTTGGCTTCCCAATGCGGGCCGACGTTGCATGCGCTGGCGGGTCTTCACACTGAGCATACGGTTTCACACGGCAAGGCAAAGAGCAGTCGGAAGAACAGAGAGACAGAGGCCTATGTTCAAAGGCCTATAAAAGGGGGTTGGGAATGGTTTAACGAAAAAAAATAAGCTTTGTAATACCATTTTTAGTTCTTGTGTTCTTGTGAGAGCGTTTGAGTTGTTGTTATTGAAGAAGTAAGGAGAGAGAGAGGGGCAGGAGGCCCCTTCATGTAACAATTTCTTTTACTCTTATTATCCATTTAAATTATTAAAAGCTTTGGATTTTGTAAGTTTAAGTGGTTGTTATTGTAAGTTCTTAAGATTTTAGCCATTGCTTAGCAATTTACATGCTTTTATGATCTTCATTTAAATTTATCATCTTCTTCAAAGTTGTTCATCTTTCAATTCTCTACATTTTCTCTTTCTACCATTTTCTCTAATTCCTCTTCATTTTCAAGTTATTATATATTTTTCTAAGTTCTATCCTGATAGATTACTGTTCATCCGAGTTGATACCTTATTTTGTTCCTCCATTTGAAAGCCCTTCCAATCCTCTTTTCTTTCTGAGTTCTTCATGAACGTTGTTCCTCACTTATAGAACCAGATTTTCTTCTTCTATCACTTCCTCTAATTCTTCTTCGTCTTTAAGTTATTTTTATTTTTTTATGGTTCTATCTTTTACGAGTTTACAGTTCATCCGCGCCAATAGATGTCAGGGTTTCATATTTTTCACTATCTTTCTCTCATTTTCTGTCTCTACACTCTTCATTAAACTTTTTACTAACCCTCCGATCTTTAATTTTATCTTCTATCACTTCTTCTAATTTTTTCTGGTTTTAGATTTATTTCTATTTCTAACTCACCTTATTTTCATTATAATTTTCTATGTGTTCTTCTATCAATTCCACCCCTTCTAAATTGCATCCAAATCTCTCTAAGGCGGTTTCAATTCAATTCTCTTAATTTTTAAACTTAAAAACTCAAGGTTTTCAACTTTCAAATCTACTTCTCCCTGTGGATTCAACTCGTTCTCACCACTTAACTATTCTATTTATTTAATTTATAGGCCGGATGTTATAATTTGGTAGCGGGGCGTATTAACGACGTGCGTTTACCCGCCATCAATTTTGGCGCCGTTGCTGGGGAGGTTTAAATTTGAAGTTGATAACTTTGTGCTTTCTTTTATATATATATTGGTGCTCACTCTTATTTTTACAGAAAAATAAAAGGATCAACAAAAGCATAAAAAAATAGAAAATTTTAAAAATGTCAAAAAATATTGTCTCCCCGTGGTAAGTCTTCTTTATCTTCTACTCTTGTTATTTTTTATTTATCAAATAAAGAACGAGGGAATGCGATTAAGGTTAGTATTCTTACCCTCTTTTTATAGATTTAATTTCTTTAATTTTACTTTCAATATGTAATTAGTTTTCAGACTTAGAAATGTTCTTAAAAAATAAAAAAATAGAAGAAATAAAAAATATGGTGGATTAACTCAGTTCACTAAAAAAATAGAAATATAAAAATATAAAAAAAAGTATAACTTGGGCTCACTATCATCTTTGAAACTGGTGTCTAAGGCTAGAGGTCAACGACAAACGCTATAAGCGGGAAAGTGGTTACTTAATTAGGACCTTGTGAAAGCAAGGGGAGCCTCCCACTTCCCCACCTGTTACCTGGCCGGTGGACAAGTTTGATGGTGAATCTAAGTTGGACTTTGTTTGAGAATTTATTTGCCTAAAAAAATCAAAAAAAAAAAGAAAAAAAACATAAAATATACAAAAAAAAATGGTGAGAACATAAATTTTCATCTATGGATTGGGCACACCAATTAGACAAGTTTGACTAATTGGCTCATAAATTTGATCAATTTCTAGCCATGGATCAAGACCCCTTCATATCACCTAGTCACCATGATAATGATCACATGTAGGCTAACCCGGCCCATTATGAAGGTGGTTGCCCAAACCAAATCTCATTTCTCCCCCAAAAGAGCCCGAACTCTTATGAAAATACATACTCATGGTCGGCCCAAAATGAGATCCCGTCACCTATGATATCCGAGTTTCCATCATTTACCCAAAACTAGGCTCCAACCACTCATTTCTTCTAAGGGGGCCATGATCTACCTTTCATCCTAGAGCAAGCTCAATATGATCAACAATTTTTTTAGCCCGATTATGAATCACCTTCAGATACTTATAACTCTAACTGGGAAGATCATTCAAAAATCTCTTGGATGGACCAAGCAAGACAAACCCAAATGTCTCCAGAGCTCTCCACACATTTTTCTGACCCATGTCCACACAACTTTAATTCTGGTTGGAGAGATCAATATGATTCTTCTTGAGAGGCTTATCAGGATCAATCCCAAAGTCCCCAAGAACAAGATTTTTCAAATTGAGCTTCATACCCAAATGATTCTTACGATCAACCATATTTGTTTGATCAATTGACATGGCTCTTCCAAACTCAACAATAAGCCTTCCAGGAACAACTGTAAAACTTTGAGGCTCAATTGAGTAGGGTTACTAAAAATATCATAGAAACGGAAGTGAATCCAATGTCTAGCAACTCTACCACAAGTCTCGAGGACCAACTTCTTGCATTTGATGACAAAAAAGTCCATATGATCAATCTATGATTCCCCAGTCTAACATTGATATCCCTTTTGATCTTGAGAGGATAATGGTGGAATTTTATGATGAGGACTTAAAGGAAGAGCAGCCTAAGAATTGTGAAGAGGATTATGATGAATCTGATGATCTTGAGTCGGGGGGAGAAGAAGAGGAAGAGGATTTGCCAGTCAATGATAAAATTCCATTACTTGCCCTTCCTAAAACGGATGAGTCCTTATTCCAAGTGAATGGCGAAGAAAATGTGAGTGTGGAGAGAGAATTGAGTGTATACATAAACCATTCTTCTTCGGTAATTGAGGAACCCAGTACTCCAATTGAAATTTACTCTAGTCGGGCAGCTCATGATTTAGGGTAGGTTGTAGATCTGTTACCCATTTTCTGACCTTGGTGAATCTACAATCATTCCAAATATTCTGCCACTCGCCAACTTGTCGGATCCAGCAGACTCTTATGAGCATCCATGTGTTAAGGAGCAAACTTATTTCATTCATAATCCCTCGTATCTTCTTGAAACTGGCCATGTGGTGGACTCCCCAAAAATTTATAACACTCTCATCCTCTCTAACCTGAACGATACGCAAGTAACTCTTAAGAGTGAGGATGAAGAAGAAAAGCTATGGGAAATTAAGGTCCGCATTGATGTGCTTAATACTTATAAAGACCTTCAAAATACAGAGGAATATTTTGTAATTGAAGATATGATAATTCCTCCACCATTCTTTGACCGAGAGGGTCCGTCCAGATTCCTAGACCTACATTGGCATGCTTCTAGCCCACATTTATCGAGGCATACTCTTTTCCTCCAATGGTCCAAGGGCTGAAATTTATCGAAGGATAAGATCACTTGGTGGCTCATTCTGAATGCCACCCGTTGGTTAGTGAACTGTAATTCGTCTGGCTGACGACGTTAAATGTAGCGCTTTTCGGGAGGCAACCCAAACTTTTTATGATTTCTGTGTGAATAAATGGCTTTTTGGGAGGCAACCCAAGTTTTTATTATAGTTTTATGTTTATTTTACAGGTTTGAATAAAGGATAAGTTTGGGGGGAGAGCTGCTTGCTTCCTCTGTTGCTCCGATTTTTAAAGTCAAGTGATGCCTCTCATTCCAGCAAGGATGCCCGTCGAAGTTCACTTCCATCAGGTTCTCCCGTTCCTTCACAAATTTTATGTCTACATTGTTCATTATTCCATTTTGTTCATGTCATTGAGGACAATGTCATTTAAGTTGGGGGGATGGAACTCATGTTATCTTATACAACCTTATTTTGCCTATTTCTTTTTTTGACCCCAATTGTGTTTCATGATTTATGCTTCCATTGATAGAGCTTATGGAATAAAAAATACTGGGATAAGGATGATGGAAGAATTATTTAATCTAGCTATGGCTAACTGATATAAGAATCTTGTTAAAGTTCATGTGCACTTTAGAAAAAGGAAAATCACTTTGCACGCAAATGAAACAAGCAGGATAAGCCTTATGCTATTTTGGGTATATTGCCTGATATTCTGTACTTTTTGAGGAAGAGATCTTTTATAAGCTTTCTGTCATGTTATCTATTGAAAAAAAAATTTGAGAAAAATACCATGAAAAATACTCCGATTCTGAGTAACCGAGCCTACTTCACCTAAGACGTGTTGAGGTTCGCGTCAAAAGAAAAAGGGAACCTTGATCTGAGTAACCGGGCCTACTTCACCTAAGACGTGTTGAGGTTCGCGTAAAACAGTGAAGGGTAGTGTAGCATCATGTGTGTAGAGAAAAAAAAAGAGAGATCCCAAAAGGGACATAGTAATAAGGCAGATAAAAAGTTATTATGTTGAATACTCTGTTTAAGAAGTGCAGGATTGAAAGGCACTTGTTCGGAATAGCAAATGGGGGATGTTATTATCTTCACTGTAGACTTAGCATTACACATGCACAAGTGCTATTGACCTTTAAGTAGAATCTTGATCATATACCTTAATTTCCTACATAAAACTAGTGTGTGTTAATGATTCCAAATTATTAATCCTTAGTTGACTCTATGAAAGATGCTCTGGAAATTAGACATGAATATTTTAAACTCTTGTTGGTCCTTAATTTCAAATTGTTTGCACTGCTAAGGGACTAGCAATGAGTAAGTTGGGGGGTGTGATAAGTGTGTATTTGTAGGAGTTAATTTATGATATATACACTTTTTATGAGCTTTAATATTAATTATTATGCACTTATCACACTTAATATCTATTTTCGATCAAAATGCTTAATTGATGAAATTAATTATGATTTAAGCAATAAATATGTTATTTTGCAGAACTCCACAAGTCTACGCAAGAATGGGCCAAATATCATGAAGCATGAAAAGAAAAGGAAACAAAAATAAATCAAAATCAAAATCAAAACATTAATACCTCTATATAAATATTATGAGATTCATCTAATATATATATCCCCTTATATAATATATATATATCTATATATATATTTATATATGTATTCTTCATGATATCTATATACATATATTATCTATAATATATCCATATATTCATATAATATATTCTTAATATATATACACACACCAATATATAGATATATATATCTTCATAATATATACTATTTCCCCACCCCTTAATATAATATATATACATATTCACTTATACATAATACATAATATATGCAAAGTGATCTTCATAATATATGTGTATATGCATATGCAGGAGGGCTTCGGGCTCAGTAGGAGGACATAAGATATATATGTCCAACACATTCACATACATTATATATAGAATGGTTTTGTGCAACGTCTTCACATAATATATATATATATATATTATATATTATATATAGGTTGGCAGGTTGCTTAGGAGGACATAGCCGATGGGTATCTTCAACGACAACATGGTAGACAATGCAGACCAAGCGGCCTTCTTCACTTGGCCATGGGGCCAGCACATCCAGGTGGTTTCTCCACCAAGCACACAACGCAAGTTGATGGAGGGCGTGGGGTCTTCATGATTCGGCAGGGCCCATGCGCTACATGCAATCCACGTGTAGGGTCTTCGACGCAGTAGAGGCGGGTCGATGGGCTCCTTTGCATGGTGGGCTTGAGTAGCTGCCAGGCATGTGAGCGCGTGCTCATGAGGGGCACGGTCGGCAAGGCGGCCAAGTCGCATTCTTTCTCCTGGGCGGGCCAAGGCGGTAAGGCGCAGTCAACGGGGCTCACGCGTAGTCAACCTGGAGGTTTCACGAGTGGTTTTTGGCTTCCCAACGCGGGCCGACGTTGCATGCGCTGGCGGGTCTTCACACTGCGCATACGATTTCACACGGCAAGGCAAAGAGTAGTCGGAAGAACAGAGAGACAGAGGCCTATGTTCAAAGGCCTATAAAAGGGGGTTGGGAATGGTTTAAGGAAAAAAAATAAACTTTGTAATACCATTTTTTGTTCTTTTGTTCTTCTGAGAGCGTTTGAGTTGTTGTTATTGAAGAAGCAAGGAGAAAGAGAGGGGCAGGAGGCCCCTTCATGTAACAATTTCTTTCACTCTTGTTATCCATTTAAATTATTAAAAACTTTGGATTTGTAAGTTTAAGTGGTTGTTATTGTAAGTTCTTAAGATTTTAGCCATTGCTTAGCAATTTACATGCTTTTATGATCTTCATTTAAATTTATTATCTTCTTCAAAGTTGTTCATCTTTCAATTCTCTACATTTTCTCTTTCTACCATTTCCTATAATTCCTCTCCATTTTTAAGTTATTATATATTTTTCTAAGTTCTATCCTGATAGATTACTGTTCGTACGAGTTGATATCTTATTTTGTTCCTCCATTTTGAAGCTCTTCCAATCCTCTTTTCTTTCTGAGTTCTTCATGAAAGTTGTTCCGCTCTTATAGGTCTAGATTTTGTTCTTCTATCACTTCCTCTAATACTTCTTCATTTTTATGTTATTTTTATTTTCTCATGGTTCTATCTTTTACGAGTTTACTGTTCATCCGCGCCAATAGATGTCAGTGTTTCATATTTTTTACTGTCTTCCTCTCATTTTCTATCTCTACACTCTTCATTAAACTTTTTACTAACCCTCCGATCTTCAATTTTATCTTCTATCACTTTTTCTAATTTTTTCTGGTTTTAGAGTTATTTCTATTCCTAACTCACATTATTTTCATTATAATTTTCTATGTTTTCTTCTATCAATTCCACCCCTTCTAAATTGCATCCAAATCTCTCTAAGGCGGTTTCAATTCAATTCTCTTGATTTTCAAACTTATAAACTCAAGTTTTTCAACTTTTAAATCTACTTCTCCCTGTGGATTCGACTCGATCTCACCACTTAACTATTCTATTTATTTAATTTGTGGGTCGGATGTTTTAATTTGGTAGCGGGGCGTATTAACGACGTGTATTTTTCCGCCATCACCACCCCAATATGGCCGTGATCTGACATTGCCCTGGGCCAATAGTTTGTCAAACCGGACTCATTCCCATTGTGATTTGTTTCCGCTCTTTATTGAAATTACCGTAAACTCGGCATACATTCAATCGGATTTATTTCCGTTTACATCGTACCTTCAATACGGACCTTTGTCCGAACATGAATGGTCCATGAGTGACCGACATGACCTGAAATCTCGCACCCTCGATAAGGGTTTAGAATAATTTGACCTCCCCTATCTTCTTACAATTAATGTTGATTTTCTGGCCATGAGGCCATTATTCCTGGCGATTCATCAAGGGTGTTCCCCTCTCTGAGGGGATGTAAATGACGCCGTGACCTTTATGGCACGGTGGGTTTTGGTCCCGACACGAACCACACAATCGTCTGACTGAGTCGGATCAAGCGCACCAAGGGCTCCCATGGAGCCCAAATAAATCGTCACTTCGTGACTGACACGCCCACGCACCTAAATAAGCGAATTTTAGTGCATCCACACTGCTATATAGAGAATCAGTGGCCGTCCTTTCACCAATGCGCCAAGCACTTCAGATAATCTTTCAGCTTATCCAGGGCTGTTTGGCATTCTTCACCCCAATAAAAGGGAACATCTTTCATCATTAACTTGTGAAAGGGGTGGCACCGACCCGACAAGTTGGATATAAACCGTCGGATATAAGCTAGTCAGCCTTGAAGAGATCTCAGTTTGGAGATATTCCTTGGCGGAGGTAACCCCTGTATTGCCATGATTTTTGCGGTGTCTATTTCAATTCCCCGATATTTGACAATAAAGCCCAAGAACTTGTCGCTTGACACTCCAAAGGCACACTTCATGGGGTTAATTTTCAATTCATACTGCCTGAGCCTCTGAAATATGACCCGAAGGTCTTGCAGATGGTCTTCTTTTCTTCTGGTCTTGACTGCCAGGTCCTCTATGTAGCACTCGACCTTATGGTAGAGCAGCTCATCGAAAATTTGGGTCATCGCTCGCTGGTAAGTTGCACCAGTGTTCTTCAGACCGAATGGCATTCTTTTGTAGCGGTAGATACCCTTGGGGGTTCGAAAGGTAGTGTGGACCCGGTCATGCTCCGCGATCCATATTTAATTATAACCGGATGACCCGTCCATGAATGACAAGGCCTCGTAGCCGATTGTAGCATCAATCATGACTTCTGTTATTGGCATCGGAAAGTCATCTTTAAGACATGCCTTATTCAGATCTCAGAAGTCTACACATATCCAGATCTGCCCATTCTTCTTTTTCACAGGCACAATATTGGCCAGCCATGTGGTGTATTGATTCTCTTCGATGAAACCCACATCAATAAGCTTGTCCACTTCATTGCATATTTGAGTGATGAGCTCGGGTCTCATATGCCGGGGTGGCTGCTTCACTGGCTCTGCTTCAGGATTTATGGCCAGCTCATGTTGTGAAACTGCAGGGCTAAGTCATGGCATCTCTTTGTAACTCCAGGCAAAGCAATCCCGATATTCTTACAGCAACTGGACATACAGCTTCTGCTCTTCGGAAGATATTTGAGCACTGAGGAAAGTCGGCATGGGGTCATCCTCACTTCTCAAATTGACTTTTATTAGCTCATCGACCGTGGCTTGGCCTCCGTCTTCTATTTCCGGGGGAGCCAGCAGGAGGTCAATGAAGTCTAGAACATCATCCACAAGTTCAAAAACTTCAACCTCTTCACCGTGTTGCCCCCGGACTTTGTTGGGAGCTTCTAGTTCAACCGGTGATGGCTGTGTGAGTTGTTCTGTTAGTAGACTTTTTGTTATTCCAGCTTCAGCTGATAAGTTAGCAGTCTGGAGAGGCTGACATCTGTTCATCATTGGCTTGGAGGGATGGAGTTCTGGCCTTGTAATGGGTACGGACGATCCTGACCTCATGTTGCGTCGAATTGCCGCAACCTTAGCGGAGGTGGCTTGTTCTCTTCCGGCGGGTATTTCCCGATCGGTACCAAAGGAAACTTCCTTGATTGGACAAAGGGGTGCTAATGCCGTTGCTAAAGAAGGGTTACAGGAGGAGGAGAGTCTTGTTTCTTCAGTGTCGTTGGCTTCTCTGCTGCTGGTCGTGTCAAATCTGGCTTGAAAGGCCATTTCTTCATGATAAACCTGCTCCCATCTCCTGCAAGGTGATATGGCTTCTGATTCTGGGTCTTTCAATTGAGCCGACCCAGAATGTTCAGTCTCCATCAGATATTCATCATAAGTTGCCCCCGGTGGGCTATCTTTTGTTGGGAAGAAGGTGGAAATGGTATCCACCTCATAGCACCCACTGTAATAATATTCTTCAAGGGTGAAGCCCAATCCATGGTGCTGGGAGACACACCTTAATTCTTTGTCTAGGCTGGCAGGATACCAAAGCCTTTTGAATGCTTCTTTCTCTTTGCGAGGCTGGCCAGAGGGAATGTGCTGCTTCCGGAACATCTTAGCCACTCTATCCATTGTGAATGTTGGCCCTTGAATGGGGACCAACGGGTTCTCTATATCTTCAGGGAGATGACAATCGGTATCCTCCTGTGTAGGGTGTTTTTCAACTGTATAAAATAAGCTGCTGGGGCCTTCGACTTGTGCCACCTCCAATGTCTTGAAAGGTTCAACAATGAGAGGGTCGAGGTTGGCTATTGGTTTGATGAGACCCTCAAAGATTTTGATATGGCCATGGTGCTGGTCAACCTTGGCTTCATTGGCTTCAGGGTAAACAGCAGGAGGTGCAATCCTGCCCATGTCCCTGTGACTGCGATGTGCAATACTGCTCTGGGACTCACGTATCCTGGCGGTGGTGGTGGGAACTAGTCATCACCAAAGGTTCCTTTTACCGGCTTGGCAGGAGCCTTTATCTTTAAAGCTTCTCATGGTTGATCCACATATAAGGGGGCATCTAGCAGATGGCACTCAAATACTTCAAATGGGTGGAGGTCAGCAAATATTCTCTTCTCCTTTCCATCATGATTGTACTTGATGCACTGATGCAATGTAGATGGCACCACCAGGTTTTTATGCAGCCAAGGACAGCCAAGCAACACCTTGTATGAGGTGTTGGAGTTGATAACATGGAATTGAACTTTAGTAGTGAGGTCTGCCATAGTGACGGTAAAATCTGCCACCCCGAGCGAGACTTCACATTTCTGATTGAAGCCGGCAATACGCATATCCCCGACCTTGTGCAGGTGGACGTTGAAGTAGTACTTCTGGTACACCCTGTTTGGAAGTATGTTAACAGTCGCGCCCGGGTCTATTAAAATCATGTTCAGCTGTTGGTTATTTAGTTGCCCCCTCATGTAGAAGGGTCTGTTATGGCTAGTGGTAGGCAGCAGCCTATCTTCTTCGGTGAAAGCTACATTTGTTCCTGGCAGTGTCTCAGCCAGACAAGCTTCGTATTGGGCTGGCGTATGCAAGGTAGTGATAATCGCCTACCGGGTTTCTTCACACAGGGAGAGAATTTTCCAAATATTGAATCTTGCCGGGAGCTTCTTCAGTAATTTAACCACTCGGCTTCTTGTTCGTACATTGGACAGCTTCATTTCTTCTACCCATCTCGGATTGGAAGAGCCTTGTGCTGTAGCCCCTGATGGGCTAGCTTCGTCGGGTTCTGAGTCTGCACCTTTCTGCTGGGCGTCATCCTCTTGTTGTCCCCTGTCACCCGCAGTCAGGCCGGTTCTATCTTCATCTGGAGTGCCAGAGTGTCGTTGCAGTTGCGGGAGAGTGCCCCCGGTTGCAGGGCTGGCATCCTGACACGGCTGCTTGCCCTTGGACATCTTCAAAAATTCGAGGAAGGAAGGGACACCGATGTTGCCCCCACTTTGATTATATAGCCCTGATGGAGGAGGGATTTGAACTCCCTTGACCTCTGGATGAGGTATTTTATAGGGTTGCTCCCCCCTGAAAATAATGTTGTGATTTGTGTTGAGTAGTGATCGGCGGATCTAGAGGGGAGGGGTGAATAGATTAGCCCCTTCTTTGCCCTTCTTTGCGGAAATAACAGCTAAATGAAAACTAAGAGCAGTAAGGCAAGAAATAGTTGCTAGCTAGTGAGCTAAATGCAAGAATGATGATCAATAGTGTTCCTACCAAGCATCAAGCGTCAAGCCACAATAGACAACAAACCACAGAACACAAGTTTTTAAGGTGGTTCGGTCTCTATCCAGATACCTATGTGCACCCCTCACTTCAACCAAGTGAGGCTTCACTAGTGCAAAGGCACTACCGCTGATTCACAGCTTCTAATAGAGAGAAGACTCTGTTGTGCCCCTTAGGCACAAGCATGTGCTATGTTGATTTGATGATAGCAATGTTATTTTGTTTTGATGATTGCAACACAGTGAGTGCATTATGATATTATGTTTTTTGTATGATGATGGCATGTTGATTTGAATGTATATCACTCATTATGTTCTGTCGAGAATGCATGAGATGTTTATAACTGATATATTCCGTGGAGATTGCTTGAGTGTGCTTGATTTATGGAGAATGCTTGAGTATGTTCTATCTGATCTGTTCTGTGCATGAGTGTGCTGGTTCTGTGGGTCGACCCCCTTCTCAGATGGGTCGACCCCCCTCAGATGCATTTCTGAAGTCTACACATCAGATTGCTTTGCTTCATGCATTAGTCTATACATTGTCCATCTGAGTGTCTCATGCATAGTCAACTCATATAGTCTATACAGTGGTTTAGGCTAAGTCAGTACAACGTCCAGTGTCTAGTGGTTCAGGCTAAGTTTGTACATCATCAGTCTCACTTAGCGTCTTAAGCATTTCAGGCTAAGTCTGTACACTGCAGCTCACATAACTGTTAAGTCTATACATTGCTGCATTGCTTGCATGTGTAGAGTCTATACATTGGTCGGTGGAAGCAAGTCTGCACATTCTATTGTTCATGAAGTCTGTACAGTGGACCGTCTTCCTCAACGTCTTATGCAAAGTCCATACATTGCACTGTGCCTCCTTCGTTGAACTTCCAAGTCTATACATTGAAGCAAAGTCTGTACAGCCATCAGTGATCTTCCAAGTATGTACATCCATCTGTTCATCTTTGAAGTCTGTACATTGGAAGTTTTACCTACATTTTTCTTCAAGTCTATACATCGGTAATTTTACCGTCGTTTCCCTTGAAGTCTATACACTGATCGCTTTACCGTCGTTTCTATTGGAAATCCATACATTCGTTACCTCTTTATCAAGTCTATACAACCTTTCATATTGAAAGTCTATACACTCTTCATGCATGTGCATAGTCTATACATTGTGCATCTCGTTGACAAGTTTGCACATTCATGAAGTCTGCACACTGGCCTGTTCTTCTAAGTCCATGCATTGGACTGTCGCATGCATTTGACGAAGGCATCCAAGTCTGTACATTCGAGCGTCTTATATTGCGTCTCACTTAGCATATGCATCGCTCATGTCTATACAGTGCATCGTCTCAATCACCGTCTCACTTGAGATTCAAAGTCTGTACAGCGTCTGTCTCAGCCAGCGTCTCATGCTACGTCTTAGGCTTGCAAAGTCTACTCATTAGTCGGTGGAAAGTCTATACATTCTATTGTTCAACGTCTGCATGCATTACATGAAGTCTATACACTGCATCATCTCAACTTACGTGTAACGACCCGAGAATCTGATTATCGGGAAGGCCCGATAACCCGAGACTCGCGCCGCCGCCCACGAGCCGGGAGGGCTCGGAAGGGCTAAAAGGAGTGTGGAGGCACAAAGAAATAGGAAATAAAGCAGGACAACCAACAACAACAAGCTGAAAGAAAGAACAACGACAGCTACAACAGAGTCCAGTCCAACAGAAAGTACAGTCTAAAGAAGTAAAACGTACCACATGCCAAGTGAACACTCGGCCCGGCAAGCTGGCAACTGAGAACCTCCGCTCCGCACCCTCGAACCTCGAGGAAGAACCGCCACACCTGAAAAGCAGGGAATGAGTCTCCAAAACAGAGACTCAGCAGGGATCCCACGGAACCCCAACCGGAAACAACGGCGGTAGCGGAAAGGAGAGCTACGGCTACAGCAGGAACAGCGAACCGGTGGCCGGTCAAAACACGGCACTACAGCTACTCCTACTGCCAGAAGGCAGACCTCGACCACGCAGTCGAAGCTACCGAACCACGCTAGTACCACCTACCGAAGTAAGAACACACGGCAACCACACCGTAGAGGCCTGCCCCCGGACACAGCCGACCTGGACACGCTGTCCAAGGTGTAACCCCGACCATCCGATCGCGGGTACCGCACAACAAGACCCAACCTCGGTAAAGCCACTAGCACTAATCTCACGGCGCAAGAACCGACACACGCGCCAAGATGAAACAACCGAACTCACCGGTCAACACGACCAAAAACCCGAAGGTCAAAGACACAGAGACTGACAGTCTGTCACTCCGTACTCGACAGGAGTACCACCCACTAGAAGCACAGCCGGTAGCGTCCCCTGACGTCTTACACCGCACCGCAGGTGAACCGCCTGACGTGGTAGGTCCTACCCGAGACGCGACACCGTACAAGTAACCACAAACAAGTAACTAGCTGGGGTCACACCCGTCGACGTGCGTCCACTGTCCCCAACCACGTGTGCACACACAGACCATGCGTCCTAGGTCTGGCCCTCTGACTGGTTTTCCCCCGCAGCCGGACTCTGGCTAAGACGAGGGGCCCGACGGAAACCAGTCTAACCGTCCTCGGGGTAAGCCCGTACACCACTCCCTGGTGCGACCAGCACACGCGTACTGGTAGGCTACGACTAGTGGAGGGTCACTGAAGGAGTAGACTCTCAACTCAACGGAAAACAACGTCCGAATCCGACGACGTACGGGGACCACCCCACGTACCGGCCCCGTCGCACGGTGACCACAGTCGGAGAAGAAACGGGACTCACAGTCCACGGCCACGCACGCACCGTGCGCTAGAGTCGATAAAACTCAAGTGGCACTAAGCCACTAGACTCTGGACAGTCCTCTAAACGCACTACAGCCAACGGTCCTTGAGTCACAAGACTCGGGATCAAGACCGTTGCACGCAACAGCACAAGGCCATCAATCTAGTCTAATCTCTAGGTCTAAAACCACGATAGCACGAGTACCGAGACAACACACGAGTCGCCAAGACCACTCCCTCGGGAAGGGAACGCAAGGGACTAAGGCCACTCACACGGGCCACACGAAAAAAATACAGAAGCACGATTCCCAAGGCAGCACGCAAGCCGCCACGATGATTTCCCATCTTGAAACAAGCGGGGAACCTCCAGCCCCAGGCCGGACAACTGGACTCGCAGTCCAAGGCCAAACACATGGCCCACACGGGAATCGCCTTCCAAAGGAACCCACGATATACGGGGGAGACCCCACCGCACACACACCGACACACGGTGACTCGATCAAGCGTAACACGAAAGCCCGGAATACATGGGGTCACCCGGACCCACCACACCGATGGACACGCGAATCGAGGTAACACAGTCCCTCCCGACACCCCAAAAACAAAGACACAGAACCCATGGGGTGTCCAGGATACTCACAAGGCCGGAGGTCGACCACTGGGTCCCAACCGGGTCGACCGGAGACCAACACAAAGCGAACGGACGCTAAAAGGTCACCCGGACCCTTAAGCGCATGGGCACGTAAAACGACGTAAACGGAACCTCCAGACACCCCAAAACACGGTCACGGAACTCCACTGGGTGTCCAAGGCACACACGGCCCAAGGGGAGCACGATCAGCCACAGACCGCCCGCCCCGGGCAGCCCGGCTGGTCCCTCCAAGAACGCGCTACACGTGCATAGCGCGTTCAGCCAGAACGCGCTATACGTGCCTAGCGCGTTCAACACGAACGCGCTACATGACCATAGCGCGACCAGGCCAGGTCGCGCTATGATCCTATAGCGCGACAACCAGAACGCGCTGGGGCCGTAAGGCGCGACCCAAACTGCCTTACTATTCATCTTCTCCAATGAACGCGCCCTGTCGGGGCAGCGCGACCTTCAAGAACGCGCTACCCAAGGCTAGCGCGTTCTCAGTCCGTGCCCGAAAATGGTGGAAACCGCGGGAAAAGTCATGCCACGCCCCGTTCACCCCCAGGTGAAGGGGAAACAAAAGGGGAAACCTTCCTCAAGCCCCTAGGCATGCATCTAAACCCCTGGATCGCCCAAAAACACCATAAAACGGGGGATCCGGCTCACACCCCAAAAACATGCATTTTGCCCAAAACGTCCCGTTTAGCCCGCTCGGCTCACCACGGCCTACGAAACTCGCGAGAAAGGAAGTACACGGGCTGAGGGTCCATCACCCTACCTCCACCGAAGAAACGACGCGTCGTGGACGCCGATCCACGAAGAAAACGCCGTTGAAGCCTCGCCGTTCCACGAACTCACGGCCGAGCTTCCACGCGCCTCCACCGCCTCGATCCTCATCCATCCTCACCCGTGCCTCACCCGCGCCGTCCCCGCCTCGCCCATGCTCCACCCCGTCGGCCGCCGGAGAGAGAGGGAGAGAGGAGAGAGCGTGAGAAGGGAGAGGGAGAGAAATGAGAAATGAGAGGGGGAGAGAGAAAAGGCTTATATATAGGAAAATCCGGAAATTCAGAAAAATCCAGAAAAATAGAAAATCACACCCTCGCGATCCTCGGAGCGCACCGATCGCAACGGTACCACTCGCGCCCTGGTGAATGGCCCGGTTCACCCGCAACGAGGTTCCGAAGGGAAAGCCGAAACCCACGCCGGGAATCGGAAAACACACGCGGAAAAAGCCGCGGAACGCCTCCGGGCCTCCGAAACGACTCCGGATCGCGCCGATCCGAACACGAAAGATGTCCGAAATGAAATTTCAGACACAACAGAGCTGGACACTCCGAGAAACCAGATCTGGGACCCACGAACGAGGATCCGAAAAATCCGGGGCATTACAGCCCTCCCCCCTTAAAGGAATTTCATCCTCGAAATTCAGGACCTAGCACAAAGTCACAGGGGAAGAACACTGAACCAACTGACACGCTGTCAGAGCCCCAGCACAGAAAACCTCGATTCTCATGAAAAAAAAAAAACCGATCCTGAGGGACACCGCCAGACTTACAATCACAAGCAACACCTCGCTCCTCGCGCCGAGCACACAGGCCAACAGAGCAGGCATATAGCAAAGGACACAGTCCGGCATCACCTCAGACAACGCGAGAATCCATCATGGCACCGCAGCCACAATCTCGCTCACCGAGGAATCACAACCCTCGCATGAGAAACAGCTACCGATCCATCCAAAGGTCGGCAGACAAATCGCACATCAGCTTCGCAGCTAGCTGAGAGGTCGCACACCCTCCTTAAGGGAGCAACCAAAACAGAGCCTCCATCAGCTCAAGCAGTCATCTCAACAGACCGCAACCAGAACATTGGCTCAGCACCAAGAAACACCTCACACATGGCGAGCCGAAAGTCGGACATAACACTGTGCCAACTCTCGTCAGAAGACAAACTTCGACAAAGCCCAGATCCCATCCGGAAAGGCACATCACAGAAACGACCACCAAAGGTCTCGCTGGCACACGGCTCTCGCCACGCTCGAGCCCCAACAACCAGCATCTTCTGTCTCTGAAAAGACCATCCACTGGTCACCAACTGCTGGCCAACTCGACCCTCTCGGGGAGCACGACGAAACCAAATGACAGAACATGGCGTCTTCAGTCATCACCTCACTGGACTCAGACTCACAGGGGAATCACCCCATGCTGGTCACCAAACCAGGGATAACCATTGCGACACCAACGTCCTATCAGGGACCACCAAGCCAACGCCAACCTCACAGGAGGCCTCCGCCCTAATCCGTCACTCTTCCATCTGGTCTCATCAAATCCTTCGATCAATCCAAGTGGACACCTGCCAATCCCGATTCCGCCCTTACCACAGAGCCACGGGACACCACCTGAACAGTGCTCACGGGTCCCTAAGCAACGAACATTCCACCGTCACAATCCGACAAGACCGTAGAACCAACAGGAACCCACAGCCTGGCAGAGACCAAATCCTCAAAGCACGATCTCATCCGAGGACACGACTGGGAACACAAGTCGGGCGCCAAGCCACCGACTCTGACCAACACGTCCTCGACCTCCGTCAGGCGACATCCTCAACAACCTCATCCAGGTCTAACACCGACGCCTGACTCGGCTTCCTTCACAGGAACAGGGTACTCATGCGGCGCACTAGTCAGCACTTTTCCCCAACACTCCATCCTGCCAGTGCCAACAACCATAATACCACGAGCAACGGCACGGCAACAACACGTTTCACACCGAGGAACCCATCCTCCGATGCTGAACGCGAACTCAGGAATCCACCCGTAGCAACCAACACTACGATCCTGAACTAGTGGGTCACAAGCCCACCACGCTTCCGCTGCGCACTCAGATCCGCGCGCACAGCCGAGAAAGCAAACACCGCCCAACCAGCACTCGTCCTTCCGGAACAGCGTCAGCACCCTCAACAAGGGAATGGGCATGACTTCTCACAGGCAACCACCCTGCCAAGACAAGGAGCACGTCTCGCACGGACTTCATGGCACACAAGGCCAACCAATCCGAACACGCAATGCAAGACGATGAACCTTAACCCAACACAATCTCTCCAACCAAGGGGAGACCAAACGCACTTCCGACCAACGGAAGGACTCCACGCTCGACCTGACCTCGAACCTCGCACACGCTGGAAACAGCACCATCCAGCACCGAGAAAACCATCACTTCCATCAGGTCGGCGCCTCCGACACTGTAACGACCCGAGAATCCGATTACCGGGAAGACCCGATAACCCGAGACTCGCACCGCCGCCCACGAGCCGGGAGGGCTCGGAAGGGCTAAAAGGAGTGTGGAGGCACAAAGAAATAGGAAATAAAGCAGGATAACCAACAACAACAAGCTGAAAGAAAGAACAACTACAGCTACAACAGAGTCCAGTCCAACAGAAGGTACAGTCTAAAGCAGTAAAACGTACCACATGCCAAGTGAACACTCGGCCCGGCAAGCTGGCAACTAAGGACCTCCGCTCCGCGCCCTCGAACCACGAGGAAGAACCGCTACACCTGAAAAGCAGGGAATGAGTCTCCAAAATAGAGACTCAGCAGGGATCCCGCGGAACCCCAACCGGAAACAACGGCGGTAGCGGAAAGGAGAGCTACAACTACAGCAGGAACAGCAAACCGGTGGCCGGTCAAAAACTCGGCACTACAGCTACTCCTACTGTACCAGAAGGCACACCTCGATCACGCAGTCGAAGCTACCGAACCACACTAGTACCACCTACCGAAGCAAGAACACACGGCAACCACGCCGTAGAGGCCTGTCCCTCGGACACAGCCGACCTGGACACGCTGTCCAAGGTGCAACCCCGACCATCCGATCGCGGGTACCGCACAACAAGACCCAACCTCGGTAAAGCCACTAGCACTAGACCCTTGGCGCGAAAACCAACACACGCGCCACGGCGAAACAACCGAACTCAACGGTCAACACGACCAAAAACCCGAAGGTCGAAATCACGGAAACTGATAGTCTGTCACTCCGTACTCGACAGGAGTACCACCCACTAGAAGCACAGCCGGTAGCGTCCCCTGACGTCTTACACCGCACCGCAGGTGAACCGCCTGACGTGGTAGGTCCTACCCGAGACGCGAACACCGTACAAGTAAACACAAACAAGTAACTAGCTGGGGTCACGCCCGTCGACGTGGGTCCAACCGCCCCCAACCACGTGTGCACACACAGACCTTGCGTCACTAGGTCTGGTCCTCTGACCGGTTTTCCCCCGTAGTCGGACTCTGGCTACCGACGAGGGGCCTACGGTAACCGGTCCACAAACCGTCTCAAAAGGTGGGTGCCCGTACACCACTCCCAGGTGAGACCAGCACCTCGTACTGGTGGGCTACGACTAGTGGAGGGTCACTGAAGGAGTAGACTCTCAACTCAACGGAAAACAACGTCCGAATCCGACGTCGTACGGGGACCACCCCACGTACCGGCCCCGTCGCACGGTGACCACAGTCGGAGAAGAAACGGGACTCACAGTCCACGGCCACGCACGCACCGTGCGCTAGAGTCGAGAAAACTCAAGTGGCACTAAGCCACTGGACTCTAGACAGTCCTCTAGACGCACTAAACCCAACGGTCCTTGAGTCGCAAGACTCGGGGTCAAGACCGTTGTACGCAACAGCACAAGGCCGTCAATCTATTCCAATCTCTAGGTCCAAAACCACGATATCACGAATACCGAGACAACACACGAGTTGCCAAGACCATTCCCTTGGGAAGGGAACGCAAGGGATAAAGGCCACTCACACGGGCCACACGAAAAACACAGAAGCACGATTCCTAAGGCAGCACGCAAGCCGCCACGATGATTTCCCATCTTGAAGCAAGCGGGAAACCTCCAGCCCCAGGCCGGACAACTGGACTCACAGTCCAAGGCCAAACACATGGCCCACACGGGAATCGCCTTCCAAAGGAACCCACGATATGCGGGGGAGACCCCACCGCACACACACCGACACACGGTGACTCGATCGAGCGTAACACGAAAGCCCGGAACACGTGGGGTCACCCGGACCCACCACACCTACGGGCACGCTAATCAAGGTAACACGGTCCCTCCCGACACCCTCAAAACACCGACACAGAAACCCACGGGTGTCAGGGACACTCACAAGACCACAGGTCGACCACTGGGTCCCAACCGGGTCGACTAGGGATCCACACATTGCGGGGCAAGGCGGAGAACACAAAAACTCGCCTCGGAACGACACAAAGCCTGACGGTCTAACCCTAGACCGTCACAGGGTTGTAACGGTCTAGGCGAGACCGTCACACCCACCTGGCGGCCTAACACAAGCCGTCACACGGCCCCAAAGAAACACAGGATGTAACGCGCCTGGCCCAGTGCGTTACACGAATGTGACGCGCTTGCCCTGGTGCGTTACACGCCTCACGCTCTCAGCATGAAAGCAGGATGTAACGCGCTTGCCCCAACGCGTTACACGGATGTAGCGCGTCTGGCCTGGCGCGTCACACACGCTGCCCTCCTCAACGGATAAAACAGCTCTGACGGCCCACCCTGGGCGCGTTACAAGCATGTAACGGTCCAGAGGGCACCGTCACACCCCCAGCCCTCAGCTGGGTAACAGGGAATGTGACGCACCCACCCTGGGGCGTCACAAGGCTGTGACGCGCCAGCCCTGGTGCGTCACACGCCTGACCCGAAAACCAACGGAAGAGACTCTAACGGTCTAGCCCTAGTGCGTCACAGCACCTGGCGGTCTATCGTGGGACCGTCACACCCACAGACCACCAAAGGCCAACGGAAGGGGGATGTAACGGCCCTGCCCAGGCGCGTTACACCAAGTGACGGCCACTGGAAGGACCGTCACTTCCTTCCGAGAACGCTACGGCGGGAAACGACCCAAAACTCGTCCCACGCCCCCATACCTCCACAAGAGAGGGGGAAAACAAGGGGGAAGCTCCCCAGAAGCCCCTAGCATGCATCTACGGCCTCGGATCGGCCAAAAACCCAATGAAACGGGAGATCGGCCCACAGCCCTAAAACATGGGTTTTGCCCAAAAACCCCGATTCCACCCGCTCGGCTCACCACGGCCTACGAAACTCGCGGGAAAGGAAGTGCACGAGCTGGGGAACCATCACCCTACCTCCACCGAAGATTTCGCGCCCCGAGCTCACCGATCCCCGAAGAAACGCCGTGAAACCCTCGCCGGCTCGCGACCGCGCCACGAGCTCCCACGCGCCTCCACCGCCTCGATCCTTGCCCATCCTCGCCCGCGTCCTCACCCGCGCCGCCTCCGCCTCGCCCCCGCCTCGCTCCGTCGACCGCCGGAGAAGAGAGGGGAGAAAGAGGGCGTGAGAGAAGAGAGAGAGTGAGAAAGAGAGAATGAGAGGGGGAGAGAGGAAAGGGTTAGTATATATAGGAAAACCCAAAAATTCGATAAATTCAAAAAATTACGAAAAATTACCTCCGCGATCCTCGGAAGGAACACAACGCAGTGGTACTGTCCCGGAGTCGTAGAACGCCACGGTTTGCCCTGCAAAGAGTTCCGAAGGCACATCAGGGGAAAACACGTGTAAAGCACAAAATGCACTCCGAGACCCGCTAAAATGATCCGAAAAATATCCGAAAAAATCCGGGGCATTACAGCCCTCCCCCCTTAAAGGAATTTCATCCTCGAAATTCAGGACCTAGCACGACGTCCTAGGGGAAGAACACTGAACCAACTGACACGCTGTCAGGGCCCCAGCACAGAAAACCTTGATTCTCACGAAAACACGGATCCTGAGGAACACAGCCAGACTCACAATCACACACAACACCTCGCTCCTCGCGCCGAGCACACCGGCCACAGAGCAGGCATATAGCAAAGGACACAGTCTGGCATCACCTCAGACAACGCGAGAATCCACCATGGCGCCGCAGCCATGATCTCGCTCACCGAGGAATCACAACCCTCGACACGAGCAACAGCTACCGATTCATCCGATGGTCGGCAGACAAATCGCACGTCAGCTTCGCAGTCAGCTGACAGGTCGCACACCCTCCTCAGGGGAGCAACCAAAACAAAGCCTCCACCGGCTCAAGCAGTCCTCTCCGCAGACCGCAATCAGAACATCGGCTCAGCACCAAGAAACACCTCACACATGGCAAGCCGGAAGCCGGACACAACACTGTGCCAACTCTTGTCAGAAGACAAACTTCGACAAAGCCCAGATCCCATCCGGAAAGGCACATCACAGAAACGACCACCAAAGGTCTCGCCGGCACATGGCTCTCGCCACGCTTGAGCCCCAACAACCAGCATCTTCTGTCTCTGAAAAGACCATCCACTGGTCATCAACTGCTCGTCAACGGGAAACCTTCGCTTGCTCAGCTTCTTCCTTCTTTCCTGGTCCTCGACCGGGTCCAAAGGAAACATTCCAAACCTCAGCAAGCCATCCGTCGACTCCCACACAGACTGATGCCACATCTCGAGCAGCACTCCTCTCGGACACCGCATCCGAGCTCGAACATCGCGCCAACTCGACCCTCTCGGGGAGCACAACGAAACCAAATGACGGATCCTGGTGTCTTCAATCATCACCTCACTGGACTCAGACTCACAGGGAAACCATCTCATGCTGGTCACCAACCAGGGATAACCATTGCGACACCAACGTCCTATCAAGGACCACCAATCCGACGCCAATCTCACAAAAGGCCTCCGCCCACAGGCGTCACTCATCCATCTAGTCTCATCAAATCCTTCGATCAATGCAAGTGGACACCTGCCAATCCCGCTTCCGCCCTTACCACAGAGCCACGGGACACCACCTGGACAGTGCTCATGGGTCCCTAAGCAATAACCATATCACCGTCACAATCTGACAAGACCGTAGAACCAATAGACGTTGCTGTGGTCGGTCACACGGTTAGGCTCACCAGCCACTCACAGCCGCCAACCGGGACCCATAGTCTGCCAGAGACCACATTCTCAAAGCACGATCTCAACCGAGGACACGATTGGGAACACAAGTCGGGCGCCAAGCCACCGACTCTGACCAACACGTCCTCGACCTCCGTCAGGCGACATCCTCAACAACCTTATCCAGGTCCGACACCGACGCCTGACACGGCTTCTAACACAGGAACAGGGTACTCGTGCGGCACACTAGTCAGCACTTTTCCCCAACACTCCACCTGCCAGTGCCAAGAACCACGACTTCTCGGGCAACGGCACGGCAACAACACATTTCACACCGAGGAACCCATCCTCCGATGCTCAACGCAAACTCAGGAGTCCGCCCGTAGCAACCAACGCTACGATCCTGAACCAGTGGGTTATGGGCCCACCACGCTTCCGCTGCGCACTCAAATCCGCGCGCACAGCCGAGAAAGCAAACATCGCCCAACCAGCACTCGTCCTTCCGGAACAACACCGGCACCCTCACACGACAAGGGAATGGGCACAACTTCTCCCAGGCAACCACCCTGCCAAGACAAGGAGCACGTCTCACACGGACTTCATGGCACACAAGGCCAACCAATCCGAACACACAACGCAAGACGACGATCCTTAGCCGAACGCAATCTCTCCAACCAAAGGAGAAACCAGCGCACTTCCGACCAACGGAAGGACTCCACGCTCGACCTGACCTCAAACCTCACGCACGCTGGAAACAGCACCATCCAGCACCAAGGAAAACCATCGCTTCCATCAGGTCAGCGCCTTCGACACACTCGACGAGTGTCACGTCGGACCACAATCACAGCATCTCTCGATGCACCACCGCTGCAATTCCTCGAACTGCAACATGGCATGCCAAGAGTCGCAACACGAGCCATAATCGGCAACTGCCAACGCTCATCCTCGAGTCCCGAACTCGCCGCGGAGCCTTCACATCTCAAGCCAACTCCAGAGCGAACACAACCCATCCACTGACATAAGCGCAGGAGCAAAGACTTAACAGAACATCTCTGCCAAATCCTGCCTTGAAATCAGCAGAACGATCAGGACCGACATGTCATTTCTGACGCCACAGAGCGCGACAAGAACATCAGGCTCGACGAAACAGCAGCTCACCGAGAAGATCCTCCGCTCACCCGAGCACACTTCTCGATCAGAACACCTCAGGAGCTGGACAAACCTCAAGCTGGAGTGGCCAAAACCGACAGCAGCTCCCTCGAAGCACGCTCACGGTCACTTAACCACGAAAAATCCTCTCCAGCCACCTGACCACGCCGCAGGTTCCTCGAACGCAGCACCGCGAACTCACGCCTGCCAGCAACCTCTGCCCAACGCAGCACAACCAGGGCCACCACCGATGAGGGAGAAGACTCTCAACCTCAATCCTTAGACCCCATGCTGGCACGAAAGCCGCGGACAGCAACCACCTTCACAGCGCCGCACAGCGCACTCAAGCTCTCAAGCGAGAAACAAGGCGGAAAGCGAACACAAAACCCTAAGCCAGCTGCCGACTGTACTGGACCTTACGGACTCTGATCACTGCAACATTTCGAATTCCTATGTATGTCCACAACCACCGCTCTGATACCAGCTGTAACGACCCGAGAATCCGATTACCGGGAAGACCCGATAACCCGAGACTCGCACCGCCGCCCACGAGCCGGGAGGGCTCGGAAGGGCTAAAAGGAGTGTGGAGGCACAAAGAAATAGGAAATAAAGCAGGACAACCAACAACAACAAGCTGAAAGAAAGAATAACTACAGCTACAACAGAGTCCAGTCCAACAGAAGGTACAGTCTAAAGCAGTAAAACGTACCACATGCCAAGTGAACACTCGGCCCGGCAAGCTGGCAACTAAGGACCTCTGCTCCGCGCCCTCGAACCACGAGGAAGAACCGCTACACCTGAAAAGCAGGGAATGAGTCTCCAAAACAGAGACTCAGCAGGGATCCCGCGGAACCCCAACCGGAAACAACGACGGTAGTGGAAAGGAGAGCTACAACTACAGCAGGAACAGCAAACTGGTGGCCGGTCAAAAACTCGGCACTACAGCTACTCCTACTGTACCAGAAGGCACACCTCGATCACGCAGTCAAAGCTACCGAACCACACTAGTACCACCTACCGAAGCAAGAACACATGGCAACCACGCCGTAGAGGCCTGTCCCTCGGACACAGTCGACCTGGACACACTGTCCAAGGTGCAACCCCGACCATCTGATCGCGGGTACCGCACAACAAGACCCAACCTCGGTAAAGCCACTAGCACTAGACCCTTGGCGCGAAAACCAACACACGCGCCACGGCGAAACAACCGAACTCAACGGTCAACACGACCGAAAACCTGAAGGTCGAAATCACGGAAACTGATAGTCTGTCACTCCGTACTCGACAGGAGTACCACCCACTAGAAGCACAGCCGGTAGCGTCCCCTGACGTCTTACACCGCACCGCAGGTGAACCGCCTGACGTGGTAGGTCCTACCCGAGGCGCGAACACCGTACAAGTAAACACAAACAAGTAACTAGCTGGGGTCACGCCCGTCGACGTGGGTCCAACCGCCCCCAACCACGTGTGCACACACAGACCTTGCGTCACTAGGTCTGGTCCTCTGACCGGTTTTCCCCCGTAGCCGGACTCTGGCTACCGACGAGGGGCCTACGGTAACCAGTCCACAAACCGTCTCAAAAGGTGGGTGCCCGTACACCACTCCCAGGTGAGACCAGCACCTCGTACTGGTGGGCTACGACTAGTGGAGGGTCACTGAAGGAGTAGACTCTCAACTCAACGGAAAACAACGTCCGAATCCGACGTCGTATGGGGACCACCCCACGTACCGGCCCCGTCGCACGGTGACCACAGTCGGAGAAGAAACGGGACTCACAGTCCACGGCCACGCACGCACCGTGCGCTAGAGTCGAGAAAACTCAAGTGGCACTAAGCCACTGGACTCTAGACAGTCCTCTAGACGCACTAAACCCAACGGTCCTTGAGTCGCAAGACTCGGGGTCAAGACCGTTGTACGCAACAGCACAAGGCCGTCAATCTAGTCCAATCTCTAGGTCCAAAACCACGATATCACGAATACCGAGACAACACACGAGTTGCCAAGACCATTCCCTTGGGAAGGGAACGCAAGGGACAAAGGCCACTCACACGGGCCACACGAAAAACACAGAAGCACGATTCCTAAGGCAGCACGCAAGCCGCCACGATGATTTCCCATCTTGAAGCAAGTGGGAAACCTCCAGCCCCAGGCCGGACAACTGGACTCACAGTCCAAGGCCAAACACATGGCCCACACGGGAATCGCCTTCCAAAGGAACCCACGATATGCGGGGGAGACCCCACCGCACACACACCGACACACGGTGACTCGATCGAGCGTAACACGAAAGCCCGGAACACGTGGGGTCACCCGGACCCACCACACCTACGGGCACGCTAATCAAGGTAACACGGTCCCTCCCGACACCCTCAAAACACGGACACAGAAACCCACGGGTGTCAGGGACACTCACAAGACCACAGGTCGACCACTGGGTCCCAACCGGGTCGACTAGGGATCCACACATTGCGGGGCAAGGCGGAGAACACAAAAACTCGCCTCGGAACGACACAAAGCCTGACGGTCTAACCCTAGACCGTCACAGGGTTGTAACGGTCTAGGCGAGACCGTCACACCCACCTGGCGGCCTAACACAAGCCGTCACACGGCCCCAAAGAAACACAGGATGTAACGCGCCTGGCCCAGCGCGTTACACGAATGTGACGCGCTTGCCCTGGTGCGTTACACGCCTCACGCTCTCAGCGTGAAAGCAGGATGTAACGAGCTTGCCCCAACGCGTTACACGGATGTAGCGCGTCTGGCCTGGCGCGTCACACACGCTGCCCTCCTCAACGGATAAAACAGCTCTGACGGCCCACCCTGGGCGCGTTACAAGCATGTAACGGTCCAGAGGGCACCGTCACACCCCCAGCCCTCAGCTGGGTAACAGGGAATGTGACGCACCCACCCTGGGGCGTCACAAGGCTGTGACGCGCCAGCCCTGGTGCGTCACACGCCTGACCCGAAAACCAACGGAAGAGACTCTAACGGTCTAGCCCTGGTGCGTCACAGCACCTGGCGGTCTATCGTGGGACCGTCACACCCACAGACCACCAAAGGCCAACGGAAGGGGGATGTAACGGCCCTGCCCAGGCGCGTTACACCAAGTGACGGCTACTGGAAGGACCGTCACTTCCTTCCGAGAACGCTACGGCGGGAAACGACCCAAACCTCGTCCCACGCCCCCATACCTCCACAAGAGAGGGTGAAAACAAGGGGGAAGCTCCCCAGAAGCCCCTAGCATGCATCTACGGCCTCGGATCGGCCAAAAACGCAATGAAACGGGAGATCGGCCCACAAGCCCTAAAACATGGGTTTTGCCCAAAAACCCCGATTCCACCCGCTTGGCTCACCACGGCCTACGAAACTCGCGGGAAAGGAAGTGCACGAGCTGGGGAACCATCACCCTACCTCCACCGAAGATTTCGCGCCCCGAGCTCACCGATCCGCGAAGAAACGCCGTGAAACCCTCGCCGGCTCGCGACCGCGCCACGAGCTCCCATGCGCCTCCACCACCTCGATCCTCGCCCATCCTCGCCCGCGTCCTCACCCGCGCCACCTCCGCCTCGCCCCCGCCTCGCTCCGTCGGCCGCCGGAGAAGAGAGGGGAGAAAGAGGGCGTGAGAGAAGAGAGAGAGTGAGAAAGAGAGAATGAGAGGGGGAGAGAGGAAAGGGTTAGTATATATAGGAAAACCTGAAAATTCGATAAATTCAGAAAATTACGAAAAATTACCTCCGCGATCCTCGGAAGGAACACAATGCAGTGGTACTGTCCCGGAGTCGTAGAATGCCACGGTTTGCCCTGCAAAGAGTTCCGAAGGCACATCAGGGGAAAACACGTGTAAAGCACAAAATGCACTCCGAGACCCGCTAAAATGATCCGAAAAATATCTGAAAAAATCCGGGGCATTACAGACACACTCGACGAGTGTCACGTCGGACCACAATCACAGCATCTCTCGATGCACCACCGCTGCAATCCCTCGAACTGCAACATGGCATGCCAAGAGCCGCAACACGAGCCATAACGACAACCGCCGACGCTCACTCTCGAGTCCCGAACTCGCTATGGAGCCTTCACATCTCAAGCCAACTCCAGAGCGAACACAACCCATCCACTGACATAAGCGCAAGAGCAAAGACTTAACGGGACATCTCTACCAAATCCTGCCTCGAAATCAGCAGAACGATCAGGACCGACACGTCATTTCTGACGCGACAAGAACAGCAGGCTCGACGAAACAGCCGCTCACCGAGAAGATATTCCGCTCACCCGAGCACACCTCTCGATCAGAACACCTCAGGAGCTGGACAAACCTCAAGCTGGAGTGACCAAAAACCGACAGCAGCTCCCTCAGAGCACGCTCACGGCCACTTAATCACGAACAGTTCGCACCAGCCACCTGACCACGCTGCAGGTTCCTCGAACGCAGCACCGCGAACTCACGCCTGCCAGCAACCTCTGCCCAACGCAGCACAACCAGGGCCACCACCGATAACCCGAGACTCGCGCCGCCGCCCATGAGCCGGGAGGGCTCGGAAGGGCTAAAAGGAGTGTGGAGGCACAAAGAAATAGGAAATAAAGCAGGACAACCAACAACAAAAAGCTGAAAGAAAGAACAACGACAGCTACAACAGAGTCCAGTCCAACAGAAAGTACAGTCTAAAGTAGTAAAACGTACCACATGCCAAGTGAACACTCGGCCCGGCAAGCTGGCAACTGAGAACCTCTGCTCCGCACCCTCGAACCTCGAGGAAGAACCGCCACACCTGAAAAGCAAGGAATGAGTCTCCAAAACAGAGACTCAGCAGGGATCCCGCGGAACCCCAACTGGAAACAACGGCGGTAGCGGAAAGAAGAGCTACGACTACAGCAGGAACAGCGAACCGGTGGCCGGTCAAAACACGGCACTACAGCTACTCCTACTGCCAGAAGGCAGACCTCGACCACGCAGTCGAAGCTACCGAACCACGCTAGTACCACCTACCGAAGTAAGAACACACGGCAACCACGCCGTAGAGGCCTGTCCCCCGGACACAGCCGACCTGGACACGCTGTCCAGGGTGCAACCCCGACCATCTGATCGCGGGTACCGCACAACAAGACCCAACCTCGGTAAAGCCACTAGCACTAATCTCACGGCGCAAGAACCGACACACGCGCCAAGATGAAACAACCGAACTCACCGGTCAACACGACCAAAAACCCGAAGGTCAAAGACACAGAGACTGACAGTCTGTCACTCCGTACTCGACAGGAGTACCACTCACTAGAAGCACAGCCGGTAGCGTCCCCTGACGTCTTACACCGCACCGCAGGTGAACCGCCTGACGTGGTAGGTCCTACCCGAGGCGCGACACCGTACAAGTAACCACAAACAAGTAACTAGCTGGGGTCACACCCGTCGACGTGCGTCCACTGTCCCCAACCACGTGTGCACACACAGACCACGCGTCCTAGGTCTGGCCCTCTGACTGGTTTTCCCCCGCAGCCGGACTCTGGCTACGACGAGGGGCCCGACGGAAACCAGTCTAACCGTCCTCAGGGTAAGCCCGTACACCACTCCCTGGTGCGACCAGCACACGCGTACTGGTAGGCTACGACTAGTGGAGGGTCACTGAAGGAGTAGACTCTCAACTCAACGGAAAACAACGTCCGAATCCGACGACGTACGGGGACCACCCCACCTACCGGCCCCGTCGCACGGTGACCACAGTCGGAGAAGAAACGGGACTCACAGTCCACGGCCACGCACGCACCGTGCGCTAGAGTCGAGAAAACTCAAGTGGCACTAAGCCACTAGACTCTGGACAGTCCTCTAAACGCACTACAGCCAACGGTCCTTGAGTCACAAGACTCGGGATCAAGACCGTTGCACGCAACAGCACAAGGCCATCAATCTAGTCTAATCTCTAGGTCTAAAACCACGATAGCACGAGTACCGAGACAACACACGAGTCGCCAAGACCACTCTCTCGGGAAGGGAACGCAAGGGACTAAGGCCACTCACACGGGCCACACGAAAAAAATACAGAAGCACGATTCCCAAGGCAGCACGCAAGCCGCCACGATGATTTCCCATCTTGAAACAAGCGGGGAACCTCCAGCCCCAGGCCGGACAACTGGACTCGCAGTCCAAGGCCAAACACATGGCCCACACGGGAATCGCCTTCCAAAGGAACCCACGATATACGGGGGAGACCCCACCGCACACACACCGACACACGGTGACTCGATCAAGCGTAACACGAAAGCCCGGAATACATGGGGTCACCCGGACCCACCACACCGATGGGCACGCGAATCGAGGTAACACAGTCCCTCCCGACACCCCAAAAACAAAGACACAGAACCCATGGGGTGTCCAGGATACTCACAAGGCCGGAGGTCGACCACTGGGTCCCAACCGGGTCGACCGGAGACCAACACAAAGCGAACGGACGCTAAAAGGTCACCCGGACCCTTAAGCGCATGGGCACGTAAAACGACGTAAACGGAACCTCCAGACACCCCAAAACACGGTCACGGAACTCCACTGGGTGTCCAAGGCACACACGGCCCAAGGGGAGCACGATCAGCCACAGACCACCCGCCCCGGGCAGCCCGGCTGGTCCCTCCAAGAACGCGCTACACGTGCATAGCGCGTTCAGCCAGAACGCGCTATACGTGCCTAGCGCGTTCAACACGAACGCGCTACATGACCATAGCGCGACCAGGCCAGGTCGCGCTATGATCCTATAGCGCGACAACCAGAACGCGCTGGGGCCGTAAGGCGCGACCCAAACCGCCTTACTGTTCATCTTCTCCAATGAACGCGCCCTGTCGGGGCAGCGCGACCTTCAAGAACGCGCTACCCAAGGCTAGCGCGTTCTCAGTCCGTGCCCGAAAATGGTGGAAACCGCGGGAAAAGCCATGCCACGCCCCGTTCACCCCCAGGTGAAGGGGAAACAAAAGGGGAAACCTTCCCCAAGCCCCTAGGCATGCATCTAAACCCCTGGATCGCCCAAAAATACCATAAAACGGGGGATCCGGCTCACACCCCAAAAACATGCATTTTGCCCAAAACGTCCCGTTTAGCCCGCTCGGCTCACCACGGCCTACGAAACTCGCGAGAAAGGAAGTACACGGGCTGAGGGTCCATCACCCTACCTCCACCGAAGAAACGACGCGTCGTGGACGCCGATCCACGAAGAAAACGCCGTTGAAGCCTCGCCGTTCCACGAACTCACGGCCGAGCTTCCACGCGCCTCCACCGCCTCGATCCTCATCCATCCTCACCCGTGCCTCGCCCACGCCGTCCCCGCCTCGCCCATGCTCCGCCCCGTCGGCCGCCGGAGAGAGAGGGAGAGAGGAGAGAGCGTGAGAAGGGAGAGGGAGAGAAATGAGAAATGAGAGGGGGAGAGAGAAAAGGCTTATATATAGGAAAATCCGAAAATTCGGAAAAATTCAGAAAAATAGAAAATCACACCCTCGTGATCCTCGGAGCGCACCGATCGCAACGGTACCACTCGCGCCCTGGTGAATGGCCCGGTTCACCCGCAACGAGGTTCCGAAGGGAAAGCCGAAACCCACGCCGGGAATCGGAAAACACACGCGGAAAAAGCCGCGGAACGCCTCCGGGCCTCCGAAACGACTCTGGATCGCACCGATCCGAACATGAAAGATGTCCGAAACGAAGTTTCAGACACAACGGAGCTGGACACTCCGAGAAACCAGATCTGGGACCCACGAACGAGGATCCGAAAAATCTGGGGCATTACATTACGTCTCACTGAGCATCCATTCACTGTAAAGTCTATACAGACTTCATCGTCTTAAGGAACGTCTCATGCCTTTACCAAAGTCTATACAGACTTCATCGTCTTAAGGAACGTCTCATGCCTTTACCAAAGTCTATACAGTCTGTATCTGCGTTGCATTGCATGCATCATGGTTTAAGTCTAGACATTGCCTCAGGCTGAGCAAGTCTATACATTGCATGTTCGTTCAATCAAGTCCATACACTGAGCAAGTATATACATTGTCTGCCTGTCGATTGAAGAGTCTATACATTGCTGTTTGTCTTGTAAAGTTCATACAGTAATGTCTGTACGTTGGCTGTAAACTAAAGTCTATACAATGTGTTGTATTTTTCAGAGACTGTACAGGGTTTAGGCTTAACTGATAATTTGTTCTCTGTCTAATAGGGAATCTTCGTGAAGCCTAATGAAGGCACGTGATCCAAGGAAGGAGGAGGTGCCCAGATGAGGACACGTGTACTGACAGCCTGCTGGATGCTGCCACGTGGTCCAAATTCTTAGGGTGGGAAATGTGGAAACCACACGCGCCCTGGCTGCTGCTGCTGCTGCTATATATACGAGCCTTCTTCCACAGAAGAAGACTGATCGAAGTGGAGAAAGAAAAAGTAGAAGTGTAGAGACTTCGATCCAGCAGAAGAGAAGAAGAAGAGTGAAGAAAGAGAGTGAGACCGGCAGAAGAAAAAGAGAAGGAGAGAGAGCTCATGAGAGATCGAGAAAGAAAAAGAGAGAAGAGAGCAGAAGAAGAAAGAAGAGAGCAGAGAAGAGAGAGAGAGTGAAAGATTTCGTAGAGAAGAAATAAGAAAAGCTTAAAGATCTGTCCTCTGGCGTTTGGATCAAGTCCAAGCCAGATCTACTCCTTTGAGAGCTACATTCTTGTTCTTCATTTACAGCCTTCCGATCGCTATGTATTTTCCATTTCTTATTTTTCCTTTTTCATTTGGTTATCCTTGTTCTTCCGATTCTCTGGATAGAGGTCGGGTTCCTCCTGTGGACTCAGGAGAAGGGAGACTTGTCTCCGGTTCTGGGCTTGTGGGTTGCAAGTCTTGGGGTCCCTCCTGGTCTGGAGGAAGAGAGGTCTTCGACCTCTAGTTTCCAAGTGGCTGGGAGTCACTTGGGGTGTCCCTCCGGTTGAAGGAAGAGGGGAGGTTGTTCCTGTAAGGTTTCGCACAGCACCTACGGGCGACGCAGCGGATAACAAAAATTTCATTTGCCCGATCCCGGTGTTATGAAAAGCTTAATCTGTGCTCTAATCGGTGTTTCTAATACCCTAATTACGGGTTGCGTGTTTCACCTTGCGTGGAACGACGCTGTCCGCTAAGCCCGATGCAGAGAAACCGAGCCGCACAGCTGTACGGCCTCTAGAGCAGATTCACACGGACCCTTGCGCAGCGACGGTACCTCCCCGGCACAACTTTCCCCGGCTCTATCACCTTCTGGAGAGAGAGAGAGCAAGAGGGAGAAAGGGGGAGGCTAATCCTCCTCTTAAGCTTATGTGCTTGCTTAAGCTTAAGAGGTTGGAAGAGAAGAAGCTCAAGTTCGAATGAACTCACGTAGGTGGTTATATATAGAGTTTTGGCCCATTTCTAAAGACCTCCAAAGGACCAAAATTGTATATATGACCTTTCCTATATTATACATATGTATTAAGCCTCATTTACACTCCTTTCCAAAAGGAATTAAAGGGAATTAATACATACACTTGTATAATAATATTCCGTCACCCAAGAATCCATTGTGTGTGATCCTCTAGGCCCATAGTCTCTCTAGTTTAAGGCCCATTAACTTCTAATTCCTAATTAGAAGTAAATTAAACGTATTATTCGCTTCTACAAGAGCCGAATAATAGTTTAATTCATTCCGAACCTTCGATCACGTTGAGTCAAGCAAATCCGCGTGATCCTAGAGGACGCCGGGTTTAAACCAGCCTGTCTGGTACCTGTAAGTCCACAGTTACCGCATCGATATAATTCATCGCTCCTTCTATGAGTCTGGTACGATCGAGGGTACGGTATCTGTCAAACCCCATGATCGTGCCATTTGACTATGACCTCCTTAAAGTGTATGACGTCTGTTCTAAATGAACTCACACGACCCTGACCAGGGATTTAACGGAGCGTCAATGTCATGACCCATTAACTGTCTGATATATACCCGACAGTGAGCGATCCCCTCTTGACCATTGATGATCTTCACACGTATCCTGGAGTGGTTAATGACTCGACAACTCATGACTTATGGTTAAAGTCACTTAGCTAAGTAATTAAACCATTCCAGTCCTCGTGTAAGATCCGATCAATGTCTCAGGTCAAAGGACCAACGATGCTACTGTGACTGTTGGATCTTCAGTTGACATTAGGTATAATCAATCATCTGAAGATCCAATAGCGGATCAGTTCAGTGCACATCCTCCAAGGACATACACCTACACATATGTGTTGGTGCCCCGCACCAATGACCATGAGACTGATCACTGACACATCATGTGTACTGGTTTAATAGGTAATCAAAGTCCCCGAGTGATTACCCTCCAACCAAGAATAATTTAAGGTATGTGTTCATGTAAAGTAAGTCTCATGTTCGAGATCTCATCTCGAGCTGACTTTACAACCACATATCCTAGGGACAACGTAAAGTAACACAATCACATATTTATGCTCAAACACCACTTTATTAATGAACAAGATCGTACAACTATTGGGCCTACCCGACCCGAAATTGGCCTCTAGCACACCAACACTAACAATCTCCCACTTGAACTACAGCCAATTGCCCACAACTTTGAGGCCCATCTTATCCCGATGACACTCAAATACAATCTGTGTCAAAGGCTTAGTCAGTGGATCTGCGATGTTGTCTTCTGACGGTACACGCTCTACCATCACATCTCCACGATCAACAATCTCCCGAATAAGGTGAAAGTGCCTGAGAATATGCTTTGACCTTTGGTGAGATCTCGGTTCCTTCGCCTGGGCGATGGTCCCATTATTATCACAAAATAATGGGATGGGAGCTGATATCTCGGGAACTACGCCAAGTTCCAAGATGAATTTCTTCATCCAGACTGCTTCCTTAGCAGCTTCAGCTGCAGCAATATATTCCGCCTCCATCGTCGAGTCTGTAGTCGTGTCTTACTTGGAGCTTCTCCAACTGACTGCCCCTCCATTCAACATGAATACAAATCCAGACATGGATTTGCAGTCATCTGGATCTGACTGGAAACTAGAATCTGTGTATGCTCTAAGCTGTAAGTCCTCTCCTCCATAAAGCAGAAAAAGATCCTTAGCCCTTCGCAGGTACTTAAGGATGCCCTTTACTGCCTTCCAGTGCTCTTCGCCTGGATTTGCCTGATATCTACTGACAATGCTTAAAGCATTGGCAACATCAGGCCGTGTACATAGCATTGCATACATGATTGACCCTATCGCCGAAGCATAGGGTACCTTATTCATGTGTGCCACCTCCTCAGACGTTTTAGGACTCATCCCCTTGGATAGGTAAATTTCATGTCTCATGGGAATGAGACCTCTCTTGGAATTTTCCATCCTAAACCTTTTGAGGATAGTGTCTATGTGCATGGATTGAGATAATCCTAGCATCCTTTTAGATCTATCTCGATAGATCCTTATGTCCAGCACATAGGATGCTTCTCCCAAATCCTTCATGGAGAAGGTCTTGGACAACCAAGACTTAGTTGATGTCAACATCCCTACATCATTCCCAATGAGTAAGATGTCATCAACATAAAGGACCAAGAATGTCACTAAGCTCCCACTGACCTTCTTGTAAACACAGGGTTCATCTTCATTCCGAATGAAGTTGAAAGATTTGACAGCCTCGTCAAATATTAAGTTTCAGCTTCTAGATGCCTACTTTAATCCATAAATGGACCTTTGAAGTTTGCATACCTTATTAGGATGTGACTTGGAGGTGAATCCCTCAGGCTGTACCATGTACACCTCTTCTGACAGGTTTCCATTAAGAAAAGCTGTCTTCACATCCATTTGCCAGATCTCATAATACAGGTATGCAGCAATGGCAAGGAGGATTCTGATTGACTTAACCATGGCTACCGGTGAAAACGTCTCGTCATAGTCAATGCCTTGCCTTTGACGATATCCTTTCGCCACTAGTCTAGCCTTGTATGTGTCAACCTGTCCATCTACACCGATTTTCCTTTTGAAAATCTATTTGCAGCCGATAGGGACTTTCCCTTCGGGTACATCAACTAAGTTCCAAACTTTGTTGGTGTACATGGACTGGATTTCTGAATCCATTGCCTCTTGCCATTTCTCGGAGTCTACACTACGGATCGCCTCCTGGTACGACTGAGGATCATCATCCTCATCGATACATACCATACAGGACCCTTCTGAGACATGTCCAACATATCTCTCAGGTTCTCTCGGTAGTCTACCAGATCTCCGTAGTGTTAGTGTTTCACCTTGAATAGGATCAACCGATATAGTCTCATCTAATGAGTTTGTGTCTATGGGTTGTGGTTCTTGGACCTCGTCCAATTCTATCTGGCTCCCACTATTTTTCTGGAGTAGATATTCTCTTTCCAGAAATACAGCTCTCTTGGCCACTAAGACCCTTTGCTCAGAAGGGTGATAGAAATAATATCCAAATGTCTCCTTTGGATATCCCACAAACCTACACTTATCGGTTCTCGACTCAAGCTTATCACTCTCGTTCTTCTTTACATGGGCAGGACACCCCCAAATTTTAATGTGATTAAAATTTAGTTTCCTGCACTTCCATATCTCATATGGTATAGAAGGAACTGATTTACTTGATATCCTATTCAATAAATAAGTCACAGTCTCTAACGCATAGCCCCAGAGAGACAAGGGTAGTCCTAACATAGACATCATGGATCGGACCATGTCCAACAAGGTCCTGTTTCTCCTCTCGGATACACCATTGTGTTGTGGTGTATACGGTGGAGTCCACTGAGAAACTATTCCAAGGTCTTTAAGATAAGAAGTGAATTCATGGCTTAAGTATTCACCTCCTCGATCCGATCGAAGAGCCTTAATACTTTTGCCTGTCTGTTTCTCTACTTCATTCTTGTATTCCTTAAACTTCTCAAAGGCTTGTGACTTATGTCTCATTAAATACACATAGCCATATCTAGAGAAGTCATCAATAAAAGAAATGAAATAGAGATAACCTCCTTTTGCTTCTATGGACATGGGTCTACACACATCCGAGTGTATGAGCTCGAGAAGGTCAACAGCCCTCTCACCATGTCCACCAAAGGGAGCCTTGGTCATTTTCCCCATGAGACACGACTCACAGATATCAAATGGCTTGTATTCGAACGAATTCAAATACCCATTTGAGTGTAAGTGAGAGACTCTTTTCTCACCTACATGACCAAGTCTGCAATGCCATAGATATGCAGAATTCACTTCATCAGCATTGAAAATTTGCATAACATTAGAACGTGTATCTAATACATAAAGACCATTGACTAATGAACCATTGGCTGTAATCAAACCATTATTCATTATAGAGCACCCAGTGCTATTAAAAGTCAATGTATATCCAATGTTATACAAGCCAGAGATTGAAATAATATTCTTAATAATATTAAGAACATAATAACAGTCATTCAACTCCAGAATGACTCCTGAAGGTAAACTGAGGCTTGCAGTCCCAACAGCTTTGGCAGAAACTAAAGCTCCATTGCCCACCCTCAGTTCAATCTCCTTTTTGCCTAGTCGCCTTCTATTTGCCAGCACCTGCACATAATTACAGATATGAGATGCACATCCAGTATCCAATACCTATGATGTGGATTCCATATATGACAAATTAATGTCTATGACAAAAATACCTTCATTTAGAATTGCCTTGCAATTCCTTTTCCAATGCCCAATTTCTCCGCATCGAAAACATTTGTCTTCCTTTTCATTCTTCTTGCCCTTCCCTTTGTCAACTTTGGCGATTTGCTTACCCGTGGCCTTTTTCTTTCCTTTCCCTTTGTTACTTGTAGTGGATATCTGGGTGGCCTTCCTTTTCTTATTGGCCCGGCCAATAATCATTACAGAAGAAGATGGTTTATCTTTCTGCATAGTTCCTTCAGCACTCTTTAACATGTTGAGCAGCTCCGGGAGAGTTGCATCAATTCTATTCATGTTAAAGTTTATGATGAAGGAAGAAAAGGAATCGGGCAATGACTGGAGTATAAGATCAATGCACAGTTCAAGATCCAACTTGAACCCCAATGCATTGAGTCTATCTATCCACTCCATCATTTTCAGTACATGGGCCTGTACTGAAGAACCCTCAGACATCCGTGTCCTGAAAAGCCTTTTGGAGATGTCATACCTCTCAATCCTACCCTGCTCCCCGAAGAGCTGGCGTAGATTGAGAAGTATACTTCTACAATAAGTCTTTTCAAATTACCTCTGCAGCTCGGGAGCCATAGAGGCCAACATGTAACATTGGGCAAGGGAGGAGTCCTCAGACCAATTGGCATAAGCCAGTAACTCGCCCTCGTCGACATCAGGAGCTGGCTCAGAATGAACTGTGTCCAACACGTATGCAATCTTTTCGGCGGTAAGGACTATGCGTAGGTTACGCAGCCAATCCGAGTAGTTCGGTCTAGTTAAGCGATTTGCATCCAAGATGTCACGGAGGGGGTTGGACGACGACATTGTAATCTGGATAAGAAATAAAATACAACTTAGCATGTGTTCAAATTCTAACTTAGATGTGGTTTTCTATCTTAGTTAGTCCCACTATTTTTCGATCGGACTATATAACCCTCAGTATATAGAACGGGAGATCAGCGAGATCTACCTAGTGGGTCGGAATCCCAACGAGACTGATGTACGACCTTGTGGAAAGCACAACAAATCATACATCATCTCATAGGCAGTCAACAGACACTTGCATCTAATACAATATCCGATATTCGGCCCCCGAGAAATCATCCCCTTGTGGAAAGCACAACAAAAGATATTCTCGGTTAGATCTAACCATCATTACTACATAGTAATGAGTTCATGACCCGACCCTTGTGGAAAGCACAACAAAGCCGAGTTCAATTCCTCACCCCATTGAGGCCGAGCCTTGGAGTTTAATCCCGCCCCAAACTCATGGACCTTGTGGAAAGCACAACAAATCCATGAAATGAAGACGTTCATTCACTCCATAATGATGGAGAGCCACGATGACTCCTAGAGCCACGCTTACCAGATCCAAAATTTAATCGCGAGGGAATTTAATTTTATCTTGATCTCACCCTAGGTGGTAATATAAATATATCCAATATATTTACCGTACCTAGTAGTTTGCACAAAATAAATGCATCCAATGCAAAAATAAACGCAAGTGATCATGGACTTTAACCCTAATGTAACTAAGACATCCGGCCCGCTTCCGAAGCAGCTGGATCGTCCTCGTCGGGTGTGCTCCGCGCTTTCAAACTCCGACGCCGCATCAATTACAACTTTTACACGGCACGCAGGCTGGAAAATTTAAATTACATATGACTCAAATTCCAGCAGCCCTTAGGGCGAGTACAACAATGAAGGAAGATAGAAGTACATTGGAATTTTAACAGAGAGAGAAAGGAGGTTCGCAGATCCCAATTAATTACATTAATCCAAGTCCATGATCACTTGTCAACCCGCTCAAATAAAATCAATCAAGGGTTATTTTCTGAAAATAATCCCTACTTTTGAATTTAAAAATGGGATGTGCAAACAAAAATAGGCCAACTTTGTTTAATTTTAAAAATCGAAGCATGATTAACTAAAATTAAACAGACAAGCAGGCCAATACAAGGTAAATAAAGTAAAGCACGTAAAGAACCATCATTTTCTACAGGGGCATCTAATTGAGATAATTAATTAAATTTAAATTTAAATCTAATTATTCAATAATCAAATTTAAATTTAAAATTTAAACATGCCAATAATTTAAATTTAAATTCAAATTAATTCTCCAATAATTTTGTTTGAAAGTAAATTTAAAATAATGTAATTATCCTCAATTAGAGATCTTCTAAAATTCAAAATTTGAATTTAACAATTATCTAATAATTAAAATTAAAATATTTGAATTTTCTACATTTATCTTCAATAAAATTTAAATTTTAAATTTTCTAATTATCTAATAATTAAAAATTCAAAAACTTAAATTTTACTGAAGTAACTTCAATTATTACCATTTTATCTCAAGGTAAATAGTAATTATCTCACCTCAATAAATTCAACACGGTAAAATAAAATTTAACATTTGACATTTACCATCGAGATAATACAATTAACCTACTCGATAAAATTCTGTTCAATTTACTGTGCATTTCCATATATATATCCCACATATATATATTTATATGAGCACAATAAATTAAAGAAAAGGGTAAAATCACAATTTTTTTAATAAAAAATAATAAAAAAATTTCGGCGCGGCCGCCCACGCGGAAGGCGTGGGCGGGCGCGCGCGGCCCGCCACGCCGCGCGCCCGCCCGCCCCCGCAGTCAGCGCCCACGGGCGCTGACCGCGGGTGCCGCGTGCGCCGCCCACGCGGCGCACGCGGCGGTAAAAAAAATTTTTTTTGTTTTTTTTAAAAAAAATTGCTGCTTGGATGCCCAGCATCCAGGAAGAACATAGACGCCTAGATCTCTTTCAACAAATAATAATTGAAGTATTTAATGCCTCTAAAATACGATTCTTAACGGCAATAAAAACACCGACCAGAGCGCGAACCTGGCTCTGATATCACTGTAAGGTTTCGCACAGCACCTACGGGCGACGCAGCGGGTAACAAAAATTTCATTTGCCCGATCCCGGTGTTATGAAAAGCTTAATCTGTGCTCTAATCGGTGTTTCTAATACCCTAATTACGGGTTGCGTGTTTCACCTTACGCGGAACGACGATGTCCGCTAAGCCCGATGCAGAGAAACTGAGCCGCACAGCTGTACGGGCTCTAGAGCAGATCCACACGGACCCTTGCGCAGCGACGGTACCTCCCCGGCACAACTTTCCCCGGCTCTATCACCTTCTGGAGAGAGAGAGAGCAAGAGGGAGAAAGGGGGAGGCTAATCCTCCTCTTAAGTTTATGTGCTTGCTTAAGCTTAAGAGGTTGGAAGAGAAGAAGCTCAAGTTCGAATGAACTCACGTAGGTGGTTATATATAGAGTTTTGGCCCTTTTATAAAGACCTCCAAAGGACCAAAATTGTATATATGACCTTTCCTATATTATACATATGTATTAAGCCCCATTTACACTCCTTTCCAAAAGGAATTAAAGGGAATTAATGCATACAGTTGTATAATAATATTACGTCACCCAAGAATCCATTGTGTGTGATCTCTAGGCCCATAGTCTCTCTAGTTTAAGGCTCATTAACTTCTAATTCCTAATTAGAAGTAAATTAAACGTATTATTCACTTCTACAAGAGCTGAATAATAGTTTAATTCATTCCGAACCTTCGATCACGTTGGGTCAAGCAAATCCGCGTGATCCTAGAGGACGCCGGGTTTAAACCAGCCTGTCTGGTACCTGTAAGTCCACAGTTACCGCATCGATATAATCCGTCGCTCCTTCTATGAGTCTGGTACGATCGAGGGTACGGTATCTGTCAAACCCCATGATCGTGCCATTTGACTATGACCTCCTTAAAGTGTATGACGTCCGTTCTAAACGAACTCACACGACCCTGGCCAGGGATTTAACGGAGCGTCAATGTCATGACCCATTAACTGTCTGATATATACCCGACAGTGAGCGATCCCCTCTTGACCATTGATGATCTTCACACGTATCCTGGAGTGGTTAATGACTCGGCAACTCATGACTTATGGTTAAAGTCACTAAGCTAAGTAATTAAACCATTCCAGTCCTCGTGTAAGATCCGATCAATGTCTCAGGTCAAAGGACCAACGATGCTACTGTGACCGTTGGATCTTCAGTTGACATTAGGTATAATCAACCATCTGAAGATCCAATAGCGGATCAGTTCAGTGCACATCCTCCAAGGACATACACCTACACATATGTGTTGGTGCCCCGCACCAATGACCATGAGACTAGTCACTGACACATCATGTGTACTGGTTTAATAGGTAATCAAAGTCCCCGAGTGATTACCCTCCAACCAGGAACAGTTTAAGGTATGTGTTCATGTAAAGTAAGTCTCATGTTCGAGATCTCATCTCGAGCTGACTTTACAACCACATATCCTAGGGACAACGTAAAGTAACACAATCGCATATTTACGCTCAAACACCACTTTATTAATGAACAAGATCGTACAACTATTGGGCCTACCCGACCCGAAATTGGCCTGTAGCACACCAACACTAACAGTTCCCCTGGTCAAGCTGTTTGGCAGCACCTGTTGCAGACTGAGTCTGCGTTCTAGCTTGTGCTAGTGAAAGCCTCACTCCGGTTGGGAGTGAGGGGTGGATGTAGGTCTGGAGGACCGAACCACCTAAAAAATTAGCTGTGCAGTGGTTTGATTTCTCTATATGTTTTTGCTGTCGCTAGATGATTGCATAGGGGCGCTCTAAGTATTTGGTTTCTGGTTGAGCAGAAGAGTTGATCAGTTTTCTTAGAGTGTTTTTAATCTGTCAAGAGAGCGAAATTCTAGTTGAGCTATATTTTGTCTAAATCGTCTTGTTAGCATTCTGATCTTAATTTGGGCGAAGGTTTTTAAGGGGCATATTCATTCACCCCCCCCCCCTCTGAATACTGCACCGAACCCAACACTTGGTATTAGAGAGGGTCTCTGACTGAACAGATCTAACAATCTGCAGAGGATCCTGCTAATTGTTGGTGGATTTCAGAGTGGGTCTTTTGGAATCGTTTTTTGATTTACTGTTTTAGTGCTTTACGTTGATCATCTGGTTTACTGCATTTCTGTTTGGTGCATTCCAGAGTGTGTTTTCTGTGCTCGCTGTTTTGTTTCACTGACTTAGTGCCTTGCCTTGCTCATTTGGTCTAGGTGCTTCAGCTTTTCTGTGTCTTCAGATTATTTGTAATGGAACCAATCGTGCTGAAGGCTGGCTCCAGTAAAGCAAACAGATCCAGCCACAGTGGATCATTAAGTGAGAAAAGTAGCTTCTCGGGGTCTGAAATTGATGGAGACCACATTGAAATGCTGACCAGTGAATTCAGGAAATTTATGAGAAAAAGAGAAGGAAAGTCTGGTGATGGCCGAAAGCAAATAAGGTACAGATCTAACCCTGCCAAGATTGTTGACACTAACGTTTGCTACAAATGCAAGAAGGCTGGCCATGTGAAGATTGACTGTCCAAAATTCTCGAAATTCAAAGGGAACACCTCGGACAGTGATGAAGAAGGAGAAAAGTCCATATGCTTAATGGCCAACCGAGGAAGTGATGATGAGGAAACCTCATCTCAGGTAAGCTCCGGATCAGATGGAGTTTCTTTTGATGAATTGATAGTGATGTATGAAAATATGTTTAAAGTGTCCAAGAAATTAAAATTTGAAAATAAAAATTTAAGAAAAGAAATGAATAATTTGAAATCTGAAATGATTAAAGAAAAAGATGAGTTGAACATGTTGAAATCTGAAAATGAGAATATTAGAAACAAACTCATCGGTGAAAATAATCCTTGCAAAGCTTGTGCCATTCTCGAAGACATGATTAATGATTTTGATTCTGATGATAGTTTTCAAAAAGAACAAATCAAATCTCTAAAAGAAGAAAATGTCTACTTGAAAGATCAAAATAAAAAGCTAATGGTTCTTAATACTATCTTCTCTGAGAGATGGTTGTCAATTGAAAAAGGAAAATCAGTTGTGAAGGAAAATGAGAACAACATTGAAATAATGGTTCAACAAGAAAATGAAACTCCGAAGAACCTGAATGATGCTTTGCAACAGCAGCTAATTGCATGTGAATCTGAGCTATCCAAGTATGAAGTGAGTATTGCTTCATTGAATTCTGAAATTGAAAATCTGAAAAACACTCTGTCTAAATTTGTCAAAGGTAAAAATAATTTGAATAAACTGCTTGGCTCCAATGTGAAAAGTTCAGAATGTGCTAGTACCTCAAAATGTATTTCATCTAAGAAATCTCAGAACAATAAGCACAGGGCTGAACAAAAGAAAAAGAAAAATTGCTGTGAAAAATCTTCTCATAAAATTCAATTTAAAAAGGAAAAGAATGTGCAGTGTTTCTATTGTAATAAGATAGGTCATATGATGAATGAGTGTAAGATGTTTGAATTAGATGACCTAGCTGCTACTACTGCACAGAAAATTCCTGCTAGAAATCATGTTTTTCAAAGAAGGAAAATAGAGTGTTTTCATTGTGGCAAGATGGGCCACATTGCAGCTCATTGTTGGCATGCCCAGGGAAAGAAAGTCAATTTAAAACCTGTAAATTTCCCTGCAAATAATATTGCTTCTGGTAAAAGAACCCCAGCATGCTTCGAATGTGGAAAGCATGGCCATACAGTCAAGGACTGCTGGCATGCTCAGAGAAATAGATTGAACTCTAAGTCTATAAAATTCCCTGCTCTCTATGATTCTTGTTTTGAATGTGAGAAGCTAGGCCACAAAGCTGCCAACTGTCGGCTGGCTGAGTATGGAAAGAAAAATTTTCATGTCAATAAAAGAAATACTCATGCTCATACACATAATTTTCATACTCATATGCATGCACATGGGTATCATGTTTCTGCTAACATGAAAAATAAAAACAAAAATTCTGTGGCTTCATGTTATTATTGTGGTAAATTTGGCCACTCCATGGACAATTGTTTTCTGATGAAAGTTGATGACCATGCTGCTAAGAAACTGTTTAGAACACCTGCCAGGGGTAATTCAGGACCCAAGACTTCTTGGGTTCCTGCAAGATCAAAGTGATTGATTTATTGCAGGTGTGCCTTGGAATGAATAAAGGGGTTGATGTAGCCACGGCACTCAAAAAGAAAACCCCAGGATTCAATTCTTCAGGTCAGTTCTGAAAAACTGTGTTTAAAATTTATCATCTGAAATTGTTGAAATGATTGTCTGATTTTTGATGTCTTCTTCTTGTCTAGCTGATCAGTCTGCATTCTAGACTCAGCTACTAAGTTTTACTCTGCATATATCTGATGCTCTTCTCTTGCTATATGTTGAACTGAATTTGAATAGCTCTTTAGTGTATATAGTTGATGCATTATTTAGACTCTATGTCAATGCATGTGTTTGTGTCAGTGCATTGCATGCTTGTTGTTAAATGCATAACTTGCATTGATTTTGAATGGTTCATCTAGTGCATATAGTTGATGCATGTGTCTTATGTCTGCATACATCATTTACATGACTGTCAATGATGTTGTTCAATGCATGTAGGACTGCTTTATATTGTATTGTCTTGCATAACCCTGGTATGTCAAATAGTAAGTTACCAAAAGGCAGGGAAATCTGCTCGGAGGTTCCTACCATGTGTGAGATGATCTTTGAGACCAGGTTCTCCGCCTAGTACCATGGGTCCTGTCTTCATGTAGAGCAGTGTCCTGCATATCATTAAATTTTGAAAAATCTAAAATGAAATGACTTGGGCGCATAAAATTGGACTGCATACTTGTCTCATGTTTCTTTGTTGCATAGTTTGCATATAGAGCAGTGTGCTGCATAGCATATCTCTTGCATCTTGGTGTTAGGGGGAGCTGAGAGTTCTGTTCAATTCATTAAATTCTTGTTACTTCTCATTGTCCCCATTCAATTGATTCATATCGTTTGACATCAGATGCTATTGGACCATAATGCTTATTGCTATCTTTTCCCCATCATTTTCACTGAGCAACAGCAATTGTTTCTGGTTTAGTATATTGAGTTGTGATTATTGCAAATGTTCACTTATAAGAATCACTCTTACAAATTGAAAGGAATTAAAGGTTTAACCTTTATAAATTGAAGAGTTAAGTGTCTGCACTTCAGAATTTGAGATAAAAGAAAACTTCTATAGCTATTAATCTTTGTCTCATGGCTAAAATAGAAAAAGTTTTTTGTAATGCCTAAATGTGTTGAACTGGAAATGTCTAGAACATGTGAATAAGAGTATGTAATGAATTTTTTTTTCAATCATTCTAAAAGAATTAAGGGCAGCAGTAAATAAGATCATAAATGTAAAAGAACTGAACATAGTGACAGAGCAATGGCTGATTGCACTGAGAAACTGTGAACTCCTCCAAAGAAGCAGGAGAATTCACATGTCATGAGGTGCTTTAGACTATCTCTACTCATAGGGTCAAATCTATAGGGGGAGTCCTCACCAAGTAACTGAGGGTATTGGCCTCTAATCAAGGTGTACCCCTAATGTCAAAAGTGAAGACTATTCCTTGTAGGTCTTGATCTGAAATAGATCTAGTAGTTTATGCCTAGTAACTAGGGGTACCTGCCTCTGATCAACGTGTACACCTAATGTCAACAGCATAAATGCCACTGGTCTATTCACTTAGTTCAGGTTCAGAAATTGAAAAATGAAAATCAAACTGCTGTAACCCTTTGAAATCAAAAGTCAATGAGTGAAAATTATTTTTCTCAATACATATTCAAGTTACCTTTCTTGAATTTTCTTGTTTAATCACAAAAGGGTATTATTTTAGACTTATCTATTAATACCATGTGCCCTAGATTCATTGCTATAAATGGAGTCTATAAACTCTTTTTCAGGGGTCAGGTGTTTTACTCTAGATTTATCACTGTTAGACCTGAATTTTTGTCAAAATTGTATGTTGCTGATTCTTATACTTTAACTGTTGTTTATAATCAGGCTTATTTTCTGAACCAATGATTCAGCTGTTGTCTAGTGACCCTCCTACTTTCTCTACCTTGTGCTTATCTGTCTATATTCCTTCTCATAGAGGGAGCAATTATTTAGGGGGAGAACCAGTTCAGGGGGAGTCATACCTTCAGGGGGTGTTTACTACTCTAGAAGTATCTTGCAAACATACTGCCATTTTTGCACTCATGCTCATACTGGTTTTCTCTTTTTGATTATGTCAAAGGGGGAGAAAATTTTGTGTGTGACTCACTGTCACAGTGTGTTGCCATCATCAAAAAGGGGGAGAATGTTGTGCCCCTTAGGCACAAGCATGTGCTATGTTGATTTGATGATAGCAATGCTGTTTTGTTTTGATGATTGCAACACAGTGAGTGCATTATGATATTATATTTTTTATATGATGATGGCATGTTGATTTGAATGCATATCACTCATTATGTTCTGTGGAGAATGCATGAGATGTTTATAACTGATATATTCGTGGAGATTGCTTGAGTGTGCTTGATTATGGAGAATGCTTGAGTATGTTCTATCTGATCTATTCTGTGCATGAGTGTGCTGGTTCTGTGGGTCGACCCCCTTCTCAGATGGGTCGACCCCCCTCAGATGCATTTCTGAAGTCTACACATCAGATTGCTTTGCTTCATGCATTAGTCTATACACTGTCCATCTGAGTGTCTCATGCAGAGTCAACTCATATAGTCTATACAGTGGTTTAGGCTAAGTCAGTACAACGTCCAGTGTCCAGTGGTTCAGGCTAAGTCTGTACATCATCAGTCTCACTTAGCGTCTTAAGCATTTCAGGCTAAGTCTGTACACTGCAGCTCACATAACTGTTAAGTCTATACATTGCTGCATTGCTTGCATGTGTAGAGTCTATACACTGGTCGGTGGAAGCAAGTCTGCACATTCTATTGTTCATGAAGTCTGTACAGTGGACCGTCTTCCTCAGCATCTTATGCAAAGTCCATACATTGCACTGTGCCTCCTTCGTTGAACTTCCAAGTCTATACATTGAAGCAAAGTCTGTACAGCCATCAGTGATCTTCCAAGTATGTACATCCATCTGTTCATCTTTGAAGTCTGTACATTGGAAGTTTTACCTACGTTTTCCTTCAAGTCTATACATCGGTAATTTTACCGTCGTTTCCCTTGAAGTCTATACACTGATCGCTTTACCGTCGTTTCTATTGGAAGCCCATACATTCGCTGTCTCTTTATTCAAGTCTATACAGCCTTTCATCTTGAAAGTCTATACACTCTTCATGCATGTGCATAGTCTATATATTGTGCATCTTGTTGACAAGTTTGCACATTCATGAAGTCTGCACACTGGCCTGTTCATGCATCATTCTTCTAAGTCCATGCATTGGACTGTAGCATGCATTTGACGAAGGCATCCAAGTCTGTACATTCGAGCGTCTCATATTGCGTCTCACTTAGCATATGCATCGCTCATGTCTATACAGTGCATCGTCTCAATCACCGTCTCACTTGAGATTCAAAGTCTGTACAGCGTCTGTCTCAGCCAGCGTCTCATGCTGCGTCTTAGGCTTGCAAAGTCTACTCATTGGTCGGTGGAAAGTCTATACATTCTATTGTTCAACGTCTGCATGCATTACATGAAGTCTGTACACTGCATCGTCTCAACTTACGTCTCACTGAGCATCCATTCACTGTAAAGTCTATACAGACTTCATCGTCTTAGGGAACGTCTCATGCCTTTGTCAAAGTCTATACAGTCTGTATCTACGTTGCATTGCATGCATCATGGTTTAAGTCTAGACATTGCCTCAGGCTGAGCAAGTATATACATTGCATGTTCGTTCAATCAAGTCCATACACTGAGCAAGTATATACATTGTCTGCCTGTCGATTGAAGAGTCTATACATTGCTGTTTGTCTTGTAAAGTCCATACAGTAATGTCTGTACGTTGGCTTTAAACTAAAGTCTATACAATGTGTTGTATTTTTCAGAGACTGTATAGGGTTTAGACTTAACTGATAATTTGTTCTCTGTCTAATAGGGAATCTTCGTGAAGCCTAATGAAGGCACGTGATCCAAGGAAGGATGAGGTGCCTAGATGAGGACACGTGTACTGACAGCCTGCTGGATGCTGCCACGTGGTCCGAATTCTTAGGGCGGGAAATGTGGAAACCACACGTGCCCTGGCTGCTGCTGCTGCTGCTGCTGCTATATATACGAGCCTTCTTCCACAGAAGAAGACTGGTCGAAGTGGAGAAAGAAAAAGCAAAAGTGCAGAGACTTCGATCCAGCAGAAGAGAAGAAGAAGAGTGAAGAGAGAGAGTGAGACCGGTAGAAGAAAAAGAGAAGGAGAGAGAGCTCATGAGAGATCGAGAAAGAAAAAGAGAGAAGAGAGCAGAAGAAGAAAGAAGAGAGCAGAGAAGAGAGAGAGAGTGAAAGATTTCGTAGAGAAGAAATGAGAAAAGCTTGAAGATCTGTCCTCTGGCGTTTGGATCAAGTCCAAGCCAGATCTTTTCTATTGAGAGCTACATTCTTGTTCTTCATTTACAGCCTTCCGATCACTGTGTATTTTCCATTTCTTATTTTTCCTTTTTCATTTGGTTATCCTTGTTCTTCCGATTCTCTGGATAGAGGTCGGGTTCCTCCTGTGGACTCAAGAGAAGGGAGACTTGTCTCCGGTTCTGGGCTTGTGGGTTGCAAGTCCAGGGGTCCCTCCTGGTCTGGAGGAAGAGAGGTCTTCGACCTCTAGTTTCCAAGTGGCTGGGAGTCACTTGGGGTGTCCCTCCGGTTGGAGGAAGATGGGAGGTTGTTCCCCTGGTCAAGCTGTTTGGCAGCACCTGTTGCAGACTGAGCCTGCGTTCTAGCTTGTGCTAGTGGAAGCCTCACTCCGGTTGGGAGTGAGGGGTGGATGTAGGTCTGGAGGACCGAACCACCTAAAAAATTAGCTGTGCAGTGGTTTGATTTCTCTATATGTTTTTACTGCCGCTAGATGATTGCATAGGGGCGCTCTAAGTATTTGGTTTCTGGTTGAGCAGAAGAGTTGATCAGTTTTCTTAGAGTGTTTTTAATCTGTCAAGAGAGCAAAATTCTAGTTGAGCTATATTTTGTCTAAATCATCTTGTTAGCATTCTGATCTTAATTTGGGCGAAGGTTTTTAAGGGGCATATTCATTCACCCCCCCCCCCCCTCTGAATACTGCACTGAACCCAACAGACTCTTTCTAACCACTGCCAAACAGCTTGAGGGTATGCAACCCAACACCCACTGACCAGTGAACACACTGTTCGTCTTCCTACTCGCAGGTAGGGAGCAAATATAAGAGTATGTGTTTTGAGAAAAACAAAACCAAAAGTCGATGAACCAGACAAGATATAACATTAAAACTTTATGGGAGAAGAGAACTCCTATCTGGAGGAGAGTGGACAACGTCTGGCTTCTCTTCGTCTTCATCCTGGGTCTTCACCACGACCGCAAGAGGAACGATGGATAAGCTCCTTAGCTTTCACTGCCACCTGATGAAGCTATAGATAGATGCTATCTCCCTTGATGTGAGAGCTTCTAAAGTGGAAGAAGGCGGTCTGCTGCGTTGCCCTTACGCCAGCAACACCAGGAAAGAGAGGTCTCTCCAAGCTTGCTTCCTCGCTGCTATTCTCCTTCTCTTCTTCTTCTGGTTTTTCTCTATGTGCAGCTCTGTTGCGTGAACTGGAGCTCCTGCTCTCTATTATATCGGGGGCTCACGACATCTCCTGCGTTGTCCCCTGCAGAGACCATACCAAGGACGTCGCATCCCCATTAGTTGATTTGCTTCCTCAGCTCCATTGACCTTTTCCTGCCTTGCTTGCTAGTACGTGGGTAGGTAGGGAACCAAGTCTGCAATGGTACCAGCATCTGCAGGATTTCTCCGCCAGTCAATAAGATCTTCTGACAAGGTGAGCTTTCAGAAGTCTTTTCAAGAGCGAACGGATCCTTCAAGACCAGTTGCGGATCTTGAATAGCGTATGCGACGGTATCCAGATCCGTTCTGGGTGAACATGAAGGTGTCGACACTTTCAGACAAGGTGTCGACACGTCCCTTTGTCTGCTTGAGGAAATTGGCTGCCTTCATACTATCGACACTTTCAAACGAGGCATTAATATGAAGTGTCAAGACTGTGTGTCAGGCAGAGTTGTAGTTGACTGTGCTGAGCCGAAGGTGTCGACACTCTTTTACAGGGTGTCGACACGTTGTGCCAAATAGAGCCCAAACAGAAACGTCTCAAGGTCACTTTTCTTCTTGACATGTCGAGACGTTGTCACAGGGTGTCGACACGTTGCTCATGCCAGAGCTTCAACCAGAAACATCTAAACCACAGTTTTCTTCTTGATGTGTCTACACGTCCAGATGACAGGTCGACACTTGAGAGTCCTTCACCTAAACTTGTCCAAATCAAAACTGAAATGAAATCATTAATCATATCACAAGGATTCAACAGTGAGTTATGGTTTGTTATCATCAAAACCAGGGGACACAACATTCTCCCCCTTTTTTGATGATGACAACTATAGTTCATTATTTACAAGCATTCATAGGCATTTAAGACATTTCCAAAACAAACTTTTCATTCATAAGAACAAAGTTTCATTCAAGTTCATAGAGTAACTAAAATTTTTTCCATTGATCAACCAAAAAGATTTTCCAAACAAGGGTTTCATATACATTCATCAAAGAGCTATGCATAGCAAAAACTAGATGCCTGAATCTATATGCCTAATGATATGTGAAAATCCAAGCTTATAGCAGACATTGACTTGTCTCCCCCTTTGGCATCAGCAAGGAGGTGGTTGCTGTGTTGGAGGCATTGTGCTGGAGCTAGTGCTTCCTGGAAACTGAAGTTTCTGGCCCTCGAAGAATTGATGTTGCAGTTGTAGGACTGTTGCAGCTAGAGAGTCAACCTTCTGAGTTAGTTGCTCATCCTTTTGTTTCACAAACTTGTGAAGTGACTTGATATTGTCATTGATTGCATCCAGCCAGTTGTGTAGCATGTCACATATATACTCTGTCTGTGCTTTCTGTTGAGTCCCTTTTGGTGATACATAAGAGGAGGTAGCTTCAGTAGGAGGAGGACACCATTCATCACCTATGTCTTCCAAAGCTGGTTGGAGTTGAGCTTTATGTAAACGTATCAATTCCAGAATCTCAGTTCCAACCATATCAAGTTTGTTGTAAACAACATTCATTTTTGCTTCAGCTTTAGTGGAGCTGTTCACCATGATTACTGTGTCGGTGTGGACTTACTGTGCAAGCTTTGAGGAGGCATCAAGGAGCTTGTTGGAGTCAGAGTGAACCTTTCCTTTCAATCTGTTGGATGCCTCAATTAGCCGAGCAGAATTGGCATCAGTTGCTGCTTCCAGATGAGAGGTGACATCTACAATTCTGGTAGTTTCAGCAACCACCTGTTCTCTAATTGTGAGGGACTCAACTGCTACTCTTTCCTATATCCTGGCAGAGAAATCAAGGAGGGTTGCACATCTAAGATTCATGTTGCTTTGATCTTCTCTAATGTCATATGCATGCATAAGCATCTCTGAAGTCTTTTCTTGTGTTTCAATATGAATCTCTCGTAATCTTTTCATTACTGTCCTTGCTCTTTCACACACATGTATCAAGGAGTTCATGAAGGCATAATGTTTACCATCAGACTTGTGTTTGTCTCTGACAAATTTCTCCCACCTGTTGTTCTGAACTTGTTCATCGTTAAGAAATTTGGCATCTAGTCTGTCAACTTTCATGTCAAGTTGCATGATCGAGGATTTGACATTGACAAATTGTGCTGTCAGGAATCTGATTAATGTTGGGTGAATGCCCATTGGACCTTTTGTGGTAGCAGATTGAGGCTCTCTTGATGATGAGGTTTCAGTGTGGAATTGAGGAGGAGCCTCTTCTTCAGTATGAACTGGACGGTTAGATGGAGGAGTCTGAGGTGGAAGAGTCCCAAATGGTATTATGGGACCAAAATCTGTATCCTCTGGTACATCATGCTACTGCTGGTCCTGCTCATAGTGAGTATCCATATGGAACTGTTCCTCATATTCTTCAATGTGCTCCTCTTTAGTCCCCTGAACTGGTTGTGCAGGTGCTGCTACAGTTTCAGGTTGGTGACAAGGCAAATCTCTTATGACCTTGTCTCCTCGTTTCTTGAAGTGCATGTAGTTCTCAATGAATCTCATGCAGTAGATATTGCTCTGAGGAATTTCTTTCTTCTTTTCATTTTCCACAGATATTCCAACTCTCTGAAATATGGCTGTCAAATGTGCAGCATAGGGGAGACTTCTCTTGTGCCATATACAACTCCCCATAATTTGCAGAATGATCTCTGGAAGACAGATCTGTAAATTATTGAACAGGCAGTAAAATATGAACCGTTCAGTTTCTGTAAGTCTACTTCTGCCACCCCCTTGTGGAGTGATCATTGTGGTGCACATATGGTGCAGTAGACGCTGCAAGGGGGCAAACCTGTTTGTGTCAAAGTGTTTCACAAGCAGTTGGTTTTCATCCGCATGGTTGTTAGGTTTTCTAGTTAGTATGGTGTATGCCTCAAGCAAATCAATCTCAAATTCAGATTCTAGTAATCCATCCCGGGGTATACGTAAAGCTTTGTGAAGAAGCTTTGTAGACAGTTTTATCTATACGCCCTTAACTTCAATCCTAAGGGCTTTCTGATTCTTGTCATACACTAAGTTCTTATAGAACTGTTGGACCAAGAAGGGATAGTACACCCTTTGCGCAGACAAAAACCTCTTCCATCCTTGGAACTCAATGAGGGGAAGTAGTTCAGGAAAGTTATCAAGCATCTGGTGGTCACCGAAATCCACATACCTAGGAAATAGTATCCTAGTAGGGTCACTCTCCTCTTCCCGGACTGTTTGAGCACCACTCGGCTGAGGAGGAGCAGGCTGTGCCTTCTCTTTCCCTTTTTCTACTGTAGACAGACGCTTTCTCTTGGCTACATTTTCTTGCTGCGTGCCCTTGTTGCTATTAGAACCCGGGGCTTCTGCTGCTTTCCTCTTTTTTGCAAGTTCTACAGCTGGTCTATCGTGAATGCTTTTGGAGCGCCCTTCCTTTTGTTTCTTCTTTGCTGCAGGAGCTGGAGCAGGAGCATTCTTTGATGTTGTCGCATCCTTCTTCTTGCCACGGGTGACCGGAGGAGTCATGGCGAGGGCTTAAAGAAAGAAGAGAGGGTAGCTTGGGTTGCTGGAGCGTCGCAGCAGAGGAATGGAGCTAGCTGGAGTGCTAGGATCCACTGCGGAGGGAGACGGAGGAAGGTGTCGACCTCCGCATAGAGACGTGCAGATGCGCCGGAGAAGGGGTTTGCGAGAGAAGGAGTTAGAAATGGTAAAGTGAAAACGCGATGTTCACCGGCCAGTTAAAAAGGTAAAGTTGAGAATTTTCCTTTTGAAAGAACACCCTTTAGATAAGAAATTACTGAAATACCCCTATTTTTATTTTTAAACGTTTAAGGCCTATAAGCTTAATTTTGAAGAATAAGGTTTAAGAAGAAACCATTTTTGCAGCAAATAATACGATTAAAATATTTAAATGAAGTCATATGTTTTAACCAAGCCTATTAATCTTACTCAATAAGTTCATTAGGCAAGATTGGGGGGAAATTAATCAAGTATTGAAGATAAACAAAATACGCTTTTTGAAGTAAAATTTAGAGTTAGCCCCAATTTTTTTTAATTAAATAGTCTGATAAAGCATTTACTTTTTAACACAAGGAAACACGTTGTTCACACGCCAGAGTCCCTGGTTACTCAGTGTAGCTTATCTTTCTGTTTTCTTTTGAACAGAGATAGCAGTCTTCATCATGACTAGATTTGCTACATTTCATTGACGTAGGATCTAGTTTCTCTAAAGATGATGCCATTGCTATGAAATTATTGCAATATGACTTTAGGAGGCGTATTCTCTAGATGGCTTCAATTTAGGTGACTTGTTTAAGGACAATACAAGCTAACATTTCTTTAACCAAAGAAGCCCTTTTACAATTATCTTTCAGAAGCTTAGGTAGTGGTTATTATCAAAGACTTTGAAGAATGTTTTAACCCTATTATGAGTGCAAGGTTGGTGCAGTTTAACACAATTATCAACCAAATTGAGAGTTATAAACATCAAACCATTTCTTTAACAGAGGTAGAACATAATAACTTAGCCAAGGTTGTATGAAAGAATTACAACTTTCTCAACTCCCCCTAAATTAATGACCGGTGAATAAGCAATGGTTCAGAAGCAAAAGATGTGATGAAGAAATGAAGAAGGCAAGGATAAAGTAGGGTGAATAGACAGAATGACTCTCCTTTGGATCACACACCCTTGAGTGGCTGAGCAACAGTGTCGACACTTCCTATGAAGGTGTCGACACTTCTAATTAGCGTTGGCCTTCATTCATATGTGCATCAACCTTCATTCATATGTGCATCGACCTTCATTCATATGTGCACTGGGGTAGCATCGACCTTAGTTCAGATGTGCATTGACCTTTATGAAGGTGTCGACCTGCTGATGGAGAACAGAAGCCCATTCTTTGGGCATTTCAAATGCATGTGTTGGCTCATCACCAGAACGTGTCGACCTGTTCAATACCCTTTTCTCAGCCAGTGTATCTGATTCTTATCCTTCTATGATTGCTTCATTTCTGAAACACTTCTATCAATTTTCAATACCTGTGCCTCTGACTTTTTGATTTCAGGCAGTCAAAAAAAATTTACCTTCTTGCTGCCAGTCAGAAGTGCTTTATTTCATGCTAAAGCATTAAACATGCTCATGCACTAAAGATTAATTATGCAGATCTTAATATGCAATTCTGACTCATGGTACTTGGCGGAGGTCAGTCCTCACGCATGGTGAGAGTTTCCTGACAGGCGTAGCCTGACTTTCCACAACTCAGCATTTAAGATACCATGTAGTCAGAGTATGATATGCAATTCAAAGCAATCAAAATGCACACAAGCTCCCCCTGAATGTGACCATCATTCATGAAACAATTCATTCAACTAATAGATCATTTCAAGATAAATCAGATAACTAGCAACCATCATATCAAAGACAAGTATCTTGAGCATCAAAAAGGAGTAAACAACTCAAACCTGAGTTGATTGAGGTCTGCATAGACCTAGCTCTCTCCGTAAGGTTGAAAACCTGTCATTGCTTAAAGGTTTTGTGAAAATGTCTAGAATCTGATTTTCTGAGTCAACAAAATGGAGCACAAAATAATTTTTAAAGACTTCATCCCTAATGAAATGATGCCTAATTTCTATATACTTAGTCCTAGAGTGCATGACTGTATTTTTTGCAAGGTTTATAGCACTTGTGTTATCACACAAAATGGGAACACATCCAAGATCTATTAGATAGTCTTGGAGTTGATGTTTGATCCACAGCACTTGGGTGTCACAACTCCCTGCAGCAATATTGTAGCACCCCGATTTATTAAAGAATAAAAATTTTGAGAAAATTAATAAGAAATTCCTTAAGAAATAAGATAAGTCAAAATTTGACTATTTTATAAAAATCTGAAAAAATTAGAATCTCGTAGTGGATCAAGCGTTTAGAAAAAGTGTATTCTATGACCGGCCCAAATAAAATTTGTAACCAAGTCGAATTAACAGATTAAGGCCCAAAACCACACTTAACCTAATTGGACCTTAAAACGCGAAATTCGAGCCCAATACCAGACCGTTTAAGCTAAACACGGATGCAAATGAAAGGTTAGGATTAACTCTTTGTTTCCCCTCTGGGTAATCTTCGAAACCCTAACCGTAGGAGGAGTATTTGGCGGCGGAGTAGTGGATTGACTCGGTCTCGCAAGAATCTCGCATGTCCGCGATACTAGGACTCTATCTTCGCGACTAGGACTCCCCAGACCTAATTGAACCTATAAAAATGACCCTTAGCAACCCTAGAATCGTTTAGTTGCTGTGGCGACCGGAGAGGAGCTCAATCGAGGGAGAATTTCGACATTTACCGGCGGTGTGTTCTTAGTGCAGCGGCAGCCCTCTTCTCCCTTCATCCTTCGATTAAGGTAGGTGATAGCAAGCCAAACCCTAACTATTATATATCAATAGAAGCGTTGTTCTGCCTTCTTTCCATTGATCTATAAAGCCCCAAATTTTGTCTAGTATCTTGCTATGATTTCGAGTTTTAGTGGAAGCATGCTCGAACTAGGGTTAACTATGTTCCATCTCAATTGAAGTAGGGATTACGGGCACTAAACATTAAATTGATTATGACATCTTGTATAACTTTTTATGCTCATTCTTTTGACTATAAAAGCCCTAATTTTCTTGTGTTATATTGTGCAAATTTAACTTTTGTTCACAACCCTAGCCAACCCCGCCGGTGACGGGCAAGGCAAAGGGGTGGCGGATTGATATGATTTGCACGGCTGCACGATAGACCGCCCATCTAGGGCAGGCGGCTAGTTCCTGACTGTCCATATCTTCTACTTTTGATCGGTTTCGTAGTTTGCGCGGCATAACCCTAACCGCCCTATCATTAAGCGGCCAGCCTAAGACCGTTCTCTGACCCCAACGGCACACTACGGACCGCTCAACCCTAGCAGGCCTTCGGACTTGAAAAGGGGTGAACGGCCTGTCGTGCGACCGCCGAGGCCCGTAAGCGGCTCTGACTGGACCGCCCAATTAAACAGAGCTGCTTGTTTACCCTTTTAGTATAATTTATGGCTAATGATAGGTTAACAACCCATAAGAAAAAGGAACATTTGTGAGAACAGATTTCATAATGTTTGACTATTCTTTCATCATGGCCTTGATTTATTTCAATATGTTAATTCAAACATGATTTCATGCTATTAGGATTGTTTGACAGTCATTCTACTCCGGTAGGATTGACTGACCGCTATACTAGTTTCTGTTGATTGATAGCCTCATTTCCTTGTAATGTTTGGGACTCTCCACCGGATATTCCTTCCGTCAGACTAGGACCTTCATTACGGGACCTCCATAAGCCCCCGCGAGCCTGGGATTCCCACTAGGACGCCGGGCAGGTTGTACCACCAAGACCTAAACCTGTGTACGTGATCGAATCGCTTGGATTATCGTGTTGTGGGTCACGGCTCAACATGGACCCCCTGAGGTTTGCTTGGCCCGAAAGGGACCGTCTGTCTCAATGGGCGGCCCATTAAGAACCGTGTAACCCTGGCTAGGTGCCACTTACATTGGTCGATTAACCTTGTTCTATCTTCGACCAAATCATGTTTGGATCGACCCATAAAGCCCTAGGCTGACCAGTGGAGAGTGGGTCGGACCCTGGTTCAGCTCTGCCCCACTTATGGCAGCCCGGAGCCCATTTGGGTAGAATTCCAGCTTATTAAGTTAAGTTTTGTGGAATAGACTGACTAGAACCGTCCATGTTATAGAGCAGATCTTAATGGACCGTTCATCTCCTGAACGGCCCTATAAGGCCCGCTTACCTTGTTCTTGGGCTTCCAGTACTTCTAGCTTCGAGCGGCCCATTTCTGACCGTTCTATATCCCGAGCGGCCCCAGATGGACCGTTTATCCTTGACTTTGGTGAGGCTGATCCTTAGCCCATTTCTGTCTTGAACGGTCCAAAGCAGACCGTGTAGTGTTTGAGTGGCCCATGTTAGACCGCTTATCATCCAGAAGTGATTTTTTTCGTGATTATTCGTGTTGAGTCCGAGGACCTGATTGGTTCTTGATAACTTGAATTTGCTGGTCAAGTATCTCATTAACTTGCCCTTGGAATTCTCCGAGGTAAGTTATACCTTGACATTATTGGCCATTTAACTTGATTAATGTCTAGACATAACTTGGGATCTTGGATCCAACAAATCAATGCCAACGCATCATAAGGGTCCGGTCTGATCCTGGGAGGAGCGCCCGAAAAGTACTTGTGCCCTGGGGAGTTTGAATGACATGGTGAGGTATTGCACCGAGTGCATGACTAGCGTGATGTCTACGACAATAATCTAGTACTTGAGTTTTTCTTCACTTGGTTAGTTCTTGCTTGTTGGCCAATCTCCAGTTATATCATGATCTTGCCTTCTTTCTAGTATATTACTTTGTCATATCGTCATTTCTTTTCATTCTTTAATTTTCACGCATATAAATATAATTAATTAGTTAATTACTTAAACTTACCTGTTATCATCTATTGAGCGTTCACTCACTCAGTTGTTCCCCCTTTTCAGGTAGCTCAGGTGAGGATTCACAGACTGATGGGGACGGGCAAGAGTGATGGCATTAGAGCGAACCAGTCAGAAGCGTAGAACCAGTCATAGTTTTGTGTCTATTTATGCTTTTAGAGAAAGTGTCGTGGAAGGAGTTGTAATTTGAATTCAGCAATTGAATTAATGTTAAGTGGATGTTGTCAAAAGATTATTTTAGGGTGTTTATGTGATTGGAATCTGGATTATTTAAATGTTATCTAGTGAATGGAGTTTTTTTCTATTTATGGTGTGATGTTGATCTCTTAGCTTAGCTTCCGCGTCGGGGCGTGATAGTTAGGTGGTATCAGAGCCTAGGTTTCTAATATTCCTAGGTTTTCTAAGTTCTAGGATTCTAAGTGACATTGCAGAACCCATAACCTTGTTATAAGTCTAATAATCCAACCTAGTGAGAAGTGGGTAGAGACTTGGGTGGAGTTAATAGTCTAATTCTAAACTATTCCTCCTAAATGATCCTAAAATAATTTCTTCTACATGTAGGACATCATAATGGCGGCCGAACGTACGCAATGGCGAGATATGCAGTGAACAGTTCAAGGACTTACTCGGGCCTTGCAGCAAGTGGCCCAAGGAGGAGGAGCGAACCATGGAGCTGGCGATCTTCACCGAAATTTTCGTGGGATGAATCCCCCGCGTTTTGGAGGCTCGATCGACCCTGATGAAGCCGAGCACTGGCTAAAGGAGATGGAGAGGATCTTTGAAGTGATGCAGTGCAGCGACCAGGAGCGTGTCCTTTTAACGACCTTCCAGCTGGAGCGTGATGCAAGAACATGGTGGGATGCAGTAAAGGCTACCCTTGGAGATAGACAAGTTTCATGGAAGCAGTTCGAGGAACTCTTCAATGGCAAATATTTTTCTGATAGAGTACAAGAGAAGAAAGCGGCTAAGTTTGCTTCTTTGAAGCAACGGAATCTATATGTGGCTGAATACGAAGCTCAGTTCTCTCGGTTGTCTCGTTACGCCACTCACTTGATATCTACGGACAAGGCGAAGGCTAAGCATTTTCTCAACGGGCTAAAGTTACATTATATTAATCAATTGGTGCCAATGGAAATTCAGACATATGCGGAGATGGTACGAAAAGCTCAAGTCTTGGAAGATACTTTGGAAATGACGGAGAGAATCCGTGGGAAGAATGTTAAGAAGGAACAACCTACTAGATCAGGGAACCCTAAACCCGGCAATGGCAAGAAGAGGCCCAATGGAGGGTCTGGTACGTGGAAGGGCAAGGTCCCGAAGAATGAAGATAAGAAGCCTAGCCCGATCGTGCCGTTTAAGGGCATGTGCAAGTTTTGTGACCGTCCAGGTCACAGGATGGAAGAGTGATGGCGCAAGTTGGGAGCCTGTTTGCGTTGCGGTAGCAGGGACCATCGTATTCCTGAGTGTCCCCTTTTGTCTGATCAAGCTACCTTGACTAAGTCGCAAGGAAATAAGAAGCAGCAGGGTAAGTTCCAAGCCCTACAAGAAGATGATGCAGGAACCACCGAGGAGGGTGGACTCATTGAAGGTACTCTTGTTATTCATGATAAGCCAGCATTCGTTCTCTTTGATACCGATGCCACTCATTCTTTTGTTTCTCAGAAATTTGCTAAGTCTTTTGCTGTGAAGCCAGTCTTGATGAATTCCCCGTTAGAGATTTCAACCCCTATTAGTTTTAGTTCAGCAATTAAGTATTTCTATCCTTCTAGTAAGGTTATGATTAATGAACAGAACTTGCCAGCTGATTTAGTTTGTATGGATATGAAAGATTATGATGTAATTTTAGGAGCGGACTGGTTGGCTAAGTATGAGGCCAATGTTCATTGCAGTTCTAGTTCTGTGTCTTTTTCTGGACACCCTGGACTCTCTTTTATTGGGGTTAGGCACCATAAGTCTGTGCCACTTATTTCGGCCCTTCGAGCTGATAAGTTGATGAGGAGAGGATGTCAGGATTTTCTAGCCTTTGTTTATGTGACCCCTGAGAAGAAGGTTGAGATTAAGGATATCCCTGTCGTTCAAGATTTTTCGGATGTCTTTCCTGAGGATTTGCCAGGTTTTCCGCCTGAGAGAGAGGTTGTCTTTTCTATTGATTTAGTTCCTGGCGCGACCCCTATTTCCAAAGCTCCTTATCGTATGTCTCCCGCGGAGCTGAGGGAATCGAAGCAACAGCTAATGGAATTACTTGAGAAGGGATTCATTCGTCCAAGTACATCCTCGTGGGGAGCCCCAGTATTGTTCGTCCGGAAGAAGGATGGTTCAATGAGGTTGTGTATCGATTATCGGCAATTGAACCAGCTGACTATCAAGAACAAATATCCATTGCCGAGAATTGACGAATTATTTGATCAGATAGCAGGAGCTCAGTATTTTTCTAAGATTGATCTCCTATCAGGATACCATCAATTGCGAATCAAGGATGAGGATATCTATAAAATGGCATTTCGTAGCAGGTATGGGCATTTTGAATTTGTGGTTATGCCTTTTGAACTAACGAATGCGCCTGCAGCTTTCATGCAGTTGATGAACAATGTGTTTCGGCCCAATCTTGATTAATGGGTCGTGGTGTTTATTGATGACATCTTGATTTATTCCAAGAGTAAGGAGGAGCATGCTGAACATTTGAGAATGGCGTTGCAAATATTGAGAGACCATCAGCTATACGCCAAGTTTAGTAAGTGTGAATTTTGGCTGCAAGAGGTGTCCTTTCTAGGGCATATTATTACCAAGGAAGGTATTTCCATTGACCCTTCGAAGGTAGAGGCAGTGAAGAATTGGGATAGGTCTTCTAATGTAATAGAAGTTAGAAGTTTCCTAGGCCTAGCAGGTTATTACCAGAGGTTTATTAAGGATTTCTCCAAGATTGCGGTACCTTTGACAAGATTAACCCGCAAGGAGAATAAATTTGACTGGTCAAAGAATTGCGAGAGAAGCTTTCAGACCTTGAAGGAATGTCTAACTACTGCCCCTATGTTGGCTTTACCGTCAGGAGAAGGAGGTTTTGTGGTGTATACAGACGCTTCAGACATTGGTCTAGGTTGTGTGCTGATGCAGCATGGGAAAGTGATAGCCTATTCTTCTAGGCAGTTGAGAAAGCATGAAGAGAACTATCATGTTCATGATTTGGAACTTGCAGCGGTGGTGTTTGCTTTGAAGATATGGAGGCACTACTTGTACGGAGAGTCATTTACGGTGTTCTCAGATCATAAGATTCTGAAGTATTTGTTTTCCCAGAAGGAACTCAATATGAGGCAGAGGAGATGGCTTGAATATTTAAAGGACTTTGATTTCTCTATAGAGTATCATCCTAGAAAAGTGAATGTAGTAGCAGATGCCTTGAGTCGCAAGACAATAGCTAAATTGTTGCATCTTATGTTGCAAGAATGGAGGCTGTTAGAACAGTTAGCTAGTTTGGATCTTAATGTTGACAAGGATCGGGTTGCGATCGCTCAGATTCAACTCAGACCAAAATTGTTAATGGAAATCAAGTCCTTACAAAACAATGACCCAGAGTTGGTAGAGATCAAGGAGAGTTTGAGTAGCAGACCTGATTTCACGGTAGCTGATGATGGCCGATTATTGTTTCAAGGAAGGACCTGTGTACTTGAGGTAGCAGAAATCAAGAATAAGATTCTCGAAGAAGCTCATAGATGTAGATACACTATTCATCCTGGAGGTACTAAGATGTTTAAGGATTTGAAAAAATCCTTTTGGTGGCCGAACATGAAGAAGGAAATTATAGAATTTATGAGTAGATGTTTGGTGTGTTAGCAAGTCAAGTGATGCGGGACGAGACCACGGACACGACAAGCTCGCGATTGTCCCTTAACGAGGGAAGCGTCGGATGTGCGCGGTTGAGAAACCGGCAATGAGCTAGGGTGGTCGGCTCTCACTTGTGCCCGGATCGGGTCACGGGACGGTCAAGCTCTCTCTCGCAACTGCGGTGATATGAAAATAAAGTGAGCTACGATCCTAGAACATGCTCTCTAGCAGTGGCATAAACAAGTATATATGAAAATAAGCAAATGCCGAGTGTAGGGAGCGAGAACGATACCTCCACGCGCTCGATGTGGGGAAGACGGACCCGGCCGAAACTCGTACTCCCGGAACAATAATACACAATATTACAGCAATACACGTCGCTGCCCACTCCACGGAGGGAGGTAACGGGCTACACAATGGGGTCCGGGAGGACCGAATTCGGGTTGACGGGCGGCTTCTCGTGTTGATTCTGCAGCACCCGAACTAGTGACGGTTGGGCCCACATGCTGTCCGGAGCGGTCGAGTGGGACCCGGTGACACCGCTATAGTGGGGACACTTAGGGAAGCGTTCCCAGAGCTGGCGGCACGCTGGTTCACCGGTCGGAGGCCGGGCGGCTCCGATCGGCACCGGTCGGAATAACCGGCCACGGACCTGCCGGTTCTATTTTCTGACGCGCGCTCCGACGAGAACGGACGCTGCCATCAGCCCCGACGTCGGAATGCAACGAAACGGGTGCCGTTGGAAAGCTACTTCGAAGGGCTTAAACCCTCTGTGATTACAGAAAAATAACAAAGCATGTACTTCTAATTGGTGAATTTGGAAGGTTGCTGTTGTACAGTGGCCTAACTCTCAGATCTGGAGGGCTGTTCTCTGAGAACTACCGTTGACCGCAGGGTAGATGTCCGATTCAGCTCTTGAGGTCTTCATAAACGTTGTAGGAAATTGAGCTAGGAAGACAAAAAAATTTAAGTTTGGATGTGGCTACGAATTGATAGGATTTTAGTACTAACAGTGCGTCGGATCTGGAATCTGACTAAAAGCACTGTAGCAGAGATAGAACACGAATTTTGAAAAATAGGTAGAAGGCTGATCAGAAATTAAAAAAATTCATGGATGTAGGGAATGATGGAAAGAACGCCCAGTAAACTTGGGAGTGTTTAGAAAAATCACAAAGATGGTCGGAGGTGGGAAACACAGAGCTGCTGCCACTGTAGATAGAGACAAGACAGATCTGGGAGTGAAAGATGAACGAAAATGTAAAGATATCAAACGAAGGATTTTGGACCTGAATTTTTTTGTGGAGATGGGGATACAAGATAGGAACAACCTCTAAAAATTTCAGATCAAGAGGACATCGTGGATGACTGCAGAATTTCATGGAAGTAACCTCTATCCAGTAGGATAGAACCTTGAAGATGGCTCCGCGGCGGCTCGTAGGCGGCACGAACGGCGGCGGCGACTGCACCGATGATCACCGGAGGTAGGGGGAAGAAGATAGCACTCTAGAATGGGGGTTGGGGATGAAGAAACCAGAGGGAGAGAGAGGGGAGGTCGAAATTCACTCAAGGGGGGGGGGGGTCTTGCACAATGCTTTTTCTCATTTCATTAATGCTAACAAATGGAAAATACAACCTTTTATATGCCATGTATCAAACCCATTCTACACCCTTGGATCTAGGGATGGGGATTGGATGGCTGGGATTAAGTGTGATTAACACATCAAAAATAATAAAATAATAGGGGAGAGGGGCGCCCCCTTGACCAAGGGTATTGGTAGGTGAAGGTAGGTAACCCACCTTGGACTAATTTAACCACTTGTCTACCCATGTGACATTTTGACATTCAACCCTTCTAGATGGTCACCTAGGATGGTTGACCAACCCCACATGAGTGATATGGACCAATGGGAAAGGGCTGAGGGCCCCCTTGCTTGGTCCTACTGGAATTTTACATATAAATCCACTAAGACCTACAATTGCGTACCCATATAACACAAGGGTATACATACAAATATGAAAAGATATAAATGCAAACAAAATGCGTACAGTCTTGCCTCGATGTCCCCATCAATTCTCCCCGGGTGGGAGGAACTCGACCCCGTCGAGTAGGGGTATGGATGCTCGAATACTCCGGCGAATCCGTCACCGTGCAAAGTAACGCGGGTATGCTCCACTCCAAGTGACCGTCATCTGCTCATTCCATATATACTCGATATGCACAAGCTGCTATGGGATAAAGGTGGACACTCCGGGTGGGGCACTCTCAAAAGGGAAGGTGGCGGCTCGAAGACTCACTAGGAATCACCGTTGAGTCCCTGTAGGTGACTAGATCCGGGTATAGATAGAGAACCGATCCCATACTCGTCGAATGAGTCCACTCGCCTCTTACTCATAAGAGAATGACAACGAGCTTGCACAAGACACATGCAGACAGACATACCACACAAAGAAAAAGCACACCGACTCATCTATGACCCTAGACACACCTAATGTTAGTCCGACCCGTACATAGGTGACGGCGGTCCAGGACACCCGAACGTATGCCATGCATGCATCTGAAGTAACCGGTGGTTGACATCATGCAGAAATCCTAGATCTCCTAAGGTGAGCCATGCATACATATGGGATGTGGATGTGGGAGGGCCAAGAGTATCTCCCCTAGATGATGGCGTATCTTGTAAGTGTACGGGCTTGGTGGGCATAGATGACCCGGCCCGTGGGGAAGGGGTGTGGTAGCGGACTCCCTCGAGGAAGTGAAGTGAATGTGGAGGGTCTAAGGATTCACTAGGGAGTGGGTCAAATGGATCAAAGAAGGTATGACCCCTTATGGTGGGTTCCCACAAGTCACGGTCCCATGTGTAGAAGTTTTGAAGGTGTGGATAGTCACCTTCTTGAATGGTGACGGGTGGGACGGGGATCGTAGGCAAGAAGTATGATTCCTCCCTCGGATAAAAGGGTATGAATTCGGGCTCGTCCGGTAGCGGGAGAAGTAGAAGAACCTCCGTGGTGACACAACCCATGGTGCACTCGGAGGTAATGGACCCGAAGGCCAGATGGGTGAAGCTAAGACTAGCGGGTTGGTCAAAGCCTCGGGCCAAAAGATGCGTCAACTCCCATTGTGAATCTAATCCCATGACAAGATCGTCCAACGTATCAACATGGTGACGAGATCGAAATGTGGTATGGAATGAGTTGACCGGCACTATAGGTAGGATGGGGTCCATGGATGGAAAGGGAGGTGGGATCAAGCCATCTTGAGCTAACTAAAAAGTGACTCAGCGATGTATAGTGTACCCGTTAGAAATACGGGTGGCTCGGGCCTAGGTGGCTCCAAATGAGATGGTTCCGAATCAAGTTCGAAAATAGAGAGTGATGACATTGGAGCTCTCATGGGTGAGGAAGGAATGTCCTTCTCGTGGTGAAGGGGTCCTTGGGGTGGCTCCGGGAACAACCAATCTACCCCGATAGACCGATCTAGGCTAGTACTAAATCGATCTAGGCTTGTACTAAACCTTTGCACTTGTCCCATCATGGCGTGGAACATTGCGCCCACTTCATCAGGACTATAGGCTCGGGATGCGGCCATGGTTGTAAAGATGGGGTTGGGTCCCCTAGGAATGGAGATGCAAGACCATTTTTTTTACGTTTAAAAGTAAAATGTGATGCTAACTAATGCACCTAGACATAACCAAAACTCGGTGTGCGGCGGAGATAACCGATCCGAAGACCACTCGCGCAAGTGTGCGACCTTCCCGATAGGCGTAGCCTAACGTTCGGACAACACCTTTTGATATACCGGGTTATTGGGATGTAATGCAAAAGACACTTTTTTTTGACACCCTAGACTCAAACTCGCTCTGATACCAAATTGATGCGGGACGAGACCACGGACACGACAAGCTCGCGATTGTCCCTTAACGAGGGAAGCGTCGGATGTGCGCGGTTGAGAAACCGGCAATGAGCTAGGGTGGTCGGCTCTCACTTGTGCCCGGATCGGGTCACGGGACGGTCACGCTCTCTCTCGCAGCAGCGGTGATATGAAAATAAAGTGAGCTACGATCCTAGAACATGCTCTCTAGTAGTGGCATAAATAAGTATATATGAAAATAAGCAAATACCGAGTGTAGGGAGCGAGAACGATACCTCCACGCGCTCGACGTGGGGAAGATGGACCCGGTCGAAACTCGTACTCCCGGAACAATAATACACAATATTACAGCAATACACGTCACTGTCCACTCCACGCAGGGAGGTAAAGGGCTACACAATGGGGTCCGGGAGGACCGAATTCGGGTTGACGGGCGGCTTCTCGCGTTGATTCGGTAGCACCCGAACTAGTGACGGTGGGGCCCACGTGCTGTCCGGAGGGGTCGAGTGGGACCCGGTGACACCGCTGTAGTGGGGACACTTAGGGAAGTGTTCCCCGGGCTGGCGGCATGCTGGTTCGCCGGCCGGAGGCCGGGCGGCTCCGATCGGCACCGGTCGGAATAACCGGCCACGGACCTGCCGGTTTTGTTTTTCGGCGCACGCTCCGGCGAGAACGGACGCTGCGATCAGCCCCGACGTCGGAATGCAACGAAACCGGTGCCGTTGGAAAGCTGCTTCGAAGGGCTTAAACTGTCTGTGATTATAGAAAAATAACAAAGTATGTACTTCTAATTGGCGAATTTTGAAGGTTGCTGTTGTACAGTGGCCTAACTCTCAAATCTGCAGGGCTATTCTCTGAGAATTACCGTTGACCGCAGGGTAGATGTCCGATTCAGCTCTTGAGGTCTTCATAAAAGTTGTAGGAAATTGAGCTACGAAGATGGAAAAATTGGTTTTGATAAGTTTGGATGTGGCTACGAATTGATAGGATTTTAGTACTAACAGTGGGTCGGATCTGGAATCTGACTAAAAGTACTGTAGTAGAGATAGAACACGAATTTTGAAAAATAGGTAGAAGGATGATCAGAAATTAAGAAAATTCATGGATGTAGGGAATGATGGAAAGAACGCCCAGTAACAGAGACAGGACAGATCTGGGAGTGAAAGATGAACAAAAATGTAAAGATATCAAACGAAGGATTTTGGACCTGAATTTTTTTGTGGAGATGGGGATACAAGATAGGAACAACCTCTAAAAATTTTAGATCAAGAGGACATCGTGGATGACTGTAGAATTTCATGGAAGTAACCTCTATCCAGCAGGACAGAACCTTGAAGATGGCTCCGCGGCGGCTCGTAGGCGGCACGAACGGCGGTGGCGGCGGCACCGATGATCACCGGAGGTAGGGGGAAGAAGATAGCACTCTAGAATGGGGGTTGGGGATGAAGAAACCAGAGGGAGAGAGAGGGGAGGTCAAAATTCACTCAAGGGGGGGGGGGGTCTTGCACAATGCTTGTTCTCATTTCATTAATGCTAACAAATGGAAAATACAACCTTTTATATGCCATGTATCAAACCCATTCTACACCCTTGGATCTAGGGATGGGGATTGGATGGCTGGGATTAAGTGTGATTAACACACCAAAAAAAATAAAATAATAGGGGAGAGGTGTGCCCCCTTGACCAAGGGTATTGGTAGGTGAAGGTAGGTAACCCACCTTGGACTAATTTAACCACTTGTCTACCCATGTGTCATTTTGACATTCAACCCTTCTAGATGGCCACCTAGGATGGTTGACCAACCCCACATGAGTGACATGGACCAATGGGAAAGGGCTGAGGGCCCCCTTGCTTGGTCCTACTGGAATTTTACATATAAACCCACTAAGACCTACAATTGTGTACCCATATAACACAAGGGTATACATACAAATATGAAAAGATATAAATGCAAACAAAATGCGTACGGTCTTGCCTCGATGTCCCCATCATCAAGGCTGAGCATTTCTACCCTGCAGGGAAACTGAAACCACTTGATATACCCCAATGGAAGTGGGGGAGTATTGGCATGGATTTTATTATGGGTCTACCCAGAACTCGCAGTGGATTTGATGCAATATGGGTTATCGTTGACCGATTGACGAAGTCTGCTCATTTCTTGTCCATTAAGTCTAAGTGGACAGTAGATGTCTTGGCGACTTTATATATCAAGGAAGTGGTAAGACTCCATGGAATTCAGTTAGCATTGTGTCTGATAGAGACCCCAGATTCATCTCGCATTTTTGGAAAGGACTGCAAGAATCTTTGGGAACCCGTCTGAATTTCAGTACTACTTTTCATCCACAAATAGACGGACAAACTGAAAGAACTAACCAGATAGTAGAGGATATGCTTAGATCCTGCATGATTGACTTTGGAGGTGGTTGGAGTGACCACTTGGCTTTGATTGAATTCACCTACAATAACAGTTATCAGTCTAGCATTCAGATGCTCCATTTGAAGCTTTGTATGGAAGAAGCTGTCGATCCCCATTATGTTGGGATGAGGTAGGAGAAAAGTAATGGCTGGGACCATATCTCATTTTTGAATCGTCCAAGAATATCCGTATTATCAAAGATCGATTGCAAGTAGCACAATCAAGACAGAAGAGTTATGCTGACAACAGAAGGAGAGCCTTGGAATTTCAGGTTCGTGAACATGTGTTTTTGAAGGTTTCTCCCATGAGAGGGATTCGCAGGTTTGGTATTCAAGGTAAGTTAAGTCCAAGATATGTTGGTCCATTCGAAATTCTGGAAAGAGTAGGGGAGGTTGCTTACCGTTTAGCACTACCACCTCAGTTATCTCGAGTACACAATGGCTTCCATGTGTCGATGCTGCGAAAATATGTGTATGACCCCACTCATGTTATTCAGCATGTGGATTTGGAACTGAAGGAAGATTTGACTTATGAAGAAAGACCTATCAAGATTTTGAATTGAAAGCAACAGCAACTCAGAAATCGTGACATTCCCATGGTTAAAGTGTAGTGGAGTCAGCGTGGAACCGAAGAGGCTACTTGGGAGTCAGAAGATACCATGCGGAAGCAGTATCCCGACTTATTCTAGATGAGTTATCTCGCTCCCCGTTCTATTAAATTCAGAGAATTTGGAGGACCAAATTCTTTTAAGTGGGGGAGGGTGTAGCACCCTGATTTATTAAAGAATAAAAATTTCGAGAAAATTAATAAGAAATTCCTAAAGAAATAAGATAAGTCAAAATTTGACTATTTTATAAAAATCTGAAAAAATTAGAATCTCGTAGTGGATCAAGCGTTTAGAAATATTGTCTTCTATGACCAGCCCAAATAAAATTTGTAACCAAGTCGAATTAACAGATTAAGGCCCAAAACCACACTTAGCCTAATCGGACCTTAAAACGTGAAATTCGAGCCCAATACCCGACCGTTTAAGCTAAACCCGGATGCAAATGAAAGGCTAGGATTAACTCTTCATTTCCCCTCTGGGTAATCTTCAAAACCCTAACCCTAGGAGGAGTATTTGGCGGCGGAGTAGTGGATTGACTCGGTCTCGCACGAATCTCGTATGTCCGCGATGCTAGAACTCTATCTTCGCGACTAGGACTCCCCAGACCTAATTGAAACTATAAAAATGACCCTTAGCAACCCTAGAATCATTTAGTTGCTGTGGCGGCTAGAGAGGAGCACGATCGAGGGAGAATTCTGGCGTTTACCGGCGGTGTGTTCTTAGTGCGGCGGCAGCCCTCTTCTCCCTTCATCCTTCGATTAAGGTAGGTGATAGCAAGCCAAACCCTAACTATTATATATCAATAGAAGCGTTGTTCTGCCTTCTTTCCATTGATCTAGAAAGCCCCAAATTTTGTCTAGTATCCATCTAGGATTTTGAGTTTTAGTGGAAGCATGCTAGAACTAGGGTTAACTATGTTCCATCTCAATTGAAGTAGGGATTACGGGCACTAAACATTAAATTGATTATGCCATCTTGTATAACTTTTTATGGTTGTTCTTTTGACTATAAAAGCCCTAATTTTCTTGTGTTATATCGTGTGAATTTAACTTTTGTTCACAACCCTAGCCAACCCCGCCGGTGATGGGCAAGGCAAAGGGGTGGCGGATTGATATGATTTGCGCGGCTGCACGATAGACCGCCCATCTACGGCAGGAGACTAGTTTCTGACCATCCATATCTTTTACTTTTCATCGGTTTCATAGTTTGTGCGGCATAACCCTAACCGCCCTGCCATTAAGCGACCAGCCCAAGACCGTTCTCTGACCCCAGCGGCACACTACGGACCGCTCAACCCTAGCAGGCCTTCGGACCTGAAAAGGGGTGAACAGCCTATCGTGCGACCACCGAGGCCCGTAAGCAGCTCTGACTGGACCGCCCAATTAATTAGAGCTGCTTGTTTACCCTTTTAGTATGATTTATGGCTAATGATAGGTTAACAACCCATAAGAAAAAGGAACATTTGTGAGAATAGATTTCATAATGTTTGACTATTCTTTCATCATGGCCTTGATTTATTTCAATATGTTAATTCAAACATGATTTCATGCTATTAGGATTGTTTGACAGTCGTTCTACTCCGGTAGGATTGATTGACCGCTATACTGGTTTCTGTTGATTGATAGCCTCATTTCCTTGTAATGTTTGAGACTCTCCGCCGGATATTCCTTCCGTCGGAGTAGGACCTTCATTACGGGACCTCCGTAAGCCCCCGCGAGCCTGGGATTCCCACTAGGACGCCGAGCAGGTTGTACCACCAAGACCTGAACCTGTGTACGTGATCGAATCGCTTGGATTATCGTGTTGTGGGTCACGGCTCAACTTGGACCCCCTGAGGTTTACGCGGCCCGAAAGGGACTGTCTGTCTCAGTGGGTGGCCCATTAAGAACCGTGCAACCCTGGCCAGGTGCCACTTACATTGGTCGATTAACCTTGTTCTATCTTTGACCAAATCATGTTTGGATTGACCCATAAAGCCCTAGGCTGACCAGTGGAGAGTGGGCTGGACCCTGGTTCAGCTCTACCCCAATTATGGCAGCCCGGAGCCCATTTGGGTAGAATTCCATCTTATTAAGTTAAGTTCTGTGGAACAGACTGACTAGAACCATCCATGTTAAAGAGCGGATCTTAATGGACCGTTCATCTCCTTAACGGCCCTATAAGGCCCGTTTACCTTGTTCTTGGGCTTCCAGTACTTCTAGCTTCGAGCGGCACATTTCTGACCGTTCTATATCCAGAGCGGCCCCAGATGGACCATTTATCCTTGACTTCGGTGAGGCTGATCCTTAGCCCATTTCTATCTTGAACGGTCCAAAGCAGACCATGTATTGTTTAAGCGGCCCATGTTAGACCGCTTATCATCCAGAAGTGATTTTTTCCGTGATTATTCGTGTTGAGTCCAAGGACCTGATTGGTTCTTGATAACTTGAATTTGTTGGTCAAGTATCTCATTAACTTGCCCTTGGAATTCTCCAAGGTAAGTTATACCTTGACATTATTAGCCATTTAACTTGATTAATGTCTAGACATAACTTGGGATCTTGGATCCAACAAATCAATGCCAACGCATCATAAGGGCCCGGTCTGGTCCTGGGAGGAGCGCCCGAAAAGTACTTGTGTCCCGAGGAGTTTGAATGACATGGTGAGGCATTGCATCGAATGCATGACTAGCGTGATGTCTACGACAATAATCTAGTACTTGAGTTTTTCTTGACTTGGTTAGTTCTTGCTTGTTGGCCAATCTCTAGTTATATCATGATCTTGCCTTCTTCCTAGTATATTACTTTGTCATATCGTCATTTCTTTTCATTCTTTACTTTTCGCGCATATAAATATAATTAATTGGTTAATTATTTAAACTTGCATGTTATCATCTACTGAGCGTTCGCTCACCCAGTTGTTCCCCCTTTTCAGGTAGCTCAGGTGAGGATTCACAGACTGATGGGGACGGACAAGAGTGATGGCATTGGAGCGAACCAGTCAGAAGCGTAGAACCAGTCATAATTTTGTGTCTATTTATGCTTTTAGAGAAAGTGTCGTGGAAGGAGTTGTAATTTGAATTCAGCAATTGAATTAATGTTAAGTGGATGTTGTCAAAAGATTATTTTAGGGAGTTTATGTGATTGGAATCTGGATTATTTAAATGTTATCTAGTGAATAGAGTTGTTTTCTGTTTATGGTGTGATGTTGATCTCTTAGCTTTAGCACATCATGTCTGTAAATCAACATATTATTATTACTTGTTTCTACTACCAGTCCTGATATTCCGCGTCGGGACGTGACAAATATATTATGCCTCTGCAGTGGAGAGGGCAACCGAGTGTTGTTTCTTGGAGGCCCAAGAAACCAAACACCCACTCAAGAATTGGCAATAGCCACTAGTGCTCTTGTGATCCAATTTGCAACTTGCATAGTCTACATCTGAATATGAAATAAGTGAAAGCTCATAGGATGCAGGATACCATAATCCCATATCTTGAGTGCCAGCAAGGTATCTAAAGATACGCTTGACAACAGTCAAGTGGAATTGTCTAGGACTAGACTGAAATCTAGCACAAAGGCATATACTAAACTGAATGTCTGTTCTAGATGCAGTTAAATAGAGTAATGAACCGATCATACCTCTATACTTCTTTGCATCTTCAAGTGTACCTTGTTCATCTGCATCCAGTGAAGTGGCAGTCCCCATTGGAGTTCCTAATGGTTTACAGTTGGTCAGGTCAAATCTTTTTAGCAACTCTTTCACATATTTGGCTTGATTAATGAAATAGCCTTCATTGCTTTGATTTATCTGTAAGCCTAGAAAGAATTGAAGCTCACCCATAAGGCTCATTTCAAACTCATTAGTCATGAGTTTAGTAAAATCCTCACACATTTGAGATTTTGTGGACCCAAACACTATATCATCTACATAATCTGAACCAACAAGACACCCTTACCTTGTTTCTTAGTGAATAGTATCTGGTCTACATTACCACTTGTGTAGCCTTTTTTGGTGAGGAATGAGCTTAGTTTATCATACCAAGCTCTGGGTGTCTGCTTCAAGCCATATAGAGCCTTGTCCAACTTATAAACATGGTCTTTAACATGTGAACATTCAAAACTAGGGGGTTGCTCTATATATACTTCTTCTTTTATTAAACCATTCAGAAAAGCACTCTTAACATCCATTTGCTGTAATTTGATTTTATGAGAACATGCAAATGCAAGCAAAATTCTAATGGCCTCTAATCTGGCTATAGGGGCAAAAGACTCTTCGAAATCTATGCCAAACTCTTGATTATACCCCTGAGCCACAAATCTGGCTTTATTTCTTATTATCTTACCATCTTTACTTAGTTTGTTCCTAAAGACCCATTTAGTACTTATGACAGATTTTTCTTGGGGCCTAGGAACAAGATGCCACACATTATTTCTTTCAAATTGGTTTAATTCATCATGCATGAAATTTATTCATTTGTCATCTTTTAAGGCCTCTACAATGTTTTTAGGTTCAGTTTGGGACACAAGAGCAAGTTGTTCAATTTCATCCATAATTCTAAAATGAGACCGAGTTCTAGTGGGGTCATGCAGATTACCCAAGATTTTTTAGGATGGTCTTTTAACACTCTTACCTCAGTTTGAGTGTTACCTCTATCTGCATCATTGATCGGAGCATTGCTTGACTCTCCTTGGTCTTCATTTTCTTGTGTCTCCTTGTGTGGAAGATCTTCTTTTCCTTTTACATTCAAAAATTCCCCATCATCATCTTTTCTGCAAGAGTTTTTATCATTAGTCTCATCAAAAGTGATTTGAGGTGACTCTTCTACACATAGGGTCTTAAGATTATATACTCTATAAGCTCTAGACCTTTCTGAGTACCCAAGAAAAATGCTTTCTTCACTCTTCGACTCAAACTTGTCTAAAACTCTTTTATCATTGTTATGAACAAAACACTTTGAACCAAATACTTTCATGTGAGAATGAGATGGCTTTTTACCTTTGAGCAACTCATAAGGAGTCACTTTAGTGAATGGCCTTACCATTGAGCGGTTGATGATATAGCCTGCCGTGTTTACCGCTTCTACCCAAAATCTCTTTGATAGTTACTTTTCAGCAAGCATTGTGCATGTCATCTCTATGAGAGTTCTGTTCCTTCTCTCGACCACCCCATTTTGTTCAGGGATTCTTGGTGATGGAAACATATGATTTATTCCTTCAGTCCTGCAAAGGTTATCAAAATCAACATTTTCGAATTCACCACCATGGTCTAAAAGTATGTTAGAAATTTTGAACTTACCGTCTTGCTTTACTTGCATGAAGAGTGCCTGAAACTCATCAAATGCGTCATTTTTATGTGCAAGGTAAAACACCCAAGTGAATCTAGTAAAGCCATCTACTAAAACATAGCCATATCTTTTACCACTTAAGCTAGTTGTTTTGGTTAGACCAAACAAGTCCATGTGAATTAGTTCAAGTGGTTTGGATGATAGGCTTTCAATTCTGCTTTTAAATGACTTTCTAGTTTATTTTCCTTGTGCACATACATCACAAATTTTAGAGTTCAGTTTGAATTTAATTTCAGGCAATCCTTTAACAATAGAATGCTTCACCAATTTATGAAATGTATTATAGCTAGCATGACCTAGTCTACGATGTCACAAACATGCTAATTCAGATTTACGTGCAGCAAGATAAAGATTTATGTGAGCAGGGTCATCTAAGTCAATCATATACACATTATTGGCTCTTTTACAAGAAAACTTGGTTTCTTTTGAATTAGGGTGCAAGATCCTACATTCATTAGAGTCAAAGACTACAGTATGACCTTTATCACAAAGTTGACTTATGCTCAACAAATTATATTCCAAGCCATCAACAAGCAATATATTTTCAATGGAGTTGGAGGGGTTCTTACCAACTTTACAGGTACCAATGATCTTTCCCTTGTTGTTCCCTCCAAACGTTACGTGTCCAGTTTCCTTTTCTACCAAGAGACAAAATTTGGTTCTGTCCCTAGTCATGTGTCTTGAGAAGCCACTATCAAGGTACCAATGATTGTGCACGGCTGCAAGACACTCCTACACAAGGAATTAAGTAACAATGTTTAGAACCCAAGGATAATTGGGTCTCAATGATATTCTCATCTCAGTAAAATAAGATAACATAGGTTTTGAAATCCAAACTTTCTTAACATTCTTGTTTTCCTTGCTCGGTTGGAAGTTCTGGTTCTTCTTTTCTTCATTAACATTCCTTTTCTGTCTTTTAGCTTCTTGGGCTTTACGGGCTTTAGGTATGTTGGAAGAGGATTATTTTTTAGACCATATGTTCTAGCTGGTTGGTCTAGAGGGGTAGGAGGTGTCACAGTACCTAGGGTGTTGAGGTTGGGTAAACCTATGATAATAAGGTTCATAACTACCCCAGACCCATGAAGGTGTCGACATGTAGGAGATGAAGTGTCGACATGTCCCCTATTCTGACCATCTATAACGGTCTCTGTTTGCTGGATGTGTCGACCTCCTGTCATGAAAGTGTTGACCTATCTCCCGTTCAACCCATTTATAACGGTCTCTATTTGAGAGACGTGTCGGGTCCCTGTAACTTGAGTGTCGACCTGTCGGTGCATACTTAGGGAGCTGACGGGTGGTTCACCATGAGGGTGTCGACCTGTCCTTAGGGTAGTGCCGACTTGTGCCATTGTTAAAATTCTTTCTACCCTTGGGATGTGTAGACCGGGTGTTGGGTTGGTGTTGGCCAGCTTGGTGTTGTTGGTGAGCCTTTCTGGGTTTTTCAGGGTTGTTCTTCATTGGCTCTCACATTTTCTCTTTTCCCTTATTTTTTGCCTTTTCTTAATTTAGGCTAGGTGTTGTTTTTGAAGTTGATGCTTCAGAGGATGAAACAAACGTTATAGGTTTTAAGCCAAAAGCCTTTTTCTTAGTTGGCTCATATCCTAGCCCTTCCCTGTTGAAGTTCATTTTAGTCCCTAGTGTAGATTTGATTTAAAATCCACACTTAAACAAAAAAATGATAAGCACGATCAATGAAATAATAATAGAATAGCACGAGGTGCTAATGGGGAAAAGATGTGATCGCCAGAGACACGAGGGTCTCAAAGAGGAGATTGATATGGTGAGATGATCGCAAAATACCTCTTGAAACGCGGTTGATTGTAGGTGTTTCCTTTCTCTTCAAATCGGCCGGCCGACGAAGAGAGTTCTTCACTTTTATTACCCTTGCAAAACAAAGACAACAACACCAAAAGATATGGATTAGAAACAATGGTGTAGCATCAAATTCAATAAAAATATATGAGCATGAAAGCATGTGCAAGAACACACCTTAAGGGGATTGCCCTTAAACCCCTATGCAAAAAGGGTATGGGAGATGATATGAATGATATGAAAAATATGAATAAAAATAGGGGGAAAGAGTGCAAGAGTTGCACTAAGGAGAGATCTCAATATGATAGTTGAGGAAAATCAATGAAAACAATGATATATGATACATGATCTATAACAATAATGATAATGAAGATAAGAAGATTAATGAAGGGAAGATAAGATAAAAAAAATCTTTTTTTGTGGTTCCTTGGCTTGAATGCTCGATGGGGAGAAAGGCTTCAAAGGATGAAGCTTGATGTGAAGAAGCCTTCCCTTAGCCAAGCACCTTCGGTTCCTGTAAAAAGAAAAGAAGACAACAGAAGAAAAAAGGGAGGAAACAGAAGCAGAAGAAGAAAAATAAGAAGAGGAAGAAGGAGGATACGGAAGAAGAAGAAGAAGAAGAATCAGAAGAAGAAGTAGAAAAAGAAGGAGACACGTAGAAGACAGAAGAAAAAGGGGAAAGAAGAAAAAGAAGAAGAACGCAGGGGAGAATAAAAATTATCGGAACCAACCCCTTAACAGAGGCGAGAGCCTCTATTAATAGGTTAGGAAAAGGTGATAAGAAGGGAAGAGATTAAAGGAGGAAGGGATAAGAACAGCAAGAGCCCAAATAGAGGAGGAGTCTAACGAGGCAAGGACTCTCCGGGGAAAGGCTGCGTTCGAGCAGAACATAAAGGGTGAAACACGACCTGGATAGGGGCGTCAATTCTGAAATTGACGACCTACACAAAGGCGTTATTTAAAACACGACTTAGATTAGGACGTTAATTCAAAAGTTCAAAATAGGGCTATTTTTTATTTCTCAATATTATTTTCTCATTTTTTAGGTGAAGGTGCATCTCGTCGCCCTGATTCCAACGACTATTTTTGTGAATTTTTCTGACATCCGGAAGGCCACCAAATCACCTCTGGAAGGAGTTAAAAAATAATATTAAAATATTCAATTTGAAAGTCACGCCCTCACGTACGTCGTGAATTTGATTTTCTATTTTTTTTATTCTTTTTGAATTCAAAATAACGTCCATGGTTAAGTCGTTAATTCTCAAAAAATTCCAAAAAATTCTCAGAAAAATCCAAAAAAATGGAAATTTGAAAGAATGGACGCCCTCCACTATAGTCGTTAATTTTTTAAGAAACGCCCATGTATAAGTCGTTATTTAAAAGACGCCCCACGTCAAGTCGTTATTTATGAAAAAATAGGAAAAAATGTCCAGAAAATCTAGAAAAATCCAAAAAAATAGGGGAAAATAGGAAAAGAGATAAAAAGGGGAGAAATCTAAGAAAAGTGGGGAAAACCACTCAAACAAAGCTAATTTGAGGGTCAAATTGGGGCGTTACAAGGTAATATGAGGTGTACTCACAATAACGTCAATTTTGGCGTGTCTACAGCTGCCCCGCCTTGGCGTCTGCTTTGCAAGGGAGCAGAGCAAACTGAAAAGTAGATGCCAAGGTGTGATGAGACACGCAATCGACATCACTTGATGAGAATTGAAATCAGAAGCACGAGAGGAAGCAATCTCGGGAAATTCAATGAAACCAACGATGTTTGGATAAAAGGGGGAGATGTGCACGCGGTGCACGAAGGAGAATGATCAACTTCCAGCGCGGTGGAAGTACCCCAGGTCACAAACCTGTAGATTTCACCATTGGGGAGCGGTTACCAGCCATGTGGACGTGCTGCAGCCAAGGTGGATCAAAGGGAAAAGGATTAAAATAAGATGATAGAAATCCAAACAAGGAGCTTCCGAAAAATGACCCAAAACAGCGACAAAACGCACTGAAGACACAATTCGGCATGGAATATCTTATATTTGGAAAGATTAAGATCAATTCAACCCTCAAAAGAAGCTTATCAGAATGATTTTTCAGCAATTGATTCAAAGTCCTACATGAATGCATGCTGGGCTAAAAGGAAAAATAAATCAAACGAAAATATAAAATAATCAAGGATAATATTGTTAAACTGCCGAGACTGAGTCAAGAAACTCATTCTACGAGCTGATACTAAGCCGAAGCCCGTTTATCCGCGCACCAACTCGCAAAAACGGAACCATCGTCCCCAGTCTTGGACGGCTCAACGGCCTATCCGTATGACTAAGACGCCTCTGGAATCGTCATTGTTTTTGATGAAGGGGAACTCAAATTCCAGATTTACCAAAGCCACAAGGTCCTTGATATAATCTAATAGTGTAATAACATATAGTAGAATGCATACAGGGGGATGGTGATAACAATAAGCATGGGAACTGAGAAATGAGCTGCAAGCACCGTGGGACTTTGATGATGATGCCCAGTCGGCGGGACCAAGAGCTTCTTATCCTGCGCTCAAAAATTCATTAGCCAAGATATAAAAGATAACAAACAATGAAGAAGGCATTTAAGCATAGCAATCATCAAAGCATCAATTATAGCATGTATATGGCATGAATAGCATAAGTCACATCATAGCATTGTTTGTTGTTTTATCATAAGGAGACAATCTGGCTAATCAAGATTTGGAGATGAATGATCAAGATCTGATATAATGCCCATCAGCGGAGTGATCAGATGAAATTAGCAGGAGTTGATTAAAAAAATTTGGAGATGAATAATCATGAGATATGATAATCAGAATGATATAGGGAGATGATAACCAAAAGATGCCCAGGGTGGCATGTCATGAGAATATCGGGAGAATCAATAGATTGATAGCAATGAGTGGAGATAGGACTCATCCCGTGCTTTTAGTCTCTGCAAAGCTGTTCCTGCAAAACACCATCAAAAAATACAATGCAAATTTTTGGATTTTGAAAATATGCAAATTTTTATGAGTTTTGGAAAAGATATTCAAAATTTTTATGAATTTTGATCAATATGCAAATTTTTGTGGGTTTTTAGGAAAATATTCAAATTTTTATGAAGTTTTTGAGAAATATCCAATTTTTATGGATTTTTATCAATATGCGAATTTTTGTTTGATTTTGGCTTAGACATTGTTAATGCAGCATCAAAGGGTTATTTTTGAACCACTGGCTAGGGGTCCTTGTTCCTTCCCTTTTCGCTAAGGAAACTGCCCAAAGCTGGACGTGCATTGAAAGTGGCGCCCTATAAGCGACCGCCTTTGATCAACGGTGCCCCTACCAAGGCCATACCCGAGAAGCATTCGGTCTTGGAGGGAGAAGAGAAGAATAATTGGAGATAAGCTTTATACAGGATGGGAGATGTCGGGACTTGAATTCCTTCCAAGGTGTTAACCCTCAAAGAGGTAGTCTGTTGCACCGGGACTTTATGCCTTTGATTTTTAGACCATTGACATGCATACGGCTAGAGTTTTCCCTGCGGGGACTTTGCCACTCTTGACATGCCATAATTCATACTTTTGCTTTTATCGAAATTTTGATTTGATTTCCATAATAGCCCTTGTGGCAAGATTTATCATGAAAGCTCATATGAAAACTCATATTAATTTCGGGTCAAGACTGCACCTATTTGAGACTCCTCTCGTATTGGTGAGTACCGAGGTTGGTCATCTTATCCGTCAACCTCTTGCCCCTGCATGTGGCCGAATAAAGAAGAGAAAAGACTTTCAGATATTCTCATGGCATGGCCAAGATAGCAACGGTGTTTTATCAAAGAGCCGGCTAAGGACACCGTGAAGTATGTGCGGTGCCCAGCTGAGGGTTGCTCTTAACAAGCAGGGAGAGAATGTTGAATTCCCAGCGCGGGTTTTTATTAACCAGAGGTGCTGCAAAAGCAAGCCTAAAGACTCTTTTGAGAATGATTTAGTAAAGATAAAGATATGACCTGGGATAAAGGTCTTAACTATCACTCTTAATCTTGTTAAGAAGCACTTCATTTTGAAAATCATGCGTGAAGCAATGAGGGAATGATATCATAAAAATACGTACTTACGCCAATATGTTACCTTGCAACCTTCGTTGAAGCAGCTGCCGCGAGAGGCGATCTTGATCATCGTGGGATATTCCTCTTTTGCAGTCAAAAGAATTGGAAGCAAAGGATTTGAAAGTGGCTTAACAAGAAGGAGTGGTGCCAAGACCAGACTCAGACGAATAAGGAGAAAAAGGAAGAGAGGCGAGGGCTAGAACTCCCTCGTTAAGGCGCGGAGATCCTGATCACATGAAAGGTCTACAGATAGGGCGGAAAATCAAGAAGAGGGGTGAGGACTAAAGCCTCGAAAGCAATGGGAGAAAGGGCAGATGCCCAAGGCAGTGGATGTGGATGAAGTTGGGTCAGACCCAGGATTAGGGAGAATTAGAAGAAGAAATTGATAGATGGAAAGAGGCGGATCCGGAGGGTCCGGAGGCAGAGGAGGAGAATCATGATAGGAGGATCCGGAGGCTCCGGAGGAATAAAATATCGAGGGGCGCGGTGCCCTGGGAAGAAATATGGAAAAAGATGATGAAAAAGGAAGAAAAAAATGAAGGATGTGATATCTTGGAAGAACAAAAAGATGAATCGAAAGAAAGATGGAGGGTCCGGAGGTTCCGGAGGGAGGAAATGCCGAGGGACGCGATGCCCAGGGAGGAGAGAAAAATCCGGGGGTTCTAGAGGAATGAAATCAGGAAGGAGAAGGTGGAAAGAGGCGTCGTACCCGAGGGAAAAGTCCGGAGGTTCCGGAGGAAGCAAATAAAGAAGGTGGAGAGGGGCGTCGTGCCCAAAGGGAAAGTCCGGAGGTTCCGGAAGAAGCAAATGCCGAGGGACGCGATGCCCAGGGAGGAGAGAAAAATCCGGAGGTTCCGGAGGAATGAAATCAGGAAGGAGAAGGTGGAAAGGGGCGTCGTGCCCAAAGGGAAAGTCCGGAGGTTCCGGAGGAGGAAAATGAAAAAGGTGGAGAGGGGCGTCGTGCCCAAAGGGAAAGTCCGGAGGTTCCGGAGGAATAGAATCAGAAAGGGCGAGATGCCTAAAGAGGAGGGATAAAATTCCTGGAGGTTCCAGGGAGATAGCAGGAAAAGGGACGTAATGTCCCAGGGAGAGTGGACAAAAAGATGAAGATGAACAGGATGAGAAATGCGGAATATCCGGAGGTACCGGAAGGCGGGGAAGATACGGGTTTGGAAACCCAGGAAGCAGGAGGTGCAAACGTATGCAAAATGATGGATGTAATGAATGCAAAGAATGGAATGAATGAATGAATGAAAAATGCATGAAATTCGAAGAAGATGAAGAATGTGAAGGGTGAGAAGGTGAGATCCTCCTCTTTTCCCTTGGAGTGGCCCATGAAGAAAAGGTGATTGAATGAACAAGAGTGGAAGAAATAGGGGACGACCCCTTAAGACAATTGCCCCTCCACGGCAGTGAACATGTACGACCAATTGGCCCAATAAAGGAAGCTTCAATAAATGACAACCCCCTTGGAAAGTGAAGATCAATAAGGTGAGGGAGTCGTAGAGTTGGAACATGAAGCATTGCCATGCCCATTGATGGTGATGAATATGGAATGTTGAATAAAATTGGCATTCGCCCCTTGTAAATGAATTCGGAATTCGAAGGTTTGAACAAAGGGTGCCCTGCCCGGCCTTCAAACGGCGTCAACGCTTGGCATCTATTGAGCAACGGCGATGACTTGGCTTCTTTGACCATGCTTGGCACAATAACCCGGATTGGCATCCGGTAAATGAATTCTTGCATCTTGAATGGCACAGTCGTGGCCAAAGTCTTCTTGCCCGGCTCTTGCTTATCCTTGGCGCAAGTAGCTGCAGAAGCACGCCCCTTCTGAGTAACAAAGGGAGGTGAGGCGGAGGCGGAAGGCTCCGTGGATGGTGGAGTTATAATGGAAGGTGTTGGCAAATGGGTGAATGGGGGCGGAGGTTCAAACACGTCGAGCTTCTCCCCTTGCTCGGAAGCAGTCGGGACGGGCTCGGATGCAAAAAGTGGTGGATCCTGCTCAGGACTAACCATGGGTAAAGGCGTAAGGCTATATGGTGGAGGAATAGGGGTCATAGGCATAGTGGAGGGTTGAAGTGATGGTAATGGTAGGCTAATTGGGGAAGTGGAGGCCGAGGTGGAGGCTAAAGGCATAATGGGGGAAGGTGTAATTGGTGGAGGTGTAACAATTGGCGGAGGTTTAACAATTAGTGGAGGCTTATTGCGGAGAAAGCGCCGAGCGGGGCAAGCGGTATTAGGAATGGGGTGAGACTCAAAATGCGCCGGCGTGGGTGATTGAAGTATCGACCCATCGTCGTAGCACCAGGAGGTCTCGGGAATAAGGGTTGGATTAGGGATGATGGCTTCGTCCTGAGCAGGGGGTTCATCAAATGAAAGCAGGGGAAGTGGGAAACGAAGGAAACTCGGAAGGGGTGCCTGCATAGCTTCATCATCATATACCGGCTCGGATTCTTCAATTGCCGGTTCTTGCTCGCTTGGAATATCAACGCCGTAGTCGTCCATCCTATCCTTCCATTCTCTCTCCATTCTTGTAATGTCATCCAAAGCCGCATAGAGAGGATTAACCGGAGTAGGAGGAGCGGGCCGTGAACTTGTAACCCTCTTTAATTGTTCCTCCATGGAAGCAATCTTATCAAAAATATTTTGCTGGAGGGGAGTAACATGAACAACAGAGGGTTGGCAGGGCATTGAAGGAGGGGCCGTATAAAGAGGCCGTGGAGGGGAATTAATGGGATAACCCGTAGAAGAACATGGATGGACCGGATTGCAAGGAATAAATGGGCCTTGGGGCCGTGTTGGAGGAGGAATAGAAGGAGGCGGGTGTCGGACCACCCGAGGAGGAGTGTGAATAGGAGGAGATGGGTAATGGGCTACCCGATTAGAGGAAGAAGGTGGTAGGTGATGGACCACCCGTATAGGAATAGCAGGAGGCGGAGATGAAGGAGATGTACCCTCAACGGCAGCCTTAAGGGCTTGGATCTGTTGAGGGGTGAGATGATCTAATGCATGCAAGATTTGAGAGACCCTCTCATCATTGGGAGGAGACGGTCCCGGAGGAATAGTGGTTCGCAATTGAGGAGGGGGACCATAAGAATGGACACTGCCCATGGGTCGGGCATGACCATGAGAATAAGGACGTGGTCCCTTGAAAGAATGGTGAGAATGCTGATTAACATGTTGAGATTGAGGATATGAAGTGCTAGGTTGTGCATCCTCATGAATTGAATTGAACATGTTTCTATCATGGTAAGCCATTATATAATCAAAATTCTCAATAATTATGCAAATAAGCACACAAGTTGGAATGATTACCGTGATTTTGATTTGTTTGAACCTTGGTGAATTAATGATTTTATCAAAGTTTTGAATGATTCACACAAGGGGGGGGGGAAACCTAGTTTCAATATGGTTTGAACTCCAATGCCAACTAGGGACCCTCTCTCACCACGTATATGGCCAACTAACTCGAGAACTTCAAGGTACAACCTGCCCGGCATCCGTGAGGGAATCCACGGGTGCGGGGACTTGCGGAGGCTTGGAAAAGGGATTTCCAGTCCAAAGAGACGGAATGCTCAATGGAGGGTCGTCCCGATTCCAAGAGGGTGTGTGGATCCTAATGAAGTGGAGGGGGGCTCCCAAACCAATGCAAAGAATGCAACATGGTAAGTAGGCCAACCACAATAATCAATCAATAAACAAAGACAAGCATGAAGTAGCATGAAAAACCACAGCGGGGAAGGGTTCTGGAAACCCACAGTTAAAAAAACGCCCTGGCCGGGGGCGCTACTAACAAGAGACACGACAGTCACAGGCCCAGGGGCAGAGTAAAACGCGCCTTAGGGTGAGGCGCTATCAATAAAAGGACGCCATGTCCAGCGGGCGTCAAATCAAAAAGACACGCCCTGATGTGGGGCGCTAATCAAGTAAAAGATGCCCTGGAGCAGGGCGTGAATTCACAGGCAGCAATATAGAGCAGGAAAACCCTCAAACATGTTGGAAAACGCCCTGTCAGAGGGCGTAAAATATGAATAAGACGCCCTGGGTTATGGCGTTAAATCAAAAAAAACGCCTCTGCCAGGGGCGTGACTTCACTTTCTCCAGAAAAACTTCACGGCCAGCAGTAATAACACTCAATCACAACATCATGGCAATCACTAGAATAAGCATGCTCATCAAGAATTTTAAATAGGTGGAGATTCTAAGGAAGAGACAACAAAATGGCAAATCACTTAGGGAAGGGTAAAAAAACAATGGAGGGTGCCCGAGGGGCACAAAAGGGAGACGCACCGAGGGTGCAATAAGGGAGACGGCACACGCGGGTGCCTAAGGGGAAAGGGGTAATAAAGGAAGAACACAAAGGGTCCCACCGTGATCGCCAATTTGTAGATTTGATTTAAAATCCACACTTAAACAAAAAAATGATAAGCACGATCAATGAAATAATAATAGAATAGCACGAGGTGCTAATGGGGAAAAGATGTGATCGCCAGAGACACGAGGGTCTCAAAGAGGAGATTGATATGGTGAGATGATCGCAAAATACCTCTTGAAACGCGGTTGATTGTAGGTGTTTCCTTTCTCTTCAAATCGGCCGGCCGACGAAGAGAGTTCTTCACTTTTATTACCCTTGCAAAACAAAGACAACAACACCAAAAGATATGGATTAGAAACAATGGTGTAGCATCAAATTCAATAAAAATATATGAGCATGAAAGCATGTGCAAGAACACACCTTAAGGGGATTGCCCTTAAACCCCTATGCAAAAAGGGTATGGGAGATGATATGAATGATATGAAAAATATGAATAAAAATAGGGGGAAAGAGTGCAAGAGTTGCACTAAGGAGAGATCTCAATATGATAGTTGAGGAAAATCAATGAAAACAATGATATATGATGCATGATCTATAACAATAATGATAATGAAGATAAGAAGATTAATGAAGGGAAGATAAGATAAAAAAAATCTTTTTTTGTGGTTCCTTGGCTTGAATGCTCGATGGGGAGAAAGGCTTCAAAGGATGAAGCTTGATGTGAAGAAGCCTTCCCTTAGCCAAGCACCTTCGGTTCCTGTAAAAAGAAAAGAAGACAACAGAAGAAAAAAGGGAGGAAACAGAAGCAGAAGAAGAAAAATAAGAAGAGGAAGAAGGAGGATACGGAAGAAGAAGAAGAAGAATCAGAAGAAGAAGTAGAAAAAGAAGGAGACACGTAGAAGACAGAAGAAAAAGGGGAAAGAAGAAAAAGAAGAAGAACGCAGGGGAGAATAAAAATTATCGGAACCAACCTCTTAACAGAGGCGAGAGCCTCTATTAATAGGTTAGGAAAATGTGATAAGAAGGGAAGAGATTAAAGGAGGAAGGGATAAGAACAGCAAGAGCCCAAATAGAGGAGGAGTCTAACGAGGCAAGGACTCTCTGGGGAAAGGCTGCGTTCGAGCAGAACACAAAGGGTGAAACACGATCTGGATAGGGGCGTCAATTCTGAAATTGACGACCTACACAAAGGCGTTATTTAAAACACGACTTAGATTAGGACGTTAATTCAAAAGTTCAAAATAGGGCTATTTTTTATTTCTCAATATTATTTTTCCATTTTTTAGGTGAAGGTGCATCTCGTCGCCCTGATTCCAACGACTATTTTTGTGAATTTTTCTGACATCCGGAAGGCCACCAAATCACCTCTGGAAGGAGTTAAAAAATAATATTAAAATATTCAATTTGAAAGTTACGCCCTCACGTACGTCGTGAATTTGATTTTCTATTTTTTTTATTCTTTTTGAATTCAAAATAATACCCATGGTTAAGTCGTTAATTCTCAAAAAATTCCGAAAAATTCTCAGAAAAATCCAAAAAAATGGAAATTTGAAAGAATGGACGCCCTCCACCATAGTCGTTAATTTTTTAAGAAACGCCCATGTATAAGTCGTTATTTAAAAGACGCCCCACGTCAAGTCGTTATTTATGAAAAAATAGGGAAAAAATGTCCAGAAAATCCAGAAAAATCCAGAAAAATAGGGGAAAATAGGAAAAGAGATAAAAAGGGGAGAAATCTAAGAAAAGTGGGGAAAACCACTCAAACAAAGCTAATTTGAGGGTCAAATTGGGGCGTTACAAGGTAATATGAGGTGTACTCACGATAACGTCAATTTTGGCGTGTCTACACCTAGCAGAGCATTCAAGTTCTCACTTTCCATCAACAAATTTTTCAAGGGCTGTTTGTTTATCTGCTAGGTATTTTTGAAGTTTTTTGTTTTCTTTCAACAGTTGAGAGTTGACTTGATTAAAAGTATCATATTTTTCATTGCATAGATCATTGTCTTTTACATAGCTTTGCATTTTTAGCTTCAACTCATCAATTTCATCTCTTAGGCTTTCATTTTCATCGTCCAAATCCCTCATTTCTTTTCTTCCCTCTTCTAGATTTTCATTCATTTTTCTTAGATCCTCAATTTCAATTTAGAGGGAAGTAATCTTTTCATTAAGGGTTTGATCGTGCACAATGGAGTCAATTTTCTTCTGTAGGGTTTTATTTTCTTTTTTATACACTTCATATTTATCCATTAATTCGAAGTAAGCTTCCTCCCAATCATCAGTAGAGAAATGTTTAAAAGGAGAGCTTACCTCACTATTCTTTTCTCCATTGGCCATCAAGTAGAGATCATCTTTCTTCTCTTCAGAGGAGCTATCTTCATTTTCTTCCTCTTCTTCATCACTCCATGTACATACCACGGCCTATTTCTTCTTGCCCTTCCACCTGGGCATTGTTTTCTTAACTCCTTCTGGACACTCAGACTTGATGTGTCCTGGTTTCCTGCAAGAATAGCAGACAAGTTTGTCAAACTTTTTAGCATTTTCAGGTCTTGGCTTGAAACTTCTTTTTACCTGAGGCTTCCTCTTTGTGAAGCCTTTACCTTCCATTCTTAAAAATTTTCTGAACTTTCTTGTCAACATAGCAACCTCATCCTCTTCAGAGTTGCTACTTGAAGGCTCTTCATCTTCAGAGATGTCCTTGGTGCTTCGCCCAGCCTTGAGAGCCAGAGGCTTCTTCTTACTTACGTCGGCCTCTTTATTCTTCAAATTCATCTCATAAGTCATCAGGACCCTATGAGTTCTTCTACCCTGATGGTATCCAAGTCCTTTGATTCTTCTACCACTGTTGCCTTTGTATGCCATGCAGGAGTTAGGGATCTTAGTATCTTTCTCACAATCTCCTGCTCGGAATAGGTCTTACCTAGCTCAGTTAAACCATTAGTGAGCATGGTTAGCCTAGCATACATGTCAGAGATAGATTCATCAAATTTCATTCTGAATTTTTCATATTCAGAAACTAGCATATTAGCCTTGGTCGCACGTACCTATGTTGTCCCTTCATATATTACCTCAAGACGGTCCCACATTTCTTTTGCAGTGGCGCATGTAGACACTCTTGAGAATTCTATTGGGTGAAGGGAGCACTGCATTATGTGTTTGGCACCCCAGTTCAGCGTTGATCTCCTGATCTGCTCCTTTGTCCATGTATCCTCATCTTCAGGGAGCTCAAACGGTCCTTTGCTAATAACTCACCAAGCCTCATGATCCTGAGCTCTGATAAAAACATGCATACGGTTTTTCCAGTAAGGATAATTCATCCCAGGGAAAAAGGGAGGTCCATTTATGGAATGCCCTTCGGGCATTGGACTCTTAGTCGCCATATCACTAGCTCTCTCAAGGTCATTAGACCACATACAGAGAGACTAGCTCTGATACCACGTGTTGAGTAGTGATCGACAGATCTAGAGGGGAGGGGTGAATAGATCAGCCCCTTCTTTGCCCTTCTTTGCGGAAATAACAGCTAAATGAAAACTAATAGCAGTAAGGCAAGAAATAGTTGCTATCTAGTGAGCTAAATGCAAGAGTGCTGATTAATAGTGTTCCTACCAAGTATCTAGCATCAAGCCACAATAGACAACAAACCACAGAACACAGGTTTTTAAGGTGGTTCGATCTCTATCCAGATACCTACATCCACCCCTCACTTCAACCAAGTGAGGCTTCACTAGTGCAAAGGCACTACCGCTGATTCATGGCTTCTAACAGAGAGAAGACTCTCTCTAACCATTGCCAAACAGCTTGAGGGTATGCAACCCAACACCCACGGACCAGTGAACACACTGTCCATCTTCCTACTCGCAGGTAGGGAGCAAATATAAGAGTATGTGTTTTGAGAAAAACAAAATCAAAAGCGGATGAACCAGACAAGGTATAACAATGAAACTTTATGGGAGAACAGAACTCCAGTCTGGAGGAGAGTGGACGATGCCTGGCTTCTCTTCGTCTTCTTCCTGGGTCTTCACTATGACCGCAAGAGGAACGGTGGATAAGCTCCTCAGCTTTCACTGTCACCTGATGAAGCTATAGATAGATGCTATCTCCCTTGCTGTGAGAGCTCCTGAAGTGGAAGAAGATGGTCTGCTGTGTTGCCCTTACGCCAGCAACACCAGGAAGGAGAGGTCTCTCCAAGCTTGCTTCCTCGCTGTTGTTCTCCTTCTCTTCTTCTTCTGCTTTTTCTCTATGTGCAGCTCTGTTGCGTGAACTGGAGCTCCTGCTCTCTATTATATCGGTGGCTCACGACATCTCCTACATTGTCCCCTGTAGAGACCATACCAAGGACGTCGCATCCCCATTAGTTGATTTGCTTCTTCAGCTCCGTTGACCTTTTCCTGCCTTGCTTGCTAGTACGTGGGTAGGTAGGGAACCAAGTCTGCAACAATATCAACATCTGGAGGATTTCTCCACCAGTCAATAAGATCTTCTGACAAGGTGAGCTTCCAGAAGGCTTTTCAAGAGCGAACGGATCCTTCAAGACCAGTTGCGGATCTTGAATAGCGGACGCGACGGTATCCAGATCCGTTCTGGGCGAACATGAAGGTGTCGACACTTTCAGACAAGGTGTCGACACGTCCCTTTGTCTGCTTGAGGAAACTGGCTGCCTTCATACTGTAGACACTTTCAAACGAGACATCAACATGAAGTGTCGAGACTATGTGTCAGGCAGAGTAGTAGTTGACTATGCTGAGCTGAAGGTGTCGACACTCTTTTACATGGTGTCGACACGTTGTGCCAAACAGAGCTCAAACAGAAACGTCTCAAGGTCAAATTTCTTCTTGACGTGTCGAGACGTTGTCACAGGGTGTCCACACGTTGCTCATGCCAGAGCTTCAACCAGAAATAGCTAAACCATAGTTTTCTTCTTGATGTGTCGACACGTCCAGATGACAGGTCGACACTTGAGAGTCCTTCACCTGAACTTGTCCAAATCAAAACTTAAACGAAATCATTAATCATATCACAAGGATTCAACAATGAGTTATGGTTTGTTATCATCAAAACCAGGGGACATGACAATTGGCAGGCGGCTGGCGCTCCCATTTTTGGCCTGACTGAGTTGTATGTGCAGCGGTCGTGGCTTCGGCCTGGCTTGCCTTGGCCGTGGGTATAAAGCATATTTCTTCCCCATCTTCGTCACTGGGCAAGTTAAAGAGGGTAGACATGGTGTTGCAGGAGAGCGCTATCTCCCTCTTGGCTTTGCAAGCCTTTCTTTTCTTTCTTTGCTTTTTCTTCAACGGTGCCTGCCCCCAGAACAGATTGTCATCCTTTTATGTTGTCTTATTGGTCTCTTCTTTTTGCTTGAGTGAGAGCTATTCCAGCTCTTGCCATGTGACATGATCCCTTATCAGCAAGGGCTTCAATTCGAGCTGTTCATATTCATCTAGCCCATTTATGTAGTCTTGAAGCCGCCGAGCCTTCGGACTGATTTCTTTGACTGTCGGCAACGGAGTTTGTCTCCTCCGGTTGTGGGTAGGTATTCTGATTACCGCAGGCGGGCTGGTCGAGATTAGTGCTAGCGCCGGAGGGGTAGGCCACGGTGTGATGCTGCGAATATGTGCCCCCACTTTTAGGTGGGATACAGTCTTCTTTTTGGTCTTTGCAGGGACCTACTGTCATCCCTGTTGTTCTTTCATTGGTGTCAGGAAACAGGTCTCATAAGTATGCTGAGTGCTAACTTCCGCGACTTCTTCAGGCAGTACCTTGTATAGAGAAATCATGTTGGCTGCAGCCCTTCTCAGAGGCGCCTCATGGGGTTACGGAGGGTCAACTTTGTACTCCTCCAGTTCTATTTCTTCCTTTCTTATCATACCTTCAATGACATCCTTGAATATACAATAGTCTTTGATCGGGTGCCCCAGCATCTGATGGTAAGGGCAGAATCTCGGACTGTCTCTTCTTTTCATGTCCTCCGGCCTTCTAGGTTCAGGCAGGGTGATCTTGTTGTACTGGGTAACCCAGGCAAAGAGAAATTTGCTCTTCTCCTTTGGAAAAGAGTATGCCTTCTTCATCTTATCCCTGAGTGAGGAACCTTCCTTCTTCTCTTCTGCTTTGCCAGGCTGAGGCTCAGCTGCCTTCTTGTCCTTATCTCTTTGATGTTCAAATGCTTTGATATCAAAAGCATTTACTTCTTTAGGCGGTGGGCGCCGATCTGCTGCCTTTGCCTTCTGCGCGGTGGCAGTCGTTGATGTAGGGACGGGCCTTGCCAGAAAATCTTCGAGTTCAGCCACTACATTATTCAGTCGATCAAACGACTGGATTTCCATGCCAATCATCTTTTCCAGGACCTCCCTCCTGAGGTTCTGCTTACAAATCTGTATGGCGTCCTCTTGATGTGAGGGTCGCTTGCATCCCATTCCGAGGTTCCTCCACCTCTTAATATATTCAAGGGATGTCTCATCTGCCCTTTGTCTTGTTGATTAAAGTTCAGCCACCGTGACCTCTCTCTCGGTGACATGAAATATTTCTCTGAATTTCTTCTGCGTGTTCGATCATTCGCTGATCGACCCAGCCGAAAGGCTGGAGTACCATTCAAATGCGAGCCCCGTTAATGAGGACCCAAAAAAATTCAGCAGATATAACTCATCTATGACAAAATCACCCATGACGGTCATATAATATGCGATGTGTTCCTTCGGGGATCCCTTCCCGCTGAACTTGTCAAACTTAGGCGGCTTACTGATCCCCGGAGGGAGCCGCTTTGCTGCATGATGGGGCGGATATGGCACTCGATAAGCATCAAATGTGACATAATCACCTTCATTTCGTTTAGCAAGCTTCAGCTCAATGATCCTTTCCACCATCAGCTTGTTTACAGCAGTCGAATCGACTGGTTCAGGATAGAAATGTGATGGCTGCAGGTGGGGGGTGACCAGGGTGGTCACCTTTGGCGGAGGACGCAGCACTAGAGGTGGCTGGTGCACCTGGGGCAATATTGGTGGCATCAGTGGCTGAAGTGGATGCTGCTGGGTAGCCACTTGGTTGTGTTCTACTGGCTGGGGCAGAGTATATAGTGGAGGAAAGTCGCAGGGGTGGACAATTCCTTACGATGATTCACCCTGCATCTCGGGCTATCTAGCGGCCGAAGCCTGCTCTGTTCTCTCATGCAGTTGTTTCTTCAAAAGTTCTATCTCCTGCCGGTATTGTTGTAGTAGCATCATTACTGATGGGTCCATAGTTGCAGTGCTGGTTACGGCCTCCACTGCCTCCCCTGAAGCGCCTTCGGGCGAGGTGTTCAGTAAGACCTCTTCCTCTTCAGTTGTTATCACATTCGCTGTGAGGGTGGTGACTTCTTCAGTCAGTATTTGTTTCCCTCTTGCTGCCCTCAGCATTTCCCTAGCGGCTTCAGTTCTCCTGGTATTTGGCCCTAGCCTTTCGGCCAATCGGACCAATTCTTCGGGCTCCTCCGGCAGACACTCATATCTATTGGCCATCCCGGGCATATTACAGGCGAAGACCCTCATTTCTCTTCTTCGTCTGTAGACTTTCCTCCTTGCATGACAGGAGAAGGTCAGTCTTTCGAACACGGAAACTCTCCTTTTGTTCTCCTGCTGGGGAGGGGCCCCATCGGCCTCGCAACCTGGGCCATCTTCATACCCATTATCGTCAACAGATGACGTCACTCTTCTCTCTTCTTCTTCTTTGACAGTCATTGGCAAGCAGTCTTCCTCTTCGACTGCGGCTGCTTGAAGCTGTCGTTGTTGGCCCAGTGAGGGGTTGCCTAGACCCCTGAAATAGCTTCTGACCATGTTAGTCATCTCTTCTTGCCCCCGTCCCTGATGTGGGATTGGGGATAGTTGTTGATCTCCCACTAGAGCGATGTAGGCCAGTCGGGTTCTTTTGGCAGGCTGCTCAAATCTTTTTCCCATTGAAGGGATACCGGCTTGTTGGGCACAGGCCGTGAAATTGGCCCAGCATGGAGGATGCACAACCGTCTCTTCTCTTCTCGAGGGCAAGCCCCTCTCATTCCCCTTCCCCATCTCAGCAAGCTCGGGGTGGTGGCGAACGGTTGCCTCTTTGTGGACATGTTGGATTTTCTTGGGGACCCACACCTGCTTGAACACTTTCGGCCTTGGGGCCAGTTCTCTTCGGCCATGACGACCGGTTTCTTCTTTCTCGGCCCTTCTTCCTGACAGGGCCTGGAAGGAGTTACGGGTCGGTACTGCAGAGACCACCCGATCTAGAATCACTTGGGCATCACGTCCGTCTAGGAAGACACGGACGCTGCCGATCAGAATAGATTTGCCGGACACTGACAGGCGTCCGGTGATGGGAGTAGCAGCCCTTCTTCAGGAGTTCTTCTAGTGGCGATCCCCGAGTTTGTTGTAGAGAGCGGGCTGGACCCCACGGGCTACATGATGCACCATGCAACTTGCTAGCTGAATCCGGCATGTTGGCAGGCCCCTGCAGGTTCAGGTATTGGCAACCCAAGGCTTCTTACCGACGTCTTCCCCGACCACCTCTAGGGCTTCGACATTCAGCACATCGGTGAAGGCTACCCCCAAGAAGTTGGGGAAGCTGACCACTGGTGGGAAGGTGCCAAAAACGGTAGGTACTGCCAGGCACCCATTAGCAGCATGGTTGGCCACGATCGCGGGGCCAAAGGTTAGAGCAGCGATTCCATCAACCATTGTCATCTCCTGAAATCACATAAATAAACAAACGATCAATGCTCCTTGGGAGGGCCCCCGAGGCACACTTATCTTAGCAAAGAGATAAAGGGAGACTTGGTCCCACCGGGCGTGCCAGCTATCTTGGGACGGGATTTTATTAATGGTTTATTTATTTGAATTATTTATTTATTACGTAGGCGTGCCAGTCACCGAGGTGACAAATTTATTATGCGCTCGATCTAACTCAGTCAGTCGATTGTGAGGTACATGTCGGGACCAGCAGTCCGTCATACCATAAAGGTTACGACGTGAATTACATACTCTGAGAAGGCGGAAAATTGATGGGGTCATCACCATCCGTCCTGGCACTCTCGGCCCTTCTCGTCACCCCGGAGGCGTACGTCATGGTCTAGCCATTTATTATGAGTCCTATGTTGTATTTCTTTATTTTTATTGAGTCATATCGTTGTAATTTCCCTTTTATTAGAGTCATGTATCTAGGTCTTTGGTTTTTTTCCTTAAGTTTGAGTCTCTTTAGGCTAATTTAGACTAGCTATTGGGCCCAACCCAGTGGACTTGGCCCATGGGCGCCCCTACCTTGTTGGTTATTTGTCAATGTGTCAAGTGTCAAGGGCTTTTTGTAAAATGTGGGTTGCCTATATATAGGACCCCATTTCCCCCCATTTGAAGGAATCAATCAATGAAAAAAAATTGCCATTTGAGAGTTCAAATCTTCTTAGCGGAGTGAATCCATTATTTGGGTGAGAAGCCCTAGGGAGTGAATCCCACCTACCCCCCCCCCTTCTCCTCTCTCTCTCTCCCTCCTAAGGGGTTCGCCCCCTACCCTCTCTCCTCCACTTCCCAACCACCTCCCTCCTACCTACCCCATTAAACCCTCTACAACTCGCCACACATCCCATTACTTCACCCCCTAGTCCCAAGGGAGCATCCCCAATCACTAAGCCACCCTCCAACCCCCAACTACCTCACCCACTTCCCCAAACACTTTTCCCTCTCCCCCATGCAACCCTCCACCTCCCAAGACCATTTGAATTTTAAAATCCCCTTCCCTCCATAGCCCAAGGTCGCCCAACTCTTTTCCCCATTGAGTAGGCCACCCCCATCCCCTTCCCTCCATTTCACTCTACCAAGAGCAGCCACCCCATCACCCTTCCTCCACCTTGGCTGAAGCCACCACCCCCCCTGCAACCTTCCCCTTTCTCCAATCCCTCCACCACCTATAGTCATTCTCCATACCTCCCCCACAATCCCCTCCCACCACCCATCACTTTCCCCCTCCCCATGCACAATTTCTTCTTCTCATTTGGGTGTTAATCGAAGCTACATCGGCGAACCAGTTCCCCTGCTGAGAGCCTGCAGAGAACCAGCGGAGTGCAGTAGCGACCCCGTATTCTCCCTGGCGTCCCTGGAGGTTCAAGAGCTATCTTCGGAAGCGTCTCTCTATCCTCTTCACAACGGCGGTGGTTTCGTCAACGTCCGAGCACCGTGCTGCCCGGGAGAGCATTTCTCCCCCGACTGCGCGAAGCTTCCCTGGCAGAGCACCTGAACCTGATGGGGAGCTCCACTGCGGCGATCCTAGTGGAAATCTGAGCAAGAGTTCTTCTGAAAAAATCTTCTTCGATCAGTCTACTTTCAGAATCAATAAGCGGAGCTCCGATTGGTGCCTGGAAGCAAGAGTTCTCATTTTCTTCCTCCTGGCGCGCGGTTCTGTTTCCTATCAGTCTGCTCCAACCCCTTCTCTTTGTTTGAGATCTTCCGGCCTATTCCGACATCTTCTGGCATTCTCGTGACCCACGTTTCGAAGAGGGCTCGTCAACGATTCCATCGGTACCAGCCGTGCTTAAATTGAAGCTCTGGAGCGCTTGTGGCGACATCTTCTTCCTGCTGTTGAGAATCTGAAGCAGTCCAAACAGAAGAACTGCACCTAGGTTCGAGACTCTGCCCCAACCTGCACCAGCAATCACAGAAATGAATAAAATTCTGGTGTTGTCCCGGTCTAGCTACGAAGAGTTTCCCACTGGTTTCGTCTTCAACAAAAATCTGGACTGGCCGCAGCGTCAACTTCATCAACCGTCTATCCACAGACACAGAGGGTTGGCAGCACCGACGAAGATCGAAGATTATCGTTTCTTAGCTTAATTTCCCCACCCCGCTTGGCCGGCTGAAGGCCCCTCCCTGCGAGGAGGTAGTTTTGGTTGTAACCACACAAACCCCACCCAAGATTCCCCCCCCCCCTTGCATGGGGGTAGTTCATGTAATAATTACACTCGCAGGTTTGAAGCTTCGTCGACGCGGTGTGCGGGTGCTTCCCCTCGCCTCCCCGCTCGCCCCCGTCTCCGACCGGAGTCGGTTTCTTCAAACCGGCTAGGTGAGAACTCATCCCTTGCTCTCATTTATGCTTGTTCATTTAATATTCTCCAATTACGCCATCGGTTAGGGAGAAAGCGCCTGATCCTAAGACTCCACCGTCTTTGTGCGACCACCGTGGGTGTGAGTGAGTGACCCGCGCCCTTTGGCCATTGCCGACTCATTGAGTTGGATATCCGTTCCCCAAGGGGAAGTTTACCTTGGATGTTGCTGGCCCTCTACCAGCAAGGGTCTTATTCCACTTCCTCAACTCGGCATCCCCGAGTTACCCCCAGGTTGAGTGTGTGCACCATACGAAGGTCCGCTTACGTAGGCTTCTTAGCCTTGTGGTTGTGCTTGCATACTTAGGTCCGAGGAAGCATTGGTCTTGTGACTATCACCCCAAGGTGGTGTCACATCAAATTGGTATCAGAGCAAGTCATTGACTTGTCTCTACAAGGCAAGTCCTAGGGCATGCTTGCATTCTTGTCCGAACCGTGCATTGTCAACCCATCATTGTTAACATTGAGTCTTGGGTCACATGGCCCCTCTCCCAATCATATCCCATGCATGCTTACCTAATGGAGAGCCCGTAGAAATTGATTTCATTGACCTAGAATCTGAAAATTGGGTGTCCCCCGGTATCATTACCTCTCTTTGTAGGACCGGACAAATTGTGCACAATGGAGAGCAAGTCTTTATTGAATTCCATAAATGGTTCGGGAAGACTAAGTATTTGGATGGGGCTTGGTGTCAAGAGGGAACATTGGCGGGTCCATGTATAATCCTAGGTAAGAAATGGTTAGATGAAAGGAATGCCGACATCGACCAAACACGTCGGACTTGCCTAGTACATCCGCCACACCTTTCGGGAACCTTTAAATTTAACAACCTTGTATTCTCCCACCCGCGGAAATTCCGCCCTTGTTCACCACCCCGGGTGCACCATACTCCGGCCATCATCACCCCACCATCAAAGAACCTTCCCACTCCATTAGCTTTGGAAGAAGTAGTCCACCCGCTTTGCCACATGAAGACAAATACCTCTCAGGAACCTATCCCCTCCATGGAGAGCACCCATGTCCCAATTAAAGAGGAAGCCTCGCATGAGGATCTTCACCCTACACCACCCCCTCTAGATAAGGCCGAATTCATCTTAGAAGAGTCCCTTGTTAGGTGGCTAAGGGAGAGCTTGATTAGATAAATCATGACCCATACCTATCTACCCATGAAGCAAGACCACCATCTAGTGCCCATCCACACTCCTCACACAACAATCCAATCCTACTACGAAGTAGAGGGTTTTGATGACCTCCTTAAAGGCCTATAATGGCAGCTAGAGTTGACTTGCTTGTTGACCTTAGGGACGGCCCACGCAACAAACCTTAGTCTCATCCACTCTTATGATGGGTCTATCACCTCGGTCTGCACCATTGGTTGCTACACTACCGACCTTCTTTTCCTTCTCCCTATGGTGGAAGAACCCATCTCGGTCCACTCCCCTACCATTGAGATCCCAAGTGCTTTGGTCCACCTTCACTCATCATGAGTCTTAAGCATGATAGGTGTATCCTTGGATGTCCGGGTCCCCCGGCATTTGTCACCCCCATACATGATCGGATCACCTATGGATGCCCCGGCCCTCTAACCTTTGTTAGAGAGTCCATGCATGATAGGGCCACATTTGGTTGCCTCGGCCCACTAAGGCTCATCAAGGTCCATATGGCATCATGGCTTGACTGGTCCACATATGGTTGTCCAGGTCCACCCATAACCACTAGAAGGTCAGCATTCACAAAATTGCATGATAACCTTGCAAGCACATCAACAAGAGCCATGAAATTTACAAAAGACAGGCCGACTCAATGGCGTCACCAAGAAATCCAAATGGGTGATTCCGGGATGGTGAGGAATGAGAGGCTCTCACATAGAGACAACTCAGGATTGAGGTTTTGTGGGATTAGACCCTTCCAGGTTTTAAGGTGCACTAGCCCCACTACTCATAAGTTAGGCCTCCTCGAGGGATACGGAGTTAACCTCAGTTTCAATGTGGAAGGCCTTGTGCCACACAAGGGACCCACGGTGGCACCAAATGAGGATTTCAAGCCCCCTTCCTCCCTTGAGAGAGCACCCACCCCTCCCCATGAGAGCACCGTCAGCCCAGAGAAGCCCGACGTAAGCAACTTGAGAGAATATTGAAATCATCACTCGGAGCAAGGTGTACGGGCACTACCTCGCTAGGTGGAAGAATCGGCTTCTTTCGGAAGACATGTGAGCGGTACCACTTCTGCACCTTTCCGAAGAGGGAAGGACTCTTACTCGACGGAGTCGAGTTCTCCGCACCCCGGGAGTATGATGGGGTCATCACCATCCGTCCTGGCACTCTCGGCCCTTCTCGTCACCCCGGAGGCGTACGTCATGGTCTAGCCATTTATTATGAGTCCTATGTTGTATTTCTTTATTTTTATTGAGTCATATCGTTGTAATTTCCCTTTTATTAGAGTCATGTATCTAGGTCTTTGGTTTATTTCCCTAAGTTTGAGTCTCTTTAGGCTAATTTAGACTAGCTATTGGGCCCAACCCAGTGGACTTGGCCCATGGGCGCCCCTACCTTGTTGGTTATTTGTCAATGTGTCAAGTGTCAAGGGCTTTTTGTAAAATGTGGGTTGCCTATATATAGGACCCCATTTCCCCCCATTTGAAGGAATCAATCAATGAAAAAAAATTACCATTTGAGAGTTCAAATCTTCTTAGTGAAGTGAATCCATTATTTGGGTGAGAAGCCCTAGAGAGTGAATCCCACCTACCCCCCCCCCCTTCTCCTCTCTCTCTCTCCCTCCTAAGGGGTTCGCCCCCTACCCTCTCTCCTCCACTTCCCAACCATCTCTCTCCCACCTACCCCATTAAACCCTCTACAACTCCCCACGCACCCATTACTCCACCCCCTAGTCCAAAGGGAGCATCCCCAATCACTAAGCCACCCTCCAACCCCCAACTACCCCACCCACTTCCCCAAACACTTTTCCCTATCCCCCATGCAACCCTCCATCTCCCAAGACCATTTGAATTTTAAAATCCCCTTCCCTCCATAGCCCAAGGTCGCCCAACACCCTTCCCCATTGAGTAGGCCGCCCCCATCCCCTTCCCTCCATTTCACTCTACCAAGAGCAGCCACCCCATCACCCTTCCTCCACCTTGGCTGAAGCCACCACCCCCCCTGCAACCTTCCCCTTTCTCCAATCCCTCCACCACCTATAGTCACCCTCCATACCTCCCCCACAATCCCCTCCCACCACCCATCACTTTCCCCCTCCCCATGCACAATTTCTTCTTCTCATTTGGGTGTTAATCGAAGCTACATCGGCAAACCAGTTCCCCTGCTGAGAGCCTGCAGAGAACCAGCGGAGTGCAGCAGCGACCCCGTCTTCTCCCTGGCGTCCCTGGAGGTCCAAAGCTATTGTCGGAAGCGTCTCTCTGTCTTCTTCGCAACGGCGGTGGTTTCGACAGCGTCCGAGCACTGTGCTGCCCGGGAGAGCATTTCTCCCCCGACTGCGCGAAGCTTCTATGGCAGAGCACCTGAACCTGATGGGGAGCTCCACTGCGGCGATCCTAGTGGAAATATGAGCAAGAGTTCTTCTGAAAAAATCTTCTTCGACCAGTCTACTTTCAGAATCAAGAAGCGGAGCTCCGATTGGCACCTGGAAGCAAGAGTTCTCATTTTCTTCCTCCTGGCGCGCGGTTCTGTTTCCTATCAGTCTGCTCCGACCCCTTCTCCTTGTTTGAGATCTTCCAGCCTATTCCGACATTTTCTGGCAATCCCATGACCCACGTTTCGAAGAGGGCTCGTCAACGATTCCATCGGTACCAGCCGTGCTCAAATTGAAGCTCTGGAGCGCTTGTGGCGACATCTTCTTCCTGCTGTTGAGAATCTGAAGCAGTCCGAACAGAAGAACTGCACCTCGGTTCGAGACTCTGCCCCGACCTGCACCAGCAATCAAAGAAATCAAGAAAATTCTGGTGTCGTCCCGGTCCAGCTACGAAGAGTTTCCCACTGGTTTCGTCTTCAACAAAAAATCTGGACTGGCTGCAGCATCAACTTCATCAACCGTCTATCCACAGGCACAGAGGGTTGGCAGCACCGACGAAGATCAAAGATTATCGTTTCTTAGCTTAATTTCCCCACCCCGCTTGGCCGGCTAAAGGCCCCTCCCTGCGTGGAGGTAGTTTTGGTTGTAACCACACAAACCCCACCCAAGATTCCCCCCCCCCCCTTGCATGGGGGTAGTTCATGTAATAATTACACTCGCAGGTTTGAAGTTTCGTCGACGCGGCGTGCGGGTGCTTCCCCTCGCCTCCCCGCTCGCCCCCGTCTCCGATCGGAGTCGATTTCTTCAAACCGGCTAGGTGAGAACTCATCCCTTGCTCTCATTTATGCTTGTTCATTTAATATTCTCCAATTGCGCCGTCGGTTAGGGAGAGAGCGCCCGATCCTAAGGCTCCACCGTCTTTGTGCGACCACCGTGGGTGTGAGTGAGTGACCCGCGCCCTTTGGCCATTGCCAACTCATTGAGTTGGATATCCGTTCCCCAAGGGGAGGTTTACCTTGGATGTTGCTGGCCCTCTACCAGCAAGGGTCTTGTCCCACTTCCTCAACTCGGCATCCCCGAGTTACCCCCGGGTTGAGTGTGTGCACCATACGAAGATCCGCTTACGTAGGCTTCTTAGCCTTGTGGTTGTGCTTGCATACTTAGGTCCGAGGAAGCATTGGTCTTGTGACTATCATCCCAAGGTGGTGTCACATCAAAAATCCTTGATTAATTGCCAATATAATGGGCCACGGGGGCTATATAAATGTGCAAACATAGATGAACCAGCGAGAATGATAATTCATAACACTGGAACAAAAATATAAGCTCGAGCGTGCAGTTCAAATTCATTCACTACCCGGAACTCTCGGTACATGGCGAAGGACGTAGGTCCGAAGACCACCATCGCGCATAGTGGAAGCTTCTGGTCAGAGCCAGTCTGACCTTCGGCGGATCACCATTTGATATACCGAGGCCCAAGGTGATGACAAATATTCAACAAACATGCATGCGAAGCAAGCAAGCAAAGCAACAATGATAAGTGTGTTCAAACACAATTTGCACATTCAAATGAATAAGCAGAAGGAAAGAACAGGCTCAGCTGATTGATTTATTGTTATCGATATGTATTCCCCAACCAATTAACAACAACCCTTTTACGATGATTTATTATTTATTATTATTTTTTAATAATTTATTAATTTTCTCATGATGATTTATTAATTTTTATGATGATTCATTGATTTTTTTAGATGATTTATTATTTTTTTAAGATGATTTATCAAATTTTTATGATGATTTATCATTTTTTATGATGATTTATTAATTTTTATGATGATTTATTGATTTTTAATAATGATTTATTAATTTTTAAGATGATTTATCAATTTTTATGATGATTAAATCATTTTTAATGATGATTTATTAATTTTTATACGTTATTTCTCTCATAATGATTTATTGTTACTTTTTTTTTACTTCCCCCTTTTGTTATTATGAAGTCTGTGCACATTGGGGGTGAGGTCGATGCATATAGGTGGTCTCAGGGTCGATGCACGTAGGGAGGTCGATGCACATTGGGGTTTCAGGGTCTATGCACATGGGAAGGTCGATGCACATTGGGGGTTTCAGGGTTTATACACATGGGAAGGTCGATGCACGTTGGGGGTTTCAGGGTCTAAACGGCGTGCCAGGGACGCGCCGTATTAGGGCCAAAGGGGATTAAAAGGTTTCTAAGTGTGGCATGAAAACGGCGCGGGGGAGGCGGCGCCGGATGAGCGCGCGCCGAATTAGGGCCGCGCCGGTTTTGAGGGTTGAGTTTGATTTTCTGAACTGTTAAGCCTTAATGCAGTTTTGTTCAACCCTTTTGATGCTGATTAAAGGTTTATTCAGTGAGTGCATTCAGATTCAATTGTCCAGCAGATTGATTAAGGTTGATCAATGAGTAGATTCAAATTTTAGTTGCTCTACAAACAAGGCAGATCAAGACTCGTGCGAGGTTCCTACTCAAGCACGGTTTTCAGCAAACTTGCAGTCTCTAGAACTGAGGTTCCATCACAAATCCAGACTAAGTGCTCAACCAAAAATTTGGCAGCACCTCCCCATACCCAGAGGGTTGCGGGGGGGAAAGCGGAGATAGTCCCATAGAAACTGGGGTACGCTCCTTAAAGCCGGGAAATCCAAACGGTGACCGGCAGACCAAGATGAATGGAAACCCCGAGGACTAGCCTACGAGGGGCACCAATACTCCATAGGCCAGAGATATGGATCAATAGGGACGGCTAAAATGGGGGAAAACCTCGAGGACCAACCTACAAGAGGTCTCTTACCCACAGCTACCACCATTCCCTGGGGAATGTGGATTTGATGTTGGGTTAATAGACCCATTAATATTCACCTTAGGTAGCTTGCAGGACTCCGCGTCACAGACGGACGGGACCCTGTAACCTGGTGGTGATTCAGAAAGAAACGACACAAACGCTCGATGGGGATATTCCCCCTCCCCGGTCAGTAAGTCTTGACGGTCGAAACGGAGCAAACCTTCACATTAAACCTCCAATTTCTCCCGTGAACTGAGATGGGGAACATATCGTATTAACTGAACCTTCCCCCACCCTACTTGGGGCAAAGAAGTCACAGTACGATACCATTCATCCACGACACTGCCAACGGTAGGCTGGTCATGAAAGAAAGTTAATATGAGCCAGGGAGCCACAGAGGATGTGAGACACAAACGCTTGAACGACTGGCGGGTGCCGTATGGGAGAATGGTCACAACCATAGGCCTCGCACCGAGACTGTGGGGATGACCCTATTCTCTCCAATCCATGACTATGAACGGAGAGATGGCAGGGAGGCCACTCCCAGAAAAGAAACGGAGATGCACACACATGTATGTCTCCTGCGGTGAAACCAACGACGAGCACATTGTGCATTCAACATAGCTACCACACTAGAAGAGGACCTCGGGGAGGGGGATAATCGTTAATGTAGCCTTGGGTTACCCCAAGGCATGCTCAGTATCAATCGAAGAAACTAAGTATTAGACACGAAATAAACGCAGCAAAGCCAGAGAGGTATTCAGATACAGATTAAGACCTGTTCAAAAGAAGGTAAATACATATATTGCATTCGGCCCGGTGTTGCCGCACGAGACCGCCCCATTACATTCTTTCACATCGGAAAATGAAGAGGAAAGAAAATAGCCAAAGGCTTAAACTAAGAGGAAATAAAAGAAGATGCGGGCTCATATCATCACCCGTTTCATTACAAGGCGTAGGAGAAATACTGATAGAGGGGTGGGGTTAGAAGATGAATGGAGGTAGCATTCCACACACCCACCTCTAATCTATTCCACAGAAATAGAGTATCAAAATATCGCTCCCTTCTCTCGCTCTGAGGCTCTTCTCTCTGGTGGCGAATGGTAGATCACTCTGATCAACTCCTTTCTTCTTTTTCAAGCTTCCCCTCTCTCTGTTCTTTTCACGCCTTTTGCATGCGACTCTCTTCTATTCTTTTCATTCGCCCTTTCTTTGATCGCCAATGGGCCTTCTTATAGGCCAAGCAGGACTGCCAATCCTAATCCAGTGCGGGGGATCAAAGGGCGTGCCGAATTAGCACATAGCCATGTGCGCGTCGGTTCAAGGGGCTTGCCGGTTCAAAGGGACGCCGGTTTATCCCCTTAACGTGTTCGTTAAGCCGGGCCTCGGCTTGTGGACCTCGGACTGGCTCCGAGGGTTAACTTGGGCTTTCATCTCGTCGTGGCCTTATGAGACCAACGTGAGAAGTATCGGGGATGCATTTGGGCCACTGACTGGTCAATTCCGATGATGTCCGTTCCCTTGGTTCGAACTCTCTAGTTTTCTACTAGCATGGCCTTCGGCACTGCAATTTGCACTGCCAGGCCGGCTCTGCATATACTTGCAACATTCCCAGGGAGTGGGTCACCACCCGGGGTACCATCGCCACAGTCAGGCAGCCATTCGGTCACTGAAGGACCCTTCTGGTAAGAAGGGATACCCGCGTCGGGTTTCCTGAGTCTTCTGCTGATATGGCTTTCGGCATCTCGTTCCGAGGGGCCAGAGACATTTCTCCACCTCAGGAGGGTTTCTTGTTAGGTGGCGAACCACCAGGTACATTCTCGTCCTGATTGGATGATATACAGGGCTTGTTCGACACGACCGAGTCGGTACCGGTTCATTGGGCAGGCCGAACGGCACTATCGGTTTGTGGCGGATTTCTTCTGACCATCCTGAGGTGGAGTCCCTGACACTCTCACCAGATGACCTGGGGCTTCAGCAGTCCGAGGGGACCCTTGTGTATTAATTTCCTTCGACTTTTGCTCTTTGGCCGGCCGTGTTCTTTTTGCTATTTGGCGTGATTGCCATCGATCACATTTTGGGTGTCAACAGGGGGTCCAAAATCTAAAATATCGCTCTGATCAGCGAGGGGATCGTTCCAACACGACTTTGGAGGTAAAAGTGACTTGTGAGAGCTGACGGAATCCAAATCGGATATCCGATTTGAGCCTGCCGCTCAAAAGTGCATTCTTCAAATGCACTTAGTTTAAAATTAAAGAAGTTGGGTTCTCGGGTCCAAAATCTAAAATATCACTCTGATCAGCGTGCCGATCGTTCCAACATGACTTGAGAGGTAAAAGTGACTTGTGAGAGCTGACAGAATCCAAATCGAATACCCAGTTTGAGCCCGGTGCTCAAATTTCTTAATTCGGAACTAAGTTAGTTTTCAAAGCTAACTTAGTTTAAAATAATTCACATAACTAGAATTTCGGGGGTCCAAAATATAAAATACTAGCCTCATCGGCGTGTCGATCATTCCAACGCGACCTAGGTGATGAGAGTGACTTGGGAGAGCTGACGGAATCCAAGTCGGATATCCGGTTTGGGCTCGGTACTCAGAAGTACATTCTTCAAATGCACTTAGTTTAAAATTAAAGAAGTTGGGTTCGAGGGTCCAAAATCTAAAATATCGTTCTGATCGGCATGTCGATCCTTCCAACACGACATGGGAGATAAAAGTGACTTGTGAGAGCTGACGGAATCCAAATCGGATACCCGATTTGAGCTCGGCGCTCAGAAGTGCATTCTTCAAATGCACTTAGTTTAAAATTAAAGAAATTAGGTTCGGGGGTCCAAAATCTAAAATATCACTCTGATCAGCGTGCCGATCGTTCCAACACGACTTGAGAGGTAAAAGTGACTTGTTAGAGCTGATGAAATCTAAATCGGATACCCAGTTTAAGTCCGATGCTCAGGAGTGCATTATATCTGATTTGAATTTATACAATCAAAGAAAATATTTAATTTATCTGCTCAATAATTTTTTTTATGAACGCATATTTAATGTTATTATTTTCTTAATGTAGGATCCTCCAGTGAGTGGAGACGGAGGAGACGAGGAGGACGGAGAGGATGAGGATATGGAAGATGCAGAGGATATTTGTTGATTTTTTTATTATTATAAAATTGATAAATGTTATTGTATTTCGTTTCTTGCATATCTTTTGTTTTACTTGTGATGGATTATTTTTATATTTTTTTTATTTAAACAGATTTTTTATATAAATTTTATGTAGTTTAAAAAAAATAAAAAATCTCTTCCGACGGATATTCCAACGGATCCGTCGGAATGAATAATCGACGAAACAGGAATTCCGTCGGAAAATATATATATGTTTATTTGTTTTAATCTGACAATTTTTGACGAAATTTTTGACGAAACAGAAATTTTGTCAGAAAAAATTTCTGACGAAATTTCTGACAGAATTACGACGGATATAAAATCTATCGAAAACTTAACACTCCAAATATTATCGATGAAATTTCTATCAACCCTTTATCTGTCGGAAACTTCTGACGAATTTTCGACCTGACAACGAGTAACCGACGGACCTCATCCGACACGAGTATGGAGATCGAGGATACCAGAGTGCCAATGTGTACGTAGGGATAGGATTTTCAAAGATGAAGAAATGGATTCCAACACGCACGAGAAATTGAAGGCAACCTCATTGCAGCCTTAACGCTAATGGTCATGGAAAAAATGGGACAAGAGTAGTGCAGACTTTGGATGGAAGTTACGCAACTGAAATATTACGAGAACATTCAACTTTTGGGATTTAACCCTCGTGATGTCTAGCAGCCTACCTCGGTTTTAGAAAGGAGATATATGAGTAAGAGATGTCTTTCATACTGTACGTTATAGATGCATTATAGTTTACTTGGTCGATGGACGCACAGCAATATTTTCTGTTGGAGAGATAAGTGGTGTGATAATAATAGTTCAGTCGAGGAGCTTTCATCTGTGTATGGCCTTGCTCCAAACTGAGAAGTTTCATGGACTGCATATTATTCTAAATGCATGGAGGAGGAGGTCGCTTTCTTTTGGGAGGAATGGAAATCTTACAGATGATGAGATAATCCAACCATAAACTATACATTGGAGTAGGAAATTTACAAGTGATCTTTGACCTGTTGGACACGTTGACTATTTCATTCTTTCAGCCCAGCCACCAGCGGTCGACCGACCAATTCCTACCGGTCGACCGTCGGACGACTTCCGATCGACTGATTTTTCCAGGGAGTAAAAGACCTCGGATTGAGATTTTTCGGTCGATCGCCATTGTTGGTCCGGTCGACCGCCAGTCCCGAGGTAACCATATTTGACTTCTTGTTCCATGTCCGAAAACAGATCTTTTACTTGGTTTATTTAATCCCAAGAGTCATGGGATTTGGCAGGTTTGGTGGATCTGGTCCATGAGTTGTCCCTTGACCACCCTAGATGTATAAAACATCTTATTAGGGTCTAAAATCTAAGTGACAAGGGTGATTTCAAGGAGACCATCAAGAGAGGAAGAGAGGGGTTACTGTAGCTCCGGGAAGAAGGTGTTGCAAAAGAAGAAGAACAAGAGAAGGGAAGATCTTCATCAGCTGAACAGGTTTCTCACTACAGGGAAGATCCGGTTTGCAGTAGATTCTGCTGTGATCGAGTAGGAGAGTTCAGTTCTGTTTGAATCCCAGTTATTCTCTTGTAGTTCTAACTCAAGTCTTGGCAAGAGACTTTGAGGAATCTGTACTTTCTATATTCATAGTGAAGTTTCTCCTCTGGCTTGCCCGTGGTTTTTCCCCTTCACATTGGAGGGGTTTTTCACGTAAATCCTGGTGTTTCATGTGATTGTGTTCCGATTGATTTTTCCACTGTGTTATTCGGTCCGTCTAGATTTGTTCGTACACATAAGTCGGTGTATTCAAACCCATCAACTGGTATCAGAGCTTGTTGTTAGATCAGTTTTGATTATTTGTGTATGAACATGGAGGCCGGTAACTCATCCCGCATGATTAGTTTAAACGGAAACAACTGGATGATATGGAAACCAAGAATGGAGGATCTCTTATATTACAAGGATCTGTATGGTCCATTGAAAGGAGATAGTGGAAAGCCCGCAACAACGTCACCCGATGACTGGAAAATGTTAGATCGGAAAACTGTCGGATTTATTCGATAATGGCTTGATGATATTGTTTTTCATCATGTCTCCACTGAGAGTTCTGCACACTCTCTATGGAAAAAGTTGGAGGGTCTTTATGAAAGAAAAACAGCTAGAAATAAGACTTTCCTGATTACAAAACTTGTCCATTTGAAGTTTAAAGATGGCACTTCTATTGCTGAGCATTTGAATGAAATGCAGAGTATTACTAACCAGTTATCCTCTATGAAGATGTCTCTTGATGATGAGTTGCAGGCATTGTTACTTCTCAGTTCGTTGCCAGAAAGCTGGGAGACACTGGTGGTCTCTCTCAGCAATTCTGCACCAGATGGAGTTGTCTCCATGAGTCAAGTAACAAGCAGTTTGTTGAATGAAGAGTTGAGAAGAAAGAATTCAAGAATTTCTCACGGTGATTCACAGGCACTTATCTCAGAGAATAGGGGAAGGTCAAAGTCCATAGGGAGAGGACATTCACAGAAGAGTAGAAGTAAGTCAAGGCCAAGAAAGGACGTTACTTGCTACAACTGTGGAGAAAAAGGACATTTTAAGAATCAGTGCAGGTAACCGAAGAAGAACAAGAAAAAAGGAAAAGAAGTAGAGAATGCAGAGTCAAAAGACAATGTCACAGCTACAGCACAAGGTGATGATTATCTGATTTTGTCTACTTCTGATGATATTTTTTCTTGCGTGTGCCAAGACCTCGAGTGGGTGATTGATACAGGTGCTTCTTACCATGCTACACCACGGAGGGAGTTTTTTGCCACCTACAAGGCTGGAAACTTTGGTGTCGTCAAGATGGGCAACCATGGGACGGCAGACATCATTGGCATGGGTGATATTTATATAAAGACCAATCTTGGTTGTAAGTTGGTACTTAACGATGTGAGGCATGTGGTTGATTTGAGACTGAATTTAATTTCAGTTGGAAAGTTAGATGACGAAGACTATGATAGCAGATTTCACAAGGGTAAATGGAGGCTTAGCAAGGGTTCTCTTATTGTTGCTACTGGGAAGAAATGTCATACCTTATACAGGTTGCAGGTTCAAGCTTGTGGTGATCAGTTGAATACTACTGAGAAAGATTCCAGTATGGAGTTGTGGCATAAGAGACTAGGACACATGAGCGAGAAGGGATTGCAGATTCTTTCTAAGAAAGAAGTCTTACCAGACTTCAGAGGTATACATTTGAACTCATGTATTGATTGTTTGGCTGGAAAATAACATAGAGTTTCCTTTACTAGTCATGCATTGTCTAGAAAGATGCATGCCTTGGATCGTGTCTATATAGATGTATGTGGCCCTTTAAAAATAAAAACTCCTGGTGGATCAGTTAATGTTCCAGGTATCAGTGGTGCACTTTATTTTGTCACCTTTATAGATGATTTTTCAAGGAAAGTTTGGGCTTATGCTTTGAAGACTAAAGATCAGGTTATTGGTGTTTTCAAATAGTTTCATGCCAGGGTTGAAAGGAAGACAGAGAGACAGCTGAAATGTATTAGGCCAGACAATGGTGGTGAGTATACATGCTCGTTTAATGCTTATTGCAGGTCACAGGGCATTCAGCATGAGATGACAGCTCCTGGTACACCTCAACACAATGCAATTGCAGAGAGGATGAACCGCACCATCATAGAAAAGATCAGATGTATGCCTTCACAAGCCAAGCTACCCAAAAGATTTTGGGATGAGACATTGAGGAGTGCAGTTGATGTTATCAACTTGTCACCATGTACAGCTCTAGATGGTGATGTCGTTGAACACGTATGGTCAGGAAAAGATGTCTTCTACAAGCATTTGAGAGTGTTTGGTTGTCGTGCATTTACACATGTCCCAGACATTGAAAGGTCCAAGTTGGATGGTAAGACAAAAGAATGTATTTTTCTTGGGTACTCACGTGATGAATTTGGTTACAGGCTTTGGGATCCAAAAAAGTAGAAAGTATTCAGAAGTAGAGATGTGATCTTCTTTGAAGATCAAACCTTTGAAGACCTCAAGAAAAAGGTACCAGCCAAGGCTTCTGAAGAAGACTTAGCAAATTATGATGTAGTCCCTCCTCTAGTATGTCAGAGTGATGGGGGAGATCAGTAGGAAGATGATGCAGAGGCAGATGCTGACTTACCTGTAGAACATGTAGAGCAGGAAGCAGATGAGGAGCAACCTCCTATAGAACCTTAGCTGAGAAGATCTTCCAGAGAACATCAGCCTTCCAAAAGATATCCTACAGATAAGTATATAATGTTTACTAATGCAGGTGAACCAGAGTGTTACCAAGAAGTAATGCAAAGTGAGCAGAAGAATGAGTGGTTAGAAGCTATGCAGAAAGAGATTGATGCTCTACAGAAGAACCACACCTATGATTTGGTGCAACTACCAAAAGGTAGAAAGGCATTGAAGAACAAATGAATTTTTAAATTGAAGACTCAGGAGCAATGTTCTCAACCAAAATACAAGGCCAGATTGGTTGTAAAAGGCTTTGGTCAAAAGTAAGGTATTGACTTCGAAGAAATTTTCTCTCCTGTTATAAAAATGTATTCTATTCGTGTTGCTCTAGATTTTGCTGCTAGCCTGGACTTGAAGGTTGAGCAGCTAGATGTAAAGACAGCGTTCCTCCATGGAGATCTAGAAGAGGAAATGTATATGGAGCAACCAGAAGGATTCAAAGTCATAGGTAAAGAGAATCTTGTCTGCAGATTGAGAAAGAGCTTGTATGGAATGAAGCAAGCTCCAAGGCAGTGGTACAAGAAGTTTGATTCATTTATGGCTGAAAATGAATACAAAAGAACGGCTTCAGATCATTGTGTATACATCAAATGGTTTGGTGAGAATTTCATTATTCTCTTATTATATGTTGATGACATGCTTATCCTTGGAAAAGATATGTCTATGATTGACAGGCTGAAGAAGGAACTTAGCAAGTCCTTTGCAATGAAGGACATGGGGCCAACAAAGTAAATACTGGATATGTAAATTTCTCGTGATAGAAAAGCCAATAAAATATGGTTGTCACAAGAGAAATACATTGAGAAGGTATTGAACAGGTTTAGTATAAGCAATGCAAAGCCAGTTGGTTCTCCTTTTACAAGTCATTTTAAGTTGTGCTCAAAGCAGAGTCTAACAAATGAAGAGGAGATGGAGAAAATGCAGAAAGTCCCTTATGCTTCAGCAGTCGGAAGTCTGATGTATGTGATGGTATGTACGAGGCCGGACATAGCATATGCAGTGAGTGTTGCTAGTAGATTTCTTGCAAATCTAAGAAAAGAGCATTGGGCAGCAGTGAAGTGGATACTTAGATATCTCAGGGGTAACTCCAAAATTTGTTTAAGTTTTGGGGGTGGATCACCTATTCTCACAGGTTACACAGATGCAGATATGACAAGAGATATTGATACAAGGAAGTCCACATCATGTTTTGTTCTTACTTTTACAGGGGGAGCTGTGTCATGGCAATCCAGGTTGCAAAGGTGTATTGCTCTCTCCACCACAGAGGTAGAATATATTACTGCTACAGAGGTTTGCAAAGAGATGCTGTGGATGAAAGAATTCTTACATGAATTGGGGCTGAAACAAGAAAACTATGTGGTGTACTGTGACAGCCAAAGTGTCATCCACTTGTGCAAGAACCCAACTCTTCATTCCAAGTCAAAGCACATAGATGTCAGATATCACTGGATTAGAAATGTGTTGGAAGAGAAGTAACTGAAGCTTCAAAAAGTTCACACAGATGACAATGGGGCAGACATGTTGACGAAGACTTTGCCAAAAGAAAGGTAAGAGGTTTGCCGACGACTGGTCGGCATGACTACACACTGAGAAGTCACGGGGCAGCCTCCCTTATAGGCTGAAGGGGGAGGTTGTTGGGCACGTTGCCCATTTCATTCTTTCAGCCCAGCCACCAGCGGTCGACCGACCAATTCCTACCGGTCGATCGAAACCAGTCGACCGCCGGACGACTTCCGGTCAACCGATTTTTCCAAGGAGTAAAAGACATCGGACTTAGATTTTCCAGTCGACCGTCATTGTTGGTCCGGTCGACCGCCAGTCCCGAGGTAGCCATCTTTGACTTCTTGTTCCATGTCCAAAAATAGATCTTTTACTTGGTTTATTTAATCCCAAAAATTATGGGATTTTACAGGTTTGGTGGATCTGGTCCATGGGTTGTCCCTTGACCACCCTAGAAGTATAAAACATCTTATTGGCCCTAAAACCTAAGTGACAAGGGTGATTTCAAGGAGGCCATCAAGAGATGAAGAGAGGGGTTACTGTAGCTCCGGGAAGAAGGTGTTGCAGAAGAAGAAGAACAAGAGAAGGGAAGATCTTCATCAGCTGAACAGGTTTCTCACTACAGGGAAGATCAGGTTTGCAGTACATTCTGTTGTGATCGAGTAGGAGAGTTCAGTTCTGTTTGAATCTCAGTTATTCTCTTATAGTTCTAACTCAAGTCTTGGCAAAAGACTTTGAGGAATCTGTACTTTCTATATTCATAGTGAAGTTTCTTCTCTAGCTTGCCCGTGATTTTTCCCCTTCGCATTGGAGGAGTTTTCCACGTAAATCCTAGTATTTCATGTGGTTGTGTTCCGATTAATTTTTCCGTTGCGTTATTCGGTCCGTCTAGATTTATTCGTACACATGAGTCGGTGTATTCAAACCCATCATGACCATAATGAAAGTTCGGACATGCACTCATGGCAGTGAATCCATGACAAAACTAACAACGAGGAAGGTAACATTCCGCCAGGGATGTATGGTTCCAAGGACATGTGATCAGTTTCAGTCTCATTGAATGATAAACATTGAATAAAGGATCAGATAAAAGTGAAAGCAACAGAATTCCTTCACATAAAGCACTTCGAAAATGATCTTGGCTTTTTCTGTTCTCGAGAGAGAGAGCTTTATATAGTCTTCTAAATTTTCAACGACGGTTACGTTGTTGAGACTTGAGAACCCCAGTTCATTTCTTGAGTGTATAACATCTTTTTGCACTTCACATTAAAAACTACTCACCCTAATACAAGCCATATTTTCCTGCAGCCATTTATAGATTCCTTCAAGTTCAAGTGAAGCTTCTGAAGCGGCAACTAGTGGAATATGTAGAGAACATTGTCTCGGTCGCCTTCCTGATGGTAAGAAGACTTGCCTCTTGCATTCGGGTTACAAGTCATGACTGACTGGATCATGTTGCTCTTGTAAATAATGAACATGATTTTTTTTAGAAAAAAATGCAAGGTATCGTCTGCATGTCTGACTAAACAAATTAACATATGGCTATGCATTCTTGTTATGGTAAAGTTCAGCTTTATTTGATGGCAATGGTATTGCAGGGTCAAGAGATTGATTGTGTATGATGTAAGCGACAAGATGGGGGCTGCATATCAGGAAATGTTACCGAAGGTTCCTGTTCTTCTCATCTTATATGAGCAGTCCTCTGAAAGGGGGTGGAGTGGAGCGAGGATGCCAAGGCCCGGTGGTGCAGGATCCCAGCAGCATCGGAGCTACTGCCACCGCCAAATTTGCCCAGGGGGAGGGCAGATAGTCAGGAGGACGCTAGGGTACAGAGATGCACGGGCACCCTCTGCCACATCGTTGCCGCCACTACCACTTGGTGTTGTTGTCAGGAGACCTCAGGTCGCCCCCTCCTTCGCGGTGCCCCCCTGCTCTTGTGAGAGAGGAGGAGAGTGATCAAGAGGAGTGGGGGGGCGACCAGCCTCCCAGGAGATAAGAGGAGCAGTCCTCTTAAAAAGGGTGGAGTGGAGCGGGGACGCCAGTGAGGGTTTCTAAGGTGAGAGTCGCAGTAGGACAGATGGTGACAAAGAGATGGGGAAGATGATCGCCGGAGACACTCCACAATACCATCAGAGATGGGGATGACGACCATCTTCGCCAGACGAAGTGTGATGACGAGTGAGAGTGAGATTGCAGGTGACTATTATATAGTAAGGGTTTGAGAGAAGAAAAGATGGGGTGGTGAAAATCATCGGGTGCCGAAATGTACCGTACATTAGCGCCATTGGGGTCTCGACCAACTCCCACGCTTTTACTTTATTTTATTTTTTTGGTGAAGCAACCTATTCCTACGATTGCATGAAAAACGTAACAACATATAAGGTCTTTACCGACAATCACTCAAAAGGGGTAGGTCTACGTAGACTTTTGCGACAACTTCCAAGTAGGGATGTCAACGAGTCGGATACGGTGCGGATAGTGGACTATCCGTATTCGTATCAGATAAGGAAGAACTGTATCCGTTTGTTGTTCGTTAAGTATTCGGAAAGTGATGTATCTGAAAACCGTTATCGAGTATCCGAAAAATACGGTTAACGGACGGTTAGCGAATAGTTACCGGACATAAAAGTACATATAAGATTAAAATTTAAGATATAAATTAACTCAATTAGAAAATAATTTAAATTAAAAAGAACAATCCATATGATAAACAAACACATTTCAATTTAGTTCTCATATCATCATTATTCATGAGTCAACATATAATGTAATTGAAAGTATACAAATATATAATATTATAATATCCCCAAAGATAATATGAAACATATAAATTTTAAATAATAAAATAAACTAACTCTTTTAGACTTTAATCTCCATCGTATTCTCATTCTTTATACGTACCTTTCATGAAAATAAAGAATATATTAACTTGATAATTTAAAAAATTATAAAAATATCTTGTAATTTAGAAATATTTTACCATCATGAAAATAGAAATGACTTAAATTATACACATATCTCATCTTCAATATCATTTTCTTTACGACATTAAATTATTTGAGTCAAATATAAACTTGTTTAACGGTAACGGACGAATACAGATTCAGAATGAGATGTATCCGTATCCGTATCCGCTAAGAAACCATATATATCCATATTCGTATCCGTTAATTTATCGGAAAGAAAAACACTATCCATTTGCTATTCGTTAAGTTAACGAAACGGACGGTTATCGGACTATTGGTTATCATTGACATCCCTACTTCCAAGGAACTATCGGAATACATTTGTTAATATACCTACACTATAAAGAACCGTAGAAATAGAGAGCTACGGAGCTATTAAACCGTAGGTAATACGTAGTTGTAGGTAAAATCCATAAATATAAGTCTGATTTGTCGTAGTGAGAAAAGTCTGATTGGATGCTTACTTAGAAGAATTAGCAAAATCAGACAGTAACGTAGATATGTTGAAGTGGTGAAAAAGTAACTCCTCAAAGTATCATGTGCTTCTATGAATGGCTCATGATATGTTGACTATTCCAATGTCTACTATAGTATCAGAATTAGCTTTTAGTACTAGGAGTAGAGTCCTAAATAAATATAGAACCTCGTTGCATCGTATGCACTGAAAATTGACTTCGAGAGAATGTTTTTATAGTTGACATTTCAGAGGAGGATGCACTCTGCTCCATCTTTACAAGTAACAAGTTTGACGATGAGAATGAGAATGATGTTCCTTCTAATGAGGTATTTACATTTTCTTCGACTTATGATTATAGGTACGTGATTTTCACTCGTCATTTTATTTCTTATTATACTTTTATGGCCCATGTCATCTTGAATTTATTACTTTCCCTTTTTACCCTGTGTATTAGACGCCTCAAGATAAATGTCATTATGTGGATGAGATATACTTCATCATTGAGCACACTTTTGCTTCATTTCAGTTATTTGACCATTTGGTTCCCTTTTGTCCCAACTCCCAATCAGAATGACGGTCCATGCTATGCCATTATATTAGCCCCCATGGGCAGCTCTTTCCAATTGCCAGGCTCATGGATTGGGTCAATATTTTCTGAATCCCTTAGCGCTAACTTGTACTGTCTCAATAATCCTGGCTGTTTGAACTTTTCTTCTGCTTCACACCCCTTGAGTTCATACCCTCTGTTTGCAGGGGTAAAGTACTTCACATGTCGTCACTTCTTGAGAGTATGTCATCTACTAAGCTTTTCCCTGTGGCACCTTATTAACCTAGAAGCACTTCTTTCTTGTTGCAGATCTTGTTGAAAGGAGCTAATAGTGATGAATTGAAGAGGGTGAAGCCTGTGGTTCATTACACAGTTTTTGTAGCACACTATTTAATTCTTGAAACAAACTTCATTTTTTGCAGATCAAAGGGCAATATTTTCAGGCATCCATAATTCTGAAGAGAAAATCAAAAGAGGGGGTTTCTTTTGTCAAATTCAATGCTTGCTTCTGATCCTGAAATGTCATCACTTGGCGTTGCTCCACCATGTGCTATCGGCATTCCCATTTCTGATGGATCTCCATAGAAATCATCGCATGGTGGTTAAGGAAGTGACTTCAAGGATCTTTGGTTTTCCTGGATTTGATTCCAATCACAATCCTCATGAAAATGGTATCATGCTAGGTGGGCTCTCTACTGGGCACACTGATGTCAGGGGAATATCCAAGAGGAGAAAGCACATGATGTATTGGGCTCATCACATCTTCCAGGAGAGCTTCCATCATCATTATCAGATACTGGTGGAAAAGTTGAAGACAGGCTGGTGCTTGCCTCTAGATTTAATGACTTGGATTCTTACCTCGGTCTTAAGCTGAAAGAACCAGAGAAGCGGAAAGGTGAAGCATTGCAGTCTTCTCTATCATCAGGGACACTTGATTATGAGGTGGCAACAAAGGAGAACGTAGATCAAGGAGACTTAGTTGGACCAAAACTGTTCTCACTACCAAAATCCTGTTGTGGGTTTCCCACTTCGTGAAAAACTATTCTCATTACCAATATTTGACTTTACTTTTGTTGAGGTTTAGTCGAATAATCTATGGGCACCTCCCTCCTTATCGGTTGAGAATTCTCTCTAACTCAATTTCTAAATTTTGAGTTAGAATTTGGACTTTGAACATGATATCAGAGTTAGGACTTTCTCGTACTCCACTAGCTCTCCCGTTCAATTGCTCAATTGCAACACATATATACCCTAGATTTTGGATTAGAGTTCGGGTCTTTAACAATTTTGAACTCCGAAAAGAAAAGTGTCTTATAGTGATGAGTCATGTCCAAATCTATGAATTTTGTTAATGAAAGTTTTGAAAATATATCTTTCTTAAGAGTTTTCTTTTTTGTAGAATTATTGTTCTTAGCTTTTATAATCGTGGGCTCCCGTGAGGTGTTGAAGTGGGAGTGAATTGAAACCTGGAGGATGCACTTGCAGCGGAATTCATGTCGGATGTAGACCCGAAATTGAATACCGAATCCAAAAGAGTTATGAATCAGTTCACATGTCACCAATACTGAAGACTAAGTTGCGGATATGAAAATAAGTTTTGGTTGGCTCCAAAATCCAAGCTCAAATCCAGCCCACATGTGAAATGAATTGGAGCCTCAGTTCTGGATTCGAAATGCAAGATCTGAATCCAAATCCGAAACAGCTGTGGATTTCCGATCGATATGGGCCGGATCCACATCCGATAATCTGAAAAATACGTAGTGGCCTCCAAAATTAAGTGTTTTTCATCACTAGTTATTCTTTTATATTTTAAATAATCAAGGACGAATGGTTGGTTGTCATGCGATTGGGGGGGGGGACGCAATGCATGGGAGGTGCACGTTGCTGACGTGGAACCATCCCATATGTTGGTCATGCGATAGGTGATGTAACTTTATCACATGACCCGAACCCTCTCACCGGTCATGGATGAGCCAATGAGGCAGAGGTGCGTAAATTTGGGTGGGTGGGGTGTAGGGATGTCAATGGATTCGGGCCTGACTTATCAAGATTAAAGTCTGAGTTAAGCTCGAGTCTGACATTATGTAAAAAATATATAATCTGACTAAGACTCGGTCCGTCTCCATAATTTAAATAAAATAATAATAATAATAATAAATAGATTTAATAATATAAAATTTATAATCTCACTAAATTAATTAAAATTTTGATATTAATTATATAATTTATGTCAAAAGATAGCTTTAAAATTTTTAATTAAGTAAAATACATAATTTTAACTAAATAATTTTTAAAATTTGGAGTGTGAATAAAAAAAGAGAACAGGCCAGATCAGCCCGCAGGTCAAACTCAAAGTCCGAGCCCAACCCGCGGGTCTAGTCAAGCCGAACTTTTAGGCCCGACTAAAAGTCCGCGGGCCAAAAAAGACCTTGCGGCCCAGCCCAAAATCGGGCCAGGCCCGCGAGTCTATCGAGCCGGCCCGGCCTATTGACAACTCTAGTGGGATGTGCGCGTGTGAACAATGTTGGGTCAAATTTATTGGTTCTCGTGTACGGTGGTATCAAACGGGATCCATAAAACATGTACCCAATAACTTAATGTGGTATTTTGGAACGCCTTTCTAGTTATAACGCAGATCTTTTACATAAATCTCTTCAAGATGACCTATAGTATATTACCATGTGTAATTTGACCAAAGTGTTCATCTTACATGTTTGGATCAATTGAGATTGCCGTCTCAGTTAATCTTATCTTATTTGAGTGTCCTCCGTTTGAAAAGTATGTTGGGACAAGTAACATGAAGATTAACATATATTATGAAATATATATTGAGTACCTCAAATGGAATGGCAATTAATGTATGGTGGATTCCATAATGGATAACTAAGAATCTCTAGCCATTCCTCGTAAGTTTTTCTCCCGCTAGACCCACAGCTCAATAATAAAATAAAATAGTCTTAAACATAAGATGTCGTATTTTCTCTTTTCTATCCAAACTGAATGCATTTTCATCACAGAACTGAAGCAGGTAATTAGAAATTAATTACTTGGTTAAAATCTGCAAATTATTGCAAATAATATACACTAATAGAACAAGAGGAATTAGGGGATAAAGGACCATGAGAACTAGGGGGAAAAATAGAGGAAGAAAGGCCATTTCGGTTAGGCCAATGGGATTTACTAAACCATTTACTCAAAACAAATATATAGTTTTATGCCCATCACTAGCTTTTGCTTCTAAATTACAACTCATCCGTCAGTAAATTAATAGTTTTGAACATTAATAAACTATGAAAAGTACTTACCTAGAGGACCAATGTCTTACAAATCTACTAACAACAAGTATACATATGGCCAGGGCATCATGAATGAGAAATCGATAAAGAAGCCATGCATATGCATCTTACATGATAGTTTGCAAATCAATGAGGCACCATCATACTAAAGTTTACAAAATATTTTCAGAGACATGAAACCTTGTTTATCAGACAGGCGCGTTAGTTGAGGTACTCCTTTGAAATCGTAATAAATGTTGAACAGACGTGTTTCACAACAAGCATGGACATTTATCTCATATTACCCAACCAATCAAAAAAAAATGTATGCTTCATATATCTGATGATAGTCTGGAAATCTCACATGAGAGCTGAAAGTCATAGTCAACATATTGACCTTAGATTCTTTTACTTAAGCTTCTTCCCCGTACGTACCCAATAGAGAAAGATTAGAGAAGCCTCTTGTTCCTACCCCCGACTCTTTTCTTTTCTTTTCTTTTCTTGCATTTCCCATTCTTTTTTTTCTCGGTCATGTTGATAAATCTTCTGACTCGATCATCTACAAAGCAAGTGGTGCCACGTCCAACGTTTCTATTCTTCCTAGTTTCTTTCTAAACACTTCTTAAATGGACAAGTTTATTTGGTTGTATATCTGACTATAGTGAATAATTTAGCAATCTCATTAACTGACACTGAATAAAGTGAACAAGGCTCTAATGATGACAATGACATTGACAAAGACTAGCACCTGAATCTTCACCCATTGACCATTCCTGTCTAGGACAAGGGATAAAATTAGCAGCCATCACATTTTATTGTGTAATCAAAATATGGTACCTGTATCCCCCATCTGAAAATGTTGCGGAATGGTCAGAGATGGGATCCCGTAATGCAACTTCAATAACTAGCTTCACTCACAAGGAACATCTTCACTTTTGACCAAAAAAAGGAACATCTTCAGATTAGACATACAAGAGAAAATGAACCAGCTTATCTGCTGCCAGGTGTCAGAGAATTGTCAATAAAAGCTCCCAAGATGACCAACAACTTCATATCTCACATTTATAATTTAAATGGTCATCACACAAACAACAAAAAGCAGCTCTAAGCAATTGAACAAGGTAATAATTGCATGGCGACATTTTTATTGGATCAAATCTAGAATAGTCAAGACGAAAACTAGAAATGCATGATCAATGCAAATAAAGAATCTTCTTTAGAGTAGTGTCTACCCCAATAGGTGCTATACCTGTTATTAACTATGCCAGCATTGAGGAAGGCACTTTTTAGAAGAAGAATCCACGTAGAAAAAGGCAGTGCCTCAGAGACAAAGATCGAAGGCCCCTAATTCACTCATAACACAATACCACTAGTTTATACATCACACTGATGTTCGGATTCAAGTTCATACAAAAATCTCAATGCCCTAAACACAACTCAGCGTACACGGTGTCTGCTTTGCGTTAGTGGCATACATTAGAAGTCAATAGGCGAGGATTTGGAAGATCCAGAACAACTTCCTGTAGTCTCATATGAATCCCTGCTTGAGCCATCAACTGGCGCTTGATTCAATCGTTCTAAAACCAATGATCTCCTACGTTGTAGCTTTAATGAGAATGTTCTTGCTTCAAGAATCACTGGGACCTGATTGAAAGCAAAAGTTAATCCAAGAAAATGCACGAATGATCTCCAGGTCTCTGATGAAAATCAGATTATGATATTGCTCAAGAACTATACAAAAAGATGCACGTTCGTGACAAGCACCAGTATCATAAAGTTGAATGCCTTAAATCAAAATGGGATGATGCTGAGTTGCTTTCAGAGTTAAATAGTGCCACCACATGGTTAAGCTTCCTTGATAATGGCCATGTCAAGGACAGGTAATGCCCTAGAATGATTATGTAGCTCTTTTAGGTACCTGGGTATTAAGTTGCGCAACTTTGTGCACATTCAGAAAGCCAACCATATCTTGGTAACCAGAAAGAAGCTGTGCAAGATCCTTGTCTTCATCTGATTGAAAGAATTCAACGCCAACATACATAAAATCCAGCCACATATATAGGGCTATCATACAAATAGACCATTACTAGAAGTGTACCTGGAATAGCACTGACAGAGAGCAGAGTATCTGCCAAATGCTTCCATCTCTCGGAGAAGGAAGGTGGAAGAACATCAGCTGGAAAAGTTAGAACTGCAACTGCATTGGAAGTTCGTAAAAATGCTTTTAAAGACCTGATAAAGGAGAGCATATCCCAGTCCTATGAAATGAATCCAACAAATTGTTATTTATGAAGAACAATTCTGCACATAATAAGATATTTTGGCATTCCACAGGAGTATTTAAGCAAATCAATAACTTACCAGGTTGCAGTGTCCACACTGTGGAGCACAGAGAGATTGTATGGCAATACGAGCAGCACATTGAATGCCACTATCATTTCTGCACGCAAAACTAGATGTTACTATAAAAGCAATTATTTGAATAGCAAATAATTAAGAGTATGTAGAAGCAGCTAAACTGAGCTTAGAGTATTATGTTATCTAGTAAAAAGCCAGTGCTGAGTGAAACTTAAAATTGTGACACTGGTAAGGCAGATATTTTCTTTGGAGGGCAAACATGCATATACGACATTTTGGTACAACAGCTGTGAAATGTCCTAGACCAGGCAGTGACTGCGACACTGCAAAATAAGAAGGGAACAAAAACAAACTTTCAGAAAAGAGGAAACAGGGATATGAAAGCAAGCTTCTGAGAGAAGGGCACGTAAGAAAAAAGACTTTTGCCAGTATACCCCTCAATTCTTCCATATTTAATCTGTACCCCTGAGGAAAGGAAGGAGAAGGAACCCCAACCCCCAAAAACACACAGACTGCAGGTTGAACACCAAAGTAACCCTTCATTGGACAAATCCAAAAACACTTAGGGCCTCTTTGATTTAGGAATAGGATAGGGTGGAATAACTAACAAATGAGGGAGAAAGGTGGGGCCCACACCTCACTCCCTCACACACACAAATGCTTAACCGGGGTGGGGGCACGTATACACCATCCCACCCCGTTATCAAAGGGGCCCTAAATCCCCTCTAGGGCCTCCTTGATTTAGGAATAAGATAGGGTGGAATAACTAACAGATGAGAGAGAAAGGTGGGGCCCACACCTCTCTCCCTCACACACATAAATGCTTAACCAGGGCGGGGTCCCACCCCTTTATCAAAGGAGCCTTTAGGGCGCCTTTGCTAACCGGGTAGGGTTAGCGTGCTCGACCCCGGGGGGTCGAGCACGCTAACCGACCCCGGTTAGCGGCCTTGTATGTGAGGGGGAGGCGGAGCCCACTGGGGAATTCTCTCTCATCGGTTGCAACATCCCCCCGACAACTCCGATAACAAAGAGGCCCTTAAAGAATCGATGTCAAATTTCCCTGATTAGATGTTTTTGGATCTGACATTCCAACGAACAGCAACTCTTTTGGGAATCCACCTTCCCTTCATCATCCTGCACAACATGCCCATGTTTGAAGTCACTAATTCAGTTTCGAGTTCATGCAGCCACTTTCAAATGGGGTACAGATGGCATTCAGTCCAGTGGTTGTCCTGAACCATGTCCAGTACCTATGGCAGGCTTTCCAACATCTTCTTAGGGTGGTCCCTGCCAACTGGGCATAGCATTCACAGGGACAGCCCTACCCAAGGGAAAGATGGAATAAAAATGCCAGAGCCCACAACTCTGGTGACAACTTATAACTTTGAGGGCAATTCATGAAGGGATGAGAACACCAACAACAATACAACAACAACAAGAGTATAACCCACAGCTGTTGGGATAAAACCTTTCACAGAGGGGACAACACATGCAGAAACAACCACCCTGCAACTTCATTAATACCACCACCACGCCACCTGCAGCTCTAGGATCAAAGTCTATGGTACAATTGGTCGTAGTTGAAGGAATGAGACACTCTAAAAATGCTTTAGTTGCAATAAGGCCAACATCACACCCTCTGTCTCCCCTGGAAAGGGTCAAAATATGGAGACAGAAGGAGATCTACAGAGTTCGCATTGCACTCTAGCAGGACAGTACTCATGGGCAGGATCCACAACCACCTGAATGAGCCAGCCCCTCGGTTCCCAAGCATCGTTTCATCCCCTCAACCCAGTTAAATTTTACACAAAGTGCAGCAGACAAGGTTTAACTCAGGCCTTCGCCTTTCTATGCCAAGACCTCCATTACATCCCAAAAAGGGAGCAAGCAATGAAGGAAACAAAGACAGAAAGTAAATATGGCAAGAGGAGAGGAGCTTCTACCTGAAGAAAATCTGATGCAATAAAGAGGAGGACCAAAAGTTGAAAAAAAAATAACTGATCATGTCTGCCCAGGTGGAAAAAGAAGAGCAGCTCAAAGAAGAAAAGAAAAGGAGGTCCCAGACGATGATGACAAGAAAAAAGCTTAATGGATCCTCCAACACCAAGAGGCCAAATCCATTCCCAGCAGGTCAACAAAGGTAGACATTTGGCATGTCAACTGATGGCAAGTTCCTCAATCCAATTCAATGCCGCAGTGGGGCCAGACTTCCTTAAGCATGATCTCTGCCAAGGCAAGAAAATATTTGGAGTTCTGTACATGAGTTTGGGAAAACGAACTGCCCTGATATGAATACAAGCAAAAGCAAAGGCCCACAATAAAAACAACGAATTTTCCTTCAGCAGGTCAACCAACACAAGGAGTCAAGCATGTCCAATGAGGACAAGCCTCAACATTCAATTCAACACCCAAAACAGGGTAAGCTTCTTTAAGTGCATTGCAATGAAGGAACAATGAAAAAGAAAATTGCCAAGACCGGCTGACAAGTCTTCACACCATCAGCTAGAAACACTGATATAATTGAACAAGACTTGGTTTGCCTCCCTCATCAATATACAGACATCAAGTCAATTTACTGAAAGAAAGTGCCAATGTTCTGGACAGAGAGATGATCCAAGGATTGCATCGCAGGGATAACGTCAAGTCCTTGTGCCAAGAAAATTCCAGCTATAAACAAAGGCTGAAAAGCCACCAGAAACTCTCTACATGCATCTAGGCCAATTAAACAAAGACTATGAGTGGGAGTGGAAGTTCACATCCAAAGTTTCATTACACAAATGCGTCAGCTTGCACCACAGTGAGGATAACACTGCAATCCAGGCTCTCATTAGATCGGATCAGATAGGTATCATCAGCCAATTCAGCAGAATGGATCCAATCAAGCATACAAAATGGCTTTTCAAAAAAAGGTATTTATACAAAATAAAAAGTCCACATATTAAAAAATTGTAAATAAAAAAATGATACAAATAAAAAATATTATACGAGAACAAAGGTATCTATATACATACAGTTTGTAAGAAGAATTGTTTTCATAAAGTTTCAACCCTTTTTAAACTTTCTACCCCTTGATTCCCCTCCCCTTACCTCGAGGCCCCAAACCTGAAATTTTCACTGGCCCTAACAGGAGAAGAGGAGTTAGCTCAATGGTGGCCATGGACTGTTGTGTCCCTATGATTTTGATGATGTCTCACACTATAAGTGCATTTCTATGCATTATTATTCTTGAGCATTCTGCATATTGATAGCAACATGAATGATGATGTCTAGCATTGATGGCATTTGCTCTTTATATATGTGTGTTGCATTCTGTCAGATATCATGTCTCTGCATATATCATGTCTGGGTAGCAAAGTCTATACACTGGACTGTGTAATTGTGCATCATGCAAGTCTATACATTAGACTCTCGTTCAAGCCTATGCATTGTCTTAGGCTAAGTGTGTACAGCGTCTTAGGCGAAGTCTGTACAGCCGTGTCTTATGCTCCTAAGTCTATACATTGGTGTTGGTCATCAAAGTCTGTACATCGCTTTCAATCTTCAAGTCTATACACTGGCTTATTCTTCAAGTCTGTACATCCACAGTTAAACTTGAAGTCTGCACACTAGTCTTCACTGTCAAGTCTGCACATTGGTCTTCGATTTCAATGTCCATGCATTGGACTGTTCATCAAAGTTTGTACATCAGACTGCTATAGTAAGTCTGTACAGTGAGTGATTCATTGGTGAAGTCTGTACACTCAACTGAACTTCAAGTCTAGACATTGCTCTGTAGCATTGTTCTCTTCGTGTTGCTTTCCCTCACCAACACGAAATGATTTCGTGTCGTCTGAGCGTACAACACTCCGTGTTGATTTCCATGCTTGACAGGAAAACTCGTATGAGGTAATACTTCGTGTTGTTTTATCCTTGTGGTCTCTGTCTTCGTGTCGTTTCTCTTTGTCGCTTTGTGACTTCACCTCGTGTAGGTTTCAGTTTTGGTCTTCGTGTTGTTTTACTCTTTAGACTTCGTGTCCTTCTCGCCTTGACCACACTCCGTGTCAATTCCGTATCATGTCTTCGTGTGTTTCTGAAGCAGCTCTAATAGTTCTGATGAACTTCGAGTCGTTTCCCTGTAGACCTCGTGTCGTTCCTGTTTAGTAACCACACTTCGTGTCAGCTACTGTTGTTTCTGTGTCTTCGTGTCGTTTTTGTTCCACTGCGTGCAGAACATTGCAGCACCTCGTGTTGCTTTCTGTGCCACCTCGTGTCGTTTCTGTGTGAACCTCGTGTCGCTTCTCTCTGTCATCTAGTTGCATCTCGTGTCATCTTTTATGTCTTGCTTGTTGTTGCAACCACTTCGTGTCGTTCTTCTTTTTTACCTCGTGTTGTTTTCAACTCGTGTCGGTTACTGTTTTGTCTCCATGTTGTTCTCGTGCCGTTCTCATTACTGGTTATTATATCATGATGTTTTTACTTCGTGCTGTAGTCATCGTATGTACTTCGTGTCGTTCTTGTTTCACTTCGTGTCGTTCTCCTCGTTGTGTCTGTTCTGTTACAGTGTACCTCGTGTCGTTCTTTTCCTATCTCGTGTACTGGTCACGTCGTGCTGTTATCATATACCTCATGCAGCTTTAGTTTTTAGTGGCCATACTGCGTGTTAATGGTTTTTATCTTCTTACAGGTACGAGGAAGATTATTCCCTAATAAAGGGGGTGCACGTGATCCAAGACAAAAGGAACCAATCCAATAAGGTCACGTGGCAGGAAGGTTCTGGATCGAGCGTGGGAGGCACACGCGTTTTGTGCCCTATCCACCTGCTGCCGCTATAAATAGAAACCTTCGTCCACCGATGAAGGTGATTAGAGCCAAGAAAGAAAAGGCAGTATTGCAGAGAGCTCGATCCACCAGTAAAGAGAAAGAAAAAGAGAGATAGCAGTGAAGAGAGAAAGAGAGTTTGCAGTATCGGGTTTCTGAAATTGTTTCCCAGGAAGCTACATTTGTATTAACTCTCAGTATCGAATGTTTTCTCGATCAGTCTTTAGTTCCTTTTCTGATTTTCTTTATGTGTTCTTCGTCTATTTCTGATCTGTTCCCCTCCGGTGTGTGGAGGAAGGGAGTCTATCTCCGGTTTCCCTCTGGGTTGCAGAGGAAGAGAGATCGCTGATCTCTGGTGTTGCTAGTGACGGGTTGTCATTAGCAGGTTCCCTCCGGTGTGTGGAGGAAGGGAGAGGCACTCTCCGGTTCTGTTCATACTGGGTGCTAGAACAGGTTACAAGCTCTGTGGGTAGCAAAGCTTGGTTGAGGGATTTGTCTCCCTTGGGTTTTCAAGCTGTTTGGCAGCAAGTTGTTCGCAGACTGAGTCTGTTGTGCTCTAGCAGTGGCTAGTGGAATCCTCACTCTAGTTGGAGTGAGGGGTGGATGTAGATTGCGGACTGCAGTCGAACCACCTAAAAACCGGTTGTCTTCTCTGTGGTTTGTGATCTTTATCAGCGCTCTCTATCTGCTTGTCTCTTCGACTAGTTGTGTGTTCAACTCTTATCACCATTTTCTTATTCAATCTTGATTGGTACCTGCATTTGCAATTCTTTGTGTGCTAGTTTAGAAGGGGCATAAGCGGTAGATTTATTTTCTCGCCTAAACTTTGCAAACTGGGAGTGATCTATTCATCCCCCCCTTCTATATCACTCTCGCTGCGCTAACATTTGGTATCAGAGAAGGTTTACGCCATGTGGACGAACGGTCAAGGAAATGGTGGTGGTCCTAGAACCTTCATGGCCGAAGGTCAATCCATTAGTCGCCCTCCTTATTTCGATGGTAGTAACTATCTGTTTTGGAAGAACAGGATAGAAGTGTTCATCAGAGCTCAGAGTCATAAATTGTGGAGAGTAATCACGGTGGGGCCATATGAGCTGCCACCAAACGAGGATGCTTGGACAGATGATCATGTGAAGCTCTCGTCACTCAACTGGACGGCGCTGAACATAATCCAGTGTGCTGTTCATCCAGAGGAATATGCTCGAATATCTGCATACAGAACTGCCAAGCGAATGTGGGATGAGCTGCAATTAATTTATGAAGGTACAGCTCAAGTGAAAGCCTCGAAGGTAAATCTCTACACCTCCAAGTATGAAATGTTTAAGATGAATGCAGATGAGAATATAACCGAAATGTATGCCAGGTTATCCTTGATCACTAACACTCTTAAAGGGCTAGGGAAGGATCTTGCTGAGACAGATATAGTCAGGAAAATCCTTAGATCTTTATCCCCGGCATGGCACACTAAGGCCATTGTGATTGAGGAGTCAAAAGATTTGACTGTCTTAACTGTGAATGAACTCATAGGATCCCTGATGACCTATGAGATGAACTTCCAAGGAGATGGAGAAGGTAGTGAGAGGAAGGGTAAAAATGTAGCTCTAAGAGCTTCCCGCAACAAGGGTAGTAAAAGTGGGAGCAGCAGCAGTAGCCCCGAGTCTGAGTCCGAGCTTGAAGGTCTTTCAGATCTCGACCAGGGGGAGCAGGCTATGCTCACTCGTCAGTTCAGAAAGTTTCTGAGGACAAAGGGGAAGACCTTCAGGAAGAAGAACCCACACTCTTTTAACAAGAAAGCTGAGTTTACCAATTACAGGGATAGAAATCCTAAGAAACTGACTTGTTTTAACTGTAACAAACAGGGACACATGAAAGGCGAATGCCCAGAACTCCAGAAGAAAGGTCCCTATCTTCAGAAGAAGTTCACAAAGGTGCAGAAGAAGAAAAAGCCACAGGCGATGGTCTGCACATGGAGCGAGGAAGAAGAAAATCCCGAAGACACTTCCTCGGAGGAATATGAAGAAGGAATTTGCCTTATGACAAACAGTGAAGAGGAGGTAATAAACGTTTTTGAAAATTTCTCAATTGATGACTGGGAGGATGCTTATGGTGACTTGCTAGATAAATTTAATTCACTTAACAAAGAGCACAGAGTTCTGAAAAGAAAATTTAACACAAATGTTGAAGAACAAACTCTGGTCTGTGAGGAAAATGCAAAGCTAAAAGAACAACTAGAAGAAATGACCTCACAAAGGAAAGAGAATGATAAGCTTAGGGGAGAAATCCAAGAAAGTAAAAAACAGCTCAATGAATTCAAAACTAAAATTGAAGAAAGCATGAGTGAAATCAGAATGAATTCAGAGAAATATGAAGCTGTGAAGAAAGTAAATGCTGAACTCCTAAAGAATTCAGAGTTTCTTCAAAAGGAGCTGGAAGACAAACAGAAAGTCTTAGAGAAGTTTGTCCAAGGAAAAACTAGCCTAGATGCTATACTAGGAACTAGGGTCAATTTCAATAAGGAAGGTCTAGGCTATGACCCAACCAACAAGAGACCCTTGCAATTCAAGACTATCACCTTCTGTCCAGAGAAGGGAAAAGAAAAGCTGGACACACCATCCAGCTCAAACAGCTCTAAGAAAACTCAAAGTCCTAAAGAGAACACAACAACCAGTACTGGACAACCATTCAAGATTGGAATGAACTTTATGAAGAATAAAATTAAGTCCATTCACCAAAACACAAATGGTAGCTGGACCAAGAAAACAAATCAGAATAAAAGCTGGAATTATAACAATCAGATGGGTCCAAACAAGACCTACTGGAGGAACAACTTTCATGGTCAAAGATACACCAATCAACAAGCCTACAGGAAACTTCCTAGGAATAGGAAGACCGATGAAAGGAATAGAACTCATTTCTCCAGTTTAGCTGGATTGAACTTTAATAAACCTGAAAGGAGGGTGCCAGAGAAAACCATGCTGAAACAAATCTGGGTAGCCAAACACTTGATCAGAGATTTAAACAATGTACTTGGACCCAACTCATCTTGGGTTCCAAATCACTCTGCTTGATATACTTGTGTAGGTCGGCCTGGCAGCTGAAGACAACAAGTGGTACCTCGACAGTGGCTGCTCCAGGCATATGACAGGAGACCGATCCAAGTTCAGTAAGATAGAGATAAAGCCAGGAGGTCTGGTCAAGTTTGGAGGAAAGAACAAAGGTAAAATAATTGGAGTTGGCACAGTAGGTAAGTCTTCCACAAACTCCATTGAAAAAGTCTTACTTGTGGAAGGGCTACAACATAATCTGATCAGCATCAGTCAGTTATGTGACAAGGGTCACAAGGTTGTTTTTTATGATACTTCATGCAAAATCTTTGAAATAAATTCTGATGAGGTTAAATTTGTAGCCAACCGGATTAATAATGTCTACATTGTAGACTTAAATGAGAAATCTGACTCTACTATTTGTTTGTCTGCTAACTCTGAAATTGATGCTTTTGAATGGCATAGACGTCTAGGTCATGCTAGCTTTTCTACTTTAAATAAACTGGTCAAACTTGATTTAGTTAAAGGCATGCCTAAAATTAAATTTAATTCCATTTCAAAATCATGTGATGCCTGTGCTCTAGGCAAACAGACCAGAAACTCTTTCAAATTAAGATCTGAGCCATTGTCTTCTAGACCAATGGAACTTCTTCATATGGATCTCTTCGGTCCAACCAGAACTCAGAGTCTTAATGGTAACAGGTTTGGCTATGTCATCATAGATGACTTCTCCAGATACTCATGGATATTTTTCTTAGCAAATAAGAGTGATGCATTTCAAAAGTTTAATCTATTTTTCAATAAGGTCAAACAAGAAGGAAAGTTCAAGGTTAGTTCTATTCAATCTGATCATGGAGGTGAGTTTGAAAATTCCATGTTTACTGAACTTTGTGACAAAGAAGGACTAACTCACAGGTTTTCCTCTCTCAGGACACCTGAACAGAATGGGATCGTGGAGAGAAGAAATAGAACAGTGGTGGAGATGGCCCGAACCATGTTGATTGAAAGTAAGTTACCTAGAAGGTTTTGGGCAGAAGCGGCCAATACAGCAACCTACATAATCAACAGGGCCATGGTAAGACCCATACACAAGAAAACACCCTATGAGCTTCTAAAAGGTAAGAAACCAAACTTGTTTCATTTCAGAATTTTTGGAGCAAAATGTTTTATTCATAACAATGATAAGAAAGATTTAGACAAGTTTGAAGTCAAGAGTTCACCTGGAATATTCTTGGGTTACTCAGAAGTGTCAAGGGCATATAGGGTATTTAATGTTTCAGATCAAAAAGTGGAAGAATCTCCACACATTCTTTTTAGTGAAAAGAAAGATGTTTCTAATATTGAAAATCTTGACAGGGACTCCAATCATGGTGGAGATTTTCTGGAAAACCAACAAGAAGAAGAGAAGACTCAGCAGAATGGAGAAACAAATTCCCAAAATCAGGAAGGTCAAAGAGAAACAGGTGAGTCTTCAACAAATATTAGATTTCTTAAAGACCATCCGTTAGATAATGTCATAGGCAATCCTGAAGAACCTCTAAGGACTAGATCTCATTTTAGAAATGTGAATAATGACGACCTAATTGCTTTAGTCTCACAAATTGAACCCAAAACAGTAGAAGAGGCCTTAGCTGATCAAGGTTGGGTAAATGCTATGAGTGAGGAATTAGGTTAGTTTGAAAGGAATAATGTCTGGGAGCTTGTCCCAAGACCAGATGGTATTAATGTCATAGGAACCAAGTGGGTGTTCAAAAATAAGATAAATGAAGATGGAATCATCTCGAGGAACAAGGCCAGACTAGTAGCCAAAGGCTACTGTCAGGAATTCGGTGTAGACTTTGATGAATCTTACGCACCAGTTGCTAGGATGGAAGCCATAAGATTGTTGCTTGCCTTTGCATGCTCAAAGAACATTAAACTCCAACAAATGGACGTTAAAAGTGCCTTTTTAAATGGAGTTATTAAAGAAGAAGTCTTTGTTGAACAACCTCCTGGATTTCAATTTTCTCCTCAACCTAACCAAGTTTTCAGGTTAAACAAAACCTTGTATGATCTAAAGCAGGCTCCAAGAGCTTGGTATGAAAGATTATCTGAATTTCTGATCAGCAAGGGCTACAAAAGAGGTAAAGTTGATCAGACTTTATTCACCAAGGGCATGAGTAAAGATCTCATCATAGTTCAGGTATATGTAGATGACATTGTATTTGGATCAACTAGCCATGAACTATGTGATGAATTTTCTACCATGATGTCTGCTGAATTTGAGATGAACTTGGTTGGTGAACTAAAATATTTTCTTGGATTGCAGGTACAGCAACTAGAAGATGGGTGCTTCATCAACCAAACCAAATACACAATGGCATTGTTCAAAAGGTTTGGCATGAAAAACTTAAAGCACATTACTACACCCATGGGCACCAATACATCATTGGATGCAGATGAGACAGGTAAAGAAGTAAATGCCAAACTTTATAGAGGTATGATTGGATCACTTCTTTACTTAACAGCCTCTAGACCTGATATACAATTCAGTGTAGGAATGTGTGCAAGATATCAGTCTAGACCCACTGAACTACACTTAGCTGCAGTTAAAAGAATCTTCAGATATTTGTCAGCTAGTCACTCCCTTGGTTTATGGTTTCCTGCTTCTCGCACATTGAATCTAGTAGCATACACAGATGCTGACTATGCAGGCTGTAAACTAGACAGGAAAAGCACAAGTGGCCATTGTGAATTCTTGGGTGGGTGTTTAGTATCTTGGGGCTCCAAGAAACAACATTCTGTGGCCCTCTCCACTGCAGAAGCTGAATATGTGGCTGCAGGGAGTTGTGGAACACAAGTAATATGGATTAAACACCAACTTCAGGACTACCAAGTAGACCTGGGGTGCACACCTATTTACTGTGATAATACAAGTGCCATCAATCTTGCTAAAAATCATGTTTTGCATTCTCGAACAAAACATATAGAGATAAGACATCATTTTATAAGAGATGAGGTGTCTAAGAATAACTTTGAACTAATTCATGTAGGAACAGATAATCAGATTGCTGATATTTTCACAAAACCTCTGGATAATGAAAAGTTCACTACTTTAAGAAGAGAGTTAGGCTTATACAAAGTGTCTTAATTATGAAGCATGTTCCTGTTGTGAGGGGGAGGTTTGTCTATCTGTTGATTAGCCTTCTTGCTTGCTGGTTTAAGGGGGAGTTCAGAATGCTCACTGGTTAGCTTTCAGGAATGCTCTAATTTGAGGGAAGCCTTGAGATTTTGCTGAAATGTTTTATTGAGGTATGATATGTCTTAGGGGGAGCTAAGTTGTAGTGTGAGAAGATAAGTTCTTTGACAAATTCAAAAGGAGTGTCAAGATGTGTATCTCTGCTGGTTTTTTCATGACTAATCTAGTGTAGTTCTCTCAGACAGTAGAGTGTCACTTATCTCTTAAGTCAATAAGTCAGTGTCTCTAAAATCCAATTAGAATCTTTTCTTTGGCACTCACACAGAGACCTGGACTAATTGCATAAAGTATATCTTCCTACATTGTCATTGATTATGGTTCAGGCCAAAAACACGTATGTCTTGATATCTGACCCAAATCAACTTGAAATCTAGACTTCAAGACTCAATACAAGAAAAGCACTTCTTTTTTGGTATTGTCTTCAATCATTCTATCTCTTTAACTCAAGGGCTTAACTGAACAAACATGTTCTGTTTTTGATCACTGAGAAACTGGGAGCTTCATCAATGAAATGAATATTTCTCCCAAGTCATGAGGTGTCAGATACTTAAAATAAATGAAAAGTCATGACAGAGCAATGGTGGCTTGCTGGTGAGTAACTGGGGACTCTGACCTCTAATCAAGGTGTCTCCTCATGTCAAAAGCCACAGTTACTAACTCTGTTCCTTAAAAAAAAAAAAGGGGGAAGTAATGAGGAACTCACTCTGAGTAACCGGGGATTCAGGCCTCTGATCAAGGTGTCTCCCTAATGTCAAAAGACGTGATCTACCAACTTACTCATTGATCTTCTTGGAAATCTTCTTGGAAAACATTCCTTGTTGTTATGCAACTAATGGATTGCTTGTCCTCAATACCTTGAGAACACCTCTCTGACTTAGACTCTTGCTGTCTTGTGGATAGTTGAATGATCAGCTCCATTTGGCCATACTTGTCAACTCCTGCTCTACATCATACACTATGTATGCTGATATACTCTTCATAATTCTATCTCTCCATTGTGTACTGAAGCTTAAAGAATCTTCTCTTGATGTTAGAACCTCACTTATTTTCTTAAGACCTATTCGTGACTTTCTGCACTAAGATCGTTACTGCACTTCTTCTTCATGTCTCCAGCATTGTTATGTCTTCTGCATTTCTTTTTGCTGATGTCAAAGGGGGAGAGAGGTTCTGCTATATCAATGATTTAATCAGTTGGTTGTGGCTAGTCACCTAAGGGAAGTTCCTGATTATGAGTTGTGAGGGAAATGAGAGTGAGTTAATGAGAGTGAGTTGTAGGGTTTGTCTAATTCATTTGCATGAGCATGCCTTGAAGTTAATCTGTTGTTGCAGCTGGCATTGATTTCATGTTAAATCTTGATAAACCTTGATATTGCCTGATTCATAGTGTTGCCATCATCAAAAAGGGGGAGATTGTTGTGTCCCAATGATTTTGATGATGTCTCACACTATAAGTGCATTTCTATGCATTATTATTCTTGAGCATTCTGCATATTGATAGCAACATGAATGACGATGTCTAGCATTGATGGCATTTGCTCTTTATATATGTGTGTTGCATTCTGTCAGATATCATGTCTCTGCATATATCATGTCTGGGTAGCAAAGTCTATACACTGGACTGTGTAATTGTGCATCATGCAAGTCTATACATTAGACTCTCGTTCAAGCCTATGCATTGTCTTAGGCTAAGTGTGTACAGCGTCTTAGGCGAAGTCTGTACAGCCGTGTCTTATGCTCCTAAGTCTATACATTGGTGTTGGTCATCAAAGTCTGTACATCGCTTTCAATCTTCAAGTCTATACACTGGCTTATTCTTCAAGTCTGTACATCCACAGTTAAACTTGAAGTCTGCACACTAGTCTTCACTGTCAAGTCTGCACATTGGTCTTCGATTTCAATGTCCATGCATTGGACTGTTCATCAAAGTTTGTACATCAGACTGCTATAGTAAGTCTGTACAGTGAGTGATTCATTGGTGAAGTCTGTACACTCAACTGAACTTCAAGTCTAGACATTGCTCTGTAGCATTGTTCTCTTCGTGTTGCTTTCCCTCACCAACACGAAATGATTTCGTGTCGTCTGAGCGTACAACACTCCGTGTTGATTTCCATGCTTGACAGGAAAACTCGTATGAGGTAATACTTCGTGTTGTTTTATCCTTGTGGTCTCTGTCTTCGTGTCGTTTCTCTTTGTCGCTTTGTGACTTCACCTCGTGTAGGTTTCAGTTTTGGTCTTCGTGTTGTTTTACTCTTTAGACTTCGTGTCCTTCTCGCCTTGACCACACTCCGTGTCAATTCCGTATCATGTCTTCGTGTCGTGTTTCTGAAGCAGCTCTAATAGTTCTGATGAACTTCGAGTCGTTTCCCTGTAGACCTCGTGTCGTTCCTGTTTAGTAACCACACTTCGTGTCAGCTACTGTTGTTTCTGTGTCTTCGTGTCGTTTTTGTTCCACTGCGTGCAGAACATTGCAGCACCTCGTGTTGCTTTCTGTGCCACCTCGTGTCGTTTCTGTGTGAACCTCGTGTCGCTTCTCTCTGTCATCTAGTTGCATCTCGTGTCATCTTTTATGTCTTGCTTGTTGTTGCAACCACTTCGTGTCGTTCTTCTTTTTTACCTCGTGTTGTTTTCAACTCGTGTCGGTTACTGTTTTGTCTCCATGTTGTTCTCGTGCCGTTCTCATTACTGGTTATTATATCATGATGTTTTTACTTCGTGCTGTAGTCATCGTATGTACTTCGTGTCGTTCTTGTTTCACTTCGTGTCGTTCTCCTCGTTGTGTCTGTTCTGTTACAGTGTACCTCGTGTCGTTCTTTTCCTATCTCGTGTACTGGTCACGTCGTGCTGTTATCATATACCTCATGCAGCTTTAGTTTTTAGTGGCCATACTGCGTGTTAATGGTTTTTATCTTCTTACAGGTACGAGGAAGATTATTCCCTAATAAAGGGGGTGCACGTGATCCAAGACAAAAGGAACCAATCCAATAAGGTCACGTGGCAGGAAGGTTCTGGATCGAGCGTGGGAGGCACACGCGTTTTGTGCCCTATCCACCTGCTGCCGCTATAAATAGAAACTTTCGTCCACCGATGAAGGTGATTAGAGCCAAGAAAGAAAAGGCAGTATTGCAGAGAGCTCGATCCACCAGTAAAGAGAAAGAAAAAGAGAGAAAGAAAAAGAGAGATAGCAGTGAAGAGAGAAAGAGAGTTTGCAGTATCGAGTTTCTGAAATTGCTTCCCAGGAAGCTACATTTGTATTAACTCTCAGTATCGAATGTTTTCTCGATCAGTCTTTAGTTCCTTTTCTGATTTTCTTTATGTGTTCTTCGTCTATTTCTGATCTGTTCCCCTCCGGTGTGTGGAGGAAGGGAGTCTATCTCCGGTTTCCCTCTGGGTTGCAGAGGAAGAGAGATCGCTGATCTCTGGTGTTGCTAGTGACGGGTTGTCATTAGCAGGTTCCCTCCGGTGTGTGGAGGAAGGGAGAGGCACTCTCCGGTTCTGTTCATACTGGGTGCTAGAACAGGTTACAAGCTCTGTGGGTAGCAAAGCTTGGTTGAGGGATTTGTCTCCCTTGGGTTTTCAAGCTGTTTGGCAGCAAGTTGTTCGCAGACTGAGTCTGCTGTGCTCTAGCAGTGGCTAGTGGAATCCTCACTCTAGTTGGAGTGAGGGGTGGATGTAGATTGCGGACTGCAGTCGAACCACCTAAAAATCGGTTGTCTTCTCTGTGGTTTGCGATCTTTATCAGCGCTCTCTATCTGCTTGTCTCTTCGACTAGTTGTGTGTTCAGCTCTTATCATCATTTTCTTATTCAATCTTGATTGGTACCTGCATTTGCAATTCTTTGTGTGCTAGTTTAGAAGGGGCATAAGCGGTAGATTTATTTTCTCGCCTAAACTTTGTAAACTGGGAGTGATCTATTCATCCCCCCCCTTCTATATCACTCTCGCTGCGCTAACATGGACAGCTTTAGCAGAGGTGCTTGACGGCCGTGCCTCTTTCTCTTCTTCAAGTCATTTATCTTCTTTTGTCTTCTGACTCCTCTTGAGTGGTCTGCCTTCTCTCCTTTTTATCTCTTCTTTCTGCTCCAAAACTACCTATGGCTGCTGTTGCTCTGCTAGTCTTAGCTAACACAAAGGTAGGGAAACCCCACTTTTCATGATGGGATCCAGATAGATAGGGATGGTCTGAGCCAAATTGGCTGTTCTAGCTGATTCTTACCGATTCAGCCTGAATTGGACCACCGCTTGTTTTCTTTCTCAAAACATCTGCAATCAAGATTGGTTTTCATGGCTGAAATCACATCAGTTAGTGCCAATGACATCCTGGATTGGCCCTGATCTGGATCAACCAATTCTGTAATCCATGCATCAGGCCAACAGCTTCCCAGCAATCCCATGTCACTTTTATACATATATTATCATCCGAAAAAGTACATGTCCTATGGTATTTCATGAGAAAATATGTGGTTCACTCAAAGCATCAGTTGGCAGTCTTCAAGTTGGAAATGATCGTAAACTAATTTATTGAACAGGCAAAGTTAGTGAAACTGTTCTAGGACCAAGTTACACAGGGATGACGAATGGCAGCTAACAGCCATGATGAAAGCAGTCCACATGAGCCCAAATTGAAAGAGACTATGAGCATGGCTCCAGATAGCTAAGGGCGTGTTTGGCAACAAGATGGGATTACGGATGTTTTCCATAATCCCTAGAGAGAGAAAAAGCTGGGTTCCACCAGCTTTGGGGGATTTTAAAAAGGCTCTCCTTTTCTCCCTCTCTCTCTCTCTAAAGACCATAATCCACCTTTTCCATAATCCGATGTGACAATGTAGCATTTGGAAAGACTTTGGGGGGTGGGGATTTCAAGGCCATAATCCACCCCACAAAAGGCTTTCCAAACACGCCCTAAGATTAGGAATACCCTTCTTCAAAGCTACACCTCTTGTATTAGTCTTTGTTCTGCAGACCCATGAACCCTTTCCCTCAAAAGCAAGTATGCGGTTGACTTAAACCATTCTTAGTTTCATAAATCAGTGCCAAATCAAAAATAAGAAGCATAAATCATGCCATGTCCACTTGCATCTCCAAAATTACAGCATCTATCACTAAGGCAAGTGAATGACTTGGTGTGGAAGCTTGTAGTCTAATTTGCTACCATGAATTCCTCCATCTGCCCAAAGATAGTTTCTTAGTCTTGTCATCAACCTTTCGTACATATCTGATGAGTGTCATATTTCATATCATAATTTGCATAACATATGTCATCTTTGAGCATTAAAAGAGTAAAGTTGTGCAATTTGGATAATTAACTTTATTCTCACAATTAATTTGAGTTTGCATGAAATTAACCATCCTTTTGAGCCACAATGACTATGTGAGATATGAACTTGCATAAGGGATAAATTGCATAAATATTTTTGACATTTACAATGGATTTTTACTATTGCAGGAATTAGCAACCAAAGAGTGGACGCCACTTCTTGGAAGATGCATGAATGAGCGACCAGAGCCCAGACGCCAATTAAACGACGCCTTTTTGAAAAGGCGCCAATTCAAAGAATCAGTGCCGTTCTGAATAGACATTAATTTGAAGCCCGTCGCTAGAAGAAAAAAATTGGCGACTAGAGCTCTGTCGCCATTTAGAATCAACGCTTGTTCGGAAGGGCGCCAAATCAAGAAATAGTGACTAACTTATGGCCGCCAATTGGAAGCAATTTATGAAAGAAAGAATTAGCGCCCGTTCGAGAAGGCGCCCATTCCATCGTACGAAATAGAAAGTAAAGGGGCTGAAAAATGGAAAAATGAATTAGCGGCCGTTCAAGACGACGCCAAATCTTTTGCATGAAAAGTAAGAAAAATATTAAAATAAGACAATAAAGATATAGCGACTGAGACATGGACGCCAATTAGAAATAGCGTCCAGACACAAGGCGCCATTTTGTGGATATAGCGGCCACTGCAGTGGATGCCATTTACAGTCAGAAGCCAAGACGGAAGCGGCCAGCTCCAAACATGGTTATCTTCCCATGATTAGTGCAAGGAGGACTCTTTCGATGAGGGAAAGTCGGGTTCGAAGCTATCTTTGAAAGCCACGTTGAAAGGATTCCCGATGCATTATAAAAAGTCACCCATGAGCAACCGTGGAAAGGATTCCAGTCTTTTTCATACTTTTCTGTTCTTCTTTTCATCTTAATCTTTTCAACAAAGTTCTTCGTTTTTCAAAACTCTAGATTTTCTTCTTCTTCCTCTTCCTCCAATTCTGTTTCGTTTTCAAGTTATAACTTACTTTTCAAAGTTCAGTTTTCACGTTTTTCTATACTTACGTTTTTTCCTTTTCTTCTCACGTTTTCTCCTGCTTCTGATCTTTTTCTCCCTCTGCTCTCTTCACCAAAGTTCTTCGTTTTCTCAAGATTTCCAACTTCTTCTTCCACATCTTCTAATTCTCCTTCGTTTCAAAGTTATTTTAAATCTTCTCTTGCTCTGTTTTTATTAGTTTTCACTCTTCTTACTGTTCTTTTCACTCCCGTACCCTCTCAATTTCTCCTCTCTCTCTCTGCTCTTCTCTCTGTTTTCAACAGCACACACTTATACATGTTTTAAATCCTTTTTCTCTTCTTCTATCTTCTATCTTCTATCTCTCCTTCCTCTCATCTCTTCTAAATTCCCTTTGACGGAAGTTCTCTTCTTCGGTGCTCTAGAGACGGTGTTCATCTCCAAGGAGGGGCGATCTCCTAAAAAGCTCGGCGAGGCGATTGAGCGGCGTCACTCTTCCACTCTCCTGGCTCTTTTCTTCCCTTGTTCTTTAGTTTATATTGGTTGTAATTTTTATTTTCATAGATCTTGTAAGTTCAGTTTCTAGCAATAAAAGTTAATCTTTGCAATTGTCCTTCTTTCTTTCTCTCTCTACCTCTTCCAAGTTTCTCTTCTTCAACCATCTAATATTCTTTAGATAAATTCAATTTCATGCAACTTTAGTCTTATTTTCCAAAAAGTCACTCTCAAACTTTGATTTTCCTAAAAAAATACAAAAGTTTTCCAACTTGCAAAAAAAAAGATATTCCTCCTCGTGGGATCGATGTGTATTCACTACTTTATTTGAATTTAAAATCTTTTTAGTGAGTGAGTGGGGTATATTTTTGAAATTATGACATGGCATTTTAACGACGAGTGTTTGTGAACATCAATTTTTGGCGCCGTTGCCGGGGAGGAAATGATTTTTGATAGTTGGATATTCTTGTGTTTCATACTAGGTAGTCTGAGGCGCTCGCCTAGGCGCGCCTCAGAGGTGAGGCGCCCCCAGGTCGCCTCGCCTCGCTCTGACCACAGTTTGTCTCATTCTCTCTCTATCTCACATAGACACACAGAATTTGGTTTTTGACAATAGTTTTTTAAATTCTATGTGAATTTAGTGAGTCATAATGATTTGAATCATAGGATTGAATGAATTTAGAAAATTTATTGACTTTATATAGATATTTTTGTGATATTTAGACATAATTTATTTTTTGTCTCATTCTCTCTCTATCTCGCCTCAAACGCCTAGGCCATCGCCTAGGCGTTTGAGGTATGAGGCGCCCCCTGGTCGCCTCGGCCGCCTCACGCCTCAGACTACATAGGTTTCATGAGTATATTTTTATACTAATTTTTCTGTTTTTATTTTGCAAGAAAAAGAAAAAAAATCAGAAAATCAGAAAAAAGTGGATAATTCGGACCTGAAAACTTTAGAAAATCAACTGTTGCAGAAAGCGTCACTGAAGAGCTGAATCTGTCACCAAAGGGACCAAAAATTTTGAAAATCTGAAAATCCCGGATATTTAAGCATCGCTAAAGGTCAGTAAGGGTAGGAACAAGTTCTGTTTCGCAAATTTCTGAAAAATCTCAAAAAAATCAGAAAAATTTCTGAAAATTCAAAAAAAATCCAGAAAACTAGAAACCTCAAAAAACATGATTTTCGACTTTATTTTTCAGTAGATTTACATGTTGTTTGGTGTTTTTAGTTGCTAGTTTTCTCATATTCACCTCTCTTTGAAAAAAAATAGAAAAATATTTCTCTGGAAAAAAAATCAAAAAACAGAAAACTCCAAAAAAAAATTTATTGTTATGCTTTCATGTAAGTTACATTTCTTATATGCATAGTTACATTTAGTTAATTCTTTGTTCATCATTTGCATCATTTGAAAAAAAAAATCATTCTCTTCTTCTCTTGCTCCCTTCTTAAGAGCAATTAGGCACCCCCCTCTTGGAATTGGAAAGACCCTCGAATTGAACACTCCGTCTCATTGGACTGGAATCTCCTTTTTCAAGACCTCTATAAGTCCTCGCACCCGTGGATTCCCTCACGGAAACTAGGCATGTTCTACCACGAAACACCCTGAAGTTAGCTTGCCCTTAGAAGTTTCAAAAAAAAAAACCATGTTGCATGCATCATTCATATAGTTGTTGATTTCTTGATTGTATTACTTTGAAAAAAATCAAAAATACAAAAAAAACAAACAACACACATTCTTTGGGTCCTATTGCATTGCATGCACGGTAGGAGATCCCTACACCCACACTTGCTAGGGCCCATTAGTGAAATAGAGAGATTAGTGCATCTTAGAAACCATCGTCAACCTAACCTCATGGCGGATCCTAATCAACAAGAAGCTCCCAAGCAAATGAAGGATTACTTCATGCCAAATCAATATCAACCATCCTTTTATGTTCAAACACCCCAAAACCAAGCTATTCAATATGAGATTAAATCAAGCACCATTCAGATGTTGCCATCCTTCTATGGCAATGCTAATGAAGATCCATACAAACATCTTGATGAGTTCCTCCAGATTTGTTCCACAGTCAAAATCCAGAATTTTTCTGATGATGCTCTTAGATTGACTCTCTTCCCATTCTCTCTCAAGGATAAAGCTAAATATTGGTTAGGAGCCTTGGGTAGATCAATTGACACATGGGCTGAAATGCAAAAAGATTTTTTGAAGAATTCTATCCCATTGGGCGAACCAATACCATGAGAAGAGCTATTACTGAATTCACTCAAAATCCTGGAGAACAAATCCATGAAGCTTGGGATAGATTGAAAGATTTATTAAGGAAATACCCACACCATGGTTTATCAAGATGGCAGATAGCTCAGGCATTTTATGAGGGTTTAACTGATAACTACCGTCAAATGGTGGACGCGTCATGCGGGGGCGCCTTTATGAGCAAAATCGAGGATGAGGTATATGACTTGTTTGAGATGTTAAGTGAAAATTCCATTAGTCATGTCTCGCTTTCATCTTATGAACGAATGATTGGGCCATCTAAGAGGGCAGGGCTTTATGAAGTTAAGAACTAAGGAGAGTCGGAGAATAGGATGGACATTAATGCTCTTACACAAAAATTGAATAAAATGGACATGTTGGCGCAAAAGATGGAGAAGGTTGATTTGGTAGCTCAGAAATTAGATCAGTTGCTATCCATGAATAGACAGGAACCTTCTTTCTCTTCTGCCCTCAATCTCAACCCTTCTCGGACTCTAATCATCAAGAAATTTGTGTTCTTTGCTCGAGCCCAAATCATGTTGTTACTGATTGCCCCATAGCAGCCCAACTTCCCCCATCCAGCCAAGAACAAATTTTCACTGCTCAGGGCATCTCCAAGCCTGCCCACGATCCCTATTCTAACACTTACAATCCGGGCTAGAGAAATCACCAAAATTTTTCTTAGAAAAATCAGCAAGGGCCATCCCCTGCATCTAATCTCTCACATCAACCAATCCAAAGACAACCTTTCCAAGCTCCAGCTCAGTCTCAACAAAACTTTGCTTATGCACCTTTTCAACAACATCAACAATCTCAACCTCCATTTCAGCATTCTCAGGCCCCGTATCATCAAGCTCGGTCATTTCTGGGCCAGTATCATCAGCATAACCGTTTCAATCAAGCTCAAGTTCCTTTCCAACCTCAACCTCCTCAGCCTCCTCAGCCCAACTTCGATGAAAAAGTTGATCAACTCCAACCACTAATTCTTACTCAACAATAACTTATTCTTTCTCAGAATCAATCCATTTCTAAGTTGGAAGGTCAAATAGGGCAATTAGCCGCAAATAGTATGAGAGAGGTAGGACAGCTTCCAAGCCAACCAATGACTAACCTCAAGAATCAACCTTCAGGCTTTCCCCAAAGAGTTCCTCTTCTTCCTCAACCAAACCAACCTCAGCCTCCCCCTCTTGTAGGTCCTCAATTTGAGAACGCTAAGGCAATCTCTACTCTTAGGAGCGGGAAGATTCTAGATGATCCTTATAAGGCTAGGGGAGTTGGGAGTAGCTCGACTCAAGAGGCCCAAGATAAGAGTGATAGTGAGGAGCCCACGATCGTTGAGGAAAAGAAGAAGCCAGACGTTGAAAGAAAGGAACTTGATAAGGGAAAAACCAAGATTGAAGAGAAACCCCAAGAGTACATGCCAAAGGTCCCCTTCCCGGATGCACTAAAGTCAAAAGTCAACAAGAAACAGCCGATTCAGCAAGAACAATTGGTGGAACTGTTTAAACAAGTGAATATCAATATTCCACTGTTGGATGCAATCAAGCATGTGCCGGTATATGCAAAGTTTCTAAAGGAGCTATGCACACCGAAGAGGGAACCAAAAGCGATAACTCAAAAGATCCGTCTATCCGACGATATTAGTGTTGTGGTGATGAATCATCTTCTTAAAAAGTTGAAGGATCCCGGAGCTCCATTAATCTCATGTGACATAGGTGGAGTTACTTTTGATCGAGCATTACTAGATTTAGGAGTTAGTGTGAACTTATTGCCCACCTTTATTTATGAGCAGTTTGATCTGAGAGAACTAAAATCTACATCAATAATCCTTCAATTAGCGGATCGATCTGTAAAGACACCAAGGGGTTTATTAGATGACGTGATTGTTAAGGTTCATGAATGCTACTTTCCTGTGGACTTTTTAATCTTGGATATGGCCTCATCTCCGGAATTGAAACACACGCCGATTATTTTAGGGCGTCCTTTTCTAGCTACTGCTAAGGCCAAGTGGCCAACATCAATTGTGCCACAGGAATGATGGACATATCATTTGGAGGAGAGAAAGTTTCCTTGAATGTTTTTAAGGCATCCCAATACCCGGACCAAGAGGAAGAATACAATGTCATTGATATCTTTGAGGATGTGATTGATGAAAGTCCGGATGACGTTAAGGACACCTTAGAGGAGGGTAGCTTGCTTCAAGATTCTCCTCTCTTTTGCACCTTATTCTAGGGTAGAGCCACTTCCTGCATTGCAATCTGAACCTGTCCTTCCATCTCTGGAACATCCTCCTGTTCTTGAACTTAAACCTCTCCCGGACTCCCTGAAATATACATATTTGGGCGCTGATCTCATCTTGCATGTTATCATTGCCTCTGATGTGACACACCCTTGGACCAAAATGAACAAGCATAATTTGCAATTCAAACGGACCGATAATGGCGACCGCTCACCCGATGCTCACCCAAGACCCGGGGTAGCTTGGAAATGCCAAGGAGAGGTTGTGAGGGCTGGGCCCTTGCTGGTAGAGGGCCAGCAAGGCCTAGGTTAATTCCCAGGGTAATGGCAGCCCAATTCAAGGGAGCCGACGAGGTGCCAAGGCACGGGTTACACTCCTCACCCCACGGTGATCTCTTGAAGCAATGAGCTCAAGGATCGGGCTCTCACTCTCACGGCCAGCGGAGTTTATAAACTAATATTAGAAAGAACAAGCACTAAATGGAGCTAGGAGTGGAGCACTTACTCGACCGATTTGAAGAAACCGGTCCCGCTCGGAGACGTGGGCGAGCGGGGAAGCGTGGGTTCCCCACACGCCGCGCCGGGGTAGCTTGACCTGCTCAAATTGTTACAATACTACACCCCATGCAAGGGGGGGGATCTAGGGGTGGGGGTCAACTGATATTACATCCAAAACTACCTCCACACAGGGAGGAGCCTTCAGCCGGCCAAGCGAGGAGGGGTGACACCGAACTAGCGATCAACAAGGAAGCCGACGTCGGTTATGTCCGCTGTCTGTGCTTCAGGACTGACTGATGGTTATCACGATGCTGTGGCCACTCCAGAATTTTACCGATGACGAGACCACTTGGAGATTCTTCGTAGATAGATCGGGATGATGCTTGAATTTTGTTGATTTCTTTGGGCACCGCTGCTGGTCGGGGTAGGGGCTTGAACAGGGTGGCAGACCCTCGGTTCTGACAGCTTCAGGTTTCCAACAGCAGGAAGAAGAGGATGCCACGACCACTCCCGAACTCAGAATCAGGTGCCGCCAGAGCCGTTGGAACCGTTGACGGGTCCTCTTCGAAGCAAAACTGGCGGGGAAGCCAAACGTTGTCGGAGAAGACCAGTGGGCTCTGAACTCTGATGAGAGGTCGGTGCAGACTGTGGGGAAGCAGAACCGCGCACCCGGGGGAGAAAATTGATAACTCTTGGTTCCGGATGCCAAACTGAGTTCTGCTTTTTGGAGAAGAAAGAAGACTCGTAGTAGAAGCTTTTTGAAGAAGAACTCTCGATCAGATTCCAAGCAGAACCGTCGCAGTCGGGCTTCCACTCCGGATCTGGTCTCCTGCCAGGGAGGCTTTGCGCAGTCGGGAAAGAATGACTCCCCTGGGCGATCACGAACTCAGAACGGGATGGGACCACCTCCGTTGCGAAGAGGACTGGGAGACACTTCCAACGATGGCTCTTGATCCTTCAGAAACGTCGGAGGAAACCGTGGTCGCCTCTGCAAGCTGCTACTCTTCTGCAGATCTGCAACTGGGAACTGTAGGTTGAAGATGACGGGGGGGAATGGGGTATATGGGAGGGGAAATGGGGGTGGATGAGTGTGGGGAAAGCCCGGGCTGTGAGGGGGTCTAGGAGGGGGTGTTCCAAGGTGGGGGAAGGGAAGAATGGGGTCTGGAAGGGGGTCTAACAGGTGGTGGGAGGAGGAGCTACGAATTTGGGAAGGTGGGTGAGAGGGAAAGGGTATTTGAAAATGGGTTTAAGGGTGGGATTAAATTTTGGTCTTGGGGGATGGGAAGAGGTGTGTGTGGAAGGTAAAAGGGGGCTTGGGGAGTGGGAATTCTCCCTTGGGAGATGAGAGGGTGCTTGGGGAAGGGGAGTGGGTGGTTGGTGGTTGGAGGGTGGAGTGGGGAGTGGTGGAATCTCCCTTGGGGTGGAGTTAAGGTGAGTTGGTGGGGAGTTGGAGATGAGTTATTGGAGGGGGGGAAGAGAGAGAAAGGTGGTTGGGAGGGGAGGAGAGAGAAAGGCGCATGTTTTAGAGAGAGAAAGTGGAGGAGAGAGAAAATGACTTATTAGAGAGAGAGAGGTAGAGAGAGGGGGGATAGGGGGAATCACTCCCAAGGGTTTCTCACCCAACTAATGGAATCTCTCCAATAGGAAATTTGAACTCTCAAATGGCAATTTTCATTCATTGATTCATTAACTCAAATGGAGGAAATGGGGTCCTATATATAGACAACCCACATTTCTACAAAAGTACCTGACTCTTACTACAATGACCAAAGACCAAGGGGGTAGGGGCGCCCCTGGGCCTAGCCCAAAGAATTAGGCCCAATAGCCATTCTAAACAATCTAATGACACTTAACCTAGGTAGATGACTCATTAACCTAGGTACATGACTCAAATAAAAGGAAAATTACAATGACATGACTCAAATAAAATATGAAAATTACATGACTCGACTCAGAAAAATATGACGGACACAATGGAGCTATGCTGGCGAGCAATCGAAGCTGTGGAAAAATGAGAAGGGCGAGAGATGCCCCCATCAGCCTCCAACCTTCTACTCAAGAATCTCAACTCTTAGCTGTTCTAAAGGAGCATAGAGGGGTAATAGGCTGGTCAGTAGCTGATTTGAAGGGAATTAGTCCAGATGTTTGCATGCACTACATTTATTTAGAGGATAATGCTAAGCCGAGCAGGGAGATGCAGCGCAGGCTAAACCCAAACATGAAAGAGGTGGTTAAGAAGAAAGTGGTAAAGTGGTTGGATGCCGGGATCATATATCCTATCTCTGATAGTAAGTGGGTCAGCCCCACACAAGTAGTTCCAAAGAAATCAGAGTTAACTGTTGTTAAGAATGAACAAGGAGAAGAGGCCTAGTTAGCAGTATCGGCCGAAACCGATACGTTTCGACCGAAACGTATCGGTTTCGGCCTATACCGACACCGAAACGGGCATTTGCACTGTAGCAGGTCCGATACCAAAAATAATATATTTTTTAATGATTTCGGACCGAAACCGACCGAAACCGTCCGATTTCGGTCCGAAACCGACCGAAACCTAACCTGTTTTCACCGAAACCTAACTTGTTTTCGGGCCGAAACCTAACATTTTCATAGATTGCCCCCTTTTCTAACTGTTTTGAACCGGTTTCGGCCGAAACCGAAACCGAAACCGATACCGAGTCGTATCGGTTTCGGACCCGGCCGAAACCGAGTCCGAAACCGACACTGCCACCCTTGAGAAGAGGTGCCGACAAGACTATAGACGGGGTGGAGAATCTGTATTGATTATAGAAAATTAAACTCCATGACAAAGAAGGATCATTCCCCTCTTCCCTTTGTAGATCAGATTTTGGAGATATTAGCTGGACAAAAAAAATTTTGTTTTCTGGATGGATACTTCGGGTATAATCAGGTTGCAATTTACCCAGACGAACAGGAAAAGACTACATTCACGTGTCCTTACGGCACGTTTGTATTTAGAAGAATGCCGTTTGGGCTTTGTAATGCCCCTACTACCTTTCAGCGGTGTATGATGGCGATCTTTTCTGCAATGGTGGCAGAATTTTTAGAAGTTTTTATGGATGATTTTTCAGTATTTGGTGCATCGTTTGAAGAATGCTTGGGACATCTGAAGAAAGTTCTAGAAAGGTGCATAGAATCTAATCTAGTGCTCAGCTAGGAGAAAAGCCACTTTATGGTTGAGAAGGGATAGTGCTAGGCCATGTTGTTTCTGAAAGGGGAATAGAGGTCGACAAAGCTAAAATCGATTTGATTTCTAATCTTCCTCCCCCAACATCTGTTAAACAAATCTGCTCTTTCCTTGGCCATGCCGAATTCTATAGAAGATTCATCAAAAACTTCTCTGCCATTGCTCGCCCTCTAAATCAGCTTCTAGCCAAAGACATTCCTTTCCTACTAGATGATTCTTGTTTAAAGGCATTCCATTCTCTGAAAGCGGCCCTCACTCAAGCCCCAATTCTTCAATCTCCAGATTGGTCGCTACCCTTTGAAATAATGTGTGATGCCTCAGATTATGCCATAGGAGGTGTCTTAGGACAAAGAATTGATAAGAAACCCGTGATAATTTACTATGCGAGCCGCACTCTCGCGGATGCTCAGATGAATTATACTACCACAGAGAAAGAACTTCTCGCTGTTGTTTTTGTCCTAGAGAAATATCGCTCATATCTTTTAGGGGCTAAGGTTATTGTGTATTCCGATCACTCGGCTTTAAGATATCTTCTTTCCAAGAAGGATGCTAAACCCCGTCTCATTCGCTGGATCCTGTTACTTCAAGAATTTCATTTGGAGATTAAGGACAAGAAGGGGTTAGAAAATGTTGTTGCTGACCATCTATCTCGTATTATTATACCTGCTAGCACTCCCATAAATGACTCTTTTCCTGATGAGCATCTTCTTGCTATATCTCACACTTCAACCCCCTGGTACGCTCACATTGTTAACTATTTGGCAGTAGGACAGATTCCGAGTGGGTGGATTAAACAGGAAAAAGATCATTTCTTTTCTATGGTCAAGCATTATTTTTGGGAGGGCCCATAGCTGTTCCATATGGGTCCCGATCAAATTATCAGAAGATGTGTCCCTGAAGAAGAGCAACAGTCTGTCTTGAATTTTTGTCACAATTTAGTTTGTGGGGGACATTTTTCCGGTAAGAAGAATGCGACTAAAGTTTTGCAAAACGAATTTTATTGACCCACATTGTTTAAAGATGCTTATGAATTTGCAAAAACATGTTTAAGATGCCAAGTTGTGGGCAATAATTCAAAAAGAGATATGATGCCGCTAAATCCCATTTTGGTAGTTGAAATTTTTGATGTTTGGGGTATAAATTTCATGGAACCGTTTTCACCTTCCTTTGAGAATGAATATATCTTGGTGGCGGTCGATTATGTCTCGAAATGGATTGAAGCTATAGCCACGAGAACCAATGATCATAAGGTTGTCATGAAATTTGTAAAGAAGAATATTTTCTCTAGATTTGGTTGTCCCAGGGCTATTATAAGTAATGGGAGTTCTCATTTCACAAATTCTCAATTCCGAGCCTTACTCCGCAAATATGGCATCACTCATAAGCTCGCCACCCCCTATCATCCCTAAACTAGTGATCAGGTAAAGATATCCAATAGGGAGATAAAGAACATCTTGCATAAGACAGTTAGGCCAGATAGAAAAGACTGGTCTGATAGACTAGATAATGCATTATGGGCCTATAGAACTGCATTCAAGACTCCTATTGGCATGTCACCATATCGTCTCATCTTTGGAAAAGTCTGTCACCTACCTATAAAATTAGAGCAGAGAGCATATTGGGCCATTAAACAAGTTAACTTTGATCTTATTCAAGCTGGATCCCAAAGAGCTCTACAAATAAATGAACTAGAGGAACTGCGTAACGAAGCCTATGAGATTCCAAAATTTATAAAGTCAAAACCAAAGCATTTCCCGACAAACACATTCACAGAAAAACTTTTCATGCTAATCAAAAGGTTTGGCTTTTCAATTCAAGGCCACGCTTGTTCCCAGGTAAATTGAAGTCCAGATGGGATGGACCGTTTGTTGCTATTAAGGCATTTGACCATGGAGCTGTTAAAATCTTGAATCCCCAAAATGGTCATATTTTCACTGTTAACGGTCAAAGATTAAAACCTTACTTGGAAAATGAACAGCTATTGTCAAAAGAATCAATTGCCTTGTGTGATCTGGAATAAATTTTTGAGCTTACATGTGTTTGATTGAAGACGGAAAACTTAACGCTTCTGAGAGGCAACCCAATATTTTTGTTATTTGATGTTTTATTTTTAGCTTGTTTATCAGTAGAGAGGTCGAGTCCAGAAGATGAAGCTGTCACCGTCCATATCAATAATGGAGTTTCACCCCGCATATCAGGTTGTCTCTTTCCTACTCAGCAAAATTTATTGTTACATTGTTATGTTATTTCTATTGCATATGCCATTGAGGACAATGTCATTCAAGATGGGGGGGGGGGAGAAAATTTTTATGATGCATATAAAACAACCTGACAGGAGTTCTTGCATAATGTCCGGGATTGATCATATTGTTCTGCATTTCTACATGAAAGTGAAAAGATGAAATTCCCGACTAAGTTTTCTTGATTCATGCTCGAATTGAAAGTAATTCTGGAATAGGAAAGACTAGGGAGAAGGATGATGGAAAATTTATTCGATCTAGCCATAGAAAACTGATTTAAGAATCTCTTTCAAGTTCATTAGCACTTTAAAAAAATATCACTCTGCACGCTAATAAAATAAATAGGACAAGCCTTCTGTTATTTTGGGTATGATGTCTGATACTCTGCACTTCTTAAGGAAGAGATGTTTTTAGAAAAGCTTTCTGCCAAATTCTATCAATCAAATAAGTGCAAAAGCACAATGAAAAATAATAAAACACCATGAAAAATGCCCCTGATCCTAGTAACCGGGCCTGCTTCTCCCAAGGCAAGAGTTGAGGTTTGCGTTAAACAGTGAAGGGTTGTGCAGCATCATGTGTGTATGAAAAAAAAAAGAGAGAAAATTCCGAAAGGGACAAAGAAATAAGGCAGACAAAAAGCTATTGTACTTAATGCTCGGATCTAAGAGGTGCGGAGTTAAGACACTTATTTGGAATAACAAATGAGGGATGCAATTGTCTATGCTGTGGATTTAGTATTACACTTGCACAAGTGCTACTGAGCTTTTTGGATACATTCTTAGTCATGTTCTTAATTTCCAACTTAAAGGCTAATGTGCATTAATGCTTCCGGATTCCTAATCTTTAGTTGATTCTATGAAGGAGGAGTTGGATATGAAGGTATGAACTTTGTAAACTCTTGTTAGTCCTAAATTTTAAATTTTAATTGCATAACTAAGGGACTAGCAATGAGTAAGTTGGGAGGTGTGATGAGTGTCATATTTCATATCATAATTTGCATCACATATGTCATCTTTGAGCATTAAAAGAGTAAAGTTGTGCAATTTGGATAATAAACTTCATTCTCACAATTAATTTGAGTTTGCATAAAATTAACCATTCTTTTGAGCCAAAATGACTATGTGAGATATGAACTTGCATAAGGGATAAATTGCATAAATATTTTTGGCATTTACAATGGATTTTTACTATTGCAGGAATTAGCGACCAAAGACTGGACGTCATTTCTTGGAAGATGCATGAATGAGCGACCAGAGCCCAGACACCAATTAAACAACGCCTTTTTGAAAAGGCGCCAATTCAAAGAATCAGCGTTGTTCTGAATAGACGTTAATTTGAAGCCCGTCGCTAGAAGAATTGGCGGCTAGAGCTCTGTCGCCATTTAGAATCAGCGCCTGTTCCGAAGGGCGTCAAATCAAGAACTAGCGGCTAACATATGGCCGCCAATTGGAAGCAATTTATGAAAGAAAGAATTAGTGCCCGTTCAAGAAGGCGCCCATTCCATCGTACGAAATAGAATGTAAAGGGGCTGAAAATGAAAAAATGAATTAGCGGCCGTTCAAGAAGACGCCAAATCTTTTGCACGAAAAGCAAGAAAATATTAAAATAAGATAATAAAGATATAGCGGCTGAGACATAGACGCCAATTAGAAATAGCGTCCAGACACAAGGCGCCATTTTGTGGATATAGCGGCCACTGCAGTGGACGCTATTTACAGTCAAAAGCCAAAACGGAAGCGGCCAGCTCCAAACATGGTTATCTTCCCATGATTAGCGCAAGGAGGACTCTTTCGATGAGGGAAAGTCGGGTTCGAAGCTATCTTTGAAAGTCACGTTGAAAGGATTCCCGATGCATTATAAAAAGTCGCCCATGAGCAACCGTGGAAAGGATTCCAGTCTTTTTCATGCTTTTCTGTTCTTCTTTTCATCTTAGTCTTTTCAGCAAAGTTCTTCGTTTTTCAAAGCTCTAGATTTTCTTTTTCTCTCTCTTCCTCCAATTCTGCTTCGTTTTCAAGTTATAGCTTAATTTTCAAAGTTCAATTTTCACGTTTTTCTATACTTACGTTTTTTCCTGTTCTTCTCATGTTTTCTCCTCCTTCTGATCTTTTTCTCCCTCTGCTCTCTTCACCAAAGTTCTTCGTTTTCTCAAGATTTCCAACTTCTTCTTCTTCCACATCTTCTAATTCTCCTTCGTTTCAAAGTTATTTTAAATCTTCTCTTGCTCTGTTTTTATTAGTTTTCACTCTTCTTACTGTTCTTTTCACTCCCGTACCCTCTCAATTTCTCTTCTCCCTCTCTCTCTCTCTCTCTCTGCCATTCTCTCTGTTTTCAACAACACACACTTATACATGTTTTAAATCATTTTTCTTCTCTTCTTCTATCTTCTATCTCTCCTTCCTCTCATCTCTTCTAAATTCCCTTTGATGGAAGTTCTCTTCTTCGGTGCTCTAGAGACAGCGTTCATCTCCAAGGCGGGGCGATCTCCTCAAAGGCTCGGCGAGACGATTGGGCGGCATCACTCTTCCACTCTCCCGGCTCTTTTCTTCCCTTGTTCTTTAGTTTATGTTGGTTGTAATTTTTAATTTCATTGATCTTGTAAGTTCACTTTCTAGCAATAAAAGTTAATCTTTGCAATTGTCCTTTCTTTCTCTCTCTACCTCTTTCAAGTTTCTCTTCTTCAACCCTCTAATATTCTTTAAATAAATTCAATTTCATGCAACTTTAGTCTTATTTTCCAAAAACTCACTCTCAAACTTTGGTTTTCCTAAAAAAATACAAGAGTTTTCCAACTTGCTAAAAAAATGATATTCCTCCTCGTGGGATCGACCCGTATTCACTACTTTACTTGAATTTAAAATCTTTTTAGTACTTGAGTGCGGTATATTTTTGAAATTGTGACACGGCATTTTAACGACGAGTGTTTTTGAACATCAATATCCTAATGTCAAATTACCCACTTGACAGTGGCTTCAGGTTTCCACCAAATAGAAATCAATTGTAATTTAACACGCCTTATCCAAATCAATAAAATATAACAAGCAAGAAACCAACAAATCAGCAGGAAGTAGATTTCTTCAGTAGCGATGTACATTGAACCAATAATATAGTAAGATTAAATATCAGCGTAGTGATAATGGCAGACAAATATTACAAATACTGTACCTCTGAAGTTGAGATAAAAATTCATAACAGCGATCAGAAAGAGCTGCAAGATTTGGATAATCCTGAACTCGAACACAGTTGATATGCTCCCCTACAAGTAATTGCCTTTCCAGGGGCTTTCGCAAGTCAAATTCATTGGAGTACTCTACCTTGTCTGCAAAACATGATTTTTCAACCGTTTTTATACCATACCTCATGAAAGTAGGAAAAGGTGAAATACCTTAACTTTGCAACATATTTATTTCATAAACACATCAAGTTTCAGAAAATAGATTAACAAAAGAAGACTACATGTAAGAGAAACTTGTTTCTTATTACAAAGGAATGCCTATAAATAATTAGGTATGAGGCAATCTACAACAGCAAACAGTATCTCATGTAAGCTGAGGGAGGTATACATTACTATTTGGCAAAACTCTTTCTTCATGCACATCGTAATAAGTTGCAACCATAAAAGCTGGTAAGTATTTCATAATGCAGATCCAGTTTACAGAAAGTGCTGAGATAGATGACAAGAAAGACACAAAATATATGAATGCCGAATAAAAACAAACCTGTCAAACAGCTAACTATTAGATCATAGAATAAGTATTTGAGAATTCCTGTTGAATTTGGTAGCAAACAACACCCATGAGCAATCCCAATTCAATTGTGCTCATGTCCCTGCTGTAAACCAAGCCAGTTCTACAGATGGTAGATCAACCATACAACTAGGCAGAATCATTAAAATAAGCAATGAATACATAACAGTCCCTCAGGTAAAACTAAAAAATATTATAGCATTACCTCGTCATCTTGTGAACTGAGTTCTGAGACAGATGCCATTTGGAAGACACAAGCATGATCTTTAAGGCAATCCTTTCCAAAGATGGAGATGGAAAAAATAATAAGAGGCCAATCAAACTCAAAAAACAAAAGATCCAATTGCCTGAGTGACGGGAAAATCTATAACTTATTAAGAAGTAAAAAAGAAAGCTTCCTTCATACCTAATATGCATAAGTACTTTTCTCTAATACAAAAATAATGGGCCTTTGAATGTGCAGGATTTCCAATGGATTGTCCCTCCAGTACCACAAGCAGCGTTTTTCGTCTCGAATATCAGTTCTGTATCGGAAAGACGGAAGAGAAGAGATCTCGGAGAGATCTCAAAAAAATCTCGTGAGATCGGGTTTGGTGATTTCGAAAAAAACATTCATATATATAGCCTATTTGGTGCGGACACCAGGACGATCAAGTGACACGTCGGCGAACCGACGGTGCCATACGCGGAGCACCAAGTGGACTACATCGGCTTCCCTTCAAATTAGGGACAATGTGGCTTCCATTTGGACTCTTTTTGCATTGAGATTGGGCTTGTAATGAACATTCTACTTGGGTTTTTCATATTGGGCTCATTGTAAGGCATTTAATAAGCCAATTGGGTAAGTCTTTTAGATTCCATTAAGGGTTGATTGTCATATTGGGCTATGAGACTTCATTAAGCTTCATATTGGATCTTAAGCCACTTAAGGCCCCATTAAGCTTCCCTTCCACATGGGCCATCTAGGTTGGAGTGGAATGGGCTTGTGAATGGCCTTAGTTGGACTTGAGCCAACTTGGCCCAAGAAGGGCCCAAGCTAGGGGCGCACCATGTTTTGGATGTATTAGGCTAGAAAATGTTGATTTTTCTTCTTCCCATCCCATTTACCACATGGGAGCATTAAAAGGCTGCTGGTCAATGACCAAATATGGCTGCCACCTACCCCTCCCCTTTGAATTTCAAAGGTTGGTGAAAGTAGGTGAAGACAATGTCCCCTTGTCCCCCCCTTCTTTCCCCTTTCATGATCCATGCGCACCCAACCCCATTCCCCTTGTATCCCACGTATGTCCCCTCCCCCTACCCCTTGCATTTGCCTATTTAAGGCCATGTATAGTGTTTGTATGGAGGTGAATGAAAGTTTTATGAAAGAAAGTGTGTTTAAGAGAGTGATTCTCTTGTTCTTCCTTGGGTGTGACTCCCTTGGTTCTGTCCTGTGACGGGACAGAATTGGGTCGTGTGACTCGACCTTGTATCCCCCTCTTCCTCTTATCTTCTTCTTCCACAAAAAATCCCAGTGATATCTCTGCAAGTTAGGAAAATTTCAGCGCTGGTTTCGCGTCAATCGGAGTTCGTGAGCGACGGCAGTAATTCGTTTCGTGGAGGCGCGCAGATCGGTCCCTGATTGCTACCCAGATCTGGAGATGACTGTGTTTTAATTTCTCCAGCCCAACCCCGACGCCATCTGAAGCTGGTTCCTGAAGAGAGATCGTAGGATTTCGAGTCGTCTTCGCGTTGCCGCTGGTCTCGCCTCGATCTGATCACCGTGCTGTTCGTGGCGGCGATTCTCGTGAGATCGCGCAAGAGATCTGAGCAGATCCGGCCCCAAACCAGAGCCGACTTCCAGAGTCCTCCCCGACTCATCCGGTCGAGATCTGTGAGGGATCTTCGGAGGACGTCTTTCTCTTGACGTCGCCAACAATCTCCCACAAAGAACGTCTCAATCCGACACCGGCAGCTATTTTTCCATCATTTTACCGTGTCGCTACGTCGTTCTGGGAGCTCAAAACCAGAAGCTGAGAAGAAACGTTACTGCGCCCAGATCTGAAAAGATCTGATCGTGCCCTTCGGAGTGAAGAAACTACATCCTGTCGCCGACATTCTCCAACAAACGGCGCTCCGATCGAGTATCGGATCTGGCCGTACCGGCCTCCGCAAGTTCGCTGCGCAGGGTGACCAGCGTGGACAGAACCGGGTCGGCTTTCCGTCGGCGTACCCGAGCGGCTCCGGCACGCGTCCCTCGCCTCCTGCGAGTGTGACCCGTCAACCCGGGTTCCAGCAACCCCAAAATTATCAATTGTAGCCCGATACCTCCCTGTGTGGAGTGGGTGTTCAGTTCTGAAATTGTAAAGTTAATCATTTGTGTATTGGGGTTGTTCGGAAATCGGCCGAGAGTTCTTCCCCACGCCTAGTCGTGGAGGTACGTGCTCGTTCCGACATCTACATTTGCTGATTTAGTGTGCTTTCTATATTGCTGCGTTTGTGAGAATAGGGCCGTTAGCTAGCTGCAAAATCACCGTGAGTGTGAGTTGTGAGCGCCCGTTCCATAGCTCCAGTCGAGCACCGAACTCGAATCGGTACCCTAGGCGACGGTGGTTTCTTAATCGCCGCGATCCCCATGTTTCCCTCGCAAGGGACGATCGTCGGGCTCAAGAGAGTCGCTGTTGAGAGACGTCTCCACCCGGAGAATACCACGGTGGTCAACCCCCCGGCTTGCCTTAGTGTGCTAGTGCTGGCCGCACAACGAGTCGGTCGTACGTCTTAGCCCGGTCGTCATACGTCCCGCATCAAATTGGTATCAGAGCGTCGTTCAAGTCTAAGGTCATTTAAGTCCAAGGTTGCATTTGCATTCCTCTACTCGGTATATCAAAAGGTGGGACACGAACGTTAGGCTACGCCTATCGGGAAGGCCGCACACTTGCGCGAGCGATCTTCGGATCAATTATCTCCGCCTAGTACCGAATAGTGGGTTAAGTCCAGGTTCCTAGTTAGTGCATTCCAACCTTCGTGTCTTTGCATGCCCACCCGGCGTGGTACCCAAAACAATCGCCCCACATCTATGGCTCACCCTCGCGATGCCGCCTCGGGAGACTTCCACTCCTTACAGGAGGCAATGTTGGCCATTATGGCTCGGATGGACCGGTCCGAAGCCACCTTTCGGACCTTCACCGAAACCATGGATGGTCGCCTACGAGCCATGGAGGAACGCATGGAGACCTCCGACAGGTCTGCCCAAGATCTAGTTGGACGGCTAGAGAGAATGTCAAACGGGGACCCCCCTAGAGAGGCTCAGGGCCCACCCGCACCTCCTCCCGCGGTGGCCCAAGTCCAACCCGCTCCCATGGCCCAAATCCAGCCCGCTCCCGCGGCCCAAAATCAGCCCGCACCAGCTCCTCAACCCGCCCGTCGCCAGGTCCTCGAACCACAACCTCGTGACCTTGGTCTAGAAGACTATGGGTCCGATAATGCATTTGGGGGAAATGGCCGACGCCGTCATGGCTTCCATCAGCCAAGAGAGGAGGAGGACGATCGAGTCCTTAGGACCGTGCGAGCAGACCCTCCCACATTCAACGGGTCTTTGGACCCAAAGGTCTATCTCAATTGGGAGGCAGGCATGGACCGGTACTTCGAGTGGTTCGAAATGACGGACCTCTGGAGAGTCAGGTTCGCCAAAATGAAGTTGCTAGGGCAGGCGCAAACTTATTGGCGCAATGTGGAGAGCTTGCTCTATCAGCGTCGAGAGCCCCCGGTAGAGTCTTGGGATGAAATGAAGGAAAGACTTAGAACTAAGTATCTTCCCACCTCGTACCGTCAACGGCTCATTGACCGGTGGCAAACTCTCACCCAAGGTGATAGGTCTGTGTCAGAGTACATCGCCGAGTTTGATGAATATTTTTTGCGATGTGACATCTCGGAAGAGAGCATGAAGCCTATTTCCCGCTTCCGTCGTGGTCTGCGGCCCCACTATCAGTACGAGCTCTTTCGCCGCAATGTGACCACACTAGAGGCCGCCTATCAAGTTGCTCTTGAATTAGAGCAGTTTGAGTCAGATTTTGCTCCCGTCCAACGACCGGGGTCCATCCATCAACGTGGGTCCGACACTCGGACCACACCTAGTTCCTATAGCCGATTTCCGGTGGTTCGTCCTCCGGAACCCCCTCACCAGGACCCCTTTGCTCTCAGGCCTCGGCATCCCCCTCCAAGGGAGCCTCCCCCTCGCCCACAGGCACCCATCCCCACCTCACAACCCCAGCAGCCCACTTTGCCTACCCGACCTCAGCTCCCATCACCCCCGGTCCGACGAGAAGACAAGGGAAAGGGACCGATGACCGGTGGAGCATCTTCTAGCACAGGGCCACGTGACCAGTGCTATAGGTGTGGTGGGATTGGCCACTTTGCGGCCAAGTGCCCCACTCAGGAATCCTTGGCTATTTCGGACACCCCAGTCCGCGACCCCACTCCGGGGCTAGTAGAGGTCACCTATGTGGCGGACCCCGAACTCGAGCAGGAGTACTTTGATCAGCTTTTAGATGAGCCTGAAAACCCGGGTACCCAGGGCGATGCGCACTTGGGAGTGATCCTCCCGAACCTCTGAACCCCATGTATAAGTCAGTAGGTTCATGTTAGATTTCTAAGAGTCTCCAGCTTTTGGTTGCATTGTTTGTTTGGTGTGTATGTATGTCTAAGTTCATGTGTGTGTGTTTGTTTGTCTCTCTAGTTGTTCTCTTTCATACATATGGTTTGCATAAGTCGTGTCTCAATAAAAGGCCAGCCATGCACGTATAAGGAGGTAGTCGATGCATGCTACATATCCGTGGATTCAAAAGGAGAGTACGTCATGATCAGGGTCATACCTGAACGGTTCCTCTTGGGGCCGTAAAGCAACTCTAGGCCCGCGATACCCGCCCTTCCCGAGTCACGAAACACGTGGGTTCAAATGCGTATGTTATTGAACTACCGTATGACTATGGTGTCAGTTCGACGTTCCATGTTTCTAGTCTGGTAGCATATCGGAACCCGCGGTGATCCCTAGTGAGTTTCGAGCTTTATCTTTCTATTGGGAGTGACCCCTCACCCGAGAGTCCACCTCTTCCAGCCTCAACGCACGCATATAGATTGTATACTGGATGAGCAGGTGATCACCACAAGGAACGGCGCGTACCCACACGTCCTAGTGCGTTGGCGAGGATGCCCCACGATGACCAAGCCTTGATCACATGCGGAGAGCGCAAGCTTCGAGACACTTACTCGACGGGGTCGAGTTCCTCCCACCCGAGGAGAATTGGTGCGGACACCAGGACGATCAAGTGACACGTCGGCGAACCGACGGTGCCATACGCGGAGCACCAAGTGGACTACATCGGCTTCCCTTCAAATTAGGGACAATGTGGCTTCAATTTGGACTCTTTTTGCATTGAGATTGGGCTTGTAATGAACATTCTACTTGGATTTTTCATATTGGGCTCATTGTAAGGCATTTAATAAGCCAATTGGGTAAGTCTTTTAGAGTCCATTAAGGGTTGATTGTCATATTGGGCTTCGAGGCTTCATTAAGCTTCATATTGGATCTTAAGCCACTTAAGGCCCCATTAAGCTTCCCTTCCACATGGGCCATCTAGGTTGGAGTGGAATGGGCTTGTGAATGGCCTTAGTTGGACTTGAGCCAACTTGGCCCAAGAAGGGCCCAAGCTAGGGGCGCACCATGTTTTGGATGTATTAGGCTAGAAAATGTTGATTTTTCTTCTTCCCATCCCATTTACCACATGGGAGCATTAAAAGGCTGCTGGTCAATGACCAAATATGGCTGCCACCTACCCCTCCCCTTTGAATTTCAAAGGTTGGTGAAAGTAGGTGAAGACAATGTCCCCTTGTCCCCCCCTTCTTTCCCCTTTCATGATCCATGCGCACCCAACCCCATTCCCCTTGTATCCCACGTATGTCCCCTCCCCCTACCCCTTGCATTTGCCTATTTAAGGCCATGTATAGTGTTTGTATGGAGGTGAATGAAAATTTTATGAAAGAAAGTGTGTTTAAGAGAGTGATTCTCTTGTTCTTCCTTGGGTGTGACTCCCTTGGTTCTGTCTTGTGACGGGACAGAATTGGGTCGTGTGACTCGACCTTGTATCCCCCTCTTCCTCTTATCTTCTTCTTCCACAAAAAATCCCAGTGATACCTCTGCAAGTTAGGAAAATTTCAGCGCTGGTTTCGCGTCAATCGGAGTTCGTGAGCGACGGCAGTAATTCGTTTCGTGGAGGCGCGCAGATCGGTCCCTGATTGCTGCCCAGATCTGGAGATGACTGTGTTTTAATTTCTCCAGCCCAACCCCGATGCCATCTGAAGCTGGTTCCTGAAGAGAGATCGTAGGATTTCGAGTCGTCTTCGCGTTGCCGCTGGTCTCGCCTCGATCTGATCACCGTGCTGTTCGTGGCGGCGATTCTCGTGAGATCGCGCAAGAGATCTGAGCAGATCCGGCCCCAAACTAGAGCCGACTTCCAGAGTCCTCCCCGACTCATCCGGTCGAGATCTGTGAGGGATCTTCGGAGGACGTCTTTCTCTTGACGTCGCCAACAATCTCCCACAAAGAACGTCTCAATCCGACACCGGCAGCTATTTTTCCATCATTTTACCGTGTCGCTGCGTCGTTCTGGGAGCTCAAAACCAGAAGCTGAGAAGAAACGTTACTGCGCCCAGATCTGAAAAGATCTGATCGCGCCCTTCGGAGTGAAGAAACTACATCCTGTCACCGACATTCTCCAACAAACGGCGCTCCGATCGAGTATCGGATCTGGCCGTACCAGCCTCGGCAAGTTCGCTGCGCAGGGTGACCAGCGTGGACAGAACCGGGTCGGCTTTCCGTCGGCGTACCCGAGCGGCTCCGGCACGCGTCCCTCGCCTCCTGCGAGTGTGGCCTGTCAACCCGGGTTCCAGCAACCCCAAAATTATCAATTGTAGCCCGATACTTCCCTGTGTGGAGTGGGTGTTCAGTTCTGAAATTGTAAAGTTAATCATTTGTGTATTGGAGTTGTTCGGAAATCGGCCGGGAGTTCTTCCCCACGCCTAGTCGTGGAGGTACGTGCTCGTTCCGACATCTACATTTGCTGATTTAGTGTGCTTTCTATATTGTTGCGTTTGTGAGAATAGGGCCGTTAGCTAGCTGCAAAATCACCGTGAGTGTGAGTTGTGAGCGCCCGTTCCATAGCTCCAGTCGAGCACCGAACTCGAATCGGTACCCTAGGCGACGGTGGTTTCTTAATCGCCGCGATCCCACGTTTCCCTCGCAAGGGACGATCGTCGGACTCAAGAGAGTCGCTGTTGAGAGACGTCTCCACCCGGAGAATACCACGGTGGTCAGCCGCCCGGCTTGCCTTAGTGTGCTAGTGCTGGCCGCACAACGAGTCGGTCGTACGTCTTAGCCCGGTCGTCATCCGTCCCGCATCACTATTTCTAAGAAAATTCTATTTTTTTCTACTAACCACTTGTTGACACCTAAAAATTTGGCATTGAGAGCAACGAGCCTTGCTAAGCCAAACGAGGGCAGAATTAAAAGAAAATATCCCAAAATGGTGATAGAAATATTTTTCAAAGCCCCGCTCGAGCGGAACCAAGTCGGATGATCCCCAGCGGCTTGAAGACATCATGGTCCGATGGCTGGAGCTATCTAAAAGGCCTGATGCGGCATTAATTTGATCAAAAGGAGTGATACGACGTAAGTGCAAAGTTGCGTCGGATCACTTCAATAATCGAAGAAAACGCCCCAAGGGTGGCTGTTGAGGCACTTTTCACCCCCTGTCTAAGCAGAACCAAGCTAACAGGCCTGGACCATTCAGCAACAACTCAGCCTGGTGACTAGAGCGACCCGAAGGCCATGGTACGTGTAACGACCCGAGAATCCGATTACCGGGAAGGCCCGATAACCCGAGACTCGTACCGCCACCCACGAGTCCGAAGACTCGGAAGGGTTAGAAGAATGGTGTGGAAACTACGCAAGCATCACAAGTAATTGCAGAAATTAAACAGTTATAATATTAAGCAGGAAATAAATTAGCAATTTAATTTATACATGGTCCACAAGATAACAACAGTAGTAGTCCACAACTAGTACAGAGACAAGAAAAGAAAGTACAGCTACACGGGACATACCCCGGCTCTGACCTCTGGCACTACCTCTGGGCACCCGCAGCACGCTGCGCCCCAGACGCGCTCCCCTAGGGCGGCGCCTCACCTGAAACACGGTGAAAACACGCAGGGAATGAGTCTCAGAACAAGACTCAGTAGGGATCACTCGAACCCTACCTCGTAAGACGGGAAACCACTACGCTAGCGGTAGGAGAGTACCTCGGAAAGGAAAGCCCTGTACTCTACACAACAAAGACCCTACGGCACGTAAACCGGCACACGTGCCACGGTGAGACAACCGAAGCTCAACGGTCGACCCGACAAAACCCGAAGGTCGGAACCACACGACTGACAGTCTGTCACTCCGTACTCGAAAGGAGTACCTCCCACTAGAAGCACAGCCGGTAGCGTCCCCTGACGACTTACACCGCACCGCAGGTGAACTGCCTGACGTGGTAGCGCCTACCTAAGGCACGAACACCACACAAGTAACCACAAACAAGTGACTAGTTGGGGTCACGCCCGTCGACGTGGGTCCAACCGCCCCCAACCACGTGTGCACACACAGACCGCGCGTCCCTGGTCTGGCCCTCTGACCGGTTTTCCCCTCAGCCGGACTCTGGCTGCAAGACGTGGGGCTCGACGGCAACCGGCCCACAAACCGCCTCTAAGGGTAAACCCGTACACCACTCCCTGGTGCGACCGGTACCGCGTACTGGTAGGCTACGACTAGTGGAGGGTCACCGAAGGAGTAGACTCTTAAGTCACGGAAACGACACAAGGGCCGGTACGCGGAACGCTCCTTGTACCAACGCCGTCGCACGGTGACAAAAGCCGACAACGACATCTCCCGGTACACTCTGTACGACGAGAGACACGCCGACGCAACCCGTCCCCTTGAACGGTCCACACTGGGCCGCTCAGGGATGTGCGGTCACACAAGGACCGCACAAGGGTTTGAACGGTCAGATCAGGACCGTTCCACCCAGGGTCCAAACGGCAGATGAACGGCCAACACAGGACCGTTCAAACAGATGTGCGGTCAACTATTGACCGCACGTGGGTGAGGAAAGGTCAGCTCCTGGCCGCTCGTCTCCCAACGATAAAAAGCCTGGACGGTTAGTCCTTAGCCGCACTTGGGGAAGAGCGGCTACGGCTTAGCCGTTCAGGGGTTGTGCGGTCAAGACCAGACCGCACATCCAACCATAGCACTAGGGGATGTACGGCCAGCACCTGGCCGTACAAAGGGTTATGCGGCCAGCTCCTGGCCGCACATCCCAGTGCACTGCACAACGGTCACAACCAACGGTCAAAACCCTAGGGTTGGGCGGTCGCTGTGGGGCCGCACATTAGGATATGCGGTCCCACGATAGACCGTCCAAGCCCACTGCGCGCCAAGCCCCGACCAAAGCGCGCCGAGCCGATGAACGGTCCGAACAGGACCGCATAAGGGTTGTGCGGTCACTGGTTCGACCGCACATCGCTCACCGGCGCGAAAACGGCGCACCTCGCCGGAATCGCCCAATCGGCCTCAAAACAAGCCCCACGGAGGGGGAAATGGCGAGAGAAGAACCCCCAAGCCCCCTAGCATGCTCCTACGCCCTTAAACCGCGAAATCGGGGCTCAAAACGATGGATCGGACGAACTCACTGCGCAGCATGATCAACCCTTCCCGGCTCAAAATAAACCCCTCTCGACCTCGTCTCGAGCCGAAACTCACAGGGAAGGAAGACAAGAGGCTAAGGAACGTCACCCTACCTCCGGTTCGCGACGAAACGCTCCGATCCGAGCTCGAAGCCACGAAGAATGCCGAGAGAACTTCGCCTTCCCACGCTTCCCACGCTCGCCGCACGCCCGCACGATCTCCTCGTCGTCACCCACGTCCTCGCGCCGTCGCACCGCCGCCGTCTGCAGCCGGAACGGGGTCGGCACGGTCGAACGGGAGAGAAGGAGAGAGAGAGGCGGCCACGGTCGCGTGAGAGAGGAAGAAGAAGAAAGGAAGAAGAAGAAGAAAAAGAAAAGAAAATGGGGGGTTAAATAGAAAATCCGATTTTTTGGAAAAATACCGAAAAATTAAAAAGTACATTTTCGGGATCCTCGGAACGCACCGATCGCAACGGTACCACTCGTGCCCAGGTGAACGGCCCGGTCCACCCGCAACGAGCTTCCGAAGAAAAAGCCGAAACACACACCGGAAATCGGAAAGCACACGCGGAAAAGCCGCGGAACGCCTCCGGGCCTCCGAAACAACTTCGGATCGCGCCGATCCGAACACGAAGAATTACCGAAACGAAATTTCGGACACAACGGAGCCGGACACTCCGAAAAACCAGATCCGGGACCCACGAAGAAGGATCCGAAAGGTCCGGGATATTACAGCCCTCCCCCCTTAAGGAATTTCGTCCTCGAAATTGGGAACAACCCAAGGGGAAAGAAGAGGAAGACTCACTCAAACAGGTACGGGAACTGCTGACGCATCTCGTCCTCACGCTCCCAAGAAGCTTCACCACCAGAGTGTCGCTGTCACACCACCTTTACCAAGGGGATGACCTTGCTCCGCAGGCGCTGCTCTCGCCTATCCTCCACGCGGATGAGAAACTCTGGGAGAGAAAGATCTGGAGTCACCTCAGGCCAAACAGAAAACTCGAGCACATGAGAGTCATCGGGCACATACTTCCGCAATATTGAGACGTGAAACACGTCATGCACCGACGCCAACTCAAGGGGTAACTGCAACCGGTAAGCAACCTCACCGATGCGCTCCAAGATCACAAAAGGACCAACGTAGCGGGGACTCAGCTTCCCACGCCGTCCAAAACGCATCACCCCCTTCATCGGAGAAAATCTCAAGAACACACGATCGCCCACGGCGAACTCGAGAGGCTGCCTTCTACGGTCAGCATAGCTCTTCTGTCGACTCTGGGCCGCCAACATGTTCTGACGAACCAAGTGCACAACATCCACGCATTGCTGCACCAACTCTGGTCCCGTCACAACACGCTCACCAACCTCAAACCAATCAAGTGGAGTCCGACAAGGACGCCCATCCAATGCCTCATAAGGAGCCATACCAATGCTCAAATGATAGCTGTTGTTATAGGCAAACTCCACCAACGGTAGGTGGTGAATCCAACTCCCCTGCCACTCCAGGCAGCAGGATCTCAGCATGTCCTCCAACGTCTGGATGGTCCTCTCAGACTGACCATCAGACTGAGGATGATACGCCGAGCTAAAAGCCAACTCCGTGCCAAGAGCTCGCTGGAAACTCCTCCAGAATCCAGAAGTGAAGCGCGGATCCCGATCTGACACGATCGAAATGGGAATCCCATACAACGGCACGATCCGCTCAACATACAAACGAACCAACTTGGACACGCTCCAGCTGACTTTGACCAGCAATAACCGAGTCACCTTCGTCAGCCTATCCACCAGCAACCAAATACTGTCCTGCCCACCCGGGGTCCTCAGCAACCCAACCACAAAATCCGTGGTCACGTGGTCCCACTTCCACGCAGGAACATCCAAGGGCTGGAGAGTACCTCCTGGTCGCTGATGCTCCGCTTTCACCTGCTGACAGATCAGGCACCTGGCCACAAATTCTGCGACATCTCTTTTCATGCCAGGCCACCAGAACTTTCTCCGCAAGTTCCGATACATCTTTGTCGCACCCGGGTGTACGGTGTACCTGCTCCCATGAGCCTCGCGCAACACCGCACGACGAATCTGCTCCTCCGCTGAGACGTACAGCCTGCCACGAAACCTCGCGGCACCCACATCAGCCATCGCCAGAATCCGGGGCAACTCAGGGTCCGCATGCTGAGCCTCTGTCACCTGACGACGGATAGCAGGAGTGACAGTCAGACTCGCAAGCACTGCCAACCCTGGCTCCTGAGGAATCTTGAGCCTGAAAGATACTTCGGGCACTTGTTCCCAGAGCCTCCACTTCCTCAATATCAAGGCACTGACCGCAACCTTCCGACTCAAGACATCGGCGACGACATTCATCCTGCCCGGCTGATATGACAGGGTGAAGTCATAATCCTTCATGAATTCCATCCAACGCCTTTGCCTGAGGTTCAGGTCCCTCTGCGAGAACACGTACCTCAAACTCTGATGGTCAGTGAACACCTCGAACTTCTCGCCGTACAGATAATGCCTCCAGATCTTCAGCGCGAAGATCACCGCCGCCAACTCAAGGTCATGGGTAGGGTAGTTCTCCTCGTGGGGCTTTAGCTGCCGAGATGCATAAGCCATCACTCTACCATGCTGCATCAACACAGCTCCCAATCCAACGTCGGAAGCATCTGTACACACCACGAAACCTCCCGATCCAGAAGGCAAAACCAACACCGGAGCCGAGGTGAGCAATCTCCTCAGTTCCCTGAAGCTCTGCTCACACTCCTCAGACCAGACGAAAGGCACATCCTTCCGCGTGAGTCTAGTCATCGGGGCCACAATGCGAGAAAAATCCTGGATAAATCGACGATAATAGCCCGCAAGTCCCAAGAAACTCCGGATCTCCGTCACAGACCTCGGCCTCGGCCACTGCATTACTGCCTCGACCTTGGCGGGGTCCACGGAAATGCCATCACCAGAAATCACGTGCCCCAGAAAGTGCACCTCGCCGAGCCAAAACTCGCACTTGCTGAGCTTCGCATACAACTGGTGATCTCGCAACGTCTGCAGCACCACACCCAAATGGTACGCGTGCTCCTCGGCAGACTGCGAATAAACAAGGATGTCATCCGCGAAGATGACCACGAACTGGTCCAAATACGGATGAAACACCCTCTGCATCAAGTCCATGAAGGCTGCAGGGGCATTGGTGAGCCCAAACGGCATCACCAAAAACTCATAATGCTCGTACCTCGTACTGAATGCAGTCTTCTCCACATCGGACTCGCGAATTCTCAGCTGATAGTAACCGGACCGCAAATCAATCCGCGAGAACACTCGCGCAAACTGAAGCTGGTCGAACAAATCATCAATCCGCGGCAACGGATACTTGTTCTTAATGGTCACTTCATTCAGCTGCCGATAGTCAATGCATAGCCGCAGACTACCGTCCTTCTTCTTCACAAACAACACGGGCGCACCCCAAGGGGAAAAGCTAGGACGAATGTACCCCTTGGCCAGCAGTTCCTGCAACTGCGCCCTCAACTCCCTCAACTCAGCGGGGGCCATACGGTAGGGAGCCTTCGCCAAAGGTCCCGTACCAGGCACAACCTCGATCACGAAATCGATCTCCCGCTGGGGAGGCAATCCAGACAACTCCTCGGGAAAAACGTCGGGAAACTCGCACATTACCGGAATGTCCTCGACATTCGGCTTCATCCGGTCAGGCACAACCACGGACGCGAGGAAACCCTGACAACCAGAATCAAGCAATCGACGAGCTCGAATAGCGGAGATGAGGAATCGAGAAAATGTGGAACGGATACCTTGGAAATAGATGGTCCGCTTGTTCGGATGCTGAAAGTAGACCCTCTTCATTCCACAATCCACCACCGCTCCATGAGTCTCGAGCCAATCCATGCCTAGAATCACATCGTAATCCCGAAGCTGCAACGCATACAACCTGCCTGGCATACTCCGCCCATCGATCCAAACCGGAACCTGGTCGAAGCAATACGGGGTGACCATGAAATCACCCGAAGGCAACTCTACTGCCAAGTCACAAGACAACTGGGTCACCGGCTCCTCGATGCTCAGCGCGAAATCCTCCGAAATAAACGAATGAGACGCGCCAGAATCAAACAAAACCCGAGCCGCACAACCCAAAATCTGAACGGTACCTTCCAGGAGCTGCGACGCCACTGCCTCTGCCCTGGTCATGTGCGTGATCTGGCCACGAGCTCTTTGCCTGCCTCCCACACTAGCTGACCTGGGTAGCGGCGGATACTGTCCCTGCTGCTGCTGCCTCTGCTGCTGGGGAACCTGCTACTGCGGCGGCCTCTGAGGACAGTCACGCGCCATGTGCCCTGGCTGGTCACACCGAAAACAGATAATCGGCGCCGTACACTGCCTGCCTGGGTGGAACCCACCACACCGTGGACACGGTCCTCGCGACCCACCCACTGATCCCTGACGCTGCAAAGGAATCGGCTGCTGTACACTGCCCGATGAAGCTTGCCCCTGATCCTTGGACTTCTTTTTGCCGAACCCTTTCTTGAAAAACTTCTTGACCTTCGTGCCAAAGGACGTAGATCCTGTTACCGACGCTGCCTGTGCCGGCACTCCTGAACCACTCATCGCATGCTGGAAAGAACCCTGCTGGTGGGTAGCCGACTGCTGGCTGCGACCTGACAAAGACTGCCCCTGGCTGATCGGTCCTCGGGTCCTCTGCATATCCATCTCCAAAGAAGCCGCAACACGAGACGCCGTCTCTAGATCAGTGGCCCCGTTCGCGATCAGATGGTGCCTCAGCTCCTGCCTCAAGCCCTGAACAAACTGCGCGGTCTTCACCCTCTCATGCTCTATGGTGTGAGGTGCATACCGACCCAGTTCGACAAATCGGGCCCTGTACTGCAACACGGACATGTCGCCCTGCACCAGCTCCAGAAACTCCCGCATCCGCTGCGTAGCAACATAATCTGGACAGTACGTACGCTCGAAAGCACTAACAAAGTCGTCCCACTCGACCTGCTCAAGTGGACGAAGCTGAAAGGACGTCTTCCACTCGGAAGACCACCACTTCCGAGCCGTACCCTGCAACTGGTTGTAGGCCAACACCACTCTGTCCTCGGCAGCACTCTTCGCAGAACTGAACACCCGCTCCATCTCATCAAGCCAATCACGAGCCGCATCAGGGTCTGCCTGGCCGCTGAAGTAAGGTGGATGGAACTGCAGAAAGTCCCTCACTGCTCGGCCTGGCCCACCCCTAGCTGACGAGCCCTCACCAGCCTCTCCACCGAACTGCTGAGACATAAGCTGGTACATGCCACGGAAGAAATCCTCGACCCCCGGAACCCTCGCAGTAGCCGCGGCCTCGGTAGCTCCTAGTGGCGCTCTGCTATGCTCCTCCTGGTCCCCCTGGACCCCCTGCTGGATCTCCTGACCTCCAGCCGACTGCCCCTGCTGAGAGCGAGTGCTCCGCCTCGGCGCCATACTCGCTCCTGGAGCAAAAGACAGAAAACACGAAAACGGCATGGTCAAGAAAAACACACGATGCCCGATGCCAGTGTCAACTGTACATCATTGCTGTGGACAAGTGGACCACTATAATTACCTATGATTCTCATGTAATTCCACAACCGCGCTCTGATACCAGCTGTAACGACCCGAGAATCCGATTACCGGGAAGGCCCGATAACCCGAGACTCGTACCGCCACCCACGAGTCCGAAGACTCGGAAGGGTTAGAAGGATGGTGTGGAAACTACGCAAGCATCACAAGTAATTGCAGAAATTAAACAGTTATAATATTAAACAGGAAATAAATTAGCAATTTAATTTATACATGGTCCACAAGATAACAACAGTAGTAGTCCACAATTAGTACAGAGACAAGAAAAGAAAGTACAGCTACACGGGGCATACCCCGGCTCTGAACTCTGGCACTATCTCTGGGCACCCGCAGCACGCTGCGCCCCAGACGCGCTCCCCTGGGGCGGCGCCTCACCTGAAACACGGTGAAAACACGCAGGGAATGAGTCTCAGAACAAGACTCAGTAGGGATCACTCGAACCCTACCTCGTAAGACGGGAAACCACTACGCTAGCGGTAGGAGAGTACCTCGGAAAAGAAAGCCATGTACTCTACACAACAAAGACCCTACGGCACGTAAACCGGCACACATGCCACGGTGAGACAACCGAAGCTCAACGGTCGACCCGACAAAACCCGAAGGTCGGAACCACACGACTGACAGTCTGTCACTCCGTACTCGACAGGAGTACCTCCCACTAGAAGCACAGCCGGTAGCGTCCCCTGACGACTTACACCGCACCGCAGGTGAACTGCCTGACGTGGTAGCGCCTACCTAAGGCACGAACACCACACAAGTAACCACAAACAAGTGACTAGCTGGGGTCACGCCCGTCGACGTGGGTCCAACCGCCCCCAACCACGTGTGCACACACAGACCGCGCGTCCCTGGTCTGGCCCTCTGACCGGTTTTCCCCTCAGCCGGACTCTGGCTGCAAGACGTGGGGCCCGACGGCAACCGGTCCACAAACCGCCTCTAAGGGTAAACCCGTACACCACTCCCTGGTGCGACCGGTACCGCGTACTGGTAGGCTACGACTAGTTGAGGGCCACCGAAGGAGTAGACTCTCAAGTCACGGAAAACGACACAAGGGCCGGTACGCGGAACGCTCCTTGTACCAACGCCGTCGCACGGTGACAAAAGCCGACAACGACATCTCCCGGTACACTCTGTACGACGAGAGACACGCCGACGCAACCCGTCCCCTTGAACGGTCCACACTGGGCCGCTCAGGGATGTGCGGTCACACAAGGACCGCACAAGGGTTTGAACGGTCAGATCAGGACCGTTCCACCCAGGGTCCAAACGGCAGATGAACGGCCAACACAGGACCGTTCAAACAGATGTGCGGTCAACTATTGACCGCACGTGGGTGAGGAACGGTCAGCTCCTGGCCACTCGTCTCCCAACGATAAAAAGCCTGGACGGTTAGTCCTTAGCCGCACTTGGGGAAGAGCGGCTACGGCTTAGCCGTTCAGGGGTTGTACGGTCAAGACCAGACCGCACATCCAACCATAGCACTAGGGGATGTACGGCCAGCACCTGGCCATACAAAGAGTTATGCGGCCAGCTCCTGGCCGCACATCCCAGTGCACTGCACAACAGTCACAACCAACGGTCAAAACCCTAGGGTTGGGCGGTCGCTGTGGGGCCGCACATTAGGATATGCGGTCCCACGATAGACCGTCCAAGCCCACTGCGCGCCAAGCCCCGGCCAAAGCGCGCCGAGCCGATGAACGGTCCGAACAGGACCGCATAAGGGTTGTGCGGTCACTGGTTCGACCGCACATCGCTCACCGGCGCGAAAACGGCGAACCTCGCCGGAATCGCCCAATCGGCCTCAAAACAAGCCCCACGGAGGGGGAAATGGCGAGAGAAGAACCCCCAAGCCCCCTAGCATGCTCCTACGCCCTTAAACCGCGAAATCGGGGCTCAAAACGATGGATCGGACGAACTCACCCCGCGGCATGATCAACCCTTCCCGGCTCAAAATAAACCCCTCTCGACCTCGTCTCGAGCCGAAACTCACAGGGAAGTAAGACAAGAGGCTAAGGAACGTCACCCTACCTCCGGTTCGCGACGAAACGCTCCGATCCGAGCTCGAAGCCACGAAGAATGCCGAGAGAACTTCGCCTTCCCACGCTTCCCACGCTCGCCGCACGCCCGCACGATCTCCTCGTCGTCACCCACGTCCTCGCGCCGTCGCACCGCTGCCGTCTGCAGCCGGAACGGGGTCGGCACGGTCGAACGGGAGAGAAGGAGAGAGAGAGGCGGCCACAGTCGCGTGAGAGAGGAAGAAGAAGAAAGGAAGAAGAAGAAGAAAAAGAAAATAAAATGGGGGGTTAAATAGAAAATCCGATTTTTTGGAAAAATACCGAAAAATTAAAAAGTACATTTTCGGGATCCTCGGAACGCACCGATCGCAACGGTACCACTCGTGCCCAGGTGAACGGCCCGGTCCACCCGCAACGAGCTTCCGAAGAAAAAGCCGAAACACACACCGAAAATCGGAAAGCACACGCGGAAAAGCCGCGGAACGCCTCCGGGCCTCCGAAACAACTCCGGATCGCGCCGATCCGAACACGAAGAATGACCGAAACGAAATTTCGGACACAACGGAGCCGGACACTCCAAAAAACCAGATCCGGGACCCACGAAGAAGGATCCGAAAGGTCCGGGATATTACAGTACGGCACCAACACTATTCAAAATAGTGATACGGCGTCAGTTCGATGACGCCGGATCAATGCAAAACTAAAGAAAATGCTCTGAAGGTGGCTGCCAAAATGTTGTCAGGCACCATCAAGGTGAAGTCAAACTAGGTAGGCCCCAAAGCCGCAACGGCAACTTAAGTTGGGGTCCGAAACCACGTAAAAGCCATGAGACGATGCTCAAAATAGTGATTCAGCGTCAATTTAGAAAATGCTGGATTAATTCAAAATTAAAGAAAATGCTTCGAAGGTGGTTCCCAAAATATTACCAGGCACTACCGAGGTGAAGTTGAGCTGGGCAGTCCCCAAAGCCTTAACGGCAGCCCAATTCGGTGGCCGAAACAATTTAAAAGGCACGATGCAATGCTAGTGCAAGCTTACACCGGATCAACTCAAAATCACACCCGGGAGGGCCGACAAGGTCTGAAATGCAGGCGTGCACAGCACACCTGAAAATGCACTTGAGGGAAGGAGTCGACATGCTTCTGCACAACAGTGAAAGTCAAAATATCAAGAAAAGCAGAAATCAACTTGGACCGGTGCCAGATCAACAACGTCGGATCATCTCAAAACTGCGTCGAAAAGGGACGAAAAAGCCCCAAATTACAGCAGGTGACAATACACCTGATGAGGCGTCCGAGGGAAGGAGCTGGCATGCTTCTGCCCAACGGTGAACATTTAATATCAAGAAAAGAAGAAATCAGCATGAACCGGCGTTGTTCGACATAAACGACATGGCAACGACTTGAAGGAATGATACGGCGTCATTATAACGCCGGAACAAGCAAAGGGGCGCCGCTTCAACTCGACGTCGGAACAAACCCACGCTCACTGCATGAATGAACTAAGGCAACGCCGGATCAGCGGAAAGGGGCAGCCGTGCCAGATCACTACCCAAATAATGGCCCCAGATCACTACCTAAATAATGGCGTCGGATCACTACCCAAATAATAGCGTCGGATCACCCATGCGCCAGATCATGACTGAACCCCAAAAGGGGCAGCCGGCTGCTATTCGTGAGGGAGAAGAAAGGGGGGAGAAAAGAGAAATAAAAGAAAACACAGAGAAAGAGAGGCGAAAAGAGAAAAACAAACACAAAAAAAGAAGGCATAGAAGAAGAGGGAGAGAAACGACACAAGACGCAAGCAACACCAACAGAAGAGACGCAGAGAGACATCCGGAGCAGAAGAAGAGAGGGAGAGAAGGGGTTTTCTTTTAGTGATTCCCTGTAGGTGGGTTTCGTTGCTTCTTATGCTCGACTGAGGGCTACACGTTGTATTTTTCTTTTCTACTTGGCAATAAAAGCGTTCGATGATTTGATCTTGTCTCTGGGTTTGTTTAGCCTCTTGCAGATTTTGTTTCCTTTCTTTTCTTTTATGGAATGAATGCCTCCCCTCCCTCACCGATGATATATCGTCCGTTCATGCGATCATAGAACCTCCTCCTAGGCATCTGCTTCCAGAGTTTGCTCAGAGTAGTGGGCAGGACCCTGGGGTAGATAATGCTTGAAACCCCTTCCTTCCCCATCAGTCACGAAGTCTGAGCTATCTGCTTCATTGTCCTCCACACCGATTTTGAATATCATCCACGGAGGGGCGTTAGGCCTTTGTCCTCCCCCTGCACTCCATCAATGGGAGGGGAAAGATGGCCAGGGGTTCGAGTTGAGCGAACCGTACGTTCGTCTTCTCTGTTGGCTCCCCCCCCCCCACGGTGCGATTGTTAAATAATCTACGATGCTCTGTTTCTCGTTCTCGTGAACCGGCACGCCTCGATCAGGCAAGGCTATGACATGTAGTCTGAGGCGCCCTTGATCCCCTTTCATTTCCCTCTGAAGTCCATCAGTGAGGAGGGAAGCGACAGAGAGATTTGGAGCCTTGCAACCCATCCCTTCATCCCCTCATCAACCTTTCATCGTGTGATACAATGAGGCTTTTCTTTCCTTTTTACAGTACTCTGTTTCTTCCCCACAAGATCCGGCGTGCCCCCTCTTTTGAATGATCCGGTGTGCCCCCTTATTGAGCGATCCTATGCACCCGTTTTCAGTCGATCCAGCGTGCCTACGCGCTCCCAACGATTGAACCGGCATACTCGTTGTGATTGAACCGACGCGCTCGTAATAGGTGATCCGGCGCGGCTATGGTGAATGATCCGGGCCCCATTAACCCATTTTTATTCCCCTCTGCAATCCCACGATGTGAATGAAAAGTTGCCAGGAATCTGGGCCTTGTAGCCCATACAGTTACCTTCCTTGTTGGTTCTTCATAACTTGATTTACAAGAGAATTCACGATGATCTGTTCTTCGCGTGTGTGATCTGGCACAACATTCAAATGATCCGGCACACTCTTTCAGGTGATCCGGCAAACACCTTCAGACCCATTTTTTATTGTGAGCACTATTCACTTTATGTGTTAATCACCTCCATCGGGTCACTGTTTGTTCTTGTACCGCCATCCCGTCCATCCCAGGGCTAAAGCCAATGGTCCCCGACACCCTGCCACAAGGAGGGGTCGTTCTAGCAGCAGGATGACTAGATATTGGCGAAAAGGCGAGCATTTGTGAATAGTAACTTTTAACTATTCACTTTAGGCCCAATAAGGATTAATTCTGGTTTTCTCACTTTCATTACAACCTAATGCCCCTTTAGCTCCTGTTAAAGCATCCGGGCAATTCTGATCACCTAGCAGACTGGCCCTCGGGGATACAACGCTGGGGATGACTTCGGATGTTGCCGTTCGTGCATATTCGATCAATTAAGGGACCATCTAGGACTCTCCGTGGATGAGCACCCGCTTCTCCCCCCTCCCCCCAAAATGCCTCTGGTCTAAGAGGTGCTGCCAGAATTTCACCAAGACCTTAGGCCGATAAATAAAAGAAATAAATAATAAAAAATGATAGTAATAATAAATTAAAGGGAAAATGTGAAATGACAAAACAACTCATAAAAAGAAATGCACAACAAAAAATAAATCTAAAAAATCTAAAAAAAACAGAGTAACAAAAAGGGAATAAATAAATAAAAATGAAATAATGTTATACATATATGTTTAAGAGATCAAAACAACAAAAAAAATTATTATGTGATCTAAATCAAAGCAAAACAAAAAAAGAAAAGAGAGGAAAGAGAAGAAGAAAGGAGATGCATGCAAAAAATAAATAAATAAAGAGAATGCATGATCCGGCACCGGTGTGCGCCATATCATGGCACCCCATGGGGCGCCATGATCCGGTGTTCCCCCCCCTCTCCACATTTCTTCTTTAATTAAGAAGTGACGGCAAAGAGCAAATCCAATACATATAAATCCTTTTTATTTTTGATCACTATTCACCTCAGCTCAATAATCACTTCATCGGGTGTTCGTTTGACCCCGCACCGCCACCCCACTCGCCTCGGGGCTCAAGCCAGTGACCACCTTACGTCCTGTCCTGAGGAGACGTTCTCCGGGGTGCCGGATAGCCGGATATCGGCGAAAAAATGAGCGTTAATGAATAGTAACTTTTAACTATTTATTTTGGGCCCATTAAGGGCTAAATTCCATTAATTTCGCTGCCATTGCGATTTTATAGTCTGAAACGGGCTCTTTTCGTCTTTTATGTTACTGTCGACCACTGGGCTTCGCTCTGTGCTGTACTGCCTCGACTGGAACCCCCGAGTTTGCCCTTTTGCGACCGTTTAGCTCGATCTGGTGCTCTTGAATCATGAATAAAGGGAATGTAAACAAGGTCTATTACGAGCACGATTTGGGCCTACGGGTTTGTCCCGCCATGGCCATATCCTGACCTCGCTTCGAGGCCGATAACCCTCTAGGTTGGACATACCCTTGCTGGGTTTCGCCTCTTTTCTTAATATTAAATCACGCCGGATCATAGGTGAACATGCACACAAGGGATTACACATGGCGCTGCTGCATTGTCAACATAAATTAGTCCCGGATCGATGCCCGGATGAGTTTTCTACGATACTTTTAACCTCAGACTCAATGACCCGAGGCTACGTCAGTTCGCCTTTGGACCCACATGCGTATGCAACGATGTCAACGGTGAGTCGAAAGATTTACGCAGACATGATCAAAAAATCCCCTCGAATGATCTGAACCTCCTGGTAGGCTAGCTCTCGGGAGTACTATATTCGATATGGGCCCGGGTGCTGCCATTTCATGCACACCTAGACGATTAAGGGACCGTCTCAGACCCCGGTAGACGAACACCCGCTACATCCCCCCGACATACTCCAGGACAAGGAGAGATGCTACCAAAATTTTAATTCTTCGTCGCTCGAATAACCAAAAAAAAAAAAAACAGGAACGTATCAAAGCGAAAAGATAATATGTAAGTAAATCAAACAATAATAAAATATAATAATAATAATAATAAAATAACAAAACCAAAGTAAATAAAAGTGAAAACAAATAATGCAAGAGAATCAATGCAATAAAAAAGTACATAGTAAAACAAATCAAAATAATAAAAATCATAACAAAATCTAAATAACAAAATGCAATAAAACCACGACAATCAAGAATAAAATGATAATAATAATAATAATGATAATAATATTTAAAAGGAGAAATAATAAATAATAAATAATAAAATATAAAAAATTGATAACCAAAGAATAATGATCATTATCATAATGAAGTGGTCATGAGCAGCGCAGGGTTTCTTCCTCACCGAATCAATAAGGTCCCGTTACGGACAATTTTCATTCGTCGTCACAAAATAACAAAAAAAATATTTTGCATTTCCATGCATGCATTAATATAAATTTAAGGCCATCAGGCCCTTCTTTCTAGCAATCAATCAAGGGTTTTATCCACTTTGGGGAGATGTAACTAACGCCGTGACCTTTATAGCACGGCGGGTTTCAGTCCCGACCCGGTACCCACCATCGTTTGATCAGTCAAACGGCACGTACACCTCAGCGACTCCAAGCCTTTCGGTCTTTGGAGTCCGAATAAACTGTCACCTCGTGACTGGCACGCCAGCGCACAAAAATAAAATAAAATTAATTAATTAATTAATTAAGGATAAAATATTTCCCACAAGTTTGGCACGTCCGGTGGGACTGAGTCTCCCTTCATCTCCTCGTCAAGATCAATAGCCCTATAACCTTCCTATGATATTCTAACTATTAGTCTGAACTGTAGGTTACATACCGACGATTCCAATGGATGCAGTCACCTTTGGACCCCTTGTTCGTGACTACGCCAGATACGGCTACCTGGCAGTGCCGACAAAGTTCGACAGCTTTCCTCCAGTCGTGGGCTTCCCCACCTTCTTGGGGGTGGCCTTCGTGAGTCTATTGGATACTGAAGAGACCGATCTTACGAAGACCGGTGTTCCAACCCCTCAAGGAACTTTTTACTCCACTGTTGCTGAGGCCATCCGTGCCACGGCCAGGATCACTTCCTTTTCTGACGACTCCAAGAAGACCCAAGTCGTCAGTTACTATGTATATGATGCCAGTTTGAGTGTCGAGTCGACCAGCAGAAGGCCAGCGCCTTGCAAGGGGAGGACCCCAAGAAAAAATGTTGTTGGTTCTAGCAGAGGCCGGTTCTCCAACTCCGGAAAATCGATGTTGATTGGAGATGTGAGGGTACACTTAAACGGCCGAAAAGCCGAAGTTATCTCGAATCGAGTGGTGCCATTGGTACCGGTGCACAACTCATTCCAAGCACTGGCTGGCAACAGGCAGGAGTATGTTGCACCGAGCCCCCAATCAAAAAGTGATTTGGCCTCGAGGCCGATGAAGTTAAGCGAGTCTGGGAACCTAAGAAGGTCCAACCTTCCCGTTAGCCCAGTAGAGGCCTGACAAGGCCAATAAAAGAAGAACAAGAAGAGAAATGCAGGATGATTTGCCGACTCATGTGTCCTCTCTGTCAACATTCAAGACACGGGCGCGGCAAGGGAATGTATGCTGCCATCCCAAGAACTGTAACAGAACTACCGATGTGAGGCGCTTAGCTTACATGCCTCCTACGCAAGAAAGAATCCTACTGCTTGTGCCTTCCCCGTTGCGGGGACAAGATGACATGAGCCAAGCTGTACGTGGATATTTTCGTGGCCTCGGGGATACGTCTCTGGGGTGCCGAAGGCTGCTAAGGGCAGTAAATGCCGCCGAAATAAGTCAAGAGCGACAAGAGCCGCGCGACAACGAAAGAAATGAAAGAATGTGTTACCTTGTTCCCCGCAAAGAAGTAAAGCCAAGGGCGTCGATCTTTGAGAGACTAGTCTTCCCTCGCAAGCCTATCAGGAAGGCGCGGCAAGGGAATGGGTTGTTGCAAGTGTATACTTGTTACATGGCTGGAGTGGCCAGCGGGTATGGGACCCTCCCCACAGAATATGAAGAAATGTCCAAACTTGCTGAGAGGTCGGGCCCTCTCACCCGAACGAAGAAGGCTGCAAACGAGGTGTTACAAACCCTCGTTAGTGAGGCACGTTCAGACATAGCTGTGACAGCCATGACTGCTAATGTAGTCACAACTGAAGATGACGGCGGGGTGCCACCTTTACCGTCTGAAGAGGCTCCAATTGAGGAGGGATGCAGAGTCCGCAGCCCCGCCATGCATGATCCTGCTCTGCTAATGCTGCTGCAAAAATATCAACAAGAAATTGAGATGTTGAAAAGGTAGCTGAATGAGAAGAGTATCCACACTTCAGCATGTAAACAAGCTGAAGTCCCACCTGAGACATCACGGGGCAGTGCCGATCTATTCGACCACAGATAGCAGCATCTCAACCGGCGCCCAGCTACACCGGGGGCACTTTTCCCCAACAACCGCAGCATACAGCCCCGATACAACCTCCAGCTCCTCAGTACCAAGGGACTACCACCATGCCTCAAGCGACGGTGCTGACGACACCGCAAATGCAGCAGGCTCATTCCTGTACGAGTCCGGTTGACTCGGCAATGATAAATAAGCTAATGGTGGAACAGATGATTGAGATGAAGCTGGCAGATAGAGGCAGTGATGATTACGCCTCTTTCGATGTGTATAAAGTACCATACCCAGTTCATCATGTTGCTAAGAGACTGTCGCCCGACATCAATAAACCACCAAAATTTGACAAATTCAATGGGCAGGGGTCGCCGAAGGAACATGTAGCCTATTATATCAATATGATGGGCGATGACAACTGACGAATGTTGAAGTTCTTCGGGTCCTCACTTATATGACTCGCATTCGAATGGTATTCAAACCTACCGACTGGGTCTATTAATGATTGGCCAGACATGCAGCGAAAATTCAGAGAAAGATTCCATGTCGCGGAGAGAGAAGTGACTGTGGCCAAGCTATATGCATCCAGGCAAAGAAATGACGAAACAGCCTTCGATTATATTAAGAGATGAAGGAATCTTAGTATGAGATGCAGGCGTCCTCCACATCAAGAAGATACAGTACAAATCTGCAAACAAAATCTGAGGAAGGAAGTGCTAGAAAGAATTATCGGAATTGAGGTCAGATCTTTTGACTGACTGAACAATGTTGTGGCGGACATTGAGACCTTCCTTTCAAGATATTCCTCTGCCCCCGTTATCTCAAGCCAGAAAGTTAGGCAAACTGATAGACGGCAGGCACCTAAAGAAGTTCACACAGTTGACTTCAAAGCTTTCGAGCAGCAAAAAGAAAAGGGTAAAGGGGCAACCAATCCTCCTCCCGCCAAACCTGCTGAACGACAGGAAGGTCCCTCCCTGCGGGATAAGATGAAGAAGCTCTACGCCTTCCCCAGAGATATGACTCGAGTCCTGTTCGAATGGGCCATTAAATACAATAAGGTCACTCTCCTGGAACCGAAGAGGCCGAATGATGTCGAGAGGAGGGATGATCCTCGCTTCTGCCCATATCACCAAATGCTCAGGCACCCTATTGAGGATTGCTATATATTTAAGGACATAGTCCAACGCTTGATCAAAAAGGGAGAACTGCAAGGGGAGTACAAGGTTGATCCCCCACGCCCGCATAAAATGCCCGCTCCGGGGGCAGCAGTCAACATGGTATCCTTATATCAGCGATTGCCCGAAGAGGTGTCAGAAGCCTGCACCCGACATACCTATGAAGCCTATATTCTGACACCTGCAAAAGACAAAAAAAACTAGCAGTCAGTGTCGAGAAAAATAAGAAGAAAACTAGCATCTCGCCCTACTCCAGGGGTCCAGATCCGTGGTGTCACACCTTGGCCAACTCCGCCTGTCGTGGCCCCTATCTGGCATGAGACAGCCCCTCTAGTGGTTGTTAGAAGAACCACCAACAATAAGAAGCAAACCCCGTTGCGGGTACATAAAGAGGCCAACCCAACAGTGGAACGGCTACAAGTCATTATAAATGGGCTAGATGAATATGAACCACCCAGGATCCAATCTGTGCAGTTGAAAGAGTATGTCCCCTGAGAGCACTTTGAATCCCTGGAGCAGCTTAACACAAGAAGCTCGAGATAAAACAGAAATGCCGAGCACACAAGATGACCCGCCGCGAGGGCAAATGCCGGCCACAAAGGGAAAGAAAAAGAAGAAGTCAAAGAATAAAAGAAGGGTCGTTGCTCTCTCTTGCAACACATTGTCGGCCTCGTTCAACATAGCACAGACTTCTGAGGAAGAGGATGAAGAAATATGCTTCACGCCGACGGGGGCGAATCAGATTGAAGCTTCTACCTCCCACCATGTTGCCAGGTCCGAGAGAAAATGGGGACGCCCTCCACCAACTAATGAAGAGGCGCGCTATCATAATCCTCCTCCACGTGAAGGCATGAGGTCGAGAGTGTCAGTCTCTGAGGTACTGGTCGCAGCTGGTGATGATAACGGGATGGCACTTTTCCCGCCCAAAATCGAGACGGAAGGAAACGTTCCTGGCTCCTCCCAACATGACCCTACTCTGCTGGCATTGTTGTGTAAGCAGCAACGGGAAATTGAAATAATGAAAATACGATTAAGTGAAATGGATATGCATCCATCTACATCCAGGCAGGCAGGAGTCCTATCCGAGACCCCACGAGGTGGTGCTGAGTCACCCGAAGTCTCACCACAGTCGACCATGCCCCAAACAGCACCTGACCATCCAGGGGGCATTCTCCCTCAGCAACTACAGCATGTAGTCCCGACATGTCCCTCAGTTTCCCAGGCATATCATGGGACTATCACAACCCCTTAGGCAATGCTACTGACGAGGCCACATATGCAGTCAGCTTACTTACACCCAAACCCAATGGGTCCGGCAATGACGGACAGGCTAAGGGTAGAACAAACAATCGAGATGAAGCCAGCCGAAGGGGAAGTCACCAAGGCAGAATTGCATGCAACCAAGCAGAAGGATGATGAGTCTGCCCTGGACTACATTAAAAGATGGAGAAGTTTCAATATAAGATGCAAGCGTCCACCAGACCATGAGGATGCTGTTTGAATTTGTAAACGAATTTTAAAGAATGAGGTCCTACAAAGGGTGATTGGCATTGAAGTCAAATCCTTCGATCAGTTGAATAATGTTGTAGCCGAGATTGAAGCTTTCTTGTCAAAGTATTGCCCAACTGCTACTGCCTCAAGTCGGAAGAATAAGCCAACTGGCGAGCGCCCGACGCAAGAAGAGATTCACATCACTGATCTCAAAGTTTTCGAGCAGCAAAGGAAAAAAGAGAAAGAGGCAACTAGTCCTTCCACCAAGCCTGCCAAGCAAGGGTCCTCATTGAGGGATAAGATGAAGAAACCATATTCCTTTCCAAAAAATAAGACTCAGATTCTCTTTGAATGAGCCCGTGAATATGACAAGGTTGTCCTCCCAAAGCTCAAAAGGCCGAATGATATCGAAAGAAAGGATGATCCTCAGTTCTATCCTTATCATCAAAGGTTGGGACATTCCATTGAGGATTTCTATGTGTTCAAAGATATCATCGAAAGCTTGATTAAGAAGGGTGAATTACAAATGGGCGAGTATAAGGTGAACCCACCGCGCCCTCATCAAATGCATGTCTTAAAGACGGCAGCCAACATGGTCTCACTATATCAGCTACTTCCCGAAGACATAATAGAGGCTAGCATCTAGCATGCCTATGAGGTTTATATCTTAACACCCGTCAGACAGCATGAGAACTGGCGGGTAATGCCAAAGAAAGCAAAGAAAAGCCGACACCTAGTTCTGCCCCAGGTGTCTACGTCCATGGCATCAAGCCCCGGCCAACGCTGTCAGCTGTGACCCCAATCAAGCGCAGGGCAACCCCTCAGACAGTTATAAGAAGACTAGTCAAAGGAACGCGCCACGCGCGTATTTATTTTTAATTTATTTAGACATCGTGATTCAACTCAAGTGGATCTAGAATTTTGAAATGTTGGGAACAATAACACATTGATTTCTATTTTTTATTATTTTTTATTTCATTTTGAGATAATGTTAATTTTGATTTTGATATTGATATTTTCAAAAAATGTAGGTAAATCAATCAATGTGGGAGTATGAAAGATAAGATGAAAGAAAAAAATATTCGGACCCTGAAAAAGTATGAACTATAACTATTGTAATGAACAACTATTTTTCACGTAGGACTAGTCATCAGAGCATAAATCTCACAGCCAATTACCAATCAAAGTCATATTCATAATTTTTAGAATTTTTTTTACTCCTAATCCACCCTTCTTAAAAAGTCTGTAGACGACAATCCACTTAGCGAAAGGATGAATCAAGACAAATAGTATCTGAAATGTGCTATGGATGATTCTTATCCCCAATTTTTGGAAGACATAACAACTATTTTCCACATAAGTTAGTCATCAGAAGAACGTAGATCCCACATCCCCTAACCAATCAAAGTTGTATTCATAATTTCTGGATTTTTTTACTCCCGATCCATCCTTGTTAAAAAGCATGCAAATAATAATCCATTAAACCAAAGGTTAAATCAAGACAAAAAGTATAAGGCGCTAGAGAAGATTAGTACCCTTGGACTTCCCACCTTTCATCACTGGGAACTGTAAACCACATCCAGATCTGTCAAAAAAAAGAAACATGTTAAAAAAACATCAGAAAAACATAGAATAAAACAACTCCAGCAAGCAAGAAATCGGGTTCTTCACTTGGGAAACACACAAAAAGCCTGGGAGATAGGCGGGGTAATAGGCGGGGTAAGTACTGAGGGCCTGAGGGGGAGGCGGGAGGAGGTGGGTGTTTAGGGGGGAGGCTGGCGGGGGTTTGGCAGAGCAGGTTAAACTGCTAGAAGACGGGAGGGTTTCGTTGGGGAGAGAGAGAGAGAGAGAAAAGAGACAAGTGCGAGCAGGTGTGAGTGCAAGGAGGAAGACGTGGGTATGATTATCTTCCAATACTTGTCCGGTAACAGATGAACAATTATTCACCCATACGATATAATTCAAGAAACAGAGCGAAGCAATGTAAAAATGAAGTTGAGGCCTTTTTGTTGTCACATTTCCTATCTTGACTGGCAATCACTTGAGCCATATATATGTAGAGAACCGTGAAGAGAAACTGTAGAGAACTGGTCAGGAGCATCAGCAATGATTAGTTTATTGACCAACAGGCACAAGTAGAGAAGGGGATGCTCCATTCTCCTTTTTATCCTTCATCCTTGATGGTCTCTTACAGTACTTCAGATAGTGATCAAGCATATTACATTTCGCATCTTATTGGACGGTAGAGAAGGAAGGATAAGGTGACGAAACGGAGTCAACACTGTTGTCATCTCTGGAGAAATTTACAAGCATATCATAACAGCTGCCCTGTTCCTCCAATTGTGAGATCTCTTCTAGATTACCTTTCCCATTTTCGTTGGCTTCCCTATTTTGATCTATCCCTTCTCTCGTACCCATATGCACATGATGGTTATCTTCGGATGAACCAAAAACACTCGACAGTTCGCATCTACAGTCCCCATATTCTCAGAGTGTATCCTCCGTGCACAGCTCCACTTTTCCGTAAATACTGCATCCCCCAGATCCAGAACCCTTACACAACATATTAGTATCAAACCGCCCTCTCTCACTACCAATGTAACAGTCTGAATTGGAACTCCTTGAGATCCTTTGTGAGCCATTCATAGCGAGATGCATCTGGAGAGCCAGTTTTTCATCAGTGGCAGTTGCCTTTGTGCACACCAGTGGCTTCTTCTCTGCCACAACAATCAAATCCAATGCATTCCTTGCTAGGTCGACAGCTCGCTTCGCCCAAGGATGGCAGTGTCGATTTCGGACTCGGTTTCGGCCGGGTCCGAAACCGATACGACTCGGTATCGGTTTCGGTTTCGGTTTCGGTTTCGGCCGAAACCGGTTCAAAACTGTTAGAAAAGGGGGCAATCTATGAAAATGTTAGGTTTCGGCCCGAAAACAAATTAGGTTTCGGCGAAAACATGTTAGGTTTCGGTCGGTTTCGGACCGAAACCGGACGGTTTCGATCGGTTTCGGTCGGTTTCGGTCCGAAACCGGATGGTTTCGGTCCGAAATCATTAAAATATATATTATTTTTGGTACCGGCCCTGCTACAGTGCAAATGCCCGTTTCGGTGTCGGTATAGGCCGAAACCGATACGTTTCGACCGAAACGTATCGGTTTCGGCCGATACTGCCAACAATGGCTTCGCCGCCACGGCCTTTGTCAGTGCCTTCTCCTTTGCCATAGCCGCCAACTCCAGCTTCTTTGCAGCGGTGCATTTTGCATTCCTCACCACATCTTCCAACGGGATGCTAAAAACCTTGCCATCGCAAGAATCCCTACAATTTCAAGATCTTTTATTCGGTGATGTAGGAAAGACAGAGCAGTCGATGCACACGAATAAATCAGGAACAAGATCGGACGCAGCAAGATACCCTCTCTGCCTCGGCAGGCAATCGAGATGGACGCGGGCGGAGCACCTCCGGCAGCTAGTGGCGCCTTCCTTCTCTTCCCCGAAGCTCGCAAAGCAGTAGGAGCAAACCTCGGCCGAGTGGATGGCCCAAAGGCACGCTTTGCAGAGGAAAACGATACGCCACTGGCTGTCCAAGGGCTGTAGCCACTCGTTCCTGCCCTTGTCCGAGAAGCGGAGGCCGCAGCTGTGGCAGTTGCAGAGATTACGGAGATCCCGAGTCTTCCTGAAGGGATCGGGTACAAGAGAGGAATCGGAAGAGGCGGAGGACGGCGGAGGGGGCGGAGGCGTCAAACATTAGAACTGAACCGGATTAAAAACTCCGATATTTTGAACCGGCGGAAAAAAACAATCCTATTCTCTTATAATATATAGTAATAGATTTGTCAGCAACGAGAAAGGGCGACTATCATTATCAATACATAAAGAAGTGGACCCAACAGTAGAGCAACTGCATGCAATTATAGACGGGTTAGATGAATATGAATGACCCAAATTGCAGCCCGTGCAGCTGGGAGACTATGTGCTCTGAGCGCATTTTGAGCTCCTTGAATTCTGATAGGAAGCTAAAAAAATGAATAAATATATATATAAGGTGTAAAAGATGGTTTGTTTTGGGGGCCGATCTTAATAAAAAGGGAAAAGTAAAAGAGGGAGAAGTCCGAATATGAAAGAAGAGTTACAACTCTATATTGCAATACACTATCAGCGCTATTCAAGTTGACAAATTCTAATGAAGAAGAATAAATATGCTTCGCAACAGCAGAGGCAGACCAGGCCAAGATTTCAACTTTCAACAATGCCATCAAAACTAGAAGGAAATGGAGGCATCCTCCACGAGCCAGCAATAACATAATGTTCAGGGCTGAAAGTCATACTAAACTCCCGAGACTGAAGTTAGGGGTGTTCAGATTCCACCTCCACCCAGTCCTCACACAGTAAAGAGGAGCAACAAGAGCATTCGCTCACTAGCTAAATTTCTGCAAGCAAAAGTTAGTTGAGCAGACATAATAAGCCCGAACAGTGCAAGAGAAGGAGGATGAGTCGCCTTGCGAATCAGCTTCGTTGGTACAGAATGATGTCAGCCGAGGTACGGCCGAAGAAATAAAGCCGCCAATGTCAAGGCCGGCAGCAGAATGATGAAGCTATTGAAGAAAATCTCCCAGAGATACTCTCTCCGAATGAAAAGACCCGGCAGGCTATAATTGTGGCTCTTCGGACCCCAGCTCATCATGAAAGCTACTTCATAGAAATACAATCATTGGCAACCATAACTTTCTCTCGAGAAGATATGCACTCGCCCTCCAAAACCTACAACAGGCCATGTCATATGAACGGGGGCAGCTAAATGATCAGCTGTTGAGCAAAATTCTAATTGATCCATGGGCATACGGAGCCAAAAACGTTCTTGGGCATATTAGATTCCTGCCAGGAATCACAAGACCCATTATGAATGTTGACCGCCAGACGGCTGAACCGCTGAAGATTCTGGAAGCTCCTCACTCAATGGACCCATCTACTATATTCTATGCAGCAGAAGAACAGCTGGTAAAAGGGAACCACGACTGTCGCTTCCCTAAAGAAATATATGAGCCGGTCATCTCGACCATAGAACTCCCCGATAAAGCCAGCAAGGCGGTCAAACTGGCAGTAGCAATATTTTAAAACCCGACCCGGACCTTGACCCGGTTAGATTAGTGGGTCACGGCTCAATAGTTTAACCATTTGGGTTAACCCGTGACCCGTAATACTAGAACAGTAAATATCAATATTATTTATCGCCATAGAATTTTAATATACCTTAAGTTAGAAATATGAAATATATACTTTAACATATATTGTAAAAATAAAAATAAATTCATTAAACAACCACTAAGATAGTCTAAAAAAGGAACAAAAAATATATTAAATAAACACTACATATGACAATTTATCAACTACAATTAGTATCTCATAAAACAAAAGTTTCATGGTGTGTGAAGTCAAATTTCTTCTTCATCTAAATTTTCATATGTCAATGGGCCTTCATCTTATTCTTTATCTTCATCTACCTCTATGAGTATTCTCGGATCTTCATCTTCTTCCTTCTGTTGTTCTGCAGACCGCACGTACTCACGTAGGCACTGTTTGTTTGGGGGATAAATCGGGATATCCCACTAAAAGTTTTCCTATTCACTTTGGTTGCTCATACAAGGTATTCCATTGAGTTAGTGTATATAAGCTCTTATCCTGATTTATCCCGGGGTAAGTTGTTCTACCAAAAAGGTAGAATAAGGAGGGTTAAGCTTTTTCACAATTCTCGAGAAGATATTTCGGATTATCTTATCTCCCAATCAAAGCATTTTGGTGTATTTTATATAATACCTTACCTGCAGTTTAGCTTATCCGCTTAACCTATTCCGCAATCAAACAAGGCCGTAGGGAATAAGCTAGAATTATAAAGACTAGAAGTTCGAAGTTTAGAGCCCAAGTCTTTTCAACTTCCAAAAGTTATGTTAATCCTTCATTAATACCATTAAATGATAAGGTCAAAAGATTAAATTAAAATTTAAATTTAAACTAATGATAAGAAATTAAAATAGAAAATATGTCTCTGACCCGCCTGGGTCGCACTAGTTTTACCGGGTTAGCCGGGTTGGACCAGGTTAACTGGGTTTGAATGGGTTTTAGGTCTTGAGCGGTCTAAGCATTATTTTAACCCGATTTTGAGACCGGGTGATGGGTTGATCGGTCAGACCGACTGGGTCGGGCCGAGTTTTAAAACACTGGGCAGCAGCAAACTCCCCTCTCCCCGCCTGAGAGTAAATAAAATGACGAATGAATGAAATGAACAAATGAAATGCTCCGAAAGCTGAGGCATTCGCCAAATATGGACAGGGAGCTACTGCAGATTACTCAATACACAGGCTTGGTTTCTTTCTTAAAAAAAAGAAGAAAAAGAAAGGAAAAAAAATATGAGACAGACATGGTCTCTATATCCGCCTCTACAGGCGAAAGCTCCCTAGAAGTGATGCACAGTGAATATCTAGGGGGATATGAAATGATTGGTTATCTGCGGAACTAAAGAAGACCCCGCAACTACAACTACTAATACAAAAGGCCAAGAAGCTAACACTTGGTATAGGCGCTGGGAGCCTATTCTTGCAAGAGTTGCAACTTTTCGGGGCCACATCTCGCATGAATTAATGACAAAGAAGGCACCACTCCATTGGAACGAAGAATGCTAAGAAACCCCTGACCAGTTAAGAGAATACCTGAAGACACCGCCAGTTCGGTGGGCACCGATGAAAGGGCAGCCACTGATTCTGTACATAGCTGTTGTCGAATATCTCCTGGCGGCAATACTGACTCAAAATAATGATGAAGGAAAAGAATAGGTTCTCTACTATCGCAGCCAAGACTGATGAGGACAGAAGGGAGGTACACTTCAATTAAGAAGAAAGCCAGCAAAAGCCAGGTGATTACAGATTTCTTTGCAGCGCACCTGGTGTCTGAAGATTCATCTCTGAGCATAGAGCCGCCTAATGATGAAAGTTCAGAAGTGGAGCAAGTCCAAAACACTATATGGGGGCTACGCTTTGATGATGCCTCAACAAAAAAATAATAATAGAAATGTCTCCGTCAGCACAAACAAAAGTTCGGGCCGAGATGGGCAGGTGTCCTCTAACCCCCAAATGACAAGACTAGGCACATCTCGTGCTCGATCAACGAGGCCTGTACGAATAATGAAGCAGATTGCCCTTAGTACAAAGAGCCAGATGCCCCGATTATGCAGCTCAGAGAGCGATTCTCTTCTATCAAAATAAGCCACATCGGTCAAGATCAAAGTGCCCAAGCCGACGCACTGACAAAGTTGTCAAATTCGTTAGCAATCCCACCGGACAAAGCACCCCGCATCGCGGACGAATCTATACCAGGGAGCCCAGCAAGCTGGAAGAGGAACCTGGCAAAGAATGAAGTGAAGCTATGACAGCTAAGGAAGCTCAAAAGACCGTCGACGTAGTGATTCAAATGACAGCAATTGCCCAATGAAAGGGAGAAAAAGACAAAGAAGAAAAAAGAAAAAAAATGAATGAAAAAAATAAAAATGAATGAAAATGATGATAAAAAAATGATGAAAATGAATGAAAATGACGATGAACAAGAAAAGAAGAAGAAACCACCATTGGTGAATACCGACGCTCGGTCCCACCAAAAACATATATTCTACCCTCGACGTCACGACATTCCATTTAAGCCGACATATATTCTACCCTTGCGTCAAGACCTTCCGTCTAAACCAAGTAGCTCAGCGTCACGACATTCTGTCGAAGCCGACAACTATTCTACCCTCGGCGTCACGACATTCCGTTGAAGCCAACAGGTATCCTCCTTTGGCCCAGACCTCCCGTCTAAACTAATAAACAAAATGACCCCCCTTGTTTCGACACCAGACACCTCGTCTAAAGCCAACAAATATGCTGCTTGTGGCCCAGACCTTCCGTCCTTGCCAATGAAGGCTCCCCTTAGTTAACACCAACCCCCAGTCCCATCGGGATTCACCCCACTCCTTTGGCTCAGACCTTCCGTCTAAGTCAATACATAAAACCCTTCTTTCTTTGCTTAAGCATTAATCCCATGCCTACAAACAATCAACTTGCAGATACGTTTATCAAACCCTTAAATAAAAAAAGAGGAAAAAAAGAAAGAAAGAAAGCAAAAAGAAGAAGAAAAAATATCTTGTATGATCTTGATTTTGGATATTTGTTCATTCTACTTGCATGCTTACTTGTATATATTTTAATATACTTCCCTTGATCTTTCTAAGACCATACCTCCTTGCTAAATAATATTGCCCTGATTCCGAACAAACGTGCGTCATGTCCTATACTAAGGGAGAGAAACCAATTTTGGTGAGTCCATACATTAAGGGGATAATCATACCTATGTCTCTAGCATAATTCACAAAATACATCCGAAACAAAACTCTCACACCTTGCACATAATGTGATTAATGACTTCTAACCATAGGGAATTTGGAAATTCTTCCTAACATTTTATTGATGCTCGAATTCCTATATGAACATGAAGAGTAATCGTGAGGAAAAAACTGCCTACCCCCTAAAAAAAAATAAATAACTGGAATATGGATCCTAGTAACCGGGTCTCCCCACTGAACAAGTGAGGAGCCTCGCGTAAAACGGTGAAGTAAATTTTCATAATCAAAAAAAAAAAGTGACAGATCCTAGTGACCCGGTCTCTTCATTGAACAAATGATGAGCTTCACGTCAAATGGAGAAGTCCAAAAATTTAAAATAAACAAGGCGATTGTGTGAAGCTACCAAAAGTCGAGAACCTGAAATATAAGTGTAGACAATAGAGTAATCTTCTAGTGTTACTTAGAAAGTCTACATATCCCTATGTTTAAGGTTCATTGCTCATATCCCTACACTTTCACATCATGGAGTAATTGTGTTGAGTGTAGATTGTGGCCTTGTCTATATACATGGTTATGCGGTATTCTCTTTATGAATGCACATCCTCATTAGTTATGCTTCATGAACTGCACATCGCCTATGAATCATGTGCGTTGTTCTTATCCTACTCCCACCAGAGGGGAGATATTTTACATATCTACTCTATACTTGTTCTTTACGAATGCTTGCATACTTGAGTGAAATTTCATAAAATAATCAACAATTGAACTCAAAAAAAATATAAATAAAAATATCAAAATAAAATAAAATAAAATTATGTATAATAAAAACAAGAAGACATGTCATAGGCACTGGAAAACCCCATCAAGGAGAGTATGCCTACAAAAAGGGAGGGTCGCCGCAAGCTCCGGAACCCCTTATGAATAGAAAATGATGACAGAAGAAAGAAAATACAGTAAGGAGAAAGAGAGGCTACACCTGCAGGCCCCGCTCATTTGTCTCTCATTTGCGACACCTGTGGGTGAGGGCCATTTGTTGACACCTAAAAATTTGGCATCGAGAGCAATGAGCCTTGTCAAGCCAAACGAGAGTAGAATTAAAAGAAAATATCCCAAAATGGTGACAGAAATATTTTTCAAAGCCCCGCTCGAGCGGAACCAAGTCAGACGATCCCCAACGGCTTGAAGACGTCATGGTCCGATGGCTGGAGCTGTCTAAAAGGCCTGATGCGGCACTAATTTGATCAAAAGGAGTGATACGACGTAAGTGCAAAGTTGCGTCGGATCACTTCAATAATCGAAGAAAACGCCCCAAGGGTGGCTATTGAGGCACTTTTCACCCCCTGTCAAAGCAGAGCCAAGCTAACAGGTCCGGACCATTCAACAGCATCTCAGCCTGGTGACCAGAGCGACCCGAAGGCCATGGTACGGCACCAACACTATTAAAAATAGTGATACGGCGTCAGTTCGATTACGTCGGATCAATGCAAAACTAAAGAAAATGCTCCGAAAGTGGCTGCCAAAATGTTGCCAGGCACCATCATGGTGAAGTCAAGCTGGGTAGGCCCCAAAACCTTAACGGCAACTCAAGCCAGGGTCCAAAACCACATAAAAGCCATGATACGACGCTCAAAATAGTGATCCGGCGTCAATTTAGAAAATTCTGGATTAATTCAAAATTAAAGAAAATGCTTCGAAGGTGATTCCCAAAATATTACCAGGCACTACAAAGGTGAAGTTGAGTTGGGTAAGTCCTAAAGCCTTAACGGCAGCCCAAAGCCTTAACGATAGCCCAAACTATTTAAAAGCCACGATGCGGTGCTAGTGCAAGCTACGTCGGATCAACTCAAAATCACACCCGAGAGGGCTGACAAGGTCCGAAATGTAGGCATGCGCAACACACCTAATGATGTGCTTGAGGGAAGGAGTCGACATGCTTCTGCCCAACGATGAAAGTCAAAATATCAAGAAAAGCAGAAATCAACTTGGACCGACGTCAGATCAACAACGCCGGATCATCTCAAAATTGCGTCCAGAAGGGACGAAAAAGCCCCAAATTTCAGCAAGTGACAATACACCTGATGAGGTGTCCAAGGGAAGGAGTCAGCATGCTTCTACCCAACGGTGAACGTTTAAATATCAAGAAAAGAAGAAATCTGCATGAACCGACGTTGTTCGACATAAACGACACAGCAGCTACTTGAAGGAATGATACGGCGTCATCATAACGTCGGAACAAGCAAAGGGGCGTCGCTTCAACTCGACGCCGGAACAAACCCACGCTCACTGCGTGAATGAACCAAGGCAACGCCGGATCAATGGAAAGGGGCAGCCGCGCCAAATCACTACCCAAATAATGGCCCCGGATCCCTACCCAATGTTGTATCCTAGGTTTTGATGATGTCTAATTATGACTCATTAATGAGACTAATGTGTTTTCAACATGTCTTCAGTTCAGATCAAAGTTAAGTTAAGATCCAAGAAAGTTAACAAACTTCTGCAGCTAAGCAAGTCAAATGTAATAGAAGGCAGAAGGTTTAAATAAATCATGGCATCAAAGGTTCAGTGAAAGCAAACAAGGCAATTTGAGAAGGTGACTGTGACAGATCAAGCATTTTAGATCAATCTCCCAAGTGCAAAAGTTCCTTGGATGCACGAAAACCAATAAAGGGTTTGACAAAAGAAAGAAAATTCAATTTGCAAAAGGCTACGTCGACCTTATGCTCAAAGCAACGTCGACTCCATTTGCTCACAAAAGGAAGAAGAGCCCAAACGGCTCTCAACTAGGTCGACGCCATATGTACTGCTGCGTCGACTCTAAGTTATTTCCAGCAAGGAAGCCTCAAGCGCCCTTCAAAGATGCGTCGACTCCATCTCCTCATGGCGTCGACTCCAAACGGCCCTTTGAAGCAGTTGCAAGTGTTCTTCAAAAGGTGGCGTCGACTCCACTTCTTTGGTGCGTCGACTCCAAATGGTTTCCAGCAAACCTTCAAGCGTGCTTCAACAGGTACGTCGACGCAAGCTCCCCTGTGTCGACGCAGGGTCAGACTCAACTCCTGTCAATCAAGCGAACTCATCATCTAGGTCGACACGGTTTTACAGGAGGTCGACACAAGGGTCTTCACAGAAGCCGTTGTAAATGCTATTCACAAAGGCTGCGTCGACGCACCCTATATCCTACGTCGACGCCATGAAGATCAAGCTCGCCAACAGTTCAAGATATCATGAAGCTGCGTCGACGCAAGAGCATTGCTGCGTCGATGCACCAGATGTTCTTCAAGCATTCTTCTGTCAAATCTGCAACACTTTCTGAGATTATCCAGAGGATAAAAAATACCGACGTAAACCTCCAAAAACACACTTTTTGAGGTCTGGAAAAAGCTCCTAGGACAGAAATCCTACCTTACTATCATAAGGAAGTCAGTACACCTTTTTGGAGGCAGATTTGTCAGGATCAGATTTGGGAAAAGTCTGTCTTATGGTACTCTACCTTTTTGGTCATAACCAATGAGAATTCAGTCCAAGAAAGGTACCAAGGACAGAGGACTGTCCTTTTTCTATCATGGGCCAATGAGGAAGGAGATCTAGAAGAGCTCCAGAATCAAGACCATCATTTCTTCTCCAACAAATCAAATGGGAGACTCTTGGAGGGAAAATAGCCTTGCCTCTGTTGGACCAATCAGATTGAAGATTGGATATATATTGTGATTCTACTATCAGAAAATGGTGGACCGATCCAGAGAAAAGGTCAGTGGTCAAAGAAGTCTTTTTATTCCAGCCAATCAAATACAGATCCCTTGGAGGGAAAATCTTCCACCAAGACTTCTATATATACATGAAGCTTCTGCATCAAGAAGCTGTTGCTGCCTTCAAGAAGAGAAAAGTTCACGTCTTCCTGAGCCCTCAACTGAGAATCTGTGAGGAAGAAAAAGGGAGTGTGAGCAGCCCAGCAACTGGCTGACCCAGTCCAATGATGTAAAAGAAAAGAAAGTAGAAGAAATGAGAAGAAGCCTTGAGAGAGAGCAGCCCTACAGGAAGCCTGAGCCTGAAGAGCAACCTCCGATCTGATTTCAGATCTGCAACTACAAGCTTCCAGATCTTTATCTGAAGCTACAGCTGGTGTTTTTCTTAGTTTCGATTTATGTTTTATTTTCGAAATTCTATCTTCGTGTGCTGCTGTTACAGCAGTGTGACCGGTGCTCTGTTTAGAGACCGGAAATGTTTTTGGCTGTGTTCAGCCGTGTGTGTGTTGGGGTGTTGTCCCCGTGTTTTTGCTGCACTTGCAGCGTGTTTCTTTTCTTTGTTTGTGTGTGTGGGGGGGGGAGGGGGGGGTTCGTCCCCGTGTGCTGCAGCCTTGCAGCGTGAGGACCGTGTCCTCGTGAGGAACTTGTTCCTCGTGTCAAGTTGTGTATCAGCGTGTGTAGGGGACTTGTCCCCGTTGCTGCGTTTGCAGCGTGTGGTAAAGCCTCACCGGGTTTGGTGAGAGGTGGATGTAGGTCTGCGGGTTTGCAGATTGAACTATCTTAAAAATCCCTGTGCAAGTGGGTTGTGATTTGTGTGATTGCTCCATGTTTCCTATCCCCATTCACAAGTTCGTGTGCTAACTTCAACGTATGCAATTCTAGTTGTCTACCGACGCACACATTAACATATTGTTCACACACACACCAGGAGTTTGTGAGTAGCAGATCTCCCTAACTGCTTAACTCACAGTTAGGCTGCGTCGACTCCAGTGTGTTGCTGCGTCGACCTCAGCCACCTCCTAAACCGCATCTCTTGACACTCTTTGTATGGTGTCTTGCTCCATTGGCTCGTTGGCGCAACACATATACACACCAGGTGTTTGTTAGCTAGTAGCCTCTTTTGAGCAAGATCTGCTAGTAATCCGCTGTGTTGAAACCGAAGGTTCATCTAAGTTTCAACTTTTAATTGGGCGTATTTTCTTAAGGGAGCTATTCAACCCCCCCTTCTAGATCGGTTGCACCCAAGGGACCCAACACCCAAATAATGGCGCCGGATCACCCATGCGCCGGATCACAGCTGAACCCCTATAAAAGGGGCAGCCCGTTGCTATTCGTGAAGGCGAAGAAATGGGGGAGAAAACAAAAAGAAAAGAAAACACAGAGAAAGAGAGGCGAAAAGAGAAAAAAAAAAATAGAAAGAGAAGGCATAAAAAAAGAGGGAGAGACGCGACACAAGACGCAAACAATACCAGCATAACAGACGCAGAAAGACATCCGGAGCAGAAGAAGAGAGGAAGAGAGTTAGAGAGAGGGAGAGAAAGGGGTTTTCTTTGAGTGATTCCCTATAGGTGAGTTCCATTGCTTCTTATGCCCAACTGAGGGCTACACATTGTATTTTTCTTTTCCTCTTGGCAATAAAAACGTTCGATGATTTGATCTTGTCTCTAGGTTTGTTTAGCCTCTTGCAGATTTTGTTTCCTTTCTTTTCTTTTACGCAATGAATGCCTCCCCTCCCTCACCGATGATATATCATCCGCTCATGCGATCATAGAACCTCCTCCTAGGCGTCTGCTTCCGGAGTTTGCTCAGAGTAGTGGGCAGGACCCCAAGATAGATAATGCTTGAAACCCCTTCCTTCCCCATCGGTCACGAAGTCTAAGCTATCTGCTTCATTGTCCTCCACACCGGTTTTGAATATCATCCACGGAGGGGCGTTAGGCCTTTGTCCTCCCCCTGCACTCCATCAGTGGGAGGGGAAAGATGGCTAGGGTTTCAAGTTGAGTGAACCGTACGTTCGTCTTCTCTGTTGGCTCCCCCCCCCCCACGATGCGATTGTTAAACAATCTACGATGCTCTGTTTCTCGTTCTCGTGAACCGGCACGCCTTGATCAGGCGATCCGGCACGGCTATGGCAAGTAGTCTGAGGCGCCCTTGATCCCCTTTCATTTCCCTCTGAAGTCCATCAGTGAGGAGGAGGGAAGCAACAAAGAGATTTGGAGCCTTGCAACCCATCCCTTCATCCCCTCATCAACCTTTCATCGTGTGATACAATGAGGCTTTTCTTTCCTTTTAACGATACTATGTTTCTTCCCCACACGATTCGGCACACCCCCTCTTTTGAATGATCTGGTGTGCCTATTAAGCGATCCTGCACACCCGTTTTCAGTCGATCTGGTGCGCCTGTGCGCTCCCAACAATCGAACCGGCATACTCGTTGTGATTGAACCGGCGCGCTCGTAATAGGTGATCCGATGCGGCTATGGTGAATTATCCGGCGCCCCATTAACCCCCTTTTACTCCCCTCTGCAATCCAACAGTGTGAATGAAAAGTTGTCAGAAATCTGGGCCTTGCAGCCCATACAGTTACCTTCCTTGTTGGTTCTTCATAGCTTGATTTACAAGAGAATTCAAGATGCTCTGTTCTTCGCATGTGTGATCCGACACACACATTCAAATGATCTGGCACACTCCTTCAAGTGATCCGGCAAACACCTTCAAACCCATTTTTTTATTGTGAGCACTATTTACTTTATGCCTTAATCGCCTCCATCGGGTCACTGTTTGTTCTTGTACTATCGTCCCGTCCATCCCAAGGCTAAAGTCAATGGTCCCCGACACCCTGCCATGAGGAGAGCATTCTGGCCGCCGGATGACTAGATATCGGGGAAAAGCGGACATTTATGAATAGTAACTTTTAACTATTCACTTTAGGCCAATAAGGACTAATTCCGATTTTCTCACTTTCATTGCAACCCGATGCCCCTTTAGCTCCCGTTAAAACATCCGGACAATTCTGATCACCTAGCAGGCTGGCCCTCGGGGATACGGCGTCGGAGATGACTCCAGATGTTACCGTTTATGCACATTCGGTCAATTAAGGGACCATCTCGGACTCTCCGTGGATGAGCATCCGCTCCCCCCCCCCAAAATACCTTTGGTATGGGGGAGGTGCTACCGAAATTTCACCAAGGCCTTAGGCCGATTGTTGTGCCCCTTGTGCTTTGTTGATGATGTGATGTTTTAATGATAGCAACATGAATGAGTCACCACATTGTCTTGAATATGTCTGACCTTTTCTGTGGGAGATTGCATAAGTGTGCCATGTCTGAATTGTGAAGAACGCATGTGTATGCTTGAGTCATGCTGTGATATATTGGCTTGTGCTTGATTTCTGTGCTGATATGTTCATACATTGTCTTAGGCTAAGTCTATACAGACTTTAGCGTCTCATTTACATCTAAGGCAAAGTCTACACATTGGCTAAGTGTGTACATCGCTTACATTTCTTGAGATCAAGTCCATACGTTGCACTGTTTCTTCAAGTCCATACAGGGGCAAAGTCTGGACATTGTGCTTTGAAGATCATCAAGTCCATACATCGTGAAAGTCTATACACTCCTCTTAGCCTTAGCATCTGTTTTGAAGTCCATACATTGGTCTTCAGTTCAAGTCTGTACAGCGTTACGTTCTCTTTGGAAAGTCTGTACAGCGTCAAGTCTGCACATTGGGCTTTCACGTGAAGTCTACACATCGGTCTCTACTTTGAAGTCTATACATTGGCTAAGAGTCTTCAAGTCCATACACAGTCGTCTGATGCATATTGATTAACAGGAAATCTGCTATGAGGTAGTACATTGTATGTCCGTACTGTTTCTGTCATACTTCGTGCTATTCTTGTGTTTATGTCCGTGTTATTTCTTTCGTACCTCGTGTTACTTTAAGTTGTGTGCTGATTGACTTCGTGTTGATTCCTCTGAAGCAGATCGAATTGTTCTGATGAACTTCGAGTTGCTTCTGTATGAACCTCGTGTCGTTAGCACTTAGTTGCTCATCTCGAGTCAGTCCTCTATGATTGCTCTTGTGTCTTCGTGTCAATTACTGTAGTTCCTCGAGTTGTTCTTCTGCTTCCACCGTTTCATCACGTGTTGTTGAAGACATGTCTATCTCATGTCTTCGTGTCGTGTTTTCTAGACCTCGTGTCTTTGTCACTTTGTGACCTCATCTCGTGTCATCTTTTATGTCTGCTTGTTTAATTTCGTGTCACTGTTGTTCCTCGAGTCGTTTTTTTTACTAGTGTCACTGCTTCATCACGTGTCGTGATAGCCGTGTCACTCTTCTGTCTTCGTGCTGTTTTTCTCTTTAGACTTCGTGTCCTTCTCGCCTTGACCACACTCGGTGTCAATTCCTGTGTTTCGTCTTCGTGTTGTTTTCAACTCGTGTCGGTTTCTGTTTTCATCTTCGTGTTGTCTTCAACTCGTGACGGTTTCTGTTATTTGTCTTCGTGTCGTGGTCAGCCCGTGTCGCCTCGTCTTCGAGTCGTTCATTCGAGCTATTTTGTGCTCGAGTTGTTTTTCTTATGTTTTCAAGTGTTGTTTCACTTCGTGTCGTCTTTTGTTGCCGTTTGTTAGTTCGTGTTGTTTCGTTCTAACCTCGTCCAGGTCTCTTCTGATCGCGTGTCTTTCTATTGCTTCACTCTGTGTTATCTTCTTCTCACCTCATGCTGTCTTCATCTGACTTCGTGTCATTCTCCATTTATTTCGTACTGAAGTAATCTTGTGTATCTCGTGTCATTCTCAGTACAGTGCATCTTGTATTGCTTTCATATACCTCATGCAGTTTTAGTTATTGTGGCCCTGAGTGTTAATCGTGTTAATTCCTTGCAGGAGAAGAAGAAGGTGGTCCGAGGAAATATTCCCCAGTGACTGGGCAACACGTGATCCGAGGCTGAAATGAAGCTGGCTGAGAGACTGCCACGTGGTCCGAATACTTAGGGCTGGAAATGTGGAGGTCACACGTCGGGGGTGATGCTGCTGCTGCTGCTATATATATGAGCCTTCTTCCACAGAAGAAGATAGATCGAAGCAGAAGCCTGAAGAGCAGAAAGCCCTTCGATCCAGAAGAAGAGAAAAAGAAGGAAAAGAGAGGAAGAAGAGATAGAAGAGAGAAGCCGTGAAGAGAGAGCAGTGAGTGAGAGATTAGGAGAGTAGAAGAGAAAGAAAGAGAGAAAGAGAGTGAGCGAGAGAGCTCGTGGAGAAGAAGGAAGAAGCTGCTTGAAGATCTGTCTTCACTGGACCGTGGATCAGATCCAGGCCAGTCAGCTCCGTTGAGAGCCACATTGTGCATTTCGTTTTACAGCTTTCTGATTGCTGTGTTATTTTCCTTTATTGTTTTTCTTTGTTTTCTGATCATCTTTGTTCTTCCGATTGCCCTGTTGGGGATCGGGTTCCTCCTGTTGGTTCAGGAGAAGGGAGATCTGATCTCCAGGTTGCAAGTGACAGGTTGTCACTTGTGGGTTGCCCTCTGGTTAGAGGAAGGGAGGCTAGTCCTCCGGTTCTGGGCTTGTGGTTGCAAGTCCAGTGGTCCTTCCTGGTCTGGAGGAAGAGAGGTCTTCGACCTCTAGTTTCCAAGTGGCTGGGAGTCACTTGGGTGTCCCTCCGGTTGGGAGGAAGAGGGGAGGCTGTTCCCCTGGTCAAGCTGTGTGGCAGCAACTGTTTGCAGACTGAGTCTGCTTGGTTCTAGCATTTGCTAGTGAAGCCTCACTCCGGTTGGGAGTGAGGGGTGGATGTAGGTCTGGAGGACCGAACCACCTTAAAATCCTTGAGCAGTGGTTTGCTTGTAGTGTGTTCTTCCATATCTCCTACCACCCTTCACAGATTGTCTTGAGTTTTCTTATTCTCATTAGTGCTGCTTCCGCTAGTTGGTTATTTGGGGGCCAGTTACATATTTGCTCTTTTGTTTAAAAGGATTTTCAACTGGTTCATCAGATTGCTTGATTTGCTTCCGCTAGATGCTTGGATAGGCACGCTCCAAGTGTTTGTATTTGAGTTGAATCAAATTGGTTCTATTCTGTGTCCATCTCTAGCTTCCAAGTTTTATTTGGCCATTATACATAGAAGGATACATTCACCCCCCTCTGTATCCGGGCCTAGCACCCTAACACCGATAAATAAAAGAAATAAACAATAAAAAATGATAGCAATAATAAATTAAAGGGAAAAGTGAAATTACAAAACAATTCATAAAAAGAAATGCACAACAAAAAAATAAATCTAAAAAATCTAAAAAAAATCAGAGTAACAAAAAGGGAATAAATAAATAAAAATGAAATAACGTATAAAGATATATATTTAAGAGATCAAAACAACAACAAAAAATTATTATGTGATCTAAATTAAAGCAAAACAAAAAAAGAAAAGAGAGGAAAGAGAAGAAGAAAGGAGATGCATGCAAAAAAATAAATAAATAAAAAGAATGCTTGATCCGGCACTGGTGCGCGCCGGATCATGGTAGCCCATGGGGCACCATGATCTGGTGTCCCCCCCCTCTCTCCTCATTTCTTCTTTAATTAAAAAGTTATACGGCAAAGAGAAAATCCAATACATATAAATCTTTTTTTATTTCTGATCACTATTCACCTCAACTCAATAATCGCTTCATCGTGTGTTCGTTTGACCCCGCACCGCCGTCCCACTCGCCTCGGGGCTCAAGCCAGTGTCCCCCTTACGTCCTGTCCTGAGGAGAGGTTCTCTGGACTGTCAGACAGCTAGATATCGGCGAAAAAACGAGCATTAATGAATAGTAACTTTTAACTATTCATTATGAGCCCATTAAAGACTAAATTCCATTAATTTCGCTGCCATTGCGATTTTATAGTCTGAAACGGGCTCTTTCCGTCTTTTATGTTACTGTCGATCACTGGGCTTCACTCTGTGTTGTACTGCCTCGGTTGGAACCCCCGGGTTTGCCTTTTTGCGGCCGTTTAGCCCGATCTGGTGCCCTTGAATCATGAATAAAGGGAATGTAAGTAAGGCCTATTACGAGCACGGTTTGGGCCTGCGGGTTTGCCTCGCCATCGCCATGACCTGACCTCGCTTCGGGGCCAATAACCCTCTAGGTCGGACCTACCCTTGCTTGGTTTCGCCTCTTTTCTTAATATTAAATCATGTCGAATCATAGGCGAACATGCGCACAAGGGATTACCCATGGCGCTGCTGCATTGTCAGCATAAATTAGTCTCGGATCGTTGTCCGGATGAGTTTTCTACGATGCTTTTAATCTCAAACTCGATGACCCGAGACTATGCCGATTCACCTTTGGACCCACATGCGTATGCAACAGTGTCAACGGTGAGTCAAAAGATTTGCGTAGGCATGATCGAAAAGCCCCCTCGAATGATCTGAACCTCTTGGTAGGCTATTCCTCGGGGGTACTACATTCGATATGGACCCAGGTGCTGCCGTTTCATCTACACCTGAACGATTAAGGGACCGTCTCAGACCCCGGTAGACGAACACCCACTACATCCCCCCGACATACTCCGAGACAAGGGGAGATGATGCCAAAATTTTGGTTCTTCATCACTCGAATAATAAAAAAAAAAGACGAACATATAAAAGCGAAAAGATAATATGTAAGAAAATCAAACAATAAAAAATATAATAATAATAATAATAAAATAACAAAACCAAAGTAAATAAAAGTCAAAACAAATAATGCAAGAGAATCAATGCAATAAAAAAAGTACATAGTAAAACAAATCAAAATAATAAAAATCATAATAAAATCTAAATAACAAAATGCAATAAAACCACGACAATCAAGAATAAAATGATAATAATAATAATGATAATAATAAAAATGAGAAATAATAAATAATAAAATACAAGAAATTGATAACTAAAGAATAATAATAATGATCATAATGAAGTGGTCATGAGCGGCGCAAGGTTTCTTCCTCGCCGAATCAATAAGGTCTCGTTGCGGACAATTTTCATTCCTCGTCACAAAATAACAAACAAAATATTCTGCATTTCCATGCATGCATTAATATAAATTTAAGGTTATCGGGCCCTTCTTCCTGGCGATTAATCAAAAGTTTCTCCCCTTTGGGGAGATGTAACTAACGTCGTGACCTTTATGACACGGTGGGTTTCAGTCCCAACCCGGTACCACTATCGTCTGATCAGTCAGACGGCGCGCACACCTCAGCAACTCCAAGCCTTTCGGTCTTTGGAGTCCGAATAAACTGTCACCTCATGACTGGCACGACTGTGCACAAAAATAAAATAAAATAAATAACCAAAATAAATAAATAAATAAATTAAGAATAAAATATTTCCCACACCACTCAATTTTACAAACATATGTTTCTAATTGACAACTCAATTTTACAAAATAAAGAGTAATAATAACAATAAAAAATCCATTCGCGTGCAGGGGGAGGGGAGAGAGAGATACAAAGAGACAGGGTGAGAGAGAGAGAGAGAGAGTCCGAGGGATAGTGTCAAAGGGAGAGACAAAGAGAGTCCGGAGGCGCGGGATAGATAGAGCGAGAGAGACCGGGGAGAGGAGAGAGAGCTCAAGGGGGCCTGGGCAGAGAGAGACATGGAGAGAGGAAGGAGGAAATCAGGGGTAGAGAGAGAGAGAGAGATCGGGGAAGAAAGAGAGAGAGAGAGAGAGGGGAGAAGGGATCTCTCTCTCTCTCTCTCACACACACACACACAGAGTCAGTCACACACCTATGACGGAGAGAGGGAGGGAGACAGGCAAGGAAGGGAGGGAGGAGAAGAGCTCGGTCTCAGAGACTTCGTTTCTCACAAACCTTGAAGAGACAGAGATCTCGAAGAGATCTCGAACATCTCATAAGTGATGGCAAACCATGACCACCAGCCCTTCAGAAGCCACTGCCTATGTAGAAACAGTAGCCGTCATTCATCCATCTACCATGTCTGCCGCCATTTCAACCACAGCCTGTGCAGCCACCTCCAATAGGCCAGATCCAGCCTCTATCTAATTATCCACCTGTCAACCTATCTAAAACTCATCACTGTAGCAGCGGCAAGGCACCCAATAGAAAAAAAGAAAGAGAAAGTGATAGAAGAAGAATGCATGTGTGTATAGAGAAAAATAGTGAGAGAGAGAGAAAAGCGGGGGGTGCTGCTATACTTAGCATGGTCCCAAGTGGAAGGGAGGGAGAGAGAACAGGGGGTGGGGGGAAAGAAAGAGTAGACTATTTGCATTTATTGAGGATATTTAATCTTTCTTACTGAGGGCAATTCATCTTATGACAGTTTTCACACCATTTATTGATTCGTGTAAATTAGCTCCTCATCAGAACGACAATGTGTTTTCTATTTGCAATAATTTCACAAATACCACTGGTAAACTATTAACATCAAATGAACCACACTTACCTAGCTATAATCTTATATAGCCTCCAGACATGTAAGATCTTCAAAAAATGACATCTTCCCTTCACATCCACTTGACTTAGCCAAAGTTGGTCAAAACTTAACGAAGGAAAGGACGACATTGTCTCTTACCCTTTGTCGGCCCAGGGCTGGAGTAGAACCATATAAGTCTCAAATGTTGCAACCACTCCCGACCACCCACTTTTTCTGCCCCCTTCACTGTGTCCTCCCTTCTGCTGACCTTCAATAAGCACCTCCACTGTTTCCACACTGATGCTGTCACCGCCACCCTCCTCCAACACCTCATCCTCCCACCCTCCATTGTGATGATGAAATGCTACTCAAGAGCAGCACCACTGCCCAACTACCAAGTCACTCCACCTCCTCGCAGTCACCCTCCCTTCTATAAAACTTACCCCCACCATCCAACTAGCTGAGGAATCTGATTGGGATCCTGACATTGAGGAGGGAGTATGTGCAGGAGAAGCACCACATCAATATTCCATAGCAAAGGGCAGAGGCAAATCCAAAATAGGAGGGGAGGCAGTGGGATGCGGAATGTGCCTACACTTGATGGCTCAGGGCCTTCCATCATTGGAGACTGCTTGGATCATCATGGCAGGCTCAGAGAGAGAGAGAGAGAGAGAGAGAGAGGATGGAAGGAGTGGTATCCTCTTTTGAAAACCAAGAGAATAAATCCACACACCCAGGATAAGTACTACATCACCAGTACCCCAAGCCATAGCCTACCAAACCTCACTCTTGGACAGTGGGTCTCCCACCAGCTCCCCGAATCATGTGGGTCGCGTGTAGACCTTAAGTGGTACCTACTCTACCTTATGTCCATGGTGGGAGTTGATACCAGGGTCTCATGGTTACCCACGAGGCCCCTTATCCAACTCTCCCACCCCCAGTATGTAAGATGATAGATAGATACATAGATAGATAAGCATCATTTATTTGATGTTAATACTTTACTAGTAGTACCTTTGAAATTATCCCTTCATGTTACCTAATCATTACAACACTTGCTAGCTGTCAATTATACTGTTTATACTGTTCATAGCCCACATCCATTGGCAAACAAAGGTCGAAGAGAATTGCCGGTGCTTCTCAAGGACGCCCAAAGCGAGGGTGAATGTGTAGGGTCATTGTTCATTCAAAGGCTATGAAGCCAAAATACCATCTTGTGATACTTTATTATGTAGTTTTCCTTTTGTAATGTGCCATGTATTTGAGTTTGTTTCGTTCATCTTCGTGGTTGTGTAGTATAACAAAGTGACGGATCTCTCTTTTAGCTTTTTTTGATGGTACTACCTCTATTATCTGTGAATACAGAGGCCAAGATGAACCTCCTGGCAACAAAAGGAGAGCAGAGATAATCTCATGTTGTTTGGAGACAATAATGTTACCAAAAAAAGGCGAATTTGCTCTAAATCACACGAATTCAGTCTAAAGCCATGAGTCACAAATAATGGAAGAAACAAAGAGTGAGAACTTGATGTAGAGCAGCTTCAGTTGGAAAACAAATTTGACTTTCATAGCCTGCTCTCACCTCCACGGTGATGCTGAGGTGCAAGCTCTTGTGGCCCGAAGTACTTCTTATACTGCCACGCAATCCTCAGCCCCTTTCCACACACGGACACCCAACATCAGAAATAAAAGAGAAAAAGTGATGAACAGCGAGAAGAACCATCCAACAAAATCTCCGAACCATTTTAAACAAAATAAACAACACGCTAAGAAATGTGAAAGGAAAAAAGATCCAAACCGCCGGAAAGACCAGCCACCTGTGACTGCAGACATACCTCAGTTGCTGCCGCACCGGGACCCCCATCTAGCCCAGCGCGGGCTGGTCCCCCGCCTTTGGCGCATTCCGCGTGCGAGGATGGCAGCGGCAAGGGGCTAGGCAACGTGCCAAGGAACGCCCGGGGATCCACAGTAGTGCCGGCGAAAAGTAGCGGTTGGCGGTGGACGAGACCCTGCGCCATGAAGTTCCTGAGGAGAAGCAAATGGTGGGGCGCCTCCGTGTCCTCCATTATCATAACCAGGCTGCCCAGCAGAAAACCCCCGCCCAGGATCACTGAGAACACCGCCGTCAGCACGAATTCCCCACTCAAACTCGATTCCAAACCAAACCACCACACACACACACACACAGAAGGGACAGCAGTACCATCGAGGTCGGGGATGCCGGTGGAGATGTAGGCCGCGGCGTTGGGGCCGCGCTTGATGCCGGGGCCGGTGACGGCCACGGGGGCGGCGGACCAGGAGGAGGCCGAGGGGATGGGGTTGCGGCGGATGCTGCTGCCGGCGACGGCCATGGTTGGCTTTCTCCTGTCGGGTGCAGAGGAGGTGGAGGAGGAGGGAGAGCGGGTGGCGGCGTCGCCGCCATTGGGGGCGAGTGTCCGTCCCGGAGAAGAGGCCTCGCGCCACTCCATGGGCTCAGTTCGACAATACGGGGCAGTTTAATTATTTTTCAATAATATTCTAAGAATATGTTATTGTGAGTATTAAAGATATATTAGGAATATTTGTGACAATATATCTACATTACGAGTATCTTTTCAAATATTCAACTTTATAGAGAGATATATATGTTTTCATGCTCACTCTTATTTTTCTAATTTTAAGACGAGAGCATTGAGATGAGTTAGACATGGGGGTTAAGTGAGAATGTTAAACTTAAATTCAATACTTCTTGTCGTCTGGTTTTAAAATTAAATGATGTAATAAAGATTGTGATAGATAAGATGTAAAAAGAATATAATATTGTAACATTGTCAAAGCCACTCTTATTTTTCTAATGTTAAGAAGTGACTACTGAGATGAGTTTGACATGAGATTTAAGTGAGAATATTAAACTTAAATTCAATACTTTTCATCGTCTCGTTTAAAATTACATGATGCAAACATTGTTAAAAAAAATGATATCTCAAGTAAGATTTATCGACCCGACCGTACCAGTTCCCTATCAGTATGAGATGGGACGATCAATACACCGACGTACCTATACACTCTCATAGAGAGAGCTTTTTCTTATCAATTTTATAAGTTTTAAAGTTAAATTTTTATTATAAATTTTTAAAAATAAACTTCTGATAATAGTTGATTTAACTTGTAAAATAGTATATTCATCTGAAGAATAATAGACTATATTGTTCCTTTTATATGTGATTATACTAAATTACATATAATTAACTATATTATTCTAACTATTATTATTACACAAACATAATTACTTACAAATTAATAAATATATTATGTAAGAATAAGAATACATAGTTTTATACACATAACTAAATATAATTACATATGCTAAACTATTAATATCTTATTTATTGTAATAACCTATTACACCTCTCAATTGCACATCTTATTTAAAGATATACAGAAAAGATAAGTTAAAATGGACATATGTATCATTCAACTACACTTATAAAGTACAAAATATATTATGTCACTCATCTGACTCATCTGTGAATATCGTATCCTAATCAGAATCAGATACATAAGAGTCATGATTTATATAATCTAACTCTATCTTACTGGGTGGAGCTGCACGTGGGTGAGTCTGAAAATATATAACCATCTACGCAAATAATGTATCATGTGTAGCAATAGAGGGTACATGAAATGCTCTAAAGAAAGCTCCAACTATATCTATACATGCATGCCTATCATCTTCTACCGGTGGGACAAGTGTTGGTGGTCCTCGAACCCAGGACGTGGAGAAGGATCCCGATCGGACCGGTATTGGTGGTGGGGGAACTCTAGACGTGAAGGATGATGCCCCGCATCTCATGCTAGAAAGATATCTGTCTTGTAACTATGGCCGAAAGGAATTTTGAACATTCTCCAGAACTGAAGAGCATGCACGGCAATCTCGTCCTACTCTCATGAGGTGCTCAGCAAATTTATGTATGTCAGTGACGCGATGCGAACAATATCTATAGTACACATGCTGATCACCCTCAATATTGTATCAGTGCTCCCACGCAAGGTGGCGTCGTCCATCCATGAGGATCGGTAAGTGTTAAACAGTTTTGTATTAGTAAGTTACATGGCAAGTGCATAAGTCAAGACATGCACAAATAAAGATGAATTTGTAGTTGTGTACAAATATATGAAACTAATACATACACCTAATCATATAAGCCCAAACTCGGCCACATCTCATCTCCAAATAATCAGACATTATATGTGGTCTTAAGATAAGATACATAGTCTGCATAGTCCATGGAACTTGAATAATTCTCTCAGTATGTGCATAGGTAGTATTCGTACTCTTAGGAACCCTGTAAGTACACAATCGACTGTGGCTATGCAGCTAAGAGCTGATTGTATTCTTCAGTATACTGCGGTATCGAAGGATAGCCATGAGGGTATGGGTACAATAGGAAGAATGTATTGTTGCTCTCTGAATTGTCATGATATCTAGGCTACTGCTACCATGATCATTCATAGTCACTGCCAGATCCCTGAGAGTCATGTGCTCATCCTCTCAAATTCAGATAACATGCCTTGGTAGCTATTACTATTTGTAATAGAACTTCCATATTAAGGATCCCAATAGTTAGCTGCCCACCTCGACCCTGCGGGTGGAGCAGCGTGGTCAGCATCTTATGTCACATGTGTGAAGTACTGCTCCTCTGTGAATACCATGTCGTAACCACCATTGTCGTGGCCCCCATGACCTATGCTCCGACCACTGCTATGCTATTGCCCACCAACACTAGTATCTCTACGACCACTCTGTTGACCATCACGAGAACCACCACCACTATGGGAGAAGAAGGTGTCGGTATACTGTCATCATCAGAGTCATGACTTCTACTGATGCGGGACTCTACGGATGGCTCAAGAGTCTCATCATCTGTATTGGGATATAGCGTCTACATGTCTGTAATGTCCATCAGATTTACTGGTGGTTGCTTGTTCCATTTGTTCTTGAATAATGTGGTCCATGATGATTTCTTCTTTTGTAGAGGAGGTGACTTTTTTGTTGTATGTTGCCTCCCTCCGGATGCCTGGGACGCAGAGATCATGCCCAATAAGAACTTCAATTGATTATGTATTGTGCAACTCAATAGGAATGAATGTTCCTAAGACGAATGAGTGGGTGCCTTAGACACCGAGCGTCGTAGTGCAGTAGGCTGAGATGGTTGTCTGGATGCTAAAGAAGGCTACATAATTTCAATGCTAATAGATTCAATTAGCAACATAATATAATTTAACATATATTTCTTCTCATTAGATATAATTTCACCTCTCTAAATGACGAACTCATCCTAGAGATAGACGGTCGTTATTGTGCAGCCTTATGTGTAGTAGATGCCCTTCTATGTTCTATAGCTAATGAATATTGCGGTGCAGCAACTCGAGACCACTATTCATGTGTTGGATTGGCCTGCATTTTCTCTTGCACTGGAGTACTTAAATATATGCATACGTTTTCTAATCAAATATGTGATTCAATATGTATGTGTTATTTCACCTTAGAGGTTGGTGGTCGTGGGTCTGCTAGAGGCTGCTTCAATGGCTCCCATGCTGCATCATCATACGCATATGATGTGTCTCCACCCCCAATGATCATGTCTTCATCCAAGTTAACTTCCTGATCACGTGCCTCATGTCACGCCCCCGGATTTTTGGGTTTATTTATTTATCAGAGTTTGGATTCATTTTGGCAGGCGAATTAAATTTTTAATTGTTGGAATTCGAATTCCGTTCAAACTGCGGCTTTTCGAGATTTTTTCCGCAAGCGCTTAGCTTTTATACAAGAGATTTGGGCATATTTACAATTTTGATTTTGGGAGGGTTTGGGGGAAACCCCTAAAACCTCTTCCTTCTCGTTAAACCCGGCCCCTCGATCCTCTTTCTCCCCCTCGTTCTTCTCCCCCGCACCGACTGCGAGGCCCCCTTCTTCTCCCTGGCTGCAGACGGCGAAGGCGAGGGAGGGCAATCGACGGCGGCGGCGGCTTGGAGGTGGAGCTCGAGTGGAGGCGGAGGCGCGGCTCGCAGGCACGCGTGTGTTCGTGGGTGGGAAACAGTGGTTCCGGTGGTGGATTTCAAGCGGCATTTGAGGTTAAAGCTTGGTCGAGGTAGGGGGACAGATTCCCTAGCTCCCCTCTCGCATTTCCTTTCCGATCGGCGTAGATTTGGGCGAGAGAGTGGAGTGTGTTTCATTTCCTAGAAAAATAGCATGTTGGGGATTGTAAGCTAGAATCCGACCGATTCCTTGTGATTTCTTGTTTGGATCTCGCAATGGGTGTGAGGTGGGGGTGGGAAGCCTCCCGGAATGGCTCCCGAAAGTTCCCTACACCAGAGATGGCCAACTGGGCTGCCGTCTCTGCCCAGTAGGGCGGCCAGAGGTCTAGCCGCCTGTTGGGATGGGTGGCCATCGTGTTGGCCGTGCAGATCACTGGGCGGCCAGCACTTTGGCCGCCCAAGGCTGGGTGGCCAGCACTCTGGCCGCCCATGCCCTCTGGGCAGCCACTGGGGTGGCTGCCTGGGTCTGTTGGCCCAGGGTTTGGGCGTTACCCTGGCCGCCCACCCTATCTGGGCGGCCAGAAGATTGGCCTCCCAGACCTAGGAGCCAGGGGGAGTGGGCGGCCATAGCCCTGGCCGGCCAGGTGTTTGGCTGCCCAGGCCCCTCTCCCTCTAGGCTTCGTCTTTCTCCTGTTCGAGCTCCCGTGTGTTTCGGCTTGTGCCCCTTGCGCCGGTAGTTGGTGTATTAGCAATCCAATCTTGAGTTTAGATTTTTGGGGCATGTGCCACCTCGTGGTGTGTTTTGTGCCCTTAGGGGAGTTAGTACAGACTGGTTGTTTCCGCTTTTAGCAAGTTTACACCTCCAGTGACCCTTTCCCACTAGTCGTAGCCCGACAAGACTTGTGTGTCTGCCCACCTGGGAGTGGTGACAGGGTGTCCCGACTGAGACAATTTTTAGGCTGGTTACCGTAGGGCCCCTCACCTTCGCAGCCTGAGTCCGGGCTGAGGGGAAAATCTGCTAGAGGATCTGACCTAGAGCGCATGATTTGTGTGTACACACATGGTTGGGGGCGTCGGACCCGTGCTGACGAGCGCGACCCCAACTAGTCCTTGTTCTGTGGTTCCGTTGTAGTGTGTCTCAGTTTCCGTTTGGGGTGAGTAGGGAGACACCTGGGGTGCGGACTAAGACGTTAGTGGACGCATCCGGCCTTGCTTCTAGTGGGTAGCACTCCTATTTCCTGTGTGGTAGCAACTCGGTTCCCTTCCGTCTCGAGGTGACCGTTCTGGCGACTCCGTACTTCTAGCTGTTGTGCCCCTTAGGCACAAGCATGTGCTATGTTGATTTGATGATAGCAATGCTATTTTCTTTTGATGATAGCAACAAAGTGAGTGCATTTCTGTGCATCCTTTATCCTTGAGATCCCTGAGCATTCTGCATATGATAGTAACATGAATGATGATGAAATGATGTTCTGAGTGCATTTGATATTGTGTTTTGATGATAGCAACATGAATGCTTATAACTGATATGAATGTTTATAACTGATATACTCTGTGGGAAATGCATATAACTGTGACTGGTATATTATCTGGAGAATGCATGTGTTCTGTCAGCATAAGTCTATTTACTGCATGTGTTCTGTCTGCATAAGTCTATTCACTGCATGTGTTCTGTCTGCAAGTCCATGCATTGCATTCGCCAAGCCTGTACATCCATCTGCTTGCATTGAGTCTATACATTGGTGGCAAGTCCATACAGTGTCTTGCATTTAGGCAAAGTCTGTACAGCCGTTTGCTTGTCAAAGTCCATACACTCAACTGCCGTGTCTTGATCAAGTATATACAGTCAGTATCTGCATTGCATTGCATGCATCATGGTGGAAGTCTATACACTGGATTTGTTCTGAAGTCTATACATTGCATGCCTTCCACCAAGTCTGTACATTGGCACTATAGCATGCATTCATAAAGTCCATACATTCACAGTGCATTGCATTGGCTAAGTGTATACACTGTCCGTCTCATTTAGAGTCTAAGGCAAGTCTGCACATTGGACTTTCATTCAAAGTCTGTACAGCATCTCGTTCATGCATTGTTCATGAAGTCTGTACATTGGACTGTGTCTTCGTGCATCATGTTAAGTCTATACACTGGGTCAGGGTCTTCAAGTGTATACATTGGCCTTAGCTCTCATAGTCTGTACATTGGTCCTCAGATTCGAAGTCCATACATTGGTCTTCATATTCAAAGTCTGTACATTGGCTTCAAGACTCTCAAGTCTATACATTCCCAGCCTTTACCTACGTTCAGAACCCCAAGTCTATACATTGGTTCAATCTTCCAAGTCTATACATTGGACTGTGCTCAACTGAAGTCTATACATCCTTCAAGGGTCCAAAGTCTATACATCGCCAGTGCATTTCTTGGATTGAAGTCTGTACATTACTTCAGGAGCTCAAAGTCTATACATCCACTGTTGAACCTCAAAGTCCACACATCGCCTCATTTCTTCAGAGTCTATTCATCCACAGTGGAACCTTAAGTCTGTACATTGGGCTTTCATGTAAAGTCTATACATCGGTTGGGTTGTGCATGCATTGTGTCGCAAAGTCCATACATTGCATATGTTCATCAAAGTCTGTACATCGAGCGAAGTCTGGTGAAGTCTATACATTGGTCTTCACACCTGAAGTCTATACATCGTTAGTTGTCTGTCAAGTCTTCATATTGCCCAAGTATGTACAGCGAGCAGGCTGAGCAAGTCCATACATTGGTCGGTGGAAGCAAGTCTATACATTTGACTGCATCCAGCAAGTCTGTACACTGAGGACACATGTTAGCTTTCAATGTCTATACATTGCTCATTCGTTCATTCAGCATTGTCAAGTGTGTACATTGCATCACGTTTCATCAAGTCTACACATTGGCACTGTAGCATGCATTCATGAAGTCCATACATTGGTCTTCACATCCAAAGTCTGTACAGCCATTCCTTGAGATCAAGTATATACATCGGCACTGTAGCAGCATCGTCTAAGGTTGCGTCTCATTTGAAGTCTGTACAGTGCTATTCACACTTTGTCTGCATGCTGAAGTCTATACTGTGGACCGTCTCTTGCAGCGTCTCATCTGGTCAAAGTCAACACATCACTTGAAGGCTTCTGCATCAAGTCTATACAACGCTTCAGACTAAAGCCTGTACATCGGACAGTGTTTAGGCGAAGTCTATACATCCGTCCGTACAGTGTCTTGGCCACCGTCTCACGACCACCAAGTCTATACATTGGTCGGTGGCAAGTCTGTCTTGGACTCTTGATCAAGTCTGTACATCCAAAAATGTTCTTCCAAGTCTGTACATTGGAAGCTTCACCTACGTTTCCCTTCAAGTCTATACATCGGTGGTTTTACCGTCGTTTCTCTTGAAGTCTGTACACTGTTGGCTCTACCGTCGTTCCACTTTGAAGTCTATACACTCAAACGCATGTGCCTTGATCAAGTCTGTACATTGGGTTGCTTGCATGTGTCATGAACAAAGTCTGTACATCCATTTACTTAATGAATGCAAGTCTATACATTCGTCTAACTTGCATTATTCATCAAGTCTGTACAGCCTTGTCTTGCATTCAACTTCACAAGTGTGTACAACGAAGTCTATACACTGCTATGTTTACACTTAACCTGATAAAGTTCTTATCTGTCTGACAGGCACCCTTCGAAGAGGGAAATGGAAGGCACATGATCCAAGGAGGATGAGGTTCCCTGATCGTGACACGTGGATGCACTGTGCTGAAATGCTGACACGTGGACTGAGGTCCCTTGGCGGGAGATGTGGAAGGCACACGCTCGCCCTAATTGCTGCAGTATATATTGAAACCTTCGTCTTCAGATGGAGGCTGATCGATCGACAAAAGAAGAGCAGCAAAGTCTATACACCAGAGAGCCTTCGATCCAGACAGAAGAAGAAGAAGAAAAAGAAAAAGAAGAGAAGAAGAAGAAGAGAGACAGAGAGAAAGAAAAAGAAAGAAAGTGATCGTGAGCAGAAGAAGAAAGAAGTAAAAGAGAAAGAGAGAGTGAGATCGTGAGAAGAAGAGTGTGAGAGAGGTTGTTTGAAGATCAGTCTTCACTGGACCGTGGATCAAATCCAGGCCAGTCAGCTCTTTGAGAGCCATATTATGCTTTATGTTTCCAGCTTTCCGATTACTGTTCATCTTGTTTTCATTTTCCATTTTATCCTTTCTTCAAGCTGTTAGTCAGCGGTTGCAGTGATGGATTCCACTGGACAGCAAGCTGTGTTGCTCAGCGGGCGAGGAGGATTCCTCGGACGGCAAGCTGTGTTGCCCAGCGGTTGTATGGCAAGCTGTGATGCCCAGCTGTTCAAGCTGTGAGTCAGCGGAATCCACACTCTGGTTTGAGTGTGGGGTGGATGTAGGTCTGCTGGACCGAACCACCTAAAAACCTCTGTGCAATGGTTTGATTTCTTCATCTGTTTTATTGCTTCCGCTAGATGCTTGTATAGGGGCGCTTCATGTGTTTGCTTCCAGTTCAACAGAGTTGATTAGCTGCGCACGCTATCTGTTTGACACTGGTATTGTGTGTTGTTTGAATTGTCTAATTGCTACGCTCATTAGATGTCTGCTTAGGAGTACTCTGCCTACAGGTTCACAGATGACTGAACTAGTTTTTCTTAGTTAGTCTTAGTGTTGTTATTCCGCTGTTCTGAGCATTAGAATTTCTATTTGAGTGAATATTTTTAAAGGGTATTCATTCACCCCCCCTCTGAATACATAGCACCGAACCCAACAATTGGTATCAGAGCGGGTCTCTGATCTATCAGATCTAACAATCTGCAGAGGATCCTGCTAGTGTTTGGTGCATTTCAGAGTGTGCTTTCTGTGCTCGTTGTTTAGTTTCACTGAGTTAGTGCTTTGCCGTGCTTATCTGGTTGTGGTGTTTTCTTGTCGATTGCTTTGTGCTTTGAGTCTACTTGTTATCTGCTTTGATGGCTAATCCTCCGATATTCAAAGGTGATGACCTTGGCCCATGGTTGAAAAAGTTGCATCGGTATGTAATCACAACCGATCCTGATTTGTGGAAGGTAATGACTCACGGTCCATACAAACTGTCGAAGGATAAATCTAAATGGACCAAGAATGACAAGTTGAAAGACTCTGTCAATAATAGAGCTGTAGTTTTATTAAAAGAATCAATTGACAGATCTCTAATTGAATGCATTTCTTCTTACAGGTCTGCCAAAGACATTTTGGAAAAACTGAAGCTAATCAGAAATCACAGCAAATGCTTGATGGCTGATAGAAGAAATGCTGATGATGAAACTTCATCCGAGGTAAGTTCTGAACCTGAAGAACTTTCAATTGATGATCTATGGAATATAAATGAGGAACTCAATAATAAATGTGAATAATTGAAATCTGAAAAGAAAAAATTGAAAAAAGAGATGTTGTACGAGATAAGAGAACTGAAATGTGAAAATGTAAAATTAAGAGATAGTCTGAAAAGCGATGAAAATTCTTGTAAGGCATGTGCTATTTTAGAAGACATGATAAATGAGTTTGATCATGATGGTAAATTTCAAAAGGCAGTAATCAAATCTCTAGAAATTGAAAAATAAACATGCTTAGACAAAATGTCAGAAATTGAGAATCAATTGAATGATAAGAAAAATGAGCATCTAAAAAGCATGCAAGAACTGACTGAAGTTAATTCTGAATTGAATAAACTGAAACTTGAGAATAAAGAATTTCAGAAGAAAAGTGAAAATCTTGAAGCTGAAATAGAGAAAGTCAACAAGGAAAGTATGCATGCTTCCTCTCTAAAATCTAACTGTGATATGTGCTCAGCACTAAGAGAACGTAATGAAGATCTTTATAGTGAGAATGAATGGCTGAGTAAACAAATCGTCTCACTTAAAGAGGATCACAAAAATTTGGTGGCTGAGAAAATTAAAGTGGAGGAAAGAGAAGAGGAATTAATTGAAAAACTAAAACTGATATCTGGAAGAGAAAGATGTGCTGGTAATAGAATTCATGCAAAAAATTTTGAGGAAGAAAACAATGAACTGAAGGATAAAGTTGAAAAACTAAAGATGTTAAACACTGGCTTATCTGAAAGACTTTTCACAATAGAAAAAGGAAAAGCTGTCCATGATGAAGAATCACAAACTTTGAACATTCTGGAACAAGAATTTGAGAAGTATAAAACTGCAAATAAAGTCTTAAGTGAATGTGTCAATTGCAGTGAACAGGAGATAGCCAGTTATGAGCTTCACATAACATCTTTGGAAAACAAGATTCAGGATCTAGAAAAATTAGCATCCAATTCTGCTAAGAATGAAAGAAAAGTAAAAACTGTTGTGAAAATGAAGGATGACAATTCAAGAAAGGGGACAAATTGTAATTCTGATGTTATGAAAATTACTAGAAACCAGCTATACACTACTTTTGTAAAAAGCTCTGATGTAGCTGGTACTTCAAGGCAATCCCCAAAATAAAATGAAGATCAGAAATCACCTTCAAAATCTGTCTTTCAGTTCAAACCTCTAAAAATTGAAAAGCAAACAAAATCTGTTGAGGATAATCAGAAATTGAAAAGAAAGAGTCAAACAAAAGGGCAAAGAATAATTTTGGTTATACTCTGAAATTTGTTAGCTCTGCTGAATCTGATGGGTCAATGCAAAATGCTCATGCTTCTTGTACTCATTCACATGCATATGTGAATTCATCTGATAGAAACCATGCCCCTAGGAAATCTGATGCTTCTTGCTATTACTGTGGTAAGCATGGGCATATCATGGATGATTGCAGAATATTAAAAGAGGATGAGCACGCAAGTAAAACAATGCATTCTAGGAAATTATCTGATAGAAACCATGCCACTAAGAAATTTAATGCATCTTGTTATTACTGTGGTAGGCGTGGTCATCTAATGAATGCATGTTTTAAACTGAAAGAAGATAACAACGTGAATCCTAGATCCTTTACACATGCTCATGACCCACACAGATTTAGATCTACTTCATGCCAGCATATTATTTGTTTCACTTGCAAAAAACTTGGGCATAAGGCAAATGAATGCTGATCAGGATATCATTGGGGGAACAACAACTCGAGAAGTAAGCACCTGAGGTGCTATGAGTGCGGGAAGCATGGCCATACAGTCAAGAACTGTTGGCATGCTCAGGTAAGTCATGTTAATGACAAAGCCTTTAAATTCTCTGCAAAACGACCTGTGAATTTTTCATGCTTTAACTGTGGTAAAACAGGTCACAAATCTGCTGAATGTTGGGTGAAGAAGAATAAGAAATAGAATGTCCATGTAAACAACAGAACAACTCATGCTCAATCTCATAGGTCTCATGCTTCTTTTGATAAGCATCATAGGACCAGACAATCTGTTGTTTCATGTCATTATTGTGGAAATTTTGGACATTCCATGGACAATTATTTTCCGATGGAATATGATGATAATTCTGCTAAGAAACTGTTCAGAACACCTGTTAGGGCTCATACAGGACCCAAGACTTCTTGGGTCCCTGCAGGGTCAAATTGATTAAAATGTTGCAGGTGTGCCTTGGAAGCTGATGAATAAATGGGTTAATGATCCAAGGCACTCAACAGAAGACCCCAGAATCCTGCTCTTCAGATTTGTTCTGACCATCCAGTTTAAAAATTCCATCATATGAAATTGTGAACTTGAAATGATTGCATATCATGTTGATTTGTTGATATTGAACTGAAACTCTCTGAAATGTGAAATTACACAATCATGCTTATGGTAATTATCTTCTGCCTAATTTGTATGAATCATCATTTGAATTTGTGAGTATAAAAAAAAACTTAGAATTTCATGTTGATTTGCTTGTTTGATGTATGATCTACTCTTGTCTAGCTAATCAGTCTACATTCCAGACTCAGCTACTGAGTTTTACTCTGCATATATCTGATGCTCTTCTCTTGCCAATTGCTGAACTGAATTTGAATTATTTTAACATATACAGTTAATGCACTATATAGACTCTGTGTCAATGCATGTGTTTTGTGTCAATGCATTGCATATTTGTTGTTAAATGCATAATTTACACTGATTTTAAATGGGTCATTTAGTACACACAGTCAATGCATGTGTCTTATGTCTGCATACATCATTTGCATGACTGTCAATGAAGTTGTTCAATGCATGTAGGACTGCTTTATGTTGTATTGTCTTGCATAACCCTGGTACATCAAATGGTAAGCTACTAAAAGGCAGGGAAATCTGCCTGGAGGTTCTTACTATGTGTGAGATGGTCTTTGAGACCAGGTCCTCCGCCTAGTACCATGGGTCCTGTCTTCATGTAGATCAGTGTACTGCATCATTTTTTTGAAAAATCTGAAAAAGGATAAAAATGTTCACGACTTGGGCGCATAAACTTGAATTGATTGCACACTTGTCTTGTGCATCATTGTTGCATAGTCTTCATGTAGAACACTGTGATGCATATCATTAAAGTTAAAAATCTGAAAAGAAGTGATCATTGCATAGCATGTTTTTGCATCATGATGTCAGGGGGAGCTGAGAGTTCTGATTATTACATTGAATTCCTTTCACTTCTCATGGTCCCCATTCAACTCTATCATATTCTTTGACATCAGATGCCATTGAACTCCATGCCTATTGCTATCACTGCTTATCAATTGCTATCTTTTGCCTAACATTCACTGAACAACAGTACTGCTCATGGTTTAGTGAATTGAGTTACAGTTATTACAATTGTTCTTTTATAAGAATCACTCTTGCAATTGAAAGGAACTAAAGGTTTAACCTTTATAAATTGAAGAGTTATGTGTCTGCCTTCAGAATTTGAGATAAAAAGAAAACTTTTATAGCTCTTAAATCTTTGTCTTATGGTATAAATGGAAAAAGTTTTTTTTCTTTTTTATACCTGCATGTGTTAATCTGGAAATATCTAGAAAAGGTGAATAAGAGTGTGTACTGATTTTTAAAAAATCACTCTAAAAGAAATAAGGGCAGCAGTAAATAAGATCATAAATGCAAAGAGCTGAACATAGTGACAAAGCAATGGGTGATTGCACTGAGAAACTGTGATCTCCTCAAATGAAGCAGGAGAACTCATAAGTCATGAAGTGCTTCAGACTACCTCTGTTCATAGGGTCATATCTATAGGGGGAGTTTTCACCAAGTAACTGGGGGTACTGGCCTCTGATCAAGGTGTGCCCTTAATGTCAAAGGGAAAACTGTTCCTTGTAGGTCTTGATCTGAAATTGATCCAGTAGTTTATGCCTAGTAACTGGGGATACCTGCCTCTAATCAAGGTGTACACCTAATGTCAAAAGCATAAATGCCACTGGTCTATTCACTTAGCTCAGTTTATGAAAATTCCAAAATGAAAATCAAACTGCTGTAACCCTATGAAATCAAAAGTCAATGAGTGAAAATTATTTTTCTCAATACATATTCAAGTTGCCTTTCTAGAATTTCCTTGTTTAATCACAAAATGGTATTATTTCTGACTTATCTATTAATACCATGTGCCCTAGATTCATTGCTATAAATGGAGTCTATAAACTCTTTTTCAGGGGTCAGGTGTTTTACTCTAGATTTATCACTGTTAAACCTGAATTTTTGTCAAAATTGTATGTTGCTGATTCTTATACTTTAACTGTTGTTTATAATCAGGCTTACTTTCTGAACCAATGATTCAGCTGTTGTCAAGTGACCCTCCTACCTTCTCTACCTTTGTACATCTGTCCATATTCCTTCTCAAAGGGGGAGCAATTATTTAGGGGGAGAAATAATTCAGGGGGAGTCATACCTTCAGGGGGAGTTTATTGTTCTAAGGGAATTTGCATGCATACTGCCATGTTGCACACATGTTCATACTGTTTTTCTTTTTTTGATCATGTCAAAGGGGGAGAAAATTCTGTGTGACTCACTGTGTTCACTGTCACTTTGTGTTGCCATCATCAAAAAGGGGGAGAATGTTGTGCCCCTTAGGCACAAGCATGTGCTATGTTGATTTGATGGTAGCAATGCTATTTTGTTTTGATGATAGCAATAAAGTGAGTGCATTTCTGTGCATCCTTTATCCTTGAGATCCCTGAGCATTCTGTATATGATAGCAACATGAATGATGATGAAATGATGTTCTGAGTGCATTTGATATTGTGTTTTGATGATAGCAACATGAATGCTTATAACTGATATGAATGTTTATAACTGATATACTCTGTGGGAAATGCATATGACTGTGACTGGTATATTATCTGGAGAATGCATGTGTTCTGTCTGCATAAGTCTATTCAATGCATGCGTTCTGTCTGCAAGTCCATACATTGCATTCGCCAAGCCTGTACATCCATCTGCTTGCATTGAGTCTATACATTGGTGGCAAGTCCATACAGTGTCCTGCATTTAGGCAAAGTCTGTACAGCCGTTTGCTTGTCAAAGTCCATACACTCAACTGCCGTGTCTTGATCAAGTATATACAGTCAGTATCTGCATTGCATTGCATGCATCATGGTGGAAGTCTATACACTGGATTTGTTCTGAAGTCTATACATTGCATGCCTTCCACCAAGTCTGTACATTGGCACTATAGCATGCATTCATAAAGTCCATACATTCACAGTGCATTGCATTGGCTAAGTGTATACACTGTCCGTCTCATTTAGAGTCTAAGGCAAGTCTGCACATTGGACTTTCATTCAAAGTCTGTACAGCGTCTCGTTCATGCATTGTTCATGAAGTCTATACATTGGACTGTGTCTTCGTGCATCATGTTAAGTCTATACACTGGGTCAGGGTCTTCAAGTGTATACATTGGCCTTAGCTCTCATAGTCTGTACATTGGTCCTCAGATTCGAAGTCCATACATTGGTCTTCATATTCAAAGTCTGTACATTGGCTTCAAGACTCTCAAGTCTATACATTCCCAGTCTTTACCTACGTTCAGAACCCCAAGTCTATACATTTGTTCAATCTTCCAAGTCTATACATTGGACTGTGCTCAACTGAAGTCTATACATCCTTCAAGGGTCCAAAGTCTATACATCGTCAGTGCATTTCTTGGATTGAAGTCTGTACATTGCTTCAGGAGCTCAAAGTCTATACATCCACTGTTGAACCTCAAAGTCCACACATCGCCTCATTTCTTCAGAGTCTATTCATCCACAGTGGAACCTTAAGTCTGTACATTGGGCTTTCATGTAAAGTCTATACATCGGTTGGGCTGTGCATGCATTGTCTCGCAAAGTCCATACATTACATATGTTCATCAAAGTCTGTACATCGAGTGAAGTCTGGTGAGGTCTATACATTGGTCTTCACACCTGAAGTCTATACATCATCAGTTGTCTGTCAAGTCTTCATATTGCCCAAGTATGTACAGTGAGCAGGCTGAGCAAGTCCATACATTGGTCGGTGGAAGCAAGTCTATACATTCGACTGCATCCAGCAAGTCTGTACACTAAGGACGCATGTTAGCTTTCAATGTCTATGCATTGCTCAGTCGTTCATTCAGCATTGTCAAGTGTGTACATTGCATCACGTTTCATCAAGTCTACACATTGGCACTGTAGCATGCATTCATGAAGTCCATACATTGGTCTTCACATCCAAAGTCTGTACAGCCATTCCTTGAGATCAAGTATATACATTGGCACTGTAGCAGCATCGTCTAAGGTTGCATCTCATTTGAAGTCTGTACAGTGCTATTCACGCTTTGTCTGCATGCTGAAGTCTATACAGTGGACCGTCTCTTACAGCGTCTCATCTGGTCAAAGTCAACACATCACTTGAAGGCTTCTGCATCAAGTCTATACAACGCTTGAGACTAAAGCCTGTACATCAGACAGTGTTTAGGCGAAGTCTATACATCCGTCCGTACAGTGTCTTGGCCACCGTCTCACAACCACCAAGTCTATACATTGGTCGGTGGCAAGTCTTTCTTGGACTCTTGATCAAGTCTGTACATCCAAAAGTGTTCTTCCAAGTTTGTACATTGGAAGCTTCACTTACGTTTCCCTTCAAGTCTATACATCGGTGGTTTTACCGTCGTTTCTCTTGAAGTCTGTACACTGTTGGCTCTACCGTCGTTCCACTTTGAAGTCTATACACTCAAACGCCTGTGCCTTGATCAAGTCTGTACATTGGGTTGCTTGCATGCGTCATGAACAAAGTCTGTACATCCATTTACTTAATGAATGCAAATCTATTCATTCGTCTAACTTGCATTATTCATCAAGTCTGTACAGCCTTGTCTTGCATTCAACTTCACAAGTGTGTACAACGAAGTCTATACACTACTATGTTTACACTTAACCTGATAAAGTTCTTATCTGTCTGACAGGCACCCTTCGAAGAGGGAAATGGAAGGCACGTGATCCAAGGAGGACGAGGTTCCCTGATCGTGACACGTGGATGCACTGTGCTGAAATGCTGACACGTGGACTGAGGTCCTTTGGCGGGAGATGTGGAAGGCACACGCTCGCCCTAATTGCTGCAGTATATATTGAAGCCTTCGTCTTCAAATGGAGGCTGATCGATCAACAAAAGAAGAGCAGCAAAGTCTATACACCAGAGAGCCTTCGATCCAGACAGAAGAAGAAGAAGAAAAGAAGAGAAGAAGAAGAAGAGAGGCAGAGAGAAAGAAAAAGAAAGAAAGTGATCGTGAGCAGAAGAAGAAAGAAGTAAAAGAGAAAGAGAGAGTGAGATCGTGAGAAGAAGAGTGTGAGAGAGGTTGTTTGAAGATCAGTCTTCACTGGACCGTGGATCAAATCCAGGCCAGTCAGCTCTTTGAGAGCCATATTATGCTTTATGTTTACAGCTTTCCGATTGTTGTTCATCTTGTTTTCATTTTCCATTTTATCCTTTCTTCAAGCTGTTAGTCAGCGGTTGCAGTGGTGGATTCCACTGGACAGCAAGCTGTGTTGCTCAGCGGGTGAGGAGGATTCCTCGGACGGCAAGCTGTGTTGCCCAACGGTTGTATGGCAAGCTGTGATGCCCAGCTGTTCAAGCTGTGAGTCAGCGGAATCCACACTCTGGTTTGAGTGTGGGGTGGATGTAGGTCTGCTGGACCGAACCACCTAAAAACCTCTGTGCAGTGGTTTGATTTCTTCATCTGTTTTATTGCTTCCGCTAGATGCTTGCATAGGGGCGCTTCATGTGTTTGCTTCCAGTTCAACAGAGTTGATTAGCTGCGCACGCTATCTTTTTGACACTAGTATTGTGTGTTGTTTGAATTGTCTAATTGCTACGCTCATTAGATGTCTGCTTAGGAGTACTCTGCCTACAGGTTCACAGATGACTGAACTAGTTTTTCTTAGTTAGTCTTAGTGCTGTTATTCCGCTGTTCTGAGCATTAGAATTTCTATTTGAGCGAATATTTTTAAAGGGTATTCATTCACCCCCCCTCTGAATACATAGCACCGAACCCAACACTAGCTTCTGGTACCATGTGGTTTGTGAGGTTTGCTCTAGTGTAGTTCCTTTATTTATTATTTACTGCCTCCTTCTGTTATAATTTATTTAATTGTTGTCCTCGCTTATTGCTTATCGCACTGTTTGGTTTCTCGTTGTGAGGTAGGGATCTGCATGGCCCCTATTGAGCCAATGAGATGAGGCTCACCCCCTTTGCTTTTTAAGTGAGGCGAGGCTGACGCGGAGTACTTCGGAGGCTCCTCGTGGTTCCGGTGGTCAGGGTTAGACGCCAGTTTGCCAGAGACTGAGTATGCCCCATGAGCTTGTACTTTTCTTTCTGTTGACTGTACTAGTTGTGGACTTTTGATATTCTGAACTGTATAACTATTTAATTGTGTAAACTGCTTAAATGTCTTGCATTAATAGATTATCTTTGTGTTTTTGTAATTATTTTAGATTCTTGTATATCTCCACACCGTCCAAATAACCCTTCCGAGTCTCCCGACTCATGGGTGGCGGGCCAGGATTGGGGTCGTACCGATTCCTTTACGGTACCCGGATCTTGGGTCGTGACACCGCCTGTGACTCGTCTCCAACCATTTGCACATCTACATCATCTCCCTCCCCCACTGTATATTGTACAATTGCTGTGAGAAAAGTATTAGGTCATGGTGTCTCTCCTGGCTCTTCAGCCTCCTCATCAAGTTTTGCCTCACCACGTTCAGTTGTTGTTCTTGCAACCCATGCTACCATAGGGTCATCATCATCTCGCAAGTAGACAACATCTATTGGATCATAGTCTCCCTCTCCTCTCCTTGCATCTATCTACACATGCTTAACCTTTAACTTTATGTTATAATGAATATACACCATTTTGTCCAACCTTGTGTATGTTAGTTTATTCCTCAACTTGGTATGTAGGAAGGAAAATATTGACCAGTTCCACTCATATCCACTCGAGTTGGATGTTTAGGATAAAACTTTCATTGTAATCTTCTTCAATGTTAATGCGCTTGTGTCATAATTGAGCCACCACTTAACTGTTAGTAATGGGAAAGAAAGATTAAAAAAATGAGCTGTAGTCATTTCACCCGAACAATTGAATAAGTATTGTACATGTAAATTATATGCATCAAGTTTGTTATGGCTGGCCACCGCATTAGGACTCGCAAATGAACCAATTACCTCTCTAAATATTTTCATCTGCATGTACGGATAAAAAATAATTATATAAATGTTTTCATCTGCATCTCAACAGTATTAGGGTCAAATATCTAAATATACCTCATTCAATACATCGGCAGCATCTGTTGGGCTGCGAGACAATCTATCCACCACAATGTTTACGGATTCTATCAATGTATCATAATAAGCGAGACCTCATTTATACTGAAAGCCCGGTTGTAGGTAGTATGATGCAATCACCACAGATTGAATAAACAATAATTTCATGTAAGTGGTAATACCATACATTGTTTATGATGTTTACCTGCCATGTGTAGATCGCGGCTCATCTACTTGTCCCATCTGTCCTCCATAATTTCTAAGATCATGGATCCATATTTCTTGCACGTTGCAAGGATCTTCCACTTTGCAGCTTCAATCTTGCAGTACACCAACCCCATGATTGGCATTCTATCCATGTCCACATACCTCAATACCTTATCCAATGGCTCTATCAATGATACTAATACTTTGACTCTGTCCCAAAAGTTTGAGGTGTTCACAATCCCTTCGACTTTTGCTCTGCCACGTGATGCGACAAAAGATGAACTCAACCAAGTCTCACCCCTAAACATTTGTTTCAACCCATCCTTATGTTTGAGAAGGCTCTGCAATGTGATGTAGTTAGTGGTAAATTGTGTGATGCTAGGCCTCAACAGTTCACCACCACAATACTCTCTCATCCATGCCAATACAAGTGTGTAGTTGTAAATGTATTTCATGATCTTCTATACCACCTTGACCACTGACTTGACTACTTTTAGCTGACCAATCTCTTTCAACATCAAGTGTACACAGTATGCTGCACAGGGGTGTTTCCCAGTAAATGGCTTGACCCAGAGGGGGTGAAAAGGTAATTAAAATTTAATCGAGATAAAATAGCGCTTAAAGCAATTGCGGAATGGACTATAAATAGAACATCAATCACACAGATGAACACAATGATTTTATATTGGTTCAACCCTGACCCTCAATCAGTCCTACGTCTAGTCCCCAACAACCACTGGGATTTCCACTATCTCCCCAATTGGAAATAATTACACAGCTATTTTTAATTAGGTATTCAGCCACAGCATAGGCATTTTTATCTTTAAGAGCCCTAGCTATTTTTGGTCATGTGTTTAGCTACACCATATGTGTTCTCTCAACTAGAACCCCAACTGATTTCACTAGTATCAGCCAAACTACAGGATACCGACCTCCTACAGGTCCTAAACCACAGGATACATACCTCCTGCAGGTCCTCTTGCCCTCAAGCAAGATATTCTCCCCTCAAGGAGAAGACAACTCCTCTCAAATGAGAGTTTACACAGTTGTTGCCTCTAGTTAGGCAGATTGTGTACAACAATTATAGAAATGTTTAAAATGAGAAATCAGAGTGAAAGCACAACGATCTTGAACTACATAGAAAAAGTCTTTTGAAGAAAAGCTCAGAGTTTCATGAAAGGCTTTTGTGAAGAAGTAGAAGAGGGTGCAGCAAGAAAATCGTGTGATTGCTTCTTCTCTACTTGAGCTCTTAATAGTGGTATTGTTAAGAAAAGATTTGGCTTTGTTTCTCTCAACACTTGGCAATGTGGGCTTGTGTTGGAAATTAGGATTACTCGCTTGGTTCAGCTCGTCTATCTGTATGTTCTGCCTTTGTTGTATTGCACACCGCTTGTATATATAGCTCTCTTGCCCATTATTTAGATTAGATACAACCTGGTAATCGTTAGACACAGCTTGACATTTGTTAGACACAATCTTATATATGTTAGAGAGAGCTTTGTATTCTTCCTAGAGCATGTAGCTATTTGTCAGAGAGATCTTTCTGTTTTTGAGAAATATGACACTTTTTCTCTGTGAAAAGATAGCAGCAGATCCTTCCTAGGATAGTCACTTTAATTTCGTATATTTCTTGGAGAATATAAAGAGATCTTTCTTACGATGCTATTTTTGCAGCAGAGGGCTTTCCGAGGATACTTCTTTTTCTTATAAATGTCATAATGCAGAAGATATGTGTTTACTCTATAAAAAGATAAAGTCAAATAATGCTGCATAAAATACTCCCTTCTTTCTACTAGTGTCGATACATATCTGAACTACTGTTTCATTAGTGACTTTTTAGTCTGTTTCTTCCTAAAATAGATTTATAAAAACTGACCTTTCCAGATCTTCAGTCAAGTGTATTTCATAGAAAAAAGAAACAGAGTTTACATGTTCGTTCACATACTTTATGAGTAGAAATAAATGCTTGCACAACTGCATTTAATACATTTGAATTTTGAATTTCATTATGATTGTGATGCGGGATGACCGACGACTCCACCTGGGACCTAACAGATAGCAAGCAAGCCATAAACCACGGACCCAAATGGCAGCTAACTGACAACACCCGGCGCTCAATTCCAAGGTGACCCTGCAATGGTGGGAACGAGCTGTGGCCCACGGGTAGCCTACACGATCAGAGCCGCTAGGGGGTCGGAGAAAGACAGACCAGAGGTCTGAAGTGTGCCTGACTCATCCGGGGTAGAACCAGTGTTTGAGGGTGGGACTGGTTTCTCTTACTCACATAGGCAGCGGACTGGACTCTTTGCTCGAGAAATTTGGATCAGGCTCTCCTCTCGCTGTCAGCACGAGCGAAGAATGGGATACTAGAGAAATCGAATCCAAGGAGCGAGGATTAGACTTATACCTTGCCGAGTCTAAAAAGACCGACACCGTTCAAAGACGAGGGTGAGCTGGGGAGCATGCTCACCCCACCAACATGCTACGGCGATGAAGCCTCTATCGTGCCCTATAGTACAACCAACGAAAAACCTCCACGTGGGGAGGGGTGCTAGGTGACGGAAAGTACAAACGACCCTCACACAGAAGGGAAGAACACGGGGAAGGGAGGGACCTGAAAGTTGCTACTGCATGCCGACCTGGGAGCAGGTTGAACAGGACTGTCAAGGGATAACAAAGTCCGAGGCGATGACGAGGGCTGCCACAGTCAAGTCGGAGGGCGAGGGCGGGCTTTTGGACGTCCTCCAGGTCTTGGGTGATCTGTCGAAGCGACTAGTCCCGGGAGCACAGTGAGGCTAGTCGTGGAGTAGGTGCTGGGCACTGGGTTTGGTTGGTGCATGGGTTGATGGCTGGAGGTCGATCAGTGCATGGAGACCTACTGGCGGGGGGGGGGGGGGGGCTGCCGACATATGGACCTGTAGGAGGACCTCCACGGTATGGAGGTGAGAGGTGGAGGCTTGCTGGAGTCGGGGAGCAAGCGGCGGCCGGCCAGAGATGCGCAGGACGTGATTTGCACATAGGACAGACTAATCAGCAGGGATATGGCACATCGGCATGGGCGAGGGTGATCGCTGGTGACAGGCTCGGGGTTCTCCAGGTGGGAGGGATTCCAGAGGTGGCCAGGCTGGGCTGGAGGAGTCTGCAGTGTCGAGGAGGGTAGTGTCGAGCGAGGGAAGTGCGGAGGGCAAGGAGCAAGCCGGCCTGCTCTTCTTCTGCGTAGTCACAAGTAGCGAGAGGGGAAGGGGAGGGATGCAACGTTAGAGGTCTAAGGGGGATGGCGAGGCTGAGAGAGGGCTGGAGGTGGAGGAGAACAAGAGGTAGAAGGAGGGGTGGGTGCTTTGAAGGGAGGGGGTTGAAGAGGGGCGTGGCCAGGCCAAGAGAGGGAAAGAGGTAGGGTAGGGTTTCCTCTAGTGAAAGAGAGGGAGAGGGTGATTAGGAAGGTTTTTGAATTTTTGGTTAAGGAAATGTGGGGAGGAGGAGGGGGGAAGGGAATATGCGCTAGATGGAAGGTCGGGTGGGGGAGGAGAAAAAGGAGGGAGGTTGAAGTGATTTGGGGAGAGGATGTGGGTCTAGGTGGCAGGGAAGTGGAGAGGGAGATATGCTAGTGGATGAGGAGAATGTGGAAGAGAGAGAGAGGGTGGAGGCAGGCTAGGGAGAGTAGGTTAGAAGGGAGAGAGGAGAGCTAGAGAGAGAGAGACGCAAGGGAGAGAAAGAGAGAGAGCACACAAGAGAAGAAACTCAAAATTCTTTCTTCATTCCATCAAAAACTGACTAGGGTGCCCCCCTTGGCCTCCTTATATAGTGAAGCTAGGGGTGTACAATAGACTCAGGTGCCCCTACAACATTCAGAATTTACCATGTGGTCTAGAGGGGTGACCATAGGGAGGGATGACTTTAAATTAAGACACTTTGACCCAACTACAAACATGAATACAATACTCAAATAAAAAAAGTACACGGACTCTAGGAAAGAAAATGTCACATGAAGAAAAAAAAATGCTGACAGCTATCAATCCGCTGGTTCAGGAACTACTCAAAACCATCTCAGAGGCTCAATGTTGAAGCTGGGGCATGGAGGGTCGTCGGTGTCCCCACCAATTTTCCCGGGGTGCGGGAGACTCGACTTCATCGAGTCGGGGTCCAAGTGTCGCAGCTCCTTTTGGTTGTTCCGCAAGTACTCCGATCGAGGCTGACCCTTCCATGTAACGAGGTAGTAGTGTATTATCCTCCTGGTGATGGTGACCTGCTCGCCCAATATCCTCTTTATTTGCTCTTGTCAGGCACTCATTTTGGCTGGTGGTCTTATCGGGTGTGGCTTGCTCATGAAGGAAGGTGGGGGCTCGATTGGCTCACTAGGGGTCGCTGTCTAGCCCTCGTTTGGCACTAGATCTACCATGTTGAATGTGGGGCTCTCCATGACCGTTAGGTAGGTCCTCCTTGTAGGCATCAAAGCCTAACCTCCTCACAACTAGAAAAGGCCCTATTCCATGGGCTCTCACCGTCCTCACCATCACAAGGTCACTAGATTGGAACCTTTGGTGATGCCGAGGGACATCCGCCTACCATTGGTAGGGCTCGCTGCTCAAGTAAATTTGCTTATCGATTTGTGGCTGACTGAGATGGTGATGCCTAGACATTCTATTATGCGGGGGTATATTGACACCCGTTTTTAGCCTTCAAGTCGAGTATTTCTCTTATTCATCTTTGATGATATCTCGAATTATCTATTATTTCGAAGTTTTCCTTGATCGTACTATGAGCCCATTTTTGTTCATTTTCTTGCCCATTAAGCCCTGGAGCCTTTTCCCATGAATTTCTATTGGCTATTTTCCTGATTGCAGTTGGTCGCACGACCGCGTTCTTGATAGTTGCGGTGGCCCGATAGACCGCGTTCTCAGACAGAGACCAGTTCAACCCGAACTCTATCTTCTCCAGCTGAGGACATCCTAGAGTCCTATTCTAATGTCTCTACCCCGAGGATTTCATGCGAGATTGGTTCTTAATCACCCTAGGGACCTTATCTCGTCAATATCCTATGGATTTAATGCTTTAGAGCTCCTCATTTGAATGTTTATCCTCCAACTCCGAGATTAGGGTTTTTAACTCCTATAAATAGTTCTTCATGGCTAAGGGCTCCAAGAGAGGGCATTTTCTGATCTAGGGCGAAGCCATGCTACGTCGCCAACTCGTTTCTTCGACCCCCAATCACCAAGGAAGTACCACGTTCTCGTCCTTCTTCTTCTAGGGTTCTAGTTTCTTCTTCATCTTTCTATTCTCTTTATCACATACATGCATGCATATTGCACACTCTCTCTTAGTCTTCTACTGCATTTTTCATCTCTATTAAAATCATTATACACACACGCCTATCTTTGTTCCCTTCCACAGAAGTTAAAAACTCAACCTCCCCGGTACGTTCTTCCCCTTCCTTTTTCATGTTTATGCTTCATGTGGGATAGATGCTTCACTTCTTCAGTTCTAATGGGTTTTTGCTTCTGTTGACGTTGTTTTGCAGGTACATGCAGGTTTAGGATGTGAGGCCATTGCTTTCTAGCTGGCTGGAAGGCAAGGAGGAGAAGAATTCAGGTTTCCTGCACCCTATTCTTAATGTCGGTCGTGGTCGTGGTCGCGTCTGTGACTGCGTGCTGAGCCAGTAACCTTTGAGGTATTCTCTGGCCTCTTCTTCATATTTCCAAGGTACGCAACAAATGTTTAGGTTGTTCTCTACTATTTTTACGTTGCTAGTCTTGGTGGCAATCACGATCATCATCTTCTATTTATTTATCACCCCTTCTTGCATATTCTTTCACAAGTTGCTTATGCTTGCTTTCTTTGGCGGGGCACACTTTTATGCCTACAACTTTTCCAGTGATCACAGTGGGACACATACTACCTATCACGCCATCCTTGCCTTCATGCTATCTCTCTCTCTTTGTGTAACCCTATTTAGGTCATGTTTTCACTGGTTTTCTTGTTTACTTTTCATTGTTTTAAGGTTCTGTTTAGGTTGCGGTCACTATAGGGACTGCGTTCATATAGAGCGCGGCCCCTTTGAAGACCGCGTTCATAGTTCCAGAAGCCTGGGGGGCAGCACCTTCAAGTATGTCTTCTGCTTGATCCTTTGATTTATTTCGTGGCTTTTGGTTGTATTTCTGCATTTTTGTTCATCATATCCTCTTGTTCCTTTCATATTGTTTGCATGCATCCTATCTTGTTTGCATATATCCATCCTATCTTGATTGCTAGTTTCTAGGCTAGATTTGCATGCACTCCGGTGCGCATAGGGTCATACATCTGATTTATGTTTAGTTATGCATACCCCCTTTGGTGAGTGTATCCCTCTCAGTCGCATATTCCTTGTGGTTGACAAGGGGACTCATCCGAGGACCTCCGTAAGTCTCCGCGAGCCATGGATTCCCACACGGATGTTGAGTTAGTTGTACCGTTGCACCCCCCTAGGTCCTGCATTTGCATTCGTGTGAGAGAGTTAAGCCTAGGTCAACCCAGAGTTTGGGGCTCTTTCCTTTTTAAGATTCCTATTCTTGAGGGAACTATGCATAATTAAAATATTAAAAGGTCCACTAAAACTCCTAAAATAAATTTCGCATCATTTTAACTTGTTTGGCTTAGGTGAGACCCTCTCATATTGCATTTGTTTGTGCCATTCGGGTTTTGATATAACATGGTTGGACCCTAGATTACGTTCCTGAATGCGACCTATGTCTTAACCGTGTCCATTCAGGCCCTTTAGCTTCGTTTGTTCTGCATTGTTCATCCTTCATGCAGGCTTTTGGTTGTTAATTCATTTAGTCTTAAGCCTGTGTCATGTTTTGTAACTTGGGTTCATTGTTTTTTTAGTCACATTTCACATTGATTTTTGTGCATAGGTCTATCTACCCTCTTGCTTCCCAATGTCTAGTCGCGGTTACCATTGGGACCGCATTCATAACGAATGCGGCACCTATTTCAACCGCGTACTTATCCTGACACATTTTCCTATTTTCCAGAACCTTATCGTGGTCAATGACCTGACCGCGTTCTGGTAAACGCAACAGTTTGGTGAATCGCGTTCACCTCTCGTAGTCTACCCTCCTTATTTCTTTATACCTTCTTCCTTGATTTGTATTTTACGTTAGTTTCTTGTATTTAAGTGAACCTCCGTCCCTCTCTCATGGAGCCCTACTTCAATTCCATGTATACACCTTCTCAACTTTCTTACTCCCATGTGGAATATTCTTTTCACGCGGGTCCTTCTTCCCGTGATCCCTCTGATGAGCAAGCAAATCTTATGGCCTATATATCTTATCTTGTTTGCCAAATAGACCCTAGTTAGACCCAAAAGTTTCTTGCAAATCATCTAAATGGGCCCTCCCAGGCTGCCAGTCCAATTGGTCCATATTCTAATGCTCAACCCAGGTCCGCATATCTTTCTACTCCTGGAATGGGCTTTTTTTCTTCTCAGCCTGGATCCTCTTATTCGGCCTAGTATCCTGGTCCATATAAACATCCTCATTCTCAAGCTAGTCCATATGCTCCTCAATCTCTCCCCACCCCAGAGATGATTCTTAAAGCTCAACGCCAGCCTGATGAGTGATAAGTGTTAATTCTTTTATGATTATTCATGTCACACACACCATTTTAAGTGCATATAATTAGATAATTATGCAGATTTTATAGTTAACCTCAACTTCACACATAAATTGGGCCTTTCATACAAATTAACTTAATTTGGTGTTATCATTCAATAAAGGGGAGTTGAGGGCCATGTGAATTAACTTCACATTACATAATTATAAGCATTCTTAATTTATATACACAATGTAATAATTTTTTACAGATTAAATTGAAATTGTGTGTGTGCAGGACACTCAGGGCAATCAGATGACAAGCCAGGGGCGAAATGGTTTCAAGACCAATGGAGGGAAGCCCTAGGGCACCCCCACTCTTCTCTTGACCAATTCAAAGGCAACCATCATCTATTTTTTGTTGGAGAAAAAGATAGAGCAAGAATTTAAATGGGAGATAGTAGAGGAGAGAATCAAGGAGAGAAAATGGAGGGAATCTCCACCAAAATAGGAAAGAGGAAAGGGGGGCACCCCAAACCCTAGAAGAGGAGGAGGCCAGCCTCCTTCTCACTCTATTCACCTCATTCCCTCTCTATCCTCACCATCCATTTACATCTAATTCAATCCCAGTCCTCTGTTGAACTCATTTCTCTTATAAAAAGCCCATTGCATAGAGAAAAAGGTTTTTTTTTTGGTTGGCTTGAGTTTTTCTACTCCTCTTCCTCTCCCTAGTGCGCCCTCTTCTCCCCCTTCATCACTTTAGGTCGCCCTCACCCCTCTTTGTTTTTCTCTCCCTTCATCTAGCTAGGTCGCCCCTTATCCTTGCTCCTACTTCTTCCACCTTGCATCATCGCCCTTCCCTCTCTTAGATCTCGTTAGTTAGCACTCTTTTCTCTGCACCTCCCCCTCTCTTTCTCACACTAGGTCTCTCCCCTCCATCTCTACAATCTCATCCAAAGGCGGCTCCAAGGGAAAGATAACATCCACTCTGATGTAGACGACATCATCCGCGAGGTGGTTCGTGATCTAAGGCCAAGGAGGGACGGCGCCATCACCACCACCATTGCATCAACCTCTACTCTAGGCTCTTAGTGTTCTTCTTGTTTTCTATTTTTACATTCATAGTGTGTAGAGCTTTTTTTAAAAAATTTTTGATCATAGTTTGTAATCTTGTCTCGCCATTTCATTGTAACCTTGTCTTTCCACTTTATAGAGATTTTATTTAATGAAATAGAAGTATTTGTTTTCTTCATCTTAATTTTGTTCTCTCTCTCTCCCCCTCTCTCTCGACTTCTTTCTCTTTCTATGCATGGTGTTTTGTTAGATAGATTTATTTCCATAATTTTGCAACTTTAAAAGAAGCACAAATATTTTTTTTCCATCTAAGGAACTCAAGGTTTTAACTTTAAAAATATCATCCTCTGTGTGGAATCGACCCGCACTCGCCATAGTGCTACGTATTTATTTAATCATTTCGTCGGGAGTATGGTTTAAAAATTGTTAACGCGCATGTAATAACGACATACGCTTTTGCGTTATCAATTTTTGACGCCGTTGCTGGGGAGGATATTGATTTTTGAGTTACTAACTTTATTTTTTGTGTATATAACTGTACTAATACCTCTTTCTTTTTCCTACTTTTGTAGAAAAAAAGAAAAAAAAAGGAAAAATCAGACCTAAAAATCGCAAGAAAAAGATCTATCAGAAAAAGAGTCGTAGGAAGTAGGAACAGTAAGTAGAAACATAAAATTAAAAAAATATAGGAAAAAGAAGTGTCGCAGAAAGTAGAAATCTGTAAGTGAAGGTCTTGTTCTAAAAAATAACAAAAAATTCAAAAAATCCTATAAAAATAGAAAAATAGAAAAAAAGTGTTTCGAGGTAAGTATTTTACCATTTTCTCTGTTTATTTCTTTTATAAAAAGTATAAGGAATTGCTCTCCAAGTAAGTATCCTAAGCTTCCCTCTTTTCATTTAGTTTTCTTACTTTCTTTCCTTTCTATATTTGGTTAGATAGGGACACTAATTAAAAAAAAACTTGAACCAATAAAATCTTCACTTCAAGATTAGCAACCACACTTTCTTGCTTTAGGATATGCATCATTTAGGGCCACAGTTTTAGTTGTTTCTATTTTTTGTCAAATTTCTTTTTGTTGAAGAGTGCGGGGGACGAGGTCAGATTTGTGGGATCTCTAACTTTCTTAAAAGCATGCTCATACATTCCATGCTTACATAGAACCCTTGTTTGAACTTTGTTTGTTGCACGTCATTTCAAAATATCTTAAGTGCATTACCCCTAAACAACATAAGGTGGAGATTTGATCACCTCTCCTTATCCTAAAAATCACACCCCTCTTGCATCTCTTGCATCACCTAAGCCCAATAAGAATCAAGTAGACATTGGCCCAAGGGTTCACTTTGAAACTTAAGCTCATCTTGAGCCCATTATTAATTTTGAAAATTGGTGTCTAGGCTAGAGGTTTAAAGGTAAACATCTTAAGCGGGCTTATGGTTATTTAATTAGGTCCCTACGAGAGTAGGGGGAGCCTCCTACAATCCTACCTCTTACCTGGCCAATGGACGATCTTGATAGTGGACTTAAGTGGACTTAGGTTTATTTATGAGAAATCTCACTTATAGGTGTAGGCCCTCCATTTAGTTATAGGTTAATTGTTTGATAACTTGTTTGTAGTTGTTAAAAAATTAGAGAGAGAAAAATAAATAATAAAAATCCCATTAAAAAATGCTTTGGGCTGGGCTGACTCATCAAGGTCCAAATCTTTAAGAACCGTGGTACATGCAAGGGAGGAGATCACAACACCCACATTTAGTTGAGCCCATTCAGGAGATTGAGAGATTGATCCACAACCAAGCCCAAAATCCAATCCAACACGTGGCTAATCAAGGTGAGTTGCCCAAACAGTTGAATGAATACTTCATTCCTTATAAGTACCAACCTTCCACATGTATCCATCTACCGAAAGTGCCAGTAGCCCAATATGAGATAAAATCCAGCACTATCTAAATGCTCCCATCATTCCATGGGCTTACCAATGAAGATCTATATAAGCATTTGGATGAATTCCTCGAAATATGCTCCATAGTGAAGATCCAAAACTTTACTGATGATGCTCTCAAATTGACTTTATTCCCCTTCTCATTAAAAGACAAAGCTAAATATTGGTTAAGGACCATAGGAAAGCCCATTCGGTCTTGGGAAGAAATGCAAAAAGAATTTTTGAAAAAAATCTATCCTATAGGTCGGACCAATACCATGAGAAGAGCCATTACAACCTTTACTCAAGCCCACATGGAATTGATCCATGAAGGAATTATTGAGAAAATACCCCCATCATGGATTACTCAAATGGCAAATTGTGTAGGCCTTTTACGAGGGATTAACTGAGCCATATAAGCAAATGGTAGATGCCTCTTGTGAGGGGACGCTCATGAGCAAAAGTTAGGAAGAAGCCTATGATTTTTTGAAATGTTAAGTGAAAATTCTATAAACCATGCTTCTCTCTCTTCATATGAAAGGTCAACGGGATCATCAAAGAAAGTTGGGCTTTATGAGGTGGAAAATAGAGGGGAACTTGAACCTAGGCTAGATGTTAATGCTATAGCCCAGAAGCTGGAGAAAGTGGATCTGATGGCTCAAAAATTGGGTCAACTCATTAATTTGAATAATCAAGCCTCCATGGCCCAGCAATCTTTCAACCCTCATCCTGGTTAGGTCAAACCCTTCCAAGAAGCATGCGTACTATGTGAGAGTCCAACCCATTAGGTGGATGACTATCTCGCGGCAGCCCAATTACCCCATTCCATCTAGGAGTAGGTCTACGCAACCCAAGGACTCTCTAAGCCTAATAATGATCCATTTTCAAACACATACAATCCGGGCTGGAGGAATCATCCGAACTTTTCCTAGAAATCCAACAGACCCAAAATTATCAACCCAAATCCCAACCCCAAGCCCATTTTCAAAATCAAACTTTCTATAAGGGTCAATTGTCACAACCATTGCCAAACCATTCTTAACCCACTTATGGCCAACCGTCTTATGGTCAACCCTCATTTGTTCAGCCCGCATATGGGCAACCTTCATATCTAGCACCAGTCTACCAACCTCCAACCTTACCCCAGTCAGTGGCCTAGAATGATGATAAGATCAACCAGTTGACACAACTTATTTTGACCCAAAATCAACAAATTCAGGCCCAAAACCAATCCTTCCAAGCCCAAATGGCTGAGATGAGGACCCAAATTTGCCAATTGGCAGAGGCCAACATGAGGAGAGAATCGGGCCAACTTCCTAGTCAACCTGTGCCGAACCTTAGAAATTATCCTCCTAGTTTTTAGCAACAACCTCTTCTACCTGCTCCTCAGGGTCAACTTCAACAAGGTCCAAATCCACCAAAGGGCCCATAATTTGAGAATTCTAAGGCCATCTCAGCCCCAAGAAGTGGAAAGATTCTTGAAGATCCTTACATGGCCCATCAACCCAACCAAACCTCATCAAGTCAAGCCCACGATGTCATAAATGTCATTGAAAATGAGCCCCTTCTCAAGACGACTCCTATAGTAGACTATGAGGAAGTCAAGAGAGATAAAGGGAAGGGAAAAATAGATGACTCACCTGAGACTTATTGGCCCAAGATCCCCTTTTCCACTTCCTTGGATGCTGGAAAAGAAAGGAAGAAACAAAAAATCCAAGCTCAAATTGAGGAGTTGATGAAGTTGTTCAAGTAAGTCCACATTAAAATCCTTCTTCTAGATGCAATCCAACATGTGCCTACATATGTCAGATTTCTCAAGGATATGCGCACCCAAAAGAGGGAACCAAGGACAAACTTCAAAAGGATTCTATTATTAGAAGATGTGAGTGTTGTCTTATTGAACCAACTCTCTCAGAAGATGAAGGATCCTAGTGCCCCACTCATATCTTGTGTTATTGGGGGTGTCACCTTTGAAAAGGCCCTATTGGATTTAAGGGTGTTGTGTATGTGATTTTGATGATTACAAAATAATGACTTTATTGCTTGACCTTGTGCGTGAATGGTTGTTCATATCTTCATGTGAGATTGTTTTGTATGAGAACGATTTTGTGGAACCATGCTTGGATAAATGTCATGTTGAGCATCATGTTATTCATGTGTACTGCTGAGTGAATGATTGAGATGCAAATACCATTGTTTGCCCCCAAGGTAATGATGTGTGGTTTGATGAGTTTGAATGATGGTTCCTTGTCCTTCTGATCATTTGGCTTAAATGCTTTGTGAAATGGTTTGTAGGAGAATTCGGTTAAAGTTGAGATCTTGAGATTTGGTTTAATATTAACTTGCTTATGAGTTCATTGCCAGATAGTACAGGTTAATATTGCTCCAAGGTAAGAATGATATTATAATCCATGGTGATACTCTTCTAATCTTGAGTTGAGTAAATGGGTTCTCAAGTGCTTTAGATGACCATGTTACTCAACCTGGCTAAATCTTGTTTAAAAGGACTGGATTTCATATTCTTGATCAAAGCATTCAACTCATGTGTGGCTTGCTTGCAATGTGACTAAAGTTTGGTTTGAGTGGATTGTTACCTAACTCCAAATTAGTTGCATCATGCAATGTGACTGATGCTTGGAACTCTTTCACAAACACTTGTGGTTCTATCATAGAAGGTGAAATGAAATGGGTTAGTTTGTGAGATTAACATTGAAGCAAAACTAATTTTTTATTTGTGTTTTGCAGCTTGGAAGAACTCCTCACAACCTTCTTTCATCATCCCAAAACTCACGGTGAAGTTGGAGCTTTCATTTTTAGCTTAAGGGGTCTCTGGACTTTTTACAGGTACAAGTGTCGACACCAGGTGTCGACACCAGGAGTCGACACCTACATCCAGTAATCCTATATTGGTTCTGGCAGCAGGCCAGAACACCAGGTGTCGACACCAGGTGTCGACACCCAGTGTCTAGCACTCCGTTTCTGACCTTCTGTTAACACCTGGGCACCAAGTGTCGACACCAGGTGTCGACACCTGTGCGGAGCCGTCAAAGATGACTTTCTTGCCCTTGTTTCGAAAGTCCAACCAATCAATTCCAAATGCCCTAAATATCTCCCTAATTCGTGGATCTGGTCCTTGAAGTGTTCCTTGACCGTTCTAAACATATAAAACCATCTCTTGGGTTGCAAACCCTAAGGAACATGATGCTAGATCTGAAATTTGGGTGTGTTTTCTAACCCTTGTGAGTGCAGGTCGCAGGTAGCTGCTCCAAGGGCTTCTTCCACATTTTTCTGAGCTTGTATGTGAAGGAAAAAAGGTGGATTCAAGTCTCCAATCGATCCTCTACTCAAAGCTACGTGGGAAATCAAGTTACGACTTCATTTTTGCAAAGAATCATTCATCTTCCTTCAAGAACGTTCTTCATCCTACAGAAAAGCTTAAGCCTATTTGATGAGAAAAAAAAGGGGGAACTCTATCCACTAAAAATTCATTTGATTTTAGTTCTCCAGTTGCTCTTAGTTATGTTTTAGATATTTGCTATAAACATCATCTCCTTGAAATTGTTTTACATGATCTTTGTTCACTCTCTCTTGCATCTATATGTGAACTACGATTTTTGTGATACAACATTTCTAATGCTCATATATTCTTTCGTATAGGTGAAGAAGAGGGGGATCTCTAAACCATTTATTTTCATATTCTTGTTAGAGATTAGCTTAAAGTTTGGGCTTATTATTCTGTTTACCTATTCTTTCAGGTGAAGAAGAAAATGGAAGAAAGAAAAGAGGAGTGCCGTGAGGAGAGGAAGAAGATGATGTCAAGATTATGATCATCCGTCAACGAGCAAGGAGAATCATATTATGTTGAAGAAGGGGGAGCCTTATACTTGATGCATCTGTCTAGTTTTCATCTCTATAATTTGTTTGGAGGGTCATAGCATATATGTGTTTTTGATTCATATACATTTGAGATAATGCTTTGTGTGGGTGTTCGGAGAAAGGGGTCTCCGAGTGTATGTGTTGATATATGTTTGTCGATTTGTGCGGAGTATATCCGCGTGTGATGTTAGGAGTTTAATTCCATGTGGTTGTGTAGGCATTGTCCTACATGTGTGTGGACGGAGTTGTGTCTCCGTGTGAGGTATTTAGTGCGGGGTGTGTTCCCCAGCGGTGTGTGTGTATGTGAGTGCTGCTGTGGCAGCAGTTTGAGGAAACGCCTCGTGTGTGGATTGCTGCGGAAGCAGCGTGTGTGTGTTGGGGTTCGTCCCCGTGTTGCTACATTTTGTAGCGTGTAGTGAAGCCTCACCGGTTTGGTGAGGGGTGGACGTAGGGAGCCCGTCGTGGTCTCGAACTACCTTAAAAATCTCCGTGTCTTGTGGTTTGATTCTTGTGATTGTGTGTTCTCTATCCTATCTGTTTGTGCAATCATGTGAGCTCGGTGAGATTGAGTGAATCTAGTTTAAACCTGTTTAGATTAAATTACTCGATCTTGTATATTCCGCTGTGTGCTAGTTGTGTTTTTAATTGGACATAGTTTTTAGTAGAAGGATGTATTCACCCCCCCCTTTAGATCCGTGTTCCTGCACTACGGGACCCAACAATTGGTATCAGAGCGAGGCTCTGTTGTCCCTAGATCTTGCGATCTACAGAGTGATCCCAGTGCATTCCACAATCATGAATTTTTCTACTGAACATATATCAATGAACTGTTTGCCAATCTTCACTGGTTTGAATTTTAATTCATGGCTAGGTAAACTGTGTGTGGTGATCAATTCTATTAATCCTTGTCTCTGGAAATTGATTTGTCATGGTCCACACATATTACCTCTAGATGAGACCAAGTGATCTAATCAGGATAAAATGATGCATCATGATAATGTTACTGCTTTGAGTTTATTGAAAGCTTCCGTAAATACTAACAAGTATCCATTTGTATCTTCTTGTAGGACGGCAAAGGAGCTTATGGACCGGTTGATCAAAGCTCAAGAAAAGGAAAGGTAAAAATGTCTCATAGCCGATGATGCTGATCAACAAAGTGATGAAAATGCAGAAGAGGTAAATTCAGATTCAGAAGAATTTACTTTTGATGATCTTGTTGATGCTTATGATGAGTTGGAAAAGTAATATAAGAAAATCAAGTCAGAAAATAGAAAATTGAAAAAGTAATATGAAAACATGCTCCATGAAAATAGACTTTGTGATAAGTGTTCTGAGCTTAACAACTTGAATGAACTTTTAGAGCATAATGTTGAATGTCACAAAGAAACCATTGCCTGTTTGAGAAATGAGAATGTTGCCCTCAAGAACAAAATCAATCAATTGGAGAAAATAGAAAAAGATTTAAGAAACAAAATGGAATCAAACTCTCTTGATCATGATATTTGCAATGAATTGATTATGAATGATAAACTTGCAAATGAAAATGAAGAACTTAAAAAGGAGAATAGTGCGATGCTAATTAGATCTCCATGCTTGAAAGTAGATTGTAAAATCTTGAAAAACTTGAAAAAGGAAAATCTATGATTGTTGATGAATCTGACAAGATGCATGTGTTTGAACAAATGATGGAGAGCTACAAAATCATCAATGCCCAATTGAATGAAAAAGTCATTTCCTGTGACAATGAGATCATTTCCTATGAATTGCATATTTCATCACTTGAAAAGAAAATTCTTGATATGAATGCTTCTTTGTGTAAGTTTGTGAATGGGGAAGAAAATCTGAACAAGATATTGGGGACTAAGGTGAATTTCCAAAGAGAGGGGCTGGGCTATAATCCTGTGAACAAAAAGAATTTTGAAAATAAAGTCTATACATCCTTTGTCCATAGTTCAAATATAGCCAGCACATCAAATGGGCCTCCAAATCAATCTGCTCCTCAAACAACGAAGAGATCAAATGAAAGTCTGAAAAAGAAACAAAACTTGCATCAAAAGACTAAAAATGTTGTTGGTGTCACGATGAATGCCATGAAAAATCATGTTACACACACACATGTATCCACAAAGAAAATCTCATATTTTTATTGTGGTGAACTTGGTCATATGATGCATGATTACTTTTTGATGAAATCTGAAGAACTAGAAGCATGCAAGAAAATGAATGGCTTCACAAAGCCAAGAAAGTTTCTGAACATAAAAGAACTCTTGATAACTCTTATATTCATGCAAGAAGACCTTTTGAAAGATTTGATCAATTGAACTATTTTCATTGTGGAGGGTTTGGTTACAGGATGAACAATTGCTTTAGTTTGAAAAATGAGAACATCTCTACAAACCAACAAAAATTCCATGCTCATTCTTACAAGAAAAATCTGAAGTCTTTTGGTTGTTGTCATTGTTGTGGTGAGTTCGGGCATATCATGCATGATTGTTTCTTAATGTATTTTGATGATATGCATGCCCAAAAACTGTGGAAGGCACTCTCTAGAGGTGCAACTAACCATCCGGGACCTAAGAAGGTTTGGGTACCCAAAACAGTCAAATGAGAACTTTGTTGCAGGATTGTCTTGAGGCTAAGAGGAAAGCTTTAAGTCAACTTGGCCAGTTCTGGTGTGATGCCTTGGTGAACATGGACTTGTCCCTGAGTTGATACTTGAAGCTCATCATTCATACTTGCAGCTCATAGGAGATTATCTTGTGGAAGAAAAGCACAGAGATTGGTTTTCTCATTTGTATTGAATTGAGGTTGATATGAAATTGAGTTTTTGATATTGCAGGTAGAGAGAGAGTCTTATGTGTTGAAAAGCCTTGAAGTTAGTTTCTTCATATGCATTGGCTTAATATTGACATGAATTGAGCTCTTTACAGTGCAGGTTTGATAATGACCATCAACCCCTGAAATCATGGTAAGAATTCAATGTTTGAATGTGTATCCATGTGCCTAGATTGAGTCTAATTCATGTATGGCTTTTCTGAGTTCAGATTAACTCTCTTAGGTAGTTTTGCATGTTTCCTCAGTCGGTGTCGACACTAGGTGTCAACACCTGTTCTGGCAGATCTGAAATAGGTCTGCACTTTGGGTTGTGAAATGCCCATCTTGAGGACCGATTGGTTTGAACTTTTACCCCATTACCCTTAGAGTTTCTCTTCTTATCCTAGAGGAGTTTTGAAAGGGTTTTGGCATGGGGTTCTTGGTATTTTCATATCCTTACATGCTGCTATCTATAAGATGCGAATTTGGGGTCTCAATGGAACTCCTTTGGCTAATATCGTTATATTTCTTGCAGGAGAGAAAGAAAGAAGCTCGAGAGGACTTCAATGCCAGATTTGATCTACTTCCATTTCTTCTAGCTAATATCATTCTATTTCTTGCAGGAGAGAAAGAAAGGAGCTTGTTGATGAAGATGACAACAAGCGAAATAAAGCGAAGAATTTGAGGATGTTAATAAAGGTAGCTCAAGATAAAGGTGAGAAAATAAAGTGTTTGTTTGAAGCTCTTTGGTCTTGATGTTAATGCCATAACTTGACAGACAGTGATTTTGAAGTTTTGAATACCCCTTGGTTGCTTTTGATAATGTGGATAATGAATGCTTAGCTGAATGGTATTGAAACATCTGAGCAGTATATATGAGAGTGTAGCCATTGAATGCCTTTTGCTAAACCCCCGATGTCAAATGAGAATACATTTGTTTCTGATCATCATTTCAATGATTACATGGTATATAAAATGGTGACATGTGGAAGGGCAGGTCAAGCCTGTCTGAAAGTCATCACCATGCGTGAGAATATGCCTCCGTCCGGTACCATGAATCATCTATGCATATGGCATCAAACATAAATGAATTTTCTGAAATCATGCATTGATTATGGGGGAGTCTTGCAAGCTGAAAATTCTGAGATTGATGTTTTTCCATTCTCTCAGCATGATGATATTGTGTTTCTGGCTGAACATCTTGAGGACTGAAGTTGATCAATGTTCCATGGTCTTCACCAATGTGCCACTCATCTTTCTGGATAAAAGCACAACTGGTTTCAAGAAAAGTTCACATGTGATGATTTTGATGCTTTGAATAAATTTTCTGAATTCTCTTTTCAGAATAAAATTGTGTCCTCACATTTTAACAATGGTAATGCGTGTCATTCATTAGTTACATTAGGTGCATATAGAGTGTCATGTGAAATCTGAAATATTGCATCACATTGCATATTTGCATATCATTCTCTGCATATCATTCACATAGTACTTTTGGAAGATGAAGCTCATCGTGTGTCTTGTTACATAGTTGGCATTTTCAGCATACATATATTACATATTTTGAAATGCATCATTTTGAACATTTCATGTTACAAAAATGCCAAAATGAATACTTCCAACAATTGGTCTCATATCTTTGGGGCTAACAATTCAAGAACTAAAATTGCATATCTTTTCATTTTACATTACATATGCATATCTCCATTGTATGCTTGAATGTTATTATATGCTATTCAACCCCTTCCTTTGAATCTTCTAAGACCAAATACTCCATTGTTAAATAATATTGCATCTGAGTCTTAACAAGTGTGCTTCATATCAAACTCTCAGGGGGGGCATTTCATGCTTATTGCATTTACATAGGGGGAGCTACACTATCCTGTTCTAAGTTAAATTTTCTCCATACATGTTAAATCAAATTCGTACACTTCATGCACTTTAATGTGAAATTGAGTGTTATTCATAAGGATATAGGAATTTCATTTCAACACTCTAAAGTAATTCAACTTGTTGCATGGATGATAAGAGTCAGTTGAGGAAAAAACTGCCTGCCTCCACATACAAAAAAATGGTTGAAATGAAAGGCAGAGCAATGCTAAGTCTCACTGAGTAAACTGGGCATATGTCACCTGAGACGTGATGTGGTTCATTTCTGAAAAGTGTTGACTAAAGTATCTCGGTTCAAATGAGGTGACAAGGTTCAGTATTCTGAGTAACCGAAGATTCTGGCATGAGCTTCATGTGTCTTCTCGCGTAAAAAGGAATTATTTGAACCTGATCTTTCTTAGAAAAATTCAGATTGTCAGTATGAAAATTACTGATGATAATTTCATGAGGCAGAGTGAAGCCTCCAATACGCTGTTCTCTAGATTGAAATACAGTCTGTGTAATTATTATTGTGTTTAATTGAAAATCTAGTTATCCATATGGCTAAAATTCATACTCATGTTACTCACTTACACATGGTAATTTGATTTGATATGTATTTTGAAAATTTGACTAATTACATGACCTGCTGTACGTCTTCTCCTATTTATCTACACAATCCTCTAGGTGTAATCATGAGCATTCTGAACTTAATGACTCACTTGCACTTTTCCTACACCTATCCCCTCACTGTAAATCAATTGGTATCACTTCTTATGAAGGAGTTATGTTGCAATGTCAAAGGGGGAGCTTTGCATGTGATCTTATCTGCTTAACTCATCAGGACTTACATGAGTCAATACCTTTCTATGGGTGTTTGAGTGCTTGTTTGCTTGCTCATTATTGTCATGCCATACACCATTTCCAATTGCTGCAACTCGTGAGCATTTGCATATCGTTTTGTCATCTTGCATTCTACATGACCATATTGTCCACATTTGTATTTCCAATTTCAACAATTGGTATCACACAGTTTTGTAATTAGTTCATGCATCTTGTGCATATTGTTTCTCTTTATAACCCCGTTGTCCATAGGTTCTTGCCATCTTAGATTCTCCGTCATGCTCCCCATTTCTGATTATGTCAAAGGGGGAGAGAGCATTATAGCATAATATTTTGTCATCATCAAAATGGGGGAGATTGTTGTGTATGTGATTTTGATGATTACAAAATGATGACTTTGTTACTTGGCCTTGTGCGTGAATGGTTGTTCATATCTTCATGTGAGATTATTTTGTATGAGAACGATTTTGTGGAACCATGCTTGGATAAATGTCATGTTGAGCATCATGTTATTCATGTGTACTGCTGAGTGAATGATTGAGATGCAAATACCATTATTTGCCCCCAAGGTAATGATGTGTGGTTTGATGAGTTTGAATGATGGTTCCTTGTCCTTCTGATCATTTGGCTTAAATGCTTTGTGAAATGGTTTGTAGGAGAATTGGGTTGAAGTTGAGATCTTGAGATTTGGTTTAATATTAACTTGCTTATGAGTTCATTGCCTGATAGTGCAGGTTAATATTGCTCCAAGGTAAGAATGATATTATAATCCATGGTGATACTCTTCTAATCTTGAGTTGAGTAAATGGGTTCTCAAGTGCTTTAGATGACCATGTTACTCAACTTGGCTAAATCTTGTTTAAAAGGAATGGATTTCATATTCTTGATCAAAGCATTCAACTCATGTGTGGCTTGCTTGCAATGTGATTAAAATTTGGTTTGAGTGGATTGTTACCTAACTCCAAATTAGTTGCATCATGCAATGTGACTGATGCTTGGAACTCTTTCACAAGCACTTGTGGTTCTATCATAGAAGGTGAAATGAAATGGGTTAGTTTGTGAGATTAACATTGAAGCAAAACTAATTTTCTATTTGTGTTTTACAGGTTGGAAGAACTCCTCACAACCTTCTTTCATCATCCCAAAACTCACGGTGAAGTTGGAGCTTTCATTTTTAGCTTAATGGGTCTCTTGGCTTTTTGCAGGTGCAAGTGTCGACACCATGTGTCGACACCAGGAGTCGACACTTGCATCCAGCAATCCTATATTGGTTCTGGCAGTAGGCCAGAACACCAGGTGTCGACACCAGGTGTCGACACCCAGTGTCCAGCACTCCGTTTCTGACCTTCTGTTAACACTTGGGCACCAGGTGTCGACACCAGGTGTCGACACCTGTGCGGAGCCGTCAAAGATGACTTTCTTGCCCTTGTTTCGAAAGTCCAACCAATCAATTCCAAATGCCCTAAATATCTCCCTAATTCGTGGATCTGGTCCCTGAAGTGTTCCTTGACCGTTCTAAACATATAAAACCATCTCTTGGGTTGCAAACCCTAAGGAACATGATGCTAGATCTGAAATTTGGGTGTGTTTTCTAACCCTTGTGAGTGCAGGTCGCAGGTAGCTGCTCCAAGGGCTTCTTCCACATTTTTCTGAGCTTGTATGTGAAGGAAAGAAGGTGGATTCAAGTCTCCAATCGATCCTCTACTCAAAGCTATGTGGGAAATCAAGTTACAACTTCATTTTTGCAAAGAATCATTCATCTTCCTTCAAGAACGTTCTTCATCCTGCAGAAAAGCTTAAGCCTATTTGACGAAAAAAAAGGGGGAACTCTATCCACTAAAAATCTATTTGATTTTAGTTCTCCAGTTGCTCTTAGTTATGTTTTAGATATTTGCTATAAACATCATCTCCTTGAAATTGTTTTACATGATCTTTGTTCACTCTCTCTTGCATCTATATGTGAACTACGATTTTTGTGATACAACATTTCTAATGCTCATATATTCTTTCGTATAGGTGAAGAAGAGGGGGATCTCTAAACCATTCATTTTCATATTCTTGTTAGAGATTAGCTTAAAGTTTGGGCTTATTATTCCGTTTACCTATTCTTTCAGGTGAAGAAGAAAATGGAAGAAAGAAAAGAGGAGTGCCGTGAGGAGAGGAAGAAGATGATGTCAAGATTATGATCATCCGTCAACGAGCAAGGAGAATCATATTATGCTGAAGAAGGGGGAGCCTTATACTTGATGCATCTGTCTAGTTTTCATCTCTATAATTTGTTTGGAGGGTCATAGCATATATGTGTTTTTGATTCATATACATTTGAGATAATGCTTTGTGTGGGTGTTCGGAGAAAGGGGTCTCCAAGTGTGTGTGTTGATATATGTGTGTCGATTTGTGCGGAGTATATCCGCGTGTGATGTTAGGAGTTTAATTCCGTGTGGTTGTGTAGGCATTGTCCTACATGTGTGTGGACGGAGTTGTGTCTCCGTGTGAGGTATTTAGTGCGGGGTGTGTTCCCCAGCCGTGTGTGTGTGTGTGTGTGTGTGTGTGTGTGTGTGTGTGTGTGTGTGTGTGTGTGTGTGTGTGTGTGTGTGTGTGAGTGCTGCTGTGGTAGCAGTTTGAGGCAATGCCTCGTGTGTGGATTGCTGTGGAAGCAGCGTGTGTGTGTTGGGGTTCATCCCCGTGTTGCTACATTTTGTAGCGTGTAGTGAAGCCTCACCGTTTTGGTGAGGGGTGGACGTAGGGAGCCCGTCGTGGTCCCGAACCACCTTAAAAATCTCCGTGTCTTGTGGTTTGATTCTTGTGATTGTGTGTTCTCTATCCTATCTGTTTGTGCAATCGTGTGAGCTCGGTGAGATTGAGTGAATCTAGTTTAAACCTGTTTAGATTAAATTACTCGATCTTGTATATTCCGCTGTGTGCTAGTTGTGTTTTTAATTGGACATAGTTTTTAGTAGAAGGATCTATTCACCCCCCTCTAGATCCGTGTTCCTGCACTACGGGACCCAACAAAGGGCTAGTGTTAATCTTCTGCCAACATCAGTATATCAAAAATTTGGGATAGAGGAGCTTAAATCAACCCCAGTGATTCTCCAATTGGCTGATCGGTCCATTAGAACATCAAGGGGATTGGTAGAAGATGTCCTTGACAAGATAGACACATGTTACTTTCCTTTTGACTTCTTAATCCTTGACATGGATTCCACCCCAGACTTGGCCGAAAGCCCAATCATATTGGGTCGACCCTTCTTGGCCACTGTCAATGCCAACATCAACTGCAAGTCTAGACTTATGGATATCTTTTTTGGGGATCAAAAGATAACACTCAATGTCTTCAAAGCTTCTGAGCATATGAGGGAGGAGGAAGATTGTTACACAATTGATGTGTTTGATGAGATGGTAGAGAGCAACTCTTTCCTAGCCCAGCCTGAAGACTTTGATAAGGTTGAGGACACTGAGCCCATTTTAGATGTCCATGCACTTAACTCCCCACTTTGGCCCACTAAGCTTGAACCTTTGTCTGAATTGAAACATGAGACCTTACTCCCTTCCATTCAAGCCCCACCATAGTTGGACTTATATAAAACCTTTGCCTAACTATTTGAAATATGGGTTTTTGGGGCCTGAAGAGAATTTGCCTATCATTATAGCCTTTGATCTGACATCCAGTCAGGAGGACCAACTGATTGATGTCCTCAAAAGCCATAAGGAAGCCCTGGGTTGATCAGTAGCTAATCTTAAGGGAATATGTCCATATGTGTGCATGCATCATATTTATTTGGAGGCTAATGCTAAGCCAACCAGGGGGATGCAAAGAAGATTGAACCCTCATATAAAAGAAGTGGTTAAGAAAGAGGTGGTTAAGCGGCTTGATGCGGGTATTATATACCCAATCTCTGATAGTCAATGGGTGAGCCCAACCCAAGTTGTCCCTAAGAAAACTGGGCTCACTGTGGTGAGCAATGAGCAAGGGGAAAGGGTGCCCACTAGACTGCCTATTGGGTGGATGGTATGCATAGACTATAGAAAATTGAATGTTGCCACTAAGAAGGACCATTTTCCTTTACCCTTCATTGACCAAATCCTAGAGAAATTAGCTGGCCAAAGGTAATTCTACTTTTGGGATGGTTATTCAAGATATAATCAAGTGGCCATCTTCCCAGGGGATCAAGAAAAGACCACATTCACATGTCCCTATGGGACTTTTGCATTTAAGAGAATGCCCTTTGGGTTGTGTAATGCCACTACCACTTTTCAAAGATGTATGATAGCTATTTTCTTTGATATGGCGGGTGATTTCTTAGAGATTTTTATGGATGACTTCTTAGTTTTTGGAAACTCTTTTGAAATATGCTTGGGCAATTTGACAAGGATTCTTGAGAGGTGTATAGAAAAGAATTTGATTCTAAGCTGGGAAAAGAGTCACTTTATGGTAAAAGAAGGAGTTATGCTGGGGCATATTGTCTCTGAAAGGGGAATTGAGGTTGATAAGGCTAAAGTTGAGTTGATTTCTAACCTACCTCCCCCAACATCTATCAAGTAAATCAGATCCTTCTTAGACCATGTAGGGTTTTACTACCGATTCATCAAAGACTTTTCTAAAATTTCTCCTCCTTTGTGCAATCTTCTTGCCAAGGGCATTCCATTCAACTTTGATGAGTCATGTCTTTAGGCCTATGATTTCCTAAGAAATGCTGCGACCAAAGCCCCAATCATCCAACCCCCAGATTGGTCCTTGCCCTTTGAGATAATGTGTGATGCTTATGATTATGCTATTGGGGTAGTGTTGGGTCAAAGAATGAACGAAAGCCCAGTTGTGATCTATTATGCTAGTCGAACTTTGACTGAGGCCCAAAAGCATTACACCACAACTAAGAAAGAATTGTTGGAAGTGATATTTGCCCTTGAAAAATTCATATCATACATATTAGGGTTTAAGGTCATAATCTACTTTGATCATTCGACCTTGAGATACTTCTTGTCTAAGAAAGAAGTCAAGCCCCGTTTGATTAGATGGATCTTGTTTTGCAAGAATTTGACATTGAAATTCGAGATAAAAAGGGTCTGAAAATGTTGTAGCGGATCATCTATCCAGGATTCTTGTGCAAGAGAGTGAACCCATTAAAGACCATTTCCCTCATGAACAACTCTTAGCCATTGCCCAAATCAAACCTCCCTGGTATGCTAATATTGTCAATTATCTGACAGTTGGATTAACCCCTAAAGGTTGGTCTAAGCATGAGAGGGATATATTATTTGCCCAGATAAGACATTACTTTTGGGAGGACCTAGAACTGTTCCGTATTTGTGTTGATAATGTCATTAGGAGGTGTGTCCCTAAAAATGAGCTTCAAAGCATTCTCACATTCTGCCACACTCTTGCTTGTAGGGGATATTTCTCATGGAAGAAAATAGCTGCTAAGGTTTTACAAAGTGGGTTTTATTGGCCTTCACTATTGAAGGATGCATATGAGTTTAGCAAGGGCTGTTTGAGGTGTCAAGCTATAGGGAATATGGCTAAAAGGGACATGATGCCATTGAATCCAATTCTAGTGGTCGAGATCTTTGATGTTTGGGGAATTGATTTTATGGGGTCTTTTCTACCATCATTTGGTAATGAATATATCATTGTGACAGTGGACAATGTTTCAAAGTGGATAGAAGCATGGCTAACTGAACAAATGATCACAAAGCTGTGATGGAGTTCATGCAATCTAACATCTTTGCTATATTTGGGTGGCCTAAAGCTATCATTAGTGATGGAGGATCCCATTTCACTCATGCTCAATTTTGGGCCTTACTTCGCAAGTATGGGATCACTCATAAAATTGCCACCCCATACCACCCCCAGACAAGTGGTCAAGTGGAGGTCTCCAATAGGAAAATTAAGAACATTCTGTAATAGTCCGTTAGGCCTGACAAGAAAGACTGGTTTGAAAGATTGAATGATGCTCTTTGGGCCTATAGGACCGCCTTCAAAACTCCTATTGGTATGTCACTATTCGTCGCTCGTGGTAATTTCTAAATTTCCATGGTGTGACACACACTCGCCTTTCGGAAGGCCAAGATGGGTCGACTTGGCACGCGGGGATTCCGGGATAGTGATGGAGACATGCAAAGAAAGAAATATGGCTAAGTCAGGGGTAGCCGGGTGGAATGTAGGCATTCCAGTTGATTTCTCGACGATCACCTGTAGAACCAAAATATTGACTGGGGGAAGTGCCACCAGGGAATGGCACATGGGCACGAGACATCGGGCAACACGTGGAGAGAAGGGGATTCCGCTGGCACGAGTGAAGGCGACTGTGGGGATTTGTGTATAGGACGTCTTCTTCACCGACCACAAAGCAGTCAATGTTTGTTTTACATCGGTTTGAATCTGAACACCTTTATTTTCTCTACTGAAAGAGGACTGGGATACTCTAGATCTCACATCATAAAATGAGGACATGGTCTACACTGCAGCTAGAGTTCGACCGCCGAGTTCAGTAAAATGGGCTGAAGGCGTTGGGCTTCAGATTGACTCACTACAACAAAATAAACTTTTACCTACATTTCTAAAACGTAGGTATAGGTCCAAGAAACGTAGGTAAATCCTTTACCAACGTTTCCTTGCCACGCTTTCAAAACGTGGCTCTTGCTCGCATGACTATAGGTTATACCTACGTTTCAATGAAACGTAGGTATAGATCGACCTATACCTACACTTTAGACGCGTAGGAATAGTTTAATAGAAGTGTAGATAAAAGTCATCTACACACACGCATATAAGAGGATATACTTACGCTTCTAAAAACGTAGTGTAGATGGATTAATCTACCCCACCCCCAAACTAAACAATATAAGCATGCACATAGACATGAAATTGCATGAAAGGGAAAGGGGCGACGAAGAATAGAGAATTAACCGTGATCGCCACCAAGGACTTACAGCACCAAATGGATGAAGAAAAGACGAAGATGACGCAGTGTACCTTGGAAAATATGGGAGAAGATGCGACCTGAAGATGAACCGCTACAACGTGTGATCGCGCTTGAAAAGGGACGCGAGAACCGATGTGGGTGACACCTCCTCACCTTTCAGCCGGCTAGAAAGTAAGGGCCTCACGTTTTATCAACAATCTCTTGCAAAACAAAGCCATCAATGAGCCTAGGAGAACCATATTTTGTTGAAGAAGGGGGAGCTCTATCTTTGATGCATCTTTCTAGTTTCCATCTATAGAATTTGTTTTAGGAGGTCATAGCATATATTTGTCTTTATTTCATATACTTTTGAGAGAATACTTTGTGTGGTTGTTCGGAGAAAGGGTTCTCCGAGTGTGTGTGTTGACGTGTGTGCATCGTTTTGTGCGGAGCATATCTGCGTGTGTACTTGGACGTATTTTGGGGTGTATTCCCCGTGTGTGGTTGGGAGTTTACTTCCGTGTGGTTGTGTAGGCATCACCCTACATGTGTGTGTTGGAGCCTGGCTCCGTGTGTGTGGGGGGATTTATCCCCAGGCTGTTTTTACAGCAGTGAAGCCTCACCGGTTTGGTGAGGGGTGGACGTAGGGAGCCCGTCGTGGTCTCGAACCACCTAAAAAATGTCTGTGTCTTGTGGTTTGATCTTTGTGATTGTGTGATTCACTATCTTATCTGTTTATGCAATCGTGTGAGCTCGGTGAGATTGAGTGAATTAAGTTTAAATCTGTTTAGATTAAATTCTTCAATATTATCAATCTTGTTAATTCCGCTATGTGCTAGTTTGTGTTTTTAATTGGACATAGTTTTTACTAGAAGTATCTATTCACCCCCCCTCTAGATCCGCGTTCCTACACTACGGGACCCAACAATTGGTATCAGAGCGAGGCTCTGTTGTCCCTAGATCTTGCGATCTACAGAGTGATCCTAGTGCATTCTACAATCATGAATTTTTCTACTGAACATATCTCAATGAATTGTTTGCCAATCTTTACAGGTTCGGAATTTAATTCATGGCTAGGCAAGCTGTGTGTGGTGATCAATTCTATTAATCTTAGTATTTGGAAATTGATTCATCATGGTCCACACATATTACCTCTAGATGAGACCAAGTGGTCTAATCAGGATAAAATGATGCATCTTGATAATGCTACTACTTTTAGTTTATTGAAAGCTTCTGTAAGTACTAACAAGTTTCCATTTGTATCTTCGTGTAGGACGGCAAAGGAGCTTATGGACCAGTTGATCAAAGCTCAAGAGAAGGAAAGACAAGAATGTCTCATGGCCGATGATGTTGATCAACAAAGCGACGAAAATGTAGAAGAGGTAAATTCTGATTCTGAAGAATTTACTCTTGATGATCTTGTTGATGCTTATGATGAGTTGGAAAAATAATATAAGAAAATCAAGTCAGAAAACAGAAAATTGAAAAAGAAATCGAAAAGCATGCACCATGAAAATAGATCTTGTGATAAATGTTCTGAGCTTGATAACTTGAATGAACTTTTAGGGCATGATGTTAAATGTCACAAAGAAACCATTGCTTGTTTGAGAAATGAAAATATTGCTCTCAAGAACAAAATCGATCAATTGGAGAAAACTGAAAAAGATCTAAGAAATAAAATGGAATCAAACTCTATTGATCAGGATATTTGCAATGAATTGATTATGAATGATAAACTTGCAAATGAAAACGAACAACTTAAAAAGGAAAACAATGCTATATTGATTCAGATATCTCTGGTTGAAGGCAGCATGAAGTTTCGTGAAAAAGAAAATACTATGTTAAAATCTGAAAATGAAAAATTGAAACATCTAAATACAACCATGTCTAAAAATTTACTTACTTTTGAAAAAGGGAAAAGTTTGGTTGTTGATGATTGTGAAGAGATGCATGTGTTAGAATAAAAGATGGAAAGCTACAAAACCATCAATGCCTAATTGAATGAAAAAATCATTTCTTGTGATAATGAGATCATTTCTTATGAATTGCATATTTCATCACTTGAAAAAAAAATTCTTGATCTGAATGCTTCTTTGTCTAAGTTTGTGAATGGGGAAGAGAATCTGAACAAGATTTTGGGGACCAAGGTAAATTTTTAAAGAGAAGGTCTTGGGTATGAACCCACCAAAAAGAAAGCCTTTGTGCTAAAGACTCAAACATCTTTTGTGCATGCTTCATGTTCCTCAAATATGTCAAATGCTTCTTGTGTTGAGAAATCAAATCCCAAGGCTCAGGCTCAACTTAGGAGCAATAGGATTCATGCTCACAAAAGTCACAAAAACCATGCTCCAAAATCAACAAATGTCAATTGTCATTATTGTGGTAAGCATGGTCATTTGATAAATGATTGTTTCATTATGAAATCGGATGATTTGAAAGCATGCAAAAATGAACTTGTTTCCAAAAGAAAAAGTGTTGTTTGTTTTAAATGTGGAAAGTTAGGACACCGTGTGTCACAGTGTTGGCAAGCAAATGAAAGAAAGAAGTTCAAAGTCAAAAATAATTATACTTTCGCCAGCCCACAGAAATTTCATACTCATCCTGTTGTGAAGAAGAGAAATTTCCATGCTTATAATGATAACATTCATGCTAAATCACAGAAATTTGATTATCATGTTTATAAAAATTTTGTGAAGTCTTCAATATGTTGTCATTATTGTGGAAAGTTTGGGCATACTATGCATGATTGTGATTTAATGAACTTTGATGATATGTTTGCCCAGAGAATGTGGAAGGCACCCATTAGAGGTGCAACTAACCATCCGGGACCCAAGAAGGTTTGGGTACCCAAAACTATTGAATGAGAACTCTTGTTGCAGGATTGCCTTGAGGCCAAGAGGAAGGCTTTACGTTGACTTGGCAGGTTCTGGTGTGATGCCTTGGTGAACATGAGCTTGTCCCTGAGTTGATACTGATTTCTTTGAAGAGGCAGTCTTGTGTGTTTCATGTGTATCAACCTGTGCTACACATGGACAGACCTTGGTTCTTCATGTGTTTAGACTTGTGCTTTATATGCATAGACTTGACTCTTTACATTATTGGGCTAAACTTGAAATTTCTGAACTGAACTTTGAACTCATATCAGCTTGAGTGAATCACTTGTATTGATAACTGCAACTCATCATACATACTTGCAGCTCATAGGAGATTGTCTTGTGAAAGAAAAGCACTGAAATTGGCTTTCTCATTTGTATTGAATTGAGATTGATATGAAATCGAGTTTCTGATATTGCAGGTTGAGAGAGAGAGAGTCTTATATGATGAAAAGCCTTGAAGTTAGTTTCTTCATATGCATTGGCTTAATATTGACATGAATTGAGCTCTTTACAGTGCAGGTTTGATAATGACCATCAACCCTTGAAATCATGGTAAGAATTCAATGAATTCAATGTTTGAATGTATCTCCATGTGCCTAGATTGAGTCTAATTCATGTATGGCTTTTCTGAGCTCAAATTAACTGTCTTAGGCAGTTTTGCATGTTTCCTCAGTCGGTGTCGACACCAGGTGTCAACACCTGGTCTGGAAGATCCGGAACAGATCTGAGTATTGGGTTTCGTAATGCCCATCTTGAGGTCCGATTGGTTTGAGCTTTTACCCCATTACCCTTAGGATTTCTCTTCATATTCTAAAGGAGTTTTGGAAGGGTTTTGGCATGGGGTTCTTGATCTTATCATCTCCTTTATGTGCTGCCTTATATGAAATGCGAATTTGGGGTTTCAATGGAATTCCTTTGGCTAATATCGTTCTATTTCTTGCAGGAGAGAAAGAAAGGAGCTCAAGAGGATTTTAACGCCAGTTTTAATCTACCTCCATTGAGATTTGGAGCATGTTGATGAAGAAGACAGCAAGGAAAATAAAGCGAAGAACTTGAGGATGTCAATAAAGGTAACTCAAGGTAAATGTGAGAAAATAAAGTGTTTGGTTGAAGTTCTTTGGTCTTCATGTTAGTGCCATATCTTGACAGATAGTGATTTTGAAATCTTGAATACCCTATGGTTGCTTTTGACTATGTGGAAATGAATGCTTTGCTGTAAAGAATTGAAAAATCTAAGAAGTATATATGAGAGTGTAGCCATTGAATACCTTTTACAAGTGGAATTACTTGTGTATGTGTGAAACCATCTGAAATTTCTAGTATATCAAAATGTGTTGCCGGAATGGTAGGTTAGACCTATCAGAAAGGCTTCACTTTGCGAGAGCTGGACCTTCGGACCAAAATCTCTGTCTCGTACTAGAATTCGAAAAATTGAATGGTTGGTTCTAGATGAATTTTAAACTATCATTCAATGCTCATGTGGTTGCTAAACCCCCGATGTCATATGTGAGTGCATTGTATTTTTCTGATCATCATTTCAATGACTACATGGTATATAAAATGGTGCCATGTGGAAGGGCAGGTCAAGCCTGTCTGAAAGCTATCACCATGCGTGAGAATGTGCCTCCGCCCGGTACCATGAATCACCTATGCATAAGGCATCAAACTTAAATGAATTTTCTGAAATCATGCATTGATTAAGGGGGAGCCTTGCAAGTTAAAAATTTTGAGATTGATGTCTTTCCATTCTCTCAGCATGATGATGTTATTTTGTTGCTGAACTTTTTGAGGACTGAATTTAATCAATGTTCCGTAGTCTTTACCAATGTGCTACTCATCCTTTTGGATAAAAGAAAAAAATATTTTCAAGAAAAAGTTCACATGTGATGATTTTGATGTTTTGAATGAATTTTCTGAATTCTCTTTTCAAAATAAAATTGTGTTCTCACACATAAAAAAAACTTTTTTTTTTGCATGTCATGCATTAGTTGCATTAGATGCATATAGAGTTGTCATGTGTATCTAAAATCTTGCATCACATTGCATATTTGCATATCATTATCTGTATATCATTCACATAGTACTTTTGAAAGATGAAGCTCATCGTGTGTCTTGTTGCATCCTTGACATTTTCAGCATACATTTAGTGCATATTTTGAAATGCATCATTTTGAACATTTCATGTTGCATAAATGCCAAAATGAATACTTCCAACAATGGTATCATATCTTTGGGGCCAGCATCTCAAGAACTGAAATTGAATATCTTTTCTTTTTGCATTACATATTGCATATCTCCATTGTATGCTTGCATGTTAATATATGCTAAAACCCCTTCCTTGAAACTTCTAAGACCGTATACTCCATTGTTAAATAATGTTGCATCTGAGTCTTAACAAGTGTGCTTCATGTCAAACTCTCAGGGGGAGCATTTCATGCTTATTACATTTACATAGGGGGAGCTACACTATCTCGTTTTGAGTTAAATTTTCTCCATACATGTTAAATCAAATTCGCACACTTCATACACTTTAATGTGAAATTGAGTGTTATTCATAAGGATATAAGAATTTCATTTCAACACTCTAAAGTAACTCAACTTTCTGCATGAATGATAAAAAGATAGTTGAGGATAAAGCTGCCTGCCTCCGCATAAAAAATATGGTTGACATGAAAGGCAGAGCAATGCTTAGCTCACTGAGTAAAGTGGGCACATGTCACCTGAGACGTGATGTGGTTCATTTCTGAAAAGTGTTGCCTAAAGTACCTCTGTTTAAAATGAGGTGAAATAGTTCAGTATTCTGAGTAACCGGGGATTCTGGCATGAGCTCCATGTGTCTTCTCGCATAAAAAAGAATTATTTGAACCTGATCATTCTTAGAAAAATTTAGATTGTCAGTGTAAAAGATTCTGATGATATGTTTCATTGAGGCAGAGCGAAGCCTCCAATACGCTATTCTCTAGATAGAAATGCAATTTGTGCAATTACTATTGTGTTTACTTGAAAATTTGGCTATCCATATGGCTAGAATTCATTCTCATGTTACTCACTTACACATGGTAATTTGATTTGATATGTACTCTGAAAATTTGATTAACTGCATGACCTGCTGTACGACTTCTCCTATCTATCTGCACACTTCTCTAGGTGTAATCATGAGCACTCTGATCTTACAGACTCACCTGCATTTTTCGTACACCTATCCCTTCACTCTAAATAAAATGGGGGAGCTATATTGCATGTATATCTATGTGCTTGGAGATCAATCATACTGGATCATCTTACTTGCATTCTGCATGTCCATATTGTCAACATTTACATTTCATAGTTGTGCAATTAGTTCATGCATATTGTGTATCATGGTTCTCTTTGTCACCCCATTATCCGTTGGTTTTTGTCAATAAAAAAAAATTGCTGCCATCATGGATTCCCAATCATGATCTCCATTTCTGATTATGTCAAAGGGGGAGAGAGAGCATTATCGCATAACATTTTGTCATCATCAAAATGGGAGAGATTATTGTGTATGTGATTTTGATGCTTACAAAATGACTTTGTTGCTTGGCTTTGTGCTTGACTGGTTATTCATGTCTTCATGTGAAATGTTGTTATTGTGATATCATCATGTGAATGCATTTGTGACTCTACAGGGCTCGTATGTGCTTTGATGTTAGCACATTGTATATACATTGCATATACACTTGGTGAGATTGCTTTGCACTCAATGAGAAAACTTTTGTGAAAAATATGGCTGGATAAATGTCATATTGAGCCTTATGTTATGCATGTGTACTTCGGTAATGCTAAATGAATGATTGAGATGTAAATACCATTGTTTGCCCCCAAGGTAATGATGTGTGGATTGATGAGATTTGATGATGATCAAATGCAATGTGACTCAATAATATTTTGCGTGGCTTTGCTCCTTACTCTTTAAATTCCAAATTTATTCTATCATGCAATGGTGAATGGTATCTGGAACTTCACGACTCTATGTATGGACGTTTCAACCAATAAACAAGATATTGAGGATCAATGGTGATTTCAGGAAAAATGATGAGATAAATACTGACATGTTTTTGTTATGTGATATATCTCATCTTTTTCTTCTTAAATGAGCAATGGAAACAATCTTGGATAAGATCCCACTTGATAATAATTTCACAAGTCATCATGAATCTTTTAAAGGAAGTGAATTGTAATGGGTTGATTTGTAAGCTCTATGTTAAAGCAAACTGACTTGTATCTGGTGCTTTGCAGGTTGGAAGAACTCCTCACAACCCCATTTAATAATGTCATAATCTATGGTGGAGTTGGAGCTTTCATTTTTAGCAAAATGGGCCATTGGGCATTTTGTAGGAGCAAGTGTCGACACTTGCATCCAGAACACCCTGCAGGATCCTTTCCAGGAACAAGTCCAGGAGGTGTCGACACAAGGTGTCGACACTGATGCGCACCGACTAGTGTCGTTAAGAAAGTCATGCCACAATTTCAAAATAATCGCACTCACTCACTTTTAAAGATATGAAAATCAAATATGTAGTGGTAAGTGGAGTCGATCCCGCGAGGAGGAATAATCTTTATAGAATAAGTTGAAAAAACACCTTTTGCTTTGAAAACCGAATTTTGAGTGAGATTGAAACTAAGGAAAATAAAGTGTAAGAAAACTAATTAAAGAATATGAGAGGGTTTAAGAAAAGAATTTGGAAGAGATAGAGAGAGGAAAGACCACAATTTACTCAAATGATGAATTTCATTAAGATGAAAGTGGAAAGTCACACTATGAAAATAAAAATTACAACATGGGAATATCAAAGAAAAGAGAGAAGAAAATATAGCCAATGAATGAAGAATAACGCCACCGTCTCCTTGCCAAGTCTTGGATGAAGATCGCCTCGCCTTGGATGCCGACGCCGTAAGAGGACCGATTGGAAGAGAATCCGCCAAAGGGATATGAGAAGAAATATGGGAAGGTGGAGGTAATAAAGTGGAAGTGAATAGAAAGAAGAAGGATGGGCTACGGTAGCAAGAAAATATAAAACATAGTAAAATAGTTTTGAAAATAGAGGGTTAGAAGAAGAAGAAATAGATTAAAATCTAGAGAGAATTAGACAAAGTGAAAGAAACGAAAATTGTATAGGACGAAGAGAGGAAGAAGATTTATGAAGAACACAAAGACATAAAATGAGAGGAAGATGGAGAAAAACATGATAGAACAGAGAGTGGTCACGGATGAATAATGTAGAAAAACCCAGGACAAAATATTAGAAAATTGAGAATATCTTTAAAAACAGGTCGAATTAGAAGAAGGTGAAGAAATAGAAGTTGTAGATCTTTGAAAAAAGAGAAACTTTGATGAAGAACACAGATTAAAAAGAGGAGTGGAAGAGGGTGAAAAACTAGGAAGAACAGAAGTTTGTAAAAATTGGATGAACAGTAATAACCTTAAAAATATGAACTTTAGAAAACAGTAAATAACTTGAAACGAGGAAGAATTGCTAGAATAGGTAGAATAAGAAGTTGAAGAACTTTCAAAAACGCACAACTTTTGTGAAGAACACAGAGAGAGATGAGGATCAGAAGGGGAAGAAAAATGAGAAAGAGCAGAGTTTGTAAAAATCGGATGAACAGTAAAAATGTAGAGATAGATGCTTGAAAAATTGAGAATAGATTAAAAACGGTGAAGAATTAGAAGAAGATGAAGAAGCATAATTTGTAGGAGACTTAAAAATGAAAAACTTTGAAGAATAACTTAACTGCAAAAGATGAAAGAAAAAATTTCAAAATAAATCCCTACGGCGGACCTCCAACTAGCTATCTCCCCATGGCCGAACACAGCATCCTATTTATAGGGTTTAGAACCCTTCCACGATCGTGGGTTCCCAGTTTCAACCAAAAACCAGTTTCCAACAATACAACTTGATCCATTTAGACTTCTTTCCATCCTTGGAGTCCTCCTTTCCTTGAATATGACTTGGATAAGCTTGAAAATTGGTAGGAGACTTCGATCGGGAAACTGCAGTTGCCGTTTCTGGTTCAACTTTGAATAGCGACCTAGACTGAGGCGTCATTTCTTGAAGTAGCGCCTCTTCATTCGGGCGTTGTTTCCTTATTTCCTTATTTGCTATTTTCCTCATTTTTCGTAAAATAAGAATTGACGACTGTTTATATGGGCGTTCTTTCAATAATTAGCGACTGCATCTTGGGCGCTAATTCTTTTTTGCTTTTTTCATTTTCTTTTTTTTTTCAAATGAATTGACGCCCTTGGAGCTGTCGCTTCTTACTGAAAACGCGCCCTTGAAGCTGTCGTTAATTAAATAGCGCCCTGATCTAGGTCGTTGTTTCCTGAAAATTAAAATACCAATCTATTTAATTCCAAAATAATTGTGCAAATATTTAAATATTTCTCACATGATCTTTTAAGCTCAAAAAGATGATAAAATGCATGAAGACTCAAATAATATGTGAGAATGTAATTAATGCTCATGTTGCACAAATATACTCAAATAATGCTCAAAGATGATGGATGTGATGTAAATTATGATGTAAAATATAGCACATATCACACCCCCAACTTACTCATTGCTAGTCTCTTAGCAATACAATTAAATCAAAATTAAGGACCAACAAGAGTTCACAAAGATCATACTCTTATATCCAGCTCTCCCTTCATAGAATCAACCAAAGATTTGGAGTTTAGAATCATCAATGCTTATATTAGCCTTAGATTGAAAATTAAAGCACATGACTTAAGAATACAAATCAAAGTTCAATAGCACTTGCGCATGTGTAATTCCAAATCTGCAGTTAAGACAATTGCATCCCCCATTTGTTATTCTAAGTAAATACCTTTCAACCCAGCACCTCTTAGATCAGAGCATTTAAGCATACTAACTTTTGTCTGCATTTTTCTTTTGTTCCGTTGGAACTTTCTCTCTCTCTCTCTCTCTCTTTTTTTTCATTTGCACAACCATGATGCTGCACTACCTTTCACCTTTTTGCGCGAACCTCAACACGTCTTAAGTGAAGCAGGCCCAGTTACTCAAATCAGGGGCATTTTTCATGGCATGATCTTTCTATTTCACCATTTCTCTTTTTCTCCAACAATATACCTTTGCATTTTCTTTTCTTTTTTCTATAAAACTTGGCAGAAAGTTTTTTCTTGAAATAGATCTCCTCCTCAAGAAATATAGAGTATCAGATACAGTTCCTAAAATAATAGAGGACTTGTCTTATTTTGCTTCATCAGAGTGCATAGTGAATATTTTTTCTAATAGTGCGCATGAACTTTAAAAAGATTCTTATATCAATTTTCCATGACTAGATCGCACTTAATTTTCCTTCAACATTTTTCTAGTCTTTTCTAATCCAGAATTACTTTTAATTCAAGTATGAATTAATAAAACTCTGTCGGGGATTTCATCTTTTCACTTTCATGCAAATTTGTAAAAAATGATATGCAAGAATTCATGCCAAATCCCTACCAGATTGTACTATATGCAATGAAAATTTTTTGCCCCTCTCCCCCCAACTTGAATGACATTATCCTCAATGGCATGTAAAGTTGAAATGAAAGAACAATGTAACAGAAAAGTTTGATGAGTAGGAAAGAGACAACATGGTGTGAGGGGCAGAACCTCCTTTGGCGATAACTTCCTCTCCCTGGCTTGAATCTAATAACTAAAACACACTGAAACAAAAGCATCAAATAACAAAAACCTTGGGTTACCTCCTAGAAGCGTTAAGTTTTTCGTCTTCAGCCAGACACATGAAGGCTCACAAATAATTACTCCAAATCACATAAAGCAATTGATTCTTTTGCAGTTAACTGTTCATTCTCCAAGTAATGTTTTAACCTTTGCCCATTGACAGTAAAAATGTGACCATTTTGAGGATTCAAAAGTTTAACAGCTACATGGTCGAATACTTTAACAACAACAAATGGCCCATCCCATCTGGATTTTAATTTACCAGGGAACAAACGCAGCCTTGAATTAAAAAGTCAAACCTTTTGATTTTCTTGAAAACTCTTTCTGTGAATGTGCTTATCATGAAATGCTTTGGTTTTAGCTTTGTGAATCTTCGCATTTTCATAGGCTTCGTTCCTTAGTTCCTCCAGTTCATTCAATTGAAAGGCTCTTTGAGACCCAGCTTGAGTTAAATCAAAATTAACATGTTTTATGGCCCAATATGCTCGGTGCTCTAATTCTACTGGCAAGTGACATGCTTTTCCAAAAATGAGACGGTAAGGGGACATGCCAATGGGAGTTTTGTATGCAGTTCTATAGGCCCATAATGCATCATCTAGTCTCTCAGACCAGTCTTTTCTATCCGGCCTAACAGTTTTATGCAAAATATTTTTGATCTCCCTATTAGAAACTTCAACCTGACCACTAGTTTGGGGATGATAAGGGGTAGCAAGCTTGTGAGTGAAACCATACTTACGAAGCAAAGTTCGGAATTGAAAATGAGTGAAATGAGAACCCCCATCACTAATTATAGCCCTAGGACAACCAAACCTAGAAAAGATATTCTTCTTCACAAACTTTATAACCACCTTATGGTCATTTGTCCTAGTAGCAATGGCTTCAATCCATTTGGAAACATAATCGACCGCCACCAAGATATATTCATTACCAAATGAAGATGAAAACGGTCTCATAAAATCTATTCCCCAAACATCAAAAATTTCAACCACCAGAATGGGATTTAGTGGCATCATATCTTTCTTTGAATTATTGCCCACGGCTTGACATCTCAAACAAGATTTAGAAAATTCATAAGTATCTTTAAATAAAGTGGGCCAATAGAATCCACTTTGTAGCACTTTTGTCGCTGTCTTCTTTCCAGAGAAGTGTGCCCCACAAGCTAAATTATGACAAAAATTCAATACTGATTGCTGTTCTTCCTCAGGGACACATCTTCTAATGATCTGATCGGGACCCATATGAAACAACTCAGGGTCCTCCCAGAAATAGTGTTTTACCTTAGAAAAGAAGTGATCCTTCTCCTGCTTAGTCCACCCTCCCTGGATCTGACCTACCGCCAGGTAGTTAACAATATTAGCATACCAAGGAGTGGAAGAATGAGAGATGGAAAGAATATGCTCATCGGGAAAAGAATCGGACATTAGAGTACTTTCAGGGATCACTATCCTGGATAAATGATCAGCAACTACATTTTCTAACCCCTTCTTGTCTCTTATTTCTAAATCAAATTCTTACAACAATAAAATCCAACGAATGAGATGGGGCTTAGCATCCTTCTTGGAAAGCAGATATCTTAAGGCATAATGATCGGAGTAAACAATAACCTTAGCCCTTAAAAGATATGATCGAAAATTTTCTAGGACAAACACAACAGCTAGCAGCTCCTTCTCCGTGGTGGTGTAATTCAACTGAGCATCAGCGAGGGTGCGACTCGCATAGTAGATTACCACGGGCTTCTTATCTATCCTTTGACCTAGGACAGCTCCAACAACATAGTCCGAGGCATCACACATAATCTCGAAAGGAAGTGACCAATCTGGGGATTGAAGAATCAGAGCTTGAGTAAGAGTCACTTTAAAAGAATTAAAGGCTTTGAGACAAGAATCATCAAAATGGAATGGAGTATCTTTAGCAAGCAATTGTGTGAGGGGACGAGCAATGGTAGAGAAGTTGTGAATGAATCTTCTGTAAAATCCAGCGTGGCCAAGAAATGATCTGATTTGCTTGACAAATGTAGGGGGAGGAAGATTGAAAATCAAATCTACTTTGACTTTATCGACCTCTATTCCCCTTTCCGAAATCACATTGCCTAAAACTATGCCTTCCCTCACCATAAAGTGGATCTTCTCCCAACTTAACATCAAATTGGATTCAATGCACCTTTTCAAAACCTAAGTCAAATTTTCCAAGCACCCCTCAAATGAATCACCAAACACCGAAAAATCATCCATGAAAACTTCCAAAGTCTCTCCCACCATGTCAGAAAATATCGACATCATACACCGCTGAAAGGTGGCGGGAGCATTACAAAGCCCGAAAGGCATCCTTCTAAAAGTAAACGTGCCATAGGGGCACGTAAAAGTGGTTTTTTTTTGATCTTCCGAGTAGATAGCAACTTTATTATATCCGGAATAGCTATCCAAAAAGTAAAAATATTTTTGTCCAGCCAGCCTTTCCAAAATTTGATCAACAAATGGGAGCGGGAAATGATCCTTCTTTGTAACTGCATTTAATTTTCTATAATCAATACAAACCCTCCATCCAGTCTGTAATCGCATCGACACTTCTTCTCGTTTCTCGTTTACAACCACAGTCAGCCCTGACTTCTTAGGAACAACTTGTGTCGGATTGACCCATTTACTGTCAGAAATGTGATAAATTATCCCAGCGTCTAACCACTTAACAACTTCCTTCATATTTGGATTCAGCCGACGCTGCATCTCTCTACTCGGCTTGGCATTGTCCTCCAAATAGATATAATGCATACAAACATCTGAACTTATACCCTTCAAATCTGTCACAGACCACCCTATCGCCCCCCAATGCTCCTTAAGAACTTCTAAGAGTTTAGATTCCTGAGCAGAGGTAAGATTAGAAGCAATGATTACAGGCAAGATATGATCTGGGACTAGATAAGCATATTTCAATGAATCCGGCAGAGGCTTAAGTTCCAAAACGGGTGACTGATCAAGAGATGGAAGAACTGGTTCAGATCTTAATGGAGGAAGAGGCTCCACACTAGAATAAGAAAGAGGTGAATCCTAAAGCAAACTACCCTCTTCAATCACATTCTCATTCATATCCGCATTTTCTTCAATTATTTCCTCAAAAATATCAATGACATTACATTCTCCCTCATGATCCGGGTATTGTGAAGCTTTAAAAACATTCAATGAGACCTTCTCTCCTCCAAAGGTAATATCCATCATCCCTGTGGCACAATTAATATTGGCCTTCGTCGTAGCCAAAAACGGGCGTCCCAAAATGATTGGTGTATGCTTTAACTTTTGGGATGAGGCCATATCTAAGATTAAAAAGTCCATTGGGAAATAGCATTCATGAATTTTCACTATCACATCCTCCAAAAAACCCTTTGGTGTCTTAACAGACTGATCCGCCAGTTGAAGGATAATAGAAGTGGGCTTCAATTCCCCTAAATCAAATTGCTCATAAATGCAGGTGGGTAACAAATTAACACTAGCTCCAAGATCTAGCAAAGCTTTATCAAATGTCACCCCACCTATATCACATGAAATTAATAGAGCACCAGGATCCTTCAACATCTTTGGTAAAGAATTCATTAAAACATCACTAACATCTTCAGATAGACAGATCTTCTGTGTTGCCGCCTTCGGCTCCCTTCTTGGTGTACAAAGCTCTTTTAAAAATTTGACATACGCCGGCACATGTTTAATAGCATCCAAGAGTGAAATATTAATATTGACTTGTTTAAACAATTCTAACATCTCTTCTTATTGGACCGGCTTCTTTTGAGCTTTTGGCTTTAATGCATCCGGAAAAGGGACCTTAGGAACATATCCTTGAAAACCTTCATCAACCTTGACCTTTCCTTTGTCCATTGTCCCCCCCCCCCATCCGACTTTTTTTTCTCTTGAACAATTATTGGCTCTTCTTCCTCATTATCACTCTCCTCTTCTTGGGCATCTTGGCCCGAACTACCACCCACATCCTTAGCCTGATATGGATCATTAAGAACATTACCACCCCTAAGGGTAGAGATAGCTTTGGCATTCTCGAATTGAGGAACGACAGGAGGGGGAGGCTGAGGTTGATTGGGTTGATTGGGAGGAGGAAGAATGGGAGCTCTTTGCTGTAAACCCGGAGGTTGTTGATTGCGAGGATTAGCTATGGGTTGACTAGGTAACTGCCCAACATCTCTCCTCATATTACTAGCCACCAGCTGACCTATTTGACCTTCTAACTTAGCAATTGATTATTGCTGAGAAAGAATAAGTTGCTGAAGTTGGTCAAATTTATCCTCAAAATGAGGCTGAGGGGGTTGATAAGGAGCTTGAAATGGGGCTTGAGGTTGATAACGATGTGATGGAAATTGATTATATTGGCCCTGGAATGATGGAGCTTGTTGATATGGGGCCTGAGCATGATGGAATGATGGTTGCTGAAATGGAAGTTGTTGTTGTTGATTATGTTGAAAAGGGGTTTGAAGATGTTGGTGAGACTGGTTCGGAACTTGAAAAGATTGTTTAAGAATTGAGGGATTGACTTGAGTAGATGGTCCTTGTTGCGATTTCCAAGAAAAATTTGGGTGATTTCTCCAGCCTGGGTTATAAGTATTGGAATATGGATCATAATTAGGCTTGGAGACTCCCTGAGCAGTAAAGACTTGTTCTTGAATGAACGGAGGAAGTTGCGCCGCTGTAGGGCAATCAATGACAGCATGATTTGGGCTAGAACATAAAGCACAAAGTTCTTGAAGGTTGGAATCTAAGAAAGATTACTTTTGTTGGATAGAAGGAAAAGAAGGTTCTTGTTTATTCATGGATAATAATTGATCTAACTTTTGTGCTACCAAATCTACCTTCTTCATCCTTTGCGCCAACAAGTCCACTTTATTCAACTTTTGAGCAAGCGCATTAATATCCATCATATTCTTCAACTCTCCTTGACTTTTGGCTTCATATAGCCCACCATTCTTGGAAGATTCAATCATTCTTTCATAGGAAGAAAGTGAAGCATGACTAATAGAGTTTTCACTCAACATCTCAAACAAATCATAGGCTTCATCCTCACTTTTACTCGTAAAAGCCCCCCCACATGAGGCATCTACCATTTGTCTATAGTTTTTCGTTAATCCCTCATAAAATGCTTGCACGATTTGCCATCTAGATAGGCCATGATGGGGACATTTTCTCAATAGATCTTTCAACCTGTCCCAAGCCTCATGAATTTACTTTCCAGAATTTTGTGTAAATCCAGTGATGGCCCTTCTCATGGTATTAGTCCTACCAATGGGGTAGAATTTCTTCAAGAACTCTTTTTACATCTCTCCCCATGTGTCAATTGTTCTACCCAAGGCTCCCAACCAATATTTTGCTTTGTCCTTAAGGGAGAATGGGAAGAGAGTAAGCTTAAGGGCATCATCCGAGAAGTTTTAGATTTTGACAGTTGAACAGATCTGGAGGAACTCATCTAGATGCTTGTATGGATCTTCATTAGGGTTACCATAAAATGATGGCAACATCTGAATGGTGCTGGATTTAATCTCATAATGAACCGCCTGGTTCTGAGGTGCTTGAACATAGAAGGATGGTTGATATTGATTTGGTATGAAGTAGTCCTTCATTTGCTTAGGGACTTGTTACACATGTTGGTTTTGATTCTCCATGAGGCTAGGTTGTGGATAATTTCTAAAATATACTAACCTCTCAATCTCACTAATGGGTCCTATCGAATGAGGGTGGAGGGATCTCCTACCTTGCATACAATGCAAAGGGCCCAAAATGTAATGATGATTTTTTTCAATTTTTATGGAAAATCTTCTAAGGGCACTCTAACTCCAAGGTGCTTCGCGGTACAACCGGCCCGGCGTCCGTGAGGGAATCCACGGGTGTGGAGACTTATGGAGGTCTTAGAAATGGAATTTCAAGTCCAAAGAGACGGAATACTCAATGGAGTGTCCTTCCAAATCCAAGAGGGGTGTAAAGATCCTAATGCCCTTAAGAAGGGGAAAACGATGAGAATTTTTTTTTCTTTTTCAAATAATGTTATGAATGAACAAAAAGATCAACTAAATGCACACATGCATGAAATGTAAATAAGATGGAGATATGCTAGCATGATGAATTTTTCTATTTTCTGATTTTTATTTTATTTTCAGAGAATTGTTTTAGATTTTTTTTTCAATTTTCAAATAAAGATATGAATGAAAGAGGCTATAAACTAAAAATACCACACAATATGCAAAACTACTGTAAAATAACATCTAAAAGCATATTTTTGATGTTTTCTGGATTTCTGAATTTTTTAAAATTTTTCAAAATTTTTCTGATTTTTTCAGAATTTTTCAGAAATTAGCAAAACAGGGATTTTACCTACGTTTCTGACCTTTCAGCGATGCTTGATTTTGCTGGATTTTTCTGAATTTCTACTTTCTGTGACAGATATGAGATTTAGCAACGCTTCCTGTGACAGATTTTATTTCTTAGAATTTCAGGTCTAAATTTCTTTGGATTTTTTGATTTTTTTCTGCAAAATAAAAACAGAAAAAGTAAGAAAACTATATACAAATCAAACACAAGGAATTTCACAACATAAAAATTAATTTCTTCCCCGACAATGACGCCAAAAATTGATGCGCACCGACTAGTGTCGTTAAGAAAGCCGTGCCATAATTTTAAAATAATCGCACTCACTCACTTTTAAAGATATGAAAATCAAATATGTAGTGGTAAGTGGAGTCGATCCCACGAGGAGAAATAATCTTTATAGAATAAGTTGGAAAAACACCTTATGCTTTGAAAATTGAATTTTGAGTGAGATTGAAACTAAGGAAAATAAAGTGCAAGAAAACTAATTAAAGAATATGAGAGGGTTTAAGAAAAGAATTTGGAAGAGATAGAGAGAGGAAAGACCACAATTTACTCAAATGATGAATTTCATTAAGATGAAAGTGAAAAGTCACACTATGAAAATAAAAATTACAACATGGGAATATCAAAGAAAAGAGAGAAGAAAATATAGCCAATAAATGAAGAATAACGCCGCTGTCTCCTTGCCAAGTCTTGGATGAAGATCGCCTCGCCTTGGATGCCGACACTGTGAGAGGACCGATTAGAAGAGAATCCGCCAAAGGGATATGAGAAGAAATATGGGAAGGTGGAGGTAAGAAAGTGGAAGTGAATAGAAGGAAGAGGGATGGGCTACGGTAGCAAGAAATTATAAAACACAGTAAAATAGTTTTAAAAACAGAGGGTTAGAAGAAGAAGAAATAGATTAAAATCTAGAGAGAATTAGATAAAGTGAAAGATGAAAAAATTGTAGAGGATGAAGAGAGGAAGAAGATTGATGAAGAACACAAAGACAGAAAATGAGAGGAAGATGGAGAAAAACGTGATAGAACAGAGAGTGGTCGCGGATGAATAGTGCAGAAAAACCCAGGACAAAACATTATAAAATTAAGAATATCTTTAAAACCAGGTCGAATTAGAAGAAGGTGAAGAAAGAGAAGTTGTAGATCTTTGAAAAAAGAGGAACTTTTATGAAGAACACATATTAAAAAGAGGAGTGGAAGAGGGTGAAAAACTAGGAAGAACAAGAGTTTGTAAAAATTGGATGAACAGTAAAAACCCTAAAAAATTTAAACTTTAGAAAACAGTAAATAACTTGAAAACGAGGAAGAATTGGGAGAATAGGTAGAATAAGAAGTTGAAGAACTTTCAAAAACGCACAACTTTTGTGAAGAACACAGAGAGAGATGAGGATCAGAAGGGGGAGAAAAATGAGAAAGAGCAGAGTTTGTAAAAATCAGATGAACAGTAAAAACATAGAGATAGATACTTGAAAAACTGAGAATAGATTAAAAACGGTGGATAATTAGAAGAAGATGAAGAAGAAGAATTTGTAGGAGACTTAAAAATGAAAATTTTGAAGAAGAACTTAACTGCAAAAGATGAAAGGGAAAGCTTCAAAATCAATCCCTACGGCGGACCTCCAACTAGCTATCTCCCCATGGCCGAACACAGCATCCTATTTATAGGGTTTAGAACCCTTCCACGATCGTGGGTTCCCAATTTCATCCAAAAACCAGTTTCCAACAATGCAACTCGATCCATTTAGACTTCTTTCCATCTTTGGAGTCCTCCTTTCCTTGAATATGGCTTGGATAAGCTTAAAAATTGATAGGAGACTTCGATCGGGAAACTGCAGTTGCCGTTTCTGGTTCAACTTTGAATAGCGACCTAGACTGGGGCGTCATTTCTTGAAGTGGCGCCTCTTCATTCGGGCGTTGTTTCCTTATTTCCTTATTTGCTATTTTCCTCATTTTTCGTAAAATAAGAATTGACGACTGTTTATATAGGCGTTCTTTCAATAATTAGCGACTGCATCTTGGGCGCTAATTCTTTTTTTCTTTTTTCACTTTCTTTTTTTCAAATGAATTGATGCCCTTGGAGTTGTCGCTTCTTACTGAAAACGCACCCTTGAAGCTGTCGTTAATTAAATAGCGCCCTGATCTAGGTCGTTGTTTCCTGAAAATTAAAATATCAATCTATTTAATTCCAAAATAATTATGTAAATATTTAAAAATTTCTCACATGGTCTTTTAAGCTAAAAAAGTTGATAAAATGTATGAAGACTCAAATAATATGTGAGAATGTAATTAATACTAATGTTGCACAAATATACTCAAATAATGCTCAAAGATGATGGATGTGATGTAAATTATGATGTAAAATATAGCACTTATCACACCCCCAACTTACTCATTGCTAGTCCCTTAGTAATACAATTAAATCAAAATTAAGGACCAAAAAGAGTTCACAAAGATCATACTCTTATATCCAGCTCTCCCTTCATAGAATCAACCAAAGATTTGGAGTTTAGAATCATCAATGCTTATATTAGCCTTAGATTGAAAATTAAAGCACATGACTTAAGAATACAAATCAAAGTTCAATAGCACTTGTGCATGTGTAATTCCAAATCTGCAGTTAAGATAATTGCATCCCCTATTTGTTATTCTAAGTAAATACCTTTCAACCCTGCACCTCTTAGATCAGAGCATTTAAGCATACTAACTTTTGTCTGCATTTTTCTTTTGTCCCTTTGGAACTTTCTCTCTCTCTCTCTTTTTTTTTCATTTGCACAACCATGATGCTGCACTACCCTTCACCTTTTTGCGTGAACCTCAACACGTCTTAAGTGAAGCAGGCCCAGTTACTCAGATCAGGGGCATTTTTCATGGTATGATCTTTCTATTTCACCATTTCTCTTTTTCTCCAACAATATACCTTTGCATTTTCTTTTCTTTTTTCTATAAAACTTGGTAGAAAGCTTTTTCTTGAAATAGATCTCCTCCTCAAGAAATGTAGAGTATCAGATACAGTTCCTAAAATAACAGAGGACTTGTCTTATTTTGCTTCATCAGAGTGCATAGTGAATATTTTTTCTAATAGTGCGCATGAACTTTAAAAAGATTCTTATATCAGTTTTCCATGGCTAGATCGCACTTAATTTTCCTTCAACCTTTTTCTAGTCTTTTCTAATCCAGAATTACTTTTAATTCAAGCATGAATTAATAAAACTATGTCGGGGATTTCTTCTTTTCACTTTCATGCAAATTTGTAAAAAATGATATACAAGAATTCATGCCAAATCCCTACCAGATTGTACTATATGCAATGAAAATTTTCTGTCCCTCTCCCCCCAACTTGAATGACATTGTCCTCAATGGCATGTAAAGTTGAAATGAAAGAACAATGTAACAGAAAAGTTTGATGAGTAGGAAAGAGACAGCATGGTGTGAGGGGCAGAACCTCCTTTGGCGACAACTTCCTCTCCTTGGCTTGAATCTAATAACTAAAACACACTGAAACAAAAGTATCAAATAACAAAAACCTTGGGTTGCCTCCCAGAAGCGTTAAATTTTCCGTCTTCAGCCAGACACATGAAGGCTCACAAATAATTACTCCAAATCACATAAAGCAATTGATTCTTTTGCAGTTAACTGTTCATTCTCCAAGTAATGTTTTAACCTTTGCCCATTGACAGTAAAAATGTGACCATTTTGAGGATTCAAAAGTTTAACAGCTACATGGTCGAATACTTTAACAACAACAAATGGCCCATCCCATCTGGATTTTAATTTACCAGGGAACAAACGCAGCCCTGAATTAAAAAGCCAAACCTTTTGATTTTCTTAAAAACTCTTTCTGTGAATGTGCTTATCATGAAATGCTTTGGTTTTAGCTTTGTGAATCTTCGCATTTTCATAGGCTTCGTTCCTTAGTTCCTCCAGTTCATTCAATTGAAAGGCTCTTTGAGACCCAGCTTGAGTTAAATCAAAATTAACATGTTTTATGGCCCAATATGCTCGGTGCTCTAATTCTACTGGCAAGTGGCATGCTTTTCCAAAAATGAGACGGTAAGGGGACATGCCAATGGGAGTTTTGTATGCAGTTCTATAGGCCCATAATGCATCATCTAGTCTCTCAGACCAGTCTTTTCTATCCGGCCTAACAGTTTTATGCAAAATATTTTTGATCTCCCTATTAGAAACTTCAACCTGACCACTAGTTTGGGGATGATAAGGGGTAGCAAGCTTGTGAGTGAAACCATACTTACGAAGTAAAGTTCGGAATTGAAAATGAGTGAAATGAGAACCCCCATCACTAATTATAGCCCTAGGACAACCAAACCTAGAAAAGATATTCTTCTTCACAAACTTTATAACCACCTTATGGTCGTTTGTCCTAGTAGCAATGGCTTCAACCCATTTGGAAACATAATCGACCGCCACCAAGATATATTCATTACCAAATGAAGATGAAAACGGTCTCATAAAATCTATTCCCCAAACATCAAAAATTTCAACCACCGGAATGGGATTTAGTGGCATCATATCTTTCTTTGAATTATTGCCCACGGCTTGACATCTCAAACAAGATTTAGAAAATTCATAAGTATCTTTAAATAAAGTGGGCCAATAGAATCCACTTTGTAGCACTTTTGCCATTTTCTTCTTTCCAGAGAAGTGTGCCCCACAAGCTAAATTATGACAAAAATTCAATACTGATTGCTGTTCTTCCTCAGGGACACATCTTCTAATGATCTGATCGGGACCCATATGAAACAACTCAGGGTCCTCCCAGAAATAGTGTTTTACCTTAGAAAAGAAGTGATCCTTCTCCTGCTTAGTCCACCCTCCCTGGATCTGACCTACCGCCAGGTAGTTAACAATATTAGCATACCAAGGAGTGGAAGAATGAGAGATGGAAAGAATATGCTCATCGGGAAAAGAATCGGACATTGGAGTACTTTCAGGGATCACTATCCTGGATAAATGATCAGCAACTACATTTTCTAACCCCTTTTTGTCTCTTATTTCTAAATCAAATTCTTGCAACAATAAAATCCAACGAATGAGATGGGGCTTAGCATCCTTCTTGGAAAGCAGATATCTTAAGGCATAATGATCGGAGTAAACAATAACCTTAGCCCTTAAAAGATATGATCGAAAATTTTCTAGGACAAACACAACAGCTAGCAGCTCCTTCTCCGTGGTGGTGTAATTCAACTGAGCATCAGCGAGGTTGTGACTCGCATAGTAGATTACCACGGGCTTCTTATCTATCCTTTGACCTAGGACAGCTCCAACAGCATAGTCGAGACATCACACATAATCTCGAAAGGAAGTGACCAATCTGGGGATTGAAGAATCGGAGCTTGAGTAAGAGTCACTTTAAAAGAATTAAAGGCTTTGAGACAAGAATCATCGAAATGGAATGGAGTATCTTTAGCAAGCAATTGTGTGAGGGGACGAGCAATGGTAGAGAAGTTGTGAATGAATCTTCTGTAAAATCCAGCGTGGCCAAGAAAGGATCTGATTTGCTTGACAAATGTAGGGGGAGGAAGATTGAAAATGAAATATACTTTGACTTTATCGACCTCTATTTCCCTTTCCGAAATCACATGGCCTAAAACTATGCCTTCCCTCACCATAAAGTGGATCTTCTCCCAACTTAACATCAAATTGGATTCAATGCACCTTTTCAAAACCTAAGTCAAATTTTCCAAGCACCCCTCAAATGAATCACCAAACACCGAAAAATCATCAATGAAAACTTCCAAAGTCTCTCCCACCATGTCAGAAAATATCGACATCATACACCGCTGAAAGGTGGTGGGAGCATTACAAAGCCCGAAAGGCATCCTTCTAAAAGTAAACGTGCCATAGGGGCACATAAAAGTGATTTTTTTTTTATCCTCCGAATAGATAGCAACTTGATTATATCCGGAATAGCTATCCAAAAAGTAAAAATATTTTTGTCCAGCCAGCCTTTCCAAAATTTGATCAACAAATGGGAGCGGAAAATGATCCTTCTTTGTAACTGCATTTAATTTTCTATAATCAATACAAACCCTCCATCCCGTCTGTAATCGCATCGACACTTCTTCTCCTTTCTCGTTTACAACCACAGTCAGCCCCGACTTCTTAGGAACAACTTGTGTCGGACTGACCCATTTACTGTCAGAAATGTGATAAATTATCCCAGCGTCTAACCACTTAACAACTTCCTTCATATTTGGATTCAGCCGACGCTGCATCTCTCTACTCGGCTTGGCATTGTCCTCCAAATAGATATAATGCATACAAACATATGAACTTATACCCTTCAAATCTGCCACAGACCACCCTATCGCCCCCCAATGCTCCTTAAGAACTTCTAAGAGTTTAGATTCCTGAGCAGAGGTAAGATTAGAAGCAATGATTACAGGCAAGGTATGATCTGGGACTAGATAAGCATATTTCAATGAATCCGGCAGAGGCTTAAGTTCCAAAACGAGCGGCTGATCAAGAGATGGAAGAACTGGTTCAGATCTTAATGGAGGAAGAGGCTCCACACTAGAATAAGAAAGAGGTGAATCCTAAAGCAAACTACCCTCTTCAATCACATTCTCATTCATATCCGCATTTTCTTCAATTATTTCCTCAAAAATATCAATGACATTACATTCTCCCTCATGATCCGGGTATTGTGAAGCTTTAAAAACATTCAATGAGACCTTCCCTCCTCCAAAGGTAATATCCATCATCCCTGTGGCACAATTAATATTGGCCTTCGCCGTAGCCAAAAACGGGCGTCCCAAAATGATTGGTGTATGCTTTAACTCTTGGGATGATGCCATATCTAAGATTAAAAAGTCCACTGGGAAATAGCATTCATGAATTTTCACTATCACATCCTCCAACAAACCCTTTGGTGTCTTAACAGACTGATCCGCCAGTTGAAGGATAATAGAAGTGGGCTTCAATTCCCCTAAATCAAATTGCTCATAAATGCAGGTGGGTAACAAATTAACACTAGCTCCAAGATCTAGCAAAGCTTTATCAAATGTCACCCCACCTTTATCACATGAAATTAATGGAGCACCAGGGTCCTTCAACTTCTTTGGTAAAGAATTCATTAAAACATCACTAACATCTTCAGATAGACAGATCTTCTGTGTTGCCGCCTTCGGCTCCCTTCTTGGTGTATAAAGCTCTTTTAAAAATTTGGCATACGCCGGTACATGTTTAATAGCATCCAAGAGTGGAATTTTAATATTGACTTGTTTAAACAATTCCAACATCTCTTCTTGTTGGACCGGCTTCTTTTGAGCTTTTGGCTTTAATGCATCCGGAAAAGGGACCTTAGGAACATATCCTTGAAAACCTTCATCAACCTTGACCTTTCCTTTGTCCATTGTCCCCCCCCCATCCGACTTTTTTTTTCTCTTGAACAATTATTGGCTCTTCTTCCTCATTATCACTCTCCTCTTCTTGGGCATCTTGGCCCGAACTACCACCCACATCCTTAGCCTGATATGGATCATTAAGAACATTACCACCCCTAAGGGTAGAGATAGCTTTGGCATTCTCGAATTGAGGAACGACAGGAGGGGGAGGCTGAGGTTGATTGGGCTGATTGGGAGGAGGAAGAATGGGAGCTCTTTGCTGGAAACCCGGAGGTTGTTGATTGCGGGGATTAGCTATGGGTTGACTAGGTAACTGCCCAACATCTCTCCTCATATTACTAGCCACCAGCTGACCTATTTGACCTTCTAACTTAGCAATTGATTATTGCTGAGAAAGAATAAGTTGCTGAAGTTGGTCAAATTTATCCTCAAAATGAGGCTGAGGGGGTTGATAAGGAGCTTGAAATGGGGCTTGAGGTTGATAACGATGTGATGGAAATTGATTATATTGGCCCTGGAATGATGGAGCTTGTTGATATGGGGCCTGAGCATGATGGAACAATGGTTGCTGAAATGGAAGTTGTTGTTGTTGATTATGTTGAAAAGGGGTTTGAAGATGTTGGTGAGACAGGTTTGGAACTTGAAAAGATTGTTTAAGAATTGAGGGATTGACTTGAGTAGATGGTCCTTGTTGCGATTTCCAAGAAAAATTTGGGTGATTTCTCCAGCCCGGGTTATAAGTATTGGAATATGGATCATAATTAGGCTTGGAGACTCCCTGAGCAGCAAAGACTTGTTCTTGAATGAACGGAGGAAGTTGCGCCGCTGTAGGGCAATCAATGACAGCATGATTTGGGCTAGAACATAAAGCACAAAGTTCTTGAAGGTTGGAATCTGAGAAAGATTACTTTTGTTGGATAGAAGGAAAAGAAGGTTCTTGTTTATTCAAGGATAATAATTGATCTAACTTTTGTGCTACCAAATCTACCTTCTCCATCCTTTGCGCCAACAAGTCCACTTTATTCAACTTTTGAGCAAGCGCATTAATATCCATCCTATTCTCCAACTCTCCTTGACTTTTGACTTCATATAGCCCACCCTTCTTGGAAGATCCAATCATTCTTTCATAGGAAGAAAGTGAAGCATGACTAATAGAGTTTTCACTCAACATCTCAAACAAATCATAGGCTTCATCCTCACTTTTACTCATAAAAGCCCCCCCACATGAGGCATCTACCATTTGTCTATAGTTTTTCGTTAATCCCTCATAAAATGCTTGCACGATTTGCCATCTAGATAGGCCATGATGGGGACATTTTCTCAATAGATCTTTCAACCTGTCCCAAGCCTCATGAATTTACTCTCCAGAATTTTGTGTAAATCCAGTGATGGCCCTTCTCATGGTATTAGTCCTACCAATGGGGTAGAATTTCTTCAAAAACTCTTTTTACATCTCTCCCCATGTGTCAATTGTTCTACCCAAGGCTCCCAACCAATATTTTGCTTTGTCCTTAAGGGAGAATGGGAAGAGAGTAAGCTTAAGGGCATCATCCGAGAAGTTTTAGATTTTGACAGTTGAACAGATCTGGAGGAACTCATCTAGATGCTTGTATGGATCTTCATTAGGGTTACCATAAAATGATGGCAACATCTGAATGGTGCTGGATTTAATCTCATAATGAACCGCCTGGTTCTGAGGTGCTTGAACATAGAAGGATGGTTGATATTGGTTAGGTATGAAGTAGTCCTTCATTTGCTTAGGGACTTGTTGCACTTGTTGGTTTTGATTTTGATTCTCCATGAGGCTAGGTTGTGGATAATTTCTAAAATATACTAACCTCTCAATCTCACTAATGGGTCCTATCGAATGAGGGTGGAGGGATATCCTACCTTGCATACAATGCAAAGGGCCCAAAATGTAATGATGATTTTTTTTAATTTTTATGAAAAATCTTCTAAGGGCACTCTAACTCCAAGGTGCTTCGCGGTACAACCGGCCCGGCGTCCTGTTGGGTTCAGTGCAAGTATTCAGAGGGGGGGGGGGAATGAATATAGCCTATAAAAATTTCACCCAATATAAACTTTCGCTCAATTAGAATTTCGCTCACTCAACAGATTAAACACTTAGAACAAAATCTGATCAAGTCATCTATTGAACCTGTGATCAAACACTAGGAGCGCCCCTATGCAAACATCTTGCGGAAGCAAACCATAAGCAATCAAACCACAATGCAAGAGGGGTTTTTAGGTGGTTCGGTCCTCCAGACCTACATCCACCCCACACTCAACCCGAGTGTGGATTCCGCTGACTCACAGCTTGAACAGCTGGGCATCACAGCTTGCCTTACATCCGCTGGGCAACACAGCTTGCCGTCTAGTGGAATCCACCACTGCAAACCGCTGGGGATTACAGCTTACCCGTCCAGAGGCAGCACCTCTGCAAACCGCTGGGCAATACAGCTTGGCCGTCCAGTGGAATCGTCCACTGCAAACGCTGACTAACAGCTTGAAAGAAAATGTAAAATATAAACCAGAAGACAAGATAACAGCAGTCGGAAAGCTGTAAACGTAAAGCACAATGTGGCACTTAAAGAGCTGACTGGCCTGGATTTGATCCACAGTCCAGTGAAGATAGATCTTCAAACAACTTCTCTCAGTCTCTTCTTCTCACGATCTCTTCCTTTCTTTTTCTTTCTCTCTGCACTTCTCTTCTTCTCTCGCTAATCTCTCACTCTCTTCTCTTCTCTTCTCTCTCTCTTTTCTTTCCTCTCTTGTGCTGGATCGACAGCTTCTCTTCACTCTGCCTTTTTCTTTTTCTTTGCCTCTCTTCTTCTTCTTCTCATGTCTGGATCGAAGGCTCTCTGGTGTATATACTTTTTTGCTCTTCTTTAGTCGATCAACCTCCATCTGAAGACGAAGGCTCCATTATATACCAGCAGCAGCAGCAGCAGCAGGGCGCGTGTGGCTTCCACAGTTCCCGCCCTAAGAATTCGGACCACGTGACAGCATCCAGCAGGCTGTCAGTACACGTGTTCTCATCTGGGCACTCTCCTTATCCTCGGATCACGTGCCCAGCACCAGTACGCTCAGCAACTGGAGTTAGATGGCGTCAACCCACTTGCTCCAAGGAGTTGACGCAGCCTTCAGAGATATTCAGTCAGCAAAGCTCAAGTCTGCTGCGTTGACGCTTCCAACCCGTGGCGTTGACGCATTGATGCGTTCCAGTGAGCAACCAGCTTAGCCTTCCTTAACTGTTGCGTCGACGCTGCTTCACTACTGCGTTGACGCATCGGTGATCCAGTGATCACGTTCTTCGGTAGACAGACATGCTGCGTAGACGCTGCTAGCCCATAGCGTTGACGCAGTGGTGTTCGTGCAACTAAGAGTTCAGCTGGTTTGCATGCTGCGTAGACGCTATGATCATCCTGCGTTAACCCTTCTGAGCTGTCTCCGAGCTAAAACCCCATCAGGCTCAATGGCTGCGTCGACGCTGTCTTGCAATGGCGTTGACGCACTTGCAGTATTCCAATGGCCCATGGACTTGCCTCGTTAACTCTTCAGAGACCTTCATCCTTCTTTAACAAGTAAAAGGGCTGCGTTGACGCCACTAGGCTGCTGCGTTGACGCACCAGAATAATCCAGGAGCTTCTTTCTTGCAGTACCTGTCACACAGTCATAAGAATATATTAGATGATGTATAGACTTGGTTCAGGCTGTTTAACAAGGTGTGTAGACTTCACGTGAAAACCAGTGTATAGACTTTGAGGCGTTTGACAGAAGTATATACTTGGCTGAACAAGACACACAATGTATAGACTTGCAGCCATGAACAAATGCAATGTATAGACTCTTCAATCGACAGGCAGACAATGTATATACTTGCTCAGTGTATGGACTTTATTAAAAGAACATGCAATGTATATACTTGCTCAGCCTGAATCAATGTCTAGACTTTAGCTCAAGGCCAGTGTATAGACTTCAATGCCCTTCGTCAAAAGCGATGTGCAGACTTGTGAAGGCGAATGCAGTGTACAGACTTTGCCAAGCAATGTACACACTTGTAGAGTTGACGCTACATGAAACACTGAGTTGATGCTGTATGAAACATGGACAGTATACAGACTTTACCCACTGTATGGACTTCATGCAATGCAAACGAATGTGTAGACTTCACTATGTAAATGGCTGTACAGACTTAGTCAAAACATGATGTATAGACTTTGGACTCCAAGGGCGATGTATGGACTTTCATATGAAAGGCTGTACAGACTTTGAAGGCAAAGGCCAATGTACAGACTTTGAAGTCTGGGGGCGTCGACGCATGATGCATGAGACACACTTGCTGCGTTGACGCTGCATGACTTGCGAAATGCATAGAACATACAGAGGCTGCAATGCACCGATCTTAATTCAAGCACAAAACACTTTATGCACTCTCATGCATTCTCCACAAAATATATCAGTTATATGCATTCATATTCTTTGTTATGATTCAATGTCAAGCTATTAGCAAAACATTTGCTAAATGGTGACTCATTCGTGTTGCTATCATTAAAACACCACATTCATCAAAGCACAAGGGGCACAACAATCTCCCCCTTTTTGATGATGGCAACATAATGAGTCACACTGACTCGTCAAACTATTCTCCCCCTTTGACATAATCAAAAAGAAGGGAATGGTTTGAGAGACACAATGCAGCACACAAAGACACTTATGACAAGGAAACATCACTCCCCCTATCAGCATGCAAGATTAACTACTCTCCCCTAGATGCAAAGTAACCATAACTCCCCCTGAAGCACAGGAATGGATTCAGGTTATCCAATAAATCAATCTGAATTCTGCCTTTACAAAGAATCTGAATTCTGGTGAAAAGACCACATAATCAGAACTTATTGCAGAACAAGATGGAAGATTCCAACAGTGTGGAGAGTAAAGTGATTGGTGATAGAAGGGCAATAATAGACAACAATCATCACAAGACATCTCAATGAATAATCAGACTAAATCTGATCAGGCTATCTGGAAAATCTGATCATGAGGGATTTTAATGCATTCATCACTTCAATAAGTCTTAAAAGATGTAGACTCTTCTATCATAAAGGGTTATGAAGTGGCAACTTAACCAATCTGATTTAATTTTGATGTATACCAAATTTGTCAAATTAAGCTCAATACTCATATCTGAATCCAAGTTTTAATAAAGGTGAACCAAATATTCAGATAACACCCAAAATCAATCATCTTTTATCTTACACAAATGATCTCAATAGCACATTTGAAAGATACACAGATTAGTACAGAAGTTAAACACTTTTCAAGAACATGAGTTGACAGATTTTTCAAGATAATTTCATTTGAAGCACATTATATTTTTCCTGAGCAATTTAAGTTGATCAACACCTTTTTTAACATGAGGCACAACAAGTCTTGGTTGAAGTGACCCAGTTACTCAGTGTGATAACTGTCATTGCCTCTCACTTTGAGAGCAGAGTTAGCAATATGAGTGTCTTTTTACATGAGAAGACACCTTTATCAGAGGCCAGACTCCCCAGCTACTCAACACAGATAAGCTATTGCTTCGTCAGGTTTTGTTCACTAAATTTTTTATCAGAGATAACTATGGCACCTCATGACATGAGTTGCTTTATTTCATTGATAAAGAACTCAGTTTCTCAGAGACCTAGTCATTGCTCTGAATTCACAATTTCTTCATTTAGTCAACTTTTTCAAACTAATGTTTAACAACAGTACACACTATATGCATCTTAGCCAGAGAAGCCCTGAATTCAAATTTTCAGATATCTGATGAAAGAGTCTAAGGTTTACATGACATATGTGGTTAAAGTTTATTAACCCTTATCATTCAGATATTTTTCAATTCATTTAATTTCAAATCTGAGAATACATTTATCTTATATCAGTCTGATTCAGTGGTAATTCTTAAACCTGTATGATAGGAGTTTCTACAAAGTTCTCAGACTAGATTGCATGACATGCAGCTTAAGTTCCTCAGACCAAATACAGATCAAATAAAATTTAGCTGACCAACAGTCAATAGTAGAAACTATTCAGTTACACCAGCTTAGAAGAATGTGAAAGGCGAGTAAGTTGGTGCAAGAGTAAATCACCAAGAGAGAAATATTTCAGAAGAGTGAACATCAACACACAGTAGCTGAGTCTGGAATTCAGACAGATCAGCTGACAGATAGTATCATGAAGGGAGTTGAAAGAAACTCTTCTTTAACAGCTCAACAAATAGAAGGCAGAATCCTTTTTCAAGAGAGAGAATTATGACATCAGATGAGAGTTGATCAATTTTTAGACAAGAGGTGTTCAAGATGTGACAAACAAAAACACCAATTCTAAATGCTCCCCCTGTCTAGATGCAATTAAATTTCTTTTCAGGTTTTTCAACTCCACTACACATCATAAGCAACATTAGTCAAACTCCCCCTGATAAAGTGCATGATATACAATTAATGAACTGCTCATGATTTTAGAATATGCTCAAGAAGAATAAATGCTTTGTTCAATCAGAGAGAGAATTTGTCAAATGCATCATTTTTATTTCAAATTTTTAGATTTTTTAATTTTTATGAAATTCAGTACATTGCACTAAATGAAAACTAGACCCATGGTACTAGGCGGAGGACTCGGTCCAAGGACGACCTCACACATGGCAGTAGCATCCAGACATACTCCATATGCCCTTCAGCACTGTTCCATTTAATATACCATGATGGTCATGCAAATGACATATGTAGTGCAAAGCAACCTCATTTATTTAGTGCAATACAACATGCAGGGAGTTTGACATATCATGCATCATGACATAGATATGTAATGCATTCAGAGGTAAACTACAATTATTTCCATGTGCATTTCAGATTTTCAATTAGATTCAGTTAGATGATGCATAAAAGAATTAATCATGATATGCAGGCATTTAGAGCACACAAATTCAGAAGACAGAATTTAAGCAGAGTTTTCAGAACTAACCTGAAATGTAGTCATGGGGTTTTCATTCTTGAGTGCCTTGGTTGATTAACCCCCTTTATTCATTTCCAAGGCACACCTGCAAAGATTAATCATTTTGATCCTGCAGGAACCCAAGCAGTCTTGGGTCCTGAAATGATAGTGGCACCTTTGAAGGGTGCTTTCCACCATTTTCCAGCATTATAATTATCAGAGTTCATTAACCGACAGTTAGACATGACATGACCAGACTGTCCACAGTAATGATAAGAGTCACCAAATTTCATGTTCTTTTTATATGAGTAATCATGAGCATGAACTGGATATAACTGAACATGATTGGCGTTTCCGTTATCATGAAAGTTTTTCTTTCTATTTACATCAGAAACATCCCTTTTCTTGACATGCCAACATTCTTTGACTAAATGGCCAGCTTTTCCACAATGGGAACATTCAATATACTTGCTTCTAGAACCAGGGTAGGTTCTGTCAGAGGCATAGTTCACATGAAACTTAGTGTAACTAGAAACATCTCTTTTCGCATAGAGTGTAACAACTTCAGACTTGAATTTCTTCCCTTGACTGTGCCAACAGAGAGCAGCAACGTGGCCGAATTTGCCACAACAATAACATTGAATTTTCTTTTTCTGATCAGTAGAAGGTTTCCTAAGATGATTTCTAGGATACATTCTAACAGCATTTCTTTCATCATTCCTCAATGTTACACACTTATGCATAATATGTCCAACCTTCCCACAATAGTGACATGTTACTACCTTTTTATTCACATTCACTTGATTGACAGAACTAACATTCTCATGAGAGTGTGAATGTGTGGGTGAGCAGTGAGCAGCATGCATATGTAAATCAGGGACAGATTTGGACTTATTCAAATCAGCATTTTCCTTTTGTTTTTGAATCTTTTTCTGTTTCTTATTTGAATTTTCAGCCTTCTTAGCAGTGAATTGAAAGATTGAAGAGCTAGATGAGTTGTCATGTTCTGAGCTTTTCACAAACACAGTTGATTTCCTCTTATCATTGTCTTTCTTATTAACAGACACATACCAAAGACCTTCTTTCTGGAAATTTGCCTTAGAGCCAAGCAATTTAGTCAAATTGTCTTTACCTTTGACAAATTTTGACAAAGAGTTTTTCAGATCTTCAATTTCAGAATTCAAGGAAGCAATACTCACTTCATACTTAGATAGCTCAAATTCACAAACAATCAGCTGCTGTTGCAAAGCATCATTCAGGTTCTTCAGAGTTTTATTTTCTTGTTGAACCATTATTTCATTGTTGTTCTCATTTTCCTTCACATCAGATTTTCCTTTTTCAAATGACAACCATCTCTCAGAGAAGACAGTATTAAGAACCATTAACTTTTTATTTTGATCTTTCAAGTAACTATTTTCTTCAAACACTTTTTCTCCACCTTTTTCAACCTCAATTTTCTTGGCCAATAATAATTTGTTTTCTTCTTCCAGGGATTTGATTAATTCCTTTTGCGAATTATCATCATGGTCTATATCATTAATCAAATCTTGGAGAATGGCACATGATTTACAAGAATTATCTTCACTGATGAGTTTGTTTCTAAGATATTCATTCTCAGATTTCAGACTTCTAACCTCATGCAATATTTCTTTTCTTATTTTTCTCTTTTCAGATTTCAGTCTATCATATTTATTCAATAAATGCTCATTCAATTCAATCATATTTTTCAGAGAAAAATTATTAGTATCAGAGTTTACCTGTGACGAAGTGTCCTCCTCGTAATCTTCGTCTTCTTCTGTTGCCATGAGACGATCCTCTTTATCCTGGGTTCTGCTGCTTGCTATCATCTCGACCACTTCGGAGGCACTGCAGCAATTAACTACACATGGAAACTTGTCAGTGTTTATAGCCCTTTGAGTTAGCTCCAGGGCCTTCTGATTGTCAGAGAATTTTTGTCTGTCTGAAGTTTTCCATAAGGATTCATCCTTTGGAACTTCATAGGAACTGTGTGCAATGACTATCCACAGATCTGGATTAGTTTGCATCACATATTCTCTGAACTGCTTAAACCAATTGTAGAACCCCGAACCTTCAAACTTCGGAGGATCAACAGTGAGTTCCATGCTTTAGACAGAATAAGAGTTCTAGGAAGAACACTAATCAAGCACAATGAATCAACTCAAATAACACCAAAAATAATTGAGCAATTCAAAGCACAAGTCAATGAAGCAACACACGATTTCAAAAGACCCACTCTGAAATGCACCAGAAGCTAGCATGATCTTCTGCAGATTGTTAGATCTGATAGATCAGAGACTGCTCTGATACCAATTGTTGGGTTCGGTGCAAGTATTCAGAGGGGGGGGGGAATGAATATAGCCTATAAAAATTTCACCCAATATAAACTTTCGCTCAATTAGAATTTCGCTCACTCAACAGATTAAACACTTAGAACAAAATCTGATCAAGTCATCTATTGAACCTGTGATCAAACACTAGGAGCGCCCCTATGCAAACATCTAGCGGAAGCAAACCATAAGCAATCAAACCACAATGCAAGAGGGGTTTTTAGGTGGTTCGGTCCTCCAGACCTACATCCACCCCACACTCAACCCGAGTGTGGATTCCACTGACTCACAGCTTGAACAGCTGGGCATCACAGCTTACCTTACATCCGCTGGGCAACACAGCTTGCCGTCCAGTGGAATCCACCACTGCAAACCGCTGGGGATTACAGCTTACCCGTCCAGAGGCAGCACCTCTGCAAACCGCTGGGCAATACAGCTTGGCCGTCCAGTGGAATCCTCCACTGCAAACGCTGACTAACAGCTTGAAAGAAAATGTAAAATAGAAACCAGAAGACAAGATAACAGCAGTCGGAAAGCTGTAAACGTAAAGCACAATGTGGCTCTTAAAGAGCTGACTGGCCTAGATTTGATCCACAGTCCAGTGAAGACAGATCTTCAAACAACTTCTCTCAGTCTCTTCTTCTCACGATCTCTTCCTTTCTTTTTCTTTCTCTCTGCACTTCTCTTCTTCTCTCGCTAATCTCTCACTCTCTTCTCTTCTCTTCTCTCTCTCTTTTCTTTCCTCTCTTGTGCTGGATCGACAGCTTCTCTTCACTCTGCCTTTTTCTTTTTCTCTGCCTCTCTTCTTCTTCTTCTCATGTCTGGATCGAAGGCTCTCTGGTGTATATACTTTTTTGCTCTTCTTCAGTCGATCAACCTCCATCTGAAGACGAAGGCTCCATTATATACCAGCAGCAGCAGCAGCAGCAGGGCGCGTGTGGCTTCCACAGTTCCCGCCCTAAGAATTCGGACCACGTGACAGCATCCAGCAGGCTGTCAGTACACGTGTCCTCATCTGGGCACTCTCCTTATCCTCGGATCACGTGCCCAGCACCAGTACGCTCAGCAACTGGAGTTAGATGGCGTCAACCCACTTGCTCCAAGGAGTTGACGCAGCCTTCAGAGATATTCAGTCAGCAAAGCTCAAGTCTGCTGCGTTGACGCTTCCAACCCGTGGCGTTGACGCATTGATGCGTTCCAGTGAGCAACCAGCTTAGCCTTCCTTAACTGTTGCGTCGACGCTGCTTCACTACTGCGTTGACGCATCGGTGATCCAGTGATCACGTTCTTCGGTAGACAGACATGCTGCGTAGACGCTGCTAGCCCATAGCGTTGACGCAGTGGTGTTCGTGCAACTAAGAGTTCGGCTGGTTTGCATGCTGCGTAGACGCTATGATCATCCTGCGTTAACCCTTCTGAGCTATCTCCGAGCTAAAACCCCATCAGGCTCAATGGCTGCGTCGACGCTGTCTTGCAATGGCGTTGACGCACTTGCAGTATTCCAATGGCCCATGGACTTGCCTCGTTAACTCTTCAGAGACCTTCATCCTTCTTTAACAAGTAAAAGGGCTGCGTTGACGCCACTAGGCTGCTGCGTTGACGCACCAGAATAATCCAGGAGCTTCTTTCTTGCAGTACCTGTCACACAGTCATAAGAATATATTAGATGATGTATAGACTTGGTTCAGGTTGTTTAACAAGGTGTGTAGACTTCACGTGAAAACCAGTGTATAGACTTTGAGGCGTTTGACAGAAGTATATACTTGGCTGAACAAGACACACAATGTATAGACTTGCAGCCATGAACAAATGCAATGTATAGACTCTTCAATCGACAGGCAGACAATGTATATACTTGCTCAGTGTATGGACTTTATTAAAAGAACATGCAATGTATATACTTGCTCAGCCTGAATCAATGTCTAGACTTTAGCTCAAGGCCAGTGTATAGACTTCAATGCCCTTCGTCAAAAGCGATGTGCAGACTTGTGAAGGCGAATGCAGTGTACAGACTTTGCCAAGCAATGTACACACTTGTAGAGTTGACGCTACATGAAACACTGAGTTGATGCTGTATGAAACATGGACAGTATACAGACTTTACCCACTGTATGGACTTCATGCAATGCAAACGAATGTGTAGACTTCACTATGTAAATGGCTGTACAGACTTAGTCAAAACATGATGTATAGACTTTGGACTCCAAGGGCGATGTATGGACTTTCATATGAAAGGCTGTACAGACTTTGAAGGCAAAGGCCAATGTACAGACTTTGAAGTCTGGGGGCGTCGACGCATGATGCATGAGACACACTTGCTGCGTTGACGCTGCATGACTTGCGAAATGCATAGAACATACAGAGGCTGCAATGCACCGATCTTAATTCAAGCACAAAACACTTTATGCACTCTCATGCATTCTCCACAAAATATATCAGTTATATGCATTCATATTCTTTGTTATGATTCAATGTCAAGCTATTAGCAAAACATTTGCTAAATGGTGACTCATTTGTGTTGCTATCATTAAAACACCACATTCATCAAAGCACAAGGGGCACAACACGTCCGTGAGGGAATCCACGGGTGCGGAGACTTATGGAGGTCTTAGAAATGGAATTTCAAGTCCAAAGAGACGGAATGCTCAATGGAGTGTCCTTCCAAATCCAAGAGAGGTGTAAAGATCCTAATGCCCTTAAGAAGGGGAAAACAATGAGAATTTTTTTTTCTTTTTCAAATAATGCTATGAATGAACAAAAAGATCAACTAAATGCACACATGCATGAAATGTAACTAAGATGGAGATATGCTAGCATGATGAATTTTTCTGTTTTCTGATTTTTATTTTATTTTCAGAGAATTTTTTTAGATTTTTTTTCAATTTTCAAATAAAGATATGAATGAAAGAGGCTATAAACTAAAAATACCACACAATATGCAAAACTACTGCAAAATAAAATCTAAAAGCATGTTTTTGATGTTTTCTGGATTTCTGAATTTTTTAAAATTTTTCAAAATTTTTCTGATTTTTTCAGAATTTTTCAGAAATTAGCAAAACAGGGACTTTACCTACATTTCTGACCTTTCAGCGATGCTTGATTTTGCTGGATTTTTCTAAATTTCTACTTTCTGTGACAGATATGAGATTTAGCAACGCTTCCTGTGACAGATTTTATTTCTTAGAATTTCAGGTCTAAATTTCTTTAGATTTTTTGATTTTTTTCTGCAAAATAAAAATAGAAAAAGTAAGAAAACTATATACAAATCAAACACAAGGAATTTCACAACATAAAAATTAATTTCTTCCCCGACAATGACGCCAAAAATTGATGCGCACCGACTAGTGTCGTTAAGAAAGCCGTGCCATAATTTTAAAATAATCGCACTCACTCACTTTTAAAGATATGAAAATCAAATATGTAGTGGTAAGTGGAGTCGATCCCACGAGGAGGAATAATCTTTATAGAATAAGTTGGAAAAACACCTTATGCTTTGAAAATCGAATTTTGAGTGAGATTGAAACTAAGGAAAATAAAGTGCAAGAAAACTAATTAAAGAATATGAGAGGGTTTAAGAAAAGAATTTGGAAGAGATAGAGAGAGGAAAGACCACAATTTACTCAAATGATGAATTTCATTAAGATGAAAGTGAAAAGTCACACTATGAAAATAAAAATTACAACATGGGAATATCAAAGAAAAGAGAGAAGAAAATATAGCCAATAAATGAAGAATAACGCCGCTGTCTCCTTGCCAAGTCTTGGATGAAGATCGCCTCGCCTTGGATGCCGACGCCGTGAGAGGACCGATTGGAAGAGAATCCGCCAAAGGGATATGAGAAGAAATATGGGAAGGTGGAGGTAAGAAAGTGGAAGTGAATAGAAGGAAGAAGGATGGGCTACGGTAGCAAGAAAATATAAAACACAGTAAAATAGTTTTAAAAACAGAGGGTTAGAAGAATAAGAAATAGATTAAAATCTAGAGAGAATTAGATAAAGTGAAAGAAGAAAAAATTGTAGAGGATGAAGAGAGGAAGAAGATTGATGAAGAACACAAAGACAGAAAATGAGAGGAAGATGGAGAAAAACGTGATAGAACAGAGAGTGGTCGCGGATGAATAGTGCAGAAAAACCCAGGACAAAATATTATAAAATTAAGAATATCTTTAAAACCAGGTCGAATTAGAAGAAGGTGAAGAAAGAGAAGTTGTAGATCTTTGAAAAAAGAGGAACTTTTATGAAGAACACATATTAAAAAGAGGAGTGGAAGAGGGTGAAAAACTAGGAAGAACAAGAGTTTGTAAAAATTGGATGAACAGTAAAAACCCTAAAAAATTTGAACTTTAGAAAATAGTAAATAACTTGAAAACGAGGAAGAATTGGGAGAATAGGTAGAATAAAAAGTTGAAGAACTTTCAAAAACGCATAACTTTTGTGAAGAACACAGAGAGAGATAAGGATCAGAAGGGGGAGAAAAATGAGAAAGAGCAGAGTTTGTAAAAATCGGATGAACAGTAAAAATGTAGAGATAGATACTTGAAAAACTGAGAATAGATTAAAAACGGTGGATAATTAGAAGAAGATGAAGAAGAAGAATTTGTAGGAGACTTAAAAATGAAAAACTTTGAAGAAGAACTTAACTGCAAAAGATGAAAGGAAAAGCTTCAAAATCAATCCCTACGGCGGACCTCCAACTAGCTATCTCCCCATGGCCGAACACAGCATCCTATTTATAGGGTTTAGAACCCTTCCACGATCGTGGGTTCCCAATTTCATCCAAAAACCAGTTTCCAACAATGCAACTCGATCCATTTAGACTTCTTTCCATCTTTGGAGTCCTCCTTTCCTTGAATATGGCTTGGATAAGCCTAAAAATTGATAGGAGACTTCGATCGGGAAACTGCAGTTGCCGTTTCTGGTTCAACTTTGAATAGCGACCTAGATTGGGGCGTCATTTCTTGAAGTAGCGCCTCTTCATTCGGGCGTTGTTTCCTTATTTCCTTATTTGCTATTTTCCTCATTTTTCGTAAAATAAGAATTGACGACTGTTTATATAGGCGTTCTATCAATAATTAGCGACTGCATCTTGGGCGCTAAATCTTTTTTTCTTTTTTCACTTTCTTTTTTTCAAATGAATTGACGCCCTTGGAGTTGTCGCTTCTTACTGAAAACGCACCCTTGAAGCTGTCGTTAATTAAATAGCGCCCTGATTTAGGTCGTTGTTTCCTGAAAATTAAAATATCAATCTATTTAATTCTAAAATAATTGTGTAAATATTTAAAAATTTCTCACATGGTCTTTTAAGCTCAAAAAGATGATAAAATGTATGAAGACTCAAATAATATGTGAGAATGTAATTAATACTCATGTTGCACAAATATACTCTAATTATGCTCAAAGATGATGGATGTGATGTAAATTATGATGTAAAATATAGCACTTATCAGACACCTACCTGAAACTTGTTTTGGCAGCAAGCCAGAACACCAGGTGTCGACACCAGGTGTCGACACCTAGTGTCCAGGCACGCAATTTGGTTTGTTTTGTATTCTGCAATGCACAAGGTGTCGACACTAGATGTCGACACCTATGCGGAGCCGTCAAAGAGGACTTTTGCGAATCGGACGAAAGCTCCACCAACTCCAATCCCACTACCCCCAAATCACTCCATGTTTCGTGGATCTTGTCCCTGGGGTGTTCCTTGACCTTTTTAGAAGCATATATACATCTTATTGGGTTGTAAACCCTAAGGAACCAAGCTAGATCTGAAATTTTGTTTTGTTCTTAACCCTTGTATGTGCAGGACGTAGGCAGCGGTTCCAGGGTTTCTTCCACATTGTTTTGGGCGTGAAAGTGAAAGGAAGAAGGCTCCTTCCAAGTCTAATAATGATCTGGGTGTGTTCATTTGTTGGAGGAGGAAGAGAAGGTTGCAAGAGATCATCTCTACGACCTTGAGTGCAGATTGATGGTTGAATTTGCAGTGGCAGCGACTTCCACTCCCTGGTTCATGATCTCTAGAGCATCTTTCCACCTTATCTCAAAGCTTGGTTGAAGATAAAGAGGGGGATCTCTAAACCATTCATTTCCATATTCTTGTTAGAGATTAGCTTAAAGTTTGGGCTTATTATTTCTATCTATTCTTTCAGGTGAAGAAGAGAATGGAAGAAGGAAAAGAGAAGCACCTCGAGGAGAGGAATAAGATGATGTTGAAATCGTGAACATCCATCAATGAGCCTAGGAGAACCATATTTTGTTGAAGAAGGGGGAGCTCTATCTTTGATGCATCTTTCTAGTTTCCATCTATAGAATTTGTTTTAGGAGGTCATAGCATATATTTGTCTTTGTTTCATATACTTTTGAGAGAATACTTTGTGTGGTTGTTCGGAGAAAGGGTTCTCCGAGTGTGTGTGTTGACGTGTGTGCGTCGTTTTGTGCGGAGCATATCCGCGTGTGTGCTTGGACGTATTTTGGGGTGTATTCCCTGTGTGTGGTTGGGAGTTTACTCCAGTGTGGTTGTGTAGGCATCGCCCTACATGTGTGTGTTGGAGCCTGGCTCCGTGTGTGTGTGTGGGGATTTATCCCCAGATTATTTTTACAGCAGTGAGGCCTCACCGGTTTGGTGAGGGGTGGACGTAGGGAGCCCGTCGTGGTCCTGAACCACCTTAAAAATTCTCGTGTCTTGTGGTTTGATCTTTGTGATTGTGTGATTCACTATCTTATCTGTTTATGCAATCGTGTGAGCTCGGTGAGATTGAGTGAATTAAGTTTAAATCTGTTTAGATTAAATTCTTCAATCTTATCAATCTTGTTAATTCCGCTATGTGCTAGTTTATGTTTTTAATTGGACATAGTTTTTACTAGAAGGATCTATTCACCCCCCCTCTAGATCTGCGTTCCTATCTTCAGGTTGGGGTCGAAGAAGAAGGTAGACGACGCAGCATGACTTCGCCTCGAACCGACGAAGAGCGTCCCGTCGCGTAGTTTCAGAAGATGTGCTAAAAACCCAGAAAGTGTGATGAAATCGAAAGAGTGAGGGCGAAGAAAGGAGGGAAAACCATGATGAAATGAAGCAAATAAAGAACCAAAACAAAGCTTATACTTCCCTCAACAGCCTGGGGTCGAAGAAAAGAGACGATGATCCGGCATGGCTTTGCCCCAGGTCGAAGAAGAGCCCCCCCCGCACGCAGGTTGCACATGGCAGAATTTATAGAGATGGCAGAAATCCAGAACTTTCTCCCTCGATTTCAAAGGATAGAGACCACCAAATCTCGAGATATATGGATCAATCTCGAGATAATAGTTAGGATAAGAGCTAGGAACAAATGAGACTCTATTTAGTGAAAGGATCTAGAAGATATTCGTGTTGGAAGATAGCCCTGAAGCCTAATCTGGAAGAGTTTATGTTGCACGAAAAAGCATAAAATCAGATATTTTGCCCATAATTCCCGCGAACCAAAACAAAGCTTATACTTCCCTCAACAGCCTGGGGTTGAAGAAAAGAGACGACGATCTAGCATGGCTTTGCCCCAGGTCGAAGAAGAGCCCCCCCCGCACGCAGGTTGCACATGGCAGAATTTATAGAGATGGTAGAAATCCAGAACTTTCTCCCTCGATTTCAAAGGATAGAGACCACCAAATCTCGAGATATATGGATCAATCTCGAGATAATAGTTAGGATAAGAGCTAGGAACAAACGAGACACTATTTAGTGAAAGGATCTGGAAGATATTCGTGTTGGAAGATAGCCCTGAAGCCTAATCTGGAAGAGTTTGTGTTGCACGAAAAAGCATAAAATCAGATATTTTGCCCATAATTCCCGCGGATATACTCCACCAAAATTCGAGTTCTATGGCTTAAACTCAAGATAATAGTGGGGAGAAGAGATAGAAACAAACGGGAGTCGATTTGGTGGAATATTCGAGAAGATAGAGCCCTTGGAAGGTGACCCTGGTGAGCATAAATCGACCAGAGAGTCCTGCGGCGAAGAAATCAGAGTTCAGGATCATCTGGACTCTCTATTGGAGAAACGTTCTATCGCGCGGCCGCTTCATGAAGAAAATGGTCATAGGAGGACTACCATTTGAATAGAAATGGTCATGGGGTGACAGCCAGACAACTGGGGGCGACCGGGAGACTTTTGGCACAAAAATTGAAGAAACGGTCTTCCAGAGACCATTTTTTGATAGTAACAGTCTCAAGAAGACCGTCATTTGACATTTTAAAAATAATAAAAATAAAATAAAAAATAAAAAAGTTACTGTTCATGGCGGTCAACTGTTGACCACCACCCTCAGGTAGCGGTCAACAGTTGACCGCCACTTCTAGGTAGCGGTCAACAATTGACCGCTATCTTAGGGTGGTTACCAGGCTTGCGTGACTTTGAAACAGTGTAGACGTAGTGAAACTGGTAGAATAAGAAATTGTAAATAACAAAATATTGAACAACTTTCATGAAGAGAGTAAGATGAGAAAACGAGCATAAGAGAGAGAAAATATGGGGAGAATAGAGAAAAGTATTGAGACTTGAAAATGGTGGAGAACTGGCTAATGGCGTAGAAAAAGAAATTGTAGAGCTTTAAAAAGCTAACAACTTTGGTGAAGGACACTTAATGAATAGAGGAACAGAAGAGGATGAAAAAGGGCCGCGTTCAAGACTGCGCAATGAAAAGGGGCCGAATACTTGATGGAAGTCGACCTAAATGGGTCGTAAGTCGACTTGGAAAGCCAGAAGTTGATAAGATAAGCTCCAGGGCTCTAAGAAATCATGATCTCCAAAGTCCAAAGGCTAGGGAACAATGAAATGGGCTCGAAATCCATCTAAGGAAGGCTCTAAAATAATAGATAATTTGGGACATCAAAAATGATGAATAAGAGAAACGATGCAACTTGCGGGCTAAAAACGAGTGTCAACAGATGTCTCTCCTTGATGTCCGCTTTACAAGGGACGAGCGAAAGTTGCGCGGAGGCGGAATGGAAAGGAGATGGAGCGAAAGCGATAGCGATGTGAAATGGAGATGAAGCGGAGATGAAGTGGAGAGAACTGAAAAGTGGACATCAAGGTAAAAAACACCCGTCATAACCAACAAGCGACAGGAATTCTCCCGAAAATGCCGACCTAACCACCCGGAATGACTGACGCGGATGAGACATGTTTGGAGAGCTAACTAAGGGAAAAGAGAAGAAAACATGACCAATCTCACTGGGGGACACAATCCACGGACAATGAGGGGATCGGAAGGAACACAACTGAAAAGCTGGAAATGGGAAATAAAATTGAGATAAAATCCAGACAGGAATCACGCTGGCCAACCAGACCAAGCGGGCAGATCAGAGAAATCGTTCAAATTCAGAGTGGAATGAGAAAAATCTCTTATCCAAGAGAATTGACGTGTAATCAACCATTGCTGAGGAGAAATCTTGAGAGAATTTTGAGGCGTGAATGCTCAAAATGACATGATGAATGTTGGGCTAAAATAAAGAAATCATCAAAATGAATGCAAAGAAAGATAAAATAGAAAGTACTCAAGGATATTATTGCTAGACTGAGCAAGACAGGGTCAAGAGTCTTCTTGCAACCACGGCGTGCGAGACAGAGTCCATCATCCCCCACCCGACTCAAACGAGCGGCCTATCCAAACGATTAACCATATGTTCCTAGATCATCATCGTTTTTGTTGAAGGAGAATATCAGATCCCAGAACACACGGGCAACCAGCCGGTCCTTGAGAGGCTATAATAAGGTATATACCATATAGTAATGCAACAATGAGCAGGGATAGAGAGCCATACCTGACTTACATGCCAAGCGAAACAACATTTTTTTTAGATTTTTTTTTGAATTTATAAGATAACCAACAACAAAAGAAACATTAACATAACACAACATCACAAAGATGGTTGAAAGATAACAAATCATAACATAACGAAGGATGAAATCACATGAACAACATATGCAAGACATCACATGAACAAACAATAAGCGTGAGTGGGACTAAAGAGAATGGTGAGGCAAGACAACACCACAACACGGTGGGACAACACATGTAGTGGGACAAGATATGGTGGGACAAAGGAATGTGGGACGACAACACCAGGGGGGATAACAACAACACATAGCATGACGACACAGTGGGACGAAAACATGATAGACACGGAGGGACAAAAGAACACGTGTGCGACGACATGGCGGGATATAGACACGTGTGACAAGGACACGGCGGGATGAAAGACACAAATAAATACACTCTTCAATCAAAGCCCAAGATCAGATGAAGTAGAACCACCAGGTTCATAATCATGAGGTAAAGCCCTCTCATGAAGATATGATGATATGAAACGAAATAAGCAAAAGCTGAGAAGGACATGAGCTTCAGAACAGATCGAGATAAGATTGAAGAAGAGAACATATCAGAAGATATGAATAAGAGGCAGAGCGAATGATAAGGAGCAAGGAAGCTTGAGTACCTGCAACCTGCACACTGAACAAACGAATCATACCTATCCTCAAAACAAATAGACAGAAAACACATGAAGAAGGGAATAGAAGACAAATATTTTTGATTTTTTGGGATTTTTGAAAATATTTGATTTTTTTTGGATTTTTTGAAATATTTGAATTTTTTGGAATTTTTTCTTGACAATGTCTGATTTTTTTTATTTTTTTGAAATAGCAATCTGCAGCACCCAAGATGGGCTCACACTACTGGCCAGGGATCGTCGTTCCTACCCCTCTCATTAAAGGCTTCCCTTGAGCGGGGCGTGCATTTGGGGGTGGCTTGCCATAACCAACCGCCTCTAAAGAACGGTGTCCCTACTAAGGCCATACCCGAGATTCAACCCAGCCTAAGAGGGAGAAGTAGAAGAAAAATTAGGAGACACGCTTTATGCAGGATGGGAGATATCAAGACTTGAATTCCTTCCAGGGCACTACCCCTCAAAGATATAGTCTGTTGCGCCGGGGCTTTGTGTCTTTAATTTTGAGACCCATATTTATAGGCACGCATGCGACCATGCTCATGACGTCCCGTGGGGAATTGTACTGCCACTCTTGCCATGCCTTCAATTTCTAATTTTGCATATTGATTCTCATTGATTTATTTTTGACAGCTCTTATTGGCTAGATTTAGCATGAAAGCTCACTTTTACAAGGGTCAAGACTGCCCCTATTTGAGACCTCTCCCGTATTAGGGAGTGTCTAGGTTGGTCATCTTATCCATCCATCTCTTGCCCCTGCACTCGATCGAGCATAGAAAAGAAAAGACTTCGTGCATACCCATAGTATGGCCAAAGCAGCAACGATATGCCTCAGAAGAATCGGCTATGACTCGCCGTGAAGTGTTTGAAAAACCCATGCTAAAGGGAGACACCCTCAACAATCGGGGAAAGAAACTAGACTCCCAGCGCAGAGCTAACACCAGCCTAAGAATGTTGCAGAAGCGAACTCGTTTTGACTAAATTAACCCCTAAAGCCACTCAAACCATGTGAGGAAACAACATTATAATAATGCGTAGGAATAACAATAAGAGTAGTAACAATGACAGCATATTCTTACGTAAAACAAAGGTACCTTGTAAATCCATAGCGTGAAAGCAACATCCTGAAGCGATCTTGATCCGCGAACTTCGCGTAGCGCGAGCTTTGTATTCCTAGCTTGACATGATAAAGATGTGAGAATAACAAGGTTCCAAGATTCCTTGACACGGAGGAGCGGTAGACATCAAACTGGACGAAGAGGTATAAAAGGAAAAGAGACGAGGGATAGAACTCCCTCGTTAAGGCACAGAGGCCCAGATATCAAGGAACAGAATACAAAATGAATAGAGATTAACTGAGATCAAGGCAGGCTAAAGCCTCGAAAGCAGCAAGAAAAAGGGCAAGAACCCCGAAAGGGGGAAGAAGAATGAATAGGAAGATGAGAAGGAAAATCATCCGACGTGGTCGGAGAAGGGGAATGGGAATCATCCGATAGGGTCGGAGAAGGAAAATGAGAAACACCCGATAGAGTCGGGGAAAGGGAAGGGTAATCACCCGACATGGTCGGGGAATAATAAGGAAAACCACCCGACAAGGTCGGGGAAGGAAAATAGGAGACACCCGACAAGGTCGGGGAAGAAGAATTAGAATCACTCGACAAGGTCGGGGAAGAAGAACCATAGACACCCAACAGGGTCGGGGAAAGAGAATGAGGACCACCCGACAGGGTCGGGGAAGATAATGAGGACCACCCGACAGGGTCGAGGAAAGAGAACGAGAATCACTCGACAGGGTAGGGGAAGGAGAATAAGGACCACCCGACAAAGTCGGGGAAAAAGATCGAGGACTTGAAGATATCGGAGGAGAAGAATCAGAAGATGTCCCAGGATCAAGATGATGAGAGGGGATAGGCCGAGGCCTAGAATCATGAATGTGAAAAGAATCAAGAGAATCTGAATGAGAGAAAGAAGAATGGGGGTTCACGGACCCGGGGAGAGAGGAGAAAATCATGGGAATTGGATCAAAGAAAGGAAGATACACCACCCAAGGGTGGGTGCTCAGTAGGAGAAATGATGAATGAAAGGACGAAGAAGGAGAAGTGGACCCTTGAGTGCACAGCTGACGTCTTTTGAACTTGCGCCGTCGCCTCTTCTTAGTCGAAACTTCCTTGTAATGGACCCACCTGGCGTGGGCTCGTACCTTCGGCCTTCTTAACTTGCAATGCCTTCTCAAATAACGGGCCCATCTGGCAGACGGCCTGGCCCGACTATGAACATGCAGCTTTATCGAGGCGGTTGCCCCTAGACATCCGGTGCTAACAACAGTCGGACATTCTTGGATAGATAACGCCTCAAAATGTTGAACATCATGGAACCACAGAGTCTTGTCACTCGGCGCCAAGATATGGAGATTCGGCAACTCCACTTGGTGGTCAACGGTGAAGCACAACCCCCTTGATAGAAGAGAAGGATGAAACTTAGGGAGGAAAATGCGCGGCGTTGACGTGGCCGGCCCACTAACAAACCGTGGGAGATTGTATAGGGTGCGCAGAATGTCCTTGGAGAATGCTGAGGACACGACGAATTGCCCCTTGAACATAGAATTCATAATCCGCTTGGCGGTCGTATGAGTTAGCGCAATCCAGGTGGAGAACCCCTCTTGGCCAGTTATCTAAACATTAATGGAGTGAGAGGTAATAAGAGCATCAATAATAAGTCCTCCGGTGAGCAAAGAGATTGTCACCGGTCTCTCTTGAGAAGAGACTGACACCAATGCGAGAGAACTCTTCTTGGCAACCGTCTTCCAAAGTGTAGGCTCATCATCCCCAAAATAGCCTGGGACCAGGACGCGGATTGGCATGTGGCAGATGAAATCTTGAATCTTGGAATGCACAACCAAAACCTGATGTAGATGCCTAATTTTAGACATCCCGCGGACCCTTGTCTAGCCACCATTGAAGTGATACTTTCTTCTTGGTTGATTGGTAGTGTTGGGTCTTATCCTTGTTTAGGTAGGCTCCACCCTGTCCGTTTGCGGATCCAAAGACTTATATGATTCTTTGCATTTTTCATTTGATCTCCCTGGAAGGGCAAAGTCTTGGCCGCCCAGCCCATTCCAGGGCGGCCAGAACCCTGGCTGCCCACCATCCTAGGTGGCCACAAAGCTGGCCGCCCAGCTCTTCCAAGAAGGCCAGCCTCCTGGCCACCCTCACCCTCAAGAAGGCCATTGTCTTGGCCGCCCAACCCCTTTGAATGGCCCTCAACTTGGCCGCCTCCTGATAACTACAATCAAATCCACGTTTCCACCCACTCCGGACACGTCCTTTACAACCATCTCCACTCGGGGTGATTTGAGACCCACGTAGCCTCACACATGCTTCATTTTCGAATGATTTTTGGAGGGAGATTGCCCCCATATACAGAGACTCCATTCCGAACCATCGGAGGGAGGTGGGACATTTTCTCACGGAGAGAGTTGGACATTTTCTGGGGTGGTAGGAAGAGACCGTTCTAGAGGTTCTAGCAGCCAAGAGGGCACCTTCCCTCATCCCCGTCGATCTATCTGAAGTTGAGGAGCTCCGCTGGGAGAGAGCTTCACCCATGTTGAGGGCGGCCATCGACATGGCCGCCCACCACTCTTGAAGGCCACATAGCTGGCCGCCCTCTGTTGTTCAATGGGCAAACCCCGTCCTTTCTTCCCTGTTCTCTATATTGCTATGTTTTACTTCATTTTGCTGCATTGCATGCATAATAAACTTCCCCAAATCCCTGTTTAAAGAGGTTTTTCAACCCAAAACATAGGGAAGGTGGATGGTTGAAAGTCTCGGCCATCCCCCTTTCTGCCCCCCTTGCCGGTACGATAGACCCCATTTGCATGATATCTTTACTTCTCTGAGCATATTCTGCACTTCCACAGTCTAATGGTTTCTTTGTTTGCTGGTTAATTTGCAGTGACTTCATCATCGACTCGCAGGGCTCCTTGCTCTTGGCCGACCGAGGGCGAGGACAGGAAGAACCCACATTCTCCCATTCCTAAAGCCTTCACGATCATTTTACCCCTGCGAGGTTCAGGTAAACACCTCTGGCGATCACACCTTTTCTATCTTTCTAACCTGTGCACTGTAGGTAGCAGAAGCACAAGTTCGGAGAGAGGACACACGCATCGCACGCCGTACACGGACCCATCTTCCGACGCCTACAACCTTCTGGCGATCACGGTGGGACACTGATTGCTCACTGTGAGTTTTTGGATTGAAGTTCATTGCATTTAGTTTCCAGCAAATAGCTTTTTCCCATCTTCATTTTTCATTTTTAGTTGCTCATTTGGCTTGTTTTACATTTGGTTCATCTGCTGGGCTGAAACAGGTGGCGGCCAGGGTTCTGGCCACCCAGGTCCCAGGGCGGCCAAAGACCTGGCCGCCCACTACATCCTAGAAGGCCAACTACTTGGCCGCCCAAGTCCCAAGGTGGCCATGTACCTGGCCACCCAACCCCTTTGAGCGGCCATCGAATTGGTCGTCTCCTATTTGCATTTCTACTTCCGTTTTAGTCCTTTTTGCATAGTTTAGCTTTTGTTTTATGTATTATTGCTTGTGTTTGTTCTAACATTGCAGGTTTGATTCTGGGGTGGGCTTAGAAAGAGCCGGCATCACACATATTAGGAACACCCTCCCGTTGATTTGGACTCTTCACCCGGGGATTCCCACTCGGGTGTAACTATTCCTTTTCAATTGGGAACCTCCGTGAGTCCCCGCGAACCGTGGATTCTCACACGGTCGCCGGGCTGGTTGTATCTTGAAGTCCATTAGATTTCCTAAAGGGTTTGAGTGAGTGTTATCTTAGGATTATCTCGGAGTTTGGCCTTTAATTCCCTAGAAAATTTCATTCCCATCTAAGAGAGGAGGAATTCAAATCGGACTAATCACGATTAACCTAATTAAAATTGTTGGGGCGCATTGTTTGAAAACGTGCTTGTTGTTAGATACCATTTAACTCAATCTTAATTGGCCTTAAAAATTCCACCTGAATTTCCTAAAAGTTAATTAGGTTGAGTTGCAATGGCTCAATGTTATTCTAACATGCATGTTGTTGATGAGGATGATTTTGGATCTTATAGCACACAAACCATGCTTGATTTTGAAATAGATACACCCAATGCTTTCATTGGGATGTGTCAAAATTCATAAATTGATATAAGTCGAAGCACAACTATTGAAGAATCATCCTCTCCAAGTCAAGGGTCAATCAATGTCAAAACCCCATCAATTCTTCCCAAGGATGACCAAGAGCTAGCTAGGGTGCTATCTCGATATTCCCCTATATTTTTGGTTGCTCTAGCTTCCCAAAGAGGATCACATCTCAATGCTCAATTCATTCCTATGAGATCTCCAATTCCAATGCCAAGCTCATTCAATAGGATGGCCTTTCCATGAACAAGAATGTAACAAGAATGTACTTTTCATAACCATGGAGGCTATGCACTAGAAAGTCATGTAACAAGCAAGAAAGTACTTTTCGCTTAATAGTAAGTACTTCGTGAATTTACATGGATCTTTATTTATGTCTGTGGATCTTCACTTATTTATAAAGAAAGTACTCCCAGCGCAATGTGACGCCAGTAGCATCATACCCCATGGTTTACAATATGTTTCCGACAATCAGCCGAGGGGACTAGCATGAGCCCTTGAACACAATCAGTGCTCGAACTGCATCTTCAAGTATAAATCAAGCTACTTCCACGATTATAACAATAATGTGACCAATAATGTACAAGTTCAACAATAATTCCATTATAAGGTAACCAAGGTATAAAACATACCAATAATCGATCATGTAAATTCAAGAAATGCATTAATAACTATGTTATGCCATGGAGAAAATTCGGCAGCATAACGGTACATTCTTTATTTCCATAATTTATTTAGACATCTTTGGAATAAGGTGACAAATCTAGATAATCAATAGACTATCTGGAACATAGGAATACTCAACCCAAATGGTAAAACTATGGGTTAAACATAATTAGATTCGATGAAAGAGAAGCTGGAACCATGCGGTCTAGGGCAGGGCCACTAGGTGACATTGGCGGTCTATCGATAGGCCGCTAACTGACTCTGGCGGTCATACATTAGGCCGCTAAGGTCCAGACCTCATTAAAACACTGGTAAAGTGCTTTCTAGACAATTGAACTTTTATGGTACAACCAGCTCGCTATCCTAGTGGGAATCCCAGGCTCACAGAGACTTATGGAGGCCTTGAAACAAGATTACCTAGTCCGTTGGAAGGAATATCCAATGGAGAGGTTTTCAAGTCCAAGAAAAATGTGCCTATAAGTGCAACGTGTAACTAATGACAACATACCGGGATATGTGCCATGTATTGAAGAAAATGACTCTGAGATAAGAGAGATCATGATAAAATAGTGATCAAATAAGTCCATAAACCTTATGAAAGCGTGCCTATAAATACAAGAGTATAAGTTTTTGGCCATAAAAATAACATTGGTTAAAAATAATCCTAGTTTACAAAGAACATGTAATCTCCTAGAGTACAACTAGTTATAAGAAAATAACACTTGAAACAGGAGTAAAACCTACTTAACTAGGCTTACCATACATTAATTTGGACCATTCTGCATTAAGTTTCAGGTTAACTTAAATATGGAATTCAGACATCAAAAATGGTCTAGAGAGAACCGTTTCTAGTGGCTAGCGGTCTATTGTAGGACTGCTAAGGTTTCTAGCGGTCTACAGGAAGACCGTTTCTTCCTGTGTTAACAGAAAACTTAATAATAATAAAATAAAATACTAATCTAGGGCATATCATACATGAAAATAAACATGAATATACTCTAAAACATGATAGAACGAGTATAGGCCAACAATATGTATGGGTTTATGTAATAAATAAGAAAATTCTCCTTTTAACTTAATTAGGGTTAAGAATTATGCACGAGGAGTATACTAGATGCATAGTCCCAATAAATCATAAAATTCTTGATGTACAATGCAAAAAATTGGCTGAAATCAGAGGGCTTTTATCCTGGACTTCAAGTTTTAAGCCTTTCATAAGATAACCTACCTCTATTTTGGGCTTTAAGCTTTGAATTTAGGGCTGGAAGTTAACCCTAATTTCTGCACATTCTATGCTAAACCAACTACTTCACGCCTTCCTAACTCCTGATTCTCTTGACTTAAAGACGTGAAATTTTGAGGGTAAGAAGAGGGTACTAAAAGGAACAAATCGTTCCAAAGAACCTCTATCTAATTACCTCGTTTAGGGCTTCCAATTTGTAGATCTTTTTTGGTCGATAGCACTACTTCCTGGGTTGTTTGCACTAAACCAGCGTCTTTGCAGACTTCTATCTCCTTGTAGGCTTGATCTCCTAGAACGAAATTTTGAAAGATGTTAGATCTAACTAAAATAAACAAATTCCTAGAAGAAACTTACCTCTAATTCGACCTATTTACCTTAGTTTCACGCGAGCCAAAAGTAAGGGTCGCGCTGGTTGGTTCTGGGGTCTATTTATAGGGTTTAGCTAGGGTTTCATGGATTTGAACGATTCTAGAGTCCTTATTAGGTGTAAAATCAATCTTCAAGAGTTCTAAGCATGCTTACAAGTCTGCATATTTCGGTCTCTAGGAGTTTAGACGCCAAAAATCTAATCTTTTTACACTTTATTCCACTCACGGAATCTGCAGAGCTTAGCGGTCATTTGGGAGACCGTTTTCCAGTGGCTGGTGGTCTCGCAATAGACCTTTTCGATTTTAGGCGTCGAATTTGAAACCAGTTCAAACTCTTGTATTCTTATCCATCTTTTATCCTGAAATATTCCTACTTATCTCCTTAATTCCGTAAATACATCAATTCCAAGCTTCTAGAACATGGGCCAAAGTTAAAAATTATAATTTGGGCTAATTGGATTTGTCAAAATGGGCCTAATCCTCTTGGATCAGTGCAGGGCCATAATAATTGGATTTAATTAACCATAATTTATTTAATAGCCCTTTTCGCCCATTGGATAATTAATATAATTATAATTTAATCCCAGAATTTTCTCAGGCGTTACAGATCTACTTCTTCATAGTATGTTCTCTGGGGTTTGCTTCATTAAGGGTGGGACATTAATGGCCTTAGGGCCAGCAGAAATAATGCAAATTTCAGAGATAGAAAGGCTGCTAACCCCTGGGTCAATGGCACCCTTTGTAGGCTAGCCGTTGTTGAACATATCCGAGTGATTTTGATGATAACAAAACCCAAGACATCTCTCTCTCATGTATTTTGTTTTCAAGCAAAGCCTTCTGTTTCAAACCTTCAATTTTCACCCCATGTCAAATGTATGTTAATGAACCCTTCCATGTGTTTATTCAAATATAAATCAACTTGTAATTAACTATAACACAAGCCCATTTCAATCATCGAACAAATGGATTGCTTCAAGTGAGCTAACACTTGATTTTTGCAGGATTGGAGATTGGCGGTCGACCTGTGGGCCCCTGGCGGTCGACCTAATATAACAGAATTAAAATCTGGAATTTATGAAACCTGGCAGTCGACCGCCAGGAGCTAGCGGTCGACCTATTTTCCCAGCAGCCAAATGGCTACAGGACGGCCAATGGCGATCGACCGCTTGCCTTTGTAGGTCGACCGCCAGCCTCGAGCTGCCAACAAATGTTGACTTTTTGTCACTTCGAGAAATGGTCTTTCTCTTGGTATTATTTAATCCCTAAGCAACCTAACTCTCCAGAAATTGTGGATCTGGTCTGGGGGAGTCCTTGGACCATTCAAGAACCTATAAAACTTATACAAGAGGGTTTGGAAAACCCTAATGCTCAAGGAAGATCAAGGGGGGGCTGCCAAGAGGAAGAGAAGGGATTTGGCACTGTAGACGTGAACAGTGCTCCGAGAGGAAAGTTCTTCATCCTTCTTCATCCAGTCAAGTGTAAATCAGTCCAAGGATTCAAGCTGCATCCAAAGCATACAATCATCCACTAAGGGGGAGCAAATCAAGATCATTCTCTTATGTTTTGAATTCATTCTTGTTCTCTCAAAGCTTCATCTGTAATTCTTGTAATCCTTAAACATTCCAGAGTGTGTGGATCCTCTTAGATCCATGTGTGTGTGTGTTTGTGTGTTCTTCGTTGGAGGTGTGTGTGTGTGTTAAGGTGTTCTTACACCTTCGTGGGAACCCTCCTTCCTAGTGTGTGAGTGTTGTGTGTGGTTGATCTTGTAACTTCCTACAAGATAGTGTGTGGTTCCTCAGTGTCCGTGAGGGGTGGACGTAGGTTGCCGTTGTGGCATCTGAATCACCTAAAATCACTATCTCAGTGTGGTTTGTTCCTTTTCCTCTATCCTCCTTCTGTGCAAATCGTAAGTGTGTTTGTTTAGTTCAGTTTTTATTCTCTTTTATCTTGCATAATCCTTTTTCACCTTATAAAACTTGCTTTGTCTGTGGGCTTTAGTTGATTCAGGCTCTCTTGTCAGCTTCTTATCACACATTTTATAAAAAGGTGAAAAGATTGATTAATTCTACCAACACCCAATTCACCCCCCCCTCTTGGGTGCCATTTAATCTCGGGACTTCAATTGGTATCAGAGCCAAGGCTCTTCCTTTCAGAGATCTAACGATCTAGAGCAAGATCCGATTAAATGGCAAACAAGGGTATGGTACCCGAGGGTCATTCCATCAACCGTCCTCCGTTCTTTGATGGTTCCAACTACTCCTACTGGAAAAATAGAATGCATATTTTTCTGAGGGCTCAAGAGTATGAGGTTTGGAGAGTTGTGGACAAGGGTCCTCATAAACTCGGGGCTGATGAAGAAAAATGGACACCCGAGGAAATTAAGAAATGCACTGCTAATTTTAATGCCATGAATATCATGCAATGTGCGATACACCCTAATGAATTCTCTCGTGTTTCTATGTGCAGCTCAGCCAAAGAAATGTGGGACAAGCTGCGACTCATATACGAGGGAACTTTAGAGGTCAAGGAAACCAAGGCAAATCTCCTAGTCATTGACTATGAGCTTTTCAAAATGAAACCTGAAGAAACCATCTCCGAGATGTTTGCAAGGCTAACAGAGATCACAAATGGTCTCAAAAGTCTCGGGAAGGAATACTCAAATTCCGACCTTGTGAGGAAGGTGTTAAGGTCCCTACCGTCAGCTTGGCACACAAAGGCCACGGTTATTGAAGACTCAAAGAACCTGTCAACTCTTACCTTGGATGAACTCATAGGGTCACTCATGACCTATGAGATAAATATTAAGAGAACAGTTGATGAAGACATCAAAAAGAAAAAGGTCATTGGACTGAAAGCTCATCAATCCGATGACGAATTTCAAGAAGGTGAATCAAGTGACGGAAGCAATGAAGAGGAAGAATTGGCGATGATAACTCACCAAGTGAGAAAATTTCTAAGGAAGAAGAGAAACGTTCAAGAAATTTTAGAAAAGGGCAAAGAAGGCCCACGCAGACTAAAGGCGAATCGAGCAAGCCAAGTAGCATCATATGTGTTGTGACTCCTATGTGTTGATGGTGTTGACATGTAACTTTACTTCATATGGCAACACATTGTTTTGATTGATTGACAACACTGTTTATGTTTTGATGAAATTACTTTATCAGATTGTCTGTGTGTTATATGCATTTTATCTTGTTTTCACACTGAACACACACTCAAAGTCTCAAAGTCTATACATCGCTGTTGGGCATCAAAGTCTGCACATGAGCATCAGGCAGCAAGTGTGTACAACGCCATGTGTAGACACGACAAGTCCATACATCCACATTGCATTGGATAAGTATATACACTGTCCGTCTCATTTAGAGTCTAAGGCAAGTCTGTACAGTGAGCGTCTCATTGGTGAAGTCTGTACACTCACCAGTTGAACTTCAAAGTCCATACATTGGACTGTAGCTTGCACGAAGCTAAGCCCATACATCGCTCAAGTCTGTACAGAGTCCAGCGTCTTAGTTAGCGTCTCATGCATTTGGGCAAAGTCTGTACATCGGTCTTTCAGCAAGTCTGAACATCGTCCGTCTTTGTTAGCGTCTTAGGCATTGGGCAAAGTCTGTATAGAGTCCAGCGTCTCATTCACCGTCTCATTTAGCGTCTCATTGCATGGGCTAAGTATGTACAACATTCAGTGTCTAGAGTTTCATGAAGTCTGTACATCAGACTGTTACAGCAAGTCTGTACATTGTCCGTCTTCCTTAGCGTCTTGATCTTTCAAGTCTATACAGATGTTCTTTCAGAAAGTCTATACATTGGACTGCCAGTCTTTACCTACGTTCAGAGCCTCAAGTCTATACAGTAGTTGCACATTGTGCTTTGAAGCTTAAAGCCTGTACATTAGCTTCACATCTACAAGTCTGTACATTGGCTTTGCATCTACAAGTCTGTACATTGGTTCAGATGTTTCAAGTCTATACACTAGCTTATTCTTCAAGTATATATAGCCTGTCTTCACGTTCTAAGTCTATACATCGTTCCTCAAAGGCTAAGTGTATACATTGTCCATATTGCATTACATGCTTTATATCAAAGTCTGTACATCATGCCTTGTTGTTCACAGCCTTCAAAGTCACATTGTATTGCGTCAACGCAGTGCATTGGCATGTAGTGAAGCGTCAACGCATTGCATTGTGCATGCCCTGGCAAAGTCACATTGTATCTGGCAAAGTCACATTGTATTACGTCAACACAGTGCATTGGCATGTAGTGAAGCGTCAACGCATTGCATTATGCATGCCCTGGCAAAGTCTATACATCGCTTGTATTCATTTGAGTCTCACTGAAGTCTACACATTGTATCTTCTTACTGAAGTCTACATATTGCATCTTCATTCATGAAGTCTACACATTGCACCTTCATTTGCGAAGTCTGTACATTGCATTGATGTTCACTTAGTCTATACAACGTAGTTCTTCTGATAAGTCTATACAGAGTGTTATTTAATCTGATCATCCGATACTCTGTCTGACAGGGATTCTCTACTGAGATTGCTGACATGGCTCGTGATCCCAGGAGGACGAGGTGTGCAGATGCTGACACGTGGATAGAATTGTCTCGAATCTGGAGAATTCCTTGGGCGGGAAAACGTGGAAGCCATGCGCTCTTATTCACCTGCTGCTGTCATATATATATCAGTCTTCATCTTCTGCAAGGGCTGATCGAAGTTGGCGAAGTATATACATCCAGTCTGAAGCAGCAGCCACCGAGATCCACTATGAGAGAAGAAAAGCAGAGAAGAAGAAAAGGAGAGAAGAAGAAGGAGAGAGGAGATGAGTTGAGAGAGTTATTGTGAGAGCTTGTGAATCAGTCTCTTGGTCCAGTTACCAGAGCTGATATTGCTCAACTTTGAGCTACAGTCATTTTGCTCTTCTTCCATTCGATTGTGTGTTTTGTTTGTTTTCAGTCTTGCTATTTTCTCTTTGAAAACTCTTGTTCTATCAAGCTGTTAGTCAGCGGTTTCAAGCTGTGAGGCAGCGGGTTGCAGAGGTGTTCCTCTGGTCGGCTAAGCTATAGTGCCCAGCAGAGCAAGCTGTGATGCTCAGCTATTGCAGAGGGTGCTCCTCTGGTCGGGATAAGCTGTAAGCCCCAGCCGTTGTTGGCAAGCTGTAGAGCCCAGCAGATTGAAGCTGTGTATCAGCAGTAATCCACATTCGAGTTGAATGTGGGGTGGGCGTAGGTCGGATTGACCGAACCACCTAAAAGCCTTGTGCCTCTCATGTGTTTGATTGCTTGTTCAGCAGATCTTGTGTGTTTCATTCGGTGCATTGGCTGTGTTCGTTTAGTGTTCTTCTAATTCCGCATTTGATTCTAGGCCTAATTTTTAAAATAGCCAGTTGATCTATTCACCCCCCCTCTAGATCCACATCCTGTGGTGATAGAGCCCTCCATCTAACTTCAACAATATGCTACGAATGCAAGAAGCCTGGACACATGAGAGGTGAATGTCCAGATCTAAAGAATAAATTCAAGAAGGATAACTTCAATAAACCCAAAGCCATGGTCGCCACTTGGAGCGACGAAGAAGATGAACCATCTGATGAAGAGATTCAAGAGCTTGTGGAAAGCTTGTGCCTCATGGCACATGAGGATGAATCCACGGAGATAAATTCTGACCCTGAATTCATCTCCAATGAACAATGGGAATCTGAATATGAAAAGTTGTACACTAAGTACAAGAAAGTCAGATCTGAAAATAAAGCTTTTAAAAAGAAACTTGATGATTTATCACGTGAAGATATCTTTGCCAATTTTGAGAAACTGGAACAGGAATGGTTTGAGGCTTCGGAAGAAAAGGAAAGTCTGCTGCAAATAATTTCAGACTGTGATAAAACCAAAAAGGAACTATCATGCAAAATAACTGAAATGGAGGAAGCATGTGAAAGGATCAAAATTGAAGAACAAACTCTAAAATCCACTAATTCAGAACTCGAAAGGAGAAATGGGATTTTGGGTGAAAGAGTTGCTGAACTTCAGTTCACCTTGACTAAGTTTGTTAAGGGGAAACAAAACCTGAATAACCTATTGGGGGTTAAAGTCAACTTCCAAAAGGAAGGCTTGGGGTACACACCTCAAAACAAAAAATCCTTTGAGCATAAGATCATCACATCCTTTATTCATGGAAAAGACGATAATCATGCTTCATGTTCTAACTCTAAACCCCAACATGTTCAGCCTAAACCACACAGATATCAAAGAACTTTTTCACATGCTAATTGCTTTCATTGTGGTAGATTTGGCCATGTGATTTCCAACTGCTGGTTTAGACAAAGCACACCTAACTATCGTGTTCCATGGACGAAGAGAACACCCGTAAGAAGTTGGACTAACTCCTATGGACCCAAACTGGTTTGGGTACCAAAAACAATTGCATGAGAATTTTTCTTCTTGCAGATATGTCTTGAAGCCAGGGGGAGTAAATGGTATCTAGACAGCGGTTGCTCAAGGCATATGACAGGGGACAAGAAGGTGTTCTCCAAGCTGCAAGAAAAAGAAGGAGGCTCAGTTGCTTTTGGCGGGAAGGACAAAGGTAAAATAATCGGAGTTGGAGACATAGGTAAGAATTCTGAAACTCTGATTGAAAATGTCCTTCTGGTGAAAGGTTTGAATCATAATTTGTTGAGCATAAGTCAATTATGTGATAAGGGTTTTAAGATTATTTTTGATATGACTCACTGTTTTGTCATGTGCAAAAATTCAAATGAAATCAAATTCATTGGTAAAAGGAGCAACAATGTGTACACCATTGATCTTCATGATGTTTCAGTTGATAATGTGTGTTTGGTAGCTAACAACCATGAGAATGCATGGCTATGGCACCGCAGACTAGGTCATGCTAGTTTTGGAGTGATCTCTAAGTTGTCTAGACATGACTTGGTGATAGGTCTGCCCAAATTAAAATTTGAAAGCGATAATATCTGTGAAGCTTGCACGAAAGGCAAGCAAACACGAATCTCATTCAAAAACAAAAATATTGTTTCTTCCGCTAGGCCATTGGAACTGTTGCATCTTGATCTTTTTGGTCCTACTAGAACATCTAGCCTAGGAGGAAAATCCTATGGCTTTGTGATTGTTGATGATTTCTCCAGATTCACATGGGTGATATTTTTAGCTAATAAAAGTGATGCCGTGACGGAGTTTCAAGTGTTTTGTAGAAAAATTCAGAATGAAAAGGGTTACCTCATCACCACAATCCAAAGTGATCATGGTGGTGAATTTGAAAATCATGAATTCAGCATGTTCTGTGAAGAGCAGGGGTACACACACAATTTCTCATCACCAAGGACGCCCCAACAAAATGGAGTAGTAGAGCGAAAGAATAGAACGTTGATAGACATGGCCTGGACCATGCTCAGTGAGAATTCCTTACCCAAGTATTTTTGGGCTGAAGCGGTAAGTACCGCATGCTACATCATCAACAGGGCAATGGCAAGGCCCATTCTGAAGAAAACTCCATATGAGCTCTACAAGGGTAAGAAGCCAAACATCTCTTATCTTAAACACTTTGGATGCCCTTGCTATATCTTGAACAATGGTAAGTCCAATCTGGGTAAGTTTGATGAAAAGAGTGATAAAGGAATTTTTATAGGTTATGCACTCAATTCTAGAGCTTATCGATTATTCAATAAAAGGACTTTAGTTGTTGAAGAAAGTCCTCATGTTATTTTTGATGAATCCGAGTCAAAACTCACAAAGCAAATTTCTTCTATCTTGGATGCAGATGAAGACCCTAAGAACTCATCAAATGTTAAAGCCAAGGATGAGCCATTGAAGGCAACCTTAAGTAAAAATGAGGAAGATGAGGATCCTACAATTGAGACACTGCAAGAACCACAAGTGCAGCATCCTGATCTGCCCAGCTCCTCCACATTTCTAAAGGATCATCCAACTGCGAACATCATAGGTAATCTGGAGGATGGGGTGAAAACTAGGTCCTCTCTAAGGCAGGTTGAACAGGAGGACCTGATGGCCTTACTTTCACAAGTAGAGTCCAAGGACATTCATGAAGCTCTTCAAGATGAATCCTGGATTCAGGCGATGCATGAAGAGCTGCATCAATTTGAAAGAAACGAGGTGTGGACTCTTGTGCCACGTCCTAAGAACCATCCTACTATTGGAACTCGCTGGGTTTTCAGAAACAAGCTAAATGATGCGGGATTAATTGTGAGGAATAAGGCTCGGCTTTTGGCCAAGGGGTACAGCCAGGAGATGGGAATTGATTTTGATGAGTCTTTTGCACCAGTTGCTAGACTTGAAGCAGTCCGAATCTTACTGTCCTACGCTTGCTCTTTAAACTTTAAACTATTTCAAATGGATGTTAACTCTGCATTTCTTAACGGCTATATCAAGGAGGATGTCTTTGTAGAGCAGCCGCCAGGCTTTGAAGATTCCAAACATCCACGACACGTGTACAAGCTCCAAAAGGTCTTGTACGGACTAAAATAAGCACCAAGGGCATGGTATGAACGGCTTACTTCTTTTCTTGCTGAAAATGGGTTCAAGAGAGGTAAGGTTGATCAAACACTTTTCACAAGGAAATCATGTAAGGACATTTTGGTGGTTCAAGTGTATGTGGATGATATTATTTTTGGAGCTTCTGATAATGCCTTATGCAAGGATTTTGCAAAGACCATGCAAGGAGAATTCGAGATGAGCTTAATGGGGGAGCTAAATTTCTTTCTTGGATTGCAGGTGAAACAAACTTCGGAAGGAATTTTCATAAATCAAGCCAAGTATACTATGGAATTGTTGAATAAATACGGGATGGCGGAAGCAAAACCCATATCAACTCCCATGGCCACCACCACAAAGCTGGATAAGGATGAAAATGGTAAAACAGTAGATTCCACACTGTTTCGAGGTATGATCGGATCACTACTGTACCTTACAGCATGCCGCCCTAACATTCAATTCAGTGTATGTCTCTGTGCCCGTTTCCAGTCATGCCCTAAAGAATCTCACTTATCAGCTGTTAAACGTATTTTCAGATATCTAATTGGCACAATTGACTTTGGCCTGTGGTTTCCCATTGGTAGTTCTTTTGAGTTAATTGCGTATACCGATGCGGATTACACCGGATGCATTGTAGATCGTAAAAGTACAAGTGGGTACTATCAGTTTCTTGGCGGGTGCCTTGTTTCATGGGCCTCTAAGAAATAACATTCAATAGCTCTCTCAACGGCCGAGGTTGAATATGTAGCCGCCGGAAGTTGTGGAGCCCAAGTACTTTGGATCAAAAATCAATTGCTTGATTTGAATGTTGAAGTGAATTGTGTGCCGATCTTTTGTGATAATACAAGTGTAATTAATCTATCCAAAAATCATGTTCAACACTCCAGAACCAAACACATTGACATTCGGCATCATTTTCTGAGAGATCATGTAGGCAAAGGGGTTTTTGAGTTCAAGTTCATTGATTCTCTTAACCAACTGGCTGACATCTTCACAAAACCTCTAAATCAGGATCAATTCAATAAAATCAGGCGAGAACTTGGCATGTGTAAGGGTGAGGGCATACGCACTTAAGTCTGCATTAGGTTGTTTTTCTTTTTGTTGGGTAGATCATGTGAGATGCATGCATTGTGTGTGGTTCACTTCTTTTGTGTATGACAACCTAGCATGTGTGCCTGTACCTATATTTATGTATACTTCTTCCTTGACATGTTTCTACAACTGAATATTCCTTGAGAGATAAATGTGGACTAGTGATCTAGTGCTCTTAGCAGTCTCCATTCAAGGGTTTCTGTAGTCGACTCATGCTTGATATCATTCGTGGTTTAGCAAAAGAAAAGAAAAAGTTTTTTTTTAAAAAAAGGAGGAATGATCTGTGTAAATGGGGGAGTCCAAGGGTCTTGGAGCCCACTTCTATCTCCGGTAGTGGCTAGCTGGGGTTTTTCTCTCGGGGTCATTTTTTTTTGGGATTTAGGTCCCAACGGTCGACCGCTGGCTTCGTGCCGATCGACCGCCAGTGGCGAACCGGCCCGGTTCAACTGCATCCGAACCCTACTTTAAGGGGGTTTTCTTCCCCCATTTCTCATTCTATCACTCTCCCTTCTCTCTCCCTTATTCCACCTCCACCCTAGCACATCTCTCTCCCACCTTTCAAGCCCTAAAAACCCCACACCGTTTCTATCCTAGCACGATCCGGTCGATTGGTTTCCATTTCGGAATGTCTCCTCACTGGCGTTCGTGCACTCGTGCCAACCTTCCTTGAGCTCCAGAGCGTGGAGGCGGTGTTCTTAGTTCTTCTTGGTGTCTTCCCCTCCATCCCAAGGTAGAGGTTCTACCTCTCAAGAGAATACTCTCTTCAGCGGGTTTCCTAGTCTAAAATGGCACCTAGAAGGAGTGCTCGGCGTCTTCTCCAAGGGGAACCTAGTGCTCAGAGGCGTGAAGCTCCGGCCGCACCTCCACCCCAAGCTCCCGCACGCAGGTTACCTCTGAGGTCTATCATCGAGCCTCGTCTTGTTGATTTTCACAAGTTGAATGAAATCCTCCCCGACATCTATACAGTTTTTTCAATGCAACCGGGGTGGCTTGATTTTGTCACGAGATACAATCGCTTCTATCCCTATTTAGTACAACAGTTCTATGGGAATTTGGTTGACAGAAATGGCAGTTTGTATACAATGCTTCAAGGCATTGAGATCCGCATTAATGCAGAATTATTCCATAATGCCCTAGGTGTTTCTTCACATGGTGCAGACTTGCTTTTTGGGCATGGTGAGGTTGAGGATAGTTTCATTGCCATGACGAGCTGTGATTTTGTTCGTGGTGTGAGTGACCTCATTCAGCTGAATGCCAACCACTTTCCCGCACTACAATGGGTTCTTCACCACATGTTTACTACGCTTATTTATCCCAAGAGTGGCAGCCGAGATGAAGTGACCGAAGTACACCGTTTCCTGTTCTATCATGTTATGAATGGTGAATTGATTAACATGGGATGGCTCATGACTCAATTGATCACTCGATGTCGTACACATTTACGGCGATCCCTGCCTTATGCCTCTCAGCTCACTGGAGTGTTCATCCTTGTCGGGGTCCCTTTGGAGAATGAGCAGTTTGTTCTTGTCCGCCATGATGACATTTACAATGAGCATAAAATTTTCTCCGATATGGGATATTACCGGGATGCCAATGGAGAAATTCGTCATGCTGTCCCAGTTTATGGGGAAGAAATTGGCAGTGAAGAAGCACAAGCGCCAGACCCACAGCAAGATAACCGAAATGCACCTGCACCAGTTCAACCTGCAGATGTGCCTCCTCCAGCGGATCTCCCTCCTCCACCGCAGTACTTTCATGGGGAGTCTTCTACTCAGGGTGCTGGGCATTCCACTTGGGGGGACTATGAGGCTCTTGACAGGCGCCTTTTAGGCATGGAAACTCATCTTGACTCCTCCCTTGGGCGTTTGAATACTTTTATGGATACCATGACTGGACGAATGGACACCTTCACTCTTGCTCTGGATGATCTTTCTCTCCACGTGGCCACTCTCTTTGCCAGCCATGAAGATAACCGTGAGGCCTTTCGCATCACCAACCATACCCTTCTTTCCATCCGTAACCAGTTCCGTCATTATGATGACCTTCTCCATAACATTGAGGATCATCTTCCTCCTCCTCCTGCTCCTGCTCCTGCTGGTTCCCCCCATGGTGATGGTCCACCGGATGGTGTTCATGGCGAGGACGCTGAGGATCACCCTGCTGTGTAGCTGCTTTTTGGGTCTCTAGTGTCACTTTTGTCCACTATTTGTATCCCCTCCCTCTCCTTTTTACTGATGTCAAAGGGGGAGAAGTAGGCTATTAGGCTTATATACATATGCTATGTGTGTTTGGTGTTTGCCTTCTTGCATGCATGTCTATCTCTTGCATCGTAGTTTGAGCATATTGTATGCATTAGTGGTTGCATTCCTTAGCGTGTCAAGCTCATTTCTCCCTTCTGCATTCAGTGTACCGTGTATGGATCTAATGAAAATGAATGGAAGACTGCACTCTTTGACGTTACAAGATTGGCTCCTTTCCTTCTCACCTCTTGTCAATGTGGCAAATAAATATTGAATGGTTGGTATGGATTCGTTGACATGCTTGTGTTGGTAGTGGTATGTTTGGTGAAATGAGCATATTGAATGCCTTCAAATCGTGAGTTTAGAAGATTCAACTTGATGGATTTCCACGTATCTCATATGCGATTGCCGAAGCTTCTAAAACTTTTTTAAAGGCACATTTGTGAAAATGCAATCCTACTGCCTAGGTTTTGTCATCATCAAAAAGGGGGAGATTGTTGAACATATCCGAGTGATTTTGATGATAACAAAACCCAAGACATCTCTCTCCCATGTATTTTGTTTTCAAGCAAAGCCTTCTGTTTCAAACCTTCAATTTTCACCCCATGTCAAATGTATGTTAATGAACCCTTCCATGTGTTTATTCAAATATAAATCAACTTGTAATTAACTATAACACAAGCCCATTTCAATCATCGAACAAATGGATTGCTTCAAGTGAGCTAACACTTGATTTTTACAGGATTGGAGATTGGCGGTCGACCTGTGGACCCCTGGCGGTCGACCTAATATAACAGAATTGAAATCTAGAATTTATGAAACCTGGCGGTCGACCGCCAGGAGCTAGCGGTCGACCTATTTTCCCAGCAGCCAAATGGCTACAGGACGGCCAATGGCGGTCGACCGCTAGCCTTTGTAGGTCGACCGCCAGCCTCGAGCTGCCAACAAATGTTGACTTTTTGTCACTTCAAGAAATGGTCTTTCTCTTGGTATTGTTTAATCCCTAAGCAACCTAACTCTCCAGAAATTGTGGATCTGGTCTGGGGGAGTCCTTGGACCATTCAAGAACCTATAAAACTTATACAAGAGGGTTTGGAAAACCCTAATGCTCAAGGAAGATCAAGGGGGGGCTGCCAAGAGGAAGAGAAGGGATTTGGCACTGTAGACGTGAACAGTGCTCCGAGAGGAAAGTTCTTCATCCTTCTTCATCCAGTCAAGTGTAAATCAGTCCAAGGATTCAAGCTGCATCCAAAGCATACAATCATCCACTAAGGGGGAGCAAATCAAGATCCTTCTCTTATGTTTTGAATTCATTCTTGTTCTCTCAAAGCTTCATCTGTAATTCTTGTAATCCTTAAACATTCCAGAGTGTGTGGATCCTCTTAGATCCATGTGTGTGTGTGTTTGTGTGTTCTTCGTTGGAGGTGTGTGTGTGTGTTAAGGTGTTCTCACACCTTCGTGGGAACCCTCCTTCCTAGTGTGTGAGTGTTGTGTGTGGTTGATCTTGTAACTTCCTACAAGATAGTGTGTGGTTCCTCACTGTCCGTGAGGGGTGGACGTAGGTTGCCGTTGTGGCATCCGAACCACCTAAAATCGCTGTCTCAGTGTGGTTTGTTCCTTTTCCTCTATCCTCCTTCTGTGCAAATCGTAAGTGTGTTTGTTTAGTTCAGTTTTTATTCTCTTTTATCTTGCATAATCCTTTTTCACCTTATAAAACTTGCTTTGTCTGTGGGCTTTAGTTGATTCAGGCTCTCTTGTCAGCTTCTTATCACACATTTTATAAAAAGGCGAAAAGTTTGATTAATTCTACCAACACCCAATTCACCCCCCCTCTTGGGTGCCATTTAATCTCGGGACTTCAGCCGTCAGGGTGTCCATGCCCAATTCAGGTTTTAAGGACGTTGCCGCTTCTGTGCGCATCTTCCGATGTTGCCGCTTCTGTGCACATCCTCATATTTTGGTGCCATCTTAGAATTTCTGTGGATGTGTTTCCTATTTTTCACCCCCAAAGCTCGGGTACGGGGGAGGTGCTACGCAAATTTTCTTAAAATTGTGGACTTAGACAAAATCTGAACTAACACTTAAGTATGGACCAAGCAACGAGCATGATGCTAAAACTAATAAATCACACACGAAGAAACAATGCTTAAACTAAAGAAATGCTAGCGAGAATCCATTCATGCTGAATTTGTGATCAAGCAGTTCAAATGCATAACTGTGCAGGCCATGCTATCAAGAATAAATCTACAAAAAATGCTACTGGAATGAAGAAAACGCTTAAATGAATAAAGGTGTCACCCTAGCAACAAGAAAGCAAAAATAAACAAAACAAAACAAAAAAACAACACATAAAAAATAAAAATAAAAGGTCATCTGGAGTCGACTCCAAAACCCTTCGGAATCAACTCCGCTTCTTCCTCCTTCATGATTTTGACTTCACCACCGATTTTCAGCCTTGCGAGCGATTTGTCACCCTTATGGGTCTTTTGTCACCCTTGCAGTCTATTTTTCACCCTTATCATCCCTCAATCGTCGCCTTCCGTTCGCTATTCACCCTTGCAGGTGCATCCTTCGCTTAAATCCATTTGTTAGCCTTATCACTTGTGGCTTGAACCTCTGCCATCGCCGCTACACCTATTTGTTGCCCTTGGGGTGCCATTTGTCGCCGTTAAGCACTATTTGTCACCCCTGTGACTCATTTTTCACTACTATCAAAGGCTAGAAAACTCACCTTGCCAAGCTGCCTTTGCGTCGATGCCATTCCTTCATTCTGCCCGTGTTCAATGTTGTTCGCTACTTTTCATCTCATAATCGTCGCTATTAAGCTATATTTCACTCTTATGGGGTTATTTGTCGCCTCCAGGTGATATTTGTCACCCTTAACCTATATTTTTCGCCGTTATCAGGAGCTTCCATTCTGCTTTGTCAAGATGTCGCTGTGTCAACTCTAGATGACTTTGGGGTCGACTCTGTCCCTTTATCCTATGCATTTCCAACTCTCTTCACGCTTCAGCCATCGCTGTCCTACCCATTTGTCACTGTTAAGTGACATTTTCACCCCTAAGCTCCATTCTTCATCGCTGTTGAAGCATGGGCAGAACCTTCACTGCGTCAACACATGAAGGAGGCTGCGTCAACGCAGCCTCCGTGTTCTTCGCTTTGTCACCGATTTTCCATCGCCATAAGGCTATTTGTCACCATTAGTGAGCTATTTTTCACCCTTAAGGGGCTATTTGTCACCCTTAGACTATATTTCCCACCGCTATTGAAGGCTCCCAGCTTGCCTTGCTAAACCACTGTGGAGTCAACTCCAAATGAACTCGGAGTCGTCTCCCCTTCTTCCAATTACCACTTTCTTCTACTTTTCAGCCCTACCGGGCTATTTGTCAGCGCTAAAACCTATTTTTCACCTCTACCCAGCTATTTGTCACCACTAGGTCCCTCCAACCGTCGCCTTTAGTTCATTTGTCATTGCTACATGCTATTTGTTGGCTGTTGCTGCTGAAGCTCGTTGCTTAACCCTACCATATATTGGTAACCACTAAAATAAAGAAACCAAAAGAAGAAATCAAGAAAATAAAATGAAGAAAAGAAATTGGGATCTAATATACCCTTTGAACTCCCAAACTAAGCTCACAAAACAAATTAATTAACAGATGAGTAAATAGAAAGGGGGGGTGTTGGCACTCAAAATATGATCGTTGGCGACCAAGCTGCAAAGACGAATGATACGGACCACTGAAGCACATAAGCCGATAAAGATCAACTTACTGAAGACTTCTCAAGCTGCCAGAGCCCCGAGTCACTTGGAATGAACACCGGGGACTTCGCCTCAGGAAAGTCGAGATGAATCCACAACCAACTGGTAGTGCGACCAAGCCTGCCTAATGATCCGGCATCGACTCCGTCGTGCCGCTACTCTGCACCCGTCGCCCGACCAAGGACGACGGTCTACCCGGTGTCTCGCCACCAGAATGAAGACTCTCCTGAGGAGGAAGAACTCCATCGGCCCTTCGAAATAAGGGACCGAGGGCTCTGACGGTAGAAGGTCCTGATCACCCGACACGGGTTCGGCTCCTCGCAATATTGGGTCCGTTAATGACCGAATGATCGCCAGTCAAGGCAGAATTGTCTCGGATGTCATACCATCCCGCAAGGAAGCTTTGAGCACCGACGAGGCTGGGCCGGAAGCACGGATCGCAGTGCTGAGTGCCGTGTCAGCAGAAGACCCGTGCCCTCAAGTCGAACGTACACGGAGCTCCGAGGAAGGTCGCATGTCCTACCGGGAGCTTCGTCAACCTCCTGTCAAGGTTTTCTTGAAGACCACAACAGGAGAAATGACCAATGGTGACCTCCAGAACCATCCCTGGACTCGTCAATTAGCCCCAGATAGTCGGAAAAGACTAATACGGCGCCCTCCCAACACCGGGGCGCCCTAAAGCGGCGCCACCTAAAGCGGCGTGCAAAAACCCAAAGTCCGGAAGCTCTTCACGGTGCCCCTCTTCACGGCACGCTCCCATGGCGCCGTTTTAGGATACTCTATATATATTTCACATGGTTCGACCAAGTAAAAAAGAGGAGAAGATACGGCCTACAAAAAAATCGGAGAGAACACTTAGCAATTGAGAGGAGAGATCACCCAGAGGAAGCGACCAATCATATTTTTCTGAGCGAGGGTTTCCTGGGAGAGAAGTTCTTCCCTCTGAGAGTACTCCTGCCGCCACCGTCGTCCTTTGTTCCGCTCGATCCTCCGACACCGGAGAAGAAGAAGAGTCTTTGCTCCCTCTGTCTATTAGGTGGGTTGCCGTGGTGTTGTGCGTCGGTCTCCCCTTTACTTATTTCTTTTTCTCCCATTGCAATGTAAATGAGAAGGGGGAGGGGCGATGATATGAGCCTAACCTCCACTCTCACTCATCACCTCTGTCGATTGCGTCTGTGTTTGGTTCTCATTTGTTTTAATGGTGATCGCGCGACAACGCCGGCGCCGGAATAAACTTTGTATGTCTTTCTTCCATGGAATGAATGAATATATATCAATGGTTAAAGGGTTCAATGCTGTATTCTTCCTCTGCATCCCGTTTCCTTCATCCCTACGATTGCTTCTTTCGGCCAGTGGGACGGCGCCGTACAACAGTGCCGGCGCCGTGATGAGATGTCAACATATGTACATCCCCCCATCTACTGTGCCTAAGGTGATGAATGTAAAGTGTTCGAACGCGGTGCCATTTTCACTTTCTTTTGCCTAGTCATCTTCTCCTTGTTCGTGTGTTTGACTTGCATGAATGGTTTCTTCCATCTTGTCTTCCTCGATGCCGACATGCCCTGCCACGCTATGGGCTACAGTGATTTCCCCTCTCCCCGGGGGTTTCCTCTCCGTTGGATGTCGAAGGTTTCACCGTTGGAGATGCATACATACAAGCCTCTCTCTAGTCGATTCTGGGATTCTCCTCCCGTCATCTTTCTGCTCCTAGTCATGGACAGAAGGGGACAAGGTCATCCCTGCAAATACAATGTCCGATTTCCCTGCTTCGACCTCTGTTAGCCTGATAGCTATCCTTTTAACTTGCTAACCAATATACCCATACCCATACATCCGAGGCTCGCTTAGCCAGATTTATAATCACGCCGCATTACCATCTCTTCGAGGAGATTTGGTAACCGGGGAGAGGGGAACATCCCCCATGATTCTACTCCGATATCGCTCTGTCCACGGAGGGGTCGTTCATTAGTAACGAGCCTCTTATGGGCCGTGAGTGAACAGCAACAGGGAGTGATCCTAACAGACCAAAATCCACAGTCCTTAAGGGACTTCATGGTGGCCGTGAGATGGGTGCCCCTAGTAGGCTAGCCCTCGGGGTTTTCCCTCTCAATCGGTCGTCCCGACTTAGACGTGGCACCGATTCGGGTCACGTGCCCCTCGCAGGCTAGCCCTCGGGGTCTTCGCTCCTGTTATGAGTCATGCTACCCATCTACTCTCCACCCACGGACTTGGTGCCCCTAGTAGGCTAGCCCTCGGGGTTTTCCTATCCGTTCGGGTTTGCCGACCGCCGTTGTGCGACCCGACTTTTAGGGGTTGCTCCGCTACGTGAGTACTCCCCACTTCTCCCCGACAAGTCCTCCGAGACGGGGAGATGCTGCCGAATTTTTGGCTCGAGCGAGTTAAATAAACTATTCAATAAACTAACTTAATAAACTTGCCTCGTTCGGAACGATCGCCGCCCTCGAGTATGAGCCTCGCGCGAGCCTGTGACTCGACTTCCGGATAGCCCGGGGCCTATCCGTTGAATAACTGACTCAATAAACTTCCAAAATCTTCCAGAATGTTTTAATAAGTCTAAAATGAAATCAATAAAACCTCGATTTCTGCAAAACAGGGCTAAATCGGCACCGTCGACACTCGGCGCGCCTTAATACGACGCGCCTTAAAACGGCGTGCCTTATCCCGGCGCCCCAGGAAGAGGGGCGCGCCGTTTCCAGGCCAAGTCCTACACCTACGTTAGGCGGCGCCGTTTCAAGCCTCTACCCACGCTTCTCACGCCGTTTTAAACTCTATGCCTACGCGCATCGCGTCGGTTTCGTTCCGAATCACGTCGTCGTGCCGTTTCAATCTTTTCCTCGCCTTCGGGGTGATTTTCAACGTTAATAACAGAATCAAATAAACCTTGTAATCAATAAATTGAATAAACTGGTTCGTTTAAAACCTGAATTAGCAATTCTCATAACTTCATCATTATGCTTTAGCCCAAGCATTCATGCCGCATCAATGTATGCCTGAGTGCGCGGACCCTCGGTATATCAAATGACATGAGCAGAAAGCCGGGTGACGTCCGACTGAAAGCTTTTGCCATGCGTGATGGTGGTCTTCAGGCCTAGGTCCTCCGCCACATACTGAGGGTCCGCCCTAATAAACCGTGCATGGTAGATCATAACATCTTGCATGATCATTCGCATCCTCTTCATCCTTTATTCCGGCCTCGACAGCCCATTATCTCGATAATTAATCAAAGGTTTTCCCTCCTCGTGGGGGATGTAATTAACGCCATAGCCTTTATGGTATGGCGGACTGCTGGTCCTGACCTAATCTCACTCTCGCCCGACACGGGTCAGAATGAGCACACAATATACTCGTCACGTACGTGACTGGCACGCCTGCATAGTCAATTAGTTAGTTCACTACCGGCTAGTTAATTGGTTGATCGACACGTGAATTAAACCAAATAAACCCAAATGATAATAGACCAACAGAACCTCGAAACAAGTCTGGCACGTCCGGTGGGACCGGTGTCACCTTTCATCTCTTTGCCGAGATACTTGGGCTTCGAGGCCCTCCTAAAGGCTACTGATCGTCGGTTTGTTGGTCTTTTCAGGCAAATAATGACGACAACCACTGGATTGACTGGCGTTGGTTTCGGCCCGTCGATCGTCGCGGGTCATGCGCAAGGGTACCTGGCGGTGCCCACGGTGTTCGGCAGCTTCCCTGTCACTGTCGGCTTCCCCAACTTCTTGGGGTTGGCCTTCGTAGACATGCTGGAGGTAGAACCCTCGGAGCCCGTCAAGGGAGCTGAGAAGAAGGTGGAGCCTCTGAGGGCTCGATGCTGCAACAACTCGTCCAAGAGTCCAACCCCGGTCGCCAGCTGCCTGGTGCACCATGCTGTCCATGGGGTCCGCCTCGATGCTGTCAACAGGAACTCCGGAGGACGTCAGCGTAAGCAAATCTGGAGGAGTACTGCTGTGGTTACCGGATCTATGTCTCAATCTGGAAAATCAATGATGGTTGTTGGCATACGCGTCTTCCTCGACAGGCGCGACGCACAGATAGTCCTGGACCGGGTCATCCCCGCCGTCCCCATCTACAACTCATACCAAGCCCTTGCTGGAAGGAGGGCGGAAAGAGAAGAAGTCGGCCACTACGGCCAAGAGAAGTTGGCCCCCAGGCCAAAAGAATTTAAACAGGTGTGGGTCCCCAAAAGGGTCCAACCTGTCCATCAAGCTGCACCTGTCCGCCGCCGCCTTGCTCACGACGGAATGGAAGGAAGGGAGGAAAGGGGCCTGGCCCCAAGAGAAGAAGAAGTGGTTGCGGACCCTCCGCGCCGTGAAAGCTTCGGGGCCTGCGTCCGCCAAGCCAATGTCCCTACTATGGGACAGAGATTCCAACAACTTGCCGACAGAGCTCAGCTAGCTTATATCCCTCATGCGGGAGGTCGACAACTGTCCCCCGTGCTGCATCAAGAATGGGGTCGAGAAGAGATGACCAATTTGGTCCAGAACTATTTCCGAGGGCTAGGCAACCCCTCGCTTGGACAATAGCGGTTAATGTGGGCAACCGCAGCCAGTGAAGACTTCCGCCTACCAATGGCAGTTGAAGAAGATGAAAGAGAAAAGATGATGGTGTCGTCGGTTGACGACAATGGCTATGATGACGGATTCGAGATCGAAGCCGATGAAGCCGCCCCTAAGCGGGAAGAAACAAGAAGGACTTCTGTGTTCGAGAGGCTGACCTTCCCGCATCAGGCTAAGAGAAGGGTCCATCGACAGAGAAGAAGGATTCAGGTTTTCACCTGCAACATGGATGGCATATTCAGCCGATATGGGGGGCTTCCCGAAGACCCTCGCGAGTTGGCTCAATTTGCCGCAAGGCCGGGGCCAAATACTCGCAGAGCAGAAGCAGCAAGGGAGCTCCTGGCGGCAACTAAAGGAGAACAACCCCTGGTCTACCACTAGTGGGATGATGAGGCTCCTATCTTAACCGCCAATGTGGTAACAGCGGAAGAAGAAGATGACGTCCTCCTCGACATCCTGCCCGAGGGTACGTCCGGGGAAGCAACATAAGCCATTCCCAGCGCTGCAACTATGGACCCAACGGTCCTGATGCTACTTCAAAGATATCGGCAAGAGATAGACTTGCTGAAGAAATAGCTGATGGAGAAGACTGAACATTTGTCAGCTTCCAAGCCGCCCGAAGTCCAGGGTGAATCATCTCGGGGAGCGGTTCGTCATGTCGACCCTCTGCCATTTTACACCTTGCCTCAGTCGTCAGAGCCGAGCATGGCGACGACTCAGCAACGGCCACCATAGTCCCAGCCGCTGATGCCACCGGTGCTCCCTCAAGTGCACCAGACACCCTGATGCGGGACGGACACGGGAGACGACACTAAATGGTGCCACCCTCGGACTCTAGATGAAGACACGACCAGCAACACACACCAGGGAGACACTAAGCCTGACACTGCGAGCTCCTAGTGGTGAAACGTCACTAACAGAAGTGGAAGCTCACTCGTCGTCCCAAGCGAGGGAAAGCGCGGACCGTGCGCGGTTAAGGAACCGGCGGAGGTCAAGGGTAGTCCGACTCAACTTCCGGACTCGGATGGAGTCGTGGGACGGGTCACTCTCACTCTCACAGCGGCGACATGGACACACGGGCTAGTACCTACACTCTCGACAGCGGCAAAAGACCATATACTAGCTAAGTAAATGAACGCCAAGAGGTTCGGACCATTACCTCCACGCACGCGGCGTGGCGAAGACAACCCCGGTCGACTTACGGACTCCCGGTTAACAATGATTACAGCAATACACTAAGTCGACCCACTCCATGCAGGGAGGTAAAAGGTCACATGTGGGGTCCGGGAATCACGCAACTCAGGTTGACGGGCAGCATCTTGATGTCGCCTGGCGGTGCCGAACTCCGCGTTTTCGTGCTTTCCAAACGGCAGCTTCTAAGGGCCCACGGACGGCGCTATCCTCCGGATCTGCGGGGGTGGGACCCACTGTGATGGGGACCCCTGGTGGCGCGCCTCCATGGACGGCGGTCGGCCGGGAACACCGATCGGGGGTCGGTCGGCCCCGATTCCCAACTCTTGAATTAATAATCCACAGATTAAAACGGGTGCTGCGATCAATCCCGACGTTGGATCGGGACGCATGAGCTATCGTTGGAAAGCTCTCTTCAAATACTTCAATCTAGACCCAGAGAGATCTGCTGGATCTGGACGGATCAAAACTTTATTGAATTTACAAGTCCCTATTGTATAGTAACCAAAATCTCAGATCTGCAGGGCACTTGTCTGAGAACCACCGTTGACTGCCTAGTAAACCTCCGATTCAGCTCTTGAGCCCTTATTAGGAGTTGTAGGGAATCAAACCATGGAATGAGGAATATTTTTATAATTTGATTTGGAGGTATCGGCGATTTGTTATGATTTTTGGGGTGACTGGTGGTCGGATCTAGGAACAAGTGGACAGACTTGTAGATGGGTCTGGGAACGATTTTTAGAAAATATGAGATGGGCGAATAAAAAAATTGAGAAAAATTGGGGATGAAGGGGTGGATGGATGGAATCCCCAGTAAAATTGGGCGAACTAACAGAAATCAAAAAGTGTCTCTAAGACATGAAACTCAGGACGGAGGTGAACCTGGACAGAACTCTGGCAGAACCGAAATGGAAGGGTGGACGAAAATCAAAAATTAGCAAACGTGATCGGAATGCTAGCCTGATTTTTGTGGGTGGAGAGGAACATCCCAGGAACAACTGCTCCAAATTTGGTAGCCAAATGAGCTCGGGGAAGACCTGTGGATTTCGAACAAGCTGCTGTGGTACTGCGCAGGCAGAACTCCGTTGATGGCGTTGGCGGTGCGGTAGCGGCTCGTGGCGGCGGCGGCGATCGTCGGAACCGATACACGAGGAGTCACACCTCAGAATGGAAGCCTTCACAGCATCCAAGGGGGAGAGGGAGAGGAGAAGGGGGCGCACCAAGCTGGAGCTCCAAGAATTACTTTGATTCAAATGGCATTAATTCTTCCAAAATGGAAAATACAAGCTTAAATAGGTTACATCTCACATCCATCCACAACCGTAGGATCTAGGAGTGGGAGATGAAGGGATGGGATGGCATGAGACACACACATACAAAAATAAATAAAAAATAAGGGGAGGGGGGCGGCCTATTGCTATGGTGGCAAGGGGGGGGGGACAAGTTGGTAGCCACCTTGGACTTTGAAGTCCACTTGTCTCCCATGTGACTTTTGTTAGGGTGCTAGGCCCGGATACAGAGGGGGGTGAATGTATCCTTCTATGTATAATGGCCAAATAAAAACTTGGATGCTAGAGATAGACACAGAATAGAACCAATTTGATTCAACTCAAATACAAACACTTGGAGTGTGCCTATTCAAGCATCTAGCGGAAGCAAAGCAAACAATCAAACCACTGCACAATAGATTTTTAGGTGGTTCGGTCCACAGACCTACATCCACCCCTCACTCCCAACCGGAGTGAGGCTTCCACTAGCTCAAGCTAGAACCTGCAGACTCCGTCTGCAAACAAGGTGCTGCCACACAGCTTGACGAGGGGAACAACCTCCCCTCTTCCTCCCAACCGGAGGGACACCCCAAGTGACTCCCAGCCACTTGGAAACTAGAGGTCGAAGACCTCTCTTCCTCCAGACCAGGAGGGACCCCTGGACTTGCAACCCACAAGCCCAGAACCGGAGACAAGTCTCCCTTCTCCTGAATCCACAGGAGGAACCCGATCCCCAGTCCAGAGGATCGGAAGTACAAAGGTAATCAGAAAAACAAAGGAAAAACAATAAACAAAAATAACATAGCAATCAGAAAGCTGTAAAAGATGAAAACACAGATGTGGCTCTCAACGGAGCTGACTGGCCTGGATCTGATCCACGGTCCAGTAGGAACTAGTCTTCAGATGAAGCTTCCTATCTCTCGTTCTCTCTTCTTCTTTCTCTTCCTTTTCTTCTCCGCTTCCTTCTCTCACTCGCGAGCTCTCTCTCTTTCTCTTTTTACTTCTGCTACTTCTCTCACTCTGCCACTCTTCTTTTTCTTCTTCTGCTCTATTCTCTGTATCGTGAAGGCACTCTCTGCACTTCAATCGCTGCCAGCCGATGGAGGAGACTCCATATATATACCAACAGCAAGCAGCTAGGGCTTATGCTCTTTTCGATTCCCACCCAAGCTTCAGTGGTCCACGTGTCAGCATTTCAGCCTCTAGGATCACGTGCAAGTCTTGATGGCCTCATCCATTAAACCTGTCAGAAAATAAGTTGAATAACCTGTTAGTTAATCAGTCGAAGATAGTATCAGCTTAAGGCAATGTTCAGACTTCATTCAACGAGCAAGGCACACATAGATGGCTGTATAGACTTCGTGTGAAGGATAGAGTGTATAGACTTAGTTAGTTCAGGCCTCTAACAACGAGTGTATAGACTTGCAACTCTTCATGAGATCTCAGTGTATAGACTCAACCAATGTATATAGTTGAAGATCTAACAATCGAGTGTATAGAGTTAGTTATGTGAGCATGCATTGTATAGACTTCACACATGAAGACATCCGCTGTTCAGACTTGAATAAACATTCAGCAAAGCATAGACTTAGGCGTTCTGTTCAAAACAAAACCAATGTACAGACTTCATGCTGTACAGACTTGATGTTGATCAACAGACCTTTGAACATCAGCCCAAGGCGTCAACGCTTCCATCGTGCAGCGTCGCCTCAGCTCCTCAGGCGAGATGCTCACGCCCTTGGCAACAGGCCAATGCGTCAACGCATCCAGTGTCAGCGTTGACGCAGTGAGCAAGACAGAAAGGTGTGCGTCTACGCAGTCAGCCAAGTGCGTCAACGCACTAAAGGCACACGACCCATGAAGACAGACATGCTGTACAGACTTTGAAGAATAGTTCAGTGTATATACTTTGGCAAGGCAACGATGGTAAAGTTCCTAATGTACATACTTTCAGAGCTGAACGTAGGTAAAGAACCCAATGTGCAGACTTGGAAGTGCAACGTAGGAATAGATGCCAATGTCTAGACTTTGGCAACCAACGATGTACAGACTTGCACAGTTCCAGCTGAAGAATGTATAGACTTTACCTATTGAATGTGGCTGTACAGACTTGGAGAGTTGAACCCGATGTACAGACTTGTTGATATCAAACCGATGTACAGACTTGCAGATGCGAAGCCAATGTACAGACTTTATGATATGAAGCCAATGTCCAGACTTGAAGAGAAAACAAATGTATGGACTTTGATGGAGTGAGACAATGTTCAGACTTTGAAGATACACTGTGGGTGTACATACTTGGAAGATCATGGAGTGTATAGACTTGAAAGTCTGAAGGCGATGTATAGACTTGCCTAAGACGCAGCATGAGACGCTGGCTGAGACGGACGCTGTACAGACTTCTAAGTGCTGTTAAACTATGTATGGACTTGGCTTGAGATGCTGCAAGAGACGGTGCAGGATGTATAGACTTGGAATCCAATGCACACGGCTGTACAGACTTTGAGGCTTAATGCAAAGGCCAGTGTACAGACTTCTAAATGCTGAAGCGTTGTATAGACTTTCATGAGACGCTAAAGTCTATACAGACTTGACCAGTGAGACACTGATAGAGACGATGCAATGAACAGACTTAATTCTGATGCATGCGATGTGCAGACTTTAACATAAGACGCTGCATGAGACGGTAGGCTGAACAGACTTGCAAAGTTCTGAATGAGACGATCGGCTGAAGGACCGATGAACAGACTCTGAATGTGAAGGCAGTCTGTATAGACTTGAATCGCTTAAAGCGATGTACAGACTTGGTGAGGCTCAAGCAGTGTACAGAGTTGAAGGTCTCACAATCAAGTGTATAGACATAGGATATTAAGACCAATGAATAGACTTCAGCTTGAGACGCTTACAGAGACGATCGGATGTATGGACTTGAAGCCTGAGACGCTCTCTAAGACGATGAGGTCTGTATAGAGTTCTCATTAAAACCAGTGTTCAGACTTGAAGGTTCAAGGCCACGATGTATAGACTTTGTTGCAAGCTGAACAGTCGGATGTACAGACTTGCTGAAACAGTCCGATGTACAGACTTGCCTATGCGAAGCCACTGTACAGACATTGAAAACGTGAAGCCAGTGTACAGACTTGAAGAACAGTTCAATGTATTGATTTCAAAAGAAGTAGTCCGATGTACAGACTTGATTGCAAGCAGAAACGCCGGATGTACAGACATCAGGTGTGAAGACTCTAAATGAGACGTTGGCAGAGACAATGCATGAGACGGTGAAGAACCGATGTATAGACTTCACCAACACGAACAGGCTGTACAGTCCACTGTATACTTTGAAATGCTTGAAGAGGATGTACATACTTCAAGAGATGCAACATGCCAATGTATAGACTTCATGAAGAAACACATGATGCAATGTGTGGACTTGGTGACACATGCAAACAGATGAGTGTACAGACTATGCCAGCAAGCTACATGATGTGTAGACTTAGAAGTGCCTGCAGCTGTGCAATGTGCAACCAGTGTATGGACTTGTCGTGCCTACACAGGGCGTTGTACACACTTGCTGCCTGATGCAAATGTGCAGATTCTATTAATGCATATCAATGCTTTATGCAGCAGATAATCAGTCTGAACTTCAAATGCAATGACTCACAGTGTAAGCAGATAAACTGACTGAACATATGAAAGACTGAATGAACATTTGAATGATAGACTGAATATAAGAATGACTGAATAAAACATGGTGACTCACAGTGATTAACTCCCATTAAAACCAATCATCACAAACCCCTAAAGCCAATCATCAAAACCACAAGCCACAGGACACAAGCCACAGGGGCCAGGGGCTCAACACCTTTTACCATTCAAACTTCTAGATGCCTCCATTTGACAAGTTGACTGACCCCACATGGGGCCCATGGGCTGAGGTGGCTCAATGGGATGGGGCCTGGGGGGGCCGTGGGGCCCACGGGGTCCAAATTGTACATAAGCCCCTCTTACAATCAAAATAGCAAACCGAATACAATGAAATAAACACAAATTACACACAAATAAAGTTTAACTAAATATGATAAATGGGGAGGCTCAAGACGGAGTCTCCAGGCTGTCTCCGAGCCAGATGGATGCTGAGGTGGCTCGAGTCGTGCTCCGGGTGCGGTACCGGTGGCTCGGCGTGTCACGTCGCTCAACTGCTCGGGTGTCCGCACCAATTCTCCCCGGGTGGGAGAAACTCGACCCTGTCAAGTAAGGGTCTGCATCGCTCCTATATCGCTCCAGAAGGTCTGGATCGATCCGCTGCAACTCGCCATGGGTGATCCATGTGTCCTCAGTAGCGGGCCGTCCTCTCCATCGCACTAGGTAGCGCGGGTAAGATCCACTCCTGGTAACTGTCACTTGCTCGTCCAGTATACGATCTATATGCTCACGCTGCCGTGAAAAAGGGGCTGGAGGTGGAAGTGGACACTCAGGTGTGGGATCACTCTCAAGGGGAGGAGATGGCTCAAAAGGCTCACTAGGGATCACCGTTGGGTCCCTATATGCAACAAGATCCGATACATTGAAGGTAGAGCTTATACCATATTCCTCGGGCAGGTCCATAACATACGCATTGGATTCAACGCGTTTCAACACTCTAAAGGGACTGGCTCCGCGAGCTTGCAACTTCTTAACGGTTCCAGAGGGAAACCGTTCACGTCTTACCCTGATCATGACGTATTCGCCCTCGTGGAACTCTCGGTGGTGTCGGTGGGCATCGGCTAACTCCTTGTACCGTGCATTGCTGGCCTCAATGTGACGACGGATGTCGTCATGCAAATTCCTAACATGCCTAGCAAACGACTTGGCCGACTCCGACACTCTAGCATGGATAGGCATGGGGACAAGGTCAACGGGTTTCCTAGGCCTGTGACCTGTGAAAATCTCAAATGAACTCATGCCGGTAGACCTATTCACCGAATCATTGTATGCAAACTCAGCCATGGGTAAAATGAGATCCCAATCCCCAATGCGGTCCTTAACTAGACACCTCAAAAGATCTCCCAGACTCCTATTGACTACCTCAGTCTGGCCATCTGTCTGGGGATGATATGCAGTAGAAAACTTGAGATGAGTACCCATCATATGCCATAGTGTCTTCCAAAAATAGGAAGTGAATCTAACATCACGGTCAGACACTATAGTGCGAGGCAACCCGAACTTGCACACCACATGATTAAGGAATAGGCGGGCTACCCTAGAAGCATCCGAAGTCTTCGAGCAAGGGATAAAGAGGGCCATCTTCGAGAAACGGTCAACCACCGCATAGACCGAATCATGCTTCCTGGAGGTACGTGGCAATCCCAAAACAAAGTCCATACTAACATCCTGCCACGGGGCATCAGGCACGGGTGGAGGCGTATAAAGGTCCGAGCTTTGCTTCTTCATCTTGGCCGTAGCACATGTACGGCACTGAGCCACGATGTTAGCAACATCGCGCTTCAAGCTCGGCCAATAAAATCGATGCTCCACTGCCTTAATAGTCTTGTTCCGACCAAAGTGGCCGGCTAGACCTCCCGCATGTAGTTCCCACACTAAGAAATCTCGAACCGAAGTTCAGGGAACACATAGCCTGCTACCTCGAAAGAGGTAACCCTCCTGAAGCACATACTCATCAAGGTCTCTCGAGGGTCCGGTCTGGAGAGTGGTAAAAATCTGACCGAAGTCAGGACAATCAACATAGGCCTCCTTCATCTTCTCTAACCCTATGACCTCGGCACTCATGGTGGTAAGCAAACATGCTCGCCGACTCAAGGCATCAGCCACCTTGTTCTCCACTCCAGCCTTATGTTTAAGCACAAAGGTGAACTGCTAGAGATACTCGACCCAACGACTGTGACGCGAGTTAAGCTTCTTTTGGGAATGGAGGTACCTCAATGCCTCGTGATCGGAGTATAGGATAAACTCCTGATGTAAAAGATAGTGCCTCCAATGCCTAAGAGCCTGAACAACTGCATAGAATTCTTTATCATACGTGGAATATCGCAGTTTCGCGTCATTCAGCTTCTCACTGAAATATGCGATCGGGTGGGACTCCTGACTCAAAACTCCTCCAATCCCAACACCCGACGCATCACAAGAGACCTCAAACACCTTCGAGAAATCAGGCAATCGAAGGATAGGTGTCTGGGTCATGCGCTCCTTGATGTCCTTGAAGGCGGCAGATGCGGCCTTCGTCCATACAAATGTCCCCTTTCGGATACAATCCGTGATCGGGGTGGTGACGGAGCTAAATCCGCGGATGAAGTGACGATAGAACGTCGCAAGACCATGAAAGCTGCGGACATCATGAACGGTACGGGGTTCCGGCCACTCAACAATGGCCCAGACCTTCTCCGGATCGGCGGAGACCCCCGTTCTAGACACAATGAAACCCAAGAAGGTAAGCTGAGGTGTCATGAAGGCACACTTCTGTGGGTTCGCAAACAGCTGCTCTCGCCGAAGAAGTAGACAGACCTGCCGAAGGTGGTCTAAGTGGTCCCCTGTGGTGCGGCTATAGATAAGGATATCATCAAAGTACACCACTACAAAGACTCCAATGAAAGGTCGAAGGACCTGAGTCATGAGCCGCATGAAAGTGCTAGGGGCATTGGTCAACCCAAAAGGCATGACCAACCACTCATATAGACCGTCCTTGGTCTTAAATGCAGTCTTCCACTCATCACCTGGCCTAATCCTCACCAGATGGTAGCCACTCTTAAGATCGATCTTCGAAAAGATAGTGGCACCTGCCATCATGTCCAGCATGTCATCAAGGTGGGGAATAGAGAACCTGTACTTCACGGTGATTTTGTTGATGGCACGACTATCAATGCACATTCTCCACGTACCATCCTTCTTCGGGGCGAGTAATGCGGGTACAGCACATGGACTCATGCTGTCCCGAACAGACCCACTCTGCACTAACTCATCGACCTGCCGTTTAAGCTCGGCATGCTCCGTGGGACTCATGCGATAATGAGGAAGGTTGGGCAAAGAAGAGCCCGGAACAAGGTCGATGGCATGCTGAATATCCCGCATGGGTGGGAGTCCCTCGGGAAGCTCATCGGGAAAGACATCAGCATATTCCTGCAGAATGGGAACAACCTCGGGTGGGAGCTCACCCTCGGAGTCCCGCTCCACCTCTCGGACCGTAATGGCAAATACCGGACAACCCTGACTAAGCTCCTACTCCATCTCCCGGGAGCTAATCATCATCAATCTCCTCGTCGAGGGCTCTCCTGGGCCAGAGGTAACGGTCATAGCCCGTGCTGGGGATGGGGTACTAGGCCCAGGAACGGAAGGCTTCGGAGTACTAGGGCCAGTGGGACCCCTGACTGATGGGCTCCTTGGCCGAACGGGTTGGAGGGTGACCCGCTGGCCCGCGTGGTCGAAGGTACAGGTGTTCGACCGGCCATGGAGCACGGCATCCCGGTCGAATAACCACGGCCTACCGAGAATGATACTGCCCACTTCCATGGGTAGAACATCACACCAGATCTCGTCACTGTAGGAGTGGAGCTGCAGCGGAACCAAGCACCGCAGCCTGACCGAAATGGAAGTGGTATCCACCCATGATACCTGATAGGGACAAGGATGGTCTACGGGTGTGAGACCAAGACGGGCGACAGCGTTCGTGGAGATTGCATTAATACAACTCCTGCTATCGATGACCACCTTGCAAATTTACTTTCCCAGTCTACAGAATACATGAAGGATAGTAGTCCGTCGCCAGTCATCACTGACCTGCTGCTGGGTGAGGATACATCTGACGACCCCCATGTGGGTATCGTCCGAATGCTGGGCATCTTGGGCCTCACCTCCCATCTCATAGTACTCGTCAGCTAGCTCTTCATCTGCCTCATAGCTGACTAACTCGAGGCCCGTAGGGGTGGTATCCTCGGCCTGTGTGTCCCCAATGTGAAGAGTTGGGCAGGTGGGACACTGGTTGGCGAAATGGCCAAACCCATTGCAGCGATAACACTGCTGCCATGATCCACTAGGCTCCCCAATCATAAGTCCTTTACCCTTATCCTCCCGACGGATAGGAGGTGTAGGCAACAAAGGACGTGCAGGAGGTGCGGGTGCCGGTGGACGGGCTGTGGGTGGGGCCGTAAGATGCTGGGGACGAGGAAGGTCCCTCGGGGGTGGAGGATGGGGCCTAGGAGCAAATGGCTCAGGACGAGCGGGCTCCTGAGGTCGAGCCATGGGGGCCCTCGGATACGTGCCAGAAGAGCCACGGGGCTCGACACTACGAAGGGGAAAAGAGCCCAACCGATGGGGAGACTCGAACTCGGCCTCGAATTGCTCCAATTCGAGAGCTATTTGATATGCCTGCTCTAAAGTGGTGGCATTGCGGTGAAAGAGTTCATATTGATAATTTGGCTGCAAACCTCTCCGAAAGCGGGATATCGTCATGGTGCTCTCTTCCGTGACCCCGCACCGCAAGTAATACTCATCGAACTCGGCGGTGTACTCGGTCACGGATCGGTTCCCTTGGGAAATGCTTTGCCACTTGTCTATGAGACGTTGGCGATATGAGGCAGGAAGGTATTTCTCCCTCAATTTGGATTTCATGTCATCCCAAGTGCTGATTTGGGGTTGACGTCGCTGGTTGAGCAGGCTCTCCACATTGGTCCAATAAGTTTGGGCCTGCCCTTGCAGCTTCATCTTTGCGTATCGGACTCTTCGGTGGTCCGTCATCTCAAACCACTCAAAGTACCGGTCCATGCCAGCCTCCTAATCTAGATACACCCTTGGGTCCAAGGACCCACTAAAAGTGGGAGGGTCTGCACGCACGCCCCTCAGAATGCGGTCGTCATCATCGTCATCATGATTCCATCGATGATTCCGACAACCGTAACCCCCTTGATCATTGTCGGAGGCATAATCATCCACTATAGGTGCCTGTTGCCTCCCGACATCCTCCACCTGAGCCCTTGGCACAACAGGTTGCTGCACCGGCTCTTGTTGGCCGTTCGTCGGCGCGGGTTGCGCCGCTACTGGGCCCCTCTCTAGGACAGTGATTCTCCCAACTAGGCCCTGAATGGACTGATCCGAATGCTCGGCCCGATCCTCGAGGGCTTTCATCCGCCCTTCTAGACGCATTCCTATGCCATCCATACGCGTGTCAAGACGTTCCATAATGGCTTGGAACATCTCGACCGTCGAGGACTCATCGGAGCTACGGGCCCGGGAATCCGCCATAGGTGGTGGCGGCGAGTATTGGGTACCTCGACGGGTGGGCATGCAACTAACACACGACCTAGAAGACACCGACTAATGCAAACACACACTAAATGATGTACTTAGACCTAAACCAATATCCGGTACGTGGCGGAGTTAATCGATCCGAAGATCACTCCCGCAAGTGTGCGGCCTTCCCGATAGGCGTAGCCTAACGTTCAGACAACACCTTTTAATATACCGGGGAAAGGGTGCAAATGCAATTTAAAACACACTTTTTTTTTGTTTTGAAAATAATGATGATCCTAGACTCGACTTAGACCATGATGCATGACTTATGCAACGACTACCCTAGACTCAACTCGCTCTGATACCAAACTGATGCGGGACGGACACGGGAGACGACACTAAATGGTGCCACCCTCGGACTCTAGATGAAGACACGACCAGCAACACACACCAGGGAGACACTAAGCCCGACACTATGAGCTCCTAGTGGCGAAACGTCGCTAACAGAAGTGGAAGCTCACTCGTCGTCCCAAGCGAGGGAAAGCGTGGACCGTGCGCGGTTAAGGAACCGGCGGAGGTCAAGGGTAGTCCGACTCAACTTCCGGACTCGGATGGAGTCGCGGGACGGGTCACTCTCACTCTCACAGCGGTGACATGGACACACGGGCTAGTACCTACACTCTCGGCAGCGGCAAAAGACCATATACTAGCTAAGCAAATGAACGCCAAGAGGTTCGGACCATTACCTCCACGCACCTGGCGTGGCGAAGACAACCCCGGCCGACTTACGGACTCCCGGTTAACAATGATTACAGCAATACACTAAGTCGACCCACTCCATGTAGGGAGGTAAAAGGTCACATGTGGGGTCCAGGAATCACGCAACTCGGGTTGACGGGCAGCATCTTGATGTCACCTGGCGGTGCCGAACTCCACGTTTTCGTGCTTTCCGAACGGCAGCTTCTACGGGCCCGCGGGGCCCACGGACGGCGCTGTCCTCCGGATCTGCAGGGGTGGGACCCACTGTGATGGGGACCCTTGGTGGAGCGCCTCCACGGACGGCGGTCGGCCGGGAACACCGATCGGGAGTCGATCGGCCCCGATTCCTAACTCTTGAACTAATAATCCACGGATTTTGGTTGCTGTCTTCCGGCGCGCGCTCCGGCGAAAACGGCCGCTGCGATCAATCCCGACGTCGGATCGGGACGCATAAGCTATCGTTGGAAAGCTCTCTTCAAATGCTTCAATGTAGACCCAGAGAGATCTACTGGATCTGGTCGGATCAGAACTTTATTGAATTTACAAGTCCCTGTTGTATAGTAACTGAAATCTCAGATCTGCAAGGCACTTGTCTGAGAACCACCATTGACTGCCTAGTAAACCTCGATTCAGCTCTTGAGCTATTCTTAGGAGTTGTAGGAAATCAAACCACGGAACTAGGACTATTTTTAGAATTTGATTTGGAGGTGGCTGCAATGTGTTATGATTTTTGGGGTGACTGGTGGTCAGATCTGGGAATAGGTGGAAAGAACTGTAGATGGGTCTGGGAATGATTTTTAGAAAATATGAGATGGGCGAATAAAAAAATTAAGAAAAATTGGGGATGAAGGGGTGGATGGATGGAACCCCCAGTAAAATTGGGCGAACTAACAGAAATCAAAAAGTGGCTCTAAGACATGAAACTCAGGACGGAGGTGAACCTGGATAGAACTCTGGCAGAATCGAAATGGAAGGGTGGACAAAAATCAAAAATTAGCAAACATGATCTGAATGCTGGCCTGATTTTTTCGGGTGGAGAGGAACATCCCAGGAACAACTCCTCCAAATTTGGTAGCCAAATGAGCTCGGGGAAGACCTGTGGATTTCGAACAAGCTGCTGTGGTACTGCGCAGGCAAAACTCCGTTGATGGCGTTGGCGGTGCGGTAGCGGCTCGTGGCGGAGGCGGTGATCGTCGGAACCGATACACGAGGAGTCACACCTCAGAATGGAAGCCTTCACAGCATCCAAGGGGGAGAGGGAGAGGAGAAGGGGGCGCACCAAGCTAGAGCTCCAAGAATTACTTTGATTCAAATGGTATTAATTCTTCTAAAATGGAAAATACAAGCTTAAATAGGTTACATCTCACATCCATCAACAACCGTAGGATCTAGGAGTGGGAGATGAAGAACTGGGATGGCATGAGACACACACACACAAAAATAAATAAAAAATAAGGGGAGGGGGGCGGCCTATTGACTATGGTGGCAAGGGGGGGGGGGACAAGTTGGTAGCCACCTTGGACTTTGAAGTCCACTTGTCTCCCATGTGCCTTTTACCATTCAAACTTCTAGATGCCTCCATTTGACATGTTGACTGACCCCACATGGGGCCCATGGGCTGAGGTGGCTCAATGGGATGGGACCTGGGGGGGGGGGGCGTGGGGCCCACGGGGTCCAAATTGTACATAAGCCCCTCTTACAATCAAAATAGTAAACCGAATACAATGAAATAAACATAAATTACACACAAATAAAGTTTAACTAAATATGATAAATGGGGAGGCTCAAGGCGGAGTCTCCAGGCTGTCTCCGAGCCAGATGGACGCTGGGGTGGCTCGAGTCGTGCTCCGGGTGCGGTACCGGTGGCTCGGCGTGTCACGCCGCTCAACTGCTCGGGTGTCCGCACCACACCCCCGCTGCTGCGTCTGCCACCGGCGACCACTCTGGTCACCCCGTACCTGCAGCCAGCACACTTCTACCCGGAGCCAGTTGACCCCACGGTCATGAACCAGATGATGGTGGAAAGAATGATCGAGCTAAAGCTCGCGGAGAGGAGTGAAGGCGACTACATCACATTTGTTGCCTATTGGGTGCCTTACCCGCAACACCATGCTGCCAAGCGGCTTCCCCCAGGGGTCAACAAGCCGCCCAAGTTCGACAAGTTCAACGAGAAGGGATCCCCGAAGGAACATGTTGCATATTACATGACTGTCATGGGTGATTTGGCTGCCGATGAGTCATACTTGCTAAAATTTTTCGGGTCCTCGCTGACGAGGCTCGCATTTGAATGATACTCCAGCCTCCCGACCGGGTCGATCAGCGACTGGTCGGATATGCAGAGGAAGTTCAGAGAGAGATTCCATGTTACAGAAAGGGAGGTCACAGTGGCCGAACTCTACTCAACAAAGCAAAGGGTCGATGAGACAGCCCTCGATTATATCAAGAGGTGGAGGAACCTCGGAATGAGGTGCAAGCGGCCCCCGCATCAGGAGGACGCTGTATAAATATGCAAATAGAACCTCAGGAGGGAGGTTCTAGAAAAGATGATCAGAATGGAAATACGGTCGTTTGACCGATTGAACAATGTCGTGGCCGAGGTGGAAGCCTTTCTGGCCAGACCTCTCCCTACATCAACTGCCAGCACAACCCAGAAGGGTAAGGTTGAGGAGCGGCGCCCGTCGCCTAAAGAAGTGAACGCTCTTGACATCAAGGCATTCGAACAACAGAAAGATGAAGGCAAGAAGGCGGTCACCCCATAGCCTGCAAAAGCCCCAGATGGCAAAGAAGGTCCCTCGCTGCGGGACAAGATGAAGAAAGCCTACTCATTTCCGAAGGACAAGACCCGTATTCTGTTCGAGTGGGTAACGGAATATGGCATGGTCACCCTGCCAGAGCCAAAGAGGCCGGAGGACCTAAAGAGAAGAGACAGTCCAAGATTCTATCCCTACCACCAGATGCTGGGGCATCCAATCGAAGACTGCTATGTTTTCAAGGACATCATCGAAGGGATGGTGAAGAAAAATGAAATCGAGTTGGGAGAGTACAAAGTGGACCCTCCTCAACCGCATGAAGCCCCTCTGAGGAGGGCAGGAGTCAACATGATCTCCCTATACCAGGCACTACCCGAGGAGATCTCTGAAGCAAGTACGCGAGCACTTATGAAACTCATTTCTTGGAGCCCGTGAAGGAACAGCAGGGATGGCAGCAGATCCCTGCGAAGCACAAAAGGAAGAAAGCACCCCGCCCGAAAGTGGGGGCACATATCCGTGGTGTTACACCCCGACCTGCTCTGCCGGTGGCAGCACCCGTGCGGATCACTCCACCTGCAACTATCAGGATACCTACACACAATCGGAGGAGACAAACTCCACTGCCGGTGGTCAAGGAAACAAGTCCTGGGATCCACCGGCTGCAAAACCTTATTGAAGGGCTAGATGAGTATGTGCATCCTGAATTGTATCCCTTGCTGGTGCGGGACCATGTCCCATGGCAAGAGTTGGAGCAGCTCTCACTCGAGCAAAAGGAGGGAGCTGACGCAACATCCGATAAGGAGGGCAGTCTGTTCTGGGGGCAGGCGCCTGCTGAAGCAAAGAAGAAAAAGAAACAAAAGAAGAAGAGAAGGGCCGCTAAGGCCGATAAAGTGCAGGTTGTCTCCTGCAATACTCTATCAGCACTCTTCAACCTGCTCGAAGAGGAGGAAGAAGAGAAAATTTGCTTCACACCCCTTTTTGGGGGAGGCAGGGTTGAGGCCGCAACTACTACACATGCAACCCGGTCAGGTCGGAAATGGGGGCACCAGCCGCCACCCAACCACAACATCATGTTCAGGGGAGAGCAGCCCTACAAAGCACCTCCGCCGGAGATCAAGGGAGTCCAGATCCCTCCTCCGCCAGGCCTATATAACAAGAGTGGGGGCAAGGCGGTCTCTTCATTTCTTGAATTCATAAAGATGTCTAAGGGGAAGCAGCCTTGCCAGGAAGCTAACCCTGCACCCGGGAATGTTCACCTGCAACCAGCACAATCTGCCAAAGCTCCAAATATAGATGGAGCTTGCCCCGCAGCAGCTAATGAAGAACATCGAGGATCCGGTGCTAACCAGAAAGGCGTCGAGTCCGAGGCAGATGAAGCAGGTCCGTCAGGGGCCGCAACTCGGGACTCGCCCAAGCCCAGGTGGGCTGAAGAGATGAAGCTCTCCAATGTCCGAGCTGGGAGCTGAATAATGAAGCTACTCAAGAAGCTCCCTACTCGATTTACCATCTGGGAGATCCTCTCTTTGAGTGAAGAGACTCGATAGGCGATCATCACTGCTCTACAGACACCTGCTCATTTTGAGACCTGCTTGGCTGAAGCAATGCCGGAAGCTAGCATGACCTTCACTCCAGAGGACATGCTGCTACCTACCATCAGCCACAATAGGCCGCTGTATATGAAGGGGCACCTAAATGGAAGGGAGCTGAACAGGATTCTGGTTGACCCCGGTGCAGCGGTCAACATCCTGCCCTATAGAATATACGAGAGGCATCACTTCAACGTGCATCTCAAGAAAGTCGGGGATATGCGTATTGCCGACTTCAATAAAAAATGTGAAGTGTTGATGGGGGTGGCAGAGTTCACCCTTATCCTAGTGGATTTCACTACGACGGTGCAGTTCCATGTCATCGACTCCCGCATCTCGTACAAAGCACTGCTCGGCCGCCCATGGCTACATGAAAATATGGTGGTGCCCTCTACGCTCCACCAATGTATCAAGTACAGTCTCCAGGGGAAGGAGGAGAGAATATTTACTGACCTCCACCCGTTTGAGGTATTTGAATGTCACTTGACGGACGCCAACCTATATGCGGGGCCTTCTCAGAAGACCTCTGAAGCTAAGACCCCTGCGGGGGCATCAAGAGGCGCATCCGACGACAATTGGTATCCACCATCGCCGCGCGGATATGTCAAGCCCAAGGTGGTCTCTCATATCACATTATCCGGGGATGTGGGCAGAATAACACCCCCAACATTATACTCTGAAGCTAATGAAGCGTAGGTCGGTCGGCAGCACAACTACATTGGAGTCCCGGACGGCCTCACCAAGCCGATTCTCGACCTCGATGACCCCACTGTCAAGCCTCTCAAAACTTGGGAGGTGACACAGGTAGATGGACCCAGCAGCTTGTTCTATACGGCTGAGGAGCACCCTACTCAAGAAGACACAGACTGTGGCCTCCCCGAAGACATGAGTAACCCGCCAGTCCCCTTCAAGGGTCTGGCATTCACAACCAGTCGGATGGCCAAGATGTTTCAAAAGCAGCACATCCCCTCCGATCAGTCTCAAAAGCGCAAGGAAGCTTTCTAGAAAATGTGGTATCCCGCAAGTCTGGATAAGGAAATGAGACGCGTCTCTCAGCATCCGGGGTTGGGCTTCACCCTGGAAGAATATTATCACAATGGGCGATACGAGGTGGACACCCTCTCTGCCTTCTACCCTGCTGAAGATAGCCCGCTGGGGGCAACTTTTGATGAATACCCAGCAGAAGCTGAACATGCTGACCCGGGCCAGCCTGGAAATCAAGAAGCGGAGACCATGATTCCTTATCGATGTTGGGAGCAGGTCCATCCCGAAGAGGCGGCCCTTCAGGCCGAATTTGATACGGCTAGCAGCAGCGAAGCCGAAGGTGTCGAAGAGACCGAGACCGCTCCCACCAGCAGAGTCTTACTGATGATGACCTCAGCACCTCTTGTGCCAATCGGGGAAGCCTTGACCAGCCCCGACTGAGAGGTATACACTGCCAAGGAGGGGAATGCCACTTCTATTGTAGATACAACTGCCCCAGAAGGCGAGACCTCCTCACCCTCTGCTACAAGGCTGGGATGCTATTCCAGCCCAACAGCAAGCGGCCACTAGTCGGTCACGACCGCAACCCCGTCTGCAAAGACTGAAGCTGCTCTCCTGCCCATGGAGACTGCAACGGCAGTGGATTTGCTGAGAGAGCAATATACACGGCCGCTACTAAATGAAGCAGAGGACTTTCGAGAAGCTTTGATGACGTCAAATGGGGAAGGCGAGGTGCTCGACCCTGAAGATGGTATTCCAGATTTCGTCGACCTCCAACCGGCACCTCCGGAGATAGAAGACGGAGGCCAAGCTACAGTCGACGAGCTGATAGAAGTCAACTTGGGAAGTGAGAAAGACCCCAGGCCTACCTTCCTCAGCGCACAGTTATCCCCAGAAGAACGGGAGCTGTACATCCAGCTGCTGCAAGAGTACTGGGATTGCTTCGCCTGGACTTACGAAGAAATGCCAGGTCTGAGCCCTGTAGTTTCGCAACATGAGCTGACGATCAGCCCTGAAGCTGAGCCGGTGAAGCAAGCATCGCGGCGCATGAGGCCGGAGCTCATCACTCAAATTTGTACAGAAGTCGACAAGCTCATTGACGCGGGATTTGTCGAAGAAAATCAGTACACCACATGGTTGGCGAATATCGTGCCCGTGAAGAAGAAGAATGGACAGATCCGGATATATGTTGACTTCCGAGATCTGAATAAAGCATGTCCCAAGGATGACTTTCCGGTGCCAATAACGGAGGTCATGATAGATGCAACAATCGGTCATGAGGCCCTATCATTCATGGACGGGTCATCCGGCTACAACCAGATATGGATCGCGGAACATGATCGGGTCCACACTGCCTTCCGAACCCCTAAAGGCATCTATCACTACAGGAGGATGCCGTTCGGACTAAAGAATGATGGCGCAACTTATCAGCTCGCAATGACCAGAATATTTGATGAGTTGCTCTACCACAAGGTCGAGTGCTATATAGATGATCTGGTGGTCAAGACTAGAAGAAAAGAAGACCATCTATAAGACCTCCGAGTCATTTTTTAGAGGCTGAGGCAGCACGAATTGAAGATGAACCCTATGAAATGTGGGTTGGGGGTGTCGTGCGGAAAATTCTTGGGTTTCATTGTCAGATATTGGGAATCGAGATAGACCCCGCAAAGATCAAAGTAATTCAGGAGTTACTTGCACCAAGAAATCTCTCCGAGCTGAGATCACTACAGGGCCGCTTGGCTTATATCCGGCGGTTCATTTCCAATATGTCAGGGCAATGCCAGCCTTTCCACAAATTGATGATGAAGGATGTTTCCTTTTACTGGGATAAAGATTGCCAGATAGCCTTTGACAAGCTGAAAGACTATCTGAAGACTCCTCCAGTGCTGGGCGCATCGGTGAAAGGATGGCCGTTGATATTATATATAGTAGTCACACACAATTTCCTGGGGGCAATGCTGGCCCAGAATAATGAAGAAGGGAAAGAACAAGCCCTCTACTACCTCAGTCGGAGACTGGTCAGAATCGAGGAGAAATATACTTATATTGAGAAGATCTATCTGGCATTGGTCTTCGCAGTTAAGAAGCTTCGACACTATATGTTGTCGCATGAAATCAGCTTGGTATCCAAAGAGGACCCGCTGAAATATATAATGTCCCAGCCGGCACTCAAAGGTTTTTTTGTGTGTAAAGCCCTGCCTAGGGAAAGGGGGAGAAGTGGATTTTACCCACTCCATCACCTTTCCATTAGGGGGGAGATTTTATAGAAATAAGAATAAGTCAGATATTACAATTACATCACTCGAACGCTAGGCATGCCTAGCTTATCTAGCCGAGCTGCACCCTTTATAAGAGAGGGAAGCTCATGGTAAGAATAAAAGGAATTACATTTCAAAGTACATGCTAAAGAAGCCAATGAATCCGCCACTGTGTTCCCTTCTCTGTAGATATGAGTGATGGAATCCTCATGAGTAAGCATGCTCCAGATCTCTCTGACATAGGTGAGGATGGACCAAGGGCATTGAGCTTGTCTGTTTATGAGGTCGCTTGGGCAAATGGGCAGTGATCCTTATTGACTTTGACATCTCCTATGTGCCGCGAAAGGCTGTCAAGGGCCAAGCTATTGTAGACTTCTTCGCTGAGCACCCAGTACCCGGGGATTGCCCGCTGGAACCGGAGCTTTCTGAAGATGAAACCCTGGAAGCCGCTCAGGTGCGGCCCTCCTTGTGATAGCTATATTTTGATGGTGCTTCCAGAATTGACACCTCTGCCACTGGATCAGCCTGGGTCAGAGCAGGAGCAGGCATAGTCTTGAAATCTCCAGAGGGGGAAGTTGTGCACACATCTTGCTCGATAAACAAGCCTTGCACAAATAATGAAGCAGAGTATGAAGCCCTGATAATCGGGTTGCAAATTGCTCTATCCATGGGGATTCAGATGCTGGAAGCATTCGGAGACTCCATGCTAGTTATAAAACAGCTGGAAGGAGAGTTCGATGTGCGAAAGCAAGAGCTCCTCCCCTACCATCAACTGGCAACCCGCATGATGTCAAGATTCTACTTCATCAGCATCAAGCATATCAACCGAGGCCAGAATGCTCAGGCGGACGCCCTCGCTAAGTTGGCTAGTTCCTTGGCACTCCCGCCAGACACAAGCCTGAATATAACAGTGATCAACCGCCGATAGGTCCCCAGTGTGACAGAGGTCTTAGCCGACGAACAAGAGATTGAGGTGGTAGCCATCGAAGAGGTTCAGTAGCCCGATTGGCGAGAACATCTCCTATGGTGGTTTCCGCACCAGCAGCTCCCAAAAGAAAAAGAATAGAGAATGAAACTCCTGAGGGTCAAAGACTCTTACGAGATGAGAAACGGAACCCTGTTCCGAATAATGGCGGATGCCCGAAGAAAAGTCCTACTTCGTTACTTGTCTCCAGCAGAAGCTGGGCAGGTGATGCAAGAAATCCATGAGGGATCAGCTGGAGAGCATCAGGCCGGCCCAAAGATGAAAATTGAGATAAATAAATTGGGTTACTATTGGCCCACTATATTTGATGACTACTGCAAGTTTGTCAGGGCTTGTCAAAAGTGTCAAGAACACGCCAATGTGTCAAGAAGGCCTCCAGTGCCACTACATCCTACCTTACCCAGCTGGCTGTTTGCTCAATGGGGCACGGACGTGGTAGGGCCACTACCATCATCTTCATCAGGGTGCAGATACATCTTAGCAGCTACAGATTACTTCTCTAGATGGGCAGAAGCAGTTGCGTTAAGAGATCTGACGGGAGAACTAGTTGCAAGATTCTTCCGGCAGAACATAATATTCCAGTTCGGGATTCCCAGCCGAATTATCTCTAACAACGGCAGCCATTTCAGAAATCAGAAGGTTTAACGGCTAGCCGACAAATACAAGATTGACTGGAGGACATCGTCCCCCTACAACCCTTAAGCTAATGGACTTGCAGAAGCCTTCAACAAAACACTATGCACGTTGCTGGCAAAGACTGTCAAGTCTAATAAAAAGGACTCGGAAGAAAAGATGTACGAGGCGCTCTGGGCCTATCTTACTGTTTATAAAACCCCAACCGGCTGTTCACCATTCTCCCTCATGTATGGGTCAGAGGCTGTGGTGCCGATTGAATTAGAAGTTCTCTCGCTGCGAGTCGCCATCCAGCATGGACTAGTTAGTGGTGAACAAACCAATGCAGAAAGAAGATTGGAAGAGCTCGCCGAGCTCGAAGGAAAGCGCCTCCGTGCGCAACAAAATATTCAACTCTACCAAGCTCGCATGGCCCGTGCTTTTGATAAGCTCGTCAAAGGATGAGAGTTTAAGAAGGGAGACCTGGTAATGGTCAAAAGGAGAGAAGTGATGGCTTCCAACCCCAAGGGGAAGTTGGTTGAAAATTGGGTCGGACCATATATCGTCCGCCGAGTATATGAAGGGGGTGCCTACGTTCTGGTAGACCACAAAGGAGTCATCCAGTTCTCTCCCCTCAATAGAAAGCATATAAAGCTGTATCACACGGCGCAACCGGCATTCCTTGAATAATCGGAATACCCTTCATCTTGGTCTAGTGGCACTCTGCCCAGATCGAGCTGCCTCCACCTTGGTCTAGTGGCACTCCGCCCTGATCGAGCTACCGCTACCCTGGTCTAGTGGCACTCCGCCCTGACCGGGCTACCCTTACCTTGGTCTAGTGGCACTCCGCCCTGACGGAGCTACCCACACCTCGGCCCAGTGGTACTCTGCCCTAGCCAAACTCGCATAATATATACATCTTTGCCATTGCGGGCCTTACACCCAAATCGGCACGAATCCATCCTTTGCGTTAGCATTGTCTCCTTGCTAACGAACAAACCCCTTTCCGGCGCAAGACTTCGTGTCCTAGCCAACCTTTATACATCTTTGCCATTGCGGGCCTTACGCCCGAATCGACACGAATCCATCCTTTGCGTTAGCATTGTCTCCTTGCTAACGAACAAACCCATTTTTCTGGCGCAAGACTTCGTGTCCTAGCCAACCTTTACACATCTTTGCCATTGCGGGCCTTACGCCCGAATCGACACGAATCCATCCTTTGCGTTAGCATTGTCTCCTTGCTGACGAATAAACCCCTTTTCTCGACGTAAGACTTCGTGTCCTAGCCAACTTTTATATATCTTTGCCATTACGGACCTTACGCCCGAATTGGCACGAATCCATCTTTTGCGTTAACATTGCCTTCGTGCTAACGAATAAACCCCTTTTCCTCGGGGCAGAGCTCCATGTCCTAGCCGACTCTCTCAACATCCTTCTGTTATAAAAAAAAAGGAAGAAAAGAAAAATGGTGTTAAAAAATAGAGATATCCCGCCGGACTTGTTCCTATATTCGGAACAGGGGCAAAAATGGCTATAACCCGACTGTGGCGAAAACCTAAAAGGGCGTTACAGGCAAAATCGAGTACCCTGCCACATGAAAACCCGAAAGGGCGCGTGGGTAAAAGTAAGAGGGGGCTGACTTCAGCGAAAACCCGAAAGGGCGCTCAGGTCAGTAAAGTGGTAATCTGAAAAGTTCTTCTTTATTCTCCTCCTAATGAAACTCCCAAGGGACAACCATCAAAAGTCCCACCAGGAATCCCCTACAAAACCATGTTCGGCCCTTGTCATCATCGGTGAGATCGGTCGGCCTCCACCTTTAACTCGGACCTTTCGTCCCAGTTAATGAACGTACTCCTTGCTTCGACATGTAAACCACGTCGAAGAACAAACCCGTGTTCGACCCTCATCACCATCGGCGAGATCTGTCGGCCTCCACCTTTAACTCGGACCTTTCGTCCTGGTTAATGAACGTACTCCTTGCTTCGGCATGTAAACCACGTCGATGAACAAACCCATGTTCGACCCTCGTCATCATCGGTGAGATCGGTCGGCCTCCACCTTTAACTCGGACCTTTCGTCCTCGGTTAATGAACATACTCCTCGCTTCGACATGTAAACCACGTCGATGAACAAACCCGGGTTCGACCCTCATCATCATCGGCGAGATCGGTCGACCTCTATCCCTTAGCTTGGACCTTCCGTCCCGGTTAATGTACATACTCCTTGCGTCGACATGTAAACCACGTCGATGAACAGACCCGCGTTCAACCCTCGTCATCATCGGTGAGATCGGTCGACCTCTATCCCTTAGCTTGGACCTTTCGTCCCTGTTAAAAACTGTACAGTCTTTGCTTCGGCATTTCACCAATGTCGACGAACTAAACCAGGGCCCGGCCCTTATCATCATCGATAAGGCTGGTCGGCGTTCTAGCAGACAAGTTCTCCCATGTTCCGGGTTCTCTGTGGAATAAAAAAAAGAGAAAAGAAAGAAACAAATGGGGTTAAAAATAGAGATACCCCGTCGGCCTTGTTCCTAGACTAGGACAGTGGCAAAAATGGCTATAACCCGGCTGTGGCGAAAACCCGAAAGGGCGTTGCAGACAAAATCGGATACCCCGCCACGCGAAAACCCGAAAGGGCGCGTGGGCAAAAGCAAGAGGAGGCTGATTTCGGCGAAAACCCGAAAGGGCGCTTGAGTCAGTAATGTGATACAAAAAAAATGAAATAAAAAATGATGATGATGATGATGTAGTAACGAGGCTACCCTCGTTCATCATTCCACTTCCATCTACTCTTTTTGGCCCTTGTCACCATCGGCAAGACCGTCTACCCTTTTCGGCCCTTGTCACCATCGGCAAGACCGGCCATCCTTTTCGACCCTTGTCACCATCTACAGGATCGGTCACTATCCTTTTCGACCCTTGTCACCATCGGTAAGATTGGTCGCTACCCTTTTCGGCCCTTGTCACCATCGGCAAGACCGGCCATCCTTTTCGACCCTTGTCACCATCGACAAGATCGGTCGCTACCCTTTTCGGCCCTTGTCACCATCGACAAGACCGGCCATCCTTTTCGACCCATGTCACCATCGGCAAGATCGGTCGCTACCCTTTTCGGCCCTTGTCACCATCGACAAGACCGGCCATCCTGGCAAGATCGGTCGCTACCCTTTTCGGGCCTTGTCACCATCGGCAAGACCGCCCATCCTTTCGACTCTTGTCACCATCAGCAAGATCGGTCACTATCCTTTCGACCCTTGTCACCATCGGCAAGATTGGTCGCTACCTTTCGACCCTCGTCACCATCGGCGAGCCCGGTCAACTATCCTTTAACTTGGACCTTCCATCCTCATTAATAGACAAACTACCATTGCTTCGACATTTGAACCGTGTCGATGAATAAACCGCACTCTCAGCTTTCGTCACCATCAGCGAAATTAGTGGGGCGCATCCGCCTACTCTACCCATGTCCCACCCTGGCCAAAGCTCGATTCCGGGAATAGTTAATCTGTGGTGGAGCGAACACCTCACCCCTTCGCTGAAGGCGTGAGCGCTCTCCTGCGCTCGTGGCTTATATCTCTGGACTGAGCTAATCAGTCGGAAGGAGAAAGAAAAGAAAGGAGAAAAAGAGAAGTCACGATTGAGGCAACAAATAAAGACATGTCATTGATATGAGTTGTCAGAATACATCCGTGTTTGGGGTGTGCCCCATGATACATGAGCTCCGAAGATAAAAAGGAGCAAAAATAAAAAAGAGAGAGAGAAGAAATGGAAATAAAATGAAGTTACTACAGAGGGTGCCGGAAGAGGTCTTCCAATGCCAAAAGACCCAAGGAAGGGTACTGAGTCAGCTCTTGCAACCGAGATTCGGTAGCCGACAGCTGCGATAATTTTTCATCCAAGGAGGCGAGCTACCCTTCTGCCAGGTCCGCTTCCTCTACGGTCTGAACCTCTAGGCGCTCAGTCTCCTACAATTCTGCTTCAGCCCTAGCAAGTTCTGCGCGTAATTCCGCTATACGTGCTGTAAGGAAGGACCGATGTTCTGAAGTAGTGCTGGCAGTATCTCTCAGTAGCCCCACGGTCCCTCTCAATGAAGTGGCGGCAGCTCGACAATCAGCCTTCTCCAATTTCACAGTCTCCAGCTGATCGAATACCTCCCGGCTAAGGTACTCCCGCCTATTGGCATGCTTCAGCAACATGGCAACCCACGGGGTCCAATCATCCATTGGGCATTCGAATGCCAATAACGAGCGGGAGAGGTGTTCTATCAGACTCCTCAGCTGCACATAAGTCAAGCCCGGGGAGGCCGATATGGCTCACTGAAGATTGTCTAGAGACTGCCACACCGTGTCACTAGAAAATTGTAAACCTAGTGGCGAAGTCTCGGGGAGCTGAAAGTCCACCCTGCTGTCCACCTCAACCCAAATATCGTCGTTCGCCCCGGAGGACGTCGACGGCATGGTTTGCATGGCACCAACGCCAGACTCGACAACGGCGGTTGATGCAGTTGGGGGAGTCTCCACTACAGCAACTTCCTTGCCTGCCCTTTGAGGTGAAGCCGTTATAGCCATCCCGGGAGCCGAGGATGCTCGCTCCTCGTGTACAGTCTCACCGGATTTTATAGAAGAGAATTCCTCAATGACGGCCAAGGCCTTAGAAGCATTGTCCTCTTCTTCAACTATTTCTCCCGCTTCTATCTCCGGGAGGCTACTCTACTCCAGCATCAATTCTTTGCCGGCGGCCGGGGCTTGAGATTCTACGACTTCGGTCGAGCCACCAATTTCTACAATTGCTCCGAGCTCCTCTGAGGCTGCTGCTGCAGCATAAGTCTGTGGAAGTCGTAAGGCGATGGGCCGCAGAACTGGTGGAAAGGTTGGTTGGCCCATGCCTAAGTCCGGAAGAGGTATGTGAACTGTCACAGTTAGCGGCACCACCTCAGCCTGCATCACATATATGTACGTCAACCAGCTGGCTTGGAAATAAAAAGAGGGGCTACTGGCGGGTGTCGGAACACTTCCTACCCCGACCGGCACTATATTTAGGCCTACAAGAGTGGCCTCCGATGGTTCTGGCCCTCCTCCTGCGATCGGGTATGATGGCCCGTACTCGATTCCTGGTAGCCTCGGAGGGCTGAATGTCAAAAAGTCACTTTTGTAAGCTGAAGAAGCCCCAGCATCTTCAATTTCTGTATCAGCTAGTGGAAGCTCGTCGTCACTAGAGCCACCACCGTAATCAACCCGCTCGGGTGAGGAAGACTCTTCGGCCTGCTCCCAAATCTCCAGCATTTGAGCAGGTGTCATGCTACTAAGAGTAGCTCCCTTAACCAGAACCTCCTAAATGGTTTCTGTCTCAGGAGCGTCAGCTTGCTGAACATCCTGGGATTCTTCCCTGGAAGTCACCTGCTCTCCAGCAGCAGCTTCTCCCACGACCTCAACTTCGGGGAGCATCGTCGGTCGAACATCGACTGGAAGTAAAAAACAATAAACAGTCAGGACCTGACTAAAGGCACGGTGGACCACCGAGCTCTACAGGCAAGCTGCAAGCTACCTTCCATCTCTTGATGGGGTGTCGGTGAAGGTAGATCCCTCTCGACAAAAGTTGGAGGGGCTTCCTCCTCTCTCTCTCTGGCCGCGACACCCGTCACCGCCTCCAGCCCGACAACGGCAGAAACAGTGCCAGCAGCTACAAAAAGGTGATCAGCCAAGGCGGCAGAAATAAGCAAACAAGCCATACAAGAACAAGAAGTTACCTTCATCTTCGGGCCCTTGTGTCCGAGCGGCCTCAAACTTAGCAAATAAGGGGATCCGGGGAGGAGTGACAACTGGTTCCTCTTCAGCAGCCCTCCTTCGGCGTGCTCGTGCAGCACGGGTGTCTGCCTGCTTGGCCTTCTTAGCCCTGCTGATAGCCTCCTTGACCTGGGACCGGGTTCACTTCTGCGAATCATCAGGAGGCAGTGGCGTCGTGGTCGGAACCGGCTCTGGTATGTCAAAATATGAAGGCTTCTGCGCCTTAGAAATCAACTCCCTGTAATGCCGAGTCACCTCCACAGAGAGGTGAGCTGCAAAAGCGCATAGGTGAGAAAGATGCATACTGACTATGAAGGAAGCAGCTTCAAGGCTGAAAGGAAAGACAAGCATACCTGGCGGCCCCGTATATCGGGGAGTGAGCGGCCAATAAAATAATGCGGGCGCCTTGTCTCGGGAAGCCGCCACATGAACAAGCCAGCACACATCACCTATTTTCTCACTCTTCTCAACCAGCTGTGCCAAATCTTCATGGTCGCAAGAAGATAAGTGATAATACAGGCTCAAGTGGTCCAACCCCCAGCCGTCAGCATACTTAAAAGATATTAAGAGCTGGTGGTCCAAAATGGCTTCTAATGGACCGAAAATTGAAAGCCCTTGAGAATGAAGCAGGGCAAATATCCAGGGGGCATTGGAATATAGGTCTTCCCGCCTATCCTCCCTCCTGATGAAAGTCCTATATGGATGAAGATGGTCAACTTCTGGACGCCAGCCCGCCGCTACAGGAAGGGGCTCCTCCGCAGGGATGGGAATCATCTGAAGAACTATTCGTTCACTGCTAACCCGGCACAGCCCCCAAAGTGTCCTGATGTAGTCATGCTTCTGAATGTCTGGCATCTTCGGGTCGACCTTGGACGACCGATTCTTCACGACCTTCCTGGCTTCCAGATATGTCATCACCTCGGTATTGGACCAGGACTTCAATTTCTTCAGATAAGACGAATCGATGTCCAAAGCAGGCTCCCACTGAGAATCGAGGAAACGACGCTCGGCAACATGCCAGCAGTCTTTTCGAAAGTTTCGGTAGAAGCCCGTTCGTGCATTCCACCACTTGATAAAGTCCGGAGTCACTCTGGGCAAGCGAGCGAGGGATGGCACCGTGAAGGACACATCCTCCCGGCGGTGGAAATAATCCCACCATGTGTGAGCTTCATCCGTGGTCATCTGGCCAGCCCGATGCCTGTTCGGAAGATTAAACCGGGCTGAAGAAGAAGGAATATGCTGGTCGTACCTGACATTCCGGCCAAAGCGGAAGGGGTAGTATGGCTCCAGCCACAGCAAGCCACTCTTTCTAAAGACAAGGACGCTAGGGCGGATGGCCAGTGCCCAATCGACCCGTTCCGGCTCCAGAATTGGCCTTGTACTCTTGGTGCCGGCAAGCGGATGGATAAACTCCTCTGTCTCGAACAGGCGGCATTGCCGCATCTTATTGACGAGGGGGCTGGAGCTAGCTACCAAGCTCCAAAAATACAAAACTTCTGGGGAATCTACCGAGACTGTGGTCAACTTCCCCCGAATAGCAAAAAGCTGATCCGCCATTGAAGACGGCTCAGGACTGGCAAACTCGATCATCCTCGGCACAGGACGATCCGACTGCATCGACCGGGGAGCTGCTTCAGGAAACAAAGTGCAGACCCAGGCGTTGAAAAAGTGAATCGGACCAACTGTCTGTGAATTTCTGGGGATGCGTGATTTGTGCAGGTCCCCCAACATCTTATATATGAGACATAAAGCCACTGGGCACAAGGACAGCTTCGTCCCCCAGGCCATCAGACAGGCGGGGTAAATGGCCTCCGGTCTGATTACTGTCTCGTACCCCTGAGGAAGAGCGAGCGAGCAAAGCCAATATGTCAGATACGCATCACAGTGTATGACTGCGTCGACTCCTGTAGGGTTTGGGCCCCCTTGTCGCCCTCTCCCTGAAGCGACAGGATAGGTTGTCTCGCGGCGGGCCCTCTTCTTTCGCTTCACTGCTATCGGAGCTACTGTGGGGAAGTACTCATATTGCTGCTCCCCACCAAAGAAATACTGAAGCCACGTGCCCATCCGCACGCGTCTTTTCTCACTAGGCTTCCGCGCTTCCCGTGAATCGAGCGTTAAATGCAACAGGGTGCGGTACGCTAGCGATAGGCAAAGCCTGTAAAGTATTTGCCTTCCCCGTCCATCTGGTCCTTCAGCCAGTCCGGGAAGTAAACTTCTTCATACGGCTCCCCATCTATCGGTAAGCCGCTCAACTAGGATAGACTCCAGAGATCCAGCGAAGTCTCTCCCTCTGCAGTATAGAAAGTGTTGTATTCCAGGCAGAAGACTTCGATCATCCCGCAACACAGACCCCGGGAGATTGGATACCGATACCGGGAAGCATATACTCTCTGATAGACACCGGCATGCACCAGGATTGGAGTGTACTTCTGCAGCACATAATCTGTAAATTCAACAGCTCTTGGTCTGAAGGCATGGGCATCGGTGGCTTTGAGCTCTCCAAACCACCCCACTGAGATTTGATGCTTAAAATGGACTACTAAGTAGTCTAAGAGAAAGGGCTCATCTTGATACCCCCAGTGCAGCGGGGCAAGGAATAAACCGTATACGGGCTTCTCTCTGTCAACGTGCCCGGCGGCCTCGTTCCAGCGGGCTGGCGTGAACTGTGGTGCTCTTGTCAGTAGCATGGCCTCTGGAGATAACTCCTGCATGCCAAGAACGGCTCCCCATTTTCTGAGTTCGCCTGGGAGATATATAGGCATGCCATGAATGACCGACTCAGTCAGACTATCTCTGTCCGCCAGTAAAGCTCCCTCAGCTCGATGAACAAGAATTATGTCACGCTTCCCGCGAAGGTTGAAGCATCCGAGGAATGCCATCAAGTGTTTTTCCTTGGGATGGTCCAGTCTAACGCCATCCCCTTGCTCATACTTAAAATGATTACCATCGAGGATCATCAGGCGGCCGGTATCGACGGTATCAGTCTCCGAGTCTGAAGACTCAGCTACCACGGCTATCTGCCTGGACCCCCGATCAAGGGAGTGGACATTCCCCCATGTCACAGCAACGCGGGATGCAGAGGAAGAAGGACCGGATGCCATGTTATCTGCAAGGCAGCGTCCAGAAAAGAACAAGCAAAGTCAGAAATCAGTTAATTGAAACAAGACTTCTGACAAAATTTCGGCAGAGTCTCCCCAGCCTGGGAGTTTGCCAAGAGAGAAGCGGAAGTCGTCCACCAAGGGAGCGGCCCCTAAAGCAGCCATAGGCGCTAAGCCAAGGCTAAATGGGACACCCGAGGGATCTAGCTCCGAGGACAAGTCCTACGAGGAGCCTCCCGGGGCCCGAAGAATTGGGTTTAAAACCCGAATAAACAAACTCCACTCTCCCCTAAGAAACTCGCCCACACCCTCAGACTCACTCGGCGTCGCGTGGAGAAGGGAATGAGGAGAGAGAAAGATTTTTGCCAAATGAGCAGTGAAGGAGAAATTTACAAAGGATGAAATCCTTTTATAAGAGGAGCTACACCTTTGTTAAAACGGCGCGCCCTGGAGCGCGCCGTTTTAACCTATTTACGCGTCGGTCAAGACAGCGCCATTTTAACCTACGATCAAAAGGGCGCGCCGCTTTAAGCAGCGCCATTTTAAAAGCAAAGGCAAGGACGCGCTGTTTTAAATGGCGTCATTCAAGCTCCCGATCGCGCCGATTTAGCATCCAACATCAGAATTAAGGGTCGTTCCGAGCTTCCGTCATCAAAGAAGATCAATCCAGACGAAGCTCATCCGTCGGTCCTGCTGCACTCGTGCCTCGCTTACACCACCCACGTCTGGGGGGCATTTGTTGGCACTCAAAATATGATTGTTGGCGACCAAGCCACAAAGACGAATGATACGGCCCACTGAAGCACAGAAGCCGATAAAGATCAACTTACAGAAGACTTCTCAAGCTGCCAGAGCCCCGAGTCACTTAGAATGAACACCGGGGACTTCGCCTCAGGAAAGTCGAGATGAATCCACAACCAACCGGCAGTGCGACCAAACCTGTCTAATGATCTGGCATCGACTCCGTCGCGCCGCTACTCTGCACCCGTCGCCCGACCAAGGGCGACGGTCTACCCAGTGGCTCGCCACCAGAATGAAGACTCTCCTGAGGAGGAAGAACGCCATCAGCCCTTCAAAACAAGGGACCGAGGGCTCTGATGGTAGAAGGTCCTGATCACCCTACATGGGTTCAGCTCCTCGCTATATTGGGTCCATTAATGGCCGAATGATTTCCAGTCAAGGCGGAATTGTCCCGGATGTCATACCATCCCGCAAGGAAGCTTTGAGCACCGACGAGGATAGGCCGGAAGCACGGATCGCAGTGCTGAGTGCCGTGTCAGCAGAAGACCCGTGCCCTCAAGTTGAACGTACACGGAGCTCCGAGGAAGGTCGCGTGTCCTACCGGGAGCTTCGTCAACCTCCCGTCAAGGTTTTCTTGAAGAGCACAACAGGAGAAATGACCAACGGCGACCTCCGGAACCATCCCCGGACTCGTCAATTAGCCCCAGATAGTCAGAAAAGACTAATACGGCGCCCTCCCAACATCGGTGCCCCCTAAAGTGGCGCCACCTAAAGTGGTGCGCAAAAACCCAAAGCCTGGAATCTCTTCACGGTGCCCCTCTTCACGGCACGCTCCCATGGCGCCGTTTTAGGATACTCTATATATATTTCACTTAGTTTGACCAAGTAAAAAGAGGAGAAGATACGACCTACAAATTAAACCGGAGAGAACACTTAGCAATTGAGAGGAGAGATCGCCCAGAGGAAGCGACCAATCATATTTGTCTGAGCGAGGGTTTCCTTGGAGAGAAGTTCTTCCCTCTGAGAGTACTCCTGCCGCCACCGTCGTCCTCTATTCCGCATGATCCTCCGGCGTCGGAGAAGAAGAAGAGTCTTTGCTCCCTCTGTCTGTTAGGTGGCTTGCCGTGGTGTTCTGCGTCGGTCTCCCCTTTACCTATTTCTCTTTCTCCCGTTGCAATGTAAATGAGAAGGGGAAGGGGCGATGATATGAGCCTAACCTCCCCCCTCTCTCATCACCTCTGTTGATTGCATCTGTGTTTGCTTCTCACTTGTTTTAATGGTGATCGTGCGACAACGCCGACGCCGGAATAAACTTTGTATGTCTTTCTTCCGTGGAATGAATGAATATATATCAATGGTTAAAGGGTTCAACGCTGTCTTCTTCCTCTGCATCCCGTTTCTTTCATCCCTACGATTGCTTCTTTCGGCCAGTGGGACGGCGCCGTACAACAGTGCCGGCGCCGTGATGAGATGTCAACATATGTACATCCCCCCATCTATTGTGCCTAAGGCGGTGAATGTAAAGTGTTCGAACGCGGTGCCATTTTCACTTTCTTTTGCCTAGTCATCTTCTCCTTGTTCGTGTGTTTACCCTGCGTGAATGGTTTCTTCCGTCTTGTCTTCCTCGATGCCGACATGCCCTGCCACGCTATGGGCTACAGTGATTTCCCCTCTCCCCAGGGGTTTCCTCTCCGTTGGATGTCGAAGGTTTCACCGTTGGATATGCATACATACAAGCCTCTCTCTAGTCGATTCTGGGATTCTCCTCCCTTCATCTTTCTGCTCCTAGTCATGCACAGAAGGGGACGAGGTCGTCCCTACAAATACAATGTCCGGTTTCCCTGCTTCGACCTCTGTTAGCCTGATAGCTATCCTTTTAACTTGCTAACCAATATACCCATACCCATACATCTGAGGCTCGCTTAGCCAGATTTATAATCACGCCATATTACCATCTCTTCGAGGAGATTTGGTAACCGGGGAGAGGGGAACATCCCCCATGATTCTACTCCGATATTGCTCTGTCCACGGAGGGGTCGTTCATTAGTAACGAGCCTCTTATGGGCCGTGAGTGAACAACAATTGGGATTGATCCTAACAGACCGAAATCCACAGTCCTAAAGGGACTTCGTGGTGGCCGTGAGATGGGTGCCCCTCGTAGGCTGGCCCTCGGGGTTTTCCCTCTCAATCGGTCATCCCGACTTAGACGTGGTACCGATTCAGGTCGCGTGCCCCTCACAGGCTAGCCCTCGGGGTCTTCGCTCCTGTTATGAGTCGTGCTACCCGTCTACTCTCCACCCACAGACTTGGTGCCCCTAGTAGGCTAGCCCTCGGGGTTTTCCTATCCGTTCGGGTTTGCCGGCCGCCGTTGTGCCACCCGGCTTTTAGGGGTTGCTCCGCTACGTGAGTACTCCCCGCTTCTCCCCAACAAGTCCTCCGGGACGGGGAGATGCTGCCGAATTTTGGGCTCGAGCGAGCTAAATAAATTGTTCAATAAACTAACTTAATAAACTTGCCTCGTTTGGAACGATCGCCGCGCTCGAGTATGAACCTCGCGCGAGCTTGTGACTCGACTATCGGATGGCCCGTGGCCTATCCGTTGAATAACTGACTCAATAAACTTCCAAAATCTTCCAAAATATTTTAATAAGTCTAAAATGAAATCAATAAAATCTCGGTTTCTGTAAAATAGGGCTAAACCAGCGCCGTCGACACTCGGCGTGCCTTAATACGGCGCGCCTTATCCCGGCACGCCAGGAAGAGGGGCGCGCCATTTCCAGGCCAAGTCCTACACCTACGTTAGGTGGCGCCGTTTCAAGCCTTTACCCACGCTTCTCACGCCATTTTAAACTCTATGCCTACGCGCATCGCGCCGGTTTCGTTCCGAATCACGTCGTCGTGCCGTTTCAATCTTTTCCTCGCCTTCGGGGTGATTTTCAACGTTAATAACAGAATCAAATAAACCTTGTAATCAATAAATTGAATAAACTGGTTCGTTTAAAACTTGAATTATCAATTCTCATAACTTCATCATTATGCTTTAGCCCAAGCATTCATGCCGCATCAATGTATGCCTGAGTGCGCGGACCCTCGGTATATCAAATGACATGAGCAGAAAGCCGGGCGATGTCCGACGGAAAGCTTTTGCCACGCGTGATGGTGGTCTTCGGGCCTAGGTCCTCCGCCACGTACTGAGGGTCCGCCCTAATAAACCGTGCATGGTAGATCATAACATCTTGCATGATCATTCACATCCTCTGCATCCTTTATTCCGTCCTCGACAGCCCATTATCTCAGTAATTAATCAAAGGTTTTCCCTCCTCGTGGGGGATGTAATTAACGCCATAGTCTTTATGGTATGGCGGACTGTTGGTCCCGACCGAATCTCACTCTCGCCCGACACGGGTCAGAATGAGCGCACAATAAACTCGTCACGTACGTGACTGGCACGCCTGCGTAGTCAATTAGTCAGTTCACTACCGGTTAGTTAATTGGTTGATCGACACGTGAAATAAACCAAATAAACCCAAACGATAATAGACCAACAGAACCTCGAAACAAGTCTGGCACGCCCGGTGGGACATACATGATAAGATACCTCTGGTTAAAAAAAAAAGTAAACCTCGAAACAGGGGGCTTCTGCCCACTAACGCAGGCTGCGTCGACGCAGCTCTTCTCTGCGTCGACACAGTGCTCTGTGTTTGGCCCCTGCCAGGCCTCTTGCGTCATGGGGTTGATGCAATGTTCGGCGCGTGGCCCCTGCTAGGGCCATATGCGTTGATGCATTGAAACCCAGCGTCGACGCAGTGACCCTGGCCTGTTCAGTATTTCAAAAGGAATAAAAGAAAAGGAAGAAATGATAATAACAAAAAATGATAAATAAGATAATAAAACAATAACTTTAAAGACATAAACCATTGATAAAATTTGATAATGCAAAAAGAATAAAAGAAAATAAATGAGCATACAACAAAATAAAAGAAGAAATGCTAAAAGCTCTCACCTCTCTTGGACCCTATGCTGGGGGATATTGATAAGGCCTCTATGGGTCATGCTTGAACTTCGGGATCATCCCATCATGGTTATATCTTGACCCCACTTTAGGCCGATAGCCTACTGTGTTTGACTGTGTTTCCCTTCGGGCCTAATCCTAGAGATCAAACTTGCCACATTTTTGGCAGACATATTGATGAATTAGGGCTCTTGTCTGGATATGAAATGGTCAACTAATGACCAGCTTTGTTCATCTGTTTACCCATTTATAGGGGCCATTTTATTGAAGTTTGGAATTCTTATTCCTTCCTTTGATCAATATTGACTTAAGGCCCGAGGGCCCCTTATCTTGGCAATTAATCAAATGTTTTCCTCTCCTCGAGGGCATGTAATTAACGCCGTGACCTTTATGGCACGGCGGGTCTCCAGTCCTGACCAGATACGCACAATCATCTGGTTAGTCAGACGGAGCGCACCACAGGCTTCGGACCACTCCAGTCTCGAAGCCTGAACACATTGTCACATATGTGACTGACATGCCCACGCACTTAATAAAACACTCAAAGATAAAACAAACACTACAAACAAGATTGAAAGAATGGAAAAGACCATCAAAAATGGTGCGTTCACAAGAGACTGACACTAGTGGTTTGTTTCATGACATGTTTGCCTTCAGGGAATTCGAGTGGTCATCGGTACGTATTGGCTATCTCCTTATAGTGTGTATCACTGACCTCAATGCCAGGCAAACCCCTAGAATGCTCAATGATAGACTTAGGGGACTCGGGTATGTATGCATATAGACTCAGCAGACTCTGGGGTGGGGACTTACATAAAGTAGACACGGGGAAAGCAGGGGTGGTCAAGACACACCTAACTAACCCCAGCGGGACTCCATCCAGAGGCGGGGCATCAACATGTTGACCCTGACTCGCCTCTAACTTCTCAATGAACTCCTTAGCTAAATCCTGGTCGGCCTCGTAGTTGATCAACACAAGCCCAGATGGCACATCTCCTCCCTGCGTGTCCTTTATAACCAGTGATGAGCGAGAGGGACACTGGCCAGCAAAATGGCCAAATCCCTTGCAGCGATAACACCACTGGCATGGCCCACCACCCTGGGTAGGCTCACCATCAATCGGCCCCTTTCCCTTGTCTTCCTGACGGGCCGAAAGTACTGGAAGCTACGGGCGAGTGTAGGGGTGGGTGGAGTAGGCACAGGTGGCTGAGGGCAAGGGGAAGGGTTCCCCGGCAGGGACGGATGAGGCCTTGGGGTAGGAGTGTTCTCCCTTGTAGGTTCCTGTAGGAGTGTCCTGCCACATAGGTTCCTGTGGCCATACCACCGGTTCCCTCGGGTAGGAGCCAGATGAGTTGAGAGGCTCGGCACCCCACTGAAATGTAGACTCTCGCTGTAGGGTAGACTCGAACTCTGACTTGAATTGCTCAATCTCAAGAGTGACTTGGTAAGCATACTCCAGAGTGGTCATGTTGTGGCAAAACAATTCATATTGATAGTGAAGCCGCAAACCTTTTCGGAAGCGTGATACGGTCATGGCGCTCTCCTCATGGACTCCACACCTCAATAGGTATTCATCAAACTCCTTGATATACTCGGATACTGACCTGTTGACTTGGGTGAGAGTCTGCCACCAATCTATAAGACGCTGATGGTACGCGATAGGAAGATACTTCTCTCACAGCTTTATCTTCATCTCATCCCAGGTATCAATGGGGTCATGGTGTCGCTGCATAAGCAAGCTCTCCACATTCATCCAATAAGTTTGTGCTTGCCCTAGCAACTTCATTTTAGCGAAATAGACTCACCGGTGGTCGGACATATCATACCACTCGAAGTATCGATCCATAACAGCCACCCAATCAAGGTAGTCCTTGGGTTTCGAGGACCCATCAAAGCTAGGGGCATCTGCTTGCACGTTTTAAAGAACGCGGTCATCCTCATCATCACGACTCTGTCGGGGGGCATGACGGTCTAGCCCATGACCCTCCCAGTCAGACTCGGACCCATAATGCTTGATCCCTTGAATGCCTAGGGCTACGGCCTGTGGCCCTGCCCCTTGATAGCCATTCATCAGCCCATGATTTCCCCTGTTCAGGGCTCTCTCAAGGGTGGTGACTCGTCCGACCAGACCTTGGACAGATCAGTTGGAGGCCTCGATCCTATCCCTCACGGCTCTCATCCTATCCTCCATGTGCATGTCTAGCGTGCCTATCCTATCCATGAGGGTTTACATAACATCGGCTAGAGAAAGCTCTCCGGGGATGTGGGCTCGGGGATCCGCCATAGGTACTGAAGGATGGTATTCAATTCGGTTCCCCTACAGGTGGGAATGCAATGACTCTAAATGCAAAGGGAATGCGGAATGCAACAAATAGACTACCCTAGACTCTAACCGTTCTCTGATACCAAATTTGATGTGGGGTGATGCGATGCTAAAGACAATGCAAGCATAAGACTCTAGACAGCCACCTAATGGAATGACGCGGTCAGTAAACATGCACTAAGGGGAGCAGCCAAAGGCCCGGCTCCAGTGAGGTCTCACTGTTGACACCCATTTTTTGCTGATAAGTTGAGTCATTTCTCTTACTCCCATTATTGATGCCTTGAGTTGTCCATCACTCGCTGGGTTGTTTTCTGGCACGTTTTGGGCTTATTTTATGGGTGACCTCCCTCCCTGGCTAGGTCCGAGTTGATTCAGGGCTTAATGGGCCTTGGCTTTGATTAATCGAGCTTTTCTATGAATTTCAAGTGCCCATGTACATGTGCGGTCAACCTCCAGCCGTTCAACCATATGTGCGGTTGATACAGGGCCATTCATATATTTATGGGATATTTAGCTGATTTTCTGAATTATCACCGACAAGCATATATACGGCCTATATGTAGTCGCATAAGACCATTGTGCGGTACATACTTAGCCGTTTATCTCCCAGAGTCTTGCGTTCGATTGATTGTTCAGATAATTATCTATTATCTCATCTATTTTGATTTATCACCGACAGGGATGAGCGGTTGCCTGTTGGCCACTCTTATGGATGAAAGGTCTACTATTAACCGTTCATCTATGAGAGTCCAACGGCGATAATTTCGGTCAGTTCGATGGATAGTTGGATAATATTTATGATTTATTTGAATTCCACCGACAGGGTTGGACGGCCTAGGAGATGGCCGCTCATCCCATTGGGTGGTCCATCATACGACCGTTCATCTACTCGATTCCTGAAAGATTAACAGATTTTCTCTCTCTATCCGTGGTTTTATCCCAAACTTCTCCCGTCATTTTCTTCGCGGATATTGAGCCATTTCGAGTGCCGTTTCTTTTGGATGAGAGATAATTCGATTATCTTCATCTTTCCTTTGATTATCTCGACCTGAAAATACCTAAAAACCCTAATTTCGAGGCTGGCTTCCTAGGCTCTATAAATAGACCCTAGAGGCTACCTTCGAAAGGGGGGGGGAGGATTTTTGGTCGACGACGAAGCCTTGCCGAATCCTTGAGCCACCTAGTACCAGGGAGGGAGGCCTTCTACGTCCCCACAGGCCTCCGGTTCAGGGAGTATACCATTTGTTTGAGTCATTATTTCACTAGTCCCACCGTCGATTTTCCCCTTGCATGCTTCATCTTCTCCACGTTTTTCTTCACTTGCACTATCATTCACACATCCTCCCATGTTTTTGGTGCTCCTAGGGGTTTAAAACCTCACAGGTATCCCCCGCTTCATTTAGTTATATTTATTCCTTTCCGTTCTAGCACTCACTACAGTTTGCAGTTCTAATTTGGGTTTCTTTTTATGTTCTACACTCTGTTTCGCAGGTCAGCAAGACACTAACACGAGGCCCATCCTTTCTGGCCGACCAGAAAGGGTGGAGGTTGGACTCTTACAACTTCTGGCGTGGTGATCTTACGCGGTTCCCATACGTCCGTTCAAGAGGAGGTGCGGTGGATCTTCGACCGTTCTTCTTCCAACTGCGGTCTACTTGGAGCCGTTCATCTGCCAGTAGTTCTGTGTCCCGCGTCCTCTGCAGCACTGACGAGCAGTCTGTCGTGTGGCCGTTCAACATGAAAGGCGGTTTTTCACAGGCCGCGCATCCCTACAGTGCTGATCATAAGGTGAGTGTCTCCCTCTCTTTCCAAGGTACAGTGTGCCAATCACATTAGGCACCTTGGTGGCGATCACACTTGTTTATCTGCTTCTGTCTCTTTCTTCCATCCATCTATTTATATTTTTCATATCAATTTAGTAGAAGGGATAGAAGAGATCTTTTAAGCCAGTATTGATAAGAAAGTAAAAATATATCAACAGCCATTTTTTGGCAATCATGGTGGGACGCCTAGTGCCCATCATGTTAGTGTTTGCTGACCCCCTATTTGGTTTTTGTTAGTCTCCTTTGTGTTGAGTTGTCACAGGTTGTTTGCTGGATTTGAGGTCAACTGTTTCTCGTGGTTGTGCGGTTCTGTGGGAGCCGTCTGGGACTTAGTGCGGCTGAGGACGGTCCGTATTTCATTGCTTCCAGCCCTGTTCGTCCTGTGAGCCCACTGCCTTATACGGTCTCCTACCGCCCGTTCATCATCTCTATGGCCTGTGTTTGTCCGTCCACCGTGCTGGCACAGCTACGCCTCTATCTTCATACTGTTTGTTTGGTTGTTGTTGCACGGTTGCTTCAGGTCCGTTCCAGCGCTTAAACGGTTGTCAATTGATCGCTCATCTGGGTACGCTTCTCATTTCTGTCATCTTTCATTCCAGCATTTCCTGATTTTTCTGCTACATTTTCGTTATTCCTTGGTTTGAACGGTTCATCAAGAACCGTCTGTCTCCCTGAGCGGTCTTCCAGAGGCCGTCCTTGTCATGCTACAGTGCACCCGTGCTCCACTTTGACTGCCACGTTATATGATTGTCGTGATATTTGGTGCTAATTATTGATCTCCCCCCTGCTCTTATATCATTGTTGCATACTTGTTTTCATTTCTTACATATTTGATTGATCATTGATTGCTAGTTTCTAGGCTAGATTTTGCATGCACTCCGGTGCACATAGGATCATACACTCTCATTAGTAGTTGCATTCCTACCACCTCTCGTCTCCATACTCTTTGGAGCCGACTAGGGGACCTTGCAGAGGACCTCCATAAGGCCCCGCGAGCGGTGGATTCCCACACAGACGCCGGGCATGTTGTACCATATCACCCCCCAGTCTAGGGTCTGCATTCATGAGAGAGAGAGTCCCTTAGAGTCTGCCAGTTCCCGTCCCCCACCCTGGTTAGGTACCTGGTGGTTGAGTGAATTCACATCTTAATTAATCCACTAAGGTCCTAAAAGGGAACTTATAAAAAATTTTCGCGCATCATTTGGAATTTGATTTGGTCAATTGGTTGATTCTTTTCTCATCTCTCCCCTCCAGTGTATGTTGCATTGTCATCATTTGCATCTTTTTATCAGATTAGGCTCATTAGGTCTAGGTCATCTTTGTGTGTCTCCATTTAGTTGCATTAGTCCTAGGTTCATTTCCCTCCTTGTACTCATTTAAAGTTCACTGTATAAAGTCTCCATTCTCCCCATGGAGCATTTTTCCCCTGTACCTATTCCTATACTTCTCCATCTTCTTATCCCTGCGTGGATTCCTCTTCCCATGCGGGCCCATCTCCTTATTCCTCCATTGGACCCTATTCTTTTAACGGGCCTTCTTATCCCGCCCGCATTGCTGCTAGCCCAATCAATTCTCATCCCCACATACACGATTCTTCCAGGCCCATGCATTGCTCCATTCCCGGAACGGGCTTTCCTTCTTCTCAGGCCGGATCCCCTTATCCGGCCCATCATCATTATCCTGGTTTAAATTCATCATCTCTTGCTCGGGCTGGCCCATATCCTTCTCAGACTCTTCCTACCGAGGAGATGTTCGCTCAAGCCCAACGCCAGCTTGATGAATTGCAATGCCGAATCAATCCCCAAACTTCTTTGGATATCCCATTTGCATTCCATGGTCTTCAGCTTCCGCCACGTTCACAGATACCGGCTTATCGTCGCTATGGTGGAATTGGTGACCCCTATGTCCATTTGAAGGATTTCCTATATGAGTCGACCCAGTTCCAGCATGATCAACGCTTGATGGCCTATTTGTTTGGCCTATCTTTAGAGGGCTCAACCAAGGATTGGTTCTTCACATTACCGCAAGAGCAGATGATGAATTTTCAGACCGTCCAAGCAAGATTTATTCAGCAGTACCAGAACCAGGTTGGGCCCAGATATTCTATGGTTAATCTGGCCTAAGAGAATATGAAGCCCGACGAGGAATTCTCCACGTTTACCGACCGCTGGTGTCGCCTGGCCACGCAAGTCCCGGGGCATATTCCGGAGGGCGAGCAAATCAAGATGGTTATTTCTAATACAACGCCTAAGCTTAGATGCATCTTAGCCCTGAACGATATCACTTCATGGCAACAACTTTACAGCCGAGCCCGCTTCATTAGCCAACAACTCCTAGTTTCCTTTGATCGAGAGTCTCCTTCACCGCCACCTTCTACGCCCACGTACGCCTCCCATCCGTCATCTCCTTTATATCCCTCCATGGGTTAGCCCTCCACTACATATCCCTCCACAAGTCGGCCTTTCGCTCCCGCTTACCCACATACCTCCACATATGCCTCCACATGTCCCTCCACTACATCTCCCTTCACGAGTCAACCCTCCGCTATTTCATCTCCCCATGCCTCTCCACTTCCGGTCAAGGAAACATTATACCCCGAGTGGGTGGATGCCGTCCACTATATTCCCACTCCCTCCACGCCTCCATCTCACTCACTTACTAGCCCTATGCCTTCACCTACGCAATCCCCCTTGCCTACGCAACCCCCGCTACCATCTCCATTACCTTTTCATACGCCTCGGCATCCACCATGCCCGAAGCGGGCTTCTCACTCTTCATAGCCAGAATCTTTCATAGATGTTTTCAGGGCTTTGATGGCCACCCATGAGTTACAGCTCTCTCCGGTTATGCCTTGCCAACCCGCGGTCGGGAATTTGCTCCAGTTCTGTGAGTTTCATCGTCAACAGGGGCATTTGATTGAGGACTGCTTCGAGTTCCAAGAACTTGTTTACAGCTCGGAAGATAAGAAGATGATTGATTGGGATGTCATACGCAAAGTTATTTCAGATCTCAGCAGCAAGCAGTAGCAGCAGCAAGCCGGGCCGCCTAGGCAACCGTCTCCACTTCAAGACCAGGGGCACCCTGGTGTTTCTCCAATTAGTAAGATACCTACTTCGTTACCCACTTCTTCTTCCATCCCATCGCCTCCACCACCTTTACCTACCCCGGCCTCCGCTCGGGCAATTTCTCTTTCACCCTCCGTTTCTACCACCACACCTGTCCCCAACGCCTCTCGACGTGTTGTAAAGATACGCCGAAGTGCGCCACCACCTGCCACTTCCCCTACTACGCCACTACCTTCTCTCCTCCTTCTTCCCCACCCCTACCTTCACCTCCTTCCTCTTCACCTTCACCATCTCCATCAACCACATCACCCCCTTTGCCACCCTCATCACCTTTACCACCACCGCCACCACTTCTTTCACTCCCCCTCTCGCCATCATCCTCTGAGCCCGAGCAGGCCGAGCCTAAACCCACACCCCCGCCATTGCCTTCATCTCCACCCACGCCACTATATTCACCTTTGCGCTCTCCTACACCTCCACCTTACAAACCTTTACCCCCACCAGAGCATATCATCGCCATTATCTCTCTGCCGCTCGCGTTACCTTCGCCACCCACGCCCTTCAAACCTCCTCCTTCTCCACTCCTTCCTCCACCACCTCCCACTTCACGGAGCAGGTACACGCTACCTTTGGTGCCCCTCGGGTCAAGTCCCCAGAGAGATAAAGAGCTGAATCAGGTTTTGACTGTGCATTACAAGCTTCAAGATTTCATTTGCCGCATGCCGGTCCGAGTCCTGGTCCCTGGCTATTCTAGGGACAATGAGCCCGCACTTGCTATGAAGACAGTTGCTGAGAAGAGTTCCTGTACACTGGTGCTAGTTTATTCTAAAGCGAGGCCGGTGGCAATCTCTTTGCTCGCCAGAGAATTCACTGTTGATGTTGTTATCACCTCTCGCCTGATTGTTGTTCAGTTCACTGGCCCAGAAGAGTTTTCTACTACCCGGATGGTGCTAACCCACACGGCCACCAAAAGTTTAATGAATTCCGCATTCATGGGGCAATTGGTCATGTCCTCGAGATTGACTAGGGGCATTCTGCATTTTATGTCTCATCTCCCTCAGTTTACTGGTGAGGCGGCCACATCAACGCCGCGCATCACCCTCCCTCAGTTCCGTCCTACGCTTCTAGCAAGGGAGCTGTACTTCATGCCTGATTACCGAGAGGAGATGCCGAATCTTATGCTGTTGACGCCAAGCAACATAGCTCCCTATTTTTCTAATAAACAACACAAGGAGTTGACTGTTCTGGAATGTCCTTCTATGGTTGGCACCGCACAGCTAGGGGCAACCGTCCCAATGGAGCTGCATATTCATGATCGGGCTAGGCCGTCTGCCAGGTGGGCCCGTTATTTAAGAAAATATTGCAAGACAAGAAGCCCAAAGGCTCGAGTCCGTGCTAGGCGGAGTTGTTTCAAGAAGATTTCTACCAAGAAGAGGCGACGGCATAAGTTCAAGGGCTGTCAGTTCTGTACTCAGGGGTTCGCTTCCTCCTCCTCCTCTTCTGTCCATTCATCTTTTCTTCTGCTCAGTTCTTATCCTTGGGTGGTGTACCTTCCACCACCCGACCATATTTCTACCATCTTCTCCTATCCTCACCATTCTAGGCCTCAACCTTTGTCCTCCTCTTCCCCTGATCCAGGGGCATCCACTTGTAATTTTTCTCCCCGGGTACGCCCAGATTTCGCTTCTCATCCTTTTCCCCCGACCCTGTTGGGGATTCCTTGTGCTCGTTCCCTGACCTTGTCGGGTGATTTTTCTGATCCTTCCCCGACTTTGTAAGGTGGTTTCCATTTCTTTTCCCCGACCTTGTCGGGTGTTCATGCATTTTCTTCCCCGGTACGGTGTGTCAATCACATTAGGCACCTTGGTGGCGATCACACTTGTTTATCTGCTTCTGTCTCCTTCTACCATCCATCTATTTATATTTTTCATATTGATTTAGTAGAAGGGATAGAAGTAATCTTTTAAGCCAGTATTGAAGAGAAAGTAAAAATATATTAACACTCACAGGCTGAACATGTCAATAACAAAGCCATGACACACACTCATCCCTAGAAAGAGAAACGTGGGATCTGCGCGGTTGAGGAACCACCAGAGTCACGGGGTAGTCACTCTCACTCGTAGCCCGGAGGGAGACTACGGGATGGGTCCACCCACACTCTCCGTGGTGACGGAATATGAATGGGATAGAATTCCTAACCACTCACACACAAGCAGCGGCAGATAAGCATAGATACTAAAGGAGCAAAGTGTGAGAGAAGGAGGGAAGCCGTACCTATACGCTAGCGCATGGGGAAGACACCCAGTCGAAGCTCGTAGTCCCGGTACAATAGATAACCACATAGTACAACCAGAAATGATGCCCACTCCTCGTAGGGCGGTAAAAGCCTACAACGCAAACTCTGGGACTACCGAGATCGGGTTGACGGGCCATGATCCAGGGATGCTTCGAGGTGAACATGCACTGCTGGTCCAGTTTGGGCACAGTCTAGCCCGCAGGGACAGCAAGCCGGTCAGGGAAGCAAAATGGTGCCACGGGACGCCGGGAAGCAGCACGGGAATAGCTAGTGCCTATATGGATTTGATGATGACTGTATCATGCGAGGATAGCATCCTAGTAGAAGCAGGAGGGCCTGTCGTGGCTGGAGCATGCCGACGGGCCGAGTGCAGGTCACGACTCAAGCAAGAACATGCATCTAGTAAAGGTTGGGTTACGGAACGGTGACCTCCAGTTGTTCTCTGAGCGTGGGATCTGGTGTGGATGTTGGCACGGATGTCCCCAACTAGCACCGGTGGCTGTGGTGTGCTTGTTCTGAGCCGGGAAGCCGAGGCGGCCCGATTTACAGGTGGCGGTCAGATCTGGCCTGACTGCGTACAGTGCTGTGACCAGACCTCGATAGTGGCCCAGGTGTGGTTGGGAACGGCGAAGCCAAGGGGCAGGGCCATGATGGTCTGATAGGGGAAGTCTTGGGGGCGATGGGCAGCATAGGTTGGGCGAGGAGGTGAGGCGTAAGGCTTGCTGTAGGTGACCTGATCAGATCAGGCCAGTGGGTTGCAGGCGCATAGCAGGACGATGGCAAGACAAGGGGTGTGTGTAGAGCGACCAGAGGGGGTTTGGGTTGAGGGGATCTGATGGATGGCGAGGCGTGTTGGTGTGGAGGTGGGCTTGAGGCTATCTAGACAGTGGGAGAGGGGGTTGCGCGTGGGTAAGAGAGGAGATGGGTGCCGGTGGTGGCAGGCAGACTTGCAGGTGCAAGTTAAGGCCAGTAGAGAGAAGGCACGGTGGAGAGGGGTTGTGCTGCCTGGGGTTGCTGGGCTGGTGGCGATGGTTGAGGAGTGCAGTAGAGGGGCGAGGGGGATGAAGAGAAGGGTGAGGAACAGTAGGGGATGGGGCGGTTCATGTTAGTGGGGATCTATGCACCCTTCCTCTAGATCCGCACATTCTACTCATCAATTGGTATCAGAGAGGGTTCCCTAGATATGTGGTCCAACGACCAGGGAAGATCCAATGGGAACGTCCCTCGCAGCTTTGTAGCTGAGGGTCACTCTATCAATCGACCCCTATTCTTTGATGGGGCAAATTACACTTACTGGAAAAATCATATGGAAGTGTTCCTGCGTGCGTAGGATCACGAGTTGTGGAGAGTGGTCAGCAAAGGACCATACGAGTTACCTGAAGTTGAAGAAATCTGGATGAGAGAGCAGATCAGACAGTCAACCACCAATTGGTGCGTCATGAATATCATGTAGTGCGCCATCCATCTGACAGAATACTCCAGAGTGTCGAGCTGTAAGTAGGCAAAGGAAATGTGGGATCGGTTGGAGCTGATCTACGGAGGAACTTCAGAGGTAAGGGCTACCAAAGCCAACATGTTGATTTCTGATTATGAATTGTTTCGAATGAAACCTGATGAGTCTATTTCTGAGATGTATGCTCGTCTCACTCAACTCATTAACAATCTTAAGACTCTTGGAAAAGAGTACACTGACAGTGAGTTAGTCAGGAAAATACTCAGATCACTTCCTTCGGCGTGGCATACTATGGCCACAGTTATTGAGGATTCAAAGGACCTCTCGGTCATGTCAGTAGAGTCATTGATTGGGTCATTGATGACCTATGAAATTAATCTGAATAGAGGAAATGAGGAGGATCTGAAAAAGAAAAATCCAATTGCTCTGAAGGTTAGTGAGAGTACTGGTGACTCAAATGAGTCAACAGATGAAAACTCAGGAGAGGACTGTGTAGATCAGGCCCTTCTAACCCAACAGTTAAAGAAGTTTCTAAGAAGAAAAGGTAAGAAGGAGTAGAAGAAGAAATTGACAAAGGTAAGAAAATCCTCCAAATCTAAATCTGATAAAAGCAAATCATCTGACATGTTGATTTGTTATCAGTGCAAAAAACCAGGGCATATGTGCGGAGAATGCCCAGAACTGTGGAAGAAGGCCAACAAGGGCAAGGGAAAGAAGCCCAGAGCTATGGTCTGCACTGTTGTGCCCCTGTGGTTTTGATGATGGTTTTAATGGTGGTTTTGATGATTGGTTTTGATGTGAGTTATTCACTGTGAGTCATCTTGCTTTGTGTGTCATCATGCTATTATTCAGTCATTCTCTGATCATAATGCTTTCCTTTTTCTGCTCGATTAATTCATGTTTTATCATGTAAGTGAATGGAGTTCATATGGCTGTCAGATAACATGCTCTATTTAATTCTGTCTACACTCTGTCTGCACAGTCTCCACAGTAGTGCGTCAACTCCTTGAGCTGATGCGTCGACTCTTCAGTTCAGTTTCTTCAAGTCTATACATTAGACTGTGGCAAAGTCTATTCATTCGTTTGGGTAACAAAGTCTGTACAGCCGTGTCATATGCTCCTGAAGTTCATATCATCAAGTCTATACAATGGACTGTGCAGCCTGTTCGTGTTGGCGAAGTCTATACATCGGTCCTTCACCGTCTCATTCATTGTCTCTGCCAACGTCTCATTTAGAGTCTTCCCTGTGTTGAAGTCTGTACATCGTCAACAGTGCATCATTTCTAGAAGTATGTACATCGGCATGCATTGCATCAAGTGTATACATTGGGTCATGCATTCACTGTAGAGTCTACACATTGCTGGGTCTTATTCAATGTCTTCATGCATTCATCAAGTCTATACGCTGGAAGACAAAGTCTATACAGCGTCAACTCATTGGGCTGCAGCGTCAACTCAGCAAGTCTATACATCCACAGTGGATCTTCAAGTCTGTACACCGCTTGAGCCTCAACAAGTCTGTACATTGCCTTCAACGTTCAAAGCCTCAAGTCTGTACAGCGTTACGTTCTCTTTGGAAAGTCTGTACAGCGTGAAGTCTACACATTGGCACTGTAGCTCGCTTTTGCAAGTCTGTACATTGGAGTCAGTTCACCAAGTCTATACACTGGACTTTGTTTCACCAGGTCTGTACACTCCACATCTTTTGCTACAGGAACCAAGTCTATACACTCTCCCGTTCAAATCCTTCTAAGTCTGTACATTGGCTTCGTATCTGCAAGTCTGTACACTGGACTTCATTTCACCAACTCTATACATCCGATTGATGTTGCAGTGTTCACCAAGTCTATACATCCTCTTCAGACATCAAGTCTATACACTCCATGCCCATTCAAGTCTATACATCGGTTTGATTCAAAGTCTGTACACTGCTTCACTTCATCAAAGTCCATACATTGGACTGTAGCATCTGAAGTCTGTACAGCGTCCGTTGTCTAGAGTTCTTGAAGTATATACATTGGACTGTTTCTTTCGAAGTATATACACTACAATGTACATACTTAGATCTTATGACTTCATTCTTATTGCTGAAGGGAACAGGGTCGACGCTGGGAGCTTAAAGCGTCCACGCATTAGTTGACGAAGCCTTCACGTTATCTTCCACTGCGTCAACGCCACAATGGAGCAGCGTCGACGCAGCAGTTAAAGGAGCATTCACTTTCACAGGCTATTCCACTACGTCAACGCTACAATTGAGCAGCGTCGACGCAGCAGCTAAAGAGACGAAGCTAATGGCTTATTGGAATGCCTCACTACGTTAACGCCATTGCTTGACAGCGTCAACGCAGCAAGTCAGATTGCTGTCATTGAGCACGTGAACTGAGAACTCTATACATCGGACTGAAGAGGCTAATGAAGGGCACGTGATCCGAGGTGCCTGGCTCGTGATCCAAGGATGGACGAGATACCAGGATGCTGTCACGTGGTCCGAATTTCTAGGGCAGGAAATGTGGAAGCCACACGCGCCCAGTGTGCCTGCTGCTGCTGCTATATATACAAGACTTCTTCCACAGAAGAAGATGATCGAAGAAGAAGCCTGGAGAGCAAAAAGCCCTTCGATCCAGAAAAAAGAAAAGAAGAAGAAAAAGAGAAGAAGAAGAAAGAGAGTGAGAGCAGAAGAAGGAAAAGAGAGAGATAGTGCTCGTGAGAAGTGAGAAGAAAGAGAGAAGAAAGAGAAGCAGAAAGAAGAGGAAGAAAAGAAGAGGAGGAGAGAGTCTATTGAAGATCAGTTCCGTCTGTTCGTGGATCAAATCCAGAACGACTATGTTCATTGAGAGCTACATTCTTGTGTTTCATTTCTAGCTTTTGTTGCTGTGTTTTTTATGTTTCCTTATCTTTTCTTTTGTTTCTTTGGTTAGCCTTGTTCTTCCGATTGCCCTGCTGGGGATCGGGTTCCTCCTGTGGATTCAGGAGAAGGGAGACTCGTCTCCGGTTTTGGGCTTGTGGGTAGCAAGTCCAGGGGTTCCCTCCGGGTGTGGAGGAAGAGAGACTTCGGTCTCTGGTTTCCAAGTGGCTGGGAGTCACTTGGGGTGTCCCTCCGGTTGGGAGGAAGAGGGGAGGCTGTTCCCCTGGTCAAGCTGTGTGGCAGCAACTGTTCGCAGACTGAGTCTGCTTGGTTCTAGCATTTGCTAGTGAAGCCTCACTCCGGTTGGGAGTGAGGGGTGGATGTAGGTCTGGAGGACCGAACCACCTAAAAATCCTTTGAGCTATGGTTTGCTTTGTGTGCTTGCTTCCGCTAGATGCTTGGATAGGCGCGCTCCATGTGTTTGCTCATAAGTTTAATTGAATTTGTTTCATTCTGTGATTGCGTCTAGCATCTGAGTTTTTATTTTGGGCATTATTAGTAGCAGGATACATTCACCCCCCTCTGTATCCGGGCCTAGCACCCTAACAGTTGGTATCAGAGCGGTGTCTGCATACATGGTCCAACGACCTGCAGATTCGATCTCTGGTTTTCGGTGCTAATTTATTTTTAGTGCATCAATATTCCTGTTGCATTAATCTGTTGTGTTCTCATGGCTCATCCTCCACTATTCAGTAGTTCAAATATTAAATTCTGGCTATATCGTATGCACAAGCATGTTAACTCTATTAATCCACAATTGTGGAAGGTTATCTCTCACAGTCAACATGAACTTCCAAAGGATAAGTCCAAGTGGACTCATGTTCACAAGTTGAAAAATGATGATAATGTGAGAGCTCTAAATCTAATGAAGGCTGCAATCGGTTCTGATGATTTTTCCTCTTTCTCAGGTTGTAGCTCGGCAAAGGAAATATTGGATGAATTGCTTCGCATCCACAATGGAAAGGAAGAAGAATGTCTCATGGCAAGAAGGAGTGATCAATCAGATGAGTCCTCATCCCAGGTAAACTCTGAGACCGAGGATATTAGTCATGATGATTTAGTTGCCATGCATGAGCATCTACTGGAAAAATATGAAAGAGTTAAATCAGAAAAGAGAAAATTAAGAAAAGAGAAAAATTCTGAAGTCAGAAGTCTGAAAGAAGAAAATGTCTACTTGAAAGATCAAAATAAAAAGCTAATGGTTCTTAATACTGTCTTATCTGAAAGATGGTTGTCAATTAAAAAAGGAAAAACTGTTGTGAAGGAAAATGAGAACAACATTGAAATAATGGTTCAACAAGAAAATGAAACTCTAAAGAACCTGAATGATGCTTTGCAACAACAGCTGATTGTTTGTGAATCTGAGCTATCCAAGTATGAAGTGAGTATTGCTTCATTGAATTCTGAGATTGAAGATCTGAAAAATTCTTTGTCAAAATTCGTTAAAGGAAAAGATAATTTGAATAAGCTGCTTGGTTCTAAAGTGAATTTTCAGAAAGAAGGACTTGGGTATGTGCATGTTAATAAGAAAGTGAATGAAAAGAAGAAGTCAACTGTATTCGTGAAAAGCTCTGAACAAGCTAATCAATCTAGTTCTTCTATTTTTTAATTCACTACTAAGAAGGCTGAAAATTCAGATAAGAAATAGAAAAAGATTCAAAAACAAAAGAAAAATGCTGATTTGGATAAGTCCAAATATGTCTCTGATTTACATGTGCATGCTGCTCACTGCTCACACACACATTCACACTCTCATGAGAATATCAATCTTGTCAAACAAGTGAATGTGAATAAAAAGGCTATAACATGTCACTATTATGGGAAAGTTGGCCATATTATGCATAACTGTGTAGCATTGATAAATGATGAAAGAAATGCTGTTAGAAAGTATCTTAGAAATCATCTTAGGAAACATTCTACTGATCAGGAAAAGAAAATTCAATGCTATTGTTGTGGGAAGTTTGGTCACATTGCTACATTCTGCTGGCATGCTCAGGGAAAGAAAACTAACTCTAGATTTGTTAATTTCCCTGTTAATAAAAACATTGTTGATAGAAAGAAGTTTGGTTCTAGAAGCAAACACATTGTATGTTTTGAATGTGGAAAGCCAGGCCACAGAGCTGTTAACTGTTGGCTGGCTGGTTATGAAAAGAAAAATTTTCATGTCAATAACAGAATTAATCATGTTCACTCACACCATGTTCACGCCAATGCTGATGTATACAAGGAGAACATGAAATATGTTATTTCTTGTTATCATTGTGGGCAGGTAGGGCATTCCATGTATAATTGTCATATCGTGTGTTGTGATGATAAACATGCGAGAAATCTGTTGAGAAAACCTGCTAGGAGTGTCACTGTTAATTCAGGACCCAAGACTTCTTGGGTGCCTATTTGTGCAAGATAGTTTGCTAACCTGTAGGTGTGCCTTGGAAGCTGAAGAATAAACATGGGTAAATAAACCAAGGCACTCAAAGAAAAATCCCTTCTGAAATTTTCAGGTAATTTCTCTGCATTTCCTGTTTTGAAATTTATTGCATATCTGATTTGATGTATTCTTGCATATCTGCCATTTGTAGTTGTTTGATAATTGTTGAAATGCATAAACTCTGAAAACAAATTGCATTCTGAAAAATCTGAACTGCATATGAATGCTGTTTGAAAATAGTCTATTGCATTATTCACTGAAAATCTGATTTACACATAGGACTGCATGTTGAATTATCATGCAAGATCTCAATGGTATATAAATGGTAAGGTACCAAAAGGCAGGGAAGTCTATCTGGAGGTTCTTACTATGTGTGAGGTGGTCTTTTAGACCAAGTGCTCCGCCTAGTACCATGGGTCACTTTGCTGATAGGACAGTCTGATTATGCACAAGTCACAATATCATTTGGAATCATATGTTCAGTTTTCAGTGTAAATATTGCATGTTTTCAGGGGGAGTTAATTGCATATCTTTGCATAGCATTCAGTATTGAGTCTTTGCATGCATGTAGTTAATTGCATTGCATTTCATGAAAAATGCCAAAAAGATTGTCTGAATGCATAGTCTTAGGGGGAGTCAATGCATTGCATATAGGTTGTCAAATGTATACTCTTGTGAGAATTCATTGCATACCCTTCATCATTGATCTTAGTTGACAAACCTTGATAATATCAGAAATCATTGAGCCTCGAAATCTCTTATATCAATTGGTATCATTTGGCTTCAGAATTCCATCAGTCCTTCATGAAGATTTCAATGGGACTATCTCGATCATAAATCTGAAAACTCTTGAACTAGAAATCTTATATTATACATTTTTATGAATGACTGAAATAACTCATGTGGTTTAAGTTTTAATGTATTCAATGAGTTTGGCTTTAAAATCTCTTAAAAATATCTGAAGCATGTTTAATAAACCTTAACCATTTGTTTCATGCTATGTCTTGTAAAATCTTCTGAAATCTGCATTATTGAATACATGACTTTATTTGGTTAAGTACATGAAATTGTTATTGATTTGAAGCAAATGAATTTTTCTGAAATGTCTAAAGGGTATTTTTTGTCAGAGCAATGACCTTGGTCACTGAGAAACACATGTCCAAAGGACTGTGTCATGAGGTACCATAATTAACTCTGATTAAGAACAATTGAAATTCAGGCAGAGCAATGGCATGCACACTGAGAAATACAACTCACTCATCAAGAAATGATTTGCAGTGTGTCATGATGTGTAAATACTATCTCTGTTCATATAAAGCATGACAGTTAGTCACACTAAGTGCTTAGGGATATTGGCCTCTGATCAAGGTATATCCTCTAGTTACAAGGTGTGCACTGAACTAGAGTGCTCGTAAAATTTGTAGCATGAAAAATTGTTGAACGAATTGAAATATCTGAATATTGATGTAAAAATCAAATTGCTACAACCCTAGACAAAATCATATGACTTCATAATTGCTTGATTTCAATACTGATGCATGTAATTCCGAAAGAAGTCAATAAATTTGATTGTGTAAGAGAAAGGGAGATTTATCAAGATAAATATGAGGGCTTGGTTCATTTTTATTAAAACATGGTTTTAGATATCAATACAGAATTTTATTGATAAACTCTGCATATATCGTGTTTAAACCATGCTGTTCAATAAAACTCATTCATAAGCCCTTATAATGGAAGACTTTGAAAACTTATGTTTTAGATTTATGAGATTGATATCTCTCTGAAAATCTGACTGAATTTTCTGAGATTGGAGCTTCTTTAAAAATCTGCTAATTGAACATCTTCTGCTCATTGACCTGAACTTCTCCTTGTTTGCCCCTGTGGTCTCCTTCTCATTCATTTCATAAGGTTCCATTTATTGAGGGGGAGCCTCCTTGTCATATGCATCATGCTGCATAGAAGGAGAAGAATTGTGCTCTGACATTCATATTTCTGGTATCTGCATCTACATTCATACCCCTTCCCATGGTTTATTATGATTCTACCAAAGGGGGAGATTGTTTGCTAAAGAGGGAGAATATCATTCAATCTTTGCATGCAAGCTCCTTTTGATCATCTCTAACTCATGCTTTTGCTGAAACTCTTAAAGGGGGAGAATCATGTTATTGCAAGGGAGAGAAATTGACTGATTTTTTTATACATGCTTTAATTTCTCAAACTATTTTCTTTTTGATGAAGTCAAAAGGGGAGAATAGTTTGAGTCATCAGTTTGACTCACTGTGTAGTGTTGCCATCATCAAAAAGGGGGAGATTGTTGTGCCCCTGTGATTTTGATGATGGTTTTAATGGTGGTTTTGATGATTGGTTTTGATGTGAGTTATTCACTGTGAGTCATCTTGCTTTGTGTGTCATCATGCTATTATTCAGTCATTCTCTGATCATAATGCTTTCCTTTTTCTCCTCGATTAATTCATGTTTTATCATGTAAGTGAATGGAGTTCATATGGCTGTCAGATAACATGCTCTATTTAATTCTGTCTACACTCTGTTTGCACAGTCTCCACAGTAGTGCGTCAACTCCTTGAGCTGATGCGTCGACTCTTCAGTTCAGTTTCTTCAAGTCTATACATTAGACTGTGGCAAAGTCTATTCATTCGTTTAGGTAACAAAGTCTGTACAGCCATGTCATATGCTCCTGAAGTTCATATCATCAAGTCTATACAGTGGACTGTGCAGCCTGTTCGTGTTGGTGAAGTCTATACATCGGTCCTTCACCGTCTCATGCATTGTCTCTGCCAACGTCTCATTTAGAGTCTTCCCTGTGTTGAAGTCTGTACAGCGTCAACAATGCATCATTTCTAGAAGTATGTACATCGGCATGCATTGCATCAAGTGTATACATTGGGTCATGCATTCACTGTAGAGTCTACACATTGCTGGGTCTTATTCAATGTCTTCATGCATTCATCAAGTCTATACGCTGGAAGACAAAGTCTATACAGCGTCAACTCATTGGGCTGCAGCGTCAACTCAGCAAGTCTATACATCCACAGTGGATCTTCAAGTCTGTACACCGCTTGAGCCTCAACAAGTCTGTACATTGCCTTCAACATTCAAAGCCTCAAGTCTGTACAGCGTTACGTTCTCTTTGGAAAGTCTGTACAGCGTGAAGTCTACACATTGGCACTGTAGCTCGCTTTTGCAAGTCTGTACATTGGAGTCAGTTCACCAAGTCTATACATTGGACTTTGTTTCACCAAGTCTGTACACTCCACATCTTTTGCTACAGGAACCAAGTCTATACACTCTCCCGTTCAAATCCTTCTAAGTCTGTACATTGGCTTCGTATCTGCAAGTCTGTACACTGGACTTCATTTCACCAACTCTATACATCCGATTGATGTTGCAGTGTTCACCAAGTCTATACATCATCTTCAGACTTCAAGTCTATACACTCCATGCCCATTCAAGTCTATACATCAGTTTGATTCAAAGTCTGTACACTGCTTCACTTCGTCAAAGTACATACATTGGACTGTAGCATCTGAAGTCTGTACAGCGTCCGTTGTCTAGAGTTCTTGAAGTATATACATTGGACTGTTTCTTTCGAAGTATATACACTACAATGTACATACTTAGATCTTATGACTTCATTCTTGTTGCTGAAGGGAACAGGGTCGACGCTGGGAGCTTAAAGCGTCCACGCATTAGTTGACGAAGCCTTCACGATATCTTCCACTGCGTCAACGCCACAATGGAGCAGCGTCGACGCAGCAGTTAAAGGAGCATTCACTTTCACAGGCTATTCCACTGCGTCAACGCTACAATTGAGCAGCGTCGACGCAGCAGCTAAAGAGACGAAGCTAATGGCTTACTGGAATGCCTCACTGCGTTAACACCATTGCTTGACAGCATCAACGCAGCAAGTCAGATTGCTGTCATTGAGCACGTGAACTGAGAACTCTATACATCGGACTGAAGAGGCTAATGAAGGGCACGTGATCCGAGGTGCCTGGCTTGTGATCCAAGGATGGACGAGATACCAGGATGCTGCCACGTGGTCCGAATTTCTTGGGCAGGAAATGTGGAAGCCACACACGCCCAGTGTGCCTGCTGTTACTGCTATATATACAAGACTTCTTCCACAGAAGAAAATGATCGAAGAAGAAGCCTGGAGAGCAGAAAGCCCTTCGATCCAGAAAAAGAAAAGAAGAAGAAAAAGAGAAGAAGAAGAAAGAGAGTGAGAGCAGAAGAAGGAAAAGAGAGAGATAGTGCTCGTGAGAAGTGAGAAGAAAGAGAGAAGAAAGAGAAGCAGAAAGAAGAGGAAGAAAAGAAGAGGAGGAGAGAGTCTATTGAAGATCAGTTCAGTCTGTTCGTGGATCAAATCCAGAACGACTATGCTCATTGAGAGCTACATCTCTTGTGTTTCATTTCCAACTTTTGTTGCTGTGTTTTTTATGTTTCCTTATCTTTTCTTTTGTTTCTTTGGTTAGCCTTGTTCTTCCGATTGCCTTGCTGGGGATCGGGTTCCTCCTGTGGATTCAGGAGAAGGGAGACTCGTCTCCGGTTCTGGGCTTGTGGGTAGCAAGTCCAGGGGTTCCCTCTGGGTCTGGAGGAAGAGAGACTTCGGTCTCTGGTTTCCAAGTGGCTGGGAGTCACTTGGGATGTCCCTCCGGTTGGGAGGAAGAGGGGAGGCTGTTCCCCTGGTCAAGCTGTGTGGCAGCAACTGTTCGCAGACTGAGTCTGCTTGGTTCTAGCATTTGCTAGTGAAGCCTCACTCCGGTTGGGAGTGAGGGGTGGATGTAGGTCTGGAGGACCGAACCACCTAAAAATCCTTTGAGCTATGGTTTGCTTTGTGTGCTTGCTTCCGCTAGATGCTTGGATAGGCGCGCTCCATGTGTTTGCTCATAAGTTTAATTGAATTTGTTTCATTCTGTGATTGCGTCTAGCATCTGAGTTTTTATTTTGGGCATTATTAGTAGCAAGATACATTCACCCCCCTCTGTATCCGGGCCTAGCACCCTAACAGTTGGTATCAGAGGGGTGTCTGCATACAAGGTCCAGCGACCTGTAGATTCGATCTCTGGTTTTCGGTGCTAATTTATTTTTAGTGCATCAATATTACTATTGTATTAATCTATTGTGTTCTCATGGCTCATCCTCCACTATTCAGTAGTTCAAATATTAAATTCTGGCTATATCGTATGCACAAGCATGTTAACTCTATTAATCCACAATTGTGGAAGGTTATCTCTCACAGTCCACATGAACTTCCTAAGGATAAGTCTAAGTGGACTCATGTTCACAAGTTGAAAAATGATGATAATGTGAGAGCTCTAAATCTAATGAAGGCTGCAATCGGTTCTGATGATTTTTCCTCTTTCTCAGGTTGTAGCTCGGCAAAGGAAATATTGGATGAATTGCTTCGCATCCACAATGGAAAGGAAGAAGAATGTCTCATGGCAAGAAGGAGTGATCAATCAGATGAGTCCTCATCCCAGGTAAACTCTAAGACCGAGGATATTAGTCATGATGATTTAGTTGCCATGCATGAGCATCTACTGGAAAAATATGAAAGAGTTAAATCAGAAAAGAGAAAATTAAGAAAAGAGAAAAATTCTGAAGTCAGAAGTCTGAAAGAAGAAAATGTCTACTTGAAAGATCAAAACAAAAAGCTAATGGTTCTTAATACTGTCTTCTCTGAAAGATGGTTGTCAATTGAAAAAGGAAAAACTGTTGTGAAGGAAAATGAGAACAATATTGAAATAATGGTTCAACAAGAAAATGAAACTCTGAAGAACCTGAATGATGCTTTGCAACAACAGCTGATTGTTTGTGAATCTGAGCTATCCAAGTATGAAGTGAGTATTGCTTCATTGAATTCTGAGATTGAAGATCTGAAAAATTCTTTGTCAAAATTCGTTAAAGGAAAAGACAATTTGAATAAGCTGCTTGGTTCTAAAGTGAATTTTCAGAAAGAAGGACTTGGGTATGTGCATGTTAATAAGAAAGTGAATGAAAAGAAGAAGTCAACTGTATTCGTGAAAAGCTCTGAACAAGCTAATCAATCTAGTTCTTCTATTTTTCAATTCACTGCTAAGAAGGCTGAAAATTCAGATAAGAAACAGAAAAAGATTCAAAAACAAAAGAAAAATACTGATTTGGATAAGTCCAAATATGTCTCTGATTTACATGTGCATGCTGCTCACTGCTCACACACACATTCACACTCTCATGAGAATATCAATCTTGTCAAACAAGTGAATGTGAATAAAAAGGCTATAACATGTCACTATTGTGAGAAAGTTGGCCATATTATGCATAACTGTGTAGCATTGATAAATGATGAAAGAAATGCTGTTAGAAAGTATCCTAGAAATCATCTTAGGAAACATTCTACTGATCAGGAAAAGAAAATTCAATGCTATTGCTATGGGAAGTTTGGTCACATTGCTGCCTTCTGCTGGCATGCTCAGGGAAAGAAAACTAACTTTGGATTTGTTAATTTCCCTGTTAATAAAAACATTGTTGATAGAAAGAAGTTTGGTTCTAGAAGCAAACACACTGTATGTTTTGAATGTGGAAAGCCAGGCCACAGAGCTGTTAACTGTTGGCTGGCTGGTTATGAAAAGAAAAATTTTCATGTCAATAACAGAATTAATCATGTTCACTCACACCAAGTTCACGCCAATGCTGATGTATACAAGGAAAACATGAAATCTGTTATTTCTTGTTATCATTGTGGGCAGGTAGGGCATTCCATGTATAATTGTCATATCATGTGTTGTGATGATAAACATGCGAGAAATCTGTTGAGAAAACCTGCTAGGAGTGTCACTGTTAATTCAGGACCCAAGACTTCTTGGGTGCCTATTTGTGCAAGATAGTTTGCTAACCTGTAGGTGTGCCTTGGAAGCTGAAGAATAAACAGGGGTAAATAAACCAAGGCACTCAAAGAAAAATCCCTTCTGAAATTTTTAGGTAATTTCTCTGCATTTCCTGTTTTGAAATTCATTGCATATCTGATTTGATGTATTCTTGCATATCTGCCATTTGTAGTTGTTTGATAATTGTTGAAATGCATAAACTCTGAAAACAAATTGCATTCTGAAAAATCTGAACTGCATATGAATGCTGTTTGAAAATAGTCTATTGCATTGTTCACTGAAAATCTGATTTACACATAGGACTGCATGTTGAATTATCATGCATGACCTCAATGGTATATAAATGGTAAGGTACCAAAAGGTAGGGAAGTCTATCTGGAGGTTCTTACTATGTGTGAGGTGGTCTTTTAGACCAAGTGCTCCGCCTAGTACCATGGGTCACTTTGCTGATAGGACAGTCTGATTGTGCACAAGTCACAATATCATTTGAAATCATATGTTCAGTTTTCAGTGCAAATATTGCATGTTTTCAGGGGGAGTTAATTGCATATCTTTGCATAGCATTCAGTATTGAGTCTTTGCATGCATGTAGTTAATTGCATTGCATTTCATGAAAAATGCCAAAAAGATTGTCTGAATGCATAGTCTTAGGGGGAGTCAATGCATTGCATAGAGGTTGTCAAATGCATACTCTTGTGAGAATTCATTGCATACCCTTCATCATTGATCTTAGTTGACAAACCTTGATAATATCAGAAATCATTGAGCCTCAAAATCTCTTCTATCAATTGGTATCATTTGGCTTCAGAATTCCATCAGTCCTTCATGAAGATTTCAATGGGACTATCTCGATCATAAATCTGAAAACTCTTGAACTAGAAATCTTATATTATACATTTTTATGAATGACTGAAATAACTCATGTGGTTTAAGTTTTAATGTATTCAATGAGTTTGGCTTTAAAATCTCTTAAAAATATCTGAAGCATGTTTAATAAACCTTAACCATCTGTTTCATGCTGTGTCTTGTAAAATCTTCTGAAATCTGCATTATTGAATACATGACTTTATTTGGTTAAGTACATGAAATTGTTATTGATTTGAAGCAAATGAACTTTTCTGAAATGTCTAAAGGGTATTTTCTGTCAGAGCAATGACCTTGGTCACTGAGAAACACATGTCCAAAGGACTGTGTCATGAGGTACCATAATTAACTCTGATTAAGAATAATTGAAATTCAGGCAGAGCAATGACATGCACACTGAGAAATACAACTCACTCATCAAGAAATGATTTGCAGTGTGTCATGATGTGTAAATGCTATCTCTGTTCATATAAAGCATGACAGTTAGTCACACTAAGTGCTTAGGGATATTGGCCTCTGATCAAGATATATCCTCTAGTTACAAGGTGTGCACTGAACTAGAGTGCTCGTAAAATTTGTAGCATAAACAATTGTTGAACGAATTGAAATATCTGAATATTGATGCAAAAATCAAATTGCTACAACCCTAGATAAAATCATATGACTTCATAATTGCTTGATTTCAATACTGATGCATGTAATTCCGAAAGAAGTTAATAAATTTGATTGTGTAAGAGAAAGGGAGATTTATCAAGATAAATATGAGGGCTTGGTTCATTTTTATTAAAACATGGTTTTAGATATCAATACAGAATTTTATTGATAAACTCTGCATATATCATGTTTAAACCATGCTGTTCAATAAAGCTCATTCATAAGCCCTTATAATGGAAGACTTTGAAAACTTATGTTTTAGATTTATGAGATTGATATCTCTCTGAAAATCTAACTGAATTTAATGAGATTGGAGCTTCTTTAAAAATCTGCTAATCGAACCTCTTCTGCTCATTGACCTGAACTTCTCCTTGTTTGCCCCTGTGGTCTCCTTCTCATTCATTTCATAAGGTTCCATTTATTGAGGAGGAGCCTCCTTGTCATATGCATCATGCTGCATAGAAGGAGAAGAATTGTGCTCTGACATTCATATTTCTGGTATCTGCATCTGATGGTGACAAGGGTCAAAAGGGTAGCGACCGATCTTGCCGATGGTGACAAGGGTCGAAAGGGATGGCCGGTCTTGCCGATGGTGACAAGGGCCGAAAAGGTAGCCGGTCTTGCCGATGGTGACAAGGACCGAAAAGTAGCGACCGATCTTGCCGATGGTGACAAGGGTCGAAATGGATGGCCAGTCTTACCGATGGTGACAAAGGCCGAAAAGGTAGTCGGTCTTGCCGATGGTGACAAGGATCAAAAACTAGCGACCGATCTTGCCGATGGTGACAAGGGTTGAAAGGGTAGCGACTGATCTTGCCGATGGTGACAAGGGTCGAAAGGGTAGAATGACCGATCTTGTCGATGGTGACAAGGGTCGGAAGGGATGGATGGTTTTGCCGATGGTGACAAGGGCCGAAAGGTAGCGACCGATCTTACCGATGGTGACAAGGGCTGAAAGGGTAGAATGACCGATCTTGCCGATGGTGACAAGGGTCGGAAGGGATGGCCGGCCTTGTCGATGGTAACAAGGGCCGAAAAGGTAGTCGATCTTGCCAATGGTGACAAGGACTGAAAAGTAGCGACCGATCTTGTCGATGGTGATAAGGGCCGAAAGGGTAGAATGCCCGATCTTGCCGATGGTAACAAGGGTCAGAAGGGATGGCCGGTCTTGCCGATGGTGACATGGGCCGAAAAGGTAGTCGGTCTTGCCGATGGTGACAAGGACTGAAAAGTAGCGACCGATCTTGCCGATGGTGACAAGGGTCGAAAGAGCGACCGATCTCGTCAATGGTGACAAGGATCAAAAGAGTAGCGACCGATCTCACCGATGGTGACAAGGGTCGAAAGGGACGGCCGGTCTTGTCGATGGCGACAAGGGCCGAAAAGGTAGGTGGAAGTGGAATGACGAACGAGGGTAACCTCGTTACTACATCATCATTTCATTTCATTTTTGATGCGGGACGGACCACGGACACGACAAGCTCGCGATTGTCCCTTAGCGAGAGAAGCGTCGGACGTGCGCGGTTGAGAAACCGGCAATGAGCTAGGGTGGTCGGCTCTCTCTCGTGCCCGGATCGGGTCACGCGACGGTCACGCTCTCTCTCGCAGCAGCGGTGATATGAAAAATATAGCGAGCTAGATCCTAAAATATGCTCTCTAGCAGCGGCATAAACAAGCATATATGGAAATAAGGGAAATACCAAGCAAGGAGCGAATACGATACCTCCACGCGCTCGGCGTAGGGAAGACGGACCCGGTCGAAACTCGTACTCCCGGAACAATAATACACGATTGTTACAGTAATGAGTCACTTCCCACTCCACGCAGGGAGGTAAAGGGCTACACAAATGGGTCCGGGAGGACCGAATTCGGGTTGACGGGCGGCTTCTCGCGTAGCTTCGGCAGCACCCGAACTTGTGACTGTGGGGCCCACGTGCTGTCCGGAGGGTCCGTGTGGGACCCGGTGGCACCGCTGTAGTGGGGGATGCCTGGATGGGCGCTCCCTGGAGTGGAGGCGCGTTGGTTCGCCGGCCAGAGGCCGGGTGGCTCCGTTCGTCACCCGCCGGGCTAACTTCCCACGGATCTGCAGCTTCTGGTTTTCAGCACGTGTCCCGGCGAGAACGGACGCTGCGATCAGCCCTGATGTCGGATCGACACAAAACTGATGCCGTTGGAAAGCTAACTTGAAATACTTCGACCTAGTGAGTCTTCGAGCTGCTTCCTTCCCTTTTGAGAGTGCCCCACCCGGAGTGTCCACCTTTAGCCCATAGCAGTTCGTGCATATCGAGTATATATGGGATGAGCAGGTGACGATCACTTGGAGTGGAGCGTACCCGCGTTACTTGGCAAAGTGACGGATCCGCCGGAGTACTCGAGCATCCATACCCCTACTCGATGGGGTCGAGTTCCTCCCACCCGGGAAGAGTTGATGGGAATCGACGCCGAGCATGTACCTTTTCTTTTGCATTTATGTCCTTTTAATTTGTGTTCATATCCTTGGGAAAGGATATGTGCAATTGTACGGCTTTGTAAGCCAATGCGTCATTCCCTTGGATTGTGTGAGTTTTTGTGCAATTGTCTAGTAGGTCTAGCTAGGGGGCCCTCAGCCCTTTCCCATTGGTCCATGTCACCTTGTGGGGCTGGTCAACCATCCTAGGTGGACATCTAGAAGGTTGGACTAGTCATATGGACACATGGGAGACAAAGGGGTCAACATTCCAAAGGTTGGCCACCAACCCCCTCTCTTGGTCAAGGGGGCGCCCCTCCCCTTATTATTTTATTATTTTTGTGTGTGTTATTCACACTTCATCCCAGCCCTCCATTCCCCATCCCTAGATCCAAGGGTCTACATTTGATTAGATACATAGCATATAAAAGGTTGTATTTTCCATTTGTTGGCATTAATGAAAGAAAATTGTTGGAAAATCAACAGTGATTCTTGTGCCCCTCCTCTCTCCCCTGGTGTTCATCTCCTCCAACCCCAAATTCTAGAGTGGTTATATCTTCAATCCCCTCCTCTCTATCTCCGGTGATCATCTGTGCCGCCGCCGTTCGTGCCGCCTACGAGCCGCCGCGGAGCCATCTTCAAGGTTCTGTCCTGCTGGATAGAGGTGACTTCCATGAAATTCTGTAGTCAGCCACGACGTCCTCTTGATCTGAAATTTTCATAGGTTGTTCCTATCTCGTATCCACATCTCCATAAAAAACTTCACGTCCAAAATTCTTCATTTGGTAATTTCCCATTTTCGTTTTTCTTTCACTCCCAGATCTGTCTTGTCTCTGTCTACAGTGATAGCAGCTCTGAGTTTTCTATCTTCGACCACTTTTGTGATTTTTATTAGAGCTCTCGATTTTAACGGGAGTTCTGTCCATCAACCCCTCCATCCCCAAATTTTATTGATTTTTTATCATCCCTCTATCCATTTTTTCAAAAATCATGTTCTACCTCATCTATAGTGCTATCAGCCAGATTCCAGATCCGACCACATCCCAGTGCAAAAATCATAAAAATTCGTATTCACCTCCAATCCTCTCACAAAAAATATTTCGTCTTTCTGGTTCACTTTCCTACAACTTTCATGAGTCGAAGTCTGAATCCAAGGTCTTCCTAGTGGTCAATGGCAGTTCTCAGACAACTCCTCTGCTGTTCTGAGATTTCGGCCACTGTACAACAACAGATTGGAAATTCGGTCAAGGCCAGAACTCGAGCCCTTCATTTTTTCTATCTAGTCTTAGGTCGAAGTATTTCGAGTTAGCTTTCCAACGGCGCCTGTTTCGTGTCGATCCGACATCAGGGCTGATCGCAGCGTCCGTTCTCGCCGGGACGCGCGCTGAAAACCAGAAGCTGCAGATCCGTGGGAAGTTAGCCCGGCGGGTGACGAACGGAGCCGCCCGGCCTCCGACCGGTGAACCAGCGCGCCTCCACTCTAGGGAGCGCCCATCCAGGCATCCCCCACTACAGCCGTGCCATCGGGTCCCACACGGCCCCTCCGGACAGCACGTGGGCCCCATAGTCACAAGTTCGGGTGCTGCCGAAGCTACGTGAGAAGTCGCCCGTCAACCCGAATTCGGTCCTCCCGGACCCATTTGTGTAGCCCTTTACCTCCCTGCGTGGAGTGGGCAGTGACTCATTGCTGTAACAATCGTGTATTATTGTTCCGGGAGTATGAGTTTTGGCCGGGTCCGTCTTCCCCACGCCGAGCGCGTGGAGGTATCGTATTCGCTCCTTGCTTGGCATTTTGCTTATTTCCATATATGCTTGTTTATGCCGCTGCTAGAGAGCATGTTTTAGGATCTAGCTCGCTATATTTTTCATATCACCGCTGCTGCGAGAGAGAGCGTGACCGTCGCGTGACCCGATCCGGGCACGAGAGAGAGCCGACCACCCTAGCTCATTGCCGATTTCTCAACCGCGCACGTCCGACGCTTCTCTCGCTAAGGGACAATCGCGAGCTTGTCGTGTCCGTGGTCCGTCCCGCATCAATTTTTTTTATCACAGCACTGACTCAAACGCCCTTTCGGGTTTTCGCCGAAGTCAGCCCCCTCTCGCTTTTGCCCACGCGCCCTTTCGGGTTTTCACGTGGCGGGGTACCTGATTTTGCCTGCAATGCCCTTTCAGGTTTTCGCTACAGCCGGGTTATAGCCATTTTTGCCCTTATCCTAGTTTAGGAACAAGGCCGGCGGGGTATGTCTATTTTTAACCCCATTTTTGTTTCTTTCTTTTCTGTACTTCGTGGAGAATCCGAAACACGGGAGAGCTTGCCTGCTGGAGTGCCGACCGGCCTTGTCGATGATGACAAGGGTCGGACCCTAGTTTTTTTTTTATCAACACCAACCAAACAAGGTAAGCATAGGTCGAGTGCACTCTTCCTCAATGAGGGAGAATGTTTCCACTCCTCCTAGCATCCCATGTGGTCTTATTTTTTTATTGATATGAAGAGTTTATATACAATTCAGGGGAGGCATTACCCCAAAGAAACTAAAATCTGAAGCCCAATAAAAGAATGGGCTTAGAAACAGAAATAAGAAAACTATGGTCTATACAAGCCTTCTGCAAAAATTGGGAACTCCTTGTATATCAGCAATAGCGAATCTTCTAATCATGAGAGGCAATTCTCTCATTAATTGAAATTCTGAATTTCCTACACTTTGGATTGCATAATTTGCAAGAGCATCGGCCACTTGGTTTCCCTCTCGGAAAGAATGAATTAGGGGGCATTGAAGTGAAGCAAACAACTGATTCAATTCCTGCCACCAAGGAACTAATGACCATGGCGGGTCCTTCTTCTTGTTCAATAGCTCAACTAAGACTAAGGAATCCGAGATAATAACAGAGGTTGGGATGTGGTGGAAAAGTGCCAGACGAATACCGTCTAAAAGAGCCCGCCCCTCAGCCACCATGTTAGATCCATGACCATAGAAATAAGAAAATCCCAATTTAAGACAGCCATTGCAATCGCTGAAGCAGCCCCCACCACCGGAAAGACCCGGGTTACCTTTACTAGCTCCATCAATATGCAAGGAGAAGTTAATAGATGGAGCCTTCCAAAGAATAATCATGTAAGAGGCTTGAAGACCTTTGATTGTAATGCCAAAAGAGAGTAATTTGGAAATAAAACTGCGGCTAATCACTCGTTTGAAAGTGGTCTGATGTATAACAATCTTTATGTCAGCTAGAATCTGCTCAAAAATATAAACAGACTTGAGCTTCTTCCCTTCAAATTTTGCAAGACATCTAGATTTCCAGATTTCCCAAGAGACCATACTGATTATCAGCAGGGAGATAAAGCCCTCCGGTTTACTCATAGAAGCCTCTTTAGCAGTTTGGTGAACCCTCTCCACAATGCTAGAAGACTGTAAACAAGAATTAGATAGCAGAGGAGCAAAAAAATTCCACAATGGTCTGGCAATTTCACTTTCAATAAAAAGATGGTCTTCATCCTCGCTAAAAGATGAACTGCAGCAAACACATTTGGAGGCAAAGTGGATGCCACTCATTTGAATCCTACTGTCCACAGGGACAGCCTGATTTAGCAACTTCCAGCAAAAAAGAGAAGCTCGGGAGGGAAATTTCTGAAAACAGGTTTTACTAAAAGGAACACCTTGGTTATTAGACTGATTCATAATGAATCTGTAAGCAGATTTGGTACTGAAGTTACCATAGTTAGTAAGAGACCAAACTGCCTTGTCCTGCCCAGAGCGAGAATAGAATAATAATATCTCAGCTTTAAAAGCCTGCAATTCCAAATTTTGCCATACATGATGCTGCGGGTCTGCCAAAACTTCTAGCACAGAAAAATTTTTCAATCCTCGCTGAGTAGTAAAAGCAGCAGACAGAGGTCCAAGTTAAGGGATAGTTCATCGACATTGGTTAAATGCCGAAGCAAAGGCTATATAGTTCTTAACAGAGACGAAATGTCCAAGTTAAGGGATAGAGGTCGACCGATCTCGTCGATGATGACGAGGGTCAAACATGGGTTTGTTCATCGACATGGGTTACATGTCGAAGCAAAGGTATGTTCATTAATAGGGACGAAAGGTCCGAATTAAAGGTAGAGATCGACCGATCTCGCCGATGATGATGAGGGTCGAACCTGGGTTTGTTCATCGACATGGGTTACATGTCGAAGCAAAGGTATGCTCATTAACAGGGATGAAAGGTCCGAGTGAAAGGTAGAGATCGACCTATCTCGCCGATGATGATGAGGGTCAAACCTAGGTTTTTTAATCAACATGGGTTACATGTCGAAGCAAAGGTATGCTCATTAATAGGGACGAAAGGTCTGAGTTAAAGGTAGAGATCGACCGATCTCTTCGATGATGACGAGGGTCGAACCTGGGTTTGGTAGGAGATCTCCGGTGGGACTTTTGATGATCGTCCCTTCTAGAGTTTCATTAGGAGGAGAAAGAAGAGGAACTTTTAGATTACCACTTTACTGGCTCAAGCGCCCTTTCGGATTTTCACCAAAGCTAGCCCCCTCATGCTTTTGCCCACTCGCCCTTTCAGGTTTTCATGTGGCGGGGTACCCAATTTTACCTGCAACGCCCTTTCGGGTTTTCGCCGCAGCCGGGTTATAGGCATTTTTGCCCTTGTCCTAGTTTAGGAACAAGGCTGATGGGGTATCTCTATTTTAAACCCCATTTTTTTTTTGACTCATGTAACAGAAGGACGTTAAGAGGGTCGGCTAGGACACGAAGTCTTGCGTTGAGGAAAAGGGTTTATTCGTCAACAAGGAGACAATGCTGACGCAAGGGATATATTTTCGCCGATTCGTGCGTAAGGCCCATAATGGCAATGCTGTAGAAGGGTCGGCTAGGACACGAAGTCTTGCGCCGAGGAAAAGGGTTTATTCGTCAGCAAGGAGACAATGCTGACGCAAGGGATAGATTTTCACCGATTCGAGCGTAAGGCCCGCAATGGCAATGTTGTTTATTTTATGCGAGATCAGTTAGGGTAGAGTGCCACTAGACCAAGGTATGGGTAGCTCGTTTAGGGCGGAGTGCCACTAGACCAAGGTATGGGTAGCTCGATCGGGGCGGAGTGCCACTGGACCAAGGTAAGGGTGGCTTGATCAGGGCGGAGTGCCACTAGACCAAGGTGAAGGTCGCTCGATCAGGGCGGAGTGTCACTAGACCAAGGTAAATGGTAGCTCGGCCAGGGCGGAGTGCCACTAGACCAAGGTGAAGGTAGCTCGATCAGGGCGGAGTGCCACTAGATCAAGATGAAGAGTATTCCGATTATTCAGGGAATGCTAGTTGCGCCGTGTGATACAGCTTTATATGCTTTCCATTGAGGGAAGAGAACTGGATGACTCCTTTGTGGTCTACTAGGACGTAGGCACCCCCCTTCATATACTCGGTGGATGATATATGGTCCGACCCAATTTTCAACTAACTTCCCCTTGGGGTTGGAAGCCATCACTTCTCTCCTTTTGACCATTACCAGGTCTCCCTTCTTAAACTCTCATCCTTTGACCAGCTTATCAAAAGCACGGGCCATGCGAGCTTGGTAGAGTTGAATATTTTGTTGCGCATGGAGACGCTTTCCTTCGAGCTTGGCGAGCTCTTCCAATCTTCCCTTTGGAGTTTGAGGCCATCACTTCTCTTCTTTTAACCATCACCAGGTCATCCTTCTTGAATTCCCGGCCTTTGACCAGCTTATCGAAAGCACGGGCCATGCGGGCTTGGTAGAGTTGAATGTTTTGTTGCGCACGGAGACGCTTTCCTTCGAGATCAGCAAGCTCTTCCAATCTTCTTTCTGTATTAGTTTATTCACTGTTGACTAGTCCATGCTGGATGGCGACTCGCAGCGAGAGGACTTCTAATTCAATCGGCACCACAACCTCTGACCCATATACGAGGGAGAATGGCAAACAGCCGGTTGGGGTTTTATAGATAGTACGATAGGCCCAAAGCACTTCATACATCTTTTCTTCCCAGTCCTTCTTATTGGACTTGACGGTCTTTGCCAGCAACGTGCATATCGTTTTGTTGAAGGCTTCTGCAAGTCCATTGGCTTGAGGGTTGTAGGGGGACGATGTCCTCCGGTCAATCTTGTATTTATCAGCTAGCCGATAAATCTTCTGGTTTCTGAAATGGCTGCGGTTATCAGAGATAATTCACCTGGGAACCCCGAACCGGAATATTATGTTCTGCCGGAAGAATCTTGCAACCAACTATCTCGTCACTTCTCTTAGTGCTACTGCCTCTGCCCATCTGGAGAAATAATATGTAGCTGCTAAGATGTATTTGCACCCTGATGAAGATGCTGGTAGTGGCCCTACCACGTCCGTGCCCCATTGAGCAAACGGCCAGCTCGGTATGGTGGGGGTGTAGCGGCACCGGAGGTCTTCTCGACACATTGGCGTATTCTTGACATTTCTGACAAGCCTTGGCGAACTTGCAGCAGTCATCAAACATAGTGGGCCAATAGTAACCCAATTTCTTTATCTCAATTTTCATTTTCGGGCCGGCCTAGTGCACTCTAGCTGAACCTGTGTGGACTTCTTGCATCACCTGCCCAACTTCTACTGAAGACAAGCAACGAAGTAGAACTTTTCTTCGGGCATCCGCCATTATTCAGAACAGGGTTCCATTTCTCATCTCGTAAGAGTCTTTGACCCTCAGGAGTTTCATTCTCTGTTCATTCTCCTTTGGGAGCTGCTGGTGCTGGAACCATGGTAGGAGATGTCCTCGCCAATCGGGCTATTGAACCTCTTCGACGGCTGCCACCCCAATCTCTTGTTCGTCGGCTAAGACCTCTGTCACACTGGGGACCTGTCGGCGGTTGATCACTGTTATGTTCAGGCTTGTGTCTGGCGGGATTGCCAAAGAACTAGCCAATTTAGCGAGGGCGTCCGCCTGAGCATTATGTCCTCGGTTGACATGCTTGATGCTGACGAAGTAGAATCTTGACATCAGGCGGGTTGCCAGCTGATGGTAGGGGAGGAGCTCTTGCTTTCGCACATCGAACTCTCCTTCCAACTATTTTATAACTAGCATGGAGTCTCCGAATGCTTCCAGCATCTAAATTCCCATGGACAGTGTGATCTATAACCCGATTATTAGGGCTTCATACTCTGCTTCATTATTTGTGCAAGGTTTGTTTATTGAGCAAGATGTATGCATAACTTCCCCCTCTGAAGATTTCAGGACTATGCCTGCTCCTGCTCTGACTCTGGTCGATCCAGTGGCCGAGGTGTCAATTCTGGAAGCGCCATCAAAATATAGCTGCCACAAGAAGGGCTGCACTTGAGCGGCTTCCAGTGTTTCATCTTCAGGAAGCTCCGGTTCCAGTGAGCAACCCCCAGGTACTGGGTGCTCGGTGAAGAAGTCTGCAATAGCTTGGCCCTTGACAGCCTTTCACGGCACATAGGAGATGTCAAACTCCATAAGGATCACCGCCCATTTGCCCAAGCGACCTTTGAGTGCCGGCTGGGACATAATATATTTCAGCGGGTCCTCTTTGGATACCAAGCTGATTTCATGCGACAACATATAGTGTCGAAGCTTCTTGAATGCGAAGACCAGTGCCAGATAGATCTTCTCAATATAAGTATATTTCTCCTCAGTCCTGACCAGTCTCCGACTGAGGTAGTAGAGGGCTTGTTCTTTCCCTTCTTCATTATCCTGGGCCAGCATTGCCCCCAGGGAATTGTGTGTGGTTGCTATATATAATATCAATGGCCGTCCTTTCACCGGTGCGCCCAGCACTGGAGGAGTCTTCAGATAGTCTTTCAGCTTGTCAAAGGCTGTCTGGCAATCTTCATCCCAGTAAAAGGGAACATCCTTCATCATCAATTTGTGGAAAGGCTGGCATCGCCCTGACAAATTGGAAATGAACCGCCGGATATAAGCCAAGCAGCCCTACAGTGATCTCAGCTCGGAGAGGTTCCTTGGTGCAGGTAGCTCCTGAATTACTTTGATGTTCGCGGGGTCTATCTCGATTCCCCGGTATCTGACAATGAAACCCAAGAATTTTCCGCTCGATACTCCAAACGTGCATTTCATAGGGTTCATCTTCAATTCATACTGCCACAACCTCTGAAAAATGAGTCGGAGGTCATGCAGATGGTCTTCTTTTCTTCTGATCTTGACCACTAGATCATCTATGTAGCACTCGACCTTGTGGTAGAGCAACTCATCAAATATTTTGGTCATTACGCGTTGATAAGTTGCGCCAGCATTCTTTAGTCCGAACGGCATCCTTTTGTAGTGATAAATGCCTTTAGGGGTTCGGAAGGCAGTGTGGACCCGTTCATGCTCCGTGATCCATATCTGGTTATAGCCGGATGACCCATCCATGAATGACAGGGTCTTATGGCCGATTGTAGCATCAATCATGACTTCCGTTATTAGCACTGGAAAGTCATCCTTGGGACAGACTTTATTCAGCTCTCGGAAGTCAACACATATATGGATTTGTGCATTCTTCTTCTTCACGGGGACGATATTAGCCAGCCACGTGGTGTACTGATTTTCTTCGACAAATCCCACGTCAATGAGCTTGTCGACTTCTGTACAAATTCGAGTGATGAGCTCCGGCCTCATGCGCCGTGGTGGTTGCTTCACCTGCTCGGCTTCAGGGCTGATCGCCAGCTCATGCTGCGAAACTGCAGGGCTCAGACCTGGCATTTCTCTGTAAGTCCAGGCGAAGCAATCCCGGTACTTCTACAGCAACTGGATATACATCTCCCGTTCTTCTGAGGATAGCTGGGCACTGAGGAAGGTAGGCCTAGGGTATTCCTCGCTTCCCAAGTTGACTTCTATCAGCTCGTCGACTGTAGCTTGGCCTCCACCTTCTATCTCCGGAGGTGCCGGCTGGAGGTCGACGAAATCTGGAATACCGTCTTTGGGGTCAAGGACCTCGATTTCCTCATTCGACATCATCAGAGCCTTCGGAGAGTTCTCTGATTCATTCAATAGCAGCTGTGCAGATTGCTCTACCAGCAAGTCCATTGCCGTTGTAGCTTCCAAGGGCGAGAGAGCAGCCTCAACCCCTGTAGATGGGGTTGCAACCGTGACAGCTTGGTGGTTGTTTATTGCCAGGCTGGGGTGGACTCCCAGTCTTATTATAGAAGGTGAGGAGGTCTCACCTTCTGGGGTAGTTGTATCTTCAATAGAAGTGGCATTCCCTTTCTTGGCAGCACATACCTCTTGATCAGAATCGGCTGAGGCTTCCCCGATTGGCATGAGAGGTGCCGAGGTCATCAATGGTAGGACTCCACTGGAGGGAGAGGTCCCTGCTTCTTCAACATCTTCGGCCTCGCTGCTGCTAGCCATATCAAATTTGGCTTGAAGGGCCGCCTCTTCGGGATAGACCTGCTCCCAGCATCGGCAAGGAATCACGGTCTCCGCTTCTTGATTTCCGGGCTGAGCCGGCTCAGCATATTCAGCTTCCACTGGGTATTCATCAAAAGTTGCCCCCAATGGGCTATCTTCAGTAGGGTAGAAGGTGGAGATGGTATCTACCTCATATCACCCACTGTAATAATATTCTTCCAGGGTGAAGCCCAACCTTGGATACTGAGAGACGCGTCTTAGTTCCTTATCCAGACTTGTGGGATGCCACATTTTCTGGAAAACTTCTTTGTTTTTATGAGATTGACCGGAGGGGATGTGTTGCTTCTGGAACATCCTAGCCATCCGGTCGGTTGTAAATGCCAGACCTTGAACATGATCTGATGGATTTTCTATGTCTTCGGGCAGGCAGCAATCTGTGTCTTCCCGAGTGGGGTGTTCTTCAGCCGTGTAGAACAAGCTGCTGGGCCCATCGATCTGCGCCACCTCCCAAGTTTTGAAAGGCTCGACGGTGGGGTTATCAAGGCCGGGAATCGGCTTGGTGAGGCCGTCTGGGACTCCAACGTGGTCGTGCTGCTGGTCGACCTTGGCTTCATTCACTTCAAGGTATATAGCTGGAGGTGCTATGCTACCCACGTTGCCGGTGACAGTGATATGAGAGACCGCCTTGGGCTTGACATATCCGCGCGGCGGTGGTGGATACCAATTGTCGCCGGAAGCACTTCTTGACACCCCCGCGAGTGTTTTGGCTTCAGAGGTCTTCTAAGAGGGCCCCGCATATAGCTTGGCCTCCGCCAAGTGACATTCAAATACTTCAAACGGGAGGAGGTCAGAAAATATCCTCTCCTCCTTCCCCTGGAGACTATATTTGATACGTTGGTGGAGCGTAGAGGGCACCACCATGTTTTCATGCAGCCATGGGCGGCCGAGCAGTGCCTTGTACGAGGTGCGGGAGGCGATGACATGGAACTGCACCGTCATAGTGAAATCTGCCAGGGTAAGTGTGAACTCTGCCACCCACATTGACACTTCACATTTCTGATTAAAGCCGACGATACGCATATCTCTGACCTTCTCAAGATGCACGTTGAAGTGGTGCCTCTCGTAGATTCCGTAGGGCAGAATATTGACAGATGCACCAGGGTCGATCAGAATCCTGTTCAGCTCCCTTCCGTTCAGGTGCCCTTTCATGTACAGCGGTCTATTGTTGCTGATGGTAGGTAGCAGCATATCTTCTGGAGTGAAGGTCATGCTAGCTTCTGGCAGTGCTTCAGCCAAGCAGGTCTCAAAATGAGCAGGCGTCTGCAGGGCAGTGATGATCGCCTATCGGGTCTCTTCACTCAAAGAGAGGATCTCCCAGATTGTAAATCTAGCAGGGAGATTCTTGAGTAGTTTCATTATTCAGCTCCAAGCTCGACATTGGAAAGCTTCATCTCTTCCGCCCATCTGGGCTTGAAAGAGTCTTGAGTTGCGGCCCTTGACGGACCCGCTTCATCTGCCTCGGAATCGGCACCTCTTTAGTTAGCACCGGATCCTTGCTGTTCTTCATTAGCCGCTGCAGGGCAAGCTCCATCTGCATTCGGAGCTTCGACAGACTGTGCTGGCTGCGGGTGAACATCCCCAGGTGCAGGGTTAGCCTCCTGGCATGGTTGCTTCCCCTTACACCGCTTCACAAATTCAAGGAATGAAGGGACTGCCTTGCCCCCACTCTTGTTGTATAGGCCTAGCGGAGGAGGGATCTGGACTCCCTTGACCTCTGGGGGAGGTGTCTTGTAGGGCTGCTCTCCCCTAAAAATGATGTTGTGGTTGGGTGGCAGCTGGCGCCCCCATTTCCGGCCTGATCGGGTTGCGTGTGTAGCAGTTGCGGCTTCGGCGTCGCCTCCCCTAACAGGGGGTGTGAAGCAAATCTCCTCTTCTTCCTCCTCTCTGGGCAGGTTGAAGAGTGTTGATAGAGTATTGCAGGCGACAACCTACACCTTATCAGCCTTAGCAGCCTTTCTTTTCTTCTTCTTTTATTTCTTCTTCTTCTTTGATTCAGCAGGCGCCTGCCCCCAGAATAGACTGCCCTCCTTATCGGATGCTGCCTCAACTTCTTCCTTTCGCTCGAGTGAGAGTTGCTCCAGTTCTTTCCATGGGACATGGTCCCGCACCAGCAAGGGCTTCAATTCGGGCTACACGTACTCATCTAGCCCTTCAATAAGGTCTTCTAGTCTGCGGATCTCAGGACTGGTTTCCTTGACCACTGGCAGTGGAGTTTGTCTCCTCCGATTGAGGGTAGGTATTCTGATGACTGCAGGTGGAGTGGCCCACACAGGTGCTGCCATCGACGGAGTGGGTCGCGGTGTGATGCCGCGGACATGTGCCCCCACTTTCGGGTAGGGTGCCCTCTTCTTTTTGTGCTTCGTAGGGACCTGCTGCCATCCCTGTTGTTCTTTCACGGGCTCCAAGAAATGAGTTTCATAGGTGTGCCGCGTGCTTGCTTCAGAGATCTCCTTGGGCAATGCTTGGTATAGGGAGATCATTTTAACTCCTACCCTCCTCAGAGGGGGTTCATGTGGTTGAGGAGGGTCCACTTTGTACTCTCCCAACTCTATTTCATTTTTCTTCACCATCCCTTCGATGATGTCCTTGAAAACATAGTAGTCTTCGATTGGATGCCCCAGCATCTGGTGGTAGGGGCAGAATCTTGGACTGTCTTTTCTCTTCAGGTCCTCCGGCCTCTTTGGCTCTGGCAGGGTGACCACGCCATATTCCGTTACCCAGTCGAACAGAATCCTGGTCTTGTCCTTCGGAAAGGAGTAGGCCTTCTTCATCTTGTCCCGCAGCGAGGGACCTTCTTTGCCGTCTGGGGCTTTTGCAGGCTGTGGAACAATCGCCTTCTTGCCTTTATCTTTCTGTTGTTCGAACGCCTTGATGTCAAGAGCGTTCGCTTCTTTAGGCGCCTGGCGCCGCTCCACTGCCTTGCTCTTCTGGGTTGTGCTGGCAGTTGATGTAGGGGCAGGTCTGGCCAGAAAGGTTTCTACTTCGGCCACGACATTGTTTAATCGGTCAAACGACCGTATTTCCATTCCAATCATCTTTTCCAGAACCTCCCTTCTGAGGTTCTGTTTGCATATTTATACAACATCCTCCTGATGCGGGGGCCGCTTGCACCTTATTCCGAGGTTCCTCCACCTCTTAATATAGTCGAGGGCTATCTCATCTGCCCTCTATTTTGTTGAATAGAGTTCGGCCACTGTGACCTCCCTCTCTGTGACATGAAATCTTTCTCTGAACTTCCTCTGCATATCCGGCCAGTCGCTGATCGACCAGGTCGGGAGGCTGGAGTACCATTCAAATGCGAGCCCCATCAGCGAGGACCCAAAAAATTTTAACAGGTATGACTTGTCGATGGCCAGATCACCCATGACGGTCATATAATATGCGACGTGTTCCTTTGGGGACCCTTTCCTGTTGAACTTGTCAAACTTTGGCAGCTTGTTGATCCCTGGGGGAAGTCGCTTGGCAGCATGGTGTTGCAGGTATGGCACCCGATAGGCATCAAATGCGACGTAGTCGCCTTCACTTCTTTCTGCGAGCTTCAGCTCGATCATCCTTTCCACCATCATCTGGTTCATGACCGTGGGGTCAACTGGTTCCGGATAGAAGTGTGCCGGCTGCAGGTACGGGGTGACCAGAGTGGTCGCCTGTGGAGGACGTAGCAGTGGGGGAGTATGGTGCACTTGAGGGAGCACCGGTGGCATTAGCGGCTGCGGTTGGGGTGGCCGTTGCTGAGTTGTCGCCATGCTCGGCTCTGACTGCTGAGGCACGATGTAGAGCGGCGGAGGGTCGACATGATGGACCGCTCCCCGGGATGATTCACCCTGGACTTCAGGCGTCTTGGAAGCTGATGATTGTTCAGTCTTCTCCATCAGCTGTTTCTTCAGCAAGTCTATTTCTTGCCGGTATCTTTGAAGTAGCATCAAGACCGACGGGTCCATAGTTGCAGTGCTGGGGATAGCCTCTATTGCTTCCCCAGTCGTACCCTCAGGCAGGATGTCAAGGAGGACATCATCTTCTTCTTCCGCCGTCACTACATTGGCAGTTAAAATAGAAGTTTCATCATTCCGCTGGTGGCAGACCAGGGGTTCTTTCCTTTAGCTGCCGCCAGGAGCTCTCTTGCGACTTCTGTTCTTTGAGTATTCGGCCTCAGCCTAGCGGCCAATTGAGCCAACTCGCGGTGATCTTCGGGAAGTCCCCCATATCGACTGAATGTGCTAGCCATATTGCAGGTGAAAACCTGCATCCCTCTTCTCTGTCGATGGACCCTCCTTTTAGCCTGGTCCGGGAAAGTCAGCCTCTCAAACACAAAGATACTTCTTTCTTCTTCCCGCCTAGGGGCGGTTTCATCAGCTTCGATCTCAAAGCCATCATCATAGCCATTGTCATCGACTGACGACACCATCATCCTTTCTCCTACATCTTCTTCAACTGCCATTGATGGGCAATAGTCTTCATTGGCTGTGACTACCTGCATCAGCCGATGCTGTCCAAGCGAGGGGTTGCCTAGCCCCCGAAAGTAATTCTTGACCATGTAGGTCATCTCTTCTCGACCCCGGTCTTGATGTAGTATGGGGGACAGTCGTCGACCTCCCGCAGTAGGGATGTAGGCCAGTCGAGCCCTATCGGCAGGTTGCTGAAATCTTCGTACCACAGCCGGGACGTTGGCGTGGCGGGCGTAGGCCCGGAAGCATTCGCGGCGCGGAGGGCCCAGAAATACCTCTTCCTCTTTCGGGGCCAGGCCCCTTTCCTTCCTTCCTTCCGCTCCGCCGCGAGCAGGGCGGCAGTGGACATGTGTAGCTTGGTGGATAGGTTGGACCCTCTTGGGGACCCACACCTGTTTAAACTTCTTTGGCCTGGGGGCCAACTTCTCCTGGCCGTAGCGGCCGGCTTCTTCTCTTTCTGCCCTCCTTCCAACGAGGGCCTGGTATGAGTTTTGGACGGGGACAGCGGGGACGACCCGATCTGGGACTATTCATGCGTCGCTTCAGTTGAGGAAGACGCACACACCGCCAACCATCATGGATTTACCGGACTGAGATAGGGATTCGATAACCACCGCAGTACTCTTCCAGAACTGCTTGCGCTGGCGACCTCCGGACTTGTTAGTAGCATTGGGGCGGGCCCCAGGGGCGGCATGGTGCACCAGGCAGCTGGCGACCAAGGTTGGACTCTCGAGCGAGTCGTGGCAGCGTCGAGCCTTCAGAGGCTCCATCTTCTTTGTAGCTCTCTCGATGGGCTCCGAGGGTTCCACCTCCAGCATATCCACAAAGGCTAACCCCAAGAAGTTGGGGAAGCCAACAATAGTAGGGAAGTTGTCAAACACCGTGGGCACTGCCAGGTACCCTTGCGCATGACCAGTAACAATTGAAGGGCCGAAGCCGATGCCAGTCAGTCCAGTTGTCGTCGTCGTTCACCTGAGATAAATAGACAAACCATCAGTATTCTTGGGGGAAACCCCCAAAGGCATCCTCTCTTGGTAAAGAGATGAAGGGAGACTCAGGTCCCACCGGGTATGCCAGACTGTTTCTGGTCTTTTTATTTTTTACCAGGGGTATTTTATTATATTAGTCCCACCGGGCGTGCTAGACTTGTCTGACGATCTTTTTTAAAGCTTTATCTTTATTCATTTTTATTTATTATTAGGCGTGCCAGTCATCGAAGTGACAAATTTATTATGCGCTCGATCTGACTTGGTCAGTCGATTGTGATGTTTGTGTCGGGACCCGAAGTCCGTCACACCATAAAGGCTATGACGTTAATTATGTCCTCTAAGATAGAGGACAACCCTTGATTAATTGCCAAGAAAGGATGCCTCGGGGGGTAACGTGAAGGCATAAGAAGTGCTGACTGAATGTATTAGTTGGATGCTGTGAGATGCGGTCGTTTGGTTGACCGTCCATGCGAGATGCAACAGGTTGTTAATTGGTTTATTCATGTGATTAGAGATGCAATCATAGTTACTTAGATGGTAATGTATGCTGATGCGGATACATGCTCATGTTTTTGAAATGGACATTTGATGCAACTGGAGGTGTTAAAAGCCCCTTTTACTCTTTTATTTAATTAGGTTCGTTGGTCCAACTAGGGCTTTAGCATTAAGTGTCAAGGGCAGACAAATCAACAATTAAATGCATATGAGGTTGATGCATGTTTAGATATAATTAGCCTAAAACGGTGCGGTAGCTAGCTAACGTTAAAACGGCGCGATACTAATATGAAAGCTAAAGCGGCGCGGTGGCCAAATGGAGACTAATACGGCGCGATGGCAAGCTGGGCTAATACGGCGCGATGGCCAAATGGAAGCTAATACGGCGCGCCCTGGGTGCGCCGGATAGAGGCTCAAATAAGCCAAATGAATTATGTGTCTAGTGCTAAAACGGCACGAGGGGGGCGTGCCGGAAGTTGGCGCGCCGGATTAAGGGGTTTTTTGGTTTATTTGAGTTCTGATTGAACTTCAGGCAGATTTATTAAGACTTTGTTGATATTTTAGAAGATTAGAAAACTTATTCAGGCCCCAGTATCACTGTAATCGAGGCAATTACAGACTTATGCGAGGTTACTACTCAAGCATAGTCTTCAATAAACATGTCCAAACATATCAACTGTAAATTAGACTAAGTTATCAGTCCAAATTTTGGCAGCACCTCCCCATGATTGGGGGGGTTGCAGGGGCGAAGCAGAGACAATCCCATGAGATGGGGTACACTCCTTTAAGGCCGAGAGTGCCAGATGGTGACCGATGGACTTCGTTGGAGGGAAAAGACCCCGAGGGCTAGCCTGCTAGGGGTATCCATCTCCACGAATCAAAGACAATTAAGGGACGACTGAGACGAGAAGTCACCTCGAGGGCCAGCCTACGAGAGGTAATCTTCTCACAGCCACCACCCCTCCCACAAGAAGAAGGTGGATTTGATGTCGGGCTCAGCCCTGCTGATATTCACTTGGTGAATCACAGGGTTCACATCATTAGAAGATATGACTCTATGACCCGACAATGATTGAAGATCATGTGGAATATTCCCCTCCCTGGGCAGCGAGTACTTCGAGAAGACAGACTACTAAAGAACGATATGGCCGGAATACATTCGACTGGGGGACGGATAGCCGATGACCACATACACACATATGCATCGAAGGGATATGGTAAAAGGGAGCCAGTGGACTGAACTTAGGACCAGTAGGGCCAGCCAACAGACCGAGCTCCTGGAAGAGGCAAATGGTCAAACACCTCGACATCATATGCAGTATACACAGACACACGACAATAACAGTGAAGGTGTGCATTCTCCTAGCCCCAAACCGTGAACGGGGATGCATTGGGGAGCCACCTCCCGGGGTGAAGGGTGATGCACTAACATGCAATCCTCCGACCGGGAGAGAACATACGAACATACGGACTTATTCACATCATCTATACGACAGAGGGAGAGCCCCGGGGAGAGGGATTATTAATGTTGCCTCGAGAACCTGAGGCGTATTCGGGGGTAGAAAGCCCAAACTAATAACACACAAGAGATAGAGGAGGTAGCAACAGACACACACTCATTCATTCATCCGATCACACGGTGAAAGTATTACAGCACATTCAGCTCGGCGTTGTCGCCCGAGGCCGATTTCATTCTCGAAAGAAAGGGGGAAAACAGAGACGATCAGAGAGAGGGGGTTCGAGGAACGCCCCGGGCTCATATCATCACCCTTCGATTACATTGCTCCATGGAGCGATATTAGCAGAAAGGGGAAGGAAAGTAGCAGAAGAAGATGCCACGAGCTCGCCAACCCACCTTGAAACTTCACAGCAGAGAATCAGCAGAGAAAACAGAGTATCAAGATGGCCGGGCTCTCTGCTCCCCTTCTTCCTCTCCAAGCTTTCCTTTCTCTTTTTCTGTTGCTTCTGTCTATCTATCTGCCTCTCCTCTTCTGTTCTCGAACATAAGGCCTTTTTATAGGCAATCCGTCGATCAGGCTTAATCTGGTGCGGGGTTTAGCGCGCCGGTTTAAGGCCATTTCACGTGCAACGGATTCGACCTGAATGGGGCGCGCAGGTTTAAAAGGCTGCCCAAGGCCAAAAGGGCTCGCCGGATTTGAGTGGTACGCCGGTTTAGGATGAGCGCGCCAGATTCGAGCCATTTGATCGCGTTAACCCGACACGGGTCCGACAACGGGCTCCGGACTGACCCCGAGGGTCGCTGTGATCCTTTATCCCTCTATGGTCTCGCCGGAGCATAGGGGAGAATGCAGACGAGACTTTCGGGCAGCCAAATGGCCGCTTTTGGAACTCGTGTACCTTCAGCTTGAACACGCGGGTTTTCTGCTGACACGGCTCTCGGCATAATGGTTCGTGCAAGCGGCTCGCCTCGACTTGCATTGGTAGCTCCCACGGGTAGTGATATGCCGCCCTGGGTGTTTCCGCCTCGACTGGGCGATCATCTAGCCACTGACGGGCCTAATAAGCTGAGAAACCGCACATGTGCCGGGTAATCGGGGTCATATGTTGTGCCCCTAAAGTTTTGATGATATGTAGTTTTGATGATAGCAAACATTATGAGTCACAAGTCTATACATCCATGCATCATCACACTCAGCATAGTCTGTACACTCGTTGCCAACATAAAGTCTATACATCTCATTACTGGTACGAGCAGTTAAGCGCATGCATCACAAAGTCTATACATTCATGAACATAGTAAGTGCATTCAGCTGTCTGATGCATGTACGTAGTCTGCACATCCTTTACTGCGATGTCCATGCGTCATTTCAGCAAGTCTGTACATTACATGTGTCGCAGACATAGCAAGTCTGTACATTGCATGTGTCGCAGACATAGCAAGTCTGTACATCGCAATTGTCGCAGATATAGCAAGTCTGTACATCGCATTTGACGCAGGCATAGGAAGTCTATACATTGGTATCTTTACCTACGTTGCACCTGCAAGTCTATACATTGGCTGCTGCATGCTCACACAATCATTAAGTCTATACATCGTGCACTCTCAAGTCTGTATAGCCTGTGAGGTCCGTCTCACTTAGCGTCTCATGCAAAGTCTGTACATCGGGCAAGTCGGTGCACTCAAACACTTGCTCGATGCATTACATTCTGAGCGTCTCATGTTGCGTCTCATGAAAAGTTTATACATCGGTCAAGTCTGTACAGCCTGTGTATTTCATCCATTTAAAGTCTACACATCGCTGCATACACTGCATCGGTGAACTGCATACACTGCATCAAGTCTATACATTGGATATGTCCATGCATTCATTCGTTATGCATACTTTGTTTCGTTGTAGTCTGTGCATAGCTACATCATTAAGTCAGTGCATCCATTTCTAGTGTACATACTTGCTTAATGCATTCTGCATTACACACTCAGTTTGTGCATTGTGCTCTCATGTTTCAACACTAGGCATTGCAAAGTCTATACATTGCTGTCGCATTGCAAAGTCTATACATTGCAAAGTCTACACACTGCATTGTACATTACAAAGTCTGTACAAGGTTCTATAGTCTTAAACTGATAATTCTATTCGACTGACTGGCAGGTACTTATGCTCGAGGAGATTAAGAAGGGCACATGATCCAAGAAAGAGGAGGTGCCAGGATCGTGACACGTGTACATCAACGAGCCTGGATGCTGCCACGTGGTCCACGCTTTTGGGCGGGAGATGTGGAAGACACACGCCCTATCTGCTGCTCTATATATATGAAGCCTCTTCCTCAGAAGAAGCCTGATCGAAGCAGAAGAGCAGATAGTGAACTTCAGCCTCCACGATCCACAGAGAAGAAAAGCAGAGAGCCACCGAGAGCAGAGAAGAAAAAGAGATAGAAGAGAAGAGCAGAGAAGAAAAAGAGAAAGAAGAGAAGATTGAGAGAGATGAGTTGAGAGAGTTTATTTGAGAAGTTGTTCCTCAGACTCTTGGTTCAGATACCAGAGTTGAGTTTGCTCATTGAGAGCTATTTCCTTTCTGGGATTTCTTGTTTTCGTCTGATTCTATTTTCGTTTTCCAAAATCTTTTCTTCAAGCTGTGTGTCAGCGGTTTGCAGAGGTGCTGCCTTTGGACGGGTCAAGCTGTAATCCCCAGCGGTTGCAGTGGAGGATTCCACTGGACAGGTCAAGCTGTAATTCCTCAGCGGGCGAGACTTGGTCTCGGACAGCAAGCTATGAGGCTCAGCGGTTGTAGGCTAAGCTGTATTGCCCAGCGGACGCAAGCTGTGTAGTGCAGTAGTAAGCCACACTTGGGTTGAGTGTGGGGTGGACGTAGGTCTGGAGGACCGAACCACCTAAAAATATGGTGTGTCAAGTGTTTGTGTGATTGCTTGATCTGCTGTGTGGTTGCCTCTGCCGATTCTCTTCATAGATCGTCTTTGTTTCTGCTCAAATCTATCATTCGAGTTAGTGATCTAGTAGATCTGCTTAAATTCCGCATTAGAGCCTTATCTTGGTTTTATATTAGGCTATTGATCTATTCACCCCCCTCTAGATCCACACTTCGTGGTGACAGAGTGCTTCCATCTAACACAACATCTTCTGCTGACAGAACCTTCGGTCCTTTATTTTGAGGGGCAGAGGGTGTTCTCTCACCTGGAGAGGATCTTTCATTCAGGCGGCATGCCGCCAAGTGTGTCCATGTCCTTGGTCGGACAATGGATACATACTCATCCTTGGTTGGACGGCAGACACATCCTCGTCCTTAATCGGACGATGGATAGGTTCTCATCCTTGGTCGGATAATGAGGGCATGCTCGTCCTTGATCGGACGATGGGTACATCCGCGTCCTTGATTAGACGACGGATGTATGCTCGTCCTTGGTCGGACGACGAGGGTGTATTCATCCTTGATCGGACTACGGATAACGCCCTCTTGTGGTGTGTTCCTCTTGATCCTCGTCAGGTGACATCCCCGGCATTCGTGATAGATGACCTGGGGCTCTGGCGGCTTGAGAAGGCTTAAATGTGTTTGTCCCTTTCAGCTTCCCAGCTTCAGTGGGCCACATCACTTGTCTCTAAGGCTTGATCGCCATCGAGTATATTTCGAGTGCCAACAGTGCCACAAACAGTCCAGCCCAAATGCTACTCGTGTGAGCCTAATCTTGGCTCGGGAGTAGGAGAGGGACAAGTGGAGAGGGAAAATCTCACCACCTGTACGGAGAGGCCGAACGAGGTCCAACCCTGGTTGAATGAGGCCCAACTCCTCAAAGTGGCAGCCCCCGGGCCAACTTACTATAAAGCCCAAAAACTCACTCGGAACAAGCGCTTCATAGACGGCCTTCAGGTTGGGAAGTCTGAGCATCAGTCAATCATGAAAGCTCCCCCGGAGCCCCCTATTCTTTGTCCCGACCCAGCACTTACCGCTCGGGAGGCCACTCCTGAACACGTGTCGTATGCTCGGGCTCGCTGATAGAAGCTTATTAATACGGCCATTGCGAATCACTTAATGGCAGGAAGCTCAATGGTACAAGGGAAACCAAGAGTCCGTGCACCGTAAGGAGCCCGCATGAAGAACGTAACCCCCCTGGAACTCCTCCGCTTACAGGGATCAATTCGCACAACAGGCCATTATTTAAATAGGACATGCCCTACTACGAGAAGGTAAGCCTAAGCAAGGCAAGAGCAAGCAACCCTGAGCAGGAACAACTTTACCTTTCGGCGGAGAGGGATCTCGCACTCCCATTTTCCTCCCAACTCTTCTCTTCGCACTAGTGCTCTACTACCTGTGCTGACTTAAGCATCGGAGGGTCTTCCCTGAGGATCTATCCCTGGGCACCTCTGACTTGTTTCCCTTCTTGTAGTTCTTACTTCAAGGGTACTTGGCCATCTTCCTCCCCACTCAGGAGCAGCGTGAGATCGCCCCTCTTCACTCAAACTTATGATTATCACGACAACCATCATAAGGGATTTCACCCTAATTCTCATGGTTTTATCCACCCCGTGAACAATTCTCAATTTTATGATCCCTCGCATCGATCGCGAGCCACTACTCCCCTGGAACCATGTCCACCACATGACAAGAAGGTCTCCTAATCTTTACATCTCACCCCTCAACAAATCCAAGCCCTTAAGGCTATTGTTGAGGGTGTATTTCCTTCTCCTCATTCTTCTTCCACTCCCTCTCGGGTGGCTCATCACCCACCTTCTTCCATTCATCCTTCCCCTCGGGTGGCCCATCACCCGCCTTCTTCCACTCATCCTCCCTCTCTGGTGGCCCATCACCCACCTCGTTTCATTCATCCTTCCTCTCGGGTGGCCCATCACCCGCCTCCTACTATTCATCCTCCTTCACGGCCCCGAGGCCTATATGTTCGTTGCACCCCGGTCCAACCGGGTCCTTTTATGGGTCAGCCCATTAATCCTCCACGGCCTTCATATCTAGCCCCTCTGAGGTTCCAAGGTCAACCCTCCGTTTCGCAAGTAACTCCCCTCTACCAAGTTCTTATCAATAAGATCACTAGAATGGAGGAACAATTAAAGAGGGTCTCAAGTCCGCGGCCTCCTCCTCCTCCTCCAGTCAATCCCCTCCACACTTTCATAAATAAGATAACTAAGATGGAGAAAGACTGAAAGGAGAATAGAGGCATGAACGACATCATGAATACATGTGAGCAAGTTGGTCCGAAAAGTTTTAATGATCAAGTAGATGCCATCCATCATGTTCATTCATATGGCCCACCGCCTTCACATCCATATCCACAAAACCTCCATATTATCACCATATTCCTTTGTTAGGTCTCCTCTGAGATGGATTGAATGGGGAGAATGTTGGGTCTCCTCTGGATTGATGAGCAGTATGTGTACTACTTTGGGCTGAATTGTTTTGAGTGAATGGCAATTGTACTATTTGACTTAGTTGACTGAGTGTTGACTTTATCTTGACGTGATGGTGTATGTATTTTGATTCATTTTATATGTCAGTCTTTTATATAACTGTTGTCAGCATCTTTATACTTAGACTTTGCATAGAATAGAGTCGATGCAACACTAAATTCATTCTGTATTGAGTCCGTGCATATGTGCGTCTCATGCGAACAAAGTCTGTGCATGCTTGCATCCAAGGGACGTCAAGTCGTTGCAACCGTCGTTGCTGCACGCGACCAAGTCGGTGCAGCAATCGACCTCGCACGGATTAGAGTCGGTGTAACACTTCATGCATGCGTAGTTTAAAGCACATTAAGTCTGCATGCATACATAAAGTTGATGCAAGCCTTGTTACTGCACGCGACCAAGTCAGAGCAAGTGTCATCCATGCATTAGTCAAGTCGATGCACTGGTAGTTATTGCTCGAGACTAAGTCCGTGCATGCTTAAGTCTAGGCACAATGAGTCTGTGCAATTCTTGCACCGGGCACATAAAGTCTGTGCAAGTCAAGCATGCTGTATAAATAAGTCCGTGCAAGCTCAGGCATGATGCATCCTAAGTCTGTGCACTTCTGGTCTTAGAGTAATATCAAGTCTGTGCACATGTTGATGTGTGAACACTTGACTCTATGCATATGTGTCTACATGCTATATCGAGTCTGTGCACATTTAGTTCAAAGCTCTATTAACTATGTACATTTCTTTACTATTTGTCATATTGTTTCAAGCTGACATTAAGCCTGACTTTGACAGGATATCTGCTCGTGGAGTTTAAGAATGACATGTGATCCAAGAATGGAGGAGGTGCCAAGATGAGGACACGTGGAAAGCTGTCGAGCTGGGATGCTGTCACGTGGCCTAGGAATGTCAGATCTGGATAAGGAAATTGGGCGAGAACCGTGGTGAGCACGTGCTCTATCTCACTGCTACTGCCTATTAACAAGGTGATGCTCGTTCAAGAGAAGAGAGATCGCGACAGAAGAGTTGAGAAAAATTGAGAGAAGAAGCTGAGTGAGAACAAGAGAGCAAGCCCGATCCAGAAAGGAAAAGAGAGAGAGATTTGAGAGGAGAGCTTTGAGAAAGCTGTTTGAGAGAGTTTTGTCATCAGTCTCCTGGTTCAGAACCAGAGCTGATTTGCTCATTGTTTGAGCTACATTTCCATCAGAGTTTTGATTTTTCATTTGTTTCTTTAGTTTCCTTCGAAACTCTTGTTCCGTCAAGCTGTGAGTCAGTGGTAGCAGAGAAGGAGTCCTCTGGACGGGTGAAGCTATAAGCCTCAGTGGGGCAGAGGTGGATTTCTCTGGGCAGCAAGCTGTGAAGCTCAGCGAATTGTAGGGATTCATCCCCGAAGTTGCGGCAAGCTGTTAGTCAGCGGTGAAGCCACACTTAGTTGAGTGTGGGGTGGACGTAAACCTCTGGATAGAGGTTGAACCACCTAAAATTCATGTGTCTCTGTGTGGTTGATCATTTATCTGTGTTCATCTAGTTGCTGCGCTCGTTCGATGTTTGCTTAGGATCGTGTGAGGGCCGATCCACTTGTGTTGCTTCACTGAGATCTTTTCTGAGTGTTTTTCAACAGTCCTACAACAGTTCGATTTTATTCCGCACTAGTTCCTGCTGTAGCTAGAAATTTTAATTGGGTGACTGATCTATTCACCCCCCTCTAGATCACGTCTTGGACTTATCAGTTGGTATCAGAGCCTAACTCTTCTGCCGGGATCAACGTCCTGAAGAGTCAACGGCCGTGGATGCAAAAGGGATGACGGTTGAGGGACACTCCACCACCAAGCCCCCATACTTTGATGGATCCAACTATGCATACTGGAAGAACCGTATGCAAGTCTTTCTGAGGGCGAAGGACTATGAAATCTGGAAGGTGGTAAGCAAAGGACCGTTCGAGCTGCACCCGAACGAGGACGTATGGATGAGAGAGGAGATCAGGAAGTCCACTCTCAACTGGAGCGCCATCAACGCAATTCAGTGTGCCCTTCACCCCACAAAGTTCTCCAAGATTTCATCATGCGCTACGGCAAAGGAGATGTGGGACAAACTGGAGGTCATATACGAGGGGACTTCGGAGGTGAGGGAGACCAAGGTGAATCTACCGGTCTCGGAATATGAAGCTTTCAGAATGAGACCTGGTGAGACGATTATAGAGATGTATGCACGCCTCACAATCATCACCAACGGTCTCAGAAGTCTGGGGAAGACTTACTCGGACTACGAGATAGTGAAGAAGATACTGCGATCTCTTACTCCGGTTTGGCACACCAAAGCAACTGTTATCGAGGAGTCCAGAGATCTGCTGAACACAAAGGTTGATGAGTTGATTGGCTCATTAATGACTTATGACATGAATCTTTCAAAGACTGAGGAGCTGGAAAAGAATAAGAAGCCTATAGCGCTGAAGGCTAGTTCCTGTCGATCCAATTACAATGGATCGTCAAGCGATCAGAGTCTCTCTGGGTCAGAGTTCGAAGGAGATCAATTAGCGATGCTGACCAAAAAATTTAGAAGGTTCCTGAGGAACGAAGGAAGAAATTTCAACAGAAGACAGTATGGTGGCAGGAGACAAACGAGGTATAAGTCTAACCCTGCCAAGAAAATTGACACTAATGTCAGCTATCACTGCAGGAAGGCCAGCCACATGAAGGCAGACTGTCCGGAGCTTCAGAAGCTTAAGGAGAAAGCTAAGAAGAAGAATCCTAATAGGAAAGACATGGTGAGTACCTGGAGCGATGAGGACGAGGGCATCTTGAGCTGTACCTCGGAGAGTGAAGATGAAGAAAAGCCAATCTGCCTGATGGCTAAAGATGTTGACAATGGAGAAGAAGACTCCGATGAGGTATCCTCTCCCTTTGAGCACTACACTATCTCTGATTGGGGGGATGCCTACGGTGATTTGCTTGATAAGGTAGATGATATCAAGAAAGAAAACAAGCACTTAAAGAAGAAAGTGAATTCATTTATGAATGATAAAACCATGTCTGATAAAATTGCCTGTTTACAATCTTAAAATGACATGTTGAAAAACTCATGTGCTGAATTTGGTGATTTGAAGCATGCTTTAATTGGTTCTAGAAATGAAAATGAAATGCTACAAAATGTCATCGATGAATTGAAACTGAAAATGCAAAAGTATGAAAATGAGATGAAAATTGTTAATGAAAAATATGAAGTTGTGCTAGGTGTTAATAATGAATTGAAAAAATCAATTGAACACCTAGAGAAAGAAAATGAGGATAAAAAGAAAATCATTAACAATATGACGCAAGGCATTGAGAACTTGAATGCTTTGTTGGGGTCTAAAGTGAATTTCAGAAAAGAGGGTCTCGGATATAACCCCACCGCTAAAAAGAGTTTAGCATTGAAAACAACTTCATTTGTAGCTAAGAAGAAAAAGGGGCCCCTCATCAAGATGAGCAATGTAAATTCTGATGTTAAAAATGTTAATTCCAAAATGCCCAGTGCTAAGGACAAGGGCAAGCAGAAGATGGGTGAGTCTAGCCATGATAGTACACACTGCCCTATTTCTAAGGGTAGAGTTCAGGTTAGGAGTCAACCATCATGCACATCCAAACTCCAGGGTAGAGTCAACAAGTCTCCACCTACTCAGAAAAAGACCCAATCTTCGCCCATGTACAAGTTAGCTGGGTCTAGGGTGTAAGGGAGAGAGAATTCTTCTAAAGGTCAACCGAGCCAGATCCACCAGCCCAAAGTTCAAACTTTCCATTATGCACAGCCAGAACAAGTCTATAGGTCTGGATGGAATAGAATTCAAGGGAGATCTAAATTTCATCAATATCCGACTCGGAGTTACATACCTCAAACCATGAACTGGGTTAGGAAGTCGAGGACATGGGCTCCCAGTAGACAAACTTCTTTCAGTCAGCCTAGGACCAACATTGGCCACAATTTTCTGAATGCTCATTGGCCTAGGCACTGGCACAAACAAACTCACACTGCTGATAACCATGGTGCCAGTACACAAACGAAGAAAGGAAAGACTCAATTTGTCAATGTTGAAAAGAAGGGAAACAATAAAAAGAGTGTTGAAAAATCCACCAAACAAACAAGGTTTCAACAGATGTGGATTCTAAAGAATTTGTTGTCTTGTTTAAATAGCTCTTCATCTGCTCTGGAGCCCAAACATTTTTGGGTTCCAAACTTTTCTCCGTGATTGTGATTGCAGGTATACCTGACAGCCAAGTACAACATGTGGTACCTGGATAGTGGCTGCTCCAGGCATATGACAGGAGACAAGGCTAAATTTTGCATGCTGACTGAGAAGAATGGAGGCCTTGTTACCTTCGGAGGAAACACAAAGGGTAAAATCATCGGGTCAGGTAAGGTAGGTAAGTGTACTACCTGCTGCATTGAAGAAGTCTAGCTGGTTGATGGTCTTGCATATAACTTAGTATCAGCCAGCTCTGTGATAAAGGACATAATGTTGTATTTGATGCTCATAATTGCAAAATCTTTGAACCTGACTCAGATGTAGTTAAATTTTCAGGAAAAAGAGTGAATAACATTTATTTGGTAGATTTAGATGATTTAGCTCATTCTAATCTTTGCCTCACTACAAATAAAGATGATTTAGCATTTTTGTGGCATCGTAGATTAGGCCATGCTAGCTATACTGTTTTGCATAAACTGAATAAACATGGCATGGTTAGAGGACTCCCTGAAATTTTATTCAAAAAGGAAAATAAAATCTGTGATGCATGCACACAGTCCAAGCAGACTAGGAAGTCATTCAAATCTAGAACTGAAAACATGTCTTCTAAATCTTATGAGCTGGTTCATATGGATCTCTTTAGACCTACAAGGTCAGTCAGCTTATCAGGTAGGAGATATGGATATGTATTAGTTGATGACTTCTCTAGGTTTACTTGGGTGATTTTCTTTACTCATAAAAATGATGCATTCACAGAATTTTAGGAGTTCTATTTGAAAATCAAACAGAAAAATGAAAATTCAATTGAAAATATTTTATCAGATCATGGTGAGTTTGAAAACTCACAATTTGATGATTTTTGCAGGGCTAATGGCATAACTCATCGGTTTGCCTCACCTAGAACACCAGAGCAGAACGGAGCAGTGGAGAGGAGGAACCAGACTCTTGTGGAGATGGCTCGTACACTACTAGTTGAAGGTGGTCTACCAAGGAAGTTTTAGGTAGAGACAGTTAACACTGCATGCTATGTAATTAACAGAGTCATGGTAAAGCCGTCTACCCAGAAAACACCCTATGAAATCCTAAAGGGTAAGAAACCTTCACTTACTCATTTCAAGGTCTTTGGCTATAAGTGTTTTATTCATGTCAATGATAAAAGAGACCTTGATAAGTTTGAACCTAAAAGTGATCCAGGAATTTTCTTAGGATATTCTGAAACCACCAGAGCATGTCGGGTGTACAATCTGAATTCCAAACCTGTTGAAGAGTCTCCACATATAGTCTTCAATGAAACCCTGACTAAATCTGAAAATGGTCCGTGCAGGAAAGAAGATGATATAGAAATTCTGAAGGGAGGATAATCTGCAGACCAATCAGATCAGGAAGATGAACCTGAAGAAAATAATGTAGAGGAGCCTACTGTTCAGGGGGAGGTAAATGAAGGTCAAGGTAACCAAGTTGTCAATGTAAGATTTCTTAGAGACCATCCTGTAGATAATGTAATTGGTAACTTGCATGAACCCCCTAGGACTAGAGGTTACTTTCGAGCTCAAAATGAATTGAATGCCTTTGCATTAGTTTCTCATGTTGAACCCAAGACCATTGATAGTGCCCTAAATGATGTGCATTGGATCAATGCCATGCACGAGGAGCTGAATCAGTTTGACAGGAACAAGGTGTGGCACCTAGTCCCACCTCCTGATCATGGGACTGTCATTGGGAATAAATGGATTTTTAGAAATAAAATTGATAAGTAAGGAAATGTGGTTAAGAATAAAGCCAGACTTGTAGCTCAGGGGTAAAATCAAGAATTTGGAATTGACTTCAAAGAGTCTTTTGCCCCTGTAGCTAGGTTAGAGGCAATTAGGATTTTACTTGCTTATGCATGCTCACTAGGAATAACTCTCCAGCAGATGGATGTGAAATCTACTTTCTTAAATGGGGAAATAAAAGAGGATGTCTTTGTAAGATAACCTCCTGGTTTTGAATGTTTAGATTTCCCTAGTCATGTTTATAAGTTAAACAAAGCTCTCTACGGTTTGAAACAAGCTCCTAGAGCTTGGTATGACAGGCTTAGCAAATTCCTTACTGAAAAGAAATTCTCAAGAGGTGAGATTGACCAAACGTTATTTACCAAGGTATGTCATCCATACATTCTCATAGTTCAAATATATGTGGATGATATTATTTTCGGTTCAACTAACCCTAAGATGTGTAAGGAATTTTCTGATTTGATGACACAAGAACTGGAGATGAGCTCAATGGGTGAGCTAAAATTGTTTCTTGGACTGTAGGTGACACAAACCCAAGATGGAACATTCATCACCCAATCCAAGTACATAAGGGACCTGCTGAAGAAGTTCAAATTTGAAAACCTCAAAGAAATTGCAGCACCAATGGGTACTTCAACAAGTCTTGATGAAGACTCCAAAGGTAAAACAGTTGATAACAAGCTGTACAGAGGTATGATCAGATCCCTTCTCTACCTTACTGCATCTAGGCCTGATATACAGTTTGCAGTGTGTCTATGTGCTAGATTTCAGGCTAGTCCTAAGGAGTCTCATTTTAGTGCAGTGAAAAGGATCTTTAGGTATCTATCAGGCACCCAAGAGCTTGGGATTTGGTACCCTGCTAAGTGTGAGCTAGAGCTTCTAGCATACACTGATGCAAACTATGCTGGGTGTCGGGTAGATAGGAAAAGCACTAGTGGCTACTGCCAATTTCTAGGTGGTTATCTAGTATCTTGGGCTTCTAAGAAGCAGCACACAGTTGCACTGTCCACTGCAGAGGCAGAATATGTCGCTGTAGGAAATTGTACAGCTCAGGTACTATGGATCAAGCACCAACTTTTAGATTATCAGATAAATTTAGGATGTATTCCAATTTTATGTGATAATACTAGTGTTATCTGCCTAACTAAAAATCCTGTTCATCACTCTAGGACTAAGCACATTGAAATAAAATACTATTTTCTAAGAGATGCAATAAGCAAGAATGAAATTGAATTACATTTTGTTGAAACTGATAAACTGATTACTGATATTTTTACAAAATCCCTCGGAAATGAAAGGTTTAAATATCTAAGAAGAGAATTGGGGATTTGTAAATTTCAGCATGAAAATGACTGATTTCATTCTTGAATTGTCTGTTGAATTGCATGAAATGATTGTGTCAGCCTGTCTTTCACTTTTGAATAAACAATTTTTGATGATTGAATAATTGTTTCGCACAGCTGAGTGTCATATGCATGTCTTGCACAGTAAGTCTAATGTTGATGCATGTGTTGCACTGAGTCTAAGTCGATGCACGTTGTGCATATGGTCGATGCATTGTATAAGCATTTAAGTTCAATGCATGCTCTGCGCCGACTTTAAGTCGATGCATGTCTTGCACATAGTCGATGCATGTGTTGTACTGAGTGTATCATTCGCATATATAGTTGGTGCATTGTCTATGTCCTGCATGTTAAGGTCGGTGCATTGTATGATTCTTGCATATCAAAGTTGCTGCATCGTGATGTCAGGGGGAGTTAAGTAGATTCTAATACGAGCACAACCTTTTATACTATCTCCTTAGTCTCAGAAGTCCTTATCATCTGGCATCAGCTACATTGTTGGTATTAATTGATCTTGCTTGGAACCTCTCTCATTGAAACTTTTTGAGATGATTCTATACTTCATTGTCTACTCCCTTATTCTGATTGAATAACAGTCTTGCTATCGGTTCATTACAGTAAGCTGCAATTATTACAACTCTTCTTTTATAAGAATCACAGTTGCTTCTTGAATGAACTAAAGGTTTAACCTTAATAGACTGTAGAGTTTAAAGACTGTTCTTCAGAAAATAAGGTGATAGAAAACTTTTATAGCTCTTAACCTCTCTTTCATGGTTATGATAGAAAAGGTCTTCACAGTATCTGAACATGTCAGACTTAGTGAAGTCCAGGCTGGGAAAACTAGAATATGTATTGTTTTTAAACAAGTCACATTAAAAGTTATAAGGGCAGCAACAATAAGATCATTAAAGAAAATGAAATGAACAAAGTGGTAGAGCAATGGCCGAATTGCACTGAGAAACTGAACCCTCCATTAAAGAAATGGAGTGGACCATATGTCATGAAGTGCTTCATGTTATCTCTGTTTACATGGTCAAATCTATAGGGGTGGTTTCACTAAGTAACTGGGGGTACTGGCGTCTGATAAACGTGTACCCTTAATGTCAAAGGTGCAAATCATCTTGGTAATTTTTTATCAGAGGCAGACATAGTAGTTTATGCCTAGTAACTGAGGGTACTGGCGTCTAACCCACTTGTACACCTAATGTCAATGGCATAAATTACACTTGTATGTTCACTGAGTCCAGCCTTAAAATTTGAAGTGAAAAACAATTGATGTAACCCTTGAGATTCAGAAGTAGTTGAGTGCCAATTGTTTAGCCTCAATACAAATTCAGATGACTTTCCTTGATGTTCACTGTCTCTGAAATTAGTAGTGTATTGTTTTGACCTAGACTCTTATGGTTATGTGACTTAGGTTCATTGTTATAAACGGACTCTATAACCCTATTTTAGAAAGCCAGTGAATTTACTCTACCTTCTATAACTGTTAAACCTTAATTTAATCAAGAACACCCATTGCTCGACTCTTATATCTTAAGGGTTGTCCCATAATTTGCTCATTTTCTGAACCATTACATAGAATGCTGTTTAGTCTTATTCCTCCTTGGTTTCAGAATTATACCTAATTCTCCTTTGTCTCCCTTCCTCCTTGTTTGCTGATGGCAAAGGGGGAGAGTGTATGGCCTTTCTCTTCTCCCTTCTTCTCCCTTCTTGTGGTAAAGGGAGAGATTGTGTTCTGATGGTAAAGGGGGAGAGTTGTTCATACATGAGAAGAGATGTTTATTACAAAAAGTGAGAGTAGGGCAAGAGAAGGGGCTCATGATTTTTTTGGGGGTAGTCATAGGTTCAAGGGGAGCATGTTATTCAGGGGAGAGTCTGCTCAATATCTGAGAGTCTGTTCATAGTGTCAGCATTTGCATGCATATCATCTGACTATGCTTCATGTCTCATCAAAATACATCATCTTTATAGTAGTCAATTTTTGGAATTGCCCTTGAGGCTATTGGGGTTGCCATCATCAAAAAGGGGGAGAATGTTGGGTCTCCTCTGAGATGAATTGAAGGGGGAGAATGTTGGGTCTCCTCTGGATTGATGAGCAGTATGTGTACTACTTTGGGCTGAATTGTTTTGAGTGAATGGCAACTGTACTGTTTGACTTAGTTGACTGAGGTGTTGACTTTATCTTGACATGATGGTGTATGTATTTTGATGCATTTTATATGTCAGTCTTTCATATAACTATTGTCAGCATCTTTATACTTAGACTTTGCATAGAATAGAGTCGGTGCAACACTAAATTCATTCTGTATTGAGTCCGTGCATATGTACGTCTCATGCGAACAAAGTCTGTGCATGCTTGCATCCAAGGGACGTCAAGTCATTGCAACCGTCGTTGCTGCACACGATCAAGTTGGTGCAGCAATCGACCTCGCACGCATTAGAGTCGGTGCAACACTTTGTGCATGCATAGTTCAAAGCACATTAAGTCTGTGCATGCATACATAAAGTCGATGCAAGCCTTGTTGCTGCACGCGACCAAGTCAGTGCAAGGGTCATCCATGCATTAGTCAAGTCAATGCACTGGTAGTTGTTTCTCGAGACTAAGTCCGTGCATGCTTAAGTCTAGGCACAATGAGTCTGTGCAATTCTTGCGCCGGGCACATAAAGTCTGTGCAAGTCAAGCATGCTATATAAATAAGTCCGTGCAAGCTCAGGCATGATGCATCCTAAGTCTGTGCACTTCTGGTCTTAGAGTAATATCAAGTCTGTGCGCACGCTGATGTGTGAACACTTGACTCCGTGCATATGTGTCTACATGCTCTATCGAGTCTGTGCACATTTAGTTCAAAGCTCTATTAACTATGTACATTTCTTTACTATTTGTCAGATTGTTTCAAGCTGACATTAAGCCTGACTTTGACAGGATATCTACTCGTGGAGTTTAAGAGTGGCACGTGATCCAAGAATGGAGGAGGTGCCAAGATGATGACACGTAGAAAGTAGTCGAGCTGGGATGCTACCACGTGGCCTATGAATGTCAGATCTAGATAAGGAAATTGGGCGGGAACCGTGGTGAGCACGCACTCTATCTCACTGTTGCTGCCTATTAACAAGGTGATGCTCATTCAAGAGAAGAGAGATCACAGCAAAAGAGTTGAGAAAAATTGAAAGAAGAAGCTGAGTGAGAACAAGAGAGCAAGCCCGATCCAGAAAGAAAAAGAGAGAGAGATTTGAGAGGAGAGATTTGAGAAAGCTATTTGAGAGAGTTCTATCATCAGTCTCCTGGTTCAGAATTGGAGCTGATTTGCTCATTGTTTGAGCTACATTTCCATCAGAGTTTTGATTTTTCATTTGTTTCTTTTGTTTTCTTCGAAACTATTGTTTCGTCAAGCTGTGAGTTAGTGGTATCAGAGGAGGATTCCTCTGGATCGGTGAAGCTGTAAGCCTCAGCGGGGCAGAGGTGGATTCCTCTGGGTAGCAAGCTGTGAAGCTCAGCGGATTGTAAGGATTCGTCCCCGAAGCTGTGGATTAACGGCAAGCTGTTAGTCAGTAGTGAAGCCACACTCAGTTGAGTGTGGGGTGGACGTAAACCTCTAGATAGAGGTTGAACCACCTAAAATTTCTGTGTCTCTGTGTGGTTGATCATTGATCTATGTTCATCTAGTTGCTGCGCTCGTTAGATGTTTGCTTAGGATCGTGCGAGGGCCGATCCACTTGTGTTGCTTCACTGAGATCTTTTCTGAGTGTTTTTCAACCGTCCTACATCAGTTTGATTTTATTCCGCACTAGTTCCTACTGTAGCTAGAAATTTTAATTGGGTGACTAATCTATTCACCCCCCTCTAGATCACGTCTTGGACTTATCAGTTCCTTCACTAACCACTATACCTCCACCAAAACATTCATTTGAATATCACTCCAAAGAATTTGAGCCGACACATGATGAAGATTTTCAAGATACACCTACTCCGAGTTTCCTTCGCTTTCCTCTTCCCCCACTACCAGAAGAATCCCTTGCTCGGGATGATGCCACCGACACCATCCTTACCCCTATCTCCGAAACCACTTGGTGTTTTGATGATGGGTCGATACCTAAACAACCCACATCAATACACCATGAGCCCTCCATACAACCTTCTCTTTCTAGCCTTCCAACACCAAAACCTTCACAACCTTCTAACCCTAAACCTTCTTGACCAATCAAAATTAAACGATATCCCCGTACCAAGTCCACTATTGTTCCTCCTCCCACTATGCAATCAACCTCCACACCACTGGCCTCCGCCGAGCCTTCCAAAAAATCTTCCCTTCCCCAACTGATTCGCCCTTCATCACCACAGCCACCTAAACCTTCCACTACCCATACACCAATCATTCCAAATCCTCCACTTAACCTTTTACCCAAACCTACGGCTGAACATGAGCAGGGTCCACCTATTTTTGCACCCGAGCCAACCCTGTCTGCTTCCAAGCAAGGGGAAAAGCTTGTCGTGCTTCAACCTCCACCTACCCTTCCTCCAACACCTTCCATCAAATCTCCATCAACCACTAAACCTACCGCCTCTATCTCGCCTCCTTCCACTTCCCCTTGGAGTAGGTGTGTTTCTATAACTGCATGTGTCAAGGATGACTCTTAGGAGCTGGGCAAGCAGAATTTGGTTGCGGCTATGCCTTTCAAGATTCAATATTTTATTTGTCGAATGCCAATTCGTGTTCTTGTATCGGGTATCTTTGAGAAGACCAAGTCTCCGCCGGTGCTCACCAAGCAAATAAGTCAAGAGTTGATGCCATTAAGGGCTAAGTCTAAAATTATCAAGATGACATTGCTCATTGGGAAAGATACTTTTGAAGCTCTTATCACCCCCTGTTCTATCATGGTACAAATACCTAGTCAAAAGAAGGGGTTCTCCTCAATAATTCTAATGGCACATTCTGCTACTAAGGAGATGATGCAGTCCATGTTCAGGGCAGGGCACCCCATGCTAGAAGGCCTCAACTTCATGTCTACTCCATCATTGCTTACATGCAAGAGACAAGTGCCTATGTTACCAAGTACAGCTAAGAAGAATATTCCAATGGCCCTATACATTATGAAGCTTCTGAGGCGGAAGGTTAATTTCCTGTGTGTTGATGTTTCTCACCCTTCAAGGGAGTTACTTTCGAAGAAGCCGAAGCTAATCTATCCCAAGATTCTTATGCCGCAAGCGGACCTCCCGAACGTTCACTTTGATTATATGCCGAGAGAGCTGTCACTCATTTTGGATTATGTAGTTGTTGAGACTTCATCAAATGAGAGCACATGGGCATTAATTACACCCATTGAGCCATCTGGACGAGCACGTTATTTGCCATGGAAGGGTAGGCATTCTTATATTGAGGGGCCTTCCACCGATCCATTCGCACCCTACTCCATTCCGTCATTGCTTTTGTTAACCGTTAATTTCTCATCATGGGCCACCCATTGGGTGAGAAGGAGGCTTTCCTCCTTGCATCCCTTACATTCCTTGCATTTCATGCATTTGCATTTATTCTTCTTTCCAGGGTTTTCAAACCTATATTTTCCTCTTCCTCTGGAACCTCTAGATTTATCTCCCTTTAGTCCCTTTATTCTCCCTGGGCACCGCGTCCCTCTCCATCTTTGCACTCCGGAACCTCCGGATCCTTTCCAAGCTGCATCTAATTCACCCTTATCTTAAGAATTTTTGGATTTTTTATCTCTTCTCCCAGGGCATCGCATCCCTTCCTATTTTCTCTCTCTGGATTCTTTATTTCATTCCCCTACCCTTTCTGGGCATCACACCCCTTCCTATTTTCTTCCTCCAGAGCCACTGGACTTTCCTCCTTTTGATTCATTCGCTTTCCTCTGATTTATCCTCCTATTTTCTCAAGGCATCACGTCCTTTCTTGTTTTCTTCATCCAGCACCTCCGAAACCTTCTTTTTCTATACCTTTTCCCTAGGCATCGCATCCCTCGGGATTTTCTTCCTCCGAACCTCCAGATTTTTCCTCCCATGACTCTCATTCTCTGCTTCCCGACCCTTCGGATCCACCTCTCTCAATTTACCAATTCCTTCTTCTAATTCCTCTTGATCCCGGGTCTGACCCGATTTCTCCAACATCGATTGCTCTGGGCATCTGCCCTTTCTCCCACTGCTTTTGAGGCTTTATCCCTCACTCCACTCCTTAATCTTCCATTCCTTCTGTAGACCTTTCATGTGATCAAGGTTTCTACACTTTGGTAAAGGAGTTCTAGCCCTCACCTCTTTTCCCTTTCTCCTTATTCATCTGAGTCTGGTCTTAGGCACCACTCCTTCATGTTAAGTCACTTCAAATCTTTGCCTCCCTCCCTTTTATCCGCCAAATGAAGACTACAAATCCCATGTTGATCAAAATCGCCTCCGGTAGCCAAGGAGTCGCAAGGTAATTCCTTTGTGTAAGTATGCATTTTCATTACCTCATTTATCTTTACGCACGATTTTTTAACAAACGAAGTGCTTCTTAACATGATTAAAAGTGGTAATCTAGGGTTAGTCCTAGGTCTTTGTTTAAATAAAAAAACAAAAAAAAAACAAAAAGAGTCATAGGCTTGCTAATGCAGCACCCTTTGGTTATAAGAATCCTACGCTGGGAGTTTGACATTCCTTCCCTGCTCATTAAGGGCAACCCTAAGCATGGGTACCGCACACACATCACAGCATCCTTATCCATCTCCCTTGGTAAACACCGTTGCTACTTGGGCCATGCTCGAGAGAACAAGATCTTTCCTCTTCTCTACTCGACCGAAATATGAGGGCAGAGGTAATCTGGGCAAGACAACCAACCTAGGCACACCCCGACAAGAGGAAGTCTCAAATAGAGGTAGTTTATTAAGACCTTATTCTTAGTTTCAATCTCAATTTCGATATCTGTGAAGTCCAAATGACAAAAAAAAGGAAACAAAATGATGAAAAATAAAAAAGAAAGAAAAAATAAACATTCAAAGAATATGACATGGCAAGGGGACAGTACAGATCCCCACGGGACGTCTTGAGCCCGGTCGTATGCATACCTAAAAGAGAATTAAGGTTCGATGATATGACAAAAAACCCTAGCGCAACAGACCGAATCTCTAGGGGTTGTGCTATGGAAGGAAGTCAAACCCAACATCTTCTTAGCTCATATCAAGGTTATCCCCAATTTTCTTCTTTTCTCTCTTAAGGCCGAGTGTTTCTCAGGTATGGCCTTAGTAGGGGCACCGTTAACCATGGGCAGCCTACTATAGGGCGTCGCCTTCAATGCACGCCTTGCTTTGGGTAGTTCTTAGCGAGAGGGGAAGGAACAAGGACCCCTAGCCAGTGATCTAAACTACCCTTGGTGCTGCAATTAGCAATGCCTAAATGAAAATTTAAAAAATTTTAAATATTTCAAAAACCCCAAAAAATCTGAATATTTTCAAAATTCATAAAAATTTAAATATTTTTCTAAATTCATAAAATTTTGAATATCTTCAAAACCCATATAAATTTGCATATTATCAAAATAAAAAATTTGCATTGTATTTTCACTAACTGTTTGCTCAGATGGTGTCATATAGGGATAACTTCTGCAAAAAGGATCAAGAACATGGGATGAGTCCTCTATTTCAATTACATCGACTTTTTCCCATTCTTCCCTTTATCCCTAAATAACGACATTCACTGTTAATTTCTCTGATGATTCCTATCATTCTGGGCATCACTCTGATCATGATCCTTCAAGTACAAATCTTATGATCAGCCAAGTTTGTCATCCTCATGGTTTAAACATAACAATAAATAATGATTCTCTGATACTTTGTATGTTTAACGTTTTGATGCTATCCATGCTATGCTTTTCATTTTATGCTGTTCATGCCTTAAATCATTGCTTGTTATATTTCATGATACCTTGGCTAACAAATTTTGATCGCAGGAAAGAAGCTCTTTAATCCCCCCGTCTGGGCATCATCCTGGTCCCACGGTGACTACATTGCACTAAAAAGTTCTTAGTTCCCAACATGCTTATTGCCTTCACCATCTTCCTTGCATTCATTTTTACTATATGATATCTACGCTATTAGATTATATCAAGGATCTTGTGGCTTTGATAAATCTGAAATTTGAGTTCCCCTTCATCAAAAATGATGATGATTTTAGAGGAATCTTAGTCGCACGGATAGGCCGTTGAGCCGTCTAAGACTGTGGACGATGGTTCCCTTTTATGAATTGGTGTGCAGATAAACGGCCTTCGGCTTAGTATCAGCTCACAAAATTGGTATCTTGACTCAATCTAGGTAGTTTAACAATATTATCCATGATTATTTTATATTTTAATTTATTTTAATTTTTCCCTTACACCCAGCATGCATTCATGTAGGAATTTGAATTAACCATGAAAAATCATTCTTAGAATTCATTTTGAGATTCAATTGATTATTCATTTTCATGATATGAGATATTCCATTCCAAATTGAGTCCTCAGTTCACCTTGTTGCCGTTTTGGGCTGTTTCTTTGAAAACTCATTTGTTTTGATCTCTATCCTCTCATTCAGTCTTTTCCAGTAGATCCACCTTGGCTGCAGCACGTCCACATTGGCTGGTAACCGCTCTCCAATGATGAAACCTACATATTTACGACCTCAGGTACTTCCCCGACACTGAAAGTTGATCTACTACTTTTTTCCACTCCTTCGTGCACCGTGTACACATCTTATCCTTCCTACATCCAAACAATTGTTGTTTTCATTGAATCTTCTCAGGATTGCTTCATCACGAACTTTGGGAGGATTCTTATCAGGTGATGTTGATTGCGTGTCTCATCACACCTTGGCATCTACTTTTCAATTCGCTCTCACTTCACTCCACTCTATTACACTTCACTTCATTCTATTCCATTCCACTCCGTGTCACTCCCTTGTAAAACAAACGGCAAGACGGGACAGCTGTAGATACGTCAAAATTAACATCATTTTGACTACATATCCTATCACCTTATAGTTCCCCAAATTGACTTATTTGAGTGATTTTCCCTATTTTTCTTGATTATCCAACTTTCCCCTATTTTTTAGACTTTTTCAGGGTTTTCTCTAATTTTTCGGGGCCTTTTTGAATTCGCGTCAGCATCGTGGACGCCAATTTGTAAATTCACGTCAGCATCCAAGACGCCAATTCCTTCACATCAACAGACCCAGCCTGCCCCTGGTCACGGTGACCTAGGCGACCGTGTTCTTTAGGTCGCAGTCGCCTAGGCGACCGCGTTCTCAAAAATATGCGTCCATCCTGCAGACGCCAATTCCTTGATAAATCAATGCTTCTTCACAAAGACGTTAATTTTTAATATGCGTCCACCCCTAGGACGTGAATTTCAATTCTTCGCTTTTCTCATAAAATTCGTGCCAAATTCCTATAATTTTGAATTCCACGTCCTTCTATAAAGTCGCATATTCTAAATTTACGCTCGGACAGTGGACGAGAATTCCCATTTCCATATTTTGATCATTTCATTCCTACCAAAATTTGTATTATTGTTAATTCGCGTCTAACCCTATAGACATGAATTCTTTTCCAATTTTAGTAATTTCTAAACTTTTCATAAATGGCTCCAAATTCGCGTCTCTCTACGCGGACGCGTATTTAATTGGCGACCATTGTGGTGGACACAAATTCTTTCAGCATTCTGATTCTGGAACTAGCTCTTCCCTTCCTCATTTTAACCTCCTTTTCCACATGGGAAAGGGTTCCTATGACATTCTAAGGCTGTGAGGACACCTGGAGGAATTATTCCTCTCTCCAAATCCCATTAAAACTCAATTTTCTATTTTTAAGGGAGTTAAACCTCCGAATTTTTGCTCTATAAATAGGACCCCCCCCTCTCCCATGTTGAAAGGCTGAAACTCATTGATCTTGGGCAAGTGCTATTGGACTAAAGTACCAAGGAGAAGGCTCCCACATGTTTGAAGGCTGCATCCTCTTTGAGCTCCTTCATCCTTTGAAGAAATATTGGAGAAAACAATAAGCTTCCCTATCTCCTTTTGCCTTTATTTTGTTAGACTTTATTTTGCATGCATCATATTCTCTCTTTCTTTTATTTCTTTTCATCTTAATCATATTGAGATCCTCCATTGTGCAACACTTGCACCCTCCTTCATATCATCATATTTTATCTACCCTTTGCATAGGGGTTTCAAAGGCTAAACACCAACAAGGTGTGTCCTATTTCATGCTTTCATGTTTATGTTTATTAAGAAATTGATGCTACACATTTCAATTTCTAATCCATATCTTCTTTGTTGGTTGTTTATTTGTTTGCAAGGGTAATCAAAGAGAAGTTCTCTTCATTGGCCGGCCGATTGGAAGAGATGGTGAACCTCACAATCTCCCCGCTCTTTAAAAGGTATTTATCACGATCACTTCTTTTTTTTATTTGTTAAATTCCTTCGAGGCCCGCGTGTCTCTAGTCATCACACTCCATCTAGCATCTACATGCTCTCCCTTTTCCCCTTTATTCCCACATAATAATTCTTTATCATTTTTCTTTTAAAATCTTGTGGATTTTTTTTCATAATCTACAGCGATCACGTGGTCACTTACTCCCAATCATTGGCACACGCCCCTAGGACACGTGACTCGATTTCCAGAATGGTCCTAGGTAAGAATATTCCAATTTTGAGATGGACCAATCAGAAAATGGCTTGGAAAATCAGAATTATCCATTACTCTCTGCTATAAGTAACCTCATTCACATTGGAGAAGAAAAAAAGACGCAGTGAGACGCCCTGAGCATTTTCGAAGAGCACTTGAGAGGAAGAAAAGAAAGGAGAGCTTTCGAGCAGTTGGCCTGTGCGATTCTAGTGCTGAGAGGGAAAATTTTGAAAGTGAGTTGAGAGAGTCTTCTTCCCCAAGTCATTGTCCGGCCACTGATTAGATAGGCAGAGTAGTTTCAGATCTGAGTCCAAGTCTCCATTCAAAGCTTCTAGATTATTATCTGAAGCTACATTTGCGTTTCATTGTTTCGATTTGTTGTTTTTTTACTCTTCTTTCACCATTCGTGTGTAGTTCTTGTTGTTATAGTGTTTTTTGATACCCTATTTTAGGGATCGGAGTGTGGTTGGCTGCTGAGCAACCGTGTGTGTGGTTGAGGAGCCTATTCCTTGAGTCAAGTTGTTTGTCAGCGGTTGTAGCAGACTAGCTCCGCATATGTGTGTGTGTTTCACTTTGTCCAAGAGTGAAATCCTCACCGGGTTGGTAAAGGGTGGATGTAGGTCTGCTAGATAGCAGTCGAACCACCTAAAAATCTCTGAGCAGTGGTTTGTATGATTGCATGGTTTGATCCATTTCTTCTACCTCCTTTACAGGTTCAATTGTTTAGTCTGTGCGTCATCCATTATTTTACTCACAGTCAATTTGATTTCTGATATGCAACCGAGTTTAATCGGTTCTGCTACTTTCTAATCTTTTAATTAGGCAAGTTTTATTAGTGGGGATCTATTCACCCCCCCTCTAGATCCACACATACTACTCATCATTTTAGACCTGGTTGCAGGTTGTTGTCCTGTTGCGTAGACAGCAGGAGACGGGCGTCCAGCACCAAGGGCGCAGGGAACCTCCACCACAGGCAGCACACCAGCGAACGTGACGTTGCCACGGCGAGAAAGAGGTTGAGGATGATGCGTAGCCAGCAGCAAGAGGGTGATGGCGCAGGGGAGAGGAGGTAGATGGGGAGGGCCTCACATTTAAACCCTGGGGCGTCTCATCCCCAAACCCTAGGTATCTCACCTAAAGGAGTGCCAATCTCAAGCACACATCCCAAGGAGGGAGAAAGGGGCACATCCTTTTCTTCTGAAGATTCCAATATTATTCCCCTTAAAAGTGTTCACAAGAGTGTATATATAGAGAAGGAGACAAAACCCTAATCCTAATAACAAATGGACTCCTACTTAACAAAAATTATCCCTACTTGACTTATTACCCTAGCTAGTTTCCTAATAGGAGGAGGAAAGGTGGGGAAGAGAAAGGGAAGGGGGCACCCAAGGGAGTTGGGCCCAACCAAGGGTGGCCCATCCAAGAGGAGGAGGAGGGCGCCTAGCCCATGGTTGCTCCCAATGGGCTCCAAGCTCCCGAGTGGCCCAGTTCCCTAGATATAGACTTCCACAATGACCCAAGGTCCATCAGGCCCTTAAATGGCCTACAAAAGACTCCAGAAATAAATCAAATCAAGTCCAAAACACAAAGCTAGGACACCATAGAGTGGCATGCCCTCCATCATCGAACCAGAGCTCTCATGTCCCCATCACTGGCGCTGATTTGGTTTAATCATTGAAACGGGGTTAGTGTCAAAGCAAGGAAGTCATTTTGTTCGTTGACTTAGACGGAAGGTCTAGGCCAAGGGTATTCATCAGCTCTGACGGGGTATCGGATGTTGACGTGGTTGATTCATTGCCACGAGGTTAGTACTAATGCAAAGGAGGTCATTTTGTTTGTTGGCTTAGACGGAAGGTCCAGACCAAGGGTATTCATCTGCTCCGACGGGGTGTCGGATGCTGATGTGGTTAATTCATTGGCTCAGGATTAGAGCCAAAGCAAAGGAGGTCATTTTGTTCGTTGACTTAGATAGAAGGTCTAGGCCACGGGTATTCATCGGCTCCAATGGGGTGTTGGATGTTGACGTGGTTGATTCATTGGCACGGAGTTAGTGCCAAAGTAAGGAGGTCATTTTGTTCATTGGCTTTAGATGGAAGGTCTAGGCCAAGGGTATTCATCAACTCCGACGGGGTGTCGGATGCTGACATGGTTGATTCATTGGCTCGGGGTTAGAGCCAAAGCAAATGAGGTCATTTTATTCGTTGACTTAGATGAAAATTCATCAGCTCTGACGGGATGTCGGATGCTGACGTGGTTGATTCATTGGCACGGGGTTAGTGCCATGTTGACGTCCAAAAATTTACTACACGGCAAGTACGCCCTAGCAACCAAAAATAGTTAATTGAGGGCGAAGAAGCCGAACAAACCCCACATCTCGTCCGATCGAGACGAGAGCACACTTGGTGATCCTTCGGCTTACAAGGAAGCCTCCCGGGGTGAAGAAATATATCTGGTCCCTCAAAGTAGGATGCCGAAGGCAATATCAGCGCAAAACCCGAGTAACCCGATCAGGGCACATGGTATGCCGGAAAGTTTTGTAGGAGGCCGAAGAGCTTCCCAATGGCGGCGAAAACACTTTGAGTGGTTGCCCACTCGATGAAGACACTCCCCACAGGCGGGGACTAGGCTTAAGGGCACGATTCACAGTGTCAAAGGTCGAATCAGGAAAAACCTCGAGTAATCTGACGCGGGTTCAACACGTGCCGAAAATCACCCGGAATTAGAAGCCGAAGCCCGGGAGCTTCGAAATAAACACTCTAGAAGTAGTGCATTAGGACTAAGGTAGCGCCGGACGTCAAGCACTCATTTGAGCCACTTCGGGGATGACGAAGACACTAAATGAGCTCCCATCCCATTTGAACTGGCGTGGTTTCAAAAATGACACACCCCTATGCTCCTATCCCCGCGCCTTGAAACGGCGCGGCCCGGCCTCCCTTAAATGGCTCGCCCTTGTCCCTCTTAAATCGAAGCGACGATGGCCCCTCCTCTCCACTTAAACAAGCGCGGCATGCGCCTCTTGGCCCTTCCAAAAATGGCACACAAGAAGACCTCTTGCCTCTTGAAACGGCACATCCCTCTTCACAACCCTCTTGAAATGGCACGCAAATGAGCTCCCATCTCCACTTGAAACGACGTGAGAAGTGTCTCGTCGTGGACACGGAAATCTGTTCCTGTTGCAGTGAAGTAGGAGCAAGAAGGCATGAGAACAAAGCTCCTCCGGCAGTCTCCGGCAGGACATTTAATGCCCGTATCAAACCCATCGCATGAGCATTTAAGGTCTGCCTGTTTGTCTCACGCTCAGCCATATAGCGCGACGGTGGCAGGCATCCTTGGACAACTTCCTGTACTTCACCAACAGAGGGTTGATAGCATAATAGTAAGCCAATCACCCTGTTCTGCGGACGAAGAGAGAATAGCGGGAGTGCTATCCTGAAGGGAACCCCCCACGTTCTATATATAGGGCTGGCTCACGACAGGATTCTGGAGGATAGAGTGGAAAAAAAGAGAGAAAAAAAAGGGAGAGAGCTTCCCCCTTGCAAAAAAAATTAGAGAAGCAGAAAGGGCATCGCTTGCTCCCGTGTGGGTAGGGTGAAGAAAGGAGGGAGAAGAGAAGAGAGGTGAGAGCAGAGGGGGGGAGGAGCTTATGCTCTGGCTCCCCTCCCACCAATGTATTTCCTTTTCTCCTACTATTTTTCTTGTTACTGGGTAGATTCCCCCCTTTTTGTATTTTCCCCTCTTGCAATAAAAAAGAGAGAGATTTCGTTCTAGCATGTATGTTGTGGCCTCCATCTGCTCTCTCTTGCCATGGCCTCTGTGTTTCTTTCTTTCCTCTACGTCTCATTCGCCTTCGCAAGAAGTTGTGCTCCCTCTTTGTACTCTACATTTCCTACAGAGAATGAAAGAAGTCTTCTTTTGGAAGAAATAAAAGGGCCTTCATCTTGTTCTTCTTTCTCCATCCCGAGCATTGCGTCTCCCACCTAGTGATCTAAAAAATGTGTTATGTTCTTGTCACGCCCTGACGCGGAAAATCGGGAAGCGACGAGTCGAGGCACTCATGTCGATCAGAGCATGTACATATTTAATTATAAAGACAGAGAGATAAGTAGAAAATGACACTTTTATTCATCCAAATAAAGGTTTTAAAATATCACTCATAAGCCTTAAAAGGCATGTTACAATCTCCAAATACATAATTCTTGTAAGAGCAATAATGATCTACATAAACCTAGGAAAACTAGATCTCTCATTCACTCTTGTCCATTCCCTTGTTCATTGTCGAAACTTCCTGCAACATTAACCGAAAACGTAGGGTGAGTAAAAAGCTCAGTAGGATTTTATATCTCTAATCCAGGCAATCTTAAAGTAATTAACAATTTAGATAATTTTCCATGTTGTGTCGAGAAGTAATTAGAACACGAAATACGAGAAGGAATTTCAAATAATTGGAATTTTCAAGTAAATAAGGAATTTTCAAGTAATCGAGATAACAAGATATCAAGAGAAAATTTAAGTAATGAATTTTGAACATGTAGAGAATTTCAGAGAATTTGGCCATTTCATGCAAGTCAAGTAATTCATGTAATTTCAAGTAATTCAAGTACAAGTAACAACTAAACAAGTAAAGAACTGTGGAATGTCGTAAATAAATCTAGCAAGTCAAGCACTTCGGTGTAATGTCACACCGTGGTCAATCAACTCCCATGGGCATAAGTACTTTCAGGCGCTCCCCCCAGGACCAGATCGGGTCCCATTAATGCAAGGCATTGGGTCATGGATCAAAGATCCCAAGTACATTTAGACATCCACTTAAATTTTTATGGCCAACGAATTTCAAGGTAAAGCTCTTTATAAATAAGTGCAGATCTGACAAAAAGTTATAGCATTTGCAAGAAAGTAGAAAACAGATTTATGGCATCATGTTTAACGACATTAAGTCGTGGAGATCAAAAATGAAAGATAAGAAGGAATAAAATTCAAGTTAATAGAATTAGTATAATTATTTTAATTCCTTAACTTAATCTGCTGTACATTTGAATAATGATTATAGATAGTTTTAATACACTGGAGATGCATTAGTTTAGTTATAACGATGATTTTATACAAAATCAGACATTCTGTTAAGAACGTGGTCGTGTCGGTTTTTATTTATTCTGTTAAAATTTTCAGAAATATCATAGTCATAAAATATGAAGGTTTAGTTAGGAAATATAAACTTATAAATTAAAATCATGAATTTTGACATTAGTATTTAATCATACATCAATTTACTAATAATATGATAAGAAATAGATTTAACATGCTGAAAGTAATTTTCATACCTCAATTTTCTGATAATATGATAAAAATAATTTATTATGTTGAAAAAAAATAAAATAATAGTATTAATTCTCCTTCATTTTCTTTGAAAGAAAAGAGGTTTATATTATTGTCTGTGAACGCGCTGTATCTTACAGTCGCGTTCATAAGTTAGATATAGATATTGAAGAGGCGTGATCTCGCGCTGGACCTGAGCTGGGAAGATGATCACCGGATAGTGAACTGCAAAGAAGGGAAACAGATCAGGGGGCTGTGGACGTCAAAAAAATGATGGTGACAATCATACGGCATGCACGTCTTAGCACTCGAGAGTGAGTTGAAGACGGGATGGCCGAACAAACCCCGTACCTCCTCTAAGCAGGATGAACATATATACTCGGCGCTCCACCACCCAACAAGAAGCCCTTCGGGTAGAAGAGATGGCCCTGGCTCTCCAGTCGGCATTGCCGAAGGCCGAATCCAAAGAAACTCAGGAATTCGAACACGTGTTCGGCACGTGCCAGAGATCACTCGAAGTTCTGAATCGGGATGTAGTGGCCCTGAACTAAACACCCCGGAGGCGGTGCATTACAGCTAAAGCAGCACGGGAGGACAAACGTCCGTCCGAATAGCCGCGAAGCCAAGATGAAGTCTAAACCAGCGTGGCCTACACTTAAACCGGCGTGCCCTTGCTTTGGCCTTAAACCGGCGTGCCCTTGCTTGGCCTTAAACCGGCGCGCCCTTCCATCAAGCTTTAAACCGGCACGCCCCCCTTGTGTGCTGCTAATCCGGCGCGCACAACTCTATGTCGTTTTAACCAAAGGGCCATCCCATCTATACTCCGGTGCTCTGTTTCCTAATGAATCTCACGCGAAGTCCAGAGAGGAGAAGAACAGTGCATTCAATGCCCGTCCCATAGCCATTTAAAGACCGCGGAGCTGTGCACACCCCAACTCGACAGCGTAACGGTGGTAGCAGCAGAGGCCAGCAGTGACGGTGGCAGCGGCAGCAGATCTCCAGGCAGACCTGCGAACATCCCGTCCTCGGATAAATGACAGGGTACGGTTCGAACTAGCAGCAGCCAGCACGACGAGTCGACTCCCGACGCTGATGCGAATGAGGCAGAGGTGGCGGGAACCCTCCTTCCCACTGGCCATTCTTCGAAGAAAATGCAACCCGCCCTATATATATATATGGGGAGCCTGTTCCACGGAAAAAAAGGCTGGAACCCCCGGGGAGCGATTGATCAGAGGAGGCCACCCGAAGAGAAGGAGAGCTTCATCCCCCGATGCCAGAAAGGTGAAGAAGAAGGGAGGGTCTGTGAGAGAAGAGAGGTGAGCCCTGGGGAGGGGGTAGAGCTGGTGCTCTGTTCCTCTCCCCCCGCATGAGTTTCAAGTCCTTCCCCTCCTCTATGTTCTCCCTTTGCTCCGGGGTAGATCCCCTCCAGTATCTCTTTTTCCCCCTTCCCTTGCGGATAAATAAAAGGAATGATTTTTGGTGAACATGTGTAGCGTTCTACTGCTCTGAGCTCCTCCCCTTTCTCCCGATTTTCTTATCATCCAGGAACCTCGGAGGCCTGCCTCTCTGTGGCACTGCCTTTAGGGGAATCCATCGAAGGGATGCACACTCATAGCCTTTTATGGCATATATCCGTCCCTGTGGAACTTCCACAAAATCACCACATGTAAGCTGCGTGAACTCTTGAAGGCTGGTCCTCGAGTCTCCACACGCACTTATGGGTTAACGGAGGCCTTACTCCGAGTTCTGAGGTTCACCTCGGAGCAATCCATTTGTTGTTCCCCATTTTTCTCTGGCAAGCTTCAGTCCGGGGGAGATGCAGCCCAAATTTTGCCAGACGACACGTAAGAACAGACGAACAAACTAAGCCCCTGAATCAAGCTAAACCTATGAGTTCCTGCATAATAAACCCTTCCAGTAAAACATTCAAATACACATACTCATTCACCTCAACAAATGATCAGAAGCACTCCATCGATTTAAAGCATCAATTGAACTAACAATCCACCCATTGGATCAGTGTGCATGTTGAAGAAACAAGAACAGAAACAAAAGAGTCAAGAAGAACGAAACAAACTTGAAGAACTAACCCGGCGTGATGTTAATCCGGTGTGGGTTAATCCGGCGCGCCCTACCCACTCACCGGTTTAACCCTACACCCAAAATCAAGTTGGAATTCTTGGAATGAATAGTGCACCTTTGAGCCTTAATCCGGCATGCCCCTTTGCCTCCCTTAAATCGGCGCGCCCCTTGGCCTTCCTTGATCCGACGTGCCCCTTGGTCTTCCGTGATCCGGCATGCCCCTATTCTCTCTTGGCATCTCCCACTAAACCGGCGCGCCCCTCTTGTGTAACCCATAACCGGCGCGCCCCTCCCCTCTCTTGGGTCCCTTATCCGACGCGCCCTATCCTCTCTTGGTATCTCCCTAAACCGGCGTGCTTGAAAGAGAGAGAATGATTAATTAGATAAGATAAAAGACTTGAAGCTAATGAATAAAACTAATAAAAAGTTTCCTCCCCGCTATAATCAAAATTTTGTTTCGGGGGCTCTGCCCCCGGAAACCCCCGCAAGGGGCGCGGCCCCCTTGACCCCCGCGACCTGACCGGGCAGGTCGAACCCCGCGACCTGACCACGCAGGTCGATCCGTGTGCGAGGGCGCACGTTGGCGAGTTCGGGTTTCACATTTAACAACTCGCTTCCCCGGACTATGCGTGAAGAGAAAAGTAATGATGCCCCGTGGTATCGGACGTGGACCTCAGAATCCCCGACATGGTCATGATCCGTGCACCTCTTGGGCCGATAGTCCATCAGCTTGACCCACTCCTTCCGAGATCCGATCCCGCATCCGCATTAAACTTGCCGTACCTACGGCAGACATCCGTACGGTTTTATCGTCGTCATCGACGCTACAAATGCGGACTTCCGTCCGAACACGAAATGGTCCGTGAGTGACCAACATATACGTATCTATGAACATTTTTATGCCGCAACGCAGGTTTGTTTGAACGTGACCCGAGATCTTTGCTCTCGCTTTATTACCATGAATTTCAGGCCGTAGGGCCCTTATTCCCGGCAATCAATCAAGGGTGTTCCCCCGTATGGGGGATGTAAATAGCGCCGTGGCCTTTACGGCACGGTGGGTTTTTGTCCCGACACGAACTACACAATTGTCTGATTAGTCAGATCGAGCGCACCATGGGCTTCCGTGAAGCCCGAATAAATCGTCACTTTGTGACTGGCACGCCCTCGCACTAAATAGATGAATTAACTCGATCACCGAACGAACTGATTCTTTCTGAATTTTAGTGCGTCCACAAGTCTGGCACGCCCGGTGGGACTGAAATCACCCTTCATCTTTTTGCCGGGACTAATGGCCCTACGGCCCCTTTCTTGTAATACTAATTGTATGGTTTGCAAATGCAGAGTTGCATTTCGGACACCCGGATGGCCCCCACATTCGGTCAACAGACCGTCGAGAGCCATGTTCGGAACGGCTACTTGGCCGTCCCCCTCAGCTTTGGGAGCTTCCCTCCCGTGGTAGGCTTCCCCAACTTCCTCGGGGTAGCCTTCACGAACCTACTGGATGTGGAAGCGTCTGACAGGACTGAAAGCAACGCTCCCATCCAGGGGGCCGCCAAAGCTGCTATCGGTCGATCAATGGCCGAAACTTCCAAGACTGTCCCGACCGGGATGCTAAGCTGCAACGTGCACCATGTGCACCAAACTATCGGCCCATCTCACCAGGGGTCGGCCTCTCACCAGAGGAGGCTCCGGAGGAGCCACGCCACGACATCATACCGAGGCCAGTTCTCCAGCACCGGCAAGTCTTCTGTCATCGGGGCTGTCTGAGTGCATCTTACCGGGCAACGTTCCGAGGTGATCCCGCATCGCATTGTACCCACCGTACCAGTGCGCAACTCTTTTCAGGCACTGGAGAAGATGAAGGGCAGGATGACGCCCACCATTCCGGCCCCAGCGCCGTAGCAGCAGTCGGCCTCCAGGCCCACCAAGGCTAACTAAGTTTGGGTTCCCAAGGGGGCTTGGTTCACCTCACCAGCCCGGGCAGGGCCCAGCACCTTCCGCCCGGCAAGGGCACAACAAGGAGATCGAGTCATGACATCGGCCCCCGTCTGCCAGCCAGCATTAACTACACCGGCCCCACCGGAGAACATCTGCCATCGACACTACCGACGTCACTATCAGGCTACCCGTGCTGAGCCTGCAACCCACATGCCCATTGTTGTTAATAGGGCAACGTCACCAGCCTCTCCTCCTGACCAGGACTGGGAAGGAGTGGAGCAAGCCATGAAGAACTACTTGCGGGGCCCGGGGAGCACTCCCCTGGGTCGCCAGAGATTACTGGGGGCAGTAGCGTCTGCATTTGAAGAAGCAGAGACTCGGCCGGTGCCCACTGCCGAGTCAAGAAACTGCTCTGAGGAGCGTTATCAGTCCCCGCCGAGGGAAGAAGTGAAGCCACGGAGATCGGTCTTTGACAGATTGGTCTTTCCGGGTAGGCCGTCGAGAAGAAGAACAAGAAGAGGCAGAGACCTAAGATTTTATACCTGCAACATGGCAGGGGTATCTGGCTGGTACGGGGCTCTACCAACCGAGCCCGAAGAAGTGGCCAGGCTTGCCACAAGGCCAGGACCTCTTACCAGAAGAGGGAAAGCGGCAACTGAGAAGACACAAGTCCACACTGGAGAAGGTGACTATGACGAACCCTCAATGGCCTTGGCTGCCAATGTTATTACAGAATGCACTGCGGGAGGACCATCCACCTCATCCGAAGAGGTGCCGATCGAAGAAAGAGGGGGCACCCCTAGCCTTTCCATGAATGACCCCGTGGTATTGCACATGATGCAGCAATATCAGTGGGAGATCGAATTGTCAAAGAAACAACTGACTGAAAGAGCCGCTCAGCCCTCAACATCCGGGCAGACTGAAGCATTGCCAGAGACCCCTGGGGGCAACGGCCAGGCCTCGGAAGCTTCTCCACAGGCGATGGTGTCTCCCCCAATACCTACCCACACTGGTGGCGTACCCCTGCATCAGCCACAGCATATCACACCGGCCCCGCCATTGAACTTGCCATTCCAGGGGTCCACTGTTGAACCTCAGGCGACAGTGTTAACAACGTCGCTGGCGCAACCGGCCCATTTCTATCCAAACCCGGTTGACCCGGCAACAGTAAGCAGACTAATGCTCGAACAAATGATAGATATGAAGTTGGCAGAGAGGAGCGATGGTGATCATGTGCCATTCGACGTATACCGGGTACCTTACCCGGCACACTATGCTGCCAAGAGGCTACCGGCCGGCATCACCAAGCCACCAAAGTTTGAGAAATTTAATGGGCAAGGGTCTCCCAGGGAGCACATTGCCTATTATGTGAATGTTATGGGAGATCTAGCTGCGGATGAAGCTTATCTCCTCAAGTTCTTCGCCTCGACACTTACCGGGCTCGCTTTCGAGTGGTACTCGAGCTTACCCGCTGGGTCCATTACCAACTGGCCTGATATGTAGAAGAAATTCAAGGAAAGATTCTACATAGCTGAGCGGGAGGTAACCATGGCAGAGCTTTACGCCACGAGACAGAGAAATGATGAGTCGGCACTCGACTACATAAAGAGATGGAGGAACCTCAGCATGAGGTGCAAATGTCCCCCGCATCAGGAGGACGTAGTGCAGATCTGTAAACAGAATCTGAAGAAGGAGATCCTTGAGAGGATGATCGGTGCTGAGGTAAGGTCATTCGACCGTCTGAATAACATAGTGGCAGAGATCGAAGCATTCCTGGCTCGATACTCTTCTGCTCCAGCTGCATCAAGTCAGAGGGTCAGGCAGGCCGAGAGGAGGCCAACACCGCCAGAAGTTCATACACTGGACTTCGAAGCTTTTGAGAAATAGAAAGAGAAAGCCAAAGAAATGGCCGACCCTCCTCCGCCCAGGTCCACTGAATGGCGGGAAGGTCCCTCCCTGCGGGAGAAGATGAGGAACAAATTGTATTCCTTTCCTTGAGACAAAGCCCGAGTCCTGTTTGAATGGGCCACCATGTACAACAATATCACATTACCAGATCCAAAGAGGCCTGGTGACTTGAAGAAGAAGGATGATCCTCACTTTTGCCCATACCATCAGATGCTTGTGCATACCATTGAGGATTGTTACATCTTCAAGGATGTCATTGAGTCCTTGATCAAGAAGGGAGAGCTGGACATGGGGGAGCTCAGAGTGGATCCTCCGCAGCCGCACGAGATGCCGAACCTCGGCACCACTATCAACATGGTATCTTTATACCAACATCTTCCTGAAGAATGGGCGGAGGCCAGCACACATGCCACTTATCAAGCCTTCATCATGGCGCCAGCTCATGATCAAGGAGGTTGGCAAGCCGCGCCAACGAAGAACAGAAGAAGAAGACAAGCTCCTCGGCCCACTCCAGAGGTTCACATAAGGGGTGTTACACCCCAACCAGCACCGCCACTGGTGACACCTATTTGGCATGACACAGCCCCCCGGCTAGTCATGAGGCACCCTACTCACAACAAGAAGAAACACATCTTGATGCGGGTGCACAAAGAAACCAGTCCTGCGGTAGAAAGACTCCTGGCCATTATTGATGGGCTCGAAGATTATGAATAGCCCGAGATCCAGCATGTGGAGTTGAAGGAGTATGTCTCTTGGTAGGAGTTTGAGTCACTCGAACTAGCCCCAGAAGTAGGAGCCGAGACGAAGGAAGAGCCTCCCTTGTGGGGTGAGCTTCCCCAAGAGCAGTTGCCAGCCACTGAAGAGCAGAGGAAAAAGAAGAAGAGAAGACCTAGAAACAGGAAGAAGAGTAGGGTTGTCCTTTCTTGCAACACCCTCTCAGCATTATTTGACACATCCCTCTCCCTGAGAGAGGAAGAGCAAAGAGTGCCCGTCGAGCCATCAGAGGTGAATCAGGCTGAAGCATCCACCTCCCAACATGTCACCAGGTCGGGAAGGAAGTGGGGACGTCCTCCTCAGGCCGACCACAATATCCTGCTTAGGGGAGAACAACCGTATCACATCCCCGAGCCTAGGGTCCAAGGCATGGAGATTCCCCTACCTTAGGTCTCTACCTCGGAGAACCGATCGGCCAGGCCGCCCCTTCGTTTATTGAATTTCTTACGACTCAGAGGGGAAAGCAGTCATGCCCCCGCGAGTCCCAGCAGACCAAAGAGACGGGTAGCCCCTCGGCCCCGTTGGTACTGACTCCTCCTCGTCTAAGGGAAGAACCTGACAACACCCCGAACCTTGCCAAGTTCATGAAAGAAAAGGAAGTGACCTAGCAGGCTCCGCAAGCGCAAGCGGCACCCGACCCAGCGAAAGAGGCACCCACCGAGCCGGTTCCCCAGGTTCAAGGCGGAGGCAGGCGCAGTAGAGCCGAAGAGATGAAGTTGCTCGAGGTCCGAGCCAGCAACAGAATAGTCAAGCACCTGAAGAAGATCTCAGCCAGGTTCACCGTATGGGAAATCCTATCTCTAGATGAAGAGATACGGCAAGCCATCATTGCTGCACTCCAGATGCCAGTATATGTTGAAGCCTGCCTTGCAGAAATGTCATCTGAAGTAGCTGTGGCCTTCACAGAAGAGGATATGCTTCTACCTACCTGCAGCCACAACAGGCCACTCTACATGAAGGGGCAGCTGAATGGGCATCCCATCAACAGAGTCTTGATCGACCCGGGGGCAGCCGTGAATATACTCCCCTATCGGGTGTACCAAAAACATTACTTTGACGTACACCTGATTGAGGTCAAGAACGTCAAGATTGCTAGCTTCAACCAGAAGTGCAAGGTCCCTATGGGGGTCGCAGAGTTCAACCTCTCCCTCGGTGACTTCACCACCAAGGTCCAGTTCCATGTGATCAACTCCAGCACCTCTTACAAGGCGTTGCTCGGCAGACCTTGGATGCACCAAAACCGCATGGTACCATCCACTCTGCAGCAATGCATCAAGTACCCCGGCAACGAGAAAGAGGAGAGAATCTTTGCCGACCTCCATCCTTTCGAAGTGTTCGAATGTCACTTATCGGACGCTAATCTCTATTTGTAAAAGTCGAGGCACACCTCCCAAGCCACTCAGGACAAAGGAAAGAAGAAGGCAGAGCCTGACTGCTGGTTCCCTCCACCACCACCTGGCTATGTGGCTCCCCCTAAGGTGTCATTCATTTCTGAAGCAGAAGGGGTATTCCGGACCACCTCTCTTCCTATCTACCCTACACCGGGAACACCATACCTTGAAGACTTGCTGGAAGACGTCAGGCTCCCGCCCGGGATCATCAAGCCTCTCACAGCAGCTGACTGCCAGGTGGTTGAACCATTAAGGACCTTCGATGTGCCCAACCCTGGGGGTCTGCCTACCATCTTTTATGTGGCCAAGGAGCACCCGGTCAAGGGGGATGATGATTGTAGACTCCCCGATGAGTTGCACGACCCACTCGTCCCAATCATGGGACCCCCTGACATAGCCGGTCGTGTGGTCAAGATGACTAGAAAGCAAGGGATCCCCTTTTGCCAGCTCTCCAGTCGGAAAGAAATGTTCAAGAAAATGTGGAACCCACCAAACCTGGACCGGAGGTTGTTGCAAATCACCCGGCATCCAGGGTTCGGCTTTTCACTAGAAGATTCCTATGAAGCCGATGTGATATCAGTCTCGACTCCAAGAGGCAATAGCCACACAGGCACTGCAGGCCCATGGCAGGTTGAAGGCCGCCAGCACCTTATGCCTTTGGCCAACGAAGAACAAGATGAAGAAATATTCCTATGGAATCCACCTCCCTATAGGAGCAAGGGGAAGGTCCCGTCCTCCTCTGAGAGACCAACCTTGAATAACTGCAGCAGCGGGGTGCCATTGCCCTGGTCTGACATTGATGCAAGGGACGGGGAAGCAAGTCGGACTCCGAGCTTCCCTCGGTGCGACTCTGGCCTTTTTGCCCTGTGTTATCAACAACAGCGGGAAATTGAAATGTTGAGGGCTCGATTGGCCGAAGCGACTGCACTCGTGTCTGACTTAATCAGGAGCATCTTATGCCAACAGAACATCGACACGCGTCAGTCCCCGAACAGCGTCCCGAATGCCCCCACGGACCGGAGAAAGGAGGCAAGGGATGTAGCTATCCCCCCAGTCAGACAATCGGCCGAGCGAAATCCTACACTACAGGAGAGGATGGAAAGGCCTTACTCTTTCTCGAGGAATCTTTGATTGGGCCTGCTACTACGGCAAGGTCTCCCTCCCGAGGTCGAAGAGGCCGCAAGATGCTCGCAGACGTCGCGACCCCCTATTTTGCCCTTATCACCAACTACTAGGCCACTCTATCGAAGACTGTTACGTCTTCAAGGACATCGCTCAAGACCCGATTGAGAGAGATGAGCTCAGAATGGGAGATTATGTGGTGGCTCCGCCACGCCCCCATGTGGCAGGCAACCACGAAAGAAGTGTTTACATGGTGTCAGTTCAGCGCCAGATTTTTGAAGATATAGCTGAGAATGAACTACCCCGGCCGTCGGCAGTGGAACGGTCCCTAGTGTGGCAATCAATCACCTCGGCTCCTGCAGGAGCCGTCTATGATAGTTACCAAGAAGATCCCAGTCCTTTACTTCTCCGCGTAGGAGAACCCCTCGGAGCCGCACACAACAAGCATGGAAGAGGGGGAAACAAGCAAAGCCTCATTACCTAACGAGGCGGGGCAAGAAGACACCTATGGTGTCCTTGAAGCAGAAGATGGAGAAGATAAAGATTTCATCGACCTAGTACCAGCACCGCCGGAAATTGAAGATGGCGGCCAGGCCACAGTAGATGAGCTCCTTGAAATTAACCTAGGCACGGAAAGCGATCCCAGGCCAACCTTCCTAAGTGCCCTTTTACCTCCACAGGAAAGGGAACAATATATCAAGTTGTTGCAAGAATTCTGAGACTATTTCGCCTGGAACTACAAAGAGATGCCCGGCCTGAGCCCCGGCGTGACTCAACATATTCTGGCTATTGATCCTAAGGTGGAGCCGGTGAAGCAGTCCCCCCGGCGTATGAGGCCGTAGCTGATAAAATAGATTTGCAAAGAAGTCGACAAGCTCATAGATGTCGATTTTGTAGCTGAAAATCAATACACTACTTGGTTGGCCAACATTGTGCCGGTGAAGAAGAAGAATGGACAGATCAGGATCTGCGTAGACTTCCGCGACCTGAATAAAGCTTGCCCAAAAGATGACTTTTCGGTGCCCATCACCGAAGTGATGATTGATGCAACTACCGGCCATGAGGCCTTGTCCTTCATGGATGGATCATCCGGCTATAATCAAATATGAATAGCTGAACATGACCGAATTCATACGGCCTTCCGATCGCCTAAAGGGATATTCCACTACAAAAGAATGCCCTTCGGCCTCAAGAACGTTGGCGCCACTTACCAGCGGGCAATGACCAAGATATTCGACGAACTGCTATATAGTAAAGTTGAATGCTACATTGATGATCTGGTCGTCAAGACAAAGAAAAGGGGGGATCACCTGAATGACCTCAGAGTCATCTTCGAGAGACTCCGGCAGTACGAGTTGGAAATGAACCCAATGAAGTGTGCCTTCGGCGTCTCCCGTGGAAAGTTCCTCGACTTCATTGTCCGATATAGGGGGATCGAGATCGACCCCTTTAAAATAAAAGCCATTCAGGAGCTACCTCCTCCGAAGAATCTGGGATAGTTAAGATCCCTACAAGGCCGACTGGCTTACATCCGAAGATTTATCTCCAATTTGTCGGGGCGCTATCAGCCATTCCACAAATTAATGATGAATAATGCACATTTCAACTGGAACCAGGAATGCCAGAAGGCCTTCGATCGGCTGAAGGATTACTTAAAGACCCCGCCTGTACTGGGGGCACCTGTCAAGGGGAGGCCACTTATTCTATATATAGCTGCCACCGAATGTTCGCTGGGGGCAATGCTGGCCCAGAACAATGATGAAGGGAAGGAGCAAGCTCTTTATTACCTTAGCCAAAGACTAATGGGGGCAGAAGCAAAATACACTCCGATTGAGAAGGTTTGTCTCACCTTAGTCTTCGCAGTCAAGAAGCTGAGGCATTACATGCTCTCGCATGAAGTGAGCCTGATTTCTAAGGCCGACCCAGCCAAGCATATTTTCTCCCAGCCAGTTCTGAAGGGATGTCTCGGCAAGTGGGCCGTACTGTTAATGGAATTTGACATCACCTACGTGCTGCAGAAGGCCGTTAAGGGTCAAGCCATGGCCGATTTCTTTACAGCACACCCTGTGCCTGAAGATTCCCCACTGGCCACAGAGTTGCCTGAAGATGAAACACTGGAGGTGGACCAAGCCCAAAAGATCGCCTGGCAGCTGCACTTTGATGGAGCTTTGAGAACAGAAACAACCCCGTCTGGGCATACAAGAGTACGGGCCGGGGCCGGCATCGTCCTTAAATCTCCTGAGAGAGAAGTATTGCATACATCCTGCTCCATTAACAAGCCCTGCACAAATAATGAGGCAGAGTATGAAGCTCTGATCATCGATCTCCAAGTTGCTTTATAAATGGAGATTAAAATGCTACAGGTGTTTGGCGATTCATTATTGGTCGTCAAGCAAGTCCAAGGACAGTTTGACGTACGAAAACCCGAACTACTCCCTTACCACGCTAAGGTGAAACGGCTCATGCAGCAGTTCTACCTCATTGAGATAGGCCACGTCGCCAGGGGGAAAATGCACAAGCCGATGCACTGGCAAAATTGGCAAGTTCACTAGCAGTCCCGCCAGATGGATCCCTCAGCATCCGGGTGGTGAATCAACGCCAAGTGCCTAGCATGATAGAAGGGCCAGAAGAAGAAGAAGAACTTGAGGTCATCACAGCGGAAGCCATCAGCCCACCCGATTGGAGAGACCCCCTTTTACAGTGGTTTAAATACCAGCAACTGCCCAGGCAGAGAGAAGAGAAGATCATGCTGATCAGAACAAAAGATTCTTACGAGGTCCGAAATGGTATCCTATTCCGAATTATGGCAGATGCCAAGCGAAAGGTGCTCCTACGATGCCTGTCCACAGAAGAAGCTTGGAAGGTCATGAAAGAGGTTCACGCCGGAACAGCTGGTGCACATCAGGTAGGACTGAAAATAAAAATTGAAATAAAGAAGCTCAGCTACTATTGGCCGACAATATTCGACGACTGCTGCAAGTATGCCAAGTCTTGTAAAAAATGCCAGGAGCACGCGACGGTGCCTAGAAGACCGCCCGTGCCGCTGCATCCAACACTGCCCAGCTGGCCCTTTACCCAATGGGGAACAGACGTCGTAGGTCCACTACCCGCATCATCAGCTGGGTGCAAGTACATCTTGGCCGCAACTGATTACTTCTCCCGCTGGGCGGATGCTGTTGCTTTGAAAGAAGTGACTAGGGAGATCGTTGCCAAATTTGTCCGTCGCAACATCATATTCCGATTTGGCACTCCGAACCGAATTATCTCAGACAATGGAAGTCACTTCCGCAACCAGAAGGTCTACCGGCTGGCATAAAAGTACAAGATTGACTGGAGGACGTCGACCCCGTACAACCCACAGGCCAATGGCTTGGCTGAAGCCTTCAATAAAACTCTTTGCACTCTCCTGTCCAAAATTGTTAGTTCTAATAAGAGAGACTAGGAAGAGAAAATGTACGAGGCCCTGTGGGCGTACCGGACTGTATACAAAACTCCAATGGGTTGTTCACCCTTCTCCTTGGTGTACGGCTCAGAAGCAATTGTCCCCATCGAGCTGGAGATACCCTCCCTCCGGGTCGCAATCCAACACGGGTTGGTCCGGGAAGAGCAGACAAATGTCGAGCGAAGGCTCGAAGAGCTCTCTAACTTGGAGGGGAAACGGCTCCAAGCCCAGCAGAACATCCAGGTCTATCAGGCCCGGATAGCTCGCGCCTTCGACAAGCTCGTCAAGGAACGCGAATTCAAGAAGGGTAACCTCGTTATGGTGAAGAGAAGAGAAGTCATGGCTTCCAACCCCAAGGGCAAGCTGAATGAGAATTGGCTTGGACCCTATGTGATCCAGAAAGTCTACGAGGGCGGAGCATATGTAATCGTCGACCATCGGGGGGAGGTTCAGTTTCCGCCCCTCAATGGTAGGCATCTGAAGTTGTACCACGCTCCGATCCCCCCATTCGATGAATAATGCTTTTCTCCGCCCTGCCCCGGGCGAATTTGCATTACTATTGTCCAAATGGTTTGGGCACTATTTATCTTGCGTTTCAAAAAAAGGGAAGAAGAAGAACAAAAAAGAAAAAAAAAGAAGGAAAAAAAGAAAATAATAAGAAATTAAAAGAAAAGAAAAAGAAGAAAAGAAAAGAAAAAAAAAGAGGAAAAAGGGGGGGGGGGGGAGGAATCAGTCTCCCTTTATTAACACTCACTCTTGTCTTCAAGAATATTTCAATAAACAAATCAACCTTGTCAGCCTCTGACATCCTATCGGCACTGACGAAGAACACCCCACCCGAACCTTTCGTCCGGGAGTAGGGAATCAACCTTTTCTCCTTACGTTGGCACCAGCCCCCTACCAACGAATATTTCAATAGACGAATCAACCATGTCAGCCTCTGACATCCTATCGGCACTGACGAAGAACACCCCACCCGAACCTTTCGTCCGGGAGTGGGGAATCAACCTTTTCTCCTTGCGTTGGCACCAACCCCCTACCAACGAATATTTCAATAGACGAATCAACCATGTCAGCCTCAGACATCCTGTCGGCACTGACGAAGAACACCCCACCCGAACCTTTCGTCCGGGATTGGGGAATCAACATTTTCTCCTTGCATTGGCACCAGCCCGTACCAACGAATATTTCAATAGACAAATCAACCATGTCAGCTCTTGACATCCTGTCGGCACTGATGAAGAACACCCCACCCGAACCTTTCGTCCGGGATTGGGGAATCAACCCTTGCTCCTTGCGTTGGCACCAGCCCCCGTACCAACGAAAATATCAAGAGACAAACAAATCACATCGGTCCTCGACTCCCCATCGGTGTCAATGAATAAACTAGTGGCCTAGACCTTCCGTCTGAATCCATGAACAAAAGGCCCTTGCTTTGGCATTAACCCCGTGTTAATGAATAAACCACCTCAATATTACAACTCCCAGTCCCACCGACGAATAAACCCTTGGCTTGGACCTTCCGTCCAAGTCGATGAACAAAAAGAACGCCTTGGCTTGGCTCGGACCTTCCGTCCAAGTCGATGAACAAAAAGAATGTCTTTGCTTGGCTCGAACCTTCTGTCCAAGTCGATGAATAAAAAGAACCTCCTTGCTTGGCTTGGACCTTCCGTCCAAGTTGATGAACAAAAAGAGCGCCTTTGCTTGGCTCGGACCTTCCGTCCAAGTAGATGAACAAAAAGAGCCTCCTTGCTTGGCTCGGACCTTCCATCCAAGTCGATGAACAAAAAGAACCTCCTTGCTTGGCTCGGACCTTCCATCCAAGTCGATGAACAAAGAGAACCTCCTTGCTTGGCTCGGACTTTCCGTCCAAGTCGATGAATAAAAAATGACCTCCTTTGCTTGGCTCGGACCTTCCGTCCAAGTCTATGAACACAAAGAAACCCCTCCTTGCTTGGATCGGACCATCCATCCTAGTCCATAAATAAAAAAGGCGCATCCCCTTTGCTCGGCTTGGACCCTCCATCCGAGTCGGTGAATGAACAACTTTCCTAAACCCAGCACGAGTCAACAACTCCCCCTTGGGATTGGCCTCATCTAAGTTGCTTTGGGCCTTTTGCTCGAGACGACGCATAGACCCTTCGTTCTCGCTTCGGTATTCACCCCATGCCGATGACTAAACCCCCACTTTGACATCTCAGTCTGCGTGCATATGCGGTGAAGCGATCCCCTCATCCCTTCGCTGAAGGAGTGAGCACTTTCCCGTGAATTCGCACCGGACCAGCATTCCACTGGCTCGGATGAATAGACGTCCTATCGAAGAGCTCTACACTCGCGGGCTACGCGCACTCTCCCCTCGTTTGCGCCACCCACGAGTGGGGGGCATTTGTGGATGTCAAAAAAATGACGGTGACAATCATACGGCATGCACGTCTTAGCACTCGAGAGTGAGTTGAAGACGGGATGGCCGAACAAACCCCGTACCTCCTCTAAGCAGGATGAACATATATACTCAGCGCTCCACCACCCAACAAGAAGCCCTTCGGGCAAAAGAGATGGCCCCGGCTCTCTAGTCGGCATTGCCGAAGGTCGAATCAAAAGAAACTCAGGAATTCGAACACGTGTTCGGCACGCGCAGGAGATCACTCGAAGTTTCGAATCGGGATGCAGAGGCCCTGAACTAAACACCCCGGAGGCGGTGCATTACAACTAAAGCAGCACAGGAGGACAAGTGTCTGTCTGAATAGCCGTGAAGCCAAGACGAAGTCTAAACCAGCATGGCCTACACTTAAACCGGCGTGCCCTTGCTTTGGCCTTAAATCGGCGCGCCCTTCCATCAAGCTTTAAACCGGCGTGCCCCCCTTGTGTGCTGCTAATCCGGCGCAGCACAACTCTATGTCGTTTTAACCAAAGGGCCATCCCATCTATACTCCGGTGCTCTGTTTCCTAATGAATCTCACGCGAAGTCCAGAGAGGAGAAGAACAGTGCATTCAATGCCCGTCCCATAGCCATTTAAAGACCGCGGAGCTGTGCACACCCCAACTCGACAGCGTAACGGTGGTAGCAGCAGAGGCCAGCAGTGACGGTGGCAGCGGCAGCAGATCTCCAGGCAGTCCTGCGAACATCCCGTCCTCGGATAAATGACAGGGTACGGCTCGAACTAGCAGCAGCCAGCACGACGAGTCGACTCCGGACGCTGATGCGAATGAGGCAGAGGTGGCGGGAACCCTCCTCCCACTGGCCATTCTTCGAAGAAAATGCAACCCGCCCTATATATATATATGGGGAGCCTGTTCCACGGAAAAAAAGGCTGGAACCCCCGGGGAGCGATTGATCAGAGGAGGCCACCCGAAGAGAAGGAGAGCTTCGTCCCCCGACGCCAGAAAGGTGAAGAAGAAGGGAGGGTCTGTGAGAGAAGAGAGGTGAGCCCTGGGGAGGGGGTAGAGCTGGTGCTCTGTTCCTCTCCCCCCGCATGAGTTTCAAGTCCTTCCCCTCCTCTATGTTCTCCCTTTGCTCCGGGGTAGATCCCCTCCTGTATCTCTTTTTCCCCCTTCCCTTGCGGATAAATAAAAGGAATGATTTTTGGTGAACATGTGTAGCGTTCTACTGCTCTGAGCTCCTCCCCTTTCTCCCGATTTTCTTATCATCCAGTAACCTCGGAGGCCTGCCTCTCTGTGGCACTGCCTTTAGGGGAATCCATCGAAGGGATGCACACTCATAGCCTTTTATGGCATATATCCGTCCCTGTGGAACTTCCACAAAATCACCACCTGTAAGCTGCGGGAACTCTTGAAGGCTGGTCCTCGAGTCTCCACATGCACTTATGGGTTAACGGAGGCCTTACTCCCAGTTCTGAGGTTCACCTCGGAGCAATCCGTTTGGTGTTCCCCATTTTTCTCTGGCAAGCTTCAGTCCGGGGGAGATGTTGCCCAAATTTTGCCAGACGACACGTAAGAACAGATGAACAAACTAAGCCCCTGAATCAAGCTAAACCTCTGAGTTCCTGCATAATAAACCCTTCCAGTAAAACATTCAAATACACATACTCATTCACCTCAACAAATGATTAGAAGCACTCTATCGATTTAAAGCATCAATTGAACAAACAATCCACCCATTGGATCAGTGTGCATGTTGAAGAAACAAGAACAGAAACAAAAGAGTCAAGAAGAACGAAACAAACTTGAAGAACTAACCTGGCGTGATGTTAATCCGGCGTGGGTTAATCCAGCGCGCCCTCCCCGCACGCTGGTTTAACCCTACACCCAAAATCAAGTTGGAATTCTTGGAATGAATAGTGCACCTTTGAGCCTTAATCCGGCGTGCCCCTTGGCCTTCCTTAAACTGGCGCGCCCCTTGGCCTTCCTTGATCCGGTGCGCCCCTTGGCCTTTCTTGATCCGGCATGCCCCTATTCTCTCTTGGCATCTCCCACTAAATCGGTGCACCCCTCTTGTGCAACCCATAACCGGCGCGCCCCTCCCCTCTCTTGGGTCCCTTATCCGGCACGCCCTATCCTCTCTTGGTATCTCCCTAAACCGGCGTGCCTGAAAGAGAGAGAATGATTAATCAGATAAGAGAAAACACTTGTAGCTAATGAATAAAACTAATAAAAAGTTTCCTCCCCGCTATAATCAAAATTTTGTTCCGGGGGCTCTGCCCCCGGAAACCCCGCAAGGGGCGCTGCCCCCTTGACCCCCGCGATTTGACAGGGCAGTTCGGGTTTCACATTTAACAACTCGCTTCCCCGGACTATGCGTGAAGAGAAAAGTAATGATGCCCCGTGGTATCGGATGTGGACCTCGGAATCCCTGACATGGTCATGATCTGTGCACCTCTTGGGCCGATAGTCCATCAGCTTGACCCACTCCTTCCGAAGATCCGATCCCGCATCCGCATTAAACTTGCCGTACCTACGGCAAACATCCGTACGGTTTTATTGTCATCTTCGACGCTACAAACGCGGACTTCCGTCCGAACATGAAATGGTCCGTGAGTGACCAACATATACATATCTATGAACATTTTTACGCCGCAACGCGGGTTTGTTTGAACGTGACCCGAGATCTTTGTTCTCACTTTATTACCATGAATTTCAGGCTGTAGGGCCCTTATTCCCGACAATCAATCAAGGGTGTTCTCCCGTATGGGGGATGTAAATAATGCCGTGGCCTTTATGGCACGGCGGGTTTTGGTCCCGACACGAACTACACAATTATCTGATTAGTCAGATCGAGCGCACCATGGGCTTCCGTGAAGCCCGAATAAATCATCACTTTGTGACTGGCATGCCCTCGCACTAAATAGATGAATTAACCCGATCAACGAACGAACCGATTCTTTCCGAATTTTAGTGAATCCACAGGGGCCCAAGGATAGTTCCCTGGGGTAAACCCTCCGATGCTTAAGTCAGTAGAGCAATGGTGGAAGCTATGAAGGGAGGAGGAAAGAGATGCACACGATTCCTCTACACCAAGGTGGTGAAGCGGTTCTTACTCCTGAGTTTAGGCGTGTGTTTGCCCTCCTTCATTGGAGGTAGTCCCATGTTTAAATAGTGTACTGATCTCATAAGTCCCATAAGCTGAGGGGTTTCAGGCGGGAGTTACATCTCAACGTGGGCTCTTTACGTCCTCATCGTGGGATCTTTATAGCCTTGAGGGATCATGGGTCCCTTATCCTCATAAACTCCTACTTATAAAAGGTTCTCAACGGCAGCGTGGATAAGCAATCGTCGGTCGACCCAAGCCTGAAAGGTGCCTACCCTGTCCAGGCGATAGACATAGCTCGGATGAAGATAGGTCGGAGTGGGCGCTGAGCACCTGCCTTTATCCCGGCGAGGGGATAGATCGGGCGTGGGTCTTTCTCTGACCTGACCAAAGCTTGAGCCTTCCGAGCCTAAGGGCCACCGAGGAAGGGTGTGACCCCGAGTGATCTTATTGGGCTTTTAGCCTAAGTGGGCCCCGCGGGGCTGTCACTTGGATGAGCTGGGCCTCGTTTGGTCCTGATGGACCTAGTTTGGCTGCTCTTTAGATGGGCTATAGAAATCCCTCTCTCCACTTGGCCCCCTCCTACTCCCGAGCCTTGGTATGCTCGAAAGAGTAGCAGTTAGGGTTTTGGACCAGTGTGGTTCGGGTGGGTGGAGATCTGGCGGTGTTAAGAAGCCACGTGTCGTGGTCACCTGGGCCCATAATAATGATAATCCTGACGGATTTGAAATGAAGGGGCCCCTTTTTCTTGGAGGTCGAAACGACGCGCCGCCATCCGCGTGGGAATATAGGCGTTGGCACTTGTTGTCATTCTAGACTCCCTCCGTCTTTAGGGTTTGGCTCGCCTTCGTGCTTGCTTTTGGGCTCTTTGATGCGTTGTGAGGACGCGACGGAAGAGCAGAGGCTTGCAGCGGCGTTCGCGGAATTGGCGGAGATAACTGCAGAGGCAGTCCAGCAGCTTCCTCTTCCTCCGGAGTCTTCGGGGTCTCGAGAGCGTCTTTCTTCAAGTTCTTCTCCGGATTCCATGGCGGATCAACATCCGGAAGTTGAAGAGTGGGAGGATGAGCCTGCGGCGAAAGCGGCGGTTCCAAACTGTAGCGAACTGGGGGAGGCGGAGGTGAGAAGGCTGGAGCACCAGTTTCGCCAGCCCCACAAGTTTTGCTTTGCCGCGGCTGCTCCGCACGAGATGAGCTTGGACTCTCGTACAGGCCATATTTGTACCTTCCTTCTGTCGTGGAAGGGCGGGTTCCGGCTTCCCTTCGAGTCCTTTGTTCTTAAGCTTCTCATTTTTTTCTAGTTGGTGCCCATTCAGTTGGTAGCCAATTCCTATCTCCTCCTTTCCGCGTTTCGCATCCTCTACCGCCAATGCGGGGTGCCTCCTTCCTTGGACCTCTTTCACTATTTTTTCGAGTTGAAGGCACATTTCTCGGCCGGGAAGGGTTTCTATTTTATCCAGGCGAGGCGGAATAGGAGTTGTATCTCCTTGGCTGTGAAGGATTTTTCGCATAAGGGGTGGAAAACCCAGTTCTTCTAGATGGGGATCTGCTCAGTGGAGGAGACCTGGAGGTGTCCCGTAATCTCCAATTTCCACCCAAATATCCCTCCAAGGTAGGACGAGTTCCCTCCACACGTGGAGGAGTATGCGACCATCTTGCTGAAGCGCCGCCGGTCCACAGAAGAGTTGGTTACTCCAGAGAACATCGAGCAGTGTCTTCTTTCGTGACTGCATCCGTCAAGTTCAGGTGCTACAAACTAGACTCTTCTTCGGATGTCGAGACCATTTTTCTTTTTTTGACTATATCTTTCTTTTGTGCAGACACCAGGCGGCCGGCTTTTGAGGAGACCGCAGAGGTGATCGATCTCGACACTGACTCGGCCACCGACGAGCCGTGATCTCCCGGGGGGGCGCACCTGAGTCCGAGGTAAGGGCAAAAGGGCAGCCCAGGAGGGGTCTTCCAAATTGCGGGGGGCCAAGCGCAAGGATCCCGTGGAGGGCATGATACGGGATGCCGTAAAGGCCAAGAAGCGGGCCAAGAAGGCCGGATCTGTCTCCGTCATCGTGGGTGGCTCTAGCTCGGCGGCTCTCCCCTCTTCTGAGCGAGATAGGGCCGACCTTGTTAGGCCGGCTCTCCCATCTACCGAGCAAGAGGGGGCCGAGGAGGTTGGGGCCGCTCCTGCGGTCGGTGTTGATGCTGGTTCGGCTCCCCCCTTGGTCGGAGCCGAGGTGGCCAAGGGTGCTTCTGCGATTGGCAGCGGTGCAGGCCCGGCCCTCCCCTCGGCCGAAGCCGAGGGGGCCGTGGACGAGGCTGGTGACGCTGGGGCCGCGGTCGAGAATGGGGCGAACGATGCTCCAAGTGGCAGTGCAGGTGCCGAACCGGCCCAGGTTGGAGGGTCATAAGAAGATCCGGCCGAGGCACGAGAGGCGACCGAAGCCGCGGCTCGGTCTGGGCCGCCTGGTGGGGCACCGATCGAAGGGGGGATCTCCATTCCAGTGGCCTTGGAGAGGCTTGGCATCCAGGGCCCTCTGTATCAGGTGTGTCGCGGCATAGCCGTGAAGGTGAAGGGGGGAGGCAGGCAGCACTCCCCGTCCGTGGCCCTCGAGGCAGTTATGGAGGGTGGCCTGGTCCTGGCCGAGATGGGGGCCACTCTGGCAGAAGCATACGCTCGATTGGAGACAGAGCGAGCGACACTGGCCTGGACCCTTGGTGGGTCTGACAGGAGACTGGCTCGGCTTGCCGAGGAGCATGATGGGCTTCGGCGGGAGCTTTCCTCAGTTAGAAAGGTAGTGCGGTCGAGCCAGGTGGAGGGCCGGGCGCTAACCGAGCAGCTAGCTAAGGCCCACGAATCGCTCGAGAGGAAGAGCAGGCTTCTTAAAGAGGAGCGCCTTGTTCGCGTCGAGCTAGATGGCCGATGGGAGGCCGAGCGCTCCGAGCTGGAGGACCGGGCGGAGGAAGCAGAGCGCCTTCGGGGGGAGGCCGAGGCCGATCGAGCCGAGGCCGAGAAGCGGGCGGCGGAGGCCGAGGAGCAGACGGCTGAGGCCGAGCGAAAATTAGCCGAGGCGGAGCGGGAGAAGGCCGAGCTCGTTGCTAGGGTGGGATTGGCCGGGGCGAAGGCGCTTGAGCAGTACAAATGCTCGGAGGCCTACCGGGTTGACCTTAAGGAGGCTGCCCTCCCCTACTATGAGTTAGCGCTTCGCCGAGGCATCCGCAAGGGTTCAAGCAGGGCTACGACCGGGCCGTATCTTATGCCAAGAAGCAGGCATCCGGGATAATCAAATTCCCATCCGGGCAATGCTATGACTCGGACTTGTCATCCTCCGGCTCCTCTGCTTCAGCGTCAGAGGAAGAAGATCAGGAGGGCTCTTCGCCGGAGGGGTCGCCAACTCCGGATGCCTCGGGAGGGCGCGCAACCGAGGCAGTTCCCACGCTGGTGGGGTCATTGCCAGGGTCAACCGTCACCGAGGGTGTCGGGGGCAGACAGCCTGAGCCTTCCACTTCTGAGCTTCAGGGTGGGCCAGAGGCCTGATGTATCTGCTGTGCTTTCTCTTTTTGTATGTCTTTTTCCCTTTTTTGAAGAAAAAAAACTTTCCCTGTTGTGTAGGAAAAAAGGTAAGGCAATAGCATTATGACGAAGACTTAATTGTTCCGTATCGCCATTGCCATATTTTGTTCAGCGTATCTGCAGTAGTTGGAGAGTGCCGATCTTTTCTGCGTGGCTCTCGCACGATGGTTGGGCAGGTGTCTGACAGGGTATCCTTCCGTTTTCTCATGCTTTGAATGTTTGTCCGCTTCGTATGTCCCGCTGGGGCGAAAATGAGGAGTTTGAGGTGACCGTTCGTAGGGAGAGGTCCCTTTGGCGTGTTTTCGAGGGGAGAATCATTTAAGGCAAATAGCCTCCCTTTGCCTATAAAAGGTCTGAAGGGCGTCCCTTCCTCTCCACAGCTTAGATGTCACGCCCCGAACCGATAGCAGCGGGAAGCGATGCTCGGAACGTGGCAGTTAACAGTCATGATAACAAGAGTGAAAATAAATAACCACAATTAAACACATGGAGGCCATACACACATATTGAAAATACGAGCTCTTATTAATATTGAAAAGTATAATTCTGACCCACTCTTACAATATTAGATTCATATTAAAGGAGGAAAATAACAAGGGAGAAGAAAATGAAATAACTAGACTCACGACACTAGCTAGACTCAAGAAGGCAAAAAGACAGACTCTGATCTCTAGGTTCTAGGTTCACTCGATCACACTGATCCGATTCCCATTTGCAACATACCGTTTACCACGTTACCTGAAAAGGATTGGAAGTAGGGGGGAGCAAAAAGCTCAGTAGGAATTATACTCTATCGTCAGGCATAGTTTAAGTGATTAACCAATTAATGAATATGCATGATTAACGTGATAAAATAAGTAGAACTAAATAATCACTAAGATAGAAAGAGTAACGATAATTAAATGGAAGAAATAATTGCATGTCGAGATATCAAGCAAGATTAATAAGATTTTCTAGTAAATGGCCATTTGCAAGTCAATTCGAGTCATGTCAAGCAAGCAAGTAAGTACTTCATACTTTAAGCATGAATAACAAGTTTCACGAGAATGTGGAATGTCATAGACCCAACACGCTAGATAGTACCGGTGCCAAATGTCACACCTAATCATTCACCTCCCCGGGGATCAAGTACTTTTCGGGTGCTCCTCCCAGGACCAGACTGGGCCCTTCATTTGTTTGCCTTGGCATTGATTTCTTTTTGGATGGTAGATCCCACGAGACTAGACATCCACAATATTTAATGGCCAAGAGTTCCAAGGTCAAGTTCATGTAGACAAGGTAAAGGACATAAGAATAATGATTATTTAAGAGTCCAAACAATAAGCTCCTTAACCGAGAGGAATAATTGTCCCAAAGGACTATAATTGATGATCAATAGATCTAACAATAGGTCAAATCATGAAAAACCATAGCCTACATAGGCTTGGTTAGCTCACACAATTCGAAATTCATGAAATAATCAATTTTCAAAAAAGTTGTCATATAAACGGTCAGACAAGGGCTGCTCGATATATATACGGTTAATACTGGGCCGCGCATACAGGAATTGGACTGATACTCAACCCACGAGGTCAAGGATGAACGGCTGACAATATGTCGCTCTAAAGTATGAACGGTGTGTTATGGGCCGCGCATGTCCAGAAGACATTAAGACACATGAACAAGATATACGGACCATACTGGGCCGTATTGAAGATATGCGGTCGTTATTGGGCAGCCTATAAGGATATGCGGTCCACTACTGGCCGCACATGCCTCTCTTAGCCCAATTCGATCCAAGACTTAAACAAGCGGTTTGGTCTATGTAAAACGGTAGTTCTGGTGGTCACCAGGTTCATAGCAGGGATATAAGGAAATCCCGTGATGCTAAGTTCGCCGGATGGAGTGTCCGGTGGTAAATTCAAGGTTAACACAACTAAAAGGCTAATGACTTACTAGAAGTCCACAACAGGTTCAAAACATTCTACTGGGATAGAGTGGCTGTCCAGCAACCTAACATTCAATTTTAGTCCCAATTTCCATGTTAATATATCAAGGATCACAATTTACATTTAATGTATTTGCCAAAAAGGTGAATCAAGATGATAAGATAATGAACAAGATCATGTAGGAATGAAATAGCATGCATTTTACAGAAATTTACTTGAATGGTTTACCACTTATCATATGGGTTTCTAATTTACTAATTACCATTTATGATACTAAAATGGATCAATTAGAACTCATACTAAGTCATTAACTGCATAGATAAATGGTTCTTGGAAGACTTTATATCTATTAGGCTAACCGGGGGCTTGCAGGGAGTTGTGTGCATTGCTGGGGGTTCGGCGGCCATGTCAGAACCGCCCAAGGGGTTGGGCGGTTCTCTGGGGGCCGCCCAAGGGGTTGGGCGGTCAGGTAAGGGCTGCTCATCCTCTGGGTTATGTGGTTACCAGAGGACCTTCCAAGTAATGTGGTCAGTTTCGGACTGTTCAACTAGTTATGTGGTTAGATAAGGACCGTTCATCCTGGGATGTGTGGTTCCTTAGAAACCGTTTAACTAAGACTATACCAGGGTCAAAGTCTGGGCTTGAGTTGTGCGGTCTATCGTAAGACTGTCCATCTCTGGGTGTTTTCCGGTCACCCCTTCCACGTCCGATGAACGCCGGAAGGTTAAGGGTTTATGGGGTTTGATCTAAAACACTAATTACTCATGGAAACGGACATGAAACAAGGGGCTTTTGGTACCGTTGGAAAGGTTCTGAAAAATACTACCTAACAGTAGGGTCAATTTCATAATTACTTTCTGAAATCACGATTTATAATGCCAGGAACACTAAAAACCCTAATCTGGACATGCTGTTACTAAATCGTAAAATTCTCACAATATACATAATGAAAATTGGGGCTTTATATATTAAAAGAAAGCTTACTCGATGTTGATTCCAACCATATATGATATGCTATATGGGGATCACGATTAACAACTCGAAATCACGATTTAACTCAAAAGAATACATCAAAAACCAAGTCTAGACATATTCCTACTCATATCAGAAATTCTCTAAACATGATCCATAAAATTTAGGGCTTTTATAATCAATGGAAAGAGCACAAAAAACTCTACAAAATGCATGGATCAATTTAAGATTTACAGCCTGAAATCGCTACTGAAATCAAAGTGGAACAAGTTCTGCCCTAATTCTGACATGCCTCTACTAAACCATTAAATTCGCACAGAATACCTAATAGAATTTAGTGCTTCATATACCAAAAGAAATAGGACTGGATGCTGAACATTTTGATATATTACTTGCGGTTTGAGCCCGAGAGAACTTACCTCAATCGAGTGAAGAAAGAAGAAGAAAGGAAGAAGAACGGACGCCGACACGTCACCACTAAACTCTCGAGATCTCCCTAGATCGATCTCCACTGCAACCGCCGCTGCTACCAAAGGATTCTAGGGTTGTAGAGCTTCATTTTTATAGCTTATACACCTTCTGGAGCTTTCGGTGCTGGGAGAATTCGTCGAAGCAAGTTGGGTGTTTGAAAACGGCGCCGCAATGGTTGACCTCACCAAAGCTCGGCCGACACCACGTTTTAGGGTTAGGGTTTCGATCAATTAACAGAGGGGAAATGATCCTTAGATCGTGGCCTTTCATTTGCCACCGATTTGGGCTCATTTGGTGGAGTATTAAGCTCTAATTTCGTGGTTTAAGTTAAGGTTAGGTAAGAGTTAGGTAACTGTGCACTTTGGGCTTAATCCACTAATTAGACCTAATTACGGATTTTTGTTGGGTCGACCACAGAAGAGAAAGTTGTTAAATAATGGTCCTTAACCCAATTACTATTTTTCTATATTTTTATAAGGTAGTCAAAAATTTCACTAGTTCTATTTACTAAGGAATTAAATATTAAATTCCGAAATTCATTCATTTCAATTAAATTTCAGATTTTTAAAACAGGGGTATTACATTCTCCCCCACTTTAAGGAATTTGGTCCCCAAATTCGTCGGGCATTACTAATTATTTAAATATTTGAACTAAGATGATCTTATCTATCAAAATAACATGTTAATTATACAATTAATGACGAAAGAATTTAGCTATAGCTAGGGATAAAAGAGAACGATACCATATATAATTCTTCATTCGATAGAAGTTGGTTCTGATTCTTCTTGTAGTTTTACTTGTGGAAGTAACTTAGGACAGTTAGCCATTTTATGATCCTGATTTCCGCAACGCAGACACGCTCTGCTCCTTCGCCAGCACTCCTTTGCGAGATGACCAAGTTTGTGACACGATAAACATTTCATTTGCGTAATATTGCTCTTCTTTTTCTTATTACGTCAGGTTTTCTTACGACGGACTTGCTAGCCTCTAGCGGAACCGAATCTTAACTTACCCATGGACCCACTCGCTTTCATTTTTAATAATGACTTAGAGACCTGCAAAATAGTTATATGGTTACCATTTTTCATTACCCTTACGCGTAACACAACGTAATCTTGCATATATTTTAGTACTTAACCCAAGATATTACTCGATCTCACCAGGTTATAAGGGATGACACGGGTCTTAAGACTTAGGGAAACCTATACTCTTGGACAAAATCCAAGGACTCAAGTAACGGAGGCTCTGATACCACCTCTGTCACGCCCCGAACCGATAGCAGCGGGAAGCGATGCTCGGAACGTGGCAGTTAACAGTCATGATAACAAGAGTGAAAATAAATAACCATAATTAAACACATGGAGGCCATACACACATATTGAAAATACGTGGGGGGGGGGGGGGGGGGCTCCAGCCCTCTCCTCCCTGTCCGCGGTAACCTGTGCCTCCCCCCTTCCAGCCACCGGCGACACCATCCCTACTGTTGCGGTCCCACTCTCTGCTGCTGGGTCCAGTTTTTCGGCCGCGCCCGCCTGTCCTCCTGTTGTTCCGGCTGGCGCTAGAGCTGTGTCTGCCGGCCTGCCTTCCTCCTCCCCCTCTGGCTGCTCCTTCCCGCCGCTTCCTCCTGCCGGTGGATCCTTCGCACTCGCTGGGGCATCTTCGGGTCACCGCCATGGCTGTACGGTTGTGACCTCGCCGTCTTCGTAGGTGACTACCCTTGGTCCCAAGGGTCTGCCCTCTGGCTTTGGGTCTCTTCCCGCCCGTTTGTTCTCCTCCCTGTGTCCCTCCGGCGACGCCTTGCTTCCTCCAGGGGTGCCGTCTTGTTCCCACGGTCCACACGTCGTTGGACTCCCCCACACGCCATCGCCTCAGGACCACGCTCCTCCTTTCGCAGGGTGCCACGTTTTTTCCCACTATCTCACGCCATCGCTCTCCCCGTCGCCACCTTCTGCAGCTTACCCTGGGTCTTCCCCTCTCATCGGGCCTCTTTCCCTGGGTCTTCCCCTCTCGCCGGGCCTCCTGGTGGCCTTCCACCACCGTCGGCTCTTGCGTTCTCCATCGCTGACCCCTTGGCGGTCCTTCCTCTGGCCGTGGGCGTAGCTCCCCCCCGCTGCTGCCCCTTCCTCTCTCGGTGGTGTTCGTCCTCCCTCGCATGTGGTCTTCTTCGGCGCCGGCGGGCGCTCCCTCCTCGGTATCCTCTCTGAGCCCCCTCGTTGGTCAACCTTTCCCTGCGCCTTCGGCTATCGCTCCCCTACTCCTGATGGGACATCCGCAGCCACCGATCCCCTGTTTTCGCCCCTCGCCTCTTGCTTCCCCGCTTTCGCCTTTGCTCTGGCGACGGTTGGCGCCTGTGCCACCTCCCGTGCTGTGCCTTTTCCTTCCCTGCCTTCCGCCGGCTTGTTCCTTGCCTTTGCCCGCGTCGCTGGAGGCGTCCGTGCCGCTCCCTCCCTGCCTGCTAGTGCCTCTACTTCTTGCCTTGACCTCCTCTCGCCTCCTTCTGGTGGCTGCGTCCCGGCAGGTGATGACCTCCCCCCTCCTCTTTCATCACCACCGGTTTCTCCGGGTGCCAGAGATCTCTGGGCTGCCCTTGCTTCGCCTAGCGCTCGCTCCCCTGGGTCTGCATTGGAGGCCCGTCTTACTGGCCCTTCGTGCTGTGCCCCTCTTGCCCGTTAGGGCCTCTGTGTTGCCCTTCCATTCCCCTCCTGCCTTTTCGGCCCCCTCCTTCCTCTCCTGCTTCCCTTCCTCCTCCCCTGCTCCCCCTCCTTCCTCTACCCCTCTAGCCCGCTAGGGCCCTTGGAGTTGCCCTCATGTTCCCCTCCTACCTCTCTTACCACCTTCAGCCTCCAGCCCTCTCTTGCCACCTTCGGCCTCCAGCCCGTAGCCCCCCTAGCCGTCCCCTCCCTCGCTTGTCACCCGTAGACCCCGTGCCTGCCGCTGCTGCCCAAGGCTCTTCGTCGCTGCTCCGCTGTGGTCCCCTCTGCCACCCTCGTCTCCGGCCCCGTTCGAAGGTTCGCCAGCTGCTGCGCTCACGTCCAGGGTGGGTGGCCCATCCAGGCTCGTCTCTTGGCTGGGCCACCCATCCCTCTCGTGCTCCCGAGCGGCGGCCAAGCTCTACTGTCTCTGGCGTCCACGACATTTCTCCGTCAGTTTAGGCTTCGTTGTAGTTTTCCTATTTGGACTTATTGGGCCAGGCGGCTTCCGACTAAGCTGTGCTGTCTCCTGCGATGACGTTCTGCGTCCTCCATGTCGGCCACTCTATTGCTGTCACCGACCTCCTCGCCTAGCAGTGCTGTCACCGGCGTCCCGGTAGCCACGTTCTTGTTACTTTGCCCCTGTGTTGGGCCTCCGTGTTGCTTTTTCCCTTTTTTGGGCTTATTGGGCTTTGCCCCCATGATGTATTTGGGCTCCTCCCTTCCTTTGTAGGATGCCCCCCGGGACCCTAGTTGTCCCAAGTATCCCCCAATCTTCTTCTCTCATCTTTGCTTGCTATATATAAAATTTCCTTGTAAGGTGGCCGGGGTCGAGCTTCTCCCCTTGTCCCTTGCAAGTATGACTTTAGTTAAAAAAACATATTGAAAATACGAGCTCTTATTAATATTGAAAAGTATAATTTTGACCCACTCTTACAATATTAGATTCAAATTAAAGGAGGAAAATAACAAGGGAGAAGAAAATGAAATAACTAGACTCACGACACTAGCTAGACTCAAGAAGGCAAAAAGACAGACTCCGATCTCTAGGTTCCAGGTTCACTCGATCACACTGATCCGATTCCCATTTGCAACGTACCGTTTACCGCGTTACCTGAAAAGGATTGGAAGTAGGGGGGAGCAAAAAGCTCAGTAGGAATTGTACTCTATCGTCAGGTATAGTTTAAGTGATTAACCAATTAATGAATATGCATGATTAACGTGATAAAATAAGCAGAACTAAATAATCACTAAGATAGAAGGAGTAACTATAATTAAATGGAAGAAACAATTGCATGTCAAGATATCAAGCAAGATTAACAAGATTTTCTAGTAAATGGCCATTTGCAAGTCAATTCGAGTCATGTCAAGCAAGCAAGCAAGTACTTCATACTTTAAGCATGAATAACAAGTTTCACGAGAATGTGGAATGCCATAGACCCAACACGCTAGATAGTACCGGTGCCAAATGCCACACCTAATCATTCACCTCCCCGGGGATCAAGTACTTTTCGGGTGCTCCTCCCAGGACCAGACTGGGCCCTTCATTTGTTTGCCTTGGCATTGATTTCTTTTTGGATGGTAGATCCCACGAGACTAGACATCCACAATATTTAATGGCCAAGAGTTCCAAGGTCAAGTTCATGTAGACAAGGTAAAGGACATAAGAATAATGATTCTTTAAGAGTCCAAACAATAAGCTCCTTAACCGAGAGGAATAATTGTCCCAAAGGACTATAATTGATGATCAATAGATCTAACAATAGGTCAAATCACGAAAAACCATAGCCTACATAGGCTTGGTTAGCTCACACAATTCGAAATTCATGAAATAATCACTTTTCGGAAAACTATCATATAAACGGTCAGACAAGGGCCGCTCGATATATATACGGTTAATACTGGGCCGCGCATACAGGAACTGGACTAATACTCAGCCCACGAGGTCAAGGATGAACGGCTGACAGTATGCCGCTCTAATGTATGAACGGTGTGTTATGGGCCGCGCATGTCCAGAAGATATTAAGACACATGAACAAGATATACGGACCATACTGGGCCGTATTGAAGATATGCGGTTGTTATTTGGCCACCTATAAGGATATGCGGTCCACTACTGGCCGCACATGCCTCTCTTAGCCCAATTCGATCCAAGACTTAAACCAGCGGTTCGGTCTATGTAAAACGGTAGTTCTGGTGGTCACTAGGTTCATAGCAGGTATATAAGGAAATCCCGTGATGCTAAGTTCGCCAGATGGAGTGTCCGATGGTAAATTCAAGGTTAACACAACTAAAAGGCTAATGACTTACTAGAAGTCCGCAATAGGTTCAAAACCTTCTACTGGGATAGAGTGGCTGTCCAGCAACCTAACATTCAGTTTTAGTCCTAATTTCCATGTTAATATATCAAGGATCACAATTAACATTTAATGTATTTGCCAAAAAGGTGAATCAAGATGATAAGATAATGAACAAGATCCTGTAGGAATGAAATAGCATGCATTTTACAGAAATTTACTTGAATGGTTTACCACTTATCATATGGGTTTCTAATTTACTAATTACCATTTATGATACTAAAATGGATCAATTAGAACTCATACTAAGTCATTAACTGCATAGATAAATGGTTCTTGGAAGACCTTATATCTATTGGGCTAATCGGGGGCTTGCAGGGAGTTGTGTGCTTTGCTGGGGGTTGGGCGGCCATGTCAGAACAGCCCAAGGGGTTGGGCGGTCAGGTAAGGGCTGCTCATCCCCTGGGTTATGTGGTTACCAGAGGACCTTCCAAGTTATGTGGTCAGTTTCGGACCGTTCAACTAGTTATGTGGTTAGATAAGGACCGTTCATCCTGGGATGTGTGGTTCCTTAGAAACCGTTTAACTAAGGCTATACCAGGGTCAAAGTCTGGGCTTGAGTTGTGCGGTCTATCGTAAGACCGTCCATCTCTGGGTGTTTTTCGGTCACCCCTTCCACGTCCGATGAACGCCGGAAGGTTAAGGGTTTATGGGGTTTGATCTAAAACACTAATTACTCATGGAAACGGACTTGAAACAAGGGGTTTTTGGTACCGTTGAAAAGGTTCTGAAAAATACTATCTAATAGTAGGGTCAATTTCATAATTACTTTCTGAAATCACGATTTATAATGGCAGGAACACTAAAAACCCTAATCTGGACATGCTGTTACTAAATCACAAAATTCTCACAATATACACAATGAAAATTGGGGCTTTATATATTAAAAGAAAGCTTACTCGACACTGATTCCAACCATATATGATATGCTATATGGGGATCACGATTAACAACTCGAAATCACGATTTAACTCAAAAGAATACATCAAAAACCAACTCTAGACATATTCCTACTCATATCGGAAATTCTCTAAACATGATCCATAAAATTTAGGGATTTTATCATCAATGGAAAGAGCACAAAAAAATCTACAAGATGCATGGATCAATTTAAGATTTACAGCCTGAAATCGCTACTGAAATCAAAGGGGAACAGGTTCTGCCCTAATTCTGACTTGCCTCTACTAAACCATTAAATTCGCACAGAATACCTAATAGAATTTAGTGCTTCATATACCAAAAGAAAGAGGACTGGATGCTGAACATTTTGATATATTACTTGTGGTCTGAGCCCGAGAGAACCTACCTCAATCGAGTGAAGAAAGAAGAAGAGAGGAAGAAGAACGGACGCCGACACGTCACCACTAAACTCCCGAGATCTCCCTAGATCGATCTCCACTGCGACCGCCGCTGCTACCAAAGGATTCTAGGGTTGTAGAGCTTCATTTTTATAGCTTATACACCTTCTGGAGCCTTCGGTGCTGGGAGAATTCGTCGAAGCAAGTTGGGTGTTTGAAAATGGCGCCGCAATGGTTGACCTCACCAAAGGTCGGCCGACACCACGTTTTAGGGTTAGGGTTTCGATCAATTAACAGAGGGGAAATGATCCTTAGATCGTGGCCTTTCATTTGCCACCGATTTGGGCTCATTTGGTGGAGTATTAAGCTCTAATTTCGTGGTTTAAGTTAAGGTTAGATAAGAGTTAGGTAAGTGTGCACTTTGGGCTTAATCCACTAATTAGACCTAATTACGGATTTTTGTTGGGTCGACAACAGAAGACAAAGTTGTTAAATAAATGGTCCTTAACCCAATTACTATTTTTCTATATTTATATAAGGTAGTCAAAAATTTCACTAGTCCTATTTACTAAGGAATTAAATATTAAATTCCGAAATTCATTCATTTCAATTAAATTTCAGATTTTTAAAACCGGGGTATTACATCCTCCCTCACTTTAAGGAATTTGGTCCCCAAATTCGTCGGGCATTACTAATTATTTAAATATTTGAACTAAGATGATCTTATCTATCAAAATAACATGTTAATTATACAATTAATGACGAAAGAATTTAGCTATAGCTAGGGATAAAAGAGAACGATACCATATATAATTCTTCATTCGATAGAAGTTGGTTCCGATTCTTCTTGTAGTTTTGCTTGTGGAAGTAACTTAGGACAGTTAGTCATTTTATGATCCTGATTTTCGCAACGCAGACACGCTCCGCTCCTTCGCCAGCACTCCTTAGCGAGATGACCAAGTTTGTGACACTATAAACATTTCATTTGCGTAATATTGCTCTTCTTTTTCTTATTACGTCGGGTTTTCTTACGACGGACTCGCCAGCCTCTAGCAGAACCGAATCTTATCTTACCCATGGACCCACTCGATTTCATTTTTAATAATGACTTAGAGACCTGCAAAATAGTTATATGGTTAACATTTTTCATTACCCTTACGCGTAACACAACGTAATCTTGCATATATTTTATTACTTAACCCAAGATATTACCCAATCTCACCAGGTTACAAGGGATGACACGGGTCTTAAGACTTAGGGAAACCTATACTCTTGGACAAAATCCAAGGACTCAAGCAACGGAGGCTCTGATACCACCTCTGTCACGCCCTGAACCGATAGCAGCGGGAAGCGATGCTCGGAACGTGGCTGTTAACAGTCATGATAACAAGAGTGAAAATAAATAACCACAATTAAACACATGGAGGCCATACACACATATTGAAAATATGAGCTCTTATTAATATTGAAAAGTATAATCTTAACCCACTCTTACAATATTAGATTCAAATTAAAGGAGGAAAATAACAAGGGAGAAGAAAATGAAATAACTAGACTCACGACACTAGCTAGACTCAAGAAGGCAAAAAGACAGACTCCGATCTCTAGGTTCCAGGTTCACTCGATCACACTGATCCGATTCCCATTTGCAACGTACCGTTTACCGCGTTACCTGAAAAGGATTGGAAGTAGGGGGAGCAAAAAGCTCTGTAGAAATTATACTCTATCGTCAGGCATAGTTTAAGTGATTAACCAATTAATGAATATGCATGATTAACGCGATAAAATAAGCAGAAATAAATAATCACTAAGATAGAAAGAGTAACGATAATTAAATGGAAGAAATAATTGCATGTCGAGATATCAAGCAAGATTAACAAGATTTTCTAGTAAATGGCCATTTGCAAGTCAATTCGAGTCAAGTCAAGCAAGCAAGCAAGTACTTCATACTTTAAGCATGAATAACAAGTTTCACGAGAATGTGGAATGCCATAGACCCAACACGCTCGATAGTACCGGTGCCAAATGCCACACCTAATCATTCACCTCCCCGGGGATCAAGTACTTTTCGGGTGCTCCTCCCAGGACCAGACTGGGCCCTTCATTTATTTGCCTTGGCATTGATTTCTTTTTGGATGGTAGATCCCACGAGACTAGACATCCACAATATTTAATGGCCAAGAGTTCCAAGGTCAAGTTCATGTCGACAAGGTAAAGGACATAAGAATAATGATTATTTAAGAGTCCAAACAATAAGCTCCTTAATCGAGAGGAATAATTGTCCCAAAGGACTATAATTGATGATCAATAGATCTAACAATCGGTCAAATCACGAAAAACCATAGCCTACATAGGCTTGGTTAGCTCACACAATTCGAAATTCATGAAATAATCACTTTTCGGAAAACTGTCATATAAACGGTCAGACAAGGGCCGCTCGATATATATACGGTTAATACTGGGCCGCGCATACAGGAACTGGACTGATACTCAGCCCACGAGGTCAAGGATGAACGGCTGACAGTATGCCGCTCTAAAGTATGAACGGTGTGTTATGGGCCGCGCATGTCCAGAAGACATTAAGACACATGAACAAGATATACGGACCATACTGGGCCGTATTGAAGATATGCGGTTGTTATTGGGCCGCCTATAAGGATATGCGGTCCACTACTGGCCGCACATGCCTCTCTTAGCCCAATTCGATCCAAGACTTAAACCAGCGGCTCGGTCTATGTAAAACGGTAGTTCTGGTGGTCACTAGGTTCATAGCAGGGATATAAGGAAATTCCGTGATGCTAAGTTTGCCGGATGGAGTGTCCGGTGGTAAATTCAAGGTTAACACAACTAAAAGGCTAATGACTTACTAGAAGTCCGCAATAGGTTCAAAATGTTCTACTGGGATAGAGTGGCTGTCCAGCAACCTAACATTCAGTTTTAGTCCTAATTTCCATGTTAATATATCAAGGATCACAATTAAGATGTAATGTATTTGCCAAAAAGGTGAATCAAGATGATAAGATAATGAACAAGATCATGTAGGAATGAAATAGCATGCATTTTACAGAAATTTACTTGAATGGTTTACCACTTATCATATGGGTTTCTAATTTACTAATTACCATTTATGATACTAAAATGGATCAATTAGAACTCATACTAAGTCATTAACTGCATAGATAAACGGTTCTTGGAAGACCTTATATCTATTGGGCTAACCGGGGGCTTGCAGGGAGTTGTGTGCATTGCTGGGGGTTGGGCGGCCATGTCAGAACCACCCAAGGGGTTGGGCGGTTCTCTGGGAGCCGCCCAAGGGGTTGGGCGGTCAGGTAAGGGCTGCTCATCCCCTGTGTTATGTGGTTACCAGAGGACCTTCCAAGTTATGTGGTCAGTTTCAGACCGTTCAACTAGTTATGTGGTTAGATAAGGACCGTTCATCCTGGGATGTGTGGTTCCTTAGAAACCGTTTAACTAAGGCTATACCAGGGTCAAAGTCTGGGCTTGAGTTGTGCGGTATATCGTAAGACCGTCCATCTCTGGGTGTTTTCCGGTCACCCCTTCCACGTCCGATGAACGCCGGAAGGTTAAGGGTTTATGGGGTTTGATCTAAAACACTAATTACTCATGGAAACAGACTTGAAACAAGGGGCTTTTGGTACCGTTGGAAAGGTTCTGAAAAATACTACCTAACAGTAGGGTCAATTTCATAATTACTTTCTGAAATCACGATTTATAATGGCAGGAACACTAAAAACCCTAATCTGGACATGCTGTTACTAAATCGCAAAATTCTCACAATATACACAATGAAAATCGGGGCTTTATATATTAAAAGAAAGCTTACTCGACGCTGATTCCAACCATATATGATATGCTATATGGGGATCACGATTAACAACTCGAAATCATGATTTAACTCAAAAGAATACATCAAAAACCAAGTCTAGACATATTCCTACTCATATCGAAAATTCTCTAAACATGATCCATAAAATTTAGGGCTTTTACAATCAATGGAAAGAGCACAAAAAACTCTACAAGATGCATGGATCAATTTAAGATTTACAGCCTGAAATCGCTACTGAAATCAAAGGGGAACAGGTTCTGCCCTAATTCTGACATGCCTCTACTAAACCATTAAATTCGCACAGAATACCTAATAGAATTTAGTGCTTCATATACCAAAAGAAAGAGGACTAGATGCTGAACATTTTGATATATTACTTGTGGTTTGAGCCCGAGAGAACCTACCTCAATCGAGTGAAGAAAGAAGAAGAAAGGAAGAAGAACGGACGCCGACACGTCACCACTAAACTCCTGAGATCTCCCTAGATCGATCTCCACTGCGACTACCGCTGCTACCAAAGCGTTATAGGGTTGCAGAGCTTCATTTTTATAGCTCATACACCTTCTGGAGCCTTCAGTGCTGGGAGAATTCGTCGAAGCAAGTTGGGTGTTTGAAAACGGCGCCGCAATGGTTGACCTCACCAAAGCTCGGCCGACACCACGTTTTAGGGTTAGGGTTTTGATCAATTAACAGAGGGGAAATGATCCTTAGATCGTGGCCTTTCATTTGCCACCGATTTGGGCTCATTTGGTGGAGTATTAAGCTCTAATTTCGTGGTTTAAGTTAAGGTTAGGTAAGAGTTAGGTAAGTGTGCACTTTGGGCTTAATCCACTAATTAGACCTAATTACGGATTTTTGTTGGGTCGACCACAGAAGATAAAGTATTTAAATGAATGGTCCTTAACCCAATTACTATTTTTCTAGATTTTTATAAGATAGTCAAAAATTTCACTAGTCCTATTTACTAAGGAATTAAATATTAAATTCTAAAATTCATTCATTTCAATTAAATTTCAGATTTTTAAAACCGGGGTATTACATCCTCCCCCACATTAAGGAATTTGGTCCCCAAATTCATCGGGCATTACTAATTATTTAAATATTTGAACTAAGATGATCTTATCTATCAAAATAACATGTTAATTATATAATTAATGACGAAAGAATTTAGCTATAGCTAGGGATAAAAGAGAACGATACCATATATAATTCTTCAATCGATAGAAGTTGGTTCCGATTCTTCTTGTAGTTTTGCTTGTGGAAGTAACTTAGGACAATTAGCCATTTTATGATCCTGATTTCCGCAACGCAGACACGCTCCGCTCCTTCGCCAGCACTCCTTTGCGAGATGACCAAGTTTGTGACACTATAAACATTTCATTTGCGTAATATTACTCTTCTTTTTCTTATTACGTCGGGTTTCCTTACGACGGACTCGCCAGCCTCTAGCGGAACCGGATCTTAGCTTACCCATGGACCCACTCGCTTTCATTTTTAATAATGACTTAGAGACCTGCAAAATAGTTATATGGTTAACATTTTTCATTGCCCTTACGCGTAACACAATGCAATCTTGCACATATTTTATTACTTAACCCAAGATATTACCCAATCTTACTAGGTTACAAGGGATGACACGGGTCTTAAGACTTCGGGAAACCTATACTCTTGGACAAAATCCAAGGACTCAGGCAACGGAGGCTCTGATACCACCTCTGTCACGCCCCGAACCGATAGCAGCGGGAAGCGATGCTCGGAACGTGGCAGTTAACAATCATGATAACAAGAGTGAAAATAAATAACCACAATTAAACACATGGAGGCCATACACACATATTGAAAATACGAGCTCTTATTAATATTGAAAAGTATAATCTTGACCCACTCTTACAATATTAGATTCAAATTAAAGGAGGAAAATAACAAGGGAGAAGAAAATGAAATAACTAGACTCACGACACTAGCTAGACTCAAGAAGGCAAAAAGACAGACTCCGATCTCTAGGTTCCAGGTTCACTCGATCACACTGATCCGATTCCCATTTGTAACGTACCGTTTACCGCGTTACCTGAAAAGGATTGGAAGTAGGGGGGAGCAAAAAGCTCAGTAGGAATTATACTCTATCGTCAGGCATAGTTTAAGTGATTAACCAATTAATGAATATGCATGATTAACGCGATAAAATAAGCAGAACTAAATAATCACTAAGATAGAAAAAGTAACGATAATTAAATGGAAGAAATAATTGCATGTCGAGATATCAAGCAAGATTAACAAGATTTTCTAGTAAATGGCCATTTGCAAGTCAATTCGAGTCATGTCAAGCAAGCAAGCAAGCACTTCATACTTTAAGCATGAATAACAAGTTTCACGAGAATGTGGAATGTCATAGACCCAACACGCTAGATAGTACCGGTGCCAAATGCCACACTTAATCATTCACCACCCCGGGGATCAAGTACTTTTCGGGTGCTCCTCCCAGGACCAGACTGGGCCCTTCATTTATTTGCCTTGGCATTGATTTCTTTTTGGATCGTAGATCCCACGAGATTAGACATCCACAATATTTAGTGGCCAAGAGTTCCAAGGTCAAGTTCATGTCGACAAGGTAAAGGACATAAGAATAATGATTATTTAAGAGTCCCAACAATAAGCTCCTTAACCGAGAGGAATAATTGTCCCAAAGGACTATAATTGATGATCAATAGATCTAACAATAGGTCAAATCACGAAAAACCATAGCCTACATAGGCTTGGTTAGCTCACACAATTCGAAATTCATGAAATAATCACTTTTCAGAAAATTGACTTATAAACGGCCAGACAAGGGCCGCTCGATATATATACGGTTAATACTGGGCCGCGCATACAGGAACTGGACTGATACTCAGCCCACGAGGTCAAGGATGAACGGCTGACAGTATGCCGCTCTAAAGTATGAACAGTGTGTTATGGGCCGCGCATGTCCAGAAGACATTAAGACACATGAACAAGATATACGGACCATACTGGGCCGTATTGAAGATATGCGGTTGTTATTGGGCCGCCTATAAGGATATGCAGTCCACTACTGGCCGCACATGTCTCTCTTAGCCCAATTCGATCCAAGACTTAAACCAGCGGTTCGGTCTATGTAAAACGGTAGTTCTGGTGGTCACTAGGTTCATAGCAGGGATATAAGGAAATCCCATGATGCTAAGTTTGCCGGATGGAGTGTCCGGTGGTAAATTCAAGGTTAACACAACTAAAAGGCTAATGACTTACTAGAAGTCCGCAATAGGTTCAAAACGTTCTACTGGGATAGAGTGGCTGTCCAGCAACCTAACATTCAGTTTTAGTCCTAATTTCCATGTTAATATATCAAGGATCACAATTAACATTTAATGTATTTGCCAAAAAGGTGAATCCAGATGATAAGATAATGAACAAGATCATGTAGGAATGAAATAGCATGCATTTTACAGAAATTTACTTGAATGGTTTACCACTTATCATATGAGTTTCTAATTTACTAATTACCATTTATGATACTAAAATGGATCAATTAGAACTCATACTAAGTCATTAACTGCATAGATAAACGGTTCTTGGAAGACCTTATATCTATTGGGCTAACCGGGGGCTTGCAGGGAGTTGTGCGCATTGCTGGGGGTTGGGCGGCCATGTCAGAACCACCCAAGGGGTTGGGCGGTTCTCTGGGATCCGCCCAAGGGGTTCGGCGGTCAGGTAAGGGCTGCTCATCCCCTGGGTTATGTGGTTACCAGAGGACCTTCCATGTTATGTGGTTAGTTTCGGACCGTTCAACTAGTTATGTGGTTAGATAAGGACCGTTCATCCTGAGATGTGTGGTTCCTTAGAAACCGTTTAACTAAGGCTATACCAGGGTCAAAGTCTGGGCTTGAGTTGTGCGGTCTATCGTAAGACCACCCATCTCTGGGTGTTTTCCGGTCACCCCTTCCACGTCCGATGAACGCCGGAAGGTTAAGGGTTTATGGGGTTTGATCTAAAACACTAATTACTCATGGAAACGGACTTGAAACAAGGGGCTTTTGGTACCGTTGGAAAGGTTCTGAAAAATACTACCTAACAGTAGGGTCAATTTCATAATTACTTTCTGAAATCACGATTTATAATGGCAGGAACACTAAAAACCCTAATCTGGACATGCTGTTACTAAATCGTAAAATTCTCACAATATACACAATGAAAATTGGGACTTTATATATTTAAAGAAAGCTTACTCGACGCTGATTCCAACCATATATGATATGCTATATGGGGATTACGATTAACAACTCGAAATCACGATTTAACTCAAAAGAATACATCAAAAACCAAGTCTAGACATATTCCTACTCATATCGGAAATTCTCTAAACATGATCCATAAAATTTAGGGCTTTTATAATCAATGGAAAGAGCACAAAAAACTCTACAAGATGCATGGATCAATTTAAGATTTACAGCCTGACATTGCTACTGAAATCAAAGGGGAACAGGTTCTGCCCTAATTCTGACATGCCTCTACTAAACCATTAAATTCGCACAGAATACCTAATAGAATTTAGTGCTTCATATACCAAAAGAAAGAGGACTGGATGCTGAACATTTTGATATATTACTTGCGGTTTGAGCCCGAGAGAATCTGCCTCAATCGAGTGAAGAAAGAAGAAGAAAGGAAGAAGAACGGACGCCGACACGTCACCACTAAACTCCCGAGATCTCCCTAGATCGATCTCCACTGCGACCGCCGCTGCTACCAAAGGATTATAGGGTTGCAGAGCTTCATTTTTATAGCTCATACACCTTCTGGAGCCTTCGGTGCTGGGAGAATTCGTCGAAGCAAGTTGGGTGTTTGAAAACGGCGCCGCAATGGTTGACCTCACCAAAGCTCGGCCGACACCACGTTTTAGGGTTAGGGTTTCGATCAATTAACAGAAGGGAAATGATCCTTAGATCGTGGCCTTTCATTTGCCACCGATTTGGGCTCATTTGGTGGAGTATTAAGCTCTAATTCCGTGGTTTAAGTTAAGGTTAGTTAAGGGTTAGGTAAGTGTGCACTTTGGGCTTAATCCACTAATTTGACCTAATTACGGATTTTTGTTGGGTCGACCACAGAAGACAAAGTTGTTAAATAAATGGTCCTTAACCCAATTACTATTTTTCTAGATTTTTATAAGATAGTCGAAAATTTCACTAGTTCTATTTACTAAGGAATTAAATATTAAATTCCGAAATTCATTCATTTCAATTAAATTTCAGATTTTTAAAACCGTGGTATTACATCCTCCCCCACTTTAAGGAATTTGGTCCCCAAATTCGTCGGGCATTACTAATTATTTAAATATTTGAACTAAGATGATCTTATCTATCAAAATAACATGTTAATTATATAATTAATGACGAAAGAATTTAGCTATAGCTAAGGATAAAATAGAACGATACCATATATAATTCTTCATTCGCTAGAAGTTGGTTCCGATTCTTCTTGTAGTTTTGCTTGTGGAAGTAACTTAGGACAGTTAGCCATTTTATGATCCTGATTTCCGCAACGCAGACATGCTCCGCTCCTTCGCCAGCACTCCTTTGCGAGATGACCAAGTTTGTGACACTATAAACATTTCATTTGCGTAATATTGCTCTTCTTTTTCTTATTACGTCGGGTTTCCTTACGACGGACTCGCCAGCCTCTAGCGGAACTGAATCTTAGCTTACCCATGGACCCACTCGCTTTCATTTTTAATAATGACTTAGAGACCTGCAAAATAGTTATATGGTTAACATTTTTCATTACCCTGACGCGTAACACAACGCAATCTTGCATATATTTTATTACTTAACCCAAGATATTACCCAATCTCACCAGTTTACAAGGGATGACACGGGTCTTAAGACTTCGGGAAACCTATACTCTTGGACAAAATCCAAGGACTCAGGCAACGGAGGCTCTGATAGCACCTCTGTCATGCCCCGAACCGATAGCAGCGGGAAGCGATGCTCGGAACGTGGCAGTTAACAATCATGATAACAAGAGTGAAAATAAATAACCACAATTAAACACATGGAGGCCATGCACACATATTGAAAATACGAGCTCTTATTAATATTGAAAAGTATAATCTTGACCCACTCTTACAATATTAGATTCAAATTAAAGGAGGAAAATAACAAGGGAGAATAAAATGAAATAACTAGACTCACGACACTAGCTAGACTCAAGAAGGCAAAAAGACAGACTCCGATCTCTAGGTTCCAGGTTCACTCGATCACACTGATCCGATTCCCATTTGCAATGTACCGTTTACCGCGTTACCTGAAAAGGATTGGAAGTAGGGGGGAGCAAAAAGCTCAGTAGGAATTATACTCTATCATCAGGCATAGTTTAAGTGATTAACCAATTAATGAATATGCATGATTAACGCGATAAAATAAGCAGAACTAAATAATCACTAAGATAGAAAAAGTAACGATAATTAAATGGAAGAAATAATTGCATGTCAAGATATCAAGCAAGATTAACAAGATTTTGTAGTAAATGGCCATTTGCAAGTCAATTCGAGTCAAGTCAAGCAAGCAAGCAAGTACTTCATACTTTAAGCATGAATAACAAGTTTCACGAGAATGTGGAATGTCATAGACCCAACACGCTAGATAGTACCGGTGCCAAATGCCACACCTAATCATTCACCTCCCCGGGGATCAAGTACTTTTCGGGTGCTCCTCCTAGGACCAGACTGGGCCCTTCATTTGTTTGCCTTGGCATTGATTTCTTTTTGGATCGTAGATCCCACGAGACTAGACATCCACAATATTTAATGGCCAAGAGTTCCAAGGTCAAGTTCATGTCGACAAGGTAAAGGACATAAGAATAATGATTCTTTAAGAGTCCAAACAATAAGCTCCTTAACCGAGAGGAATAATTGTCCCAAAGGACTATAATTGATGATCAATAGATCAAACAATAGGTCAAATACCGAAAAACCATAGCCTACATAGGCTTGGTTAGCTCACACAATTTGAAATTCATGAAATAATCACTTTTCAGAAAACTGTCATATAAACGGTTAGACAAGGGCCGCTCAATATATATACGGTTAATACTGGGCCGCGCATACAGGAACTGGACTGATACTCAGCCCACGAGGTCAAGGATGAACAGCTGACAGTATGCCGCTCTAAAGTATGAACGGTGTGTTATGGGCTGCGCATGTCCAGAAGACATTAAGACACATGAACAAGATATACGGACCATACTGGGCCGTATTGAAGATTTGCGGTCGTTATTGGGCTGCCTATAAGGATATGCGGTCCACTACTGGCCGCACATGCCTCTCTTAGCCCAATTCGATCCAAGACTTAAACCAGCGGTTCGGTCTATGTAAAACGGTAGTTCTGGTGGTCACTAGGTTCATAGCAGGGATATAAGGAAATCCCGTGATGCTAAGTTCGCCGGATGGAGTGTCCGGTGGTAAATTCAAGGTTAACACAACTAAAAGGCTAATGACTTACTAGAAGTCCGCAATAGGTTCAAAACATTCTACTGGGATAGAGTGGCTGTACAGCAACCTAACATTCAGTTTTAGTCCTAATTTCTATGTTAATATATCAAGGATCACAATTAACATTTAATGTATTTGCCAAAAAGGTGAATCAAGATGATAAGATAATGAACAAGATCATGTAGGAATGAAATAGCATGCATTTTACAGAAATTTACTTGAATGGTTTACCACTTATCATATGGGTTTCTAATTTACTAATTACCATTTATGATACTAAAATGGATCAATTAGAACTCATACTAAGTCATTAACTACATAGATAAACGGTTCTTGGAAGACCTTATATCTATTGGGCTAACCGGGGGCTTGCAGGGAGTTGTGTGCATTGCTGGGGGTTGGGCGGCCATGTCAGAACCGCCCAAGGGGTTGGGCGGTTCTCTGGGAGCCGCCCAAGGGGTTGGGCGGTCAGGTAAGGGCCGCTCATCCCCTGTGTTATGTGGTTACCAGAGGACCTTCCAAGTTATGTGGTCAGTTTCGGACCGTTCAACTAGTTATGTGGTTAGATAAGGACCGTTCATCCTGGGATGTGTGGTTCCTTAGAAACCGTTTAACTAAGGCTATACCAGGGTCAAAGTCTGGGCTTGAGTTGTGCGGTCTATCGTAAGACCGTCCATCTCTGGGTGTTTTCCGGTCACCCCTTCCACGTCCAATAAACGTCGGAAGGTTAAGGGTTTATGGGGTTTGATCTAAAACTCTAATTACTCATGGAAACGGACTTGAAACAAGGGGCTTTTGGTACCGTTGGAAAGGTTCTGAAAAATACTACCTAACAGCAGGGTCAATTTCATAATTACTTTCTGAAATCACGATTTATAATGGCAGGAACACTAAAAACCCTAATCTGGACATGCTGTTACTAAATCGTAAAATTCTCACAATATACACAATGAAAATTGGGGCTTTATATATTAAATGAAAGCTTACTCGACGTTGATTCCAACCATATATGATATGCTATCTGGGGATCACGATTAACAACTCGAAATCACGATTTCACTCAAAAGAATACATCAAAAACCAAGTGTAGACATATTCCTACTCATATCGGAAATTCTCTAAACATGATCCATAAAATTTAGGGGTTTTATAATTAATGGAAAGAGCACGAAAAACTCTACAAGATGCATGGATCAATTTAAGTTTTACAGCCTAAAATCGCTACTGAAATCAAAGGGGAACAGGTTCTGCACTAATTCTGACATGCCTCTACTAAACCATTAAATTCGCACAGAATACCTAATAGAATTTAGTGCTTCATATACCAAAAGAAAGAGAACTGGATGCTGAACATTTTGATATATTACTTGCGGTTTGAGCCCGAGAGAACCTACCTCAATCAAGTGAAGAAAGAAGAAGAAAGGAAGAAGAAAGGACGCCGACACGTCACCACTAAACTCCCGAGATCTCCCTAGATCGATCTCCACTGCGACCGCCGCTGCTACCAAAGGATTCTAGGGTTGCAGAGCTTCATTTTTATAGCTCATACACTTTCTGGAGCCTTCGGTGCTGGGATAATTCGTCGAAGCAAGTTGGGTGTTTGAAAACGGCGCCGCAATGTTTGACCTCACCAAAGCTCGGCCGACACCACATTTTAGGGTTAGGGTTTCGGTCAATTAACAGAGGGGAAATGATCCTTAGATCATGGCCTTTCATTTGCCACCAATTTGGTCTCATTTGGTGGAGTATTAAGCTCTAATTTCGTGGTTTAAGTTAAAGTTAGGTAAGAGTTAGGTAAGTGTGCACTTTGGGCTTAATCCACTAATTAGACCTAATTACTGATTTTTTTGGGGTCGACCACAGAAGACAAAGTTGTTAAATAAATGGTTCTTAACCCAATTACTATTTTTCTAGATTTTTATAAGGTAGTCAAAAATTTCACTAGTTCTATTTACTAAGGAATTAAATATTAAATTCTGAAATTCATTCATTTCAATTAAATTTTAGATTTTTAAAACCGGGGTATTACATTAGGGTTTTTCTCAACAGTCTTTTCTCATTCCTTCTTTACGTAGCGTTGTGCCAATATATTCGAAACATGGAAGATGCTCCGGAAGATGAGGTTGCCGATGATGGAGGGCAAAGAGTCGTTGCTACTTCGGGTTTAAAGAGGGTTCGACGGCCGGCAGGCGAGGTTAAAGAGGGTTTGACGTGTGCAGACACGTTGTCTTCTTTTATCAGTTCCAGCGGCACTTCCGGGGGTGGGGCGTGATGGCGGACGGATGGGGGAATCAGGCATCCCTGCCGCCTGTCCCTTCCCGCTTCCTCCCTGGGGGGATCTCTCTCGAGATTCCTCTCCACTTCCTGCTTCTCCTCTCTTCTTCTGCAGCCTCTTTCTCCCTCTTCTGCCCTCCTCATCATTTCTTTGACTCTTCGGAGGGTGCCTGCACTCTCTGCCTTCCAAAGAGTTGGCAGATTGGTAGAGAGGAGGCCTTCATTCGCATTCCCTCTTCCCCGTCCTCCATCTCTGTCAACTTGGAAGGTAGCCTTCTCCTTCCTAATCCCTCTGTCACCTTTGTTTTGAGCTACCCGAGCCATCGGGGTCGACTACCCTTTTTCCAGCCAGTTTCTGCACAAGGCAGAGTCAATGGCTGGACGTAGAAAGATCAACTGAGTCAGCCGAGCGATGGGCTCATATGGCGGCGCCAGATGGATTTTTTGCTTTTTCGACATGTATTTTCTTGGCTTCGGCCTTTCTGATGTACAAGCGAGTTGTTTGAATAAAGGAAATGGAACTTTTATTTTATTCCATGTTGCTTACACAATGTTCGATATTCAGAAGTAGAACTTGCGTAGTGTAGTCGTGTTCCAGGTCTGAGGGATGGGCTCTCCTTCCATCGTAGATAACCGGTATACTCCTTTCCTGAGCGTCTCGACCACTCGGTAGGGGCCTTCCCAATTAGGGGATAGCTTGCCCACCGTCTCAAGTGGCCGAGAGGCTTCGGCCTTCCTGAGAACGAAATCTCCCAGTTGAAAGTGTCTATCTCGGACTTTGGCGTTGTAGTATCGAGTGAGACAACGCTTGTATTCCGTTGCTCGGATGCCGAAAATCTCTCAGAGTTCATCTGTTAGGTCGAGGTTTTCGAGCAGTTTTTGATCGTTTGCCTTGGGCGAGAAATAGATGACTCGGAGGGAGGGATTGGCAATCTCCAACGGGATGATGGCCTCGGCGCCGTACACCAACTGAAAAGGACATTCACCAGTTGCCATTCTGGGAGTCGTTCTGTGTGACCAAAGTAAGTTCAGCAATTCATCAAGCCAGCTGCCCTTGGCTTTGCCGAGCCTGGTCTTGATGCCTTTTAAGATAGTCTTATTGGCATTTTCGACCAGCCCGTTAGCTTGAGGGTGGACGACCGAGGTGAAGTGATTGCGAATGCCCAGGTCGGCACATCTGTCTCGAAAATAACGAGAATCAAATTGCCGACCGTTATCGCTTACTATCACCCAGGGGATGCCGTAACGATAGATGATCGACTTCCAGATGAAATTCCAGATGACTGTCTCGGTGATCCTTGCTGTGGCTTCGGCCTCGATCCATTTGGTGAGGTAGTCGATGGTGACGATGATGAACTTCTTCTGGGCCAGGGCCGTGGGGAATGGCAAGAGGATGTCGATTCCCCAGCGAGCGAAAGGATAAGGCTTGGCTAAGGTGATGAGCTCCATTGCTGGCTGATGGAACAAGTGGTCAAATCGCTGGCATTGGTCACAGTGTTGTGTGTAGGTCGAGCAGTCGCGCTGCAGAGTGGGCCACCAATAACCTTGCCGTAGTAGGATCCTGGCGAGCGACCTTCCTCCTAAATGCGCTCCGCACAGACCTTCGTGAACTTCTTGAATTACTTGGTTGGCTTCATCAGTACTGAGGCACTTCAGGAGAGGACCGGAGAAGGATCTCCGGTAGAGAGTGCCGTCCAGAGTGACGAATCGCCGAGCTTGGTACTTCAATCTTTGGGCTTCCCGAGGGTCGGGAGGCTCTTGAGAATCTTGGAGCCACGATAGGTACAGGGTACGCCAATCACTTGGGGAGGCCGAGTCAATAGCCAGGAGCTCTGAATCGATGCTCCGTCGCTCTAGATCTTCAAGAAGGACCGATCGAGTACCCTCTGGGTCAAGAGAGGAGGCCAGCCGAGAGAGGGCGTCCACTCGGGAGTTTTCCTCTCGAGCTATTCGGACTACCTCAAATCTCTCGAACTGTTGCACCACGGCTCTGACCAGCTGGAGGTATTTGACCATCGGTGCCTCTCACGCTTCGTAATCACCGTTGACCTGGCTAGCGACTAGCTGGGAGTCAGTGTGAATTTTGACTCGCTCAGCCCCCAGCCGCCGGGCCATACGGGCTCCCGAGATAAGGGCCTCGTACTCGGAAGCGTTGCTGGATGCCTGGAAGTTAAACTTCAAGGTGTATTTTAGCTCTACTCCTTCGGGGGACTTCAGGAGGATTCTAGCACCGCTTCCGACTCAGTTGGAGGATCTGTCGATGAACAGTTCCCAGGTTGGCCCGAGCGCGGACGGAGATCTTTCTTCGGTCGGGATGGTTCTCTCGGCGATGAAGTCAGCGAGCGCCTGACCTTTGATAGCCGAGCGAGGCCGGTACGATATATCGTAGGCCCCAAGCATGATGGCCCACTTGACGAGGCGTCCCGAGGCTTCAGGGTGAGCGAGGATCCTCTTCAATGGTTCGCCGGTCAACACGGTGATGGAGTGCCCTTGAAAGTAGGGTCAGAGGCGCTTGGCCGAGGTAACCAACGCTAGCACGAGTCTTTTGGTTACGGGGTACCTTATCTCAGCTTCGTTGAGCACCTTGCTGGTGTAGTAGACCGGTCTCTTGACTCTCATGTCATTTCTAACCAGGACCGAGCTAACTGTAGATGGGGTTGCCGAGAGATAGAGATGCAGGGCTTCATCGGGGACAGGCTTGGACAGCACCGGGGGTGAAGCCAGGAACTCCTTAAGCTCGATAAATGCTCTTTGGCATTCCTCATCCCATGCAAATGTAGTAGATGCCATTTTGGGCACCCTCAACAGTTTGAAGTAGGGTAGGCATTGTTCGGCCACACGGGACAGGAACCTGCTGAGCGCGACAATGCGCCCAGTAAGGCATTGAACGTCTTTGATGCAGGTGGGTGGGCACATGTCTAGGATGGCCTGGACCTTGTCAAGGTTGGCCTCGATCCCACGCTGGGTGACTAAGAAACCCAGGAATTTCTAGGATCTCACTCCGAAGGAGCACTTGGTGGGATTGAGCTTCATATTGTACCTCAGGAGGGCGTCGAAGGTCTCAGCTTGGTCGGTGAAGTGGTTCTCGGCCTTGGGGGTCTTCACGAGCATGTCGTCAATATAGACCTCGATGTTTCGGCCGAGTTGTCCCTCGAACATATGATTGACCAGCCTATGGTAGGTGGCTCCAGTGTTCTTCAACCCGAAAGGCATCCGGGTGTAGCAGTATATGCCGAAGTCGGTGATAAAGGCGGTCTTCTCGATGTGTTCTGGGTTCATTCTGATCTGATGGTAACCTGAATAGGCATCCAGGAAACTAAGTATCTCGTTGCCCGAGGTTGAGTCAACCAGTTGGTCGATGCTCGGCAGCGGATAGTAGTCCTTAGGGGTGGCCTTATTCAAGTCGGTGAAGTCCACGCACATCCCCCACTTTCCCGAAGTTTTTGGCACCATGACGATGTTAGCCAGCCACGTCGGGTACATGACCGGTCTAAAAAGACCAGTCTTTTGCCCCTTGGTGATTTGCTCCTTGATGATCGCCTGCTTCTCTAGCGCGTGCTTCCTTCTCCGTTGTTGTATGGGTTTGACGGTCGGATCAAGGTTGAGCTTATGCATCACCGTCTCCTCCGGTATCCCGGGGAGCTGATCATCAGACCATGCAAAGACTTGGATGTACGCAGAAAGAAACTCTTTGTATTGCTGTTGGACCTCATACGGTAGGTCGGCTCCAATCTTTACTACTAGGGTCGGGTCGTCGTTTAGGAAAACCGTTAGTAATTCACCTCCAGGCTCGGCGGTTGCGGATTTTTCCTCGACTTCCCCGGGGCCCTTGTTCTTCCCATCCGGCCTTGTGGCTTCAACCGAGATATTATAGCACCTTTTGGCCGTCGCCTGGTTACCTCGGACTTCCCCTAACCCATTTTTGGTGGGGAACTTCATCTTTTGGTGATAGGTAGAAGGCACCGCTTTCGTTCGGCTGAGGATTCCTCGGCCGAAGATTGCGTTGTATGCTATCATACCCTTGATCACTATGAAGTCAACCATGACCGTAATGGTTTTGGGTGGGGTGCCGAGAGTAACCAGTAGGCTTAGGGCTCCCTCGAGATAAGTGGCCTGGCTATTGAACCCGTAAAGGGGGGTTCGGATCGGGCGGAGTTTAGATGGATTCTCCCCCATCTTAAGGAAACATTCATAGGATAATACATCAGGGGCACTTCCATTGTCAACTAGAATCATGTCTACGTTACAATGGTTTATCGTGGCCGATATGACTAGGGCGTCATCATGCGGGGTGGTTAGCCCTTCCAGGTCTCGGTCGGAGAAGACTATGACCTGGGGCTCACTTGGCGGGGCCCTAGGAGGCTCGATGGCTCGGCTCACCCGCTCAGCATGACGCTTCCTTTCTCGGCCACTGTCTCCTCCTGATGCAGCTCCTCCAGCGATGACATTGATATGGACCCCGCGAGGGGCGTTGTCGATTTCCTCTGGGGCGTCTCGGTCTTCCTTGTGCCCGGCCACGAACCGGGATAGGTGTCCCTGACGGACGAGGCGCTTGATCTCATCCTGGAGTTGGTAGCAGTCGTCGATGTGATGCCCGTGGTCGCTGTGGAATAGGCAATGCTTACTGTGACTGCGGTTTTTTGACCTCATTGGCTCGGGTTGGCGGAGGAGGTCCGAGCATTTGATGTCCTCATATATCTCGTAAACCGGAGTGGTTAAGGGAGTGTACCGCTCGTACTTCTGTGACGGTTCCTTGCGTTCCCCGTCTCCGTTCCACATTTTTCCTGGACCCGAACTTGGCTCGGGTGCCCGCTTCTTGTCCCCATCCCGACCCGAGCCGGTTGCGTCTCGGCACGCGCTGAGCACTTCTTCGCACTCGGCATGGCGTAGAGCCAGAGTCACTAGCTCGGCAAGGGTCGAGGGAGGGTGGAGGACAAGTTCACGGCGGAGGTTTTTGTCGCGGGTACCCCCGGTCAACGCAGTTATGGCTGAGGCGACGTCCAAGCGGGGGATCCTTAGGGCTTCTGATTTAAATCAGGTGATGTAAGCCCGGAGTTTCTCCCCTTGCGCCAGTTTGAGGGCCAATAGCCCCGCTACCGACCTTGGGGGACCGCTGCCGGTGAAACTCTCCTTGAATACTCTCCCGAATTGCTTGAAGTCCCTGATAGATTCGGGGGCGAGGGCCCGGAACCATGCCTGGGCACCTTGGACCAGGGTGGTCACAAAGGCTCGGCATTTGATGGCGTCGGACGCTCCATGAAGGGTCATCAGGGCGTCGAAGCTGTCGAAGTGATCGGTCGGGTCGCCCTGGCCGTCATAAAGCTTGAAGGTCGGAATGGACGTTCTGGGAGATACCTCTACCTTCAAGATATAGTCGGAGAACGGGAATTTCTCCTCATCCTCTGCGGAAGAGACTTTCTATAGGGCGCGTTCCTATTTTACGAAATGCCTCTCGAATTCTCGCAGTTGGACGGATAGCTCCGGCTGTCGCTGCGCCGTGGGGTTGGGGGGGCTGTCTTGGCATTCCCCAGGGACTTCGCTCTCCGGGTTGGGATGGCGTGCCCCAGGTCTTCCCATTTTCGGCGTGGAGGAGGCCTCTTGTTCCGGAGGGGGGGCTTGTGAAGGTCCTCCTGACTTGTTACGGATAATCTGCCGGCCTCGGTGGGTGAAGCGGCGTCCGGCAGTGTGCTGGGACACGTTCTCACGGGGAGGGCTCTCCGGAGGGGCGCGTGACCTTCCATCCCTGGCCGCCTGGGTCCTCATGAGTTCCACGGCGATATCCAGTTTTGTGTTGAGGGCTTGGAAGGCGTCGGCGCCACCGTTGAGTGGTAGCCCTACCGCCGTGGGGGGAGGGGGCGGTAGCCCTATTGTCGCGGGGGGAGGGGGCGGTCCGTCGGCTGGGGTGCTGGTATTGGAGGGGGGATTTTGTGAGGCTTGAGAGGGGCCTTCTCCCGCGGCTACCATGGCCTTTCCCCTATCGCCGGCGGACCTCCTCCCTGAACTCCTTCGCACCATACTGGCTCTTTGATCGTTTCCCACAGACGGTGCCAGATGAAGAGGCGTGATCTCACGCTGGACCTGAGCTGGGAAGATGATCACCAGATAGTGAACTGCAAAGAAGGGAAACGGATCAGGGGCCCAAGGATGGTTCCCTAGGGTAAACCCTCTGATTCTTAAGTTAGTAGAGCAATGGTGGAAGCTATGAAGGTAGGAGGAAAGAGATGCACGAGATTCCTCTACACCAAGGTGGTGAAGTGGTTCCTACTCAGGGAGTTTAGGCGTGTGTTTGCCCTCCTTCTTCATTGGAGGTAGTCCCATGTTTAAATAGTGTATTGACCTCATGAGTCCCGTAAGCTAGGGGGTTTCAGGTGGGAGTTACGTCCACAACGTCGGCTCTTTACGTCCTCATCGTGGGATCTTTATAGCCTTGAGGGATCATGGGTCCTTTATCCTCATAAACTTCTGCTTATAAAGGGTTCTCAACGGCAGCGTGTATAAGCAATCGTCGGTCGACCCAAGCATGAAAGGTGCCTACCCTGTCCGAGCGATAGGCATAGCTCGGATGAAGATAGGTCGGAGTGGGTGCTGAGCACCTGCCTTTATCCCGGAGAGGGGATAGATCGGGTGTGGGTCTTTCTCTGACCTGACCGACGCTCGGGCCTTCCGAGCCTAAGGGCCACCGAGGAAGGGTGTGACCCCGAGTGATCTTATTGGGCTTTTAGCCTAAGTGGGCCCCGCGGGGCTGTCACTTGGATGAGCTGGGTCTCGTTTGGTCCTAATGGACCTAGTTTGGTTGCTCTTTAGATGGGCTACAGAAATCCCCCTCTCCAGATATATTTATGTATATACTCAAAATATTTTATTTTGACCCCCTTCCGGGTAATTTTTAAGAACGCGCGGGTCCCTACTAGCGCGATCTAAAAATCGCGCCATCCTTGGCTTACGCGATCTTGAACTTATATATATTTTATTTTATTTTTAAAAAAAAAGGATGGTGGAAAAATAGGGTCTATAGGAACGCGTCATGTCGGGGCAGCGAGTTCATGAACGTGCCCCTGAGGTGCAGCGCATTCACGTTCTGTTGAAAAATGGGGATACCCCTCCAAGAAAATGACCATAACTTGCTCATTTCTTAACGAAATTTAGGAAAACAAGTATCAATGGAAAGAGCACTGAAAAATACACAAGATAGCATGCTTTAATTGAGGTTTAGCCTGAGAGACACCTACCTTAGAGCAGATCTAAGAAAAGGTAAGAAATAGGCCAGAATAATAAGAAACCCTTGCTTCCTCCAAATTCTTCCTTCAAATCTCCTCCAATCACCGCAGCAGCATAGCCTTGGCCTTTAGGGATGATTTGAGGGTCGAATGTGGTTCTATTTATAGCCAAAACTTGGCCAATTTTGTCAAGATTCCTTGCCTAACAATTCCAAACTTTTCAACTCCAAATTGGTATAAAATTCCAACTTTTCTTCTTAATCTAGCCTCCATTTGGTGTGAAACCAAGGTAAAAATGGCTGGTCCAAGGTGGGCTGTTAGGTAAGGGTTGATTTTTGTGTCACCCTTCTAGAAATTGGGTTATTATAATCATTTAAAAGGGTATTTAACATGTGCTACGAATTTAAGGTCTAATTATCCTTTATTAAATCCTTTAACCACTAATCCAGCTCATTATGGATTACCCAATGGGCCAAAAGTAATCATAATCCATTCTATGGACTTTAATTGGGCTTCCTATAATTTTTCTAAGGGTTAAAACATTTAATTTCCATTTACTTCAAGTAAATTCAATAATCTAGTTTATTTCATATAGTAAAAATGTAATGTAATTATTTTATGAAGATTTTAATTATATATTTACTTATTTTAATATATCGGGTTTCTACATCCTCCCACACTTAAAAGAATTTGGTCCTCCAAATTCACATTATACAATTAAAATTCAAAAATTCAGATAGAAAGGTCGAAGTTCTAACCTGAGATTAAATCCGGATGCTTCTTCTTGATTGACTCTTCTAATTCCCAGGTAGCTTCCTCAAATCCACGTTTGCTCCATTGGACTTTTATCATCGGTATGTTCCGATTCCTCAGCTAGTGTAACTTCCTATCTAATATTTTGATCAGTCTTTCTTCATATGATAAATCCTTTTGTAGCCTCAAATCTTCAAATTGAATCACATGCGAAGGATCGTACACGTACTTCCTCAGCATTGATACATGGAATACATCATGAACACCAACCAATTGAGGAGGCAAAGCTAGCTTGTATGCTACTTCGCCGATTCTCTCCAGAATCTCAAAAGGGCCAATAAATCTCGGACTCAGTTTTCCTTTGATACTGAACCTTTTAATTCCTTGTGTGGGTGAGATTTTTAAGAAGACATGCTCCCCCACTTAGAATTCGAGGTCTCTTCTTCGATTATCGGCATAGCTCTTTTGCCGTGATTGAGCAACCTTTTGCCTTTTTTGAATTAACTGGATTTTGTGAGTTGTATCTTGGACAATGTCAGGACCAAGCAATCCTTTTTCTCCAACCTCGCTCCAGCATAGAGGTGATCTACAACTTCTGCCATACAATACTTCGAAAGGTGCCATTTGTATGCTAGATTGATAGCTATTGTTATAAGCAAACTCAGTCAATGGTAAATGTTCATGCCAACTACCACCGAAGTCTATCATATAGGCTCTTAACATATCTTCAATAATCTGATTCATCCTCTCGGTTTGTCCATCAGTCTGTGGGTGGAAAGCAGTGCTAAATCTTAGCCTAGTACCCATAGATGATTGCAAACCCTTCCAGAAGTGAGAGGTGAACCTCCGATCTCGATCCGAAATAATATAACTTGGAATACCATGCAGTCCTACAATCTCCTTGATATATAGGGCGGATAGAACATCCACGGTCCATTTGGTCTTGATAGGTAAGAAGTGAGCGGACTTAGTTAACCGGTCCACAATTACCCATATAGCATCAAATTCACTTTGGGTCTTCGGCAATCCAACTATGAAATCCATTCCAATACTATCCCATTTCCATTCCGATATTTCGAGAGGTTTGAGCTTGCCAGTCGATTTAAGGTGTTTGGCCTTAACTTGTTGGCATACCAAACATCGACTTACGAACTCGACTGCCTCTCTTTTCATATTAGGCCACTAGAAAGTTTTTTTTAGATCTTGGTACATTTTTATAGCACCAGGGTGAATAGTATACCTCGATCGATGTGCTTCCTCCAAGATTTTACTCTTGATAGCAGAACAATCAGGTATGCAGGTTATTCCTTTGAATAGTAGCCTTCCCTCATCTGCCATAAGAAAATCCAATCGTTGATCTAGTTTCTCTTTAATTTCAGCGATCAACGGATCCTCATCTTGCCGCTCTTTAATTTCTAAGAGTAGCTTGGGTTGGAGTCTAATATTTGCAATCAAGACTCCGCCTTCCTTCTCCTCCATATTGAGATCTAAGTTTGTCATTTGTTCTAAAAGATGCCATTATTTAATCATCCGGCTTGATAATAAGGCCATTGGCTTCCGGCTAAGTGCATCAACCACAGCATTGCCCTTTCTGGGGTGGTATTGTATAGAGAAATCGAAATCCTTCAAATATTCCAACCACCGTCTTTGTCTCATATTGAGCTCCTTTTGAGAGAATAAGTACTTGAGACTCTTGTGATCAGAATACACAATAAAGGCCTCGCCATAGAGATAATATTGCCAGATCTTCAAAGCAAAGACCACAGCTGCCAACTCTAAGTCATGCACAGGATATTTTTCCTCGTGCTTTTTCAATTGTCTTGAGGAATAGGCTATAACCTTGCCATGTTGCATCAATACACAACCTAGGCCAATTCCAGATGCATCCACATAAACTTCAAATCCTCCTCCTTCCGTAGGTAATGTGAGAATAGGGGCAGTAGTCAGACAATCTTTCAAGGTTTGAAAGCTTTTCTCGCATTCCTCGGACCATATAAAAAGATTCTCCTTCCTCGTCAATCTTGTCAAAGATACCGCGATCTTGGAAAAATCTTTAATAAATCTTCTATAGTACCCTGTCAATCCCAAGAAGCTTCATATCTCTGTCACACTAGTGGGTCTTTCCCAGTTCTTGATAGCCTCGACCTTTGAAGGATCGACAGTAATACCATCCTGGGAAATTATGTGACCTAGAAAGGAAACTTCCTCCAACCAGAAATCACACTTGCTAAGTTTTGCATAAAGCTTGTGATCTCTTAATAATTGAAGGGCCTTCTTAAGATGTTCTTCATGCTCTTCCTTAGTGTTGGAGTAGATCAGAATGCCGTCAATAAAGACAACCACAAATTGATCAAGGTATGGCCTGAATACATTGTTCATTAACTGCATGAATGCGGCATGCGCATTGGTTAGGCCCAAAGGTATAACCGTGAACTCATAATGCCCATACCTACTCCGGAATGCTGTCTTGTGAATATCCCCTTCCTTGATCTTTAACTGATGATAACCAGATCTGAGATCAATCTTTGAAAAATATCGAGCTCCAGAAATCTGGTCAAATAATTCATCAATCCTTGGCAATGGATATTTATTCTTGATTGTGAGTTGGTTCAATTACCGATAGTCAACACATAATCTCATTGAACCATCATTCTTTTTGACGAATAGTATCGGGGCTCCCCAAGGTGAAGTACTTGGTCGGATAAATCCTTTCTCCAGTAACTCCAATAGTTATTCCTTTAACTCCTTCATTTCGACGGCAGACATCCGATACGGAGCTTTAGAAACTGGTGCAGCTCCCGGAATTAAATCAATAGAGAATACAACTTCTCTCTATGGAGGAATACCAGGCAACTCGTCTAGAAATACATCAGAATAATCTCGAACGATAGGGATATCCTTTAGAATGGGTTCCGTATGCTCGGTCATAGTAATAGAAACTAAAAAACCAGCACAACCCTTCCTTAATAATCTTTCACCTTTAAGGGCCGAAATAAGAGATATTTGTCTAGAATGCCTGATGCCAGAAAATAAGAGGTTGGGGTAACCCATAAAAGTCACCGTACCCAACTTGCAGTTGACACTAGCACCATGTGTAGATAGCCAGTCGGCTCCCAATATAATATCATATCCTTCCATCTCCATGCATACTAAATCAGCGGGTAAGTTGTGACGGCTAATTAGAACTTCACTAGCAGGGTAGAAATGTTTAATCTCCATTTTCATTCCAATATGGGTAGTAATAATGAGTTTAGATCCTAATGGAACAGGCTTTATAGAAAAAATATCAGTAAAGCTCTTAGATATGAATGAATGTGTAGCTCCGGTGTCAAATAAGATAGAGGCAGGCCTTAAGTACACAGAAAGAGTACATTTCACGATGCCTCCTTCTTCAATAGGTTCTGCATCCTTAAGAGCTTGAAGTCTCCCTTGCTTTTTGACAACAATGGGAAGCTTTTCCGGTGGAGCTTGCTCATTGAGAAGAGGATAATTCGGGATCCTATGCTCCTGACTCCCACATCGAAGACATGCGTCGAGTTTTCTCCATCACTCCTCGGCTTTGTGTCCGGGCTTCTCGTAATATTTGCATAGTTCCCTTGATGGTGTAGAGATAGAAACATTTTGCTTGTCGAACGTTCTCAGCTTCTTGTCCCCTTGAAAGTTACGCTTGTCTTTATTAAAGTTGTGCCCATCATTGGGTCTCTTCTTCCCGAAGGAGGGCTTGAAACTACCAGACCCAGTAACTTGCTCTCTCTTGGCTTCCCTTCCTCGAATGCGATCCGATAACTCCGTTGCATATTCTAGGAGTTTGGCTCTTCTTACCATATCAGAATATATTTGAATATCCATCGGGGCGAGTTGAGTGATATACTGCGGCTTTAAGCCATTTAAGAATCTCCTTGCCATCATTTTTTCGATACCCACGAGATGTGGTGCGTACCGAGACAACCTTGAGAATTGGGCTTCATAATCAGCCACCGATAAACTCCTTTGCTTTAAGGCGGCAAATTCGGCGGCCTTCCTTTCTTGCACCCGATCAGAGAAATATTTATTGTTGAAGTGCTCCACGAACTCATCCCATAATAATTGGTCGTGCGGTAAAGTTGCTTCGACCGACTCCCACCAAGCACGAGCATCCCTTTCTAGTTGAAAGGTAGCGAGTAGGACCTTCTCCTCGTCAGCGCATTACATGACTCGGAATATCCTCTCGATCTCCTTTACCCAATGTTCGGCCTCATCCGGATCCGCAGATCCTACGAATTTGGGAGGGTTCATGCTCCTGAAATTCCTATGTAAGTCTCCGGCTCCTCGGTTTGCTCCTCCCTAAGCAACCTGCTAGAGAGCTTGAGTCAATCCTTGCACCGTTCATTGCATTTCTCGCCATTGAGCTCTCTCGGCAGCCATTGGCGAGAATTAAGCCTTCAACCACAATTACAAGGCTTAAATGTTTTATTTATTTTCTTGATGCATCATTCTTTTAAAACTTAGCCCATGGTTCTACCCAATCTTACCTGGAAGTTTTAAGATTTTTGGATAGGATTCCCTGGTTCAAGAACCTATATCAAGGGAAACCTATGTTTTAAGAAGGAATTTTGTGAAACCTAGAGTTTATGTAACCTAGGCTCTGATATCACAAAGACTGTCACGCCCCGACGCAAAAAATCGAGACACGACGAGTCGAGGCACTCATGTCGATCAGAGCATGTACATATTTAATTCTAAAGAAAGAGAGATAAGTAGAAAACGGCATGTTTATTCATCCAAATAAAGGTTTACAATATCACTCATAAGCCTTAAAAGGCATGTTACAATCTCCAAATACATAATGCTTGTAAGAGCAATAATGATCTACATAAACCTAGGAAAGCTAGATCTCTCATTCACTCTTGTCTATTCCCTTGTTCATTGTCAAAACTTCCTACAACATTAACCGAAAACGTAGGGTGAGCAAAAAGCTCAGTAGGATTTTATATCTCTAATCCATGAAATCTTTAAGTAATTTACACTTTAGATAATTTTCCATGTTGTGTCGAGAAGTAATTAGAACACGAAATACGAGAAGGAATTTCAAGTAATTGGAATTTTCAAGTAAATAAGGAATTTTCAAGTAATCGAGATAATAAGATATCAAGAGAAAATTTAAGTAATGAATTTTGAATAGTTAGAGAATTTCAGAGAATTTGGCCATTTCATGCAAGTCATGTAATTCATGTAATTTCAAGTAAACAAGTAAAGAACTGTGGAATGCCGTAAATAAATCTAGCAAGTCAAGCACTTCGGTGCAATGCCACACCGTGGTCAATCAACTCCCATGGGCACAAGTACTTTCAGGCTCTCCCCCTAGGACCAGACCGGACCCCATTAATGCCAGGCATTGGGTCATGGATCAAAGATCCCAAGTACATTTAGACATCCACTTAAATTTTTATGGCCAACGAATTTCAAGGTAAAGCTCTTTATAAATAAGTACAGATCTGACAAAAAGTTATAGCATTTGCAAGAAAGTAGAAAATAGATTTATGGCATCATGTTTAACGACATTAAGTCGTGGAGATCAAAAATGAAAGGTAAGTAGGAAGAAAATTCAAGTTAATAGAATTAGTAGAATTATTTTAATTCCTTAACTTAATCTGGTGTACATTTGAATAATAATTACAGATAGTTTTAATACACTGGAGATGCATTAGTTTAGTTATATTGATGATTTTATACAAAATCGGACATTCTGTTAAGAACATGGTCGTGTCGGTTTTTATTTATTCTGTTAAAATTTTCAGAAATATCAGAGTCATAAAATATCAAGGTTTAGCTAGGAAATATAAACTGATAAATTAAAATCATGAATTTTGACATTAGTATTTAATCATACATCAATTTACTAATAATATGATAAGAAATAGATTTAACATGCTGAAAGTAATTTTCATATCTCAATTTTTTGATAATATGATAAAAATAATTTATTATGCTAAAAATAATAAAATAATAGTATTAATTCTCCTTCATTTTCTTTGAAAGAAAAGAGGTTTAAATTACTGTCTGTGAACGCGCTGTATCTTACGGTCGCATTCATAAGTTATATATAGATATATTTATATATATACTCAAAATATTTTATTTTGACCCCCGGGCATTCCGGGTAATTTTTAAGAACGCGTTGGTCCCTACTAGCGCGATCTGAAGATCGCGCCATCCTTGGCTAGCGCGATCTTGAACTTATATATATATTATTTTATTTATCTTTTTTTGAAAAAAGGACGGTGGGAAAATAGGGTATGTAGGAACACGCCATGTCGGGATAGCGCGTTCATAAACGTGCCCTTGAGGTGCAGCGCGTTAACGTTCTGTTGAAAAACGGGGATACCCCTCCAATAAAATGACCATAACTTGCTCATTTCTTAACGAAATTTAGAGAAACAAGTATCAATAGAAAGAGTACTGAAAAATACACAAGATAGCAAGCTTTAATTGAGGTTTAGCCTGAGAGACACCTACCTCAGAGCGGATCTAAAAAGAGGTAAGAAATAGGCCGGAATAATAAGAAACCATTGCTTCCTCAAAATTCTTCCTTCAAATCTCCTCCAATCACCGCAGCAGCATAGCCTTGGCCTCCAGGGATAATTTGAGGGTCGAATTGGGTTCTATTTATAGCCAAAACTTGGCCAATTTTGTCAAGATTCCTTGCCTAACAATTCCAAACTTTTCAACTCCGAATTGGTAGAAAATTCTAACTTTTCTTCTTAATCTAGCCTCCATTTAGTGTGAAACCAAGGTAAAAACGGCTGGTCCAAGGTGGGCTGTTAGGTAAGGGTTGATTTTTGCGTCACCCTTCTAGAAATTGGGTTATTATAATCATTTAAAAGGGTATTTAACATGTGCTACGAATTTAAGGTCTAATTATCATTTATTAAATCCTTTAACCACTAATCCAGCCCATTATGGATTACCCAATGGGCCAAAAGTAATCCTAATCCATTCTATGGATTTTAATTGGGCTTCCTATAATTGGGATAAAATATTTAATTTCCATTTACTTCAAGTAAATTTAATAATCTAGTTTATTTCATATAGTAAAAATGTAATATAATTATTTTATGAAGATTTTAATTATATATTTACTCATTTTAATTTATCAGGTTTCTACAATTCTATCTTACCAGCATCCTTTCTTTTTTATGTTTTGATCACTCCAGGTCCCTTTAGAAGTTTACTTCTCCATAGTATGACTTCTGGTGAAACCCCACTCAAAGGGTGAATAACAATGGCCACGTCCTTAATGGCATGGCGAATATCTGCCCCAGAAATGCTCTTGAAATCGTGATTTGTGGGCCACTGGAACCCCTCGAAGGCTAGTCCTTGGGCTTCTATGCTCATCTTTTGGGTCAACAGGCAGCTATTTCTAGCTCACCCGCAGTTTGGGAGGCCGTATCGAAACACTCCGTAGGCAGTTCTCTATTTTATACCCCACAAACCCCGAGTCCGGGAGAGGTGCTGCCAAAATTTCGCTAGAAATGCGAATGACAAGGTTGAACAATCAAGTGGTGCTGATCACAAGAACAAAAAAATGGAATGAACCCCCATAACTTGCCCAATAAAACTCCCTTCCGTCAAGTCCCCACATCCCTATGGAACACAAAAATAAAAATAACAATCAAAATAGCAACAAAAAATGAAACTATCTTACTAAGAATGGAGTCGACTCTAAAATGACATGGAGCCTACTCCACCCTCTCTACCCTTTCTTTTCACTGTTGAAATCCATTTGTCACCCTTAGCTATCCATTTGTCACCTTTAGCTACCCATTTTTCACCCTCAGCTATCCATTTGTCACCCTTAACTACCCATTTTTCACCCCTACCAAACCCAACCTCTAAATCACGTGGTTACCCCTCTCACGCCGATTCAACCTTCATCTCCGTGCCCTCTCTAAATCGGCACGCCCTTACCCCTCTCACGCCATTTTAACCTTCATCCCATGCCATCTCTAAATCGGCGCGCCTTTCCCCATGACGTTTTAACACCACACTCTGTAAAGCCATCTTTTATTTGTTACCCATGCACTTCCATTGTCACCCTTAGCTATCCATTTGTCACCCTTAGCTACCCATTTTTCACCCTTAGCTATCCATTTGTCACCCTTAACTACCCATTTTTCACCCCTACCAAACCCAACCTCTAAACCGGCGCGCTTACCCCTCTCACGCCATTTCAACCTTCATCTTTGTGCCCTCTCTAAACCGGTGCGCCCTTACCCCTCTCACGCCGTTTTAACCTTCATCCCATGCCATCTCTAAATCGGCGCGCCTTTCCCCATGCCGTTTTAACCCCACACTCTGCAAAGCCACCTCTTATTTGTCACCCGTCTGCATCCATTTGTCACCACTAATGTGTATTTGTCACCCTTGTGCATGCATTTGTCACCCTTAGTGTTGCATTTGTCACTCATGCGCCCCCTCTCCTATTTCAAAAAAACAAATAAACAAACAGAATAACAAAACAAGAAGTAAATGAAAGAAAAGGTAAGGTAACAAAATAAAAGAAATCCATAGGAGAGAAAGGAGACATAAAAAAAAGAAATTAAAACGGGAATGAAACAAAAGCAAATAAAAGAAAGAAAACAGAACTATATTCAAAGCTTAAGAAATCAAAAATATATATATAACAACAACATTAATAAATAAAAAGAAAACACACCCATGCTTTTAAATAAATAAATAAAAACATGATAATAATGTTGACACTTAAGAAATTTAAATTTAAACACCCATGCACGTAAATGAACAATAAATTTCAATAACCTAAATAACAGTAAAAAAGGAGAAAAAATATGACAATGTCCGTTTCGGATCCCGCCTCCCCGAACTCGGTACGAAGGTAATATCAATGACGCCCCGCTAAGTCAGATTCAGACTTTGGGAACCATCCTGATATGGCCATGATCCGGCATTGTCTTGGGCCGATAGTTCATCAAACTTGACTTGTCTCTACCGGGAGATAATCCTGCATTCTTATTAAACTTGCCGTATATGCGGCAGACACTTGCGCTTCTTCGTTAAATTCTAACTATTTGTACTTCCAAATTGCAGGTCACATTTCGACGATTACAATGGCTGTCTCCTTCGGACCGCTAGTCGTTGCAAGCCACGCCAGGAAGGGCTCCATAGCGGTTCCGGTGCAATTAGAGAGCTTCCCTCCCGTGGTGGGCTTCCCCAACTTCTTGGGGGTGGCCTTTGTCCACCTACTGGATATCGAGGGGCCCAAGCCCGTGGAAGTCCACATCCCCAGCACGGGGATTTCTGCCACCAAGCCTGCTGCTGTCGGGTCGCCAACAACTACTGCTGACCATACGTCGATCAAGAGCATGGGCTGTTTTGTCCACCATGTCCGTCTCGACACGGGTTCTACCAGCAAGAAGCCGGCGGCCCGCCAAAGAAGGAACTGAAGAAGTGATGATGCTGCTACACCCAGGGGTCAGGTATCCAATACCGGTAAGTCCGTTCTGATCAGAGGCGTCAGAGTTTACCTAAATGGTAGTAGTGCCGAAGTGATCCCTGAGTGGATCGTCCCAAACATCCATGTGCGTAATTCTTTCCAAGCACTAGGAAGAATAGAGAAGAAGAATGGCGGAGCGGCCCGTCGGCCGAAGAATGAGCTGGCCCCAAGGCCATGCAAGATCAAGCAAGTCTGAGTGCCCAAATCAACTCGGGTCCCAGTGACAACTCAGTTGGAATCTATCATGGTTGATAGGCCCAGGAAGGGAGAGAAGGAAAGAGAAAAGAAGAATGAGATGCCAGCAAGGGCGCCTCGCAAGCCATTTGCCCAAGCCTATAGGCGGTAGGCGAATACTTCTTTACAGGTTGAAAGTCATGGTTGGATCGCTAGAGAGGGTCAGCCTGCCTATGTGCCCCCAGCATAAGCAAGGGTACCGCCACTCGTGGTTTACCTTGACTATGAACTAGAAGACATCACCTAAGCCGTGCACAGGCACCTCTGTGGGGGAATACTTCCCTTGGGAGGCAATGGCTATTACAAGCCATCACCGTTGTTAAAGAAGGTCGAGGGCATCCAGCTGGCCCAGATGAAATAGAAGATGCAGAATCGGGGTGCTATAGGCCTCCCCGCCATGAAGAAGCTGCACCGAGAGTCTCGATGTTTGAAAGATTATCCTTCCCCGGTCAGTCGACTAGGAAAGTGAAGAGAAGAAATAGAAGCATGCAAGTCTACACCTGCCACATGGCCAGAGTGGCCGGACGCTATGGGGCTCTACCTATGGAGCCCGAAGAAGTTGCCAAGATTGCTGAAAGGCCGGGCCCTCTCACAAGGAGAAGGAAGGCCACGGGAGAGGTGCTGCAGACCCTTGCAGGAATAACAAACCCAGAGGAGACTGTCGTAGCTTTGACTGCCAATGTAATTACAACTGAAGATGATAGTGGGGTGCCATCTGCCTCATCTGAAGAAATACTAGCTGAGGATAGGGGAAGCCTCCCCAGCCCTTCCATCAACGATCCGGCCTTGCTGATGTTGTTGCAAAGATATCAGCAAGAAATTGAAGCATTAAAGAAGTAATTGTACGAGAGGGATACTCACACCTCAGCACCCGGACAGGTCGAAGGCCCGCCTGGGACATCAGGGGGCAACAGCCAGGTGTTTGAAGGTTCACCGCAGGCAATTGCCCCACAACCGTTGCCCAACTATGCCGGGGGCATCCCTATCCCATAACAACAACTTACGGCTATGCCACAACCTTCAATCTTCCAATTTCAAGGGGCCCTTGCTACGCCCGTGTTAATGATGCCGCATATGCAACAAGCTCACTTTTACCCAAGCCTGGTTGATCCGACGGTGATAAATAAGCTCATGGTTGAGCAGATGATAGAAATGAAGCTGGCGGAAAGGAGCGATGGTGACTCCGCCTCATTTGATGTATACAGGGTTCCATACCCATCCCATCGTGCTGCCAAGAGGCTGCCCCCTGGCATCACTAAGCCTCCGAAGTTCGAGAAGTTCAACGGGCAAGGATCTCCACAACAGCACATTGCCTACTACACTAATGTGATGGGCGACTTAGCTACTGATGAGTCGTACCTGCTAAAGTTCTTCGGGTCCACGTTAACGGGGCTTGCCTTCGAGTGTTACTCCAGCTTGCAGCCCGAGTCCATCATTGATTGGCCCGACATGCAGAGAAAATTCAAAGAAAGGTTCCACATCGCCGAGAGGGAGGTGACAGTGGCCGAACTATATGAAACCAGGCAAAGGAACGACGAGTCCGTCCTGGAATACATCAAAAGATGGAGGAACCTCAACATGAGGTGCAGGCACCCGCCGCATCAGGACGATGCTGTCCAAATATGCAAGCAAAACTTGAAAAGAGAGGTACTGGAAAGAATGATAGGCACCGAAATTAAGTCGTTTGACCGACTGAATAATGCTGTGGCGGAAGTTGAGGCATTCCTCTCAAAGTACTCTGTCACTCCCGCCACTTCAAGCCAGAAGGCCAGGGCAATTGACAAACAGACGGTGTCTCAAGAAGTGCACACGGTCAACTTCAAAGCCTTTGAGCAGCAGAAAGAGAAAGACAAAGGGGTAGTTGAGCCTCTCCCGTCCAAGCCCTCCGATCGGCGAGAGGGCCCGTCCCTACAGGATAAAATGAGGAAGCTATATTCGTTCCCTCGAGATAAAACTCGAGTCCTGGTCGAATGGGCTACAAAATTCAACAAGATCACCCTCCTAGAACCAAAGAGGCCGGGAGATCTCAGAAGAAAAGATGATCCTCGTTTTTACCCATATCATCAAATGCTCGGGCATGCTATCGAGGAATGCTATGTTTTCAAAGACACTATTGAGTATTTAATAAAGAAGGGGGAGCTGCAAATGGGAGAGCACAAAGTCGATCCTTCGCGCCCACATGAGATGCCCACCCTAGGGGTGACAATCAACATGATATCTTTATATCAGCAATTACCCGAAGAAGTGGCGGTGGCCTGCGCAGAGCATACCTATGAGGCCTATATCTTAGCTCTAGCAGAAGATGAGGGGAATTGGCACTCCGTGTCGGCAAAAATAAGAAGAGGGGCAGCGCCTCGTCATGGCCCAGGATATCATATATGAGGTGTCACACCTCAGCTGGAGCCCCCGGCTTTGATCCCCATCCCACATGAGACAGCTCCCCAGCTGGTCATCAGAAGGTTCACCAACAATAAGAAGAAACACATCCCCATGCGGGTGCACAAAGAAGCCAATCCGGCGATTGAACGTCTTCAAAAATCATTAATGGGCTAGATGAATATGAATAGCCCAAAATTCAGCCTGTCCAACTGAAGGAATATGTCCCTTGGGAACATTTTGAGTCCCTGGAATTAGCATAAGAAGCTGAAGCTGAAGTTGAAGAACCCGGCATATGGGATGAACCTCCCCTAGAGTAGCCACCGACTGCGAAGAAAAAGAAGAAAAAGTCAAAGAACAAGAGAAAAGGTAATGCTGTATCTTGCAATACTCTTGCGGCCCTGTTCGACACAGTCTGAATTTCCGAGGAAGATGATAAAGAGATATGCCTCGCGCCAGCAGAGGCAAATCAGGCTGAAGCTTCCACCTCCCAGCATGCTACTAGGTCCGGAAAAAAATGGGGGCATCTCCCCCAGGCTAACCACAACATCATGTTACGTGGTGAGCAACCATACCAGGTTCCCCAGCCTGAAGTCAAAGGCGCAGAAATTCCTCCTCCACCAGGTCTCTACCCGGAGTGTGCAAGCAGCTAGGGGGTCGCCTCCTTTGTTGAATTTCTATCCTCTCGAGAGGACAAGCGGCCATGCCCGCAGCCACAGTGGAGGGTCAAGGGTGCTCCCACCTTACCCTTAGTGGTCTCTCTTCCAGCAAATAAAGGCTACGCGGGCGTTCCAAGCCTCACCGAATTTATGCAAGAGAATGAGCCGGTCGAACCGGCGTAACAAGTTCGGGCGGCACCTGAAGAAAAAGATGAACTATCTCCCGAACCAGCTCCTCAAGAACACCATGATGGCAGTCGTAAAAGGTCCGAAGAACTAAGGTTGACCAACGGCAGAACCACCAGTAGAATAGTGAAGGAGCTGAAAAGAATCCCTGCAAGTTTCTCTATCTAGGATATACTCTTCCTCAACGAAGAAACAAGACAAGCCGTTATCACGGCCCTACAAACCCCAGCATACTTTGAGAGTTATTTTGCCGAGGCACAGTCAGGGGTGGCTATGACATTCACAAAGGAAGACATGCTTCTGCCCTCCGTCAACCACAATAAACCGCTCTACATGAGGGGGCAACTTAATGGCTAGCCAATAGGCAGAATTCTAATTGACCCGGGGGCAGAGGTAAACATACTCCCCTATCGGGTATATAAGAAGTACTATTTTGATGTGCACCTGATTGAGGTCAGGGATATGAGAATTGCCAGTTTCAACAAGAAATTTGAAGTCCCCATGGGCATGGCGGACTTTGAACTCTCACTCGGCGACTTCACTACCAAGGTGCAACTTCATGTGATAAATTCCGATACGTCATACAAGGCGCTATTGGGTCAGCCATGGATGCATAAAAATCAGGTGGTGACCTCCACCCTCCACCAATGCATAAAATACCCACGAAATGGGAAAGAAGAAAGAGTGTTTGCCGACTTACACCCTTTCGAGGTGTTCGAATGTCACTTGCTAGATGCATCTTTGTATCTAGAGAAGCCGAAGAAGCCTAACTCTCCAGCTCAAGACAAGGGGAAGAAGAAAATAGAATCCGACGACTGGTTCCTTCCGTCGCTGCCTGACTACGTGCCTCCCCTAGAGGTCACTCATATCTGAGGAAGAAGGAGAGCTCAGAGCAATTCAACTCAGCATTTACCCTAAATCGGGGGCATTAAAACTTGAAGAATTACGTGGGGATGTCAGGGTCCCGCCAGGGATCATCAAGCCCGCAGTTGACATAGACTGTCAAATAGTCAAAGTATTGAAGACCCTGGAGGTCCCTAACCCTGGTGGCCAGCCTACCATATTTTATGTGGCCAAGGAGCAACCTATAAAAGGGGATGATGATTGCAGATTCCCCGAAGAGATGCATGACCCGCCTGTCCCAATTATAGGACTCCCCTATATCACTTGTCGTGCGATCAAGCTGGCTAGAAAATAGCAGGTCTCCTTCTGTCAACCTTCCAGTCAAAAGAAGATGCTCAAAGAACTGTGGTACCCACCGAATATGGACAGAAGACTGCTACAGATTACTCAGCACCCGAGGCTGGGTTTTTCTATTGAAGACTGCCAAGAAATTGACATGATTTCTACCGACACTGTAATGAGTGAAGACCCCCTGGAGACAATTTATGATGAATACATAGGACACTGTCAACTAGCTGAGCCATCGGCTGAATTAAAAGGCTCAGGCCCGTCTCGGCCACGGGCACATAATGATCATGGAGCGGCTACTCCGTGCAGATGTTGAGGTCTATCTCTATGGAAGCAACTATAATTCCCAACAACGACTCACAAGAGTCAAAAGCTGAGGTGTTGGCCTAGAGAGATGGCGGACACGAAGGGGGGTTGAATTGTCCCCCTTTCCGAGATGGCGGATTTTAAGAAACTTTCTTAACTAAACACAATGGAATTAAAATAAACTGCGTTGATTAACTAATACTCAAGTGAGATTAAAAATATTCTCTCAAGCTTTCCGATCTCACTCGAATAGTTAAAGCAACTATCAAGAGAATTATGCTCAACACAGATAACGGAGGTAGCAGTGTATGACAGTGTAGTGAATTAAAAACCTATATAGTAAACCTGTGAAGGGAGATAGAAGAAATGACAATCACACAGGCAATCACATATGACACAAAGATTTTAAGGTGGTTTGGGACCACGACGGGCTCTCTACGTCCACCCCTCACCCAACTGGGTGAGGCTTCACTACACGCTATAGAATGTAGCAACACGGGAACGAACCCCAACCACACACGCTGCTTCCGCAGCAATGTCCACACGGGGAAGAACCCCAACGTGCTGCTACCGCATCGCACACACACACACATTCGGGGAACACGCCCTGGACACTCAGACCACACGGAGACGTAGCTCCGTCCACACACACAATGATATTCAAGGTTTAACAAACACAAAGGATATACAATGACCACGAGAAAATTGATCTATGATCAATCAAAGAGAGTAGGAATGAATGACTAAGGAAACTCCCTCAAGTCTTCAGTGAATCCCATAGATAGGATAGATGGGTGCGCTGGACGCTCTTAATCATGAAGTGGAAGCCAGCCGAAACTACAGGAGCCGACCTAGTAGGATATATAGCAATGGCATTCAAGCAAGTTCCAATTTGTAGAGACTTGCTAGTGGCATCCTCCTTGTCTTCCTCTTCCTTCAAGGTACGTAGCACCTCCTCCTAGTTCACAAAGCCCCTTGCAAAAAGATGGAACACTTTAGCTTTTCTCCATTTCAAAAGATGAAAATCGCAACAATACATGGAGCAGAAAAGTGCTCAACAAAAGATCAAGATATGATCTCAAGGGCATCCAGATATAGAATGAAGCATGATAAACATCTCAAATGAACAAGGGATAGATATAGAGATTTTCCCCCTTTTTGTAAACTCCTTTGATCTCCAGGTTGATGTGAGCGGTTGCTTGCGATGAAGACATCTTCAGATTCGTCACTTCATTCTGCTTGCAACTCTCTTCATCAACGGGCTTCGAATCTCGATGGAAATAGATCAGATCTAGCTTGAAAGCCCTCTCCAGCTCCTTTCTCCTTTTCCTAAAAGAATAGAACGATGTTAGCCCTTAGGAGCATTTTCATCCCCCAAATTCGCATCATACATATAGGGCTGCAAATAGAGGCACATAAGACCATAAACCCCATGCATATACCCTCTCAAAACCACACCCAACCAAGGGTAGAAACCCTAGGGGTAATGGGGTAAAAGGGCAAGCCAATCGGACCCATAAACCCATGGTTCGAAACCAAATCCGGAACCCCGATCCGGACGTAGCAGAAAAAGTGTCGACCTCTAGGGTCGACACTCGTATCAACGAGTTCTGTCAAAAATACGAAATCCAGAATTTAGACAAAAGTGTCGACCCATGGGGTCGACCTTTTTTTCATGAGGTTTTGTCCTGAGACAAAATCAGGACCTTGGGTAAAAAGTGTCGACCTTTTTTACTGGAGGTTCTGTTCTAGTTAAAACAGCATAACCCAACATAAAGTGTCGACCTCTGGGGTCGACACTTTTATCAGCATAACAGAAATCAATACAAAACAACATACCGTGTAATAAGTGTCGACCTCTAGGGTCGACACTTTTACTGACATAAATGAAAACTCAATAAAACTCAATAGAAACCTTACAAAACCTCTCCCAAACATTAAAAACAATTAACCATGTGTTGAAACATGGTATTGGCATACATTAAGACATGTTTCAACATAAGCCAATGAAAGTGACAATTATATTAAATTTCAAACCATTAGGTCCTCAACTTTCAAATGAAATCAATTTAAACCAAGAAAAACATTAAGGACCAATAAACACAATTAAACCCCATTCAAGTACAATCAAATGGCATGCATGAGGGGTTTTAAAACATCAAATAAAATCGGGTCTTGCGAGAAGGAATGGGAATCGAATTGAGCATGATGCATCATGAAGCTCACTTAGTCAAAAGACAATTAAGTAGCCAAATAAATTGAACCCAACTTACCCACTTGGAAACATATACTAAAATGAATTCTTACCATGTTTACAAAGGTTTGTGGGTATCTTGAAACCTGCACTTTCAACCAATTCAATTTCATGAGAATTAAGCCAAGGTGATTCAAGAAATCATTTTCAACCCATTTGAAATCATGACTTGGCCGATATAATAGCATGTAGTGAAGATGCAAGAACTATCAAGTCTACATGCGGTGAGGTACATCAACATGGACATGTATCTTTTGTACATGGATCCAAATCAACTCACATACATGAGAAATAGATTAAGCCTTATCTTCCTATGTCAAAATACATTCCAACATAAACTCTTACCTTGGATCCAAAGCTGTAGATAATATTAACCTGCATATTCTGAAAATTCAGAAGCAAGTCAATATTTAACCAAGGTATTTGAAGAACCCAATTTCAAAACACTTCTCCAACCATGTTATCTCAACAAATAAGAACCTGCAAATTTGTTATCTTCCCATGTCAAAATACATTCCAACATAAACTCTTACCTTGGATCCAAAGCTGTAGATAATATTAACCTGCATATTCTGAAAATTCAGAAGCAAGTCAATATTTAACCAAGGTATTTGAAGAACCCAATTTCAAAACACTTCTCCAACCATGTTTATCTCAACAAATAAGAACATGCAAATTTGTATATCAAAAATACAGCTGTGAGCACAATACAAACACAATTATCAAATTCAGTCCAAGGACTTCCAAATTCAGTTCAAGACAATTAAGTTCAGTTTCAATCAAGTTCAGTTCTATAATCTCAAGTTGATCATGAAAATACCATATGCATGACTGTAAAACACCCAACACAGGGTCGGTGAACATATGAGCAAGGTCAGTGCAAAAACATCAAAGATATGTACCTGTAGGACCATGCTTCATAACAAGGTAGGGACTAAGGCTCAATGAGCCAGGGGTCGACCCCACATGAAAATAACATATGCATGACTGTAAAACACCCAACACAGGGTCGGTGAACATATGAGCAAGGTCAGTGCAAAAACATCAAAGATATGTACCTGTAGGACCATGCTTCATAACAAGGTAGGGACTAAGGCTCAATGAGCCAGGGGTCGACCCATGGGGTCGACCCATTCCAAGGGAAATGGAAAACTGTTTTAGCAGACCAATGCATAGCTATTCAAGTTCAGTCCAATCAGAGATAGGGGAATTTCCAAAGCAAGCTGAGAAACCACTATCACTAAACAATCATGAAAAGCAAGCGTAAAGTCATATCCACTAAAACCAATCTTCCCACATTGAAATGTAGTCAATATAAGTCTAGGAACATGAAAGGGCTTTTAACCCCAATCAAGACAGTATGAACAAGATCCACATGAAAGCTCCAAGTCCCCATGCACAGCACGCATGAGTCAACTTCAGAAATGTATTCAGGAAGGACCTTTGAATTTCAACCTACAAAACAAGATATCATCATGTTAGCTTGTTTATCACGAAAATGTCATTAAGCATAAAACACACAATATATTGGAATCATCAAAACTATTGTCAAAGACAACGAGGGGGCGCATAGAACCCAACATGAGGGAAGTCATCCCGCCTTTGAGGATGCTCCATCTGTGAGTCAGCATCCAAGCTGCATGGACTTTACACCATCAACAGTGGGGCTACTTCCCCAACACAGTGAACAGCCAACTGGCTTAGAAGAAGGCAAAGCTGAAGTCCCGCCGCTGGGTGAAGTAAGACAAGAATGTATCTACGAGGCCCTTGAAGTTGAAGAAGATGACGAAGGCTTCGTCGACCAACAGTCGGCTCCTCAGGAAAAAGAAGATGGCGGCCAAGCCACTGTTGATGAATTAGTCAAAATAAACCTTGGCACGAAGGATGATCCCAGGCCGACCTTCTTTAGTGCCCTCTTGCTACCCGAAGAAAGGGGGCAATACATAAAGCTGCTTCAAGAATTCCGAGACTGCTTTGCTTGGAAGTACAAAGAAATGCCAGACCTCAGTCCTACAGTTGCCCAGCATATCCTGGCCATTGACCCTAAAGCCAAGCCGGTGAAGCAATCACCTCGGCGTATGAGGCCAAATATAATAAGTCAAGTCTGCAAGGAGGTCGACAAGCTCATAGATGTTCAATTCATGGCGGAGAATCAATATACTACCTGGCTGGCCAACATCGTGCCTGTCAAGAAGAAAAATGGCCAGATCTGAATTTGTGCGGATTTTTGGGACCTGAATAAAGCTTGTCCGAAGGATAATTTCCCGGTGCCAATCACCGAAGTAATGATCGACGCCACTACCGGCCATGAGATCTTGTCGTTCATGGACGGATCGTCTGGCTACAATCAAATCTGGATAGCGGAGCATGACCGAATCCACACGGTTTTTCGGTCGCCTAAAGGGATATTCCATTACAAACGGATGCCCTTCGGCCTTAAGAATGCTGGCGCCACCTATCAGAGGGCAATGACTAGAATATTTGATGAACTGCTCTATAACAAAGTCGAATGCTATATTGACGACTTAGTCATCAAAACAAAGAAGAGGGAGGATCACCTGGCTGACCTCAGAATTATATTTAAAAGGCTGCGGCAGCATGAACTGAGGATGAACCCGATGAAGTGTGCTTTTGGCGTCTCCAGCGAAAAATTACTGGGCTTCATCGTCAGATACAGGGGGATTGAAATAGACCCCGAAAAAATCAAAGCTATTCAAGAGCTGCCACCTCCAAGAAACTTGACAGAATTATGGCCATTACAAGGCCAGTTAGCCTACATCCGTAGGTTCATCTCCAACCTGTCCGGGCGGTGTCAGCCATTCCATAAATTAATGATGAAGGATACCAATTCCAGTGAGGCGAAGAATGTCAAAAGGCTCTTGACCAGTTGAAAGAATACTTGAAGAGCACGCCAGTGCTGGGGGAACCTGTCGAAGGGCAGCTGCTAATCCTATACATAGCCACCATCGAAAATTCTCTGGGGGCAATGCTTGTTGTGCCTCTTAGGCACAAGCATGTGCTATGTCGCCTTGATGATAGCAATGCTATTTGGTTTTGATGATAGCAAGACAGTGAGTGCATTTGAGTGCATTTGATATTGTATTTTGATGATAGCAATGTTATTGTGTTTTGATGATTGCAATAAACAAAGTGCATTTCTATGCATTCTTATTCTTGAGCATTCTGCATATTGATAGCAACATAAATGATGATGTTTAGCATTGATGGCATTTGTTCTTTATATATATGCATTGCATTTTGTTCATGGCTGAGAGTCTATACACTGGGCTTGAAGTGTATACATTGAGCATCTCAATGAGCATCTCATGTAAGTCCATACATTCATAGTGCATTGCATTGGCTGAGTATATACAATGTCAGTCGCTTACATTGTCTTCAAGTATGTACAGCGTCTAGCGTCTCATTCACTGTCTCAGTTGAGAGTTGAAGTCTGTACATCCACCGTCTCACGACCACCAAGTTTATACTTTGGTCGGTGGCAAGTCTGCACATTGGACTCTTGATCAAGCCTACACATTCATTGTCTTAGGCTAAGTGTGTACAGCGTCTTAGGCAAAGTCTGTACAGCGTCAACGCACTTCATTGGAAGTATGTATAGCGTCAACGCGTGAAGTCTGTACAGCCGTGTCATATGCTCCTAAGTCTATGCATTACTGTTCATGTATCAGTCTTCATCAAGTCTGTACATTGACACGCCAACCTCCTTGAAGTCTGCACACTAGTCTTCACTGTCAAGTCTGCACATTGGTCTTCGATTTCAAAGTCCATACATTGGACTGTTCTTCAAAGTCTGTACATTGGCTTCACATCTTCAAGTCTGTACAGCCGTTTGCTTTGGATTTCAAGTCTAGACATTGCACTGTTGTATACATCATCTTCGTGCTGTTTTTCTCTTTAACTTCGTGTCACTTACTGTTGTTCCTCGTGTCGTTTCTTTCTGGTCCCACTGCTTCATCACGTGTCGTGATAGCCATGGCATCTTCTGTCTTCGTGTTGTTTTCACTTCGTGCAGTCTTCTCCTAGTGTTGTCCTAACTTCGAGTCGTTTCTTTGTATTCTGTCTTCGTGTTGGTTTTTCACTTTAGACTTCGTGTCTTTCTCGCTTTGACCACACTCCGTGTCGATTTCAGTTTTCATCTTCGTGTTGTTTTCAACTCGTGTCGGTTACTGTTTCGTCTCCGTGTTGTTTCATGTCTTCGTGTCGTGTTTCCTACACCTCGTGTCTTTGTCGCTTTGTGACTTCACCTCGTGTCATTTTCATCGTCTTCGTGTCATTTTTGTTCTATTGCGTGCAGGACATCGCAGCACCTCGTGTTACTTTCTGTGCCACTTCGTGTCGTTCTCTTCGTTGTGTCTGTTCTGTCACAGTGTATCTCATGTCATTCTTTCCTTACTTCGTGCTGTAGTCACCCTGTGTATCTCGTGTCGTTCTCAGTGCATCTAGTATTACTATTACATACCTCATGCAGCTTTAGTTCCTGTGGCCCTCAGTTTTAATGGGTTGTATCTCCTTGCAGGTCCGAGGAAGAACATTTCCACGTGACTGGGCAGCACGTGATCCGAGGCTGAAGGACTGACAGAATGCTGACACGTGGCCAAATATCTGGGCGGGAAATGCGGAGGACACACACGCCCAGTGCTGCCCTCCTGCTGGCTGCTGTTATAAAAGGAAGCCTTCGTCCACAGATGAAGACTGATCGAGTTGGCGAGAAGAAAAGTCCATACAGAGAGCCACGATCCAGATAGAAAAAGAAAAGAGAAAGAAGAAGAGCAGAAGGAGAAGAAGAGAGGCAGAGAGCTCGAGAAGAGTGTGAAGAGAAGAAGAAGAAGAGAGAGAGAGAGAGAAAGAGTTCATTCCTCAGATCTTTGGTTCAAAACCAGATCTGAAGTTGCTCATTGTTGAGCTATATTTTGTGCTTTATTGCTTCACCTTTCCGTTGCTGTCTTGTTCTATTTTCATTTTCCTTTATACATTTCTTCAAGCTGTTTGTCAGCGGTTTGCAGAGGTGCTGCCTCTGGACAGCAAGCTATGTAGCTCAGTGGGCAGTGGAGGTTTCCACTGGACAGGTAAAGCTGTAATCCTCAGCTTGCGAGACTTGGTCTCGGACGGGTTAAGCTGTATTCCCCAGCGGGTTCAAGCTGTGAGTCAGCGATGGCTAAGCTGTATTGCCCAGCGGAAGCAAGCTGTGATGCTCAGCGGTTGGCAAGCTGTGAGGCCCAGCTGATTGTTGGCAAGCTGTGTTGCCCAGCGGTTAGTGAAGCCACACTCGGGTTGAGTGTGGGGTGGATGTAGGTCTGGAGGACCGAACCACCTAAAAACCCCTTGTGCATTGTGGTTTGGTTTATCTTCTTTTGCTTCCGCTAGATGATTGCATAGGGGGGCGCTCTAAGCGTTTGGCTTCTGTTTGAGCAGAAGAGTTGATTAGTTTTCTTAGAATATTTTAATCTGTCAAGAGAGCGAAATTCCAGTTGAGCTTCAGATTATCGAATCTGTCTTGTTATTATTCTAGTTTTTAATTGGGTGAAGGTTTTTTAAACGGGTTATATTCATTCACCCCCCCTCTGAATACTGCACCGAACCCAACAATTGGTATCAGAGCAGTCTCTGACTTAACAGATCTAACAATCTGCAGAGGATCCTGCTAACTGTTTAGTGCATTTCAGAGTGGGTCTTTTGGAATCGTTTTGATTTACTGTCTTAGTACATCTCTGTTTGGTGCATTTCATAAGTGTGCCTCCTGCGTTCTGTATTAAGTTTCACTGAGTTAGTTCCTTGCCTTGCTTATCTGGTTGTGGTGCTTTGTTGTCGATTGCTTCGTGCCTTGAATCTGCTTGTCATCTGTTCTGATGGCTCATCCTCCGATATACAGAGGTGATGACCTTGGCCCATGGCAGGAAAAGTTGCATCGGTATGTAAACACAACCGATCCTGATTTGTGGAAGGTAATAACTCATGGTCCATACAAACTGTCGAAGGATAAATCTAAATGGACCAAGAAGGATAAGCTGAAAGACTCTGTCAATAATAGAGCTGTAGTTTTATTAAAAGAATCAATTGACAGATCTCTAATTGAATGCATTTCTTCTTGCAGGTCTGCCAAAGACATTTTGGATAAACTGAAGCTAATCAGGAATCACAGCAAATGTTTGATGGCTGATAGAAGAAATGCTAATGATGAAACTTCATCCGAGGTAAGCTCTGAACCTGAAGAACTTTCAATTGATGACTTATGGAATATAAATGAGGAACTCAATAATAAATGTGAACAATTGAAATATGAAAATAAAAAGTTGAAAAAGAAATGCGATAAAATAAATCTGAAAGATTCATGTGAAAACTGTCCAAATATGAAAAAGTCCTATGATGCTTGCATGCTAGACGTTCAGAATCTTAAGAAACAAAATGATTCTCTAAAAATGGAAAAATAAACATGGTTGGATAAAGTGTCAGAAATAGAGAATCAGTTGAATGATAAGAAAAAGGAGCATCTAAAAGGCATGCAGGAACTCACTGAAGTTAATTCTGAATTGAACAAACTGAAATTGGAGAATGAAGACCTTCAAAAGAAGAATAAAACTTTTATGGTCAGAATGAATGAAATCAATGAGGCTTCACAGTCTTCTTCTGCTAAATCAAATTGTAAAATATGCTCAGCTTTAAGAGAACGTAATGAAGATCTCTTTAGTGAGAATGAATGGCTAAATAAACAAATTGCCTCACTTAAAGATGATCACAAAAATCTGCTCGCTGAGAAAATTAAAGCAGAAGAAAGAGAAGATGAACTGATTGAAAAATTGGAGCACATGTCTGGAAGAGAGAGATGTGCTAATAATGAAATTCAGGATAAAAATCTTGAGGAAGAAAATACTGAATTAAAAGCTGAAGTTGAAAAACTAAAGTGGTTGAACACTGGCTTGTCTGAAAGACTTCTCACTATAGAAAAAGGGAAAGCTATCCATGATGAAAATTCAAAAATTTTGAACAGTCTAGAACAGGAAATTGAGAAGTATAAAACTGTAAAACATGTTCTAAGCGAATGTGTTAATTGCAGTGAACAGGAAATAGCCAGTTATGAACTTCACATTGCTAGCTTGGAAGATAAAATTCATAATCTGGAAAATTCAGCTATTGAGTCTGCCAAGATTAAAGGAAAAATGAAAACTGTTGGGAAGAGGAAGGATGATAACTCTGAAGGGGGAACAAATTGCTGTTCTGATATTAAGAAAATCACTAAAAACCAGCTATATGCTATTTTTGTGAAAGGCTCTAATGTAGCTGGTACTTCAAGGCAATCCCCAAAACAAAATGAAAATCAGAAATCACCTTCAAAATCTATTTTTCAGTTCAAAGCCCAGGAAATTGAAAAGCAAACAAAACCTGTTGAGGATAATCAGAAATTGACAAGAAAGAGTCAAACAAAAAGGGCAAAGAATAATTCTGGTTATACTCTGAAATTTGTTAGCTCTGCTGAATCTGATGGGTCAATGCAAAATGCTCATGCTTCTTGTACTCATTCACATGCATCTGTGAATTCATCTGATAGAAACCATGCCCCTAGGAAATCTGATGCTTCTTGCTATTACTGTGGTAAGCATGGACATATCATGGATGATTGCAGAATACTGAAAGAAGATGAGCATGCTAGTAAAACAGTGCATTCAAGGAAATTTTTTGATAGAAACCATGCCAGTAAGAAATCTAATGCATCCTGTTATTATTGTGGTAAGCATGGTCATTTAATGAATGCATATTTCAAACTGAAAGAAGATAACAATGTGAGTTCTAAATCTTTTGCACATGCTCATGATCCACATAGACACAGAACTACTTCAGGCCAGCATACTATTTGTTTCACTTGCCACAAGCCTGGGCATAAGGCAAATGAATGCTGGTCAGGAAATCACAGGGGCAAAAATGAATCAAACAACAAGCATCTTAGATGCTTTGAATGTGGTAAGTATGGGCATGCAGTCAAGGACTGCTGGTTTGTTCAGGGAAATCATTTTAATTCCAAATTTGTAAGATTCCCTCCAAACAAAAATTTCTTGGGCAGAAATAAAGCTGGTCTTAAAGAAAAGACTCTTGTTTGTTATGAATGTGGAAAACCTGGCCACTGAGCTTCTGAATGCTGGTGGGCAGGTAATGGTAAATCAAAAATTCATGCTTACAACAGAAAAATTCATGCTCAGTTTCATAGGTCTCATGTTGCTGTAGATATGCATCATAGGACCAGAAAATCTGTTGGTTCATGTCATTATTGTGAAAATTTTGGACATTCTATGTCTGATTGCTCTCTAATGGAATTTGATGACAATATTGCTAAGAAATTATTTAGAACACCTGATAGGGGTAATTCAGGACCCAAGACTTCTTGGGTTCCTGCAAAATCACATTGAATGACATGCTGCAGGTGTGCCTTGGAAATGAATAAGAGGGGTTAACCAAGGCACTCAAGAATGAAAACCCCATGATTGAACTTTTCAGGTCAGTTCCAAAACTCTGTGTTTAAATTCTATTATCTGAAACTGTGAGCATGAAAAATGTGAGCTTCATGTTGATTTGCTTGATTGATTGTTGATGATCTCTCCATGTCTAACTGATCAGTCTGTATTCCAGACTCAGCTATTGAATTCATTTCTGCATATATCTGATGCTCTTCTCTTGCTATATGTTGAACTGAAATTGAATGCTTCGCTAAGCATATTCAGTTGATGCACTATATATGCTTTGTGTCAATGCTTTGCATGCTTGTATTTGAATGCATACTTGGACTAAGTGTGAATGGTTCATTTAGTGTACACAGTCTATGCATGTGTCTTATGTCTGCATACATCATTTGCATGACTGTCATTGAAGTTGTTCAATGCATGTAGGACTGCTTTATGTTGCATTGTCTTGCATAACCCTGGTATATCAAATGGTAAGCTACTAAAAGGCAGGGAAATCTGCCTGGAGGTTCTTACTATGTGTGAGATGGTCCTTGAGACTAGGTTCTCTGCCAAGTACCAAGGGTCTAGTCCTCATGTAGAACAGTGTACTGCATCATATTTTTGAAAAATCTGAAAAAGGATAAAAATGTGCATGACTTGGATGCATAAACTTGAATTGATTGCATACTTGCCTCATATATCATTGTTGCATAGTCTGCATGTAGAACAGTCTAGTGCATAGCATATCCTTGCATCATGGTGTCAGGGGGAGCTGAGAGTTCTATTCAATTCATTAAATCCTATTCACTTCTCAGTGTTCTCATTCAAATGATTTATATTCTTTGACATCAGTTGCTCATTGAACCATATTGCCAATTGCTATCCTTTCCCCATCTTTTTCACTGAATAACAGCTTTGCATCTGGTTTAGTACATTGAGTGGTGATTATTACAATTGTTCACTTATAAGAATCACATTTACAAATTGAAAAGAACTAAAGGTTTAACCTTTATAAATTGGAGAGTTAAGTGTCTGCACTTCAGAATTTGAGATAAAAGAAAACTTTTATAGCTCTTAATCTTTGTCTCATGGTAAGATTAGAAAAAGTTTTTGTAATGCCTAATGTGTTGATCTGGAAATTTCTAGAACAGGCTAATAAGAGTGTGTACTGACTTTTTAAACAATCACTCTAAAAGAATTAAGGGCAGCAGTAAATAAGATCATAAAAGTAAAGAACTGAACATTGTGACAGAGCAATGGTTAATTGCACTGAGAAACTGTGAACTCCTCCAATGAAGCAGGAAAATTCACATGTCATGAAGTGCCTCAAGCTAACTCTGTTCATAGGGTCAAATCTATAGGGGGAGTCCTCACCAAGTAACTGAGGGTACTGGCCTCTAATCAAGGTATACCTTTAATGTCAATAGTGAAGACTATTCCTTGTAGGTCTTGATCTGAAATAGATCTAGTAGTTTATGCCTAGTAACTGGGGGTACTTGCCTCTGATCAAGGTGTACACCTAATGTCAACAGCATAAATGCCACAGGTCTATTCACTTAGTTCAGGTTCTGAATATTAAAAGGTGAAAATCAAACTGCTGTAACCCTTCGAAAATCAAAAGTCATTGAGTGAAAATTATTTTTCTCAATACATGTTCAAGTTGCCTCTCTTGAATTTCCTTGTTTAATCACAAAAGGGTATTATTTCAGACTTATCTATTAATACCATGTGCCCTAGATTCATTGCTATAAATGGAATTTAAAACTCTTTTTCAGGGGTCAGGTGTTTTACTCTAGATTTATCACTGTTAAACCTGAATTTTTGAAAATTGTATGTTGATGATTCTTATACTTTAACTATTGTTTATAATCATGCTTCCTTTCTGAACCTATGATTCAGCTGTTATCAAGTGATCCTCCTACCTTCTCTACCTTGTTTATCTGTTCATATCCCTTCTCAAAGGGGGAGCATTCATTTAGGGGGAGAAATAATTCAGGAGAGTCTTACATTCAGGGGGAGAATGTTCTAGAGGAATTTGCATGCATAATGCACTTTGCACTCTTGTTTTTACTGTTTTTCTCTTTTTGATCATGTCAAAGGGGGAGAAAATCTTGTGTGTGACTCACTGTCACATTGTGTTGCCATCATCAAAAAGGGGGAGAATGTTGTGCCTCTTAGGCACAAGCATGTGCTATGTCGCCTTGATGATAGCAATGCTATTTGGTTTTGATGATAGCAAGACAGTGAGTGCATTTGATATTGTATTTTGATGATAGCAATGTTATTGTGTTTTGATGATTGCAATAAACAAAGTGCATTTCTATGCATTCTTATTCTTGAGCATTCTGCATATTGATAGCAACATAAATGATGATGTTTATCATTGATGGCATTTGTTCTTTATATATATACATTACATTTTGTTCATGGCTGAGAGTCTATACACTGGGCTTGAAGTGTATACATTGAGCGTCTCAATGAGCATCTCATGTAAGTCCATACATTCATAGTGCATTGCATTGGCTGAGTATATACAATGTCAGTCGCTTACATTGTCTTCAAGTATGTACAGCGTCTAGCGTCTCATTCACTGTCTCAGTTGAGAGTTGAAGTCTGTACATCCATCGTCTCACGACCACCAAGTTTATACTTTGGTCGGTGGCAAGTCTGCACATTGGACTCTTGATCAAGCCTACACATTCATTGTCTTAGGCTAAGTGTGTACAACGTCTTAGGCAAAGTCTGTACAGCGTCAACGCACTTCATTGGAAGTATGTACAGCGTCAACGCGTGAAGTCTGTACAGCCGTGTCATATGCTCCTAAGTCTATGCATTACTGTTCATGTATCAGTCTTCATCAAGTCTATACATTGACACGCCAACCTCCTTGAAGTCTGCACACTAGTCTTCACTGTCAAGTCTGCACATTGGTCTTCGATTTCAAAGTCCATACATTGGACTGTTCTTCAAAGTCTGTACATTGGCTTCACATCTTCAAGTCTGTACAGCCGTTTGCTTTGGATTTCAAGTCTAGACATTGCACTGTTGCATACATCGTCTTCGTGCTGTTTTTCTCTTTAACTTCGTGTCACTTACTGTTGTTCCTCGTGTCGTTTCTTTCTGGTCCCACTGCTTCATCACGTGTCGTGATAGCCGTGGCATCTTCTGTCTTCGTGTTGTTTTCACTTCGTGCAGTCTTCTCCTAGTGTTGTCCTAACTTCGAGTCGTTTCTTTGTATTCTGTCTTCGTGTTGGTTTTTCACTTTAGACATCATGTCTTTCTCGCTTTGACCACACTCCATGTCGATTTCAGTTTTCATCTTCGTGTTGTTTTCAACTCGTGTCGGTTACTGTTTCGTCTCCGTGTTGTTTCATGTCTTCGTGTCGTGTTTCCTACACCTCGTGTCTTTGTCGCTTTGTGACTTCACCTCGTGTCGTTTTCATCGTCTTCGTGTCGTTTTTGTTCTATTACGTGCAGGACATCGCAGCACCTCGTGTTGCTTTCTGTGCCACTTCGTGTCGTTCTCTTCGTTGTGTCTGTTCTGTCACAGTGTATCTCGTGTCATTCTTTCCTTACTTCGTGCTGTAGTCACCCTGTGTATCTCGTGTCGTTCTCAGTGCATCTAGTATTACTATTACATACCTCATGCAGCTTTAGTTCCTGTGGCCCTCAGTTTTAATGGGTTGTATCTCCTTGCAGGTCCGAGGAAGAACATTTCCACGTGACTGGGCAGCACGTGATCCGAGGCTGAAGGACTAACAGAATGCTGACACGTGGCCAAATATCTGGGCGGGAAATGCGGAGGACACACACGCCCAGTGCTGCCCTATTGCTGGCTGCTGTTATAAAAGGAAGCCTTCATCCACAGATGAAGACTGATCGAGTTGGCGAGAAGAAAAGTCCATACAGAGAGCCACGATCCAGATAGAAAAAGAAAAGAGAAAGAAGAAGAGCAGAAGGAGAAGAAGAGAGGCAGAGAGCTCGAGAAGAGTGTGAAGAGAAGAAGAAGAAGAGAGAGAGAGAAGGAGTTCGTTCCTCAGATCTTTGGTTCAAAACCAGATCTGAAGTTGCTCATTGTTGAGCTATATTTTGTGCTTTATTGCTTCAGCTTTCCGTTGCTGTCTTGTTCTATTTTCATTTTCCTTTATACATTTCTTCAAGCTGTTTGTCAGCAGTTTGCAGAGGTGCTGTCTCTGGACAGCAAGCTGTGTAGCTCAGCGGGCAGTGGAGGTTTCCACTGGACAGGTAAAGCTGTAATCCTCAGCTGGCGAGACTTGGTCTCGGACGGGTTAAGCTGTATTCCCCAGCGGGTTCAAGCTGTGAGTCAGCGATGGCTAAGCTGTATTGCCCAGCGGAAGCAAGCTGTGATGCTCAGCGGTTGGCAAGCTGTGAGGCCCAGCTGATTGTTGGCAAGCTGTGTTGCCCAGCGGTTAGTGAAGTCACACTCGGGTTGAGTGTGGGGTGGATGTAGGTCTGGAGGACCGAACCACCTAAAAACCCCTTGTGCATTGTGGTTTGGTTTATCTTCTTTTGCTTCCGCTAGATGATTGCATAGGGGGGCGCTCTAAGCGTTTGGCTTCTGTTTGAGCAGAAGAGTTGATTAGTTTTCTTAGAATATTTTAATCTGTCAAGAGAGCGAAATTCCAGTTGAGCTTCAGATTGTCGAATCTGTCTTGTTATTATTCTAGTTTTTAATTGGGTGAAGGTTTTTTAAACGGGTTATATTCATTCACCCCCCTCTGAATACTGCACCGAACCCAACAATGCTGGCCCAAAACAATGAAGAAGGAAAGGAACAAGCCCTCTACTACTTCAACCGAAGACTGGTCGGGGTTGAAGCAAAGTATACACCTATTGAAAAGGTCTTCCTCGCACTGGTCCTTGCAGCCAAGAAGATGAGGCATTACATGCTATCGCATGAAGTCAAGCTAATATCCAGGGCCGACCCGGTCAAATATATACTCTCTCTGCCGATTCTCAAAGGATGGCTGGGCAAATGGGCCGTCATTCTCATGGAGTTTGACATTTCTTAAGTGCCACAAAAGGCCATCAAAGGGCAGGCCATTGCAGATTTCTTTGCGGCGCACCCAGTGCCTAAAAATTCTCCCCTGATCACGGAGCTCCCCGAAGATGAAACTTTAGAAGTGGGCCAAGTCCAACAAGCCACTTGGCAGCTACACTTTGACGGTGCTTCAAGAACAGAAACATCCCTGTAGGGACAAACAAGAATAAGAGCGGGGGCAGGGGTCGTCCTCAAATCCCCCGAAGGAGAGGTGCTACACACCTCTTGCTCAATCAACAAAGCCTATAAAAATAATGAAGCAGAATATGAAGCTCTAATTATCGGCCTCCAGGTTTCTCTCTACATGGAGATCCGCATGCTTCAAGTGTTCGGGGATTCGGTGCTAATCGTCAAACAAATCCAGGGACAGTTTGAGGTCCGAAAGCCCGAATTACTCCCCTACCATGCTAAGGCGAAGCAACTCATGCAAAAGTTTTACTTTATTACAATAAACCAAGTCGGCCGAGGTCAAAATGCACAGGCTGATGCATTAGCAAAGTGATGGGACATCGGAGCAAGGCATCTAACTTTTTTTTATTGCATTGAGTCATTTGGGTTCAATTGTAAGGCAATTATAAGCCAATGGGATAGTCATTAGGAATTAATGGGTTTCTTTGTAAAAAGGCCACGTAGGCCCGACCGGACCCCCACCCTCTCTCTCATTAGGCCACCTAGCTTCTAGGACCCATAGGGGCTGGTCCATGGTCCATGGTGGACTTGACCAAGAAGACCATTCAAACTTGGACCAAGAGGAAAAGTCCAAGTAGGACTCTTAAGGCCCCCCATTCAAACCTCCACATGTGTCACATCCTCCATTCCAAGTAGGCATTTTTTTTAGGAGTACCCATCCCCACGTAGCATACCACCCCATGGCAGCCAATTCCACAACATGTGGTCAAATGTAGATTGATACATTCACCAAGCCCCCCCTTTTACTCCTTTTTTATATTTTGTTATTAATTTGACCAAGGAGAAGAAATGTGAATTCTCCATCCCCTTAGTACCCCTCCCTAACCCTAGATCTTAAGATAGTTAAGGTTATTTCCCTTTCATATAAAACTCTTGTATTTCATTAATTTCATGAGAATTTATGAAGAAAAATCTGAATTTCTCTAAGAAGCCTTGGGCTCCCCTCTCTCTTCCCCTTGCAGCTGCGATGGCTGCCCATTTCAGGGTGTGACTCCCTCCTCCTTGGTGTGATTCCAAGGATTATCACCTCTGCTGGGTGTGACTCTCAGCCACCGTCGCCGCCTCCGTTTGTGCCTCCATCGAGCCGCCACGATCATTTTTTCGGCCTGCTGTCCAGAATTCCAAGTTACTAGATAGAAGGTTGAAGACAGATCTATAACTCCAGATCCAACCGTTGGATCGAACTAATTTCTTCAGGGTTGGTTCATCTCGTCTTCCCCAATCTCCAGTTCGATTTTTACTTCGATCAGATCCTATTTGCGGCCCCTCCCATCATCTTCTTTCCACCCCTTGCAGTCTACCTGTGTGCAGATCTGTGAGACAGTAGTCTGTAGATCTATTTTTCCCACCCCCAATATCAGATCATAAAATTACAAAAATATTTTTGTGTGACCCTCACTTCCCCCCCTCCCACCCATAAAATTCCCAAAGTCTAGATCTGCCAACTTCCCTTCGGTCAAAATTCGTTCTCAGGCAGATCTCACTATGTTCTACCTGTTCTGTAACCCGAACCAGAAACAACTACAGTGTTGCAGAGTTTTTCATGGAAGATCTGGCCGTTGGATGGTCTTGGATTTCATGTATGTTGTATCTCTTCGAGTCCTCTTTAAAACGGTGCCAGCCTCGCACCGATCCGATGCCGGATCTGGGGACAGGAGCCGATCTTGCTGGGTCACGCAGGTGTGTCCCGAGACAGGACTGCGGGACAGTGTTGGGAGTTAAATCCAAATAAATATCCCGGCCCCGATCCATCGACCGCCGCTCATGGGGATCTACCAGGGACACTCTAGCAATGTCCCAACCAGTCGCCGCAGCTAGGAGACGTCCGGACGCCGCCATCCCAGCAGCCGCACCCGCTTGCTATCCTGCGGGACTGGGCAGAACCGAACCGAACCGGCAGTCTACCTCCGCCAGGAGCGCCTCACGGACGTGCTGCCCGTCAACCCAAGTTCGGCACTCCCGGGTCACTATTGTAGCCTTTTACCTCCCTGCGTGGAGTGGACTGTAATTTTATTGCTGTAGTTATTTACATTTACTGTACCGGGAGTTACGGTTCTTGGCCGTAAAGGTCTTCCCCACGCCCCGAGCTTGGAGGTACATTTTTGCTCCCCTTGTTTGGCATTTGCTTAGTTTATATATGTTTGAATGCCGCTGCTTGAGTGATAGGATTCTAGCTCGTTATCATTTTTGATCACTGTTGTGAGAGAGCAAGCGTGACCCATCCCGTGACTCGACCCGAGCACGTGAAAAGAGCTGAATACCCTTGACTCACTACCAGTTTCTCAACCGCGCAGATCCGCACGTTTCCCTTGCGTGGGACGATCGTGAGCTTGCATTTCTTGTTGAGGAAACATTCTCCTCTTCTGGAGGTCTTTGGTGTCGAGTGTTCTCGTCGTCGCTGGTTCGCGTTGTCAAATTAGTCGCGTCATCGCCTAGAGTCCCAGATTTGCATCAAATTGGCATCGAGTCCCTCATTTCGTCCCACGTCAAATTGGTATCAGAGTATGGTTTGAGTCTAGGGTAGTTAAATCTTAGGTCGCATTGCATCCGATACCAGGTATATCAAAAGGTGTTCTCGGAATGATAGGTTACGCATATTGGGAAGGTAGCACACTTGCGTGAGTCTGATCTTCGGATCATACCTCCGCCACGTATAGGTTATTGGTTAGGTCTAGGTTCTTCATTTTACATTAGGGGTCTCATTCAACTTATATTTAGCTCCATCACATGCCCGTCCTATAGTTCACCGTCTCCCATGGATTCCCAGTTGCCTAGGCCATATGAATGGTGGCATAGTACCCATGGGCTTGGAAACTGATGGGGACATCTCCTACCACTCCACTTTTTTCCGAGGGTCCCGTTGCTCGCCAGCTGTGCTTCATCTTGTTCGTCACATTTTTCTTAGTCTTGGCATGTAATCTTTATATTTTATTTGAGTCATAAACCATGTAATTTTTCTTTTATTTGAGTACAGTACCTAGGTATAAGGGTCATTTACCTGAGTCTTGAGTCAGAGGGTTAATTAATTAGGCTAATGGGCCCAATTCAATGGGCTAGGCCCATGGGCGCCCCCCCTTCCCCTTGGTTTCTTGTCAATAGTCCAAAAGTCAGAGACTTATGTTAAATTGTAGGAATCCTATAAATAGGACCCCACTCCCACCATTTGAAGCTAATGAATGAAGAATGAATATTTGAGTCCAGAAAATTTAATTTCATTTGGTGAGAAGCCATCAGAGAGGAGTGAGAAGCCCCCCTCCCCTATCCCCCCCTCTCTCTCCACCTTTTTCTCTCCTGTGCCCCCTCTCTCTTGGCCGCCCCCCTTCTCTCTCCTCCACACAGTCCACCTCATCCTCTCCCCTTCTTCCACATCATCACCCTTTCACCTCCCCAAGGTGTATTCATTACACCCCTTCACATCCCAAGACCCCATTAAATCATCCCATCAATTCCCTCCCCCTTCCTAGGTGACTCTGCCCTTTCCCAACACACCTCTCCCTCTCCACCATGCAACCTCTCACTCTCCCAAGGCAGAACACCCCTCCCTAAGCACCCTTTCCCCTCCCCTAGGCTAGCATTAACCCCACTCATTAACCAAAATTCAAATCCTCCTCCCTCTCCCTCCCAACACCAAATTCGTAGCTCCCCCTCCCACCATCTGCTAGACCCCCTTCCAGATCCCATTTTGCCCCTCCCACACCTTGGATCGCCCCTCCTCGACCCCCTCACAGCCAGGGGTTGCCCCCACACACATCCACCCCATTCCCCCTCCCATCTACCCCACTCTCCATCACCTATCTCCACCACCTATCTCCACCCTGTCATAGCAGTTCGCAGGTAGCATCCCAAGCACATGTTTGCAGAGCCTGCATCATCATCTCCGTGACGTTCCTGGTGGCAAGCCCTATACTGTTGGAAGCGTCGTCCAGTCTACTTCGCAATGGAGGTGGTCCCGCCTCCGTCTGAGTTCGAGGCTGGCCAGAGGAGTCTTCACCACCGGACTGCGTAATTCCTCCCTGGTAGACACCCAACTGCAGCTTGCAGAGGCTACCACGACCAGTACCTTGAAGATATTGGAGAGGCATTTGGCTGAAGACTTCTTCTATGAGTCCCCTTTCATCACCAAGAAGCAGGGCTCCGTTTGGATCTCAAGGCTGAAAGTTTCGAATTTCCTCCCTAGGGTGCGCTGGGTCAGTCCCCTCTGGGATTGGTGTGATACCTTGTCACTGTTCGGGGTCTCCATGTCTTCTCCGACCTCCGTCGGTAGCCCCGTGGGTCTCCGTTTGAAGAGAACTTGACCACAAACGCAACGGTTCTGGTCTCGCATCAATCGGACCCCGGGAGTGCTCGTGGCGCCTTTGTCTTCATGCAGCAGCACTCTGGGATCAGCAGAAGCAGAGTGCAGCAGTCCTGATCCCGACCCTGCCTCGGCCGCCGTCGTCATCAAGAAATTCTCTAATAATTCTGAGGTCCTCCTGGGCCAACCCAAGAGGTTTTGGCGCTAGTTTCATCAACAACGGAATTTGGGAGAGCCTGTGGCAGTGCCGACAGCGTCTGCCTATCAAGCTATTCCTGAGAGCTGGCAGAACCTGCGAACTTCATCCACTCGGCTTTGCTTAATTCCCCATCCCCGCCTGGCTGACTTACAGCCCCTCCTTGCACGGAGGTAGTGTCTGTTTATAATTTGAAATTAACCCCCACCCCTAGATCCCCCTCCTGCGAGAGGCGTGGTGGTGTATCATTCTGAAATTTCAGGTTCGAGCTACACTGGCGTAGCGTGCGGGTTCTACCCACGCTTCCCCGCTCGCCTCGTCTCCGATCGGGATCGACGTTTTCACGCCGATCAGGTGAGCAACTGAACACCCCTTTCTATTGGAATTACATTTGCTTGCTTAGTGTTGCATCTTAGTGCCGTTGGTGGTAAGAGAGTGCCCGATCCCGAATTTGCTTATATTTGAGTGATTACCACGGGCGAGTTGGGAGAGAGCCATTACATCCCACGCCCTCGGTGTGCTGTCCGCCTATGAGAGTGGGCATCCCTAGACCCTTGGGGGTTCAATCCCAAGCTAGCCAATCCCCGGAGCAGCGAGGTCCCACCTCGGACCCTCACCACCATCACCAAGTTGCCCACGGGCACTAGTGAGCGCTTAGCGGGTGAGTCCGCTCGAGTGACGATACCGGTCCGTTGAATTGTGATTGTTTGCTAGGTCCAAGGGGTTGTTCGGTCTAGTTGCTGCATCCCATTAGTGTCTCATCCCATCGTTGTGCCCCTCCATCAAAGTGGTATATCAAAAGATGTCGCGGGACGTTCCGGTTATGCCGGTTCAAAACGCGGCCTTTCTAGCGTCGAGGAAACCTTCGGGTTTGTCCTTTGCCACGTACCACTCGGTGTTTGGGTCGCCACTTCCATCCTAGGTCGTGTCACATCAGATTGGTATCAGAGTAAGTCATTGACTTGTCTCTACAAGTCAAGTCCTAGGGCACACTTGCATTGGAGTCATCATCGGTCCGACCCGTGCATTGTCCACCCACCATTGTCATCATTGAGTCTAGGGTCAAATGGCCCTTCTCCCAATCATATCCCATGCATACCTACATATCAGAGTAAGTCATTGACTTGTCTCTACAAGTCAAGTCCTAGGGCACACTTGCATTGGAGTCATCATCGGTCCGACCCGTGCATTGTCCACCCACCATTGTCATCATTGAGTCTAGGGTCAAATGGCCCTTCTCCCAATCATATCCCATGCATACCTACATAATGGAGAGCCCACGGAAATTGATTTCATTGACTTGGAGTCCGATAATTGGGTATCCCCCGATATCGTTGCCTCTCTTTCTAAGACCAGACAAATTGTGCACAATGGAGATCAAGTCTTTGTTGAATTCCATAGATGGTTCAGGAAGACTAAGTATTTTGATGGGGCTTGCTGTCAAGTTGGAACATTGGCGGGTCCATGCGTAATCCTAGGTAAGAAATGGTTAGATGAAAGGAATGCCGACATCGACCCGACACGTCGGACTTGCCTAGTGCATCCGCCACACCTTCCGGGAGCCTTTAAATTCAACAACCTTGTACTCTCCCATCCGCCGGAGTCCCGCCCTTGTTCACCACCCTGGGTGCACCGCACACCAGCTATCATCACCCCACCCTCGAAAAACCTTCCCACCCCATTAGCCTTAGAAGAAGTAGCCCACCCACTTAGCCACATGGAGACAAATGCCCCTCCGGACCCTATCCCCTCCATGGAGGGCACCCATGCCCAAATTGAAGGGGATGTCTCGCACGAGGATCTTCACCCTACACCACCCTCTCTAGTTAAGGTCGAACTCATCTTAGAAGAACCCCTTGTTAGGAGGCTAAGGGAGAGCTTGATTAGAGATATCATGGGCCATACCTACCTACCCATGGAGCGAGACCTCCCTCTAGTGCCCATCCACACCACTCACACCATGATCCAATCCTACTACGAGGTAGAGGGTTTGGATGACCTCCTCAAAGGCCTAGAATGGCAACTAGAGTTGACTTGATTGTTGACCTTAGGGACAGCCCACCCAGGAAACCTTAGTCCCATCCACCCATGTGATGGGTCTATCACCTCGGTCTGCACCATTGGTTGCTACACTAGCGACCTCCTTTTCCATCTCCCCATGGTGGAAGAACCCATCTCGGTCCACTCCCCTACCATTGAGATCCCAAGAACATTGGCCAACCCATCCACTCAATACTGATGCGGGACGGACATGGGGACCGACTCTAAGTGATGCAGACCTCGGACTCTGAATGGAGACGCGACCAGCACATATGATTAGGAGAGACACTTCGGCCCGACACTAAGAGTTCCTATGGGCTATACGTCGCTAACAGAAATGCAAGCTCACTCGTCGTCCCAAGCGAAGGGAAACGCGGATCCGCGCGGTTGAGTAATCGGTAGAGTCAAGGGTGGTCAACTCACTTCCGTGCTCGGATCGAATCACGGGACGGGTCACTCTCTCGCTCACAGCGGTGACATGAACTCACGTACTAGAATCCTAACGCACTCACAGCGGCATATGACCATATACTAAACTAGCAAATGAACGCCAAGGAGTTAAGATCGTTACGTCCACGCTCCCGGCGTGGGGAAGACAACCCCGGCCAAATCCGAACTCCCGGTTAAACAAGTTTTACTGCAGTACAAAATTTTGACCCACTCCACGCATGGAGGTAACAGGTCACAAGTGGGACCCGGGAGTCTCGGGAATTGGGTTGACTGGCAGCATCTTGATGTCGCTCCGGTGGTGCCGAAACCTGTGTTTAGTGCTGTCCGGATGGTGCGATCTGCGGGTTCGTGGGGCCCACGTGCTGCTCAGTCCTTCGGACCTGACGGGATGGGTCCCGCTGAGATGGTGACACCTGGTGGCGCGCTTCCCTGGGTAGCGGCCGGGCTGGAACGCCGGTCGGAGGCCGAGCGACTCCGATCTCCACTTGTCGGAGGGGCTGTCCACAGATCTGCGGCTTCTGTTTGCAGCGCGCGATCCGGCAAGATCTGCTGCTGCGATCACTCCCGACGTCGGATCGATGCACAAGAGGTATCGTTGGAAATCTCTTTCGAAGTACTTCGACCCTCTGTGACTCCATAAAATTTGTTGGGATCGCACTTCTGATGGGGGATTTTAGAACCGGACTGATCTCTATTTCAGATCTGGCCGGGTAGAAGTAAACTTTCCTGAGAGTTGGCTTTGACCGCGAAGTAGACCTCCGATTCAGACCTCGAGCTCTTCATGAAAGTTGTAGAGGGGAGAGATAGAAAAACGGGGATAATTTGTATGAATGATTTGGTGGAGGTTTGGATGGGGAAAGGTATTTTATATTGATGGGTGGTCGGATCTGGACAGTGGCAGACAGAATTGAGTTGGGATCTGGAGTGAATTTTTAGAAAATATGAACGTAAATCTAAATTCACAAGAAAATTTTTGGATTGGGGTTAGGTTGATAGAACCCTCAATAAAAATTTCAAGTCATTTGGAACACTAGGAGGTGGATTCATGAATGACCTATTTGAGATCTGGAAATCTGGACAGACTGCAGGCAGATCTGAAGGAAGGTGGAGAACGAAAATGGAAAAATGGGAAAAAAAACTAGAAGCTCCACCAATTTTTTTAGGACGTGGTGATGACCCCTGGAACTCACCCTGAAAGTTTGGGCGCAAGAAGATCTCGTGTTTGGGAGCAGAAATTCGTGGAAGAGGTGACAATCATGAGTGGACAGAACTCCGGTGACGATGGAAGTGGTGCGATGGCGGCACGATGGCTGCGGCGGCAGCGATGGCGATCTCAAGAACCGATATAAGAGGCGTCTCACCTCAGAAACACAGCCTTCCCAGCTGCAGAAGGGGGAGAGAGGAGAGAGATAGGGGGCAGCCCTTGCCTTTGGAACAAAATATCTAAATTTCTTTGCATTAATTCTACTCAAAATGGAAATACAAGGTTCTTATAGAAAATACAAAAAGACTAGTTCTATCCCTAGATCTAGGATTGGTGGGGGGTAAAAGAGGGAGTCCACAATTTATTTCTCCCATGTGGTTTGGAACAAATAAAATAAGATTTTAATCCTAATAAACTATATTATACATGGGGCACCCCGTTGACTTATGTGTTCCAAATTTTGAATTTTGCTACCCTCTGTCCCCCCATGGTCCAACCCTTCTAGAAGCCCACCTTGGGGGGTTGACTGACCCCACATGGGCCCAAGAGCTGAGGTGGATCAATGGGAGAAGGGATGGGGGGCCCGCGGGACCCAGGTGGTCCCAAATTATAAATAAATCCCTTTTACAATCCGAATTACAATCCGAATAAAGCCAAATAAACACACATTACACACAAATAAAATCCCAGTAAATATGATAAATACTAAGCCTCAAGGGGGAGTCTCTAGACTATCTCCGAGCCAGATGGAAGTCGATGTAGCTCGAGTGGTGTACGGTACCGACGGCTCGCCGGTTCGTGCTTCTCGATCCCTCTGGTGTCCGTACCAATTCTCCTCGGGTGGAAGAAACTTGACCCTGTCGAGTAAGGGTCTGCATCGCTCTGGTAGCACTCCAGTAGATCCGGATCTAGCCTCTGCAACTCTCCATAGGTGATCCAAGTATCCTCGGTGGCGGGTCGCCCTCTCCATCACACTAGGTAGTGCAGGTAGGATCCACTCCTGGTAACAGTCACTTGCTCATCCAGTATATGATCTATATGCTCTCGCTACCGTGGAAATGGGGCTAGTGGTGGACACTCAGGTGTGGGATCACTCTCAATGGGAGGAGATGGCTCGAAAGGCTCACTAGAGATCACCACTGGGTCCCTATATGCAACTAGATCCGACACATTGAAAGTTGAGCTTATACTATATTCCTCAGGCAGGTCCACAACATACGCATTGGATCCAACGCGTTTCAACACTCGAAATGGACCGGATCCGCGAGCTTGCAATTTCTTTACGATTCCAGAGGGAAATCGTTCAGGTCTTACCCTGATCATGACATATTCACCCTCTTGGAACTCACAATGGTGTCTATGGGCATCGGCTAGCTCCTTATACCGTGCATTGCTGGCCTCAATGTGACGACGGACGTCGTCATGCAGACTCCTAACATGCTTAGCAAAAAGAAAAACACACGGATGCACACACGACCCTAAACAACCCTACAGTTAGTCCGACCCAATCATATGCAAGGTGGTCCAGGACATCCGAATGTGTGCCATGCATGCATTTGACGTAACCAGAGGTCAACATCCTGGTGGACTCCTAGACATCCTACGATGCACCAATCATGGACATTGGGTTTGGATGTGGGAAGTCCGGGAGGTTCGGGTGGTTTAGGTGGGCCGGGGGAACCAAAGTCTTCATTACCCCCAAATGACAGTTCGGACCTATTGCCATGTGAAGGTTGCCAGGCCCGAGTGGGAGGGGTGTGGTAGTGGACTCCCTCGAAGAAGTGAAGTATATATGGTGGGTCTAGGGGTCCACTAGGGAATGGGTCAAAGGGATCAAAGAAGGTATGACCCCTTGTTGTGGGTTCCCACAAGCCACGGTCCCATGTGTGGTAGTCGTGAAGGTGTGGATGATCACCTTCATGCATTGTGGTAGGTGGGACGATGATCATGTGTAGAAAATAAGATTCCTTCCTTGGGCAAAAGGGGATGAAGTCAGGCTCGGTCGACATAGGGAGGAATAGAAGAATCTCCGTGGTGACACAACCCACGGTGCACATGGAGGTAATGGACCCTAAGGCCGGATGGGTGAAGTTAAGACTAGTGGGTTGGTCGAAGCCTCGGGCCAATGAGTGCGTCAACGTCCATTGCCGGTGTAGAACCATAATAAGGTCACCCAAGGTATCAACGTGGTGATTAGACCGGAATGTGGTATGAAATGAGTTGACCGGCACTAATGGTAGGGTGGGGTCCATGGATGGGTAGGGAGGTGGGACCAAGCCATGCTTGAGCCAACTAAGGAGTGGGTCGGCTATGAGTAGCTTTCCCTTTAGAAACACGGGTAGCTGTGGCTGAGGTGGCTCCGAATAAAGATCGGATATGAGGCTTCTCCAACCCTTTTCCCTAGGGCTAGAGATGTTCGAGTGGGACACTTTCCGGCAAAGTGGCCGAACCCCTGGCAGCGATAACATTGATGTCGTGACCCACTAGGCTCCCTGATAAGTCGGTCCTGACCCTTATCCTCCCGATGGACAGGGGGTCTAGGCGATGGGGCTCTCGTGGGTGGGGGAAGAGGATCCATCATGATGGGGAGAGGGCCTTGGGATGGCACCTTAGATGGCATCGGGTTGGGGCTACCAGTTGCTACCTCCTTAGGCTCGTGCTTGGTTCCATTCTGTCTAGGAGGTAGGCAAGAGGGAACCAAGGACTCGATATAAGCACACCTCCTATCCACTCTATCCGAAATGATTTGAAAGAGTTCGACAATGGTGGGGTTTGGAGTAGGAGTAAGGTGATGGACTCTCCCATATGAACTCGGCTTAGTCGTGGACCTAGGCTCTTCTACATGCGCGGCGCTTTGCCTCCGATTATGGCCCTCTTGGGTGGAGGTGATTGGGTGGGGTCGGTTGGAGGTGACCGGGCCGGGTAGGTAGACCTTCCTAAGTTCGCCCTTCATCTCATGCCACGACTCGATGGGCTTTTGCCTCTTAACCTCTCTCATACGCTCAATGCTCTCCCATTTCCAGGTGACTTTGTGGACAAGCCTCTCTTGGGCAAAACTGACTTGCATGGCATCGGACATGGTGTAACATTCAAAATATTTGTCCATGGCGTCCTCCCACTTGAGGTAGTCGCCCGGGTCATTGGAGCCATAAAAATCCGAGGCTTCGGGCCTACGAAAGTGGAGAGGGTGGTTGCCAAGCCCATGGGTGGACCAACGACCATATTGCCCGGGTGATGGGGAATCCATGAGAATTTGGGGGGAACTACATGCTAGACATGCCAACACTTGGACAAGACACTAGACATGACCATAAACGACAATGCAAGTTGGAATGCAGACTCGACTACAAACCTAGACATAACCAAGACTCGGTACGTGGCGGAGCTAATCGATCCGAAGATCACTCGCGCAAGTGTGCGGCCTTCCCGATAGGCGTAGCCTAACGTTCGGATAATACCTTTTAATATACCGATTAATGGTATGCAAATGTGACACTTAGACTAACTTAGACTTAGACTCGACTTAAATGACTCTTTTTTTATATTTTTGTTAAGCAATGATGAATGACTACCCTACACTCAACTCGCTCTGATACCAAACTGATGCGGGACGGATACGGGGACCCACTCTAAGTGATGCGGACCTCGGACTCTGAATGGAGACGCGACCAGCACATATGAATAGGAGAGACACTTCGGCCCGACACTAAGAGTTCCTATGGGCTATACGTCGCTAACAGAAATGCAAGCTCACTCGTCATCCCAAGCGAGGGGAAACGCGGATCCGCGCGGTTGAGTAACCGGCAGAGTCAAGGGTGGTCAACTCACTTCCGTGCTCGGATCGAGCCACGAGACGGGTCACTCTCTCGCTCACAGCGGTGACATGAACTCACGGGCTAGAATCCTAATGCACTCATAGCGGCATATGACCATATACTAAACTAGCAAATGAACGCCAAGGAGTTAAGACCGTTACCTCCACGCTCCCGGCGTGGGGAAGACAACCCCGGCCAAATCCGAACTCCCGGTTAAACAAGTTTTACTGTAGTACAAAATTTTGACCCACTCCACGTAGGGAGGTAACAGGTCACAAGTTGGGCCCGGGAGTCTCGGGAATTGGGTTGACGGGCAGCATCTTGAAGTTGCTCCGGCGGTGCCGAAACCCACGTTTAGTGCTGTCCGGACGGCACGATCTATGGGTTTGTGGGGCCCATGTGCTGCTCAGTCCTTCGGACCTGACGGGGTGGGTCCCGTTGAGATGGTGACACCTGGTGTCGTGCTTCCCTGGGCAACGGCCGGGCTGGAACGCCGGTCGGAGGTCGGGCGGCTCCGATCTCCACTTGTCGGAGGGGCTGTCCACGGATCTGCGGCTTCTATTTTATAGCGCACGATTGGGCAAGATCTGCTGCTGCGATCACTCCCGACGTCGGATCGACACACAAGAGGTATCGTTGGAAAGCTCTTTTGAAGTACTTCGACCCTCTGTGACTCCAGAAAATTCGTTCGGATGCACTTCTGATGGGGGATTTTAGAACCGGACTGATCTCTGTTTCAGATCCGGCCAGGCAGAAGCAAACTTTCCTGAGAGTTGGCTTTCACTGTAAAGTAGACCTCCGATTCAGACCTCAAGCTCTTCATGAAAGTTGTAGAGGGGAGAGAGAGAAAAATGGGGATAATTTTTATGAACGATTTGGTGGAGGTTTAGATGGGGAAAGGTATTTTATACTGATGGGTGATCGGATCTGGATAGTCTCAGACAGAATTAAGTTTGGATCTGGAGTGGATTTTTAGAAAATATGAACATTAACCTAAATTCACAAGAAAATTTATGGATGTGGGGTTAGGTTTACAGAACCCCCAATAAAAATTTCAAGTCATTTGGAACACTAGGAGGTGGATTCATGAACGACCTATTTGAGATCTAGAAATCTCGACAGACTGTAGGCAGATCTGAAGCAAGGTGGAGAATGAAAATGGAAAAATGGGAAATAAAAACTAGAAGCTCCACCAATTTTTTTACGACGTGGTGATGACCCATGGAACTCACCCTGAAAGTTTGGGCTCAAGAAGATCTCGTGGCTGGGAGCAGAAATTCGTGGAAGAGGTGACTGTCCTGAGTGGACAGAACTCTGGTGACGATGGCGGTGGTGCGATGACGGCACGATGGCGACGGCGGCGGCGATGGCGATCTCATGAACCGATATAGGAGGCGTCTCACCTCAGAAACACCGCCTTCCCAGCTGCAGAAGGGGGAGAGAGGAGAGAGATAGGGGGCAGCCCTTGCCTTTGGAACAAAATATCTGAATTTCTTTGCATTAATTCTACTCAAAATGAAAATACAAGGTTCTTATAAAAAATACAAAAAGACTAGTTCTATCCCTAGATCTAGGATTGGTAGGGGATAAAAGAGGGAGTCCACAATTTATTTCTCCCATGTGGTTTGGAACAAATAAAATAAGATTTCAATCTTAATAAACTATATTATACATGGGGCACCCCGTTGACTTATGTGTTCCAAATTTTGAATTTTGTTACCCTTTATCCCCCCTTGGTCCAACCCTTCTAGAAGCCCACCTTGGAGGGTTGATTGACCCCACATGGACCCAAGAGCTGAGGTGGATCAATGGGAGAAGGGATGGGGGGCCCGCGGGACCCAGGTGGTCCCAAATTACAAATAAACCCCTTTTACAATCTGAATTATAATCCGAATAAAGCCAAATAAACACACATTACACACAAATAAAATCCCAGTAAATATGATAAATACTAAGACTCAAGGGGGAGTCTCTAGACTGTCTCCGAGCCAGATGGAAGTCGATGTAGCTCGAGTGGTGTACGGTACCGACGGCTCGCCGGTTCGTGCTTCTCGATCGCTCTGGTGTCCGCACCAAATACACGGGCCCAATCATTCCAATAGAGGAGGATGACTCACCGCTGTGTGAGGGTCTTGAGGATATGGAGCCCCTCCCTCTAGGTAGCCCTTTTCATGACCCCTTTGACCCCTTCCTATGGGAGCCTAGAATCCCATGTGATCCACCCACCCGTATCACCATTGAGGTAGGAAAACATATGTCTTGGCAACTCGGACCACTTGGCATGATTAGTAAGTCGGGTCCTTTCATTCATAACACCCACATGTCAAGTCGGATGCATGATTAGTCCATATTTGGGTGTAACGGCCCTCCCGCATTCATCATTGGTCTAACACATGTTAGGAGCATTCACGGATGTCTGGGTCCTTCGGCATTTACCACCCCTATGCATGAAGATATCACATATGGATACCCAGGACCTCCTAAGCCCACCCAAGTCTACATGGCAGCATTGCATGATAGGTCCACTTATGGTTGCCCCAGTCCACCTTTGCACACCATACTTTTCACCCCCACACCGCATCGTAGTGCATCGCATACGTATTCACGCAAGCATCTAGCAACGAGTGGTGAGGTTCATGATAAGCGGGCAAAAGCTCGCGAGTGCCACTTGGAAATCCAAGTAGGCAACTTGGTGATGAAGACATTGGAGTGGCTCTACCCTAGGGTCACCTCCATATCGAGGGCACGAGGGCTTGGACCTTGCAAAGTTCCGAGTGGCTTTGGCAACCTGGCTTACAGGTTGGACTTTCTGATAGATTTTTGGATTCATCCCACTTCCCACGTGGCAGATCTGGCACCCTACACGGGCACCGCGGTGGAACCTCGTGAGTCTTTGAGCCTCTACCTTCCTTAGAGAAAGATACCCTCGGAGTGCCACCACAAATCAGCTTGAGAGCCCGACATGAGCACCCGGACGCAATAATGGGCCAGCAAGGTAACATCGTCGGCAAGAGGGTGTGTTTGAGCCACCTTGAGAAGCTAAAGCGCTGTCCCCTGGCTATGGACGCAGGGTTGAGTTTGGAGGTCGTGGTTCGCCCGGAGCTGCTTTGGAGGACCACTGCCCTAGTGGACCCATTCTCGACGGAGTCGAGTTCTCCGCACCCCGGGGGTATGATGGCAACATCTCCTACCACTCCACATTTTTCCGAGGGTCCCGTTGCTCGCCAGCTGTGCTTCATCTTGTTCGCCACATTTTTCTTAGTCTTTGCATGTAATCTTTATTTTTTATTTGAGTCATAAACCATGCAATTTTTCTTTTATTTGAGTCCAATACCTAGGTATAAGGGTCATTTACCTGAGTCTTGAGTCATAGGGTTAATTAATTAGGCTAATGGGCCCAATTCAATGGGCTAGGCCCATGGGCGCCCCCCTTCCCCTTGGTTTCTTGTTAATAGTCCAAAAGTCAGGGACTTATGTTAAATTGTGGGAATCCTATAAACAGGACCCCACTCCCACCATTTGAAGCTAATGAATGAAGAATGAATATTTGAGTCTAGAAAATTTAATTTCATTTGGTGAGAAGCCATCAGAGAGGAGTGAGAAGCTTCCCTCCCCTATCCCCATCTCTCTCTCTCTCTCCCTTTCTCTCTCCTACGCCCCCTCTCTCTCCTCTCTCTTCGCCGCCCCCCTTATCTCTCCTCCCCACAGTCCACCTCATCCTCTCCCCTTCTGCCACATCATCACCCTTTCACCTCCCCAAGGTGTATTCATTACATCCCTTCACATCCCAAGACCGCATTAAATCATCCCATCAATTCCCTCCCCCTTCCTAGGTGACTCTTCCCTTTCCCAACACACCTCTCCCTCTCCCCCATGCAACCTCTCACTCTCCCAAGGCAGAACACCCCTCCCCAAGCACCATTTCCCCTCCCCTAGGCCAGCATTAACCCCACTCATTAACCAAAATTCAAATCCACCTCCCTCTCCCTCCCAACACCAAATTCGCAGCTCCCCCTCCCACCATCTGCTAGACCCCCTTCCTGACCCCATTTTGCCCCTCCCAAACCCCCTCATAGCCAGGGGTCCCCCCCACACACATCCACCACATTCCCCCTCCCATCTACCCCACTCTCCTTCACCTATCTCCACCATGTCATGGTAGTTCACAGGTAGCAGCCCTGGCACCTATTTGTAGAGCTTGCATCATCATCTCTGCGAAGGTTCTGGTGGCAAGCCCTATACCGTTGGAAGCCTCATCCAGTATACTTCGTAACGGAGGTGGTCCCGCCTCCGTCTGAGTTCGTGGCTGGCCGAAGAAGTCTTCACCGCCGGACTGCACAATTCCTCCCTGGCAGACACGCAACTACAGCTTGCAGAGGCTACCACGACTAGTACCTTGAAGATATTGGAGCGGCGTTTGGCTGAAGACTTCTACTACAAGTCACCTTTCATCACCAAGAAGCAGGGCTCCGTTTGGATTTAAGAGCAGTAAGTTTCGAATTTCCTCTCTAGGGTGCGCTAGGTCAGTTCCCTCAGGGATTTGCCTGATACCCTGTCACTGTTCGGGGTCTCCCTATCTGCTCCAACGTCCGCCGGTGGCCCCGTGGGTCTCCGTTCGAAGATAAATCGACCATGAACGCAACGGTTCTGGTCTAGCATCAATCGGACCACTCGGTGTTTGGGTCACCACTTCCATCCTAGGTCGTGTCACATCAGTAACCATCCCCTCTACTTCCGTAGGCCTGAAGCCTCTGACTTTTATGGCTCCAATGTCCCAAGCAACTACCTACATTTGGAAGCCGCCATGGATAAATATTTCGAGTGTTACTCTATGTCCGGAGCCATGGAGGTCAGTTTTAACAAAGAGAGGCTTTTCCACAAAGCTGCCTAGATGTGGGAAGGCGTTGAACGCATGAGGCATATTAGGAGGCAATGGCCCATCGAGTCATGGTGTCAAGTGCAGGATGAGCTTAGAAGGATCTATCTGCCCCACCCAGCCACCTCCAACCGACCCCACCCAGTCACCTACCATCAGGAAGGTCACAGTCGGAGGCCAAGGGTCCCGCACGTAGATGAGCCTAGACCCAAGACTAGGCTGGTTGAATATGAGTGAATCCACCATGATGCCCCTACCCCAAACCCCACCTTTGTCGAACTCTTGAAAATCTTTTTGGATCGGGTGGATAGGATGTGCGCTCATATTGACAGACACCTGCCTGAGCCTAAGGAGGTCATAGCCGGTAACCTCCACCTGGCACCACCTACGGAGTCCCTAGGTCCTCTCCCCATCATAGAGGACGTCCTCTCCCCATCCGAGGGAGATATTTTACCCCAAACTTCACCCTTCAAACTTCATACGGAGCCACCCGTACTTTTAAAGGGTGAGTTACTCATCAGGAAACCACTAGCAAGTTGGTTAAGGAAGGGTTTATTTCTCGTTGTCACGATCCCTTGCTACCCTTCCATAGAGCCAGCTTTACAGGTAGTGTCCACCACCTCTTTTTGCACCACCTTTCAATCCTCTTGCTTCGTGGACACTATGGATGATCTTCTTGAGGGATTAGGTTGGCAAATGGAGCAGACCAGTATGTTGGCTCTTAGGCCCGACCCACCCAAGTGCATTGGTTTCGCCTCCCCATCGTGGGTTCCATTACTTCTGTCTGCACAGTGGGTCCATACACCAGTGAGCTCATTTTGCTCTTACCCCTACCTGACGAGCTCCACCATTTTCCACCCCATGACCCCTTCTCTCTCGTAGAGAAACCTACACCTCTCAAAGATCCAACAACTTTCTTGGTCCCCTCAGTTGATGAAGAGCTAACCTACATTGAGAACCTATACCCGGGGCCGAAAGGGAGCTACATCACCAGATCCCTAACCTTTCTTGATCCTTTTGATCCTTTCTCATGGGAACCCATCGCATGGGGTCATACATTCTTTGATCCTTTCGATCCCCTCCCAAGTGAACCTCGTGACCCACAACCTCCATTCCACCTTGTCAGGGAAGTCCCTTATCACACCCCTCCCACATAGGCCAGTCCACCTACACTCCGCAAGGGGCTCGTTCATCGGAAAGAGATATATGCTTCGGTTAATCCTGGAATGCAGATATGTCACTCACCGATGGGAGATGCTGTTGTGAGGCATCCGACTGCAAATCCTAAAGGGTCTGTCCCTGCTTGTGTCCCCTCCTCTCCTTCTTTGGAGTCCAGTCATCTTATGGCACAGTCACCCTCTTTGAAGACTTTTGGTATTCTTCAGGATAAATCCTTGGCTGTGAACTCTACTGCGTCTGATCATGACACATTGGCTACTTCTCCTCTGGAGCTCCCTTCATCCCAAAATGTTGTTCCATTGGGCGCCATTGCCCTTGTCCCTGAGCTTGTGGTAGTGGATTCCCGTCCCTCCCTGGCAGAGCATGACTTCAACTTAATGTCCAATAAGGTTTCTCTGCAGCATGCTGATGCTTTTGCTCGAAGATAGGATATAGCTGCTTCTGCTGAAACTAATAATGTGCGGGTCATGCACAGTGAGCGCGCAGGGATCATCACCAGGTCTATGACAAGATCTTGATCCGCGGGTAACATCCCTGAAATTCTACATTCCTGATGAATTTTATTATTTGGAACATTAGAGGTATAGGGAATGATATCTCCATTGGTCGTGTAAAGTTTCTTATTAGAACATATAATATCAATTGCATTGTTCTTTTGGAGCCTAAAATAAATGCTTGCAAACTGGATAGTATATGTAGAAAATTGGGTATGGCCAAAGCTGTTGCAAATAATGATAATATGGCACATATTTGGGTGCTTTGGAAGGATCCACTGGATTTCTCTATTATATGTCGAGATGATCAGTAGATTTCTCTCCTCAAGTCAAATGTTGTTCTGCCAGAGTTCCATGTATCATTTGTCTATGCTAAATGCACTATTGCTGAGAGAAAATTCCTTTGGGCCTCTTTATCAAATTTCCATTCTCAGATCAATGGGCCTTGGCTAGTGGCAGGAGACTTCAATTGCATTTTGAATGTGGATGAGAAGTTAGGTGGTAATTCCCCTAACATGGGTGCTATCTCAGATTTCAAGGAGTGTGTCTCAGATTGTGTGCTTATTGATGTTGGCTTCACGGGTTCAAATTGCACCTGGCACAACAATCAGCTTGGGGGTAAAGGAATTTGGGCAAGGTTGGATAGGGTGTTTATTAATGCTACATGGATGAACCTCTTTCCCATTTCTGTCGAGCACCTGTCCAGGGAAGCCTCTGACCATGCCCCATTACTTGTTAAATTACTTTCTCAGGGTAGGTTTAAAAGTAGATTCTATTTTCAGAAAATGTGGACATATCATGGTCAGTTTCTTGCAGATGTTAAATCTTGCTGGCATACCAGTCCGATGGCTTCTTCTAACATTACTACTATCTATCTTAAGCTTAAGTACTTGAGGAAAATGCTACGAGTTTGGAACAGACAGGTTTTTGGAAATGTTCATATGAACCTAATAGCTGCTGAAGATGCTGTAATTAAGGCAAAACATTCTTATGATCTCCATCCAACAGATGCTAATTCTGCTTGCTTAGATGAGGCAAAGTCTACTTTATCTGACCGACTGCTCCAGCAGGAATGCTTTTGGAGATAAAAGTCCAGAATTCGGTGACTCCTTGAGGGGGACAGAAATACCAAGTTTTTCCATTTGACCACAATGGCTAACAGACGCAAACAAGTAATTTCTCAGCTTCAGAACACTGCTGGCAATCTCACTTCTAACCATGAAGAAATGAAGGCTATTGCTATTTCTCACATTCAACATGCATTTTCCTCTCAAGATCATTACATAGAGGATAGCTTCCTGAATTGCATTCCTCGGTTGGTGAATCAGGATGATAATGAGCTTCTTTGTGAAATCCCCACTGAGTTTGAAATCCATGATGTGGTTTTCAACATGTTTCCTAATAGTGCCCTGGGGCCTGATGGCTTCACGGGTGCTTTCTTTCATAAAGCATGGGATGTCATTGCAAGCTCGATTGTCAGTGTTGTTCAAGAATTCTTCTATTATCGGCAAGCTCTCCCTAGAAGTGTGACTTCCACACTGGTTGCTCTCATTCCTAAACGGCCAAATGTGACTGACATTTCGGACTTCAGGCCGATTAGCCTTTGTAACTATTTTTACAAGATCATCTCTTCCATTATTAATAACAGACTAGCCACTATCCTACCTGTGAACACGTCACATAGACATTTTTTAAGAGAAAAGAAAAAGATTTTAAAATAAAATAAAGGGAGTGATAGGGTGAAAATATGCTAAAATGAGTGGGACACGAAAGAGAAGAGGATGAGCATGAGATGCTATATGGAGGGTGATCGCCAGAGGGGTTACCTCAAAAAAAGAATGATCGCATGTGCCTTGTATAAGCAGGGAAATTGCAAGTTCTTCCTTCCTCCTTCTACCGGCCGGCCGATGAAGGGGGTTTATAGCTTGATTACCCTTGTAATAAACGCACAAAACAAATAAAGAGATGGATTAGCCAAAGTGAGGTGTAGTATCAATGCTCTAAAATATGAAATCAATCAAATTAAGCATGAACACGCCTTGTATGTTTTAGTTTTTTAAACCCCTAAGAAGGAGTAAAAAGAATGGGATATATGATATGCTATGATGCAAACAAGTGATATGGTGTGCTGAAGAGTATCTCTAGCAGAGATAGCTAGAGGGAGGATGCGTGATGATATGATAAATAAACTAAAACTAAGACTAAAAGAGTGGGGGCGCCTTCTGCTATGTGTGCAGCAGTAAAGGAAGATAAACAAAGAGCTTCAGCTGCAATAGGGAGAGGCCCTGGCTGGAAGGAGAACTGCCCGTGGAAGAAGAACCAACACTGGGAGAAGAACGTTTGATGGAGAACCTGCAAAACTTGTTAAAGAGAAAACTCTCTTCTCTCTGTGTGTTCTCCTTCTTATTAAGCTCTTCTTCTCTCTCGCGCGCGTGAGATTCAAGGGGTATTTATAGGCCCAAAAATCCTTGTATCAATAGGATTAAAACAAGGAAATCAATCCCCTAATAAGAATCCCTCTTCCCAATCGAACACTAAGTGTAAAATGAGAAAAGAATCAATTCTGGAAGGTAACAGGCGTAAAGGAGACGGAACTGAAAATGACGACCTGAAGCGGGGCGTCAATTAAAATGACGACGGTTATCAAGTCTTTGATTCCCTGATTTATTTATGGAAATAAAGGACTTTTCTTATTTAAAATTGATAAATGACGCCTGTTTGAACGGGCGTCAAATAATCAATGCCCCCTAAACGAGCGTCAATTATTTGAGTTTTATTTTGATCGGGATTCGTAAAATCCAGAAAACAACGCATGTTCAAACAGTCGTCCATTGATTAAAACACGCCCCTCAACAAGTCGTCAGTTAAATGACGTCTTCATCCAGGCGTTAATTACAATTATTGTGGAAAAATACCAAATGATTAGAATTATCATGGAAAAACTACCAAATAATTAGAAAAACTTCATATTAAGCCAATATTGAAGTCCACTTTGGGGCGTCACGTGGTGACATGAGATTTTCTCAACATAGCATCGATTTTGGCGTGTCTACAGCTGCCCCGCCTTAGCGTCTGCTTTGCAAGGGAGTGAGATGGAATGAAGCGAAAATGCAATAAGCGGAATGAAGTGGGAACGAACTGATAAGTAGATGCCAAGGTGTGATGTGACACGCCTCCAATACTAAGTGTTAAAAATCTTTCCAGAATTTTAAAAGAAACAACCTCGGATGATTACGAGAAAGCAATGATTAGCTGGATGAAGGCTAAACTAATAAACGAAATGTGCGCGAGGGCATGGAAGGAAAGACACCATTGGAGAGCGGTTACCAGCCAATGTGGACGTGCTACAACCAATGTGGGTTTATAGAAAAATAAAGGGAATTTGAGATAAAGACCCAGCAAATGAATGCTTTCAAAGATCCAGCCTGAGCGGCTTCAAGGATAACATAGTACTTGATTTGGAATGGAATACCTCATGTCAACTTAAGTAAGAGTGAGTGACCCTCATTATTGGCGTAATATGAGGATTTTCATCATCAAGGCTTAAAGTCCTACATGACGCATGCTGGGCTAAAAGAAAAATTAAAACAAACTAAAATAGAAAATAATCAAGGATAATATTGTTAAACCATCCAGACTTGGTCAGGAATCCAGATCTCTGAGCTGACACTAAGCCGAAGCTCTTTTATCCACGCATCAACTCAGAAAGTGGAACCGTCATCCCAAACCTTAAATGACCTAACGGCATGTCCGTGTGATCAAGACTCCCCTGGAACTCTCACTATTTTTGATGAAGGGGAACTCAAATTCCAGGTTTATCAGAACCACAAGGTCCTTGATATGCTATAATAGAGTAGATATCATATAGTAAAAATGTTTACAGGAGAGAATACAAAGGATGGAATGATATTACCAGCAGAAGGAGCCTAATCACTTCAAGACTTGCATAACCTGTGCTCAAAAATCATTAGCTCATAAAAGATCATTAGCTCAATAAAGCTCAAAATATGATCATAAGTGCATGACACAAACAATTTCATCAAGATATAATAGCACTTAAGTTCATGAATAATCATAATGTTGTAAAGCAATTCAAAAGTGTAAGCTCAAGAAATGACGACTCTGCATAGAGGCGTTAGAATGAAAAATGACGACAGCCAAGAGGGCGTTAATTATGATCACCATTAGGCTTGGAATCAGACTGAAAATGATGCCCATCCAAGAGGCGTTAAATAAATGACGACACTGCAAATGTCGCTAAGAAATGAAATGACGTCAAGGTCTATGTCGTCAATTAACTAAAAATACCGGCGTTCTGTTCCCTCTTCGGAAACAAAACTCCAGCGAGTGATTCCTCCTCAAACTCAAACTGTGATTATTCTAAACGGCTATCAGCATTTCAAATTATTATAAAAGGTAACATGTTCGTCTGCTATACATCAAAGCGACTGAGAGCTGCAGCTGAGAGCACGCACAGAACCGAAGATCAGCAAGAGAAGAACAGCAGAAACAACCACTTGTTTTCAAAAGAAAAGATGGACAGGATGTTACATAACCCTTCAAAGAAGCCTAGGATGAGCTTTCCTAGGATATCTGAAGTTGCAAGCCACATTAGCGGGAGGATAGCTAAGGGCCAGGTAAGTTTGATTTTATTTTAAAGCTTTTTATTCTATTCTTCTTTTTCTCTCTAAAATTCTGATTGCATTCTCTTCTCTTCTTCCCTTTTTTTTAATTTCTTTTCAGAATTATCCAAATGTACCGGGTCCAAGGAGGTTCTTAAAAATCAAGTGGCTCCCCCTACTCCTCTCTAAGCTTTCTTTAGATATGAGGTCTTTCCTTAGTAGATGGCACCTACTCGGCCTTGTTACCCATGCTACCTACTATGATGATATCCACCTAGATTGGGCCTCCATTGGAGAACTCATAGAGCTATGGCACCCCAACACTCATACTTTTATTTTCCCTAGCTTTGAAGCTACCATTCTCTTAGAAGAAGTAGAACTACTCCTTGGGTTAAGAAAGATGAAACAAGGGGAAGAGTCAAAGATGGCTAGTATGACTAAACCAATAAATGCCCATGACATGCTATCTAGCCTCATACCAAACCCAAATCTAGTGAACCAAATCAAAGCCCATAAAGGAATCAATCTTCTAAAGCTAGCCTCATGGGTATACAAGAATATGGATAAAGTCCAAGAGGATGAGGATTTGTTAGACAGAGTAATGAAAAGCTTTGTCATATGCACGGTAGGAGCTCTACTCTTCCCTTCAATGGAAGACCACCTAGAGGAATGCCACTTGAGTGCCATAGCTAGCATTTGGGAAGGAAAAAGGATAGGTCCGGTGGTGCTAGCCAACCTCTAAAATGGACTCACTTCAGCTTCCTTGGGACGGCCTGATGTGACACAACCTAGGACTTAACAAGCAAGCACATTTGGCAATCAAGACGGATCGATAACGGCGGCCGCTCACCCGTCACTCACCCAAGACCCGGGGTAACTTGGCAATGCCAAGTGGAGGATGTGAGGGCTGGGCCCTTGCTGGTAGAGGGCCAGCAAGGCCTAAGTTGATTCCCAAGGGTAATGGCAGCCTAATTCAAGGGAGCCGACGTCGTGCCGAGGGCACGGGTTCCACTCTTTTCCCACGGTGATCACTTATAGCAAAGGAGCTTAAGGATCAGGCTCTCATTCATGGCCAGCGGAGTTTTCGAACTAATATTGAAAGAACAAGCACAAATTAGAGCAAAATTTAAAGCACTTACTTGACCGGTTTGAAGAAACCGGTCCCGCTCGGAGACGAGGGTGAGCGGGGAGGTGAGGGGATCCCCACACGCCGTCGGGGCAGCTTGACCTGTTCAAACCATTACAACACTACACCTCTCGCAGGAGGGGGATCTTGGGGTGGGGATTAACTGATATTACATCCCAAAACTACCTCCACACAGGGAGGGGCCTTCAGCCGGCCAAGCGGGGAGAGGAGAAATGGGGAAAGAACGCCGAATGAAGACCGAGATCAGTTCCGCCTGCTCTCTGCGAGTGCTGACAGACGGTCGAAGAAATGGTTGCTGTGACTGCTCTTGAATTTTGCTGATGACAGGATCAGTGAGAAAATCTTCATAACTGAATCAGGATGATGCCAGAATTTTGGTGATTTCTTTGGAGGCCGGTACCGATCGGGGCAGAGGCTTGAAAAGTGAAGCAGGCTTCAGATCTTGACTGTTGCAGTACTTCAGCAGCAGGAAGACGAAGGTACCACGGGCACTCCTGAGCTTCAATTTGAGCGTGGCTGGTACCAATGGAATCGTTGACGGGCCCTCTTTGAAACGCAAGCAACGGGGATGCCCGAAGATGTCCGAGTGTAGCAGTAGAATTCGAACACTAAGGGGTGGTCGGTGCAGACTGCAAGGAAATAAAACCGAGCAACTGGAGGAAGAAATTGAGAAATGTTGATTCCGGGCGCCGATCAGAGCTTTGCTTCTTGAACCTAGAAGTAGACAGGCCAAGAAAGATGTTTGTAGAAGAACTCTCGTCAAGATTAGCCCTAGAATCACCGCAGTCGAGCTTCCAATCAGGTTCAGGTGCTCTGTCAGGGAAGCTTCGCGCAGTAGAGGGAGAATGGCTCTCCCGGGCAGCACGGTGCTGAGACGATGACGAAACTACCGCCGTTGCGAAGAAGGCAGGCAGACGCTTCCGATGGTATATGGTATGTCCTCTGAAGCTTCCCGGTGAAGACGTGGCAGGCTCTGCAACAGGGTGTTCCTCTGCTGCCTGCGAACTAGGAACTATAGGTTGAAGATGATGGGGGAAATGGGGTATATGGGAGGGGAAATGGGGGTGGATGAGTGTGGGAGTGACCCCTGGTTGTAAGGGGGTCTTGGAGGGGGTGTTCTAAGGTGTGGGAGGGGGAGAATAGGGTCTGGAAGGGGGTCCAACAGATGGTGGGAGTGGGGGCTGCGAATTTGGTTGGAAGGGAGAGAGGGAAAGGATATTTGAAAATAGGTTTAAGGGTGGGATTAATTTTTTGTCTTGGGAATGGGGGGGGTTGTGTTGGGGAAGGGAAGGGGTGCTTGGGGTAGTGGGAAGAGTGCTTGGGGAATTGGGTGGGGTAGTTGGGGGTTGGGAGGTGGAGCTAGGATTGGTGGAAGCTTTCTTGGGACTAGGGGGTAGTTAATGGGGTGGTGGGTGGTTGGGGAGGTGTTTGAACGAGGGGAGGGGAGTTAAGAGGTATGTGGGAGATGGGGAGAAGGGGAGAGGGGCGCAGCCCCCTTGTTGGGTAGAGAGAGAGTGAGAGAGAGAGAGAGAGAAAGGGGTAGGTGGGAATCACTCACAAGGGTTTCTCACCCTAACTAATGGAATCTCTCCAATAAGAAATGTGAACTCTCAAATGGCAATTTTCATTCATTGATTCATTAACTCAAAATGAGGGGAATGGGGTCCTATATATAGGCAACCCACATTTTACAAAAAGACCATGACATTTGACTCAAAGACAAATAACCAAGGTGTAGGGGGCGCCCTTGGGCCTAGCCCAATGAATTGGGCCCAATAGCTAATCTAAACAACCTAATGACACTCAAACTTAGGGGAATAAACACAAGACCTAGGGACATGACTCAAATAAAAGGGAAAATACATCAAATGACTTAAATAAAAATTACATAGGATTCAAAATTAAATAACTAGACCATGCCGGATGCAACCGGGTGCGAGGAGACGAGCTGTGAACGTGGGCATGGGAGGTGATGTCCCCATCATACTCCCGGGGTGCGAAGAACTCGACTCCGTCGAGTAAGTGTCCTTCCCTCCTCGAAGGGTGTAGAAGTGCTACTGCCCACAAGTCTTCCGAACGAGACCGATCCATCCACCTGCCGAGATAGCGCTCGTATACCTTGCTCCTGGTGGTAGTGACCTGTTCATCCAATATTCGTTCAATGCGCTCACGCTGGGCTCTCTTGGCTGGTGGTCTCTCCTCACGGGTGGGTGCTCTCTCCATAGGAGGAATATGCTCAATATTCTTACTGGGTACCACCGTGGGCCCCTTATATGGTACTAGGTCGGCTACCTTGAATGTGGGGCTTACTCTATACTCCTCTGGAAGATCTAACTCATAGGCATTAGTGCCAAGGTGTCTCAGAACCTGGAAAGTACCAGCCCCACGAGGCCTCAATTTTGAGATGGCTCCTGGTGAGAGTCTCTCTATCCTCACCATCACAAAGTCACCCACGTGGAATTCTTGGTGATGCCGAAGGGAGTCAGCCTGCCTTTTGTAGATCTCATTTTTCTTGCTGATGTGCTTGCAAAGGTTTTCATGCAAGTTTGTAAATGTTGATATTTTAGGGGTGATGGGTGGACCTGGGCAACCAAAAGTAGACAAATCATGCTTTGACGCCAAGAAGACTTTGATGGAATGGGGAGGACCCGTGCATCCATAGGTGATCCAGTCATGTATGGGGGTGACAAATACTGGGGGACCCGGACATCCATGAATACTCCTATCATGCCTACGACTCATGATGAGTGAAGGTAGACCACTACATCCGAATTTGGACCACTCATGCATCCTACTTGACATGTGGGTGATATGAATGAATGGGCCCAACATAGTGTTCATGCCAAGTTGTGTTGTACGCCAAGACTTATGCATTGTTGTGCCAAAGAGGTCTCCTATGTGTGGGCTTTTGGACTTCCATTGGAATGGGTCAAAGGGGTCTAGGAAGGTAGATATCATGAAGTGGGGTACTTCCTCGATCCCTAGGTGTATATCGCCCAAAGTCATGGCTCCCATGGTGTAACCTGGGTCATGGATGAGGTGGGTTTGGCCCAATATGGTGGATGAAGGTAGGAAAGGGTGGGTGGTGGATAAGATGGTTGGGCCACATGGGTATAGGACGGGGTCAAAGGGATCATGGAAATGGTTACCTAGAGAGAGGAACTCCACATCCTCAAAGTCCCAAAAATATGGGTCATCCTCCTCCAAGATAATTGGGCCATGGTCGTTAGTGGGTTGGCCGACCAAAGCACTTGGGATCTCAATGGTAGGGGAGTGGACCGAGATGGGTTCTTCCACCATAGGGAGAAGGAAAAGAAGGTCGCTAGTGTAGCAACCAATGGTGCAGACCGAGGTGATAGACCCATCACAAGGGTGGATGAGACTAAGGTTTGTTGGGTGGGCCGTCCCTAAGGTCAACAAGCAAGTCAACTCTAGCTGCCGTTCTAGGCCTTTAAGGAAGTCATCAAAACCCTCTACTTCGTAGTAGAATTGGATTGTTGTGTGAGGAGTGTGGATGGGCACTAGATGGTGGTCTTGCTTCATGGGTAGATAGGTATGGGTCATGATTTCTCTAATCAAGCTCTCCCTTAGCCACCTAACAAGGGACTCTTCTAAGATGAATTTGGCCTTATCTAGAGGGGGTGGTGTAGGGTGAAGATCCTCGTGCGAGGCTTCCTCTTCAATTGGGACATGGGTGCTCTCCATGGAGGGGATAGGTTCCCGAGGGGTATTTGTCTTCATGTGGCAAAGCGGGTGGACTACTTCTTCCAAAGCTAATGGAGTGGGAAGGTTCTTTGATGGTGGGGTGATGATGGCCGGAGTATGGTGCACCCGGGGTGGTGAACAAGGGCGGGATTCCCGCGGGTGGGAGAATACAAGGTTGTTGAATTTAAAGGTTCCCGAAAGGTGTGGCGGATGCATTAGGCAAGTCTGACGTGTTGGGTCGATGTCGGCATTCCTTTCATCTAACCATTTCTTACCTAGGATTATACATGGACCCGCCAATGTTCCTAGTTGACACCAAGCCCCATCCAAATACTTAGTCTTCCCGAACCATTTATGGAATTCAATAAAGACTTGGTCTCTATTGTGCATAATTTGTTCGGTCCTACAAAGAGAGGTGATGATATCGGGGGACACCCAATTTTCAGATTCTAGGTCAATGAAATCAATTTCTACGGGCTCTCCATTAGGTAAGCATGCATGGGATATGATTGGGAGAGGGGCCATGTGACCCAAGACTCAATGTTAACAATGATGGGTTGACAATGCACGGTTCGGACAAGAATGCAAGCATGCCCTAGGACTTGACTTGTAGAGACAAGTCAATGACTTGCTCTGATACCAATTTGATGTGACACAACCTAGGACTTAACAAGCAAGCACATTTGGCAATCAAGACGGACCGATAACGGCGGCCGCTCACCCGTCACTCACCCAAGACCCGGGGTAACTTGGCAATGCCAAGTGGAGGATGTGAGGGCTGGGCCCTTGCTGGTAGAGGGCCAGCAAGGCCTAAGTTGATTCCCAAGGGTAATGGCAGCCCAATTCAAGGGAGCCGACGTTGTGCCGAGGGCATGGGTTCCACTCTTTTCCCACGGTGATCACTTATAGCAAAGGAGCTTAAGGATCGGGCTCTCATTCACGGCCAGCGGAGTTTTTGAACTAATATTGAAAGAACAAGCCCAAATTAGAGTAAAGTTTGGAGCACTTACTCGACCGGTTTGAAGAAACCGGTCCCGCTCGGAGACGAGGGCGAGCGGGGAGGTGAGGGGATCCCCACACGCCACGTCGGGGCAGCTTGACCTGTTCAAACCATTACAACACTACACCTCTCACAGGAGGGGGATCTTGGGGTGGGGATTAACTGATATTACATCCCAAAACTACCTCCACACAGGGAGGGGCCTTCAGCCGGCCAAGCGGGGAGGGGAGAAACGGGGAAAGAACGCCGAATGAAGACCGAGATCAGTTCTGCCTGCTCTCTGCGAGTGCTGACAGACGGTCGAAGAAATGGTTGCTGTGACTGCTACCGAATTTTGCTGATGACGGGATCAGTGGGGAAATCTTCATAACTGAATTAGGATGATTCCAGAATTTTGGTGATTTCTTTGGTCGCCGGTACCGATCGGGGCAGAGGCTTGAAAAGCGAAGAAGGCTTCAGGTCTTGACTGTTGCAATACTTCAGCAGCAGGAAGACGGAGGTACCATGGGCACTCCCGAGCTTCAATTTGAGCGCGGCTGGTACCGATGGACTCGTTGACGGGCCCTCTTTGAAACGCAAGCAACGGGGATGCACGAAGACTTCCGAGTGGAGCAGTAGAATTTGAACACTGAGGGGGGGGGTCGGTCCAGACTGCAAGGAAATAGAACCGAGCAACTGGAGAAAGAAATTGAGAAATGTTGATTCCGGGCGCCGATCCGAGCTCTGCTTCTTGATCCTGGAAGTAGACAGGCCGAGGAAGATGTTTGTAGAAGAACTCTTGTCAAGATTAGCCCTAGAATCACCGCAATCGAGCTTCCAATCACGTTCAGGTGCTCTATCAGGGAAGCTTCGCGCAGTCGAGGGAGAACGGCTCTCCCGGGCATCACGGTGCTCAGACGATGACGAAACCACCGCCGTTGTGAAGAAGACAGGCAGATGCTTCTGATGGTATATGGTATGTCCTCTGAAGCTTCCCGGTGAAGACGTGGCAGGCTCTGCAACAGGGTGTTCCTCTGCTGCCTGCGAATTAGGAACTATAGGTTGAAGATGATGGGGGAAATGGGGTATATGGGAGGGGAAATGGGGGTGGATGAGTGTGGGAGTGACCCTTGGTTGTAAGGGGGTCTTGGAGGGGGTGTTCTAAGGTGTGGGAGGAGGAGAATAGGGTCTGGAAGGGGGTCCAACATATGGTGGGAGTGGGGGCTACGAATTTGGTTGGAAGGGAGAGAGGGAAAGGATATTTGAAAATAGGTTTAAGGGTGGGATTAATTTTTTGTCTTGGGAATGGGGGGGTTGTGTTGGGGAAGGGAAGGGGTGCTTGGGGTAGTGGGAAGGGTGCTTGGGGAATTGGGTGGGGTAGTTGGGGGTTGGGAGGTGGAGCTAGGATTGGTGGAAGCTCTCTTGGGACTAGGGGGTAGTTAATGGGGTGGTGGGTGGTTGGGGAGGTGTTTGAATGAGGGGAGGGGAGTTAAGAGGTATGTGGGAGATGGGGAGAAGGGGAGAGGGGGGCAGCCCCCTTGTTGGGTAAAGAGAGAGTGAGAGAGAGAGAGAGAAAGGGGTAGGTGGGAATCACTCACAAGGGTTTCTCACCCTAACCAATGGAATCTCTCCAATAAGAAATGTGAACTCTCAAATGGCAATTTTCATTCATTGATTCATTAACTCAAAATGAGGGGAATGGGGTCATATATATAGGCAACCCACATTTTACAAAAAGACCCTGACATTTGACTCAAAGACAAATAACCAAGGGGTAGGGGGCGCCCTTGGGCCTAGCCCAATGAATTGGGCCCAATAGCTAATCTAAACAACCTAATGACACTCAAACTTAGGGGAATAAACATAAGACCTAGGGACATGACTCAAATAAAAGGGAAAATACATTAAATGACTCAAATAAAAATTACATAGGATTCAAAATTAAATAACTAGACCATGCCGGATGCAACCGGGGCGAGGAGACGAGCTGTGAACGTGGGCATGGGAGGTGATGTCCCCATCACAGCCTCTCTACGGGTCAATGCTACTTCTCTCTTGTTGGGTGGACCTCCACCTAAAGTTTGATCCATGCCAAGAAACCCAATCGGCCTCAAAAATCTTTTCTAAGAGCCATCTCCGGTATATGACGGATTCTCTAGGCTTATGTGAGAGGGTGACAAATCGGGTGCCAAAGCTAAAGAAGAGAAGTGATTGGAGGAACTACTTCAAGACCTTGCCAAAGGACGGCTTCACTTGCACACCGGGGTTCCTTAAGACCCAAGAGCTTCACTCAAGACTCTCCTCCGGCATAGAGCTACGACTAATCGGTGGGACCGACTTCATCTTCTACAACGCTCACCGGTGCCTCCCACAACTTGGTCTACCTCGGCACACCTTTGAAGAAGCTTCTCACCTTCCACCACTCAAGAGAAGAGAACTAGGCTCAAGTGGGGATCAAGAAGAAGTCAAGACAATGATGGCTCAATGGAAGGTTGGTTTACTTCATAGGTCCAAGTAATATGTTGAAGAGGAAGAAGACAAATGCAAATATTATGTAATAGCACTTAGGAAGATAAGGCTCATGGTGGCTCATTGAATGTAGCAATGATTTTCTTTGATGAAATAAAAGAATCTTTCTTTATTTGAGCCAAAACAACATGTTATATGATCTTGTCTTCCAATTCAATGTGATTCTATCAGATAAAACTAAGCTTCAAATTTTCTGTACTGAGAAGTGCCTCCAAGCATGGCGTCAATTCCTTAAACAGTGCCCTTATCAATGTCGTCAATCTCTATTAAATCAATTCCCCAAAAAGAATTAAAATCACAATTGACGCCTACAGGAACAGTCGTTGATTAATTCGCGCCCCAACAAAAGGCGTTAATCGGTCTAAATTCCTTAAATTATTTTCAAAATAATCCCTCAGTTTTCCACAAATAATGCCTTAATCACTATCGTTCCGTGACGCCTGCAGATACCATCATCAATTCAGTAATCATGACTCCAATCACATCAATCAACTTCCTATTAATGCGTCTGACGAATGTCACAAATTCCCATGCAAAGTTAAATAACGAATGGCATCGTGTCGTCAGATCCTGAAACCACGCCTTGACCCAGACCATCAATTAATAGGTTGATGTCATCCCTTAGGGCGTCAATTCATTTCGAATATTAAACCCCATTTCCCCCTTTTCTTCCTCCTTCCTTCGTTCACTTTCTTTCTTCTCTCCTCTTTCTCTGCAACCAAACCCTAACCGAGCCCCCATTCTCCATCTCTATCTCTGTCTCTCCTCTCTCATCTCTCTCCCGTCTCTACCCTCCCGGTTAACATGGCAGGCGGCGCACATAAACGTCAAAGGGTCTCTGCCCCCGAGGTCGTGGACTTGGGCGACGGCGAGCCTGCCGTGGAGGAAGTCCCTCCCGCGGCGGACAGAAATGCTCTGGCGGCGGAAGAAGCTCTGGCGGCGGAGCAAGACGGAGCAACCAAAGAACGAAATGAAGAAGGTGATGAAGACGGTCGAGATGAAGACGCAGGTGAAGACGAAGAAGAAGATGGTGATGAGGACGATGATGATGACGAAGAGGAAGAAGACGAAGGGGAAGAAGAAAGGGCACCGGTGGCGACCCCTCGACAACCACGGCAACCCTGTCAGCCACGACAGCCCCTCCGTGGAGGGCTCCTAACACCCGACCGAAGCAAGCTTGGTCCCCCTACCTCAGCCCTTCAATTTTCAATTTTATTTTCATTTTTATGAATTTTCCATAGCCCTCAGTGAAGGGAACAAATGGCAAACCAGTGGAACAGTGAAATGACGCCCCCAGTGGTGCCGTCAATTCATATAACGACCCACCTTAGGTCGTCAATTTAAATTGTTTTTTATTTTTTTTATTTTTTCTAAAAATAATTAATCCATGAAACCACGCCCTGCAGCATGTCGTCATTTTAAAATTTTCATGTCTAATTTTCATTTGATGTTATTATCCATGCCATTTTTTGATTTTCGATATATCTTTCTGTTTTTATTTCCATTTCATGCACTGTCTATTTTGAAACCCTTCAGAAAACAATGTCCCCCATCGGGGCGTCAATTCATCATACAACGGCCACATGGGTGGTCGTTAATTAAAGAAAATCACAATTTTAATTTCTGGAACCAAAACTAACCTTCAAAACAGCACCCCCCATAGGGGCGTCATTTAAACAAACAACGACCCAGGGTTGGTCGTCAATTAAAATTACTCATTAAATCACCAAAACACATTTTGAAATAACGCTTGTCCCAGGGGCGTCAATTAAACAAACAAAGACCTCAGGTCGGTCGTCAATTCAGATAGAGAACAAACAACAAATGATTATCCACGCAACTCATATCAAACTGTTCTTTTTATTGGCAGGGTTTGATGAGGACTAGGATCTCCTGGGTCCAGGTCCGAGTAGCTTACTACGAACTCCCAGATTTTCAAAGGGCTAGGGTAGAGGCTATGGGGTTTGGACCTTTTCTTAGCATAGAGCCGATGAGACCTGACCTACCCCTGATCCAGGTGCTTGGGGAGAGATGGGACAGGACTAGCCGGGCATTCCTGATGCCATGGGGTCACATGGTTCCCAGCTTGGAGGACGTTGCTAGGATTACCAGGTTGAGGGTGGATGGCGAGGCTTTGAGCGGGATCACCCTACCTGATTATAGTGACCTACCCAGAGACGGCTAGGGTTAGAGACAGTCTACGAGACGCCTAGCAAGTGTAGGACCATCTATCGCACCAACCTTATCATAGCTATGGGGCTGGGTGACTCGTAGCGGAGGTCAAAAGAGTCTATAGAGGAGTTCTCTCAGAGGCTGATTGGGAGAGCTAGGGCCGCCTACTACCAGGACCAGGCTCAGAGAGAGAGAGCAGATCGAGATTTGAGGAGGTTCCTATTCCTGATGCTCGGAAGGCTATTGCTCGGGATGAAGGGCGACATCATCAACTACCGATTCCTAGGGATCCTTGAGGACTTGGAGAGCATCGGCAGATACGCTTGGGGAGCCGCTCTTTTGACGCACCTGATGGCCGACCTGTCTACGGGGACAGGTCGAGAGACGACTGTCAGTGGCTTCTCACCTTTCCTTCAGGTATGTATTTTTTTCTTTTCTTTTTTTTTATTTTTTTCGATGCATGTGAATGCTTTACTAATGCAATGTATGGATGCAGGTGTGGAGCCACCTATACATGCCGATGGGGCGTGTCGACCCTCGACCCGGAGATGAGGGATCCTTCCCTTTGGTGGGACGTTGGCTACCTGTCGTGACGGGAGTGCCACTCGCATACGAGCTACAAGTTCTACGGAGGGAGTTCCATGACTACCCTGCCTCACAGGTACGTATGCTAAATATGATGTAATTCCTACTTTATGAAATATGATGACTACTATGACATGATGTGATGCATGTTTGTGAATGCAGGTGGTGTGGAGACCCTACGAGGGAATGACCGATGAGGGCCAGCCCTGGGTCGTAGCGGGCCGACCTTGCTTTGGACATGAGCTTTGGGTTCATTGCCTGAACGAGATCGAGCCGTTACGGCTTAGGCTGGTCATGAGGACCCTTGGCCTACACTAGGAGTGGGTCGAGGTAGGAGAGCCCCATGGGATAGGCAAGAAGACGCGCGGTCGCACGAAGGTGATCGACTGGAGAGTCCAGTTCCCTGATCAATACGCCGACTGGCAGCGCGGCGGGACCCAGGTTATTTCACAGGCGGCAGAGAGCTCTGAGTACCTCCGACGCTACTGGGAGGTTTACGCCGGCCGACCCCAAATGAGGGTCTTAGGGGTATGTATGAATGCACTTTCTTTTTTCCTTTTATGCAAAGTTATATGCTTATTATGCGACTGATATGCGTGATGAATGTAGGATGCACAGGACATAGCGGCGATGGGCATGCAGATCCACCTCCACAGCCTAGAGGCCCAGCTGGCCGCCACACGGGCAGACCTACAGACCCTGGTGAGTGTTTAATTATCTATATGTAAATGAATTCATGAATTATTAATGATTAGCCACTGACAATCTCAATGGATGCAGCGTGCCCAGCAGAGAGCAGCAGTGAGAGAGACCAGAGGAGCCTCCAGCTCGAGAGGGCCTAGTGCAGAGACAACTGCACTAGTAGAGCAACTTGCTGGTGCGGTTGCTCGGGCCGAGGCAACAGAGCGTGACCTCGCCACACGGGTAAATTCAAACTCAAACTTAGAAATGGCTTTGATTATATGATTATCTGTGTTTATAAAAATTTGTTCTTATAGACATAGGAGCTCCGAACCTCGCTCACTTGCATTGAGGCAGGACAGCGCGCGATGGCTACCCGAGTGAGTTAATAACAATTTGTTTCAGTTATTTATGAAATTGAATTAAATATGGAACTGATGATTTGTTTAATTTATCGCAGACCACAGAGCTACAGGCGGCTCTTACCCAGGTTGCACTAGCCGGGACAGAGCTGGCCATCCGCGAGCAGCGAGTCACAGAGCTCAAGAGGGGCCTTGAGGCGGCGAGAGGAGCTACCTCAGGACGTGGTAGAGCTGAGAGTCCTCCTTGACGTAGAGAGGAGGGAGCGTGCCCGTGAGCGGGAGCAGCACCTGGCAGAGCGGACCCGTGACCGGGAGCAGCAGGCTGCACGCGAGCGGGAGCTCGCGGACCTGAGGACTCAGCTAGCCGTTACCCAGGAGCGGCTACGGGCGACAGAGGAGCGCCTGCAGCGAGGCCTGGACCAGGCACGTGCTGCGGGGTACGTGTTTACCAGTTCTACGTTTATGGCGGGTTCCTCTCTCCGGCAGAGGAGTGAGGCAGAGGAGCAGGCTTGAGCTCCAGCTACTTCTCGAGGGTCCATGCCCCCTCCACGAGCACCTCGTCGGGATGACGAGGGTGAGGTAAAGAGTAGGAGAGAGGAGGGTGGAGGCGAGAGCTGAGAGAGAGACTTACTTGTACCCCTCCACCCTCACACTTGTACTCAGATATTCATTGATATATATGCATATGAGATTTTTTTTTTGTTAAGTTACCTGAGCCTTGAGCACTTGTGGACTTGTGTGTTTGCTTTTCTTTTCTTTTGTTGTTCCTCGTTCTTTGCCCTGTCCATGTAGGTCACGCTTAAACAAACAGATTAGTTCATCTGTTCGGCTTGGCCCCTTGCTCAATAGGCAAGGGGTTGTCACTTCTTTGACCTTGTTGACGGGTCAAGGGGCCAAGCCTCTAATTAATAAAGGCGGATAAAAAATATAAGAAAATGCAGCACGCAAGCAAACAGATGCAAACTTGAAATAAAAGATGCCCACACAAGAATGCAGCCAAGCATATGAAGCAGTGGGCAAACAATTGGCTTAATTTTTATCCATTTTTTCTCTTTTTTTTGCTTTCTTTTTTTTTTGTTTTGCTTTTGAAAAATGACGCCCTCCTATATGGGCGTTTATTATGAAATTGACGCCTAAGTGCGGGGCGTTGATTAGAAAATCATTTTTTTATTTTTTTTATTTTTAATTATTTTTTTTAAAAAAATGACGACATTTCCTAAGTCGTGAATCCAATGAAAGACGCCCCTTTCATGGGCGTGAATTGAAAAAACCATTTTTTTTATTTTTTTGTTTTATTTGAAAATGACGACTTAAAGACTGTCGCTACTTACAGAAATGACACCATATGTGGGGGCGTTAATTATAAAAACATTATTTTTGGTTTTTTGTTTGAGGCTAAGTATAGCACAAGGGTGTTAAACCTTACCCAATCACCATCTTAAATTCACGAATCTTTCTTGAATGATTTAACATCGGGTCAACGTGCTTAAAGACTTATACTTTTACTCATATTCTCTCGCGACCCATCCTTCTTAGTCGGTCTTTGCCAACCTTTGAGCTTATAACCTACCATGGAGGAAGAATAAGTTGAGGAAGCTCACGAGGGGTTTCCGAGAATGGGGAAACTTTCTTCCCCTGCCGTAATGCCTGTTGGGGTTCGGTCTTCGGCTTAAGGCAATTTTGTTGCTCTTTTTGCCCTTATTTACACATGCTTACGACCAGGGTTTTCCCTGCGGGGACTTTGCCCTCTTGACATACTTTTCTTTTGTTTATAACTTTCTTTTCTTTTTATTTGCAAACAAATAAAGACCTAATTATACTTGGGCTTTTAGCTTTTTGTTCTCTTTTAGGCCCTGACTTCCACCTACTAGGGCGACGAGCAGGTTTGGTTAGCAATCCTCGACTCATACTCTCTCTCGTGAGCCGAAGAGAAGAGAATAGGTAAAGCTTTTACACTCTTAGTTTGGGTCTGACTTTCCTCGAATTCTAGGTCGCTCGAGTTTACGAGCAAAGCGTATAGTGTGTGCGTGTATTGACCCCAAGGTTAAACCATCAAGACTAGAAAATGAATTAAGGATTTTGATTTTTTCGGGCCTGCGACCTATGCACTACACCAGCCTGCAATTTTAATCATTTTTTCTTCATTTTTTATTTTTTATTTTTTTTATTTTTTTCATTTTTTTCAAAAACTTAGGGGTAGTACTTCTTCAAATAAAGTCCATTCCAGGGGTGCGCCAGCTCTTCCCCTTCAGTGTTAACAAGTTTGTAAGCGTTGCCAGGATAGACGTCTTTTATAACATAGGGCCCTTCCCAATTAGGTTGGAGTTTTGACCGGGGTCCACCGGGTTTGACAAAGATTATTTTAATTACCATTTCACCGATTTTAAAATTTCTCTCAATTACCTTCTTTTGGTAAAAACGTGAAAGACTGTTTTGATAAACACGCGCATGCTCGGTGGCAGCCAAACGCTTCTCATCTAGGAGTTTCAACTGAACAAGGAGAGATTCACGACGCTCATCAATAGGGAGCTCCTTTTCCAATTGTACTATAAGAGAAGAAATAAGAATCTCATAGGGAACTACCGCCTCCATCCCATAAGTGAGGGCGAAAGGAGTTTGCCCAGTAGGGGTACGAATGGAAGTGCGATAGGCCCAAAGAGCTTCAACCAATTTTTCTGGCCAGTCCGTAAATTTATTAGCCTCACACGTCTTCTTGATAATTTTAATCAAAGTTTTGTTGGTTGCCACTGCTTGGCCATTGTCCTGCGGATAATAAGGAGATGAATGATGCAATGCAATGTTATACATGTTGCAGAGGTCCTGAAATTCTTGAGAGATGAATTGCGGTCCATTGTCGGTGACGATGGTACTCAGGATGCCGAACCTTGCGATGATGTTCTTCATTATAAATTTGCAGATGGTTGACGCTTTTATCTCCACGTATGCTTCCGCTTCCGCCCACTTGGTGAAGTACTCCGTGGCCGTGAGTATAAATGATTTCAGTTTTGTGAGGAGGTTCGAATCACCAAGAGGTCTAATGATATCGAAAGCCCACATGGAGAAAGGCCATGGGGGGGACATAGGATGGAGTGAAGAAGCAGGAGAATGAATTTTATCGGCGTGTAGTTGGGTGTAGTGCCCCAGAATTTTATATAAATAATTTTCTAGAATTTATAAAGGCCTAAATATATTAATAAAAGAATTCTGAGACTAATAAGTCATCATAGGCCCAATTAGGTTGAATAATTAACCAAGCCTATTTACACATCATCTAAAAGGGTTTAAGGCCCAAAACCATTAAGTTTGGCCCATATTCTAGAAGGTTACTTAGCTTATTTAAGGATAAAAATGAATTATATAAATAATAATATAGGAAAATGAATAAAAGAGTTTTATTTATTTAAAACTCTATATACGTTGAATGTAACGGTCTATCGTGCGACCGTCACATGCTTGTAACGCATGGGTCCACGACCGTTACACTTTGTGAATTCCGTAAGCTGAAGAGTTTGATTCATGTTGAACTCTGGTAACAATAAATGTAACGATCTATCGTGAGACCGTTACATGCCTCTAACGCACCTGCATTAGACCGTTACATCCTGTTAGTTTCGTGAAGGAAAGAACAAGTACAAAGATCAAAACTTTGGACTCTTATCCACAAGAGATCAATGTAGGAAGAGTTATAACATTACTAATGGCTCTTAGAGATCAGGTTTTAGCAAATTAAGGACTCTAGAATCGATCTAATCTTCAAAACCCTATAAATAGGACCTAGTTCTGAACTGTGCGACCCTTACTTTTGGCTCGTAAGGAATCAAGGTAAGGAGGTATAATCTTTGATAAGTTCTTTAGAAGTATTTGTTTACAATACTTTAGACTAACTCCTCTCCAAATTTCACGTCTTTAGGTCAAGAGGTCGTGGAGTTAGAGCCCAAAGAAGTTGCTAAAAAATCACAGGAAGAAGGGAACTAGGGTTCGGTGTTCAGACCATAATTGGAAGTTTGAAGCCTAGACAAGGGGTAGGTTATCTCATGAACGGCAAAAACAACTTGATAGGACTATAAGCCCTCTGGTTTGATTGAATTTCATGCATAGTAGAGCATCAATTTCATGTTTTACTAGTTCCATGCATTACATGCATCTCTTAACCCTAAATTGAGAACTTGAAACATGTTATTCATCTATTCATGGTCACCTATGCATGTAGATAGCCTATCCTTCTTTATCATGCCTAGAAACTCATGGTGTTTTGATTATAGACATGATGTGAGTTAATCTCTTATGTTTCATATTACTTTCTGTTAGCAGACACTCTGACGCGTCACAGTAGGACCGTCACATTCATGTAACGGCCTTACTATGAGTCGTCACAGTCTCTGTGGTATATGAGTTACTCTGTTAACTCTGACGCACCAATACAGACGCGTTACATAAGGGTAACGACTGTTCTCTGACCGTCACAATCACTGTGACGCCCCACTTCTAGACCGTCAGAGGCTATGCTCTGTCAACCCTAGACAGAATATGATTTGTCAATACTACTTATTATTAAGCCTAGTTACCTAAGTTTTAAACCTAATTACGTGACTTCGAGATTATTTAAGCGTTCATGATAGGAAATGCATGTTTTGATATCTCACTATTACTTTGAGTTATATTAATTTCATGAACCCAAAACTCTATAGTTTTGTAATTTGAAACATGATTTTGAATGATGTATCAATAGAGTTTTTATCATGGTTTCGCATCGATATACGTCTGTATATATATTCTTTTCATATTTATAGAGTCGTTTCTATAAGTACAAGGCACATACTCCGGTATGTTGACCATTAGTTCACACTTTGCACTATAGGAACACAATCTTGGACATGAGTACCTCTCTATTAGATATTCCTTCCAATAGACTAGGAAATCTTATTTCAAGGCCTCCGTAATTCTTCGCGAGCCTGGGATTCCCACTAGGACGTCGAGTTGGTTGTACCATTAAAACCCATTAACTAGAATACACTATCGTTATTTTCTGATTCTAGTAATGTAACAGACTTGTATTGGACCGTCAGGCTCATGTAACGGCCTAATATACGACCGTCACATTCATCTGAGGTTGAATTCTTGATTCTGGATTCAGACAAATGTAACGGTCCTATACTAGACCGTCACACAATGTAACGGCCCAGTGAATGACCGTCACATGACTTAAATATCTCAACCCAAGGTTTGACCAAGGGTTGACAATTCAATGTTTCTAGATAAACCTTGGTGATCTAGAACCTATCATATTGCTTAATAGACTTATTATAATGAATGAAAGTTAAGAGAATATACTGTTATGCTGCCGATTTATTTCCATAAGCATAGCGTAGTCTAAGTCATTCTTGATCTCATATATTCAAATTGAAGCGTTTATTCATTGGTTTTCACTATTTGGAATTGTTATATTCTTGGCCATACTTTACTGTTACATGCGTGGAAGTAGCTTAATTTATACCTGAAGATGGGATCGAGCACTGATTGTGTTCAAGGGCTCTATGCTAGTCCCCTCGGCTGATTGTCAGAAACATACTATTTTATAAACCATGGGGTATGATGCTACTGGCGTCGCATTGCGCTGGGAGTACTATTTCTATAAATAAGTGAAGATCCACGACACGACATGACATTCTTGCTTAATATTCCACAGAAATTCACGAAGCACTTGCTCATAAGCATAAGATGCTAAAGTGATGAATATGTGATGGGAATCGACGCCGAGCATGTACATTTTATTTTACATTTGTGTCCTTTAGTTTATTTTTATATCCATGGGAAAGTATAAGCGCAATTGTACGGCTTTGTAAGCCAATGCATCATTCCCTTGGATTGTGTGGGTTTTTGTGCAAATGTGTAGTAGGTCCAGTTAGGGGCCCCCCTCCCCTTCCCCATTGGTCCACCTCATCCATGTGGGGCTGGTCAAACCATCCTAGGTGGCCATCTAGAAGGTTTGAATGCTAATTGACCACATGGGAGACAAAGGGGTTAAAATTTCAAAGGTAGGCCACCTACCTTACCTACCTAGTCAAAGGAGTGCTCCATTCATATGTAATTTATTTTTTTTGAGTTTTGACCACATGTGGGATGAAAATGACATATTTCCCATGAAATTATCAGCCCCCCACCCCTTGCTATTTTCTCTATAAACCTATGTATAGTGTCATTAGAGATTAATGAAGAAAAATTTGTAAAATTGGCTTGAGCCATTGAAGGGTGTGCCTTGTTCCTCTCTCCCCCTGGTGTTCTTCTCCTCAAACCTCAAGTTCTAGAGTGTATAAATCTTCTATCTCCCCCTCTCAACCTCTGATCTTCATTGGTGCCGCCGCCGCCGCCGTTCGTGCCGCCTTCGAGCCGCCGTGGAATCGTCATCAAGTTTCTGTCCTGCTGGACAGAGGTGTGATTCGAGAATTCCTGAAGCCAGCCACCAGTTCTGATCGATTTGAACTTTTGAGGGTTGGTTCCTATCTTCTATCCCCTTCTACACAAAAACATTGAGGTTCAAAATCCACCGTTTCATATCTTTACCATTTCGTTCAACTCTCAATCTCAGATCTGTTCTGTCACTGTCTATAGTGACAGTAGCCCGGAGTTTCATGCCTTAGGTCTACTTTTTGATTTATTTTAGTTCGCCCAATTTTACTGGAGATTAAAGCCATCCACCCTTTCATCCACAAGTTTTTTAAATTTTTGGTTCATCCATTTCATATTTTCTAAAAATCATTCTCAGTCCCAGCTATAGTTCTATCCCCCTGATCTTAGATCCGACCTTTGCCGACTAAACAAATCACAGAAAATCATAGACACATCCAAACGTATCCAAACCACTTTTGCCGTCTTTCCAGCTCATGTTTCCACAACGTTTCTGAAGAACACAACCCCAGATTCGAACGTCTACCTCACGGTCAAAGGCAACCCACAGTCAAGTTCTCTGCAGGTCTGAGTCTTCAGTTACTGTACAACAGGAGATTGAAAATTCCATAAGTCAAGATTCGAGCAGATCCAGGCCAGATCTTTAGGCTAGGTTGAATAAATTCAAGCTAGCTTTCCAACGGCGCCAGTCTCGTGTCGATCCGACATCGGGGCTGATCGCAGCGCCCATTCTCGCCGGAGCGCGCTCCGAAATACAGAACCGGCAGATTTCGATCGGGTTTTCCGACCGGTGCCGAACGGAGCCGCCAGGCCTCTGGCCGGCGAACCAGCGTGCCGCCATCCCAAGGAGCGACCCTCCGGGCATCCACCACTACAGCGGTGCCACCGGGTCCCACACGGCCCCTCCGGACAGCACGTGGGCCCCACCGTCACGTGTTCGGGTGTTGCCGAATCAACGCGAGAAGCCGCCCGTCAACCCGAATTCGGTCCTCCCGGACCCCATTGTGTAGCCCTTTACCTCCCTGCGTGGAGTGGGCAGCGAGTTGCATTTCTGTAATATCCGTGTATAATTGTTCCGGGAGTACGACTTCGGCCGGGTCCGTCTTCCCCACGCCGAGCGCGTGGAGGTATCGTCTTCGCTCCTACACTTGGCATTTCGCTTATTTCATATATGCTTGTTTATGCCGCTGCTAGAGACCATGATAGGGTAATTAGCTCACTTTCTATTTATATCACCGCTGCTGCGAGAGAGAGCGTTACCGTCCCGTGACCTGATCCGGGCACAAGTGAGAGCCGACCACCCTAGCTCACAGCCGGTTCCTCAACCGCGCACATCCGACGCTTCCCTCGTTAAGGGACGATCACGAGCTTGTGGTGTCCGTGGTCTCGTCCCGCATCAATTTGGTATCAGAGCGAGTTGAGTCTAGGGTGTCCAAAAGAAAAAAAAAAGAGTGTCATTTACGTCTAGTCATTAGTCGGTCTAAGTCGTGTTTAGGGTCATCATTGTTTTAAAACAAACAAAAAAAAAGTGTCTTTTCGCATTTGCATCCCTTTACTCGGTATATCAAAAGGTGTTGTCCGAACGTTGGGCTATGCCTATCGGGAAGGCCGCACACTTGCGTGAGTGATCTTCGGATCGCTTATCTCCGCCACGTACCGAGTCTTGGTTGTGTCTAGGTTGTCGTCGAGTCACATTCCAACTTTGCATTACTTAGGGTCGTGTCTAGTGTTTTGTCCAAATGGCCTTGCATATCCATTCCTAGGGGACCCAACCCCATCTTGGCCACCATGGCCACATCCCGAGCCTATAGTCCAGATAAAGTGGGCGCAATGTTCCAAGCCATGCTGGGAAAAAGTGCAAAGGTTTAGTACAAGCCTAGATCGGTTTAGTACTAGCCTAGATCGGTATATCGGGGTAGATTGGTTGTTCCCGGAACCACCCCAAGGACCCCTTCACCATGAGAAGGACATTCCTTCCTCACCCATGAGAGCTCCAATGTCATCACTCTCTATTTTCGAACTTGATTTGGAACTACCCCATTTGGAGCCACCAAGGCCCGAGCCACCCGTGTTTCTAATGGGTACATTATACATAGCCGAGCCGCTTCTTAGTTGGCTCAAGGATGGCTTGGTCTCACTCACTTACCCGTCTATGGACCCTACCCTACCTTTAGTGCCCGACAACTCCTACCATACTACGTTCCGATCTCGTCACCATGTTGACACATTGGGTGACCTTATCCTTGGTTTAGGTTGGCAATGGCAGTTGACACATATGTTGGCCCGAGCTTTCGACCAACCCACGAGTCGTAGCTTCACCCATCCGGCCTTCGGGTCCATTACCTCCGAGTGCACCGTGGGTTGTGTCACCACGGAGGTTCTTCTACTTCTCCCGCTACCGGATGAGCCCGACTTCATGACTTTGCTTCCGAGGGAGGAGTCATATTTTCTATACACGGTCCCATCTACCATGACGGAGGAAGGTGACCACCCGCACCTTCAAGAATTTCACGATTGGGACCATGTCATGTTGGAACCCACCATAAGGGGTCATACCTTGTTTGATCCCTTTGACCCCTTCCCTAGTGGATCCCTAGACCCTTCATATTCCCTTCACTTCTTCAGGGAAGTCCACCTTCATACCCCTTTCCTACGGGTCGGGTCCTCCATACCCACCAAGCCCATCCACGATACACCTACACTCGGCTCTTCCACACCCGGCTTTCCTAGCCCACTCAAGTCTCCTAAATCTAAAGGGACGTCCATGCATGACTGGGTCATACTTGGATGTTTAGGTGTTCCCCATACCACCCATCTCCGGTTACATAACATGCATGCATGGCACACATTCGGGTGTCCTGGTCCGCCGTCACCCATGTACGGGTCGGACTAACATTAGGTGTGTCCAGGGTCATATATGAGTCGGTATTGTCTCTTCTTTGTGTGGCATGGTTTGTGTGTCGTTTATTTGTCTGCATGTGTCTTGTGCAAGCTCGTTGTCGTTCTCTTATGAGTAAGAGGCGAGTGGACTCACTTGATGAGTATTGGGCCGATTCTACATCTATACCCGGATCAGTCACCTATTGGGACTCAGCGGTGATTCCTAGTGAGTCTTCGAGCTGCTTCCTTCCCTTTTGAGAGTACCCCACTCGGAGTGTCCACCTTTAGCCCACAGCAGTTTGTGCATATCGAGTATATATGGAATGAGCAGGTGACGGTCACTTGGAGTGGAGCGTACCCGCGTTACTTGGCACGGTGACGGATCCGCCGGAGTATTCGAGCATCCTTACCCCTACTCGACGGGGTCGAGTTCCTCCCACCCGGGGAGAGTTGATGGGAATCGACGCCGAGCATGTACATTTTATTTTGCATTTGTGTCCTTTAGTTTATTTTTATATCCATGGGAAAGTATAAGCGCAATTGTACGGCTTTGTAAGCCAATGCATCATTCCCTTGGATTGTGTGGGTTTTTGTGCAAATGTGTAGTAGGTCCAGTTAGGGGCCCCCCTCCCCTTCCCCATTGGTCCACCTCATCCATGTGGGGCTGGTCAAATCATCCTAGGTGGCCATCTAGAAGGTTTGAATGCTAATTGACCACATGGGAGACAAAGGGGTTAAAATTTCAAAGGTAGGCCACCTACCTTACCTACCTAGTCAAAGGAGTGCTCCATTCATATGTAATTTATTTTTTTTGAGTTTTGACCACATGTGGGATGAAAATGACATATTTCCCACGAAATTATCAGCCCCCCACCCCTTGCTATTTTCTATATAAAACTATGTATAGTGTCATTAGAGATTAATGAAGAAAAATTTGTAAAATTGGCTTGAGCCATTGAAGGGTGTGCCTTGTTCCTCTCTCCCCCTGGTGTTCTTCTCCTCAAACCTCAAGTTCTAGAGTGTATAAATCTTCTATCTCCCCCTCTCAACCTCTGATCTTCATTGGTGCCGCCGCCGCCGCCGTTCGTGCCGCCTTCGAGCCGCCGTGGAATCGTCATCAAGTTTCTGTCCTGCTGGACAGAGGTGTGGTTCGAGAATTCCTGAAGCCAGCCACGAGTTCTGATCGATTTAAAATTTTGAGGGTTGGTTCCTATCTTCTATACCCTTCGGCACAAAAAAAGTGAGGTTCAAAATCCACCGTTTCATATCTTTACCATTTCGTTCAACTCTCAATCTCAGATCTGTTCTGTCACTGTCTACAGTGATAGTAGCCCGGAGTTTCATGTCTTAGGTCTACTTTTTGATTTATTTTAGTTCGCCCAATTTTACTGGAGATTACACCCATCCACCCCTTCATCCAAAATTTTTCTAAATTTTTGGTTCGTCCATTTCATATTTTCTAAAAATCATTCTCAATCCCAGCTATAGTTCTATCCCCCTGATCCCAGATCCGACCTTTGTCCACTAAACAAATCACAGAAAATCATAGACACATTCAAACAGATCCAAACTACTTTTTCCGTCTTCCCAGCTCAATTTTCCACAACTTTTCTGAAGAACACAATCCCAGATTCGAACGTCTACCTCGCGGTCAAAGGCAACCCACAGTCAAGTTCTCTGCAGGTCTGAGTCTTCGGTTACTGTACAATAGGAGATTGAAAATTCCATAAGTCAAGATTCGAGCAGATCCAGGCCAGATATTTAGGCCTAGGTTGAAGAACTTCAAGCTAGCTTTCCAACGGCGCCAGTCTCGTATCTATCCGACATCGGGGCTGATCGCAGCGCCCATTCTCGCCGGAGCGCGCGCCAAAATACAGAACCGGCAGATTTCCGATAGGGTTTTCCGACCGGTGCCGAACGGAGCCGCCAGGCCTCCGGCCGGTGAACCAGCGTGCCGCCATCCCAAGGAGCGACCTTCCGGGCATCCACCACTACAGCGGTGCCACCGGGTCCCACACGGCCCCTCCGGACAGCACGTGGGCCCCACCGTCACGTGTTCGGGTGTTGCCGAATCAACGCGAGAAGCCGCCCGTCAACCCGAATTCGGTCCTCCCGGACCCCATTGTGTAGCCCTTTACCTCCCTGCGTGGAGTGGGCAGCGAGTTGCATTTCTGTAATATCCGTGTATAATTGTTCCGGGAGTACGACTTCGGCCGGGTCCGTCTTCCCCACGCCGAGCGCGTGGAGGTATCGTCTTCGCTCCTACACTTGGCATTTCACTTATTTCATATATGCTTGTTTATGCCGCTGCTAGAGACCATGATAGGGTAATTAGCTCACTTTCTATTTATATCACCGTTGCTGCGAGAGAGAGCGTTACCGTCCCGTGACCCGATCCGGGCACAAGTGAGAGCCGACCACCCTAGCTCACAGCCGGTTCCTCAACCGCGCACATCCGACGCTTCCCTCGTTAAGGGACGATCGCGAGCTTGTGGTGTCCGTGGTCTCGTCCCGCATCAATATGTGGCTTGCTAGTACATTCTTGATATATTCTTTTTCATGAAAGGCCAATATCACGTTCTTGTTCTATTCTTGCTAGTTCATTCTTGTTCTCATTCCATCTTATATGATTGTCTTGTTACTTTGATTTAATCACGTGATCATCGCATTGCATGATTTTACCTTATTTCTTTAGAGTAAAAATATTAATCACTTTAATAGTGCCTTCATGTTGATGCGAAGATACCTACTGGGCAAGTGTGCTCATTACCTATTTCCAATCTTTTTCAGGAAATGAAAGTGAATCGGGTTCGGATTCAGATTATTCAAGTAGCGGATCCGAGAGTGATTAAAGATGAGCGAAGACTTTGGAAGTCTATAATGTCTAGATTGAGTCAATGTAATTTTCCTATTTCTTGAGTCTAGTAGAATGAAAGATGATGGGAAATGGTTGTATTTCGAGTATTGATCATTTATGAAATAAAGTTGGAGTTTGATTAAATTCTGTGCAATTGCATTTATGTGTGTGATTGTATTACGCTCTGGTCGTTCTTGCTTGCAAGAGGCTTACCATGCCGGCTATTCGTGCTCCCCGAGCGAGTCTTCCGCTGTAATAAAGGCTCGGAGCGTGACAGTTAAGTTGGTATCAGAGCCTAAGTCTCAGGACTTAGGGAAAGGAATCATGTCATAGGATAAGTCCAAGGTTTAAGGACCCCTACCTATGAACTAAGGAAGAAATTCCATACCCATGTGAGGATTGAGTAGAGCCCGGGATAATATAATTAATTAGCTTTAAGGTTGACTTTTATGAGAAATAACAAGTTGTTATTTTTCTCTCTCAGGTACCCTATTTTACAAATGGCTCATCGCGTAGATTGGGACGGTATGCAACAAACAGTTGCCGGCCTCACTCAGGCATTGCAAACTATAGCACAAGGTGGTGCAGGGGCAAGGGCTGGTGACCTACATCGCAACTTCCGGAGTCTAAATCCTCCGCGATTCTATGGATCTTCAAATCCCGATGAGGCAGAAAATTGGATCGATGAGATGAATAGGATATTTGACGTTATTCAATGCACTGATCAGGAGAAGGTGTGTCTAGCAACATTTCAACTAAATAAAGATGCCCGTACATGGTGGAAGTCGGTTCCAGCACCTCCGGCCGATGCACCTCATACATGGGATGGGTTTCATTACTTTATTCCGTACCAAGTATTTTTCCGAACATGTAAAGGAAATGAAGGCCAAGGAGTTTGCCTCCCTTCGTCAAGGGATGATGTCGGTAGCAGAATATGAGCTGCAGTTTTCAAGACTAGCACCATATGCACCACACCTTATTAGCACGAAATTATTAAAAGAAAATCGATTTATGAACGGGTTACGACCCGGTTTCATTCAGCAACTTGGGACACAGAATATCCGCACTTATGCGAAGATGGTTTCGAGGGCATATCTATGCGAGAGGACCTTAGAGAAGGTCAAAAAGTTGAAAGGAAAAGGAGAAGAATCTAGCCGACGATCTGATCGGTATTATAAGAAGGAGAAGTTTAGCATCATGGAACCATACAAAAGCCGTGACAGCAAGAAAAGATCAAGGAGCGGGAATGGTGGAAGTTCCCAGAAGAATAATAAAAAGGTTAAGGAAGAGAAGGAGCAAGTTACCTCGGCATGCACTTTTTGCGAGAAATTCGGCCACTCGGCTGAAGAATGCTGAAAGCGCCTCGGTGCTTGTTTACGTTGTGGAAGTAGGGAGGATCGTGTGCCAGATTGCCCCCTTATGAAAGATCAATCAGCTAATGGAGGACGTAAGAGGCAGGCTCGCCTCAATGCCGTTCTAGACGAAGAGGAAGCGCCCGGGGATGATAGGCTTATGGAAGGTACTCTTCAGATTTGTTCTCGTCCTGCATTTGTGCTATTTGATACTGGTGCCTCTCATTCTTTTATTTCCACTACCTTTGCAAAAATGTTGTCAATTGCATCAGTCCCCTTACCTTCAGATCTTGCTATTACTACACCTTTAGGATCTAGAACCAAGCTCACCGAGTACTATCCTAATAGCAAAGTGATAGTAGAAGGTTACAATCTCCCCGCAAACCTCGTGTACCTTGACATGAAAGGTTATGATGCCATTTTAGGGGTTGATTGGCTTGTAGACCATGATGCTTATATCAATTGCCGAAATATGATTATATCTTTTCGAAAGCCCGATCTTCCAAGATTTTCTTTTCTTGGCATCAAATACAAGAAACATCCTACCATTATATCTTCTCTTCACGCTTGCAAGCTTGTCTCGCAAGGATGTGAAGCTTTTCTTGCTTCAGTCATTATCACCGAATCTAAGGAAATTGTCCTAGCAAAGACTCCCATTGCAAATGAGTTCCCAGACGTGTTCCCATCTGAACTACCTAGTTTACCGCCCGAGAGGGAAGTAAACTTTACCATTGAACTCATTCCAGGAGCAGCACCTGTTTCTACAGCCCCTTACAGGATGTCCCCCACAGAACTCAAGGAACTAAAAAGGCAGTTGCAGGAACTACTAGACAAGGGTTTCATCAGACCTAGCACATCCCCTTGGGGTGCGCCGATTTTATTTATCAAGAAGAAGGATGGTTCTCTCAGGCTATGCATCGATTACCGGCGACTGAATCAGCTGACAATGAAAAACAAGTATCCATTTCCGCGTATTAATGAGCTCTTCGATCAGCTTTCGGGAGCAGAATATTTTTCTAAGATTGACCTCAGATCAGGTTATCATCAGCTTAGAATCAAAGAGGAAGATATTTATAAATCGACTTTTCGAAGTCGTTATGGCCACTATGAATTCGTGGTAATGCCATTTGGGTTAACTAATGCCCCAGCAGCATTTATTCAACTTATGAACAGTGTCTTCCAGCCATACCTGGATCGATTCGTTGTCGTCTTCATCGATGATATCCTGATATACTCCAAGATAAAAGAAGAACATGAAGAACATTTGAAAATAGCATTGCAAACACTTAGAGAACACAAGCTTTATGCCAAACTCAATAAGTGTGAATTCTGGCTCAAGGAAGTCTCATTCCTAGGCCACATTATTTCAAAAGAAGGTATTGCTGTGGATCTTTCTAAGGTAGAAGCTGTCAAGAATTGGAGTCGGCCTACGACTGTGTCTGAAGTAAGGAGCTTTCTGGGTCTAGCTGGTTATTATAGAAGATTCATTAAGGACTTCTCAAAGATAGCAGTCCCTTTAACTAGACTCACCAGAAAAGAAAATCTTTTTATCTGGTCAGAGGAATGTGAGAAGAATTTCTAAACTCTTAAGAATCATCTTACAATAGCCCCTGTTTTGTCACTACCAATGGAGGGTGGTGGATTTGAGGTATATACGGATGCGTCTGGAATTGGCTTTGGATGTGTCCTTATGCAAAATGGAAAGGTGATTTGCTATTCTTCAAGACAATTGAAACGCCACGAAGAAAATTATCCTGTACATGATTTAGAATTGGCAGCGGTTATTTTCACCTTGAAAATTTGGCGTCATTATCTTTATGGAGAAAAGTTTACGATCTACTCAGACCACAAGAGCTTGAAATATTTATTCTCTCAAAAGGAGCTTAACATGAGGCAAAGGAGGTGGTTAGAACATCCCAAGGACTTTGATTTTGCTATTCAATATCATCCTGGCAAGGCAAATGTTGTAGCAGATGCACTCAGCAGAAAACCAATGGGTATGTTATCAAGTCTCATAATTAGTGTACCTAACCTTATTCCTCAATTTGCTCAGTTGAATTTAGATGTTGACATTAAGGAAGAAGATTGCTTCATAGCTAATGTCCGAGCTCAACCTACATTAATAGAGAATTTGACCAAATTACAAGAGGATGATCCAGTTTTACTGGAAATTAAGGCCAATATTGAACAAAGGCCGGATTTTTCTACTTCTAATGATGGAAGATTGCTATTCAAGGGCCGAATGTGTATACCGGATCATGAGGATACAAAGAAATTTGTAATGCCCCAGATTTTTCGGATCCTCGTTCGTGGGTCCCTGATCTGGTTTCTCGGAGTGTCCAGCTCCGTTGTGTCTGAAATTTCATTTCGGACATCCTTCGTGTTCGGATCGGCGCGATCCGGAGTCGTTTCGGAGGCCCGGAGGCGTTCCGCGGCTTTTTCCGCGTGTGTTTTCCGATTCCCAGCGTGGGTTTCGGCTTTCCCTTCGGAACCTCGTTGCGGGTGAACCGGGCCGTTCACCAGGGCGCGAGTGGTACCGTTGCGATCGGTGCGCTCCGAGGATCGCGAGGGTGTGATTTTCTATTTTTTTGGATTTTTTCAAATTTCTGGATTTTCCTATATATAAACCTTTTCTCTCTCCCCCTCTCATTTCTCATTTCTCTCCCTCTCTCTTCTCACGCTCTCTCCTCTCTCCCTCTCTCTCCGACGGCCGACGGGGCGGAGTACGGGCGAGGTGGGGACGGCGCGGGTGAGGCACGGGCGAGGATGGATGAGGATCGAGGCGGTGGAGGCGCGTGGAAGCACAGCCGTGAGTTCGTGGAACGGCGAGGCTTCAACGGCATTTTCATCGTGGATCGCCGTCCACGGTGCGCGTCGTTTCTTCGATGGAGGTAGGGTGATGGACCCTCAGCCCGTGTACTTCCTTTCCCGTGAGTTTTGTAGGCCGTGGTGAGCCGAGCGGGCCAAACGGGGCGTTTTGGGGGAAAATGCATGTTTTTGGGGCGTGAGCCGGATCTCCCGTTTTATGGTGTTTTTGAGCGATCTAGGGGTTTAGATGCATGCCTAGGGGCTTGGGGAAGGTTTCCCCTTTTGTTTCCCCTTCACCTGGGGGTGAACGGGGCGTGGCATGGCTTTTCCCGCGGTTTCTACCGTTTTCGGGCGCGGACTGAGAACGCGCTATACTCCAGTAGTGCGTTCTTGAAGGTCGCGCTGCCCCGATAGAGCGCGTTCATCGGGGAAGATGAACAGTCTGGCGGTTCCTGTCGCGCTATAGGGCTATGGCGCGTTCTGGACTGTCGCGCTATGGAAACATAGCGCGACCTGCCTTGTCGCGCTATAGGCTCCTAGCGCGTTCTGCCTTGTCGCGCTAGGTGATCCTAGCGCGATCTATGCAGTCGCGCTATAGGGCTATAGCGCGATCTGTCGTGTCGCGCTATAGGTGCATAGCGCGTTCTGCTTGAACGCGCTATGGACCTACAGCGCGTTCTTGGAGGTGACCAGCCGGGCTGCCCGGGGCGGGCGGTCTGCGGCTGATCGTGCTCCCCTTGGGCCGTGTGTGCCTTGGACACCCAGTGGAGTTCTGTGACCGTGTTTTGGGGTGTCTGGAGGTTCCGTTTACCTCATTTTGCGTGCCCGTGCGCTTAAGGGTCCGGGTGACCTTTTAGCGTCCGTTCGCATTGTGTTGGTCTCCGGTCGACCCGGTTGGGACCCAGTGGTCGACCTCCGGCCTTGTGAGTGTCCTGGACACCCCATGGGTTCTGTGTCCATGTTTTTGGGGTGTCGGGAGGGACCGTGCTACCTCGATTAGCCTGCCCACTGGTGTAGTGGGTCCGGGTGACCCCATGTATTCCGGGCTTTCGTGTTACGCTTGATCGAGTCACCGTGTGTCGGTGTGTGTGCGGTGGGGTCTCCCCCGCATATCGTGGGTTCCTTTGGAAGGCGATTCCCGCGTGGGCCATGTGTTTGGCCCTGGACTGCGAGTCCAGTTGTCCGGCCTAGGGCTGGAGGTTTCCCGCTTGCTACAAGATGGGAAATCGTCGTGGTGGCTTGTGTGCTGCCCTGGGAATCGTGCTTCTGTGTTTTTCCGTGTGGCCCGTGTGAGTGGCCTTAGTCCCTTGCGTTTCCTTCCCGAGGGAGTGGTCTTGGAGACTGGTGTGTTGTCTCGGTACTCGTGCTACCGTGATTTTAGACCTAGAGATTGGACTAGATTGACGGCCTTGTGCTGTCTCGTGCAACGGTCTTGACCCCGAGTCTTGTGACTCAAGGACCGTTGGGTGTAGTGCGTCTAGAGGACTGTCCAGAGTCCAGTGGCTTAGCGTCACTTGAGTTTCTCGACTCTCGCGCACGGTGCGTGCGTGATCGTGGACTGCGAGTCCTGTGTCTTCTCCGACTGTGGTCACCGTGTGATGGGGCCGGTACGTGGGGTGTCCCCCGTACGTCGTCGGATGCGGACGTTATTTTCCGTTGAGAGTCTACTCCTTCAGTGGCCCTCCACTAGTCATAGCCCACCAGTACGAGGTGCTGGTCTCACCTGGGAGTGGTGTATGGGCTTACCCTGAGGACAGTTTTAGACTGGTTACCGTCGGGCCCCTCGTCACATCAGAGTCCAGTGCCAGGGGAAAACCAGTCATAGGGCCAGACCTAGGACGTGTGGTCTGTGTGTGCACACGTGGTTGGGGACTGTGGACGCACGTCGACGGGCGTGACCCCAGCTAGTCACTTGTTTGTGGTTACTTGTACGGTGTTCGCGCCTCTGGTAGGATCTACCACGTCAGGCGGTTCACCTACGGTGCGGTGTAAGACGTCAGGGGATGCTACCGGCTGTGCTTCTAGTGGGTGGTACTCCTGTCGAGTACGGAGTGACAGACTGTCAGTTTCCGTGACTTTGACCTTCGGGTTTCGGTCGTGTTGACCATTGAGTTTCGGTTGGTTCGCCGTGACGCGTGTGTTGGTTTTCGCGTCATGAGATTAGTGCTAGTGGCTTTACCGAGGTTGGGTCTTGTTGTGTGGTACCCGTGATCGGATGGTCGGGGTTGCACCTTGGACAGCGTGTCCAGGTCGGCTGTGTCCGGGGGACAGGCCTCTACGGCATGATTACCGTGTGTTCTTACTTCAGTAGGTGGTACTAGCGTGGTTTGGTAGCTTCGACTTCATGATCGAGGTGTGCCTTCTAGCAGTAGGAGTAGCTGTAGTGCCGAGTTTTTGACCGGCCACCAGTTTGTTGTTCCTGCTGTAGTTGTAGCTCTCCTTTCCGCTACCGCCGTTGTTTCCGGTTGGGGTTCCGCGGGATCCCTGCTGAGTCTCTGTTTTGGAGACTCATTCCCTGCTTTTCAGGTGTGGCGGTTCTTCCTCGAGGTTCGAGGGTGCGGAGCGGAGGTTCTCTGTTGCCAGCTTGCCGGGCCGAGTGTTCACTTGGCATGTGGTACGTTTTTACTGCTTTAGACTGTACTTTCTGTTGGACTGGACTCTGTTGTAGTTGTTTATTTATTTCTGTTAATTATTGAGTTGTCCTGCTTTATTTCCTATTTCTTTGTGCCTCCACACTCCTTTTAGCCCTTCCGAGCCCTCCCGGCTCGTGGGCGGCGGTGCGAGTCTCAGGTTATCGGGCCTTCCCGGTAATCGGATTCTCGGGTCATTACAGCTGGTACCAGAGCGGTGGTTGTGGACGTACATAGGAATTTGAAATGTTGCAGTGATAGAGTCCATAAGGTCCAGTACAGTCGGCAGCTGGCTTAGGGTTTTGTGCTTGTTTTCCGCCTTGTTTCTCGCTTGAGAGCTTGAGTGCGCTGTGCGGCGCTGTGAAGGTTGTTACTGTCCGCGGCTTGCGTGCCAGCATGGGGTCTAAGGACCGAGGTCGAGAGTCTTCTCCCTCATCGGTGGTGGCCCTGGTTGTGCTGCGTTGGGCAGAGGTTGCTGGCAGGCGTGAGTTCGCGGTGCTGCGTTCGAGGAATTTGCGGCGTGGTCAGGTGGCTGGAGAGGACTGTTCGTGGTTAAGTGGCCGTGAGCGTGCTCTGAGGGAGCTGCTGTCGGTTTTGGCCACTCCAGCTTGAGGTTTGTCCAGCCCCTGAGGTGTTCTGATCGAGAAGTGTGCTCTGGTGAGCGGAATGTCTTCTCGGTGGGCTGCTGCTTCGTCGAGCCTGATGTTCTTGTCACGCTCTGTGGCGTCAGAAATGACGTGTCGGTCCTGATTGTTCTGCTGATTTCGAGGTAGGATTTGGCAGAGATGTCCCGTTAAGTCTTTGCTCCTGCGCTTATGTCAGTGGATGGGTTGTGTTCGCTCTGGAGTTGGCTTGAGATGTGAAGGCTCCGCGGCGAGTTCGGGACTCGAGAGTGAGCGTCGGCGGTTATCGTTATGGCTCGTGTTGCCGCTCTTGGCATGCCGTGGTGCAGTTCGAGGAATTGCAGCGGTGGTGCATCGAGAGATGCTGTGATTGTGGTCCGACGTGACACTCGCCGAGTGTGTCGGAGGTGCCGACCTGATGGAAGTGATGGTTTTCTCGGTGCTGGATGGTGTTGTTTCTAGCGTGCGCGAGGTTCGAGGTCAGGTCGAGCGTGGAGTTTTTCCGTTGGTCGAAGTGCGCTGGTTTCTCCGTTGGTTGGAGAGATTGCGTTCGGCTAAGGATCGTCGTCTTGCATTGTGTGTTCGGATTGGTTGGCCTTGTGTGCCATGAAGTCCGTGCGAGACGTGCTCCTTGTCTTGGCAGGGTGGTTGCCTGTGAGAAGTCGTGCCCATTCCCTTGTTGTGTGAGGGTGTGCTGGCGCTTTTCCGGAAGGACGAGTGCTGGTTGGGCGGTGTTTTGCTTTCCCGGCTGTGCACGCAGATCTGAGTGCGCAGCGAAAGCTTGGTGGGCTTGTAACCCATTGGTTCAGGATCGTAGCATTGGTTGCTACGGGTGGATTCCTGAGTGTGCATTGAGCATCGGAGGATTGGTTCCTCGGTGTGAAACGTGTTGTTGCCGTGCCGTTGCCCGAGAAGTCATGGTTGTTGGCACTAGCAGGTGGAGTGTTGGGGAATGTGCTAGCTAGTGTGCTGCGTGAGTATCATGTTCCTGTGTTGGAAGCCGTGTCAGGCGTCGGTGTTGGACTTGGATGAGGTTGTTGAGAATGTCGCCTGACGGAGGTCGAGGACGTGATGGTCGGAGTCGGTGGCTTAGTGTCCGACTTGTGTTCCCAGTCGTGTCCTCGGATGAGATCATCTTTTGAGGAAGTGATCTCTGGCAGGTTGTGGGTTCCTGTTGGTAGCTGCGAGTGACTGGTAAGGCTAGTCTCGTAGCTGACCACGGTGAGATGTTTATTACTTTGGGACCCGTGAGCTCTGTCCAGGTGGTGTCCCGTGGCTCTGTGGTAAGGGCAGAATCGGGATTGGCAGGTGTCCACTTGGATTGATCGAAGGATTTGATGAGACCAGATGGAAGAGTGACGCCTTAGGGCGGAGGCCTCCTGTGAGGTTGGCGTCGGCTTGGTGGTCCCTGATAGGACATTGGTGTCGCAAGGTTATCCCTGGTTTGGTGACTAGCATGGGGTGGTTCCCTATAAGTCTGAGTCCCGTGAGGTGATGACTGAAGACGCCATGTTCTGTCATTTGGTTTCGTCGTGCTCCCCCAGAGGGTCGAGTTGGCGAGCAGTTGGTGACCAGTGGATGGTCTTTTCAGAGACAGAAGATGCTGGTTGTTGGGGCTCGAGCATGGCGAGAGCCGTGTGCCAGCGAGACCTTTGGTGGTCGTTTCTGTGATGTGCTTTTCCGGATGGGATCTGGACTTTGTCGGAGTTTGTCTTCTGACGAGAGTTGGCACAGTGTTATGTCCGGCTTTCGGCTTGCCATGTGTGGGGTGTTTCTTGGTGTTGAGCCGATGTTCTGGTTGCGGTCTGTTGAGATGGCTGCTTGAGCTGGTGGGAGGCTCTGTTTTGGTTGCTCCCTTGAGGAGGGTGCGCGACCTGTCGGCTGGCTGCGAAGCTGATGTGCGATTTGTCTACCGACCCTTGGATGGATCGGTAGCTGTTTCTCGTGTCGAGGGTTGTGTTTCCTCGGTGGGCGAGATTGTGGCTGCGGTGCCATGGTGGATTCTCGCATTGTCTGAGGTGATGCCGGACTGTGTCCTTTGCTATATACCTGCTCTGTTGGCCTGTGTGCTCGGCGCGAGGAGCGAGGTGTTGCTTGTGATTGTAAGTCTGGAGGTGTCCCTCAGGATTGGTGTTTTCGTGAGAATCGAGGTTTTCTATGCTGGGGCTCTGACAGCGTGTCAATTGGTTCAGTGTTCTTCCCCTGGGATTTCGTGCTAGGTCCTGAATTTCGAGGATGAAATTCCTTTAAGGGGGGAGGGCTGTAATGCCCCGGATTTTTCGGATCCTCATTCGTGGGTCCCAGATCTGGTTTCTCGGAGTGTCCAGCTCCGTTGTGTCCGAAATTTCATTTCGGACATCCTTCGTGTTTGGATCGGCGCGATCCGGAGTCGTTTCGGAGGCCCGGAGGCGTTCCGCGGCTTTTTCCTCGTGTGTTTTCCGATTCCCGGCGTGGGTTTCGGCTTTCCCTTCGGAACCTCGTTGCGGGTGAACCGGGCCGTTCACCAGGGCGCGAGTGGTACCGTTGCGATCGGTGCGCTCCGAGGATCGCGAGGGTGTGATTTTCTATTTTTCTGGATTTTTTTGAATTTCCGGATTTTCCTATATATAAACCTTTTCTCTCTCCCCCTCTCATTTCTCATTTCTCTCCCTCTCTCTTCTCACGCTCTCTCCTCTCTCCCTCTCTCTCCGGCGGCCGACGGGGTGGAGTACGGGCGAGGTGGGGACGGCGCGGGTGAGGCACGGGCAAGGATGGATGAGGATCGAGGCAGTGGAGGCACGTGGAAGCTCGGCCGTGAGTTCGTGCAACGACGAGGCTTCAACGGCGTTTTCTTCGTGGATCGCCGTCCACGGTGCGCGTCGTTTCTTCGGTGGAGGTAGGGTGATGGACCCTCAGCCGGTGTACTTCCTTTCCCGTGAGTTTCGTAGGCTGTGGTGAGCCGAGCGGGCCAAACGGGGCATTTTGGGGAAAATGCATGTTTTTTGGGCGTGAGCCGGATCTCCCATTTTATGGTGTTTTTGGGCGATCCAGGGGTTTAGATGCATGCCTAGGGGCTTGGGGAAGGTTTCCCCTTTTGTTTCCCCTTCACCTGGGGGTGAACGGGGCGTGGCATGGCTTTTGCCGCGGTTTCTACCATTTTCGGGCGCGGACTGAGAACGCGCTATACTCCAGTAGCGCGTTCTTGAAGGTCGCGCTGTCCCGATAGAGCGCGTTCATCGGGGAAGATGAACAGTCTGGCGGTTCCTGTCGCGCTATAGGGCTATGGCGCGTTCTGGACTGTCGCGCTATGGAAACATAGCGCGACCTGCCTTGTCGCGCTATAGGCTCCTAGCGCGTTCTGCCTTGTCGCGCTAGGTGATCCTAGCGCGATCTCTGCAGTCGCGCTATAGGGCTATAGCGCGATCTGTCGTGTCGCGCTATAGGTGCATAGCGCGTTCTGCTTGAACGCGCTATAGACCTACAGCGCGTTCTTGGAGGTGACCAGTCGGGCTGCCCGGGGCGGGCGGTCTGCGGCTGATCGTGCTCCCCTTGGGCCGTGTGTGCCTTGGACACCCAGTGGAGTTCCGTGACCGTATTTTGGGGTGTCTGGAGGTTCCGTTTACCTCATTTTGCGTGCCCGTGCGCTTAAGGGTCCGGGTGACCTTTTAGCGTCCGTTCGCATTGTGTTGGTCTCCGGTCGACCCGGTTGGGACCCAGTGGTCGACCTCCGGCCTTGTGAGTGTCCTGGACACCCCATGGGTTCTGTGTCCATGTTTTTGGGGTGTCGGGAGGGACCGAGCTACCTCGATTAGCGTGCCCACCGGTGTAGTGGGTCCGGGTGACCCCATTTGTTCCGGGCTTTCGTGTTACGCTTGATCGAGTCACCGTGTGTCGGTGTGTGTGCGGTGGGGTCTCCCCCGCATATTGTGGGTTCCTTTGGAAGGCAATTCCCGTGTAGGCCATGTGTTTGGCCCTGGACTGCGAGTCCAGTTGTCCGGCCTGGGGCTGGAGGTTTCCCGCTTGCTACAAGATGGGAAATCGTCGTGGTGGCTTGTGTGCTGCCCTGGGAATCGTGCTTCTGTGTTTTTTCGTGTGGCCCGTGTGAGTGGCCTTAGTCCCTTGCGTTCCCTTCCCGAGGGAGTGGTCTTGGCGACTCGTGTGTTGTCTCGGTACTCGTGCTACCGTGATTTTAGACCTAGAGATTGGACATGATTGACGGCCTTGTGCTGTCTCGTGCAACGGTCTTGACCCCGAGTCTTGTGACTCAAGGACCGTTGGGTGTAGTGCGTCTAGAGGACTGTCTAGAGTCCAGTGGCTTAGCGTCACTTGAGTTTCTCGACTCTCGCGCACGGTGCGTGCGTGATCATGGACTGCGAGTCCTGTGTCTTCTCCGACTGTGGTCACCGTGTGATGGGACCGGTACGTGGGGTGTCCCCCGTACGTCGTCGGATGCGGACGTTGTTTTCCGTTGAGAGTCTACTCCTTCAGTGACCCTCCACTAGTCGTAGCCCACCAGTACGAGGTGCTGGTCTCACCTGGGAGTGGTGTACGGGCTTACCCTGAGGACAGTTTTAGACTGGTTACCGTCGGGCCCCTCGTCACATCAGAGTCCAGTGCCAGGGGAAAACTAGTCAGAGGGCCAGACCTAGGACGCGTGGTCTGTGTGTGCACACGTGGTTGGGGACTGTGGACGCACGTCGACGGGCGTGACCTTACTTGTACGGTGTTCGCGCCTCTGGTAGGATCTACCACGTCAGGCGGTTCACCTGCGGTGCGGTGTAAGACGTCAGGGGACGCTACCGGTTGTGCTTCTAGTGGGTGGTACTCCTGTCGAGTACGGAGTGACAGACTGTCAGTTTCCGTGACTTTGACCTTCGGGTTTCGGTCGTGTTGACCATTGAGTTTCAGTTGGTTCGCCGTGACGCGTGTGTTGGTTTTCGCGTCATGAGATTAGTGCTAGTGGCTTTACCGAGGTTGGGTCTTATTGTGTGGTACCCATGATCGGATGGTCGGGGTTGCACCTTGGACAGCGTGTCCAGGTCGGCTGTGTCCGGGGGACAGGCCTCTACGGCGTGATTACCGTGTGTTCTTACTTCAGTAGGTGGTACTAGCGTGGTTTGGTAGCTTCGACTTCGTGATCGAGGTGTGCCTTCTGGCAGTAGGAGTAGCTGTAGTGCCGAGTTTTTGACCGGCCACCGGTTTGCTGTTCCTGCTATAGTTGTAGCTCTCCTTTCCGCTACCGCCGTTGTTTCCGGTTGGGGTTCCGCGGGATCCCTGCTGAGTCTCTATTTTGGAGACTCATTCCCTGCTTTTCAGGTGTGGCGGTTCTTCCTCGAGGTTCGAGGGTGCGGAGCGGAGGTTCTCTGTTGCCAGCTTGCCGGGCCGAGTGTTCACTTGGCATGTGGTACATTTTTACTGCTTTAGACTGTACTTTCTGTTGGACTGGACTCTGTTGTAGTTGTTTATTTATTTCTGTTAATTATTGAGTTGTCCTGCTTTATTTCCTATTTCTTTGTGCCTCCACACTCCTTTTAGCCCTTCCGAGCCCTCCCGGCTCGTGGGCGGCGGTGCGAGTCTCGGGTTATCGGGCCTTCCCGGTAATCGGATTCTCGGGTCGTTACAAAATTGATCCTAGAAGAAGCACATAAATCAAAGTACACCATTCATCTAGGAGGTACAAAAATGTATCAGGATCTCAAAAGAAACTTTTGGTGGCCCAATATGAAGAGGGAAATAGCTGACTTCGTGTCTCGTTGTCTAACCTGCCAACAAGTTAAAGCTGAACATTTTAGACCCGCAGGTAAATTACATCCCTTAAATATTCCCGAATGGAAATGGGAGAGCATAAGGATGGTAAGACAAGAGGTGGACATGATGGCATATGGGTAATCATAGATCGATTGACTAAATCTGCACACTTCATACCATTAAAGAGTCGATGGTCTGTGGATATTCTAGCAGCATTGTACATAAAGGAAATTGTCAAATTACATGGTGTCCCCGTCACTATTATATCAGATAGAGATCCTCGATTCACATCACAGTTCTGGAAAGGTCTTCAACATTCACTAGGGACCAGATTAAATTTTAGCACAGCCTTTCATCCACAAACTGATGGTCAGACGGAAAGAACAAATCAGGTGGTAGAAGACATGCTCAGGGCTAGTGTCATTGATTTTGGAGAAAGTTGGCATGATCACTTGCCTCTGGTGGAATTTACATATAATAACAGCTATCAAGTAAGCATACAAATGGCACCTTTTGAAGCTCTATATGGGAAAAGTTGTCGATCTCCAATATGTTGGAATGAAACAGGGGAAAAGTAATTTTTAGGCCCCGACCTTGTCAGGGATTCTACGGAGAGAATCAAGCTCATTCAAGAGAGAATGAAAATGGCACAAGATAGGTAAAAGTCTTATGTCGACAATCGAAGACATGACTTGGAGTTTTAGGTAGGAGATCATGTATATTTAAAAGTTTCTCCAGGTCGTGGTATTCGAAGATTTGGCATTAAAGGAAAGCTAACTCCAAGGTTCATTGGCCCATTTGAAATTCTTGAAAGGGTCGGTGAAGTGGCTTATAGATTGGCTTTACCTCCACAATTAGCAGGAGTTCATGACGTATTTCACGTGTCCATGCTGAAGAAATATGTATACGATCCTGACCATATTATCACTTATGACAATCTAGAGATTTAGAAGGATATGACATATGAGCAAATGCCAATAAAGATTCTGGATCGGGAAGTGCGTCAACTAAAAAATAAGGTTATCCCTATGGTCAAAATTCAATGGAAGAAAACATGGTCATACGAAGCAACATGGGAAACCGAAGCAGCCATGAGAAAAAGATTTCCAGAATTATTTAACTGTAAGTACACTCTCCACAATCCATGTCTTAAATTTGGGGACCAAATTCTTCTAAGTGGGGGAGGGTGTAGTGCCCCAGAATTTTATATAAATAATTTTCTAGAATTTATAAAGGCCTAAATATATTAATAAAGGAATTCTGAGACTAATAAGTCATCATAGGCCCAATTAGGTTGAATAATTAACCAAGCCTATTTACATATCATATAAAAGGGTTTAAGGCCCAAAACCATTAAGTTTGGCCCATATTCTAGAAGGTTACTTAGCTTATTTAAGGATAAAAATGAATTATATAAATAATAATATAGGAAAATGAATAAAAGAGTTTTATTTATTTAAAACTCTATATACGTTGAATGTAACGGTCTATCGTGCGACCGTCACATGCTTGTAAAGCATGGGTCCACGACCGTTACACTCTGTGAATTCCGTAAGCTGAAGAGTTTGATTCATGTTGAACTCTGGGAACAATAAATGTAACGGTCTATCGTGAGACCGTTACATGCCTCTAACGCACCTACATTAGACCGTTACATCCTGTTAGTTCCGTGAAGGAAAGAGCAAGTACAAAGATCAAAACTTTGGACTCTTATCCACTAGAGATCAACGTAGGAAGAGTTATAACATTACTAAGGACACTTAGAGATCAGGTTTTAGCAAATTAAGGAATCTAGAACCGATTTAATCTTCAAAACCCTATAAATAGGACCTAGTTCTGAACTGTGCGACCCTTACTTTTGGCTCGCAAGGAATCAAGGTAAGGAGGTGTAATCTTTGATAAGTTCTTTAGAAGTATTTATTTACAATACTTTAGACTAACTCCTCTCCAAATTTCACGTCTTTAGGTCAAGAGGTCGTGGAGTTAGAACCCAAAGAAGTTATTGAAAAATCACAGGAAGAAGGGAACTAGGGTTCGGTGTTCAGACCATAATTGGAAGTTTGAAGCCTAGACAAGAGGTAGGTTATCTCATGAACGGCAAAAATAACTTGATAGGACTATAAGCCCTCTGGTTTGATTGAATTTCATGCATAGTAGAGCATCAATTTCATGTTTTACTAGTTCCATGCATTACATGCATCTCTTAACCCTAAATTGAGAACTTGAAACATGTTATTCATCTATTCATGGTCACCTATGCATGTAGATAGCCTATCCTTCTTTATCATGCCTAGAAACTCATGGTGTTTTGATTATAGACATGATGCGAGTTAATCTCTTATGTTTCATATTGCTTTCTGTTAGCAGACACTCTGACGCGTCACATTAGGACCGTCACATTCATGTAACGGCCTTACTATGAGCCGTCACAGTCTCTGTGGTATATGAGTTACTCTGTTAACTCTGACGCACCAATACAGATGCGTTACATAAGTGTAACGGCTGTTCTCTGACCGTCACAATCACTGTGACGCCCCACTTCTAGACCGTCAGAGGCTATGTTCTGTCAACCCTAGATAGAATATGATTTGTCAATATTACTTATTATTAAGCCTAGTTACCTAAGTTTTAAACCTAATTATGTGACTTTGAGATTATTTAAGCGTTCATGATAGGAAATGCATGTTTTGATATCTCACTATTACTTTGAGTTATATTAATTTCATGAACCCAAAACTCTATAGTTTTGTAATTTGAAACATGATTTTGAATGATGTATCAATAGAGTTTTTATCATGGTTTCGCATCGATATATGTCTATATATATATTCTTTTCATATTTATAGAGTCGTTTCTATAAGTACATGGCACATACTCCGGTATGTTGACCATTAGTTCACACTTTGCACTATAGGAACACAATCTTGGACATGAGGACCTCTCTATTGGATATTCCTTCCAATGGCCTAGGAAATCTTATTTCAAGGTCTCTGTAATTCTCCGCGAGCCTAGGATTCCCACTAGGACACCGAGTTGGTTGTACCATTAAAACCCATTAACTAGAATACACTATCATTGTTTTCTGATTCTAGTAATGTAACGGACTTGTATTGGACCGTCAGGCTCATGTAACGGCCCAATATACGACCGTCACATTCATCTGAGGTTGAATTCTTGATTCTGGATTCAGACAAATGTAACGGTCCTATACTAGACCGTCACACAATGTAACGGCCCAGTGAATGACCGTCACATGACTTAAATATCTCAACCCAAGGTTTGACCAAGGGTTGACAATTCAATGTTTCTAGATAAACCTTGATGATCTAGAACCTATCATATTGCTTAATAGACTTAATATAATGAATGAAAGTTAAGAGAATATACTGTTATGCTGCCGATTTATTTTCATAAGCATAGCATAGTCTAAGTCATTCTTGATCTCATATATTCAAATTAAAGCGTTCATTCATTGATTTTCACTATTTGGAATTGTTATATTCTTGGCCATACTTTACTGTTACATGCGTGGAAGTAGCTTAATTTATACCTGAAGATGCGATCGAGCATTGATTGTGTTCAAGGGCTCTATGCTAGTCCCCTCGCCTGATTGCCGGAAACATACTATTTTATAAACCATGGGGTATGATGCTACTGGCGTCGCATTGCGATGGGAGTACTATTTCTATAAATAAGTGAAGATCCACGACACGACATGACATTCTTGCTTGATATTCCACAGAAATTCACGAAGCACTTGCTCATAAGCATAAGATGCTAAAATGGTGAATATGTGACTTGCTAGTACATTCTCGATATATTCTTGTTCATGAAAGGCCAATATCGCGTTCTTGTTCTATTCTTGCTAGTTCATTCTTGTTCTCATTCCATCTTATATGATTGTCTTGTTACTTTGATTTAATCGCGTGATCATCGCATTGCATGACTTTACCTTATTTCTTTAGAGCAAAAATATTAATCACTTTAATAGTGCCTTCATGTTGATGCGAAGATACCTACTGGGTAAGTGTGCTCATTACCTATTTCCAATCTTTTTCAGGAAATGAAAGTGAGTCAGGTTCGGATTCAGATTATTCAAGTAGCGGATCCGAGAGTGATTAAAGATGAGCGAAGACTTAGGAAGTCTATAATGTCTAGATTGAGTCAATGTAATTTTCCTATTTCTTGAGTCTAGTAGAATGAAAGATGATGGAAAGTGGTTGTATTTCGAGTATTGATCATTTATGAAATAAAGTTGGAGTTTGATTAAATTCTATGCAATTGTATTTATGTGTGTGATTGTATTGCGCTCTGGTCATTCTTGCTTACAAGAGGCTTACCATGCCGGCTGTTCACGCTCCCCGAGTGAGTCTTCCGCTGTAATAAAGGCTCAGGGCGTGACATTGGCACTTGACACACCTTTGAACATAGATAGAGCAATCCTCTTCTAGAGTGGACCAATAGAAACCTAGCCTAAGGATTTTCTTAGCTAGCATCTGGCTATTCACATGGCCACCACACACTCCTGAATTCGTCTCTTCCACAACCTTCCAATACTCATCATCATCGAGGCATCTTAATAAAACACCGGTGAGACCTCTTCTATATAGCACGCCTCCAACTATAGTGTATCGCTGAGCAACTCTTCGAATGGCTTTCTTCTCTTCAGCCGTGGCCTCCTCAGGATAAGATTGATCCTAGCAATACTTAGCAATCTCATAATACCATGGCTTTTCCTTATCGTCCAATTCTTCCTCTAAATCCATCAACATGATCTCCTTATTCTTAATGATTCCACCTTGCTTAACCTTCTTGAGCACCTCCTCCTTAACACTAAGGAAAGCTGGATCCTTAATAGTTGGAGTGAGATGTCTGTGAACAATAATAGAATGGAAATCTCTTTCGGGAAGGAAAATCAAGGAGGAAGCAAGAGAAGCAAGGGCATCGGCTAAGATATTCTGATCGCGAGGAACGTGGACGAAGATTAATTTGGTGAAAAACTTGGCATAAGCAGAAGTCAGTTCCTGATAGGGTTTAAGTTTAGGATTGAGCGTGCGACACTTGGTGAGCACTTGGCGAAGAATAAGCTGACTATTGTAGACACGCCAAAAATGACGCTATGTTGATCAAATCTCATGTCATTATGATGACGCCCCAAGTGAACTTCAATATATTCATAATATGAAGTTTTTCTATTTTCTTGTGTGTTGTTTTGATTTATTTTTTCATTTTATGATTCGCGACCTGAAGAGGGGTGTTATTTAAATGGCGACCTTATCTAGGGCGTTTTCTCAAGAAATGACGACTAAATGTCAGGGCGTCAATTCCTGGTATTATCTGGTTTTAAAGTAAATTCAAAATCAATTTAATTATTGGTTAACGTCCTTCCTCAGGGCGTGTTTTAAAGTAACGCCTCAATCATAGGCGTGTTCTCATAATTTTCAAATAAAGTAAATTTTATTGCCAAAATTAAATCCAAGAAGTGACGCCCTTGGGAGAGGTCGTGTGTTGAGTAACGTCTTGATGTAGGTCATCAATTCTTGATTTGACGCCCTTCGCAAGGTCATGTTTCACCTTTCGTGTCCTGCTTTAACTCCTCTTTCCTGTATAGAGTCCTGCCTCCAATAGTCTCCTTGCTCGAATTGGAGGTAGAGTCCTACCTTCTTTGAACATTGCATATCCTTATCTTACCAAACTCGAGCTTATCTCCCACTGGAATCCTATAAAATCATGATCTGGTCGCTCGAGGCAGAGGTTGACGATTTCAGAGGTTGGAGAGATTAGAAACGTTCAAGAGGATTGACGGCTTCCTCTGCTTCCTTACTGTCGTGTGCTCTATAGGAGGACTTCGGCTTCCTCTGCTCCTTCGTCCGGTCAACCGTGTCTTCTTGGTTCCCTTTACTGTCGACAGGGACAGCAGGGCTTTCTTTTGTTTGTGTTAATTTGTCTTCATCCACTATTTTCTTCTTCTGCGTCTGCATCAATTCCATCATCAGTCCTGTTCCGTTTTCTCCTTTTCACGTTTGCATTAGATTTATCACATATCTCCTCTCTCCCTAATTCCTCTTTAGGGGTTTTAAAACCAAAATAATAAGGTGCGCATGTTTGGTCTTTTTCTCATCTTAACTTCATCTTCGGATTGATACTACTTGCATTGGTTGATCCCCTCTTTTGCTTTGTTGTTTCATTGTCTTTTTTGCAAGGTAATCAAAAGAATAACCCTTCTCATCGGTTGGCCGATTGAAGAAGGAGGAAGGAACTTCACATCATCCCGCGTTTCAATCTTCACCAGGTATTCGCGATCTCCCTTTTATTATTATTGAGGTAACCCCTCTGGCGATCACATCTCCATATTTGCACCACGTGCAAGCTTTTTCTTCCCCTTATTTATGCATTAATCATCATTATCCTCCATGTTTTTTCACATCATTATTCTCTTGTGATTGTGTGGAATTTATGCCCATCCACAAATTGGCGATCACGGTGGGACTTCCACTGTTTTCTTTTTGATTACCATCTCCATTGGCACCCTCGCGTGCCCTTTCCCCTTGGCACCCTCGTGTGCCCTTTCCCCTTTGGCACCCACGTGTGCCCTTTCCCCCTTGGTACCCTCGGTACCCTTTCCTTTGTGTCCCTCGGGCACCCTCCACTGTGCACACTGCACACTCCGGGATCAGCCAGCTTGCGTTTGCATATTTCTCTGAATTGACGCCTTCCACGAGGGCGCTTTTTAGTTTTAACGCCCTTCACAGGGGCGTGTTTATTTTACTAACGCCTTCATCCAGGGCGTCCAATTTTTATGTTACGTCTACCGTCAAGACGTCTTTACATCATCTTACTGCTTTAATCATTCTGCTTGTGAATTCACGCCCTACCCCGGGGCGTTCTTTTATTACATAGCGCCTTACCACAAGGCGTTTCCTCAAATTTGACGCCCTCACGCAGAGGCGTCCCTGTCAGATTTCGCGCCTCTATCAGAGGCGTGTTTCTGTTTCTCGCTGCTGGCTCATAGCCTCTCGCAGTAATTCACGACGGTGACCTTGTCGTTGCTTTGGTTGATAGCGACCTGCCCCAGGTCGTCTCTTTCCTGCGTTTTACAGAACCCTGCTTCCTGCTGATGTCTGTGATAGTTTGTTTGGTTGTCATATTGCTTGCCTATATTGCTTTGATTTGATCATATTACTTTGCATATTGTGGCATTTGGTTGAGAGACCTCCTCTCTCTACACTAGGATTCCACATACCTCTCTTAGAATCGGGACAACCCTCCATTGAGCACTCCGTCTCTTTGGACCGAAAATCCCTTTTCCAAGACTTCCATAAGTCCCCGCACCCGTGGATTCCCTCACGGATGCCGGGCTGGTTGTACCCTCGAAGTACCCGGAGTTTAGAGAACCTATCGTTGGTGAGGAGAGAGAAAGAATCTAGTTGACCCGGAGGTTACACTTGGATCAACTAGGTTTCACATTGCAAACATAAGTGAACTATTCAACAATTCAATCTACTCTAATCTCAAGCGGAACACTAAAACCTTGCGTTCATCTCAACTTGGCTGCATACACTTGCTTGGGTGATTTGGCTTGTTTGGATTGAGTGGTTGTTTGTTTAATAGTGCCTTCATAAAATCGTCTCTCCCCTTAAAAAAAAAAATGAAACTCCGTTCAGGTAAGATCATCAACATGGTAGGCTATGAGTATTCTTATGATGATGAGGGCGAGAATGTCTTTGGTCAATATGAGACCCCTCTCCAGGATTCCATCTATTATGAGGGAAATTACCCTCACCCTCAGTCTCATCATCCTCAAATCCATGTGGTTGATACCACTCCTCAAGAGGTTGTGCCCTCTTCTCAGACTTTGCCCTCCAACACTTCGGGGAACCCTTCCCCATCCTTCAATGTCACGGACTTAATTAATGCACTATCTCAGTTAGATGATTCCCAGCGGCAGGCTGTTCAGGCCGCCTTGAAAGGGAAGTCTGTTCCCTCTTCGTCTTCCACCCCCCCTCCGGCCGAGAGTGGCCATCACCCCGTTAACGACCAGGCGGTCTTGCATAAACCCCCCTCTCGTCCACCAACGCCTGTCACGGCCATACCGGCCAAGCAGGCGAGTTATTCTGCAGTTAGGCACCAGTTCCCCCAACCTCCTCAGATTCTACGGTCGCCTATACCACATTCTTTTGTTCAGGCCCCAGTTGAGTCCGACTCTAATGCTTTGCTACTTCAGAAGATGGCCCACATGGAAGAACAGCTTAAGAAAGTCACTACGGCCAAGAATGCACTAGAAATCTCGCTCCCCACTCTGCCAATTTTCCATCTTCCTCCGTCTGAGATGCCGAACTTTCGGCGGTACAATGGAACTGGCAATCCGGTCATTCATTTGAAGGATTTTATGTATGAGACCTCCTTCTGGCAAGGCAACAAGGCTTCTCTGGCCTATTTATTCAGAAGATCTCTGGAGGGGCCAGCCCTCGAATGGTTTTATTCCTTGGAGCCAGCTGATGCCAGTGACTTCGATGTTGTGCAAAGGAAATTCTTGCAAAAGTATAGAGACCGTGTTGGACCCTCTCTGTCCGTTACAGATTTAGTTGCAGAGAAAATGAAGTCTGAGGAGGACTTCATCATATTTGCTGAAAGATGGCGGTCGATGGCCGAGAAGCTGAAAGACACATTGTCGGAGCAGGAGCAAGTAAAGATGATTATTTCTAATGCAACTCCTCAATTCTGCCATATTTTGGCCATGAACCGGTTGACTACTATGGAAGAGCTCTATGAGAGGGCTTGTTACATCCAGACACAGATGAAGGATTTGCCCATTATGGGTATGTTTGAGCCGAAGCCTCGGCTGTTTAAGAAAACCACCAATGTTAACAGCGGGCCTACAACTGAGGGCACCGTCACAAATGAGCAAGTCGGCGCAGTTGGCAACCCTCACCATCAAGCTAACCCACGTCCACCACCGCCTCTACGACATAACTCTCATTTTAACCCTACTCCACAACCCCAATTCGCACCTCAACACTCCTTCGCTCCACCGCAAAACCAAGCCCCCCGCGTAGACCCTCCAGCTCCACCACAATACCATCAAATGCCCCCACCTGCCAACTACGGCCAACAACAACAATGGAGACCACCACTTGGCCCCAAAAGGGACCACTATCCTCCACTTCCCGAAAGTCTCCCCGATATTTTTAATGCTCTGATGGCCGCCAACTTGCTCGCCTTGCCAAGGGAAAGAACCGTGTGGCCCGCTAATGTTGACACATCCCGTTATTGTGCTTTTCATCGCGGCCCTGGTCACAACCTTGATCGTTGCTTCCTTTTCAGAGATTACATTTACGATCTAAATGACCAGGGTGACATCAATTGGGATGAGATGAGACAATTCATAGCCGCTATGAAAGAAAGAAGGGCTTCTCGGCAACAGCAAAATCAACAACTTCAGCAACCCGCTCCACAACAAGTTCAACCACAGCAAGCTCCAGCACCCCAGCAGGATATGGGGATTGTCCGTAATCCATTGCCAGAGCACGCCCCTAATCAGCATGTGAACCCTGTCACGTCCCTCTACGAAGTGCAGAGAGGACAGGGATGGCACGAAGAAAACGCCTCTGTCGGGGCATTTCATCATGATCTGAATCAAAATCAACCTCCGCGCCTTTTGCGCACCCTTCCTTCTTCTTCTACTCTCCTATCGGGACGTCCTCTTTTACGCCCCGTCAACCCATCTACCTCCACCAGTTCTATGGCCTTGCCGGCCCGCTCTCTTCTTACCCATTTTCCACCTCCACAACCTACCGCACGATGAACCCCACCTCCCACCACCAACTCTATACCTCCGCCGTCCAGGCCACTCCTACTTCGCTCACCGCTAGCACCCGCTACACCCTCTACCACTCCTACACCAGCAAGGGTTCCTCCGCCATCAGTTCCCCCACCTCTCGTACCCAGACCTCTTCTTGTTAGACCACCCGCCAATGCTCCTCGCATTCGGGTATCCCTTTCTACTTCCACGCCCCCTGAGGGGGCATCTTCGTCAAATCACTCTCCTGCGCCTCCCACGGGGGCATCTTTGCTAAACATTACTCCCACGCCTCCTACAGGGGCACCCCTATTGTTGAACACTGCCACCGGCATTCCCTCTTCTTCTTCTTCTAATTTTCCTCCCACACTTGCCCCGACAGAGGCTTTACAAGGCGTGGCGCCGCTCCGCAGCGGGCGGATTTTCCACCGTATTTTTCCACAAAGAGAGCTAGAGCCCGTGCAGGGGCCGCAAGAGCAAGAACAAGAACAAGGGTCTGTACCGGGCACTGAATATGATTTGTTAAAACATTTGGACTGGACTCTGGCAAGAATTTCGATCCTGGAATTGATCAAACGGTCCACCACTCATCAGTTGGCTCTAAAGGAATATCTGCAGAAGGTAATGGTTAATGAAGACATTCCAGTTGAGCAGATAGTCACGGTGTTAACACCTGCTAGCAGTCAGCCGGCAATTACTTTTCATGAGCACAAACTGGCACCAATCTCAGCAAGGAAGTATGCCTTATGCATCACAGTCAACATCAATAAGGTAGCTGTTAAGCAATGTCTGGTGGACACCGGGGCATCCATCAATGTTTTGCCACCGAGCACCTTGAAGTTATGTGGCATACCAGAAAGCCAGATTCGGCCGTCCACCATAACGGTCACTGCATATGACAAACAAAGAAGCCTCCTCTAGGCATGATCACATTGAAAGTTAGCTTGGGTCCTGCCACAATCACAGCAGATTTTCACATCTTGGACATGGATCCAACATTTAATGGCATTCTTGGCCGCCCGTATATCCAGCAACTTGATGCGGTGCCCTCTACAAATCACCAGTGTCTCAAATTCCCACACAAGGGCCGTATTATCAAGGTGACCAGCATGCCGATTCTACCAGAGGAAGATATTCATGCGGCTTCATCAGTTCCTTCTATTTGGCCAGCTAACAAGCCACTTTTATCTGTGCTGGACGTCCCTCGTCTGCAGCCGATGCCGTCTGAGGCCATTACCACAGTTGCTATGACACCCCTGCCTTCTAAGGGGAAGAAGAAAAAGAACATGATTAATACCCCTGGCTGGAACATTCTGTTAAAAATGGGGTATCAAGATGGCAAAGGCCTGGGTGCCAACTGTCAGGGCAGGATTAGGCCCATTAAGCCGCAAAAATTGCTTGTACGAGGCGGTTTAGGCTATAAAGGGCCAAGTAAAAATAAAGAAGAGCCATGGGCATTTATGACTTCTACTTTGAAGACTGATCGCCAGCCACTCTCCTGGACACTGAAGACACATTTTGTTACTGGTAGCGTTCAGAATAATGAGCAGACTACCATAATTACTTCATTGCTTGACTATCAAGATGTTCACGCCAGACAGTTTGCTCGTCACATTGCCCCACTAGTTACCTACAAAGCCCTGGAGTCTTTAAGGCCGGACAAAAGAAGGAAAAATGGGTGATCCAGAATGTGACTGGTACAGGTGGTTCGACATGAGTGACATTACTATTTGTTTGAGCCGCCTCTTCATGCCGACAGATACGGAATGGCCGCCGCTCATACAAGAATTGATTGAAATGCCAGCAGTGATCACAGACAAGTGGCAGCTGCTGAGTGACTATACAGATACTGGGGAGTCAGATGTCCCCTTTGAAGAAGGTTTCACTGTGGATAGGCTGTGGGCCGGCCTCTTTTCTCTCACTTTGCTACATCCATCTGTGCTTGCTTCTCTACATTCTCGTTGGTTTGGTCGTGTGCCAAGACCGCCTCTGATTACAATCAGTTTTGCTCCAAATTCAATCCGAGTTTCTCTCCCGATTCCTCCTTCGCTCCTCGAGCAATTTTCCAAAATCTCCATCTCGCCCCCCCATGGGCCATCATTGATTAAATCTTTCTCTAATCTTGCAATTTCCACTCCTCCTGCTATTCTCCCATCACACTGCTTTCTCCTTGAAAAAGAAAATAAAAATGAAGGAAAAGATAAAAATGAAAAAAAAATGCTGATTTTTCAACTTTCCAATCCTCCATCTCCGTTGAGGAGACTTCTTATCTCTTTCCCGAGTGCGTCCCGACCCAGGGGCCGCTCTTTCAAGATTCCTTGATAGATCTATTTTCCCCCTCCGGCAAGGGGTCTTCTTCTGTATCACCTTTTGTATCCACTTTTTCACCCCCTTCTCTTCTTTCTGATCAGGCTAGTTGCTCCTCCTCTTCTTCCTCTTCTTCTAATAAAATTCATGGGGTAGATTCACATAAGAAATCCAAGGGTAAGGAGATTCCTCGCAGATTTTTATTGGAGTTGGCTATCAGATGCCAAGCTTGTTTAGCAATCTCTGAGTTTGTGGAAAATCCAATTATCCTGCCAGAATTAGAATTTGAAGAGGCTGTTGCTTCTTATGAGGGTTTGGGCGTTTATGAAATTATGAATGATGAAGACCCTATTGAAGAGGGGGATGAAAGTTATGAAGAATATGAGGACGAGGCTGATGCCTTTGCTAGTGGCTTAAGAAAATTTGACGAACCATCAGCCTCAGCAGAAGAACCTACCAAAGAAATTAATCTGGGTACCGAGGAAGACCCTAGGATTGTCCTCATTAGTAAGAATTTGCCGCCCTCCGAAGAGGAGGCGCTCATTTTGGTTCTTCAAGAATACAAGAACACGTTTGCTTGGAGTTATGAGGATATGCCGGGATTAGACCCTGCGCTCGTTGAACATCGTCTTACACTTAAGCCAGGGTCTATTCCGATCAAACAACGGTTGAGGCGTTTCCACCCTAATATGGCTTTAAAAATGAAAGAAGAGGTCGATAAACTCCACAAGGCTAGATTTGTTAGAGTTGTCCTGTACCCCAATTGGGTGGCTAATATTGTCCCGGTTATGAAGAAAGATGGAAAAGTTCGGATTTGCATAGACTTCCGGGACCTCAACCGGGCGTGTCCTAAAGATGACTTCCCTCTCCCTCATATTGATGTTCTGATTGATAACACGGCAGGTTTTGAGACTCTTTCATTTATGGATGGCTTTTCGGGTTACAATCAAATTCGTCTGTCTGAAGAGGATCAAGAGAAAACATCATTCACTACACCATGGGGTACTTATTGCTATGTGGTCATGCCTTTTGGACTTAAGAATGCTGGAGCCACCTACCAGAGGGCTATGATGGCGATTTTTCATGACATGATTCATATTTATATTGAGGTGTATGTGGATGATCTGGTTGTAAAATCAAGGACAAGGATTGAACATCCTGGGGTTCTGGCTAAGGTTTTATAGAGATCGCGAGAATATCAACTGAAAATGAATCCCAAAAAGTGCGTATTTGGCGTTTATTCAGGGAAGTTGCTTAGATTTATTGTTAGCAAGAGGGGAATTGAGGTTGATCCCAACAAGGCAAAGGCCATCAGAGATATGCCTCCTCCCAAGAATTTAAAGGAAGTTCGAGGATTAGTCGGGAGGTTGCAATTCATTCGCCGCTTCGTCTCCCAGCATTCACAAAGATGTAGGCCGTTCTACGAGCTTACTAAGTCGGGAGTCAAGTTTAATTGGGATAACAAGTGTCAGGCAGCCTTTGACGGGTTGAAGGATTATTTGGCCAATCCTCCTGTCCTGAGGCCGCCAATTCCAGGCAAGCCACTTATTCTTTATGTTTCGGTCCTGGATGACTCCGTAGGTGCTGTCTTGGCTCAAGTGGATGAAGAAGGTAAGGAGAGGGCAGCATACTACTTGTCTAAGCTTCTTAACCCCTGTGAGCAGAGGTACTCAGCCATGGAGAAGACTTGTGCAGCTTTGGTTTGGGTAGTTCAGAAGTTAAAACATTATTTCCTAGCTCATGAGGTTCACCTCATTGCTCGCATGAATCCAATTAAGTTTCTCCTTGAAAAATCTGTCCTCACTGATCGATTAGCACGCTGGCAAAGCTTCCTCTCTCAATTTGACATCACTTACATTCAGCAAAAAGCTATCAAAGGTTACGCCATTGCCGAGCATCTTGCTCACCACCCTCTTCCCCGATTTGATCCTGTCAATTCAGAGTTTCCAGATGAAGAACTAATGTCCATCAATCAACCCCATGATCCTATGTAGACATTATATTTTGATGGAGCTCTAAATTCTCAAGGAAGAGAGATCGGCATGGTTCTTTTAACACCAGAAGGGGTCACCATTCCATTTGCTGCTCAGCTCACTTTCCCTGTCACCAATAATATAGCTGAGTATGAAGCTCTTTTGGCCGGTCTTCAAACCGCTCATCGATATGGTGTCACCCATTTGAGGATCGTGGGTGATAGTCAACTCATTCTGCGCCAGGTGTTGGTCAAGTGCCGCACCATCAATCCTAAGCTCATGCCCTACCAGGAACTCGCTTCAGCTTATGCCAAACTCTTCACTAAATTGATCTTCGTTCATGTCCCTCGCAGCCAGAACATCTTGGCTGACGCTCTCGCCTCTTTGGCTTCCGCTTTAGTTTTCCCTCCTGAGCGTGATTTTCATGTTCCCCTGATTCATCAGCGTGACACCACAGCTATTAAGGATCGTGCATTCCTTGATATCAGGGATCAAGTGCTTGAGAAGGTTAAGCAGAAAGAAGCTCTTAAAGGTAAAGAGGTCATGCTTTTAGACTGGGAGGAGAATTTGGCTGACGAAGAGAAGCCTTGGTATTATGAGATTGTCAGGTACTGTAATGATCAGTCCTATCCCGAGGAAGCCACTACATAAGAGAAGAAAGCAATTAGAAGAGTGGCTCAGCGATATGTTTTGATTGGAGGTGTGCTCTATAGAAGAGGGCTCACCGGTGTTTTATTAAGATGCCTCGATGATGATGAATCATGGAAAGTTGTGGAAGAGGCGCATTCTGGAGTGTGTGGTGGTCATGTGAATAGCCAGATGCTAGCTAAGAAGATCCTTAGGCTAGGTTTCTATTGGCCAACTCTAGAAGAGGATTGTTCCATCTATGTTCGAAGATGTGTTAAGTGCCAACTGCACGCCGACAAGATTCATTCTCCTGCTTCTTCACTCCATCCTACGTCCTCCCCATGGCCTTTTTCCATGTGGGCTTTTGATATCATTGGACCTCTTGGTGATTCGAACCTCCTGACCAAGCAAAAATCATTCATCCTCACGGCAACGGAGTACTTCACCAAGTGGGCGGAAGCAGAAGCTTATGTGGAAATCAAAGCGTCAACCATCTGCAAGTTTATAATGAAGAACATCATCACGAGATTCGGCATCCCGAGCACCATCGTCACCGACAATGGACCTCAATTTATCTCTCAAGAAATCAAGGATCTCTGCAACAGGTATAACATTACATTGCATCATTCTTCTCCCTATTATCCACAGGGCAATGGCCAAGCAGAGGCAACTAACAAAACTTTGATAAAAATTGTCAAAAAGACGTGTGAAGCTAATAAATTTTCGGATTGGCCAGACAAATTAGTTGAAGCTCTCTGGGCCTATCGCACTTCCATTCGCACACCCACTGGGCAAACCCCTTTCGCCCTTACTTATGGAATGGAGGCGGTAGTCCCTTATGAGATTCTTATTCCCTCACTGCGAGTACAATTGGATAAGGAATTTTTTATTGATGAACGTCGTGATTCACTCCTCGCCCAATTGGAACTCCTAGATGAGAAACGTCTGATCGCCGCTGAGCATGCGCGCGTTTATCAAAACAGGCTCTCACGTTTTTATCAAAAGAAAGTAATTGAGAGAAAATTTAAGATCGGTGAGATGGTAATCAAGAGAATTTTTGTAAAGCCGGGTGGCCCCCGCTCAAAACTCCAACCCAATTGGGAAGGACCATTTATCATAAAAGAAGTTTATCCTGGCAATACTTATAAACTGGTTAATGCTGAAGGGGAAGAGTTAACTCACCCTTGGAATGATTTATATCTTAAGAAATACTACCCTTGATTCAACAAAAAATCCAAAAATATATATATATATCTTCAAAATTCAAAAAAAATTGATTCAAAACCTCCAAAAATAGAAATTCTTCAAAATCAAAAAAACAAAAAAAAGAAAAGAGATCAAAATTGGTGCCATGGCACACGAAGGATCAATGTCCGAAAGGTCAAAATTCAGAATTCATTCATCAGTCTTGTCAATTTAAAAGGGGGGTCGATTCACACACACACTACAAGCTTTATTCTTGAGCTCAAGCAGAGCAAAATCCGATGGAAAGTCAAAAACCTGACTAAAAGTGAAAGACAATACCCGTTCTTTTCTTCTTCGGCCCATAAGGGAGGAAGGGAGACCTCGAGGTAGATGCGCCAAGCCTATCCGCCGCCCTAGTAAGTGGAAGTCAGGGCCCAAAAGGGAGCAAATGCCACAAAGCCCAAGTATAATTAGGTTTATTTTCATCAATGCAAATCAATTCCAAAGTGAAAGTCAAATTATGAAAAGAAAAGCATGTCAAGAGGGCAAAGTCCCCGCAAGGAAAACCTTGGGCGTATGCATGCAATATAACAAGGGCATAAAGGTAATAAATTTCCCTACGCCAAAGACCGAACCCCAACAGGCATGGGGTAGGGGAGGTAACTTTGCCTTGAGCATTCCAGAATCCCTTATGGGCTTCCCTTATATTTTCTTCCATCCTTTCTATGTGGTAAAAGTCACGAACTGGCAGGATGGTCAAGACGGACTTAAGAAATTGCACTGTGCGAAATCTCGAATGCAGGTCAACTATGAGCACGTCAACTCCCTTTTAATTTCTCAAGAAAGGTTAATGAATTTTAGATGGTGACTAGGTAAGACTCATGGTCTTGATAGCCTTGAAGCCCTTTTCACAGAATAATTCAATTAACGCCTTCGGCTAAGGCGCTTTTTATGGAATTAACGTCCTAGATTAGGTCGTCTTCTTCAGAATAACGTCTTTGAGCAGGTCATTTCTTTTCAAAAATCAGATTTCCTTTTTCAAATTCACGCCGTCTTCTAGGGCGTCTTTATAAGAATCACGACCCACTCTAAGGTGCGTTTTTCAAGAAAAATAATAAAAATATATATATATATATAAATGAGAAAAAAAATAACAAAAAAAAGCATTTCTTCACGATGTATACTTGCATTCTTTTACATGGGCATCTTTTATTTATGGTTTGCATATGCGTGCTTTGCATGATGCATCTCCCCGCTATCAGTCATTTTATTTACCGTATTTGATTAAAGGCTTGGCCCCTTGACCCCTCATTAAGGTCAAAATATTGCTACCCCTTGCTTATTGGGCAAGGGGCCAAGTCGAACAGATGAATTAACCTGTTTATTCAAGTGTGAACAGCAGCTACAGAAACAGGGCACAGTAAAATGAACACAAAGAACGTGGAAAGCAGAAAGTACACAAACACAAGGCCACAACCACACAAAGTGCTCAGGTAACAAAAGTATCTCAATCTCATATATATATATATATACAGCATGAATGTGTAAGTACAGGTGTGAGGGTGGAGGAGTACAAGTAAGTCTCTCAGCTCTCGCCTCCACCCTCCTCTCTCCTACTCTCAACCTCCTCCTCGCCGTCCCGAGCTGGTACTGGTGGAGGAGGCATGGGCCCCCGCGAAGAAGCAGGAACCCGAACGTGTACCCCTGCCTCGCTCCTCTCTCGGAGGGAAGAGCCCGCCACGAAGGTAAAACTGGTGAAGGAGTACCCCGCAACCTGCGCTCGCTCGCGTCCTCGCTGGAGACGCTCCTCGGACACTCGCAGCCGCTCCTGGAAACCGGGCAGCTTTCGCTCACGTGCCGCCAGCTCTCGCTCACGTGCCGCCAGCTGCTCCTGAAACCAGGCACGCTCCGCCTGGTGCTCCTCCCGCTCACGAGCCCGCTCCTCGCGCTCACGGGCACGCTCCCGTCGCTCCAGCTCAAGGGCCACACGCAGCTCGGCCACGTCCTGGGGAAGCTCCTCTCGTCGCCTCAGGAACCTCTCAAGCTCTGAGATCCGTTGATCACGGATCGCCAACTCGGTACATACCGCCTGAAGCTGAGTCGTCTGCAAACAGGTAAACAAATCATCAATTCCACAATCAATGCAATAATTCAGTAATCTAGCAATTCAAGCGATGCATGATTGAACCACTCACCTGTGAGCTCGTCGCGCGGAAGCCCTCTTCAACGCAGGTAAGAGCAGCTCGAAGCTCCTCAGTCTGTAAAAATGATTTTTATCAGTGCACAATTGTATAATCAATATTTGAATGGGCTTATGGTTTGGAATTTACTCGTGAGGTGAGGTCGCGCTTCGCTGCCTCGGCTCGTGCCACTGCTCCCGCTAGCTTCTCCGCCAGTGCAGTCACCTCTGCATCGGGTCCTCTCGAGCTGGAGGCCTCCCCTGGGTCTCTCCTCACTGCTCCCTGCTGGGCACGCTGCATTCATTGAGATCGTCAGTGGCTAATCATCAATAATTCAACAAAAATATATACATTTCCATAAAGAAATAATTTAAACACTCACCAGGGTCTCTAGGTCAGCTCGTGTGGCGGCCAGCTGGTCCTCCAAGCTGTGTAGGTGGGCCTGGGCATCCATCGCCGCTATGTCCCGCGCATCCTGCATTCATTACATATTGGTCACATGATAGAAAGCATTTGCATTTAACTTAGAAACAATTGCATTCATACATACCCCTAAGACCCTCATCTGGGGTCGGCCGGCGTATACCTCCCAGTAGCGCCGGAGGTACTCGGAGCTGTCTGTCGCGCGAGAGGTGACTCTGGTCCCGCCTCGCTGCCAGTCGGCGTACTGCTCCTCGAATCGTACCCTCCAGTCGGTCGCCTTTGTACGACCGCGCGTCTTCTTCCCGATGCCCCGCGGCTCGCCTACCTCGATCCACTCCTGGTGGAGGCCTAGCGTCCTCATCACCAACCTAAGCCGTAACGGCTCGATCTCGCTCAAGCAGTGAACCCAAAGCTCACGCTCAAAGTGAGGTCGGCCCGCTACGACCCAAGGCTGGCCCTCGTCTGTCATCCCCTCATAGGGTCTCCACTGCACCTGCATTCATAAACATACATGTCATCATTTCATTTTCATCATAATAAATTCAAAAAGAAAGATACATAACCTTCATATATACCAGCGAGGGAGGGAAATCGTGGAACTCTCTCCGTAGAACCCACAACTTGTAGCCGAGTGGGGCGCCGAAGACGACCGGCACCCAGCGCCGTGCTAGAGGGAAAGCTCCCTCATTCCCAGGCCGTGGGTCAACGCGCCCCATCGGCATGTAGAGGTGACTCCAAACCTGCATCCATGCATTACATTTGTTAGGCATTCATACGCATATAAAAATATACATAAAAGAAAAAAAATGAAAAAAAATGAAAAAAATGCATACCTGAAGAAAAGGTGAGAAGCCACTGACGGTCGTCTCTCGCCCTGTCCCCGTGGATAGGTCGGCCATCATGTGCGCCAGCAGAGCCGCTCCCCAGGCGTAGCTGCCAACTGCCTCCAGGTCCTCGAGTATCCCTAGAAATCGGCAGTTGATGACGTCGCCCTTTGTCCCGAGCAATAGCCTCCCGAGTAGCAGTAGCAAGAACCTCCTCAGGTCTCGGTCTGCTCTCTCTCTGTCGACCGGGTCCTGGCAGTAGACTACCCTGGCCCCGTCTATCAACCTCTGTGAGAACTGCTCTAGGGTCTCACCTGACCTGTGCCTAGCATTCCCTAAGCCCATCACTGTAGTGAGGTCGGTGCGGAAGATCGTCCTACACTCGCTGGGTGTCTCATAAACCATCTCCAATCCTAGCAACCTCTCGGCAAACTCGGTGTAGTCTGGGTAGGTAATCCCACTCACAGCCTCTCCATCTACCCTCAACCCTGTAATCTTGGCCACGTCCTCCAGGGTAGGAATCATGTGCCCCCATGGCATCAGGAATGCCCGGCTAGTCCTATTCCATCTCTCCCGTAGAACCTGAATGAGTGGTAGGTCTGGCCTAACTAGCTCTATGCTGAGGAAGGCGCCGAACCCCATCGCGTCTACCCTCTCTCTCTCGAACTCGGGGAGGCCGTAGTAAGCTGCTCGGACCATGACCCATGAGATGTGCGTCCTCATCAGCCCCTGCATGCATAAAATAAGAATTTTTGGCTTAATTGTTGTGAATATTCATGCTTATTTCATTTTGATTGCCCCAGGTTGAATGTTAATGTTGTTGAAATTAACGACCTTCCTCAGGTCGCTTTTCATTGAAATGGCGCCCATAAGGGGGGCGTGGTTCTGTTTGTGCTTCAAGATAACGACCTACCCTAGGTCATTTTTCATCTATGAAACGCCTCTGTGTTGGGCGTGTGTTTGTGGTTAATTGCTAAAAATCCTAAAGGTTTTATCAATTCACGCCCTTGGGTAGGGCGTTTTCTAATTGGGTTCGTTAATTAATCAAAGAATTAATGAATGGGCGACCGCTGGTTTGGTCGTCTGTTTTGAATTGACGCCCTGGTGGGGGGCGTGGTTTTGAGTTTTTCAGAAAATGGAATAAAAATAACAGCATACGATAATTAACAGCATAATATGTAAATTTAATTGGGCGACATGCTTTAGGGCGTGTTCTCATGAGGTTAATTGTTTTTCATGAAAATAATGTAATTAATGCCCTTGGGTTGGGCGTGTTTTTTGAAATCGCGACGCCAGTGAGGGTGCCTTCTTCCTGGGTTGCAGGGTTTATACCCCGAGGGCTATGGAAAATCAATAAAAATGGAATTAAAAGAAATAAAAATAGATTTTGGGTTTGGGGGCTTACCTTCTTGTGCTTCGGTTCTTGGGGTCGAGGGCGTGGCTGTCGTAGCTGGCCTGCACGAGGAGGGGCCGCCGCCGTGGGCGGTGGTTCATCATCACCGTGTTCTTCTCCACCTTCTTCCTCACCGCCTTCATCTTCTTCCCCCCTTTCCTCATTTTCTTGACCTTCTCCGTCTCCTTCGTCTTCCTCGTGGGTCTCTGGGCCTTCGTCGGCCTCGCCGTCGGCCGTCGCCGCCGGTTCCTCTTCAACCGCTACGGGAGGGGCTTCCTCCGTGGCGTGGTCTTCTTCTCCGAGATCAACGACCTCCGGTGCGGCCACCCTCTGCCGCTTGACTGATCCTCCTCTGGCCATGGCTAGGGCTAGGGAGAGAGTGTGAGAGAGAGATAGAGGAAGAGAAGAGGGGAGGGCTTCGGTTAGGGTTGCAGAGAAAGAGAGAGGGGGCAAATGGAACAGAGGAAGAAGAAGAAAGGGAAAAAGCCCTTTTAGCGTTCGAAAAGAAGTAACGCCCTGAGGAAGGGCGTGTCTTGTTGAAGTAGCGACGTATCTTGAGGCATTTTTTTAAGATACACGACGTAGCTCGAGGCGTCCATTTATTTTGCATGGGGAATGATAACCGTCGTCAGACGCATTCAATGGGCGTTGATTGATTTGAGAGAAGTAATTATTACCATTTTTGATTAACGCCTATGATTGAGACGTTACCTTATTGAAACGTGGCTTCGATAAGGGTGTTACTTTTGGAATTTCAACGAATATATTTTGGGAATTTGAATCAATTAACGCCCTGTTCTAAGTCGTTATTTAAGTAATGCCGGCTGCTGAAGGCGTCAAATGTATGAACAGGAATGTTGAAAACGCCGTTGTCTGAGGCGTCCATTTTGGAATTTGCGTCCTTTCTTGAGGCGTTATTCACAACAGAACGACAGATTATTTGAGGATTTGATCTGAAGCACAGCAGTAAGGCTCAATCAGAAAACAATCATTTTTATTACTTTGAAAAGAGAGATTACAATGCTTGATGAGCCGTCTTGGGTCTTAGCTTTCTCAAAGTTGTTACATAATTTTTCCACTGATCTTTGTCTTCATCTAAGCTTTCTACAGGTTGATGGAGTTTGTTAATCTTCCATAAGGCTTGGATTGTGATAGTCTCTTCTCCGTCTTCATTGCTGCCTAAGTCTCTTGATTTGATTGGAGGGAGATGAGAGACGTCTTCTAGGTGTTGCCTTGGAAGTCCAATTTGAAGAAGGCATCTGTGAGAGTTGTATAGTATGAAGTCCGAAGCACCTATGAGACGAAGGTCCGTCCCGGTGGAGAATCGTGCACGAAGTTCCTGTATTTTAAGTACACCCGGGGCACAAGTGAAGAGGTTCTTTGGCATCACTTTGAGGTGCTCTCTCCATTCCACTCTCTTTTTGATTTGAGGAATCCGGTTCATCACTCTATTGCTTATTCCTAACGAGCCGGTCATGTAAGAGAGTGGGCTTTTTGAAAAGATTCTTGAGGGTTGTTGGGCCTCACCACATGGATCGAACTTGAAGTGTAGATCAACCCAACTAGAGAGTGCTAGCATGCACCCGTAGATGGGCCTTCCCATCGCCGCCGAGGTAAGCCCACTATAGAGATAGGCTAGAATAGCCGGTCCAACTCTTTCCTCTTCCCATAAGCTCACCACCGCGCTCAATTGGGCCTCCTCTAGAAAGTCCTCCGTGGATGGAAACAAGAGTGCGCCTGCTAAGCACACCACGAAGGCCTTTGCTATCTTTTCTATCTCCTCCTCTTCCTTAGCTTGATCCGCTCTCTTGAACACCCATGAGGCGAGCTTCAAGAGGTTGATTCCTTTAGTGACCTTGATTTGGTTCACTATGTTTGGGCTAGATATCAATGAGGTTAGCAATTCATGAGAAGAGATTGGCCTTGGCATGATGGCCATCTTTTGTTCTTCTCCTTGTTTCATCCTTTTCAAGCCTAAGATCAACTCTAGTTCTTCCAATAGGATGGTGGCTTCAAATGTTGAGAAGAGAAAGGTGTGAGTGGAAGGGTGCCATATTTCAACCAGAGCTCCTATGGCTGCCCAATCTAAATGAATTTGGTCATGGTGTTTGGCATGGGTGACTAGGCCCAAAAGGTGCCATCTTGCAAGATAAACCCTCATATCAGAAGAAAATTTGGAAAGGATAAGGGGAAGCCACTTATTTTTTGTAAATCTCCTAGCTCCTGGCACTAATGGATAGTCCTGTGGAAAACAAAGAACAGAGAAGAATGCACGATTGAGCATGCAGGTGAACAGCAGAACAGTTATGTCTTTTGGTTCGGATATGAGCAGAAGAAGAATAGAAGAATTCACTAACCTGATTTAGAGCAATTCGGCTGTAGATATGTCCTTGGATTTCAGTCAACCTGGGGGTAGAAGGCCTGAGTCTCTTGATCATCCTCTCCATCCTTTTGCTTTGTAGAAAGATCTCGGGCAAGTGCCTGCAGGAAAAGAACGAACAGCAAGAAAGAGCCGACTGCAGAGGTTTAGCAGAGTTTGCTTTGATTAAATCTAAGGAAGTGCCTACCTTTTTATAATGATTAGGTTGTTCGGAGTTAGAAGGTTGATGGGTATTAGGATTTGGTTTGGCTTCCGGTTCTGAAACGGAAGTTTGCTTAATTAACGCCGTTTGTTAGGGCATCAATTGTTGAATTGACGACCTTTCTGAGGTCATGTTTTGTTTAACGCCCTTGACGAGGGCGTTTTCTTCTTGAACTATCGATGAATTTCACGCCTTGATGAAGGGCGTGTTTCTATTTTTGACGCCCTCATGTTAAGGCGTTTTTCATAATTTTGACGCCATGACTTAAGGCGTGTTTTATGAGCTTGATGAACTTTAAGTGCTATTATGTCATTAGAATTCTATTTTATTTAGCACTTATGATCATGTCATACTTTGAATTGAAGATTATTGATGTTGAAATTGTGAAGACTAATGAATTCCAAGTGCAGGAAAGTACAGGTTTCGAGACGCGTGGGTTGCTCAAGGAAGTAACATCACATTTATTATCTTGTATTTGTTTGTTGTAAGCATTGGTACTATATGGTATTTACGCTATGATAGCATATCAAGGACCTTGTGGTTCTGATGATCCTGGAATTTGAGTTCCCCTTCATCAAAAACTATGATAATTTCAGGAGAGTCTTGATCACACGGATAGGCCGTTGAGTCGTTGAAGGTCTGGGACGATGGTTCCACTTTCTGAGTTGATACGCGGACAAACGGGCTTCGGCTTAGTGTTAGCTCAGAGATCTGGATTCTTGACTAAATCTGGATGGCTTAGTAATATTATCCTTGATTATTTTCTATTTTTAGTTTATTTTATTCTTTTCTTTCAGCCCAGCATGCATCATGTAGGACTTTGAGTTTCATGCTGAAAATCTTCAAATTATGGCAATAATGAAGGTCACTCGCTCTTTATTGAGTTGACATGAGATATTCCATTCCAAATCAAGTACTTTGTTCTATCTGAAGCCGCTCAGGCTGATTCCTTGAAAATGTCCCTTTGTTGGATCTCCATCTCAATTCTCTTTATTTTTCTATAAATCTACCTTGGTTGTAGCACGTCCACGTTGGCTGGTAACCGCTCTCCAATGGTCTTTCTCTATCGTGCCCGCGCGCACACCCTTTTGCCTTACATTTTACTTGTTTAGTTTAGTCGCCTTTATCCAGCAAACTGATGCCTTCTTGGGATCACTCGGAGTTGTTTCACTTTGAATCTTGGAAAGATTTCCATTGCTTAGTGTCTGAGGCGTGTCACATCACACCTTGGCATCTACTTATCAGTTCGCTCCACTTCATTCCATTTGTTGCACTTTCCTCCATTTCGTCTCACTCCCTTCCAAAGCAGACGCCAAGGCGGGGCAGCTGTAGACACGCCAAAAATGACTCTATGTTGATCAAATCTCATGTCACTATGATGACGCCCCAAGTGAACTTCAATATATTCATAATATGAAGTTTTTCTATTTTCTTGTGTGTGGTTTTGATTTATTTTTGCATTTTATGATTCGCGACCTGAAGAGGGGCGTTATTTAAATGGCGACCTTATCTAGGGCGTTTTCTCAAGAAAGGACGACTAAATGTCAGGGCGTCAATTCCTGGTATTATCCGATTTTAAAGTAAATTCAAAATCAATTAAATTATTGGTTAACGTCCTTCCTCAGGGCGTGTTTTAAAGTAACGCCTCAATCGTAGGCGTGTTCTCATAATTTTCAAATAAAGTAAGTTTTATTGCCAAAATTAAATCCAAGAAGTGACGCCCTTGGTAGAGGTCGTGTTTTGAGTAACGTCTTGATGTAGGTCGTCAATTCTTGATTTGACGCCCTTCGCAAGGTCGTGTTTCACCTTTCGTGTCCTGCTTTAACCCCTCTTTCCTGTATAGAGTCCTACCTCCAATAGTCTCCTTGCTCGAATTGGAGGTAGAGTCCTGCCTTCTTTGAACATTGCCTATCCTTATCTTACCAAACTCGAGCTTATCTCCCACTGAATCCTATAAAATCATGATCTGGTCGCTCGAGGCAGAGGTTGACGATTCAGAGGTTGAGAGATTAGAAACGTTCAAGAGGTTCGACGGTTCAGAGCCTCTGCTTCCTTACTGTCGTGTGCTCTATAGGAGGACTTCGGCTTCCTCTGCTCCTTCTTCATCCGGTCAACCGTGTCTTCTTGGTTCCCTTTACTGTCGACATGGACAGCAGGGCTTTCTTTTGTTTGTGTTAATTTGTCTTCATCCACTATTTTCTTCTTCTGCGTCTGCATCAATTCCATCATCAGTCCTGTTCCGTTTTCTCCTTTTCACGTTTGCATTAGATTTATCACATATCTCCTCTCTCCCTAATTCCTCTTTAGGGTTTTAAAACCAAAATAATAAGGTGCGCATGTTTGGTCTTTTTCTCATCTTAACTTCATCTTCGGATTGATACTACTTGCATTGGCTGATCCCCTCTTTTGCTTTGTTGTTTCATTGTCTTTTTTGCAAGGTAATCAAAAGAATAACCCTTCTCATCGGCCGGCCGATTGAAGAAGGAGGAAGGAACTTCACATCATCCCGCGTTTCAATCTTCACCAGGTATTCGCGATCTCCCTTTTATTATTATTGAGGTAACCCCTCTGGCGATCACATCTCCATATTTGCACCACGTGCAAGCTTTTTCTTCCCCTTATTTATGCATTAATCATCATTATCCTCCATATTTTTTCACATCATTATTCTCTTGTGATTGTGTGGAATTTATGCCCATCCACAACTATCACCTACAATCTGCAATTGGGTAACACCGAATTGATAAGCGGCCTCCAGTCCGGCCAGAAGAGCCTCATACTCAGCTACATTATTTGTTACTGGAAATGCAAGCTGAGAGGCGAGCAGGATAGTGATACCCTCCGGTGATAGAAGAACAATGCCAATCCCTTTCCCTTTTGAATTTAAAGCTCCATCAAAATGTAACGCCCACATCGAATCGGGTTGATTGACGGACATTAGTTCCTCATCTGGAAACTCTGAGCGAATAGGGTCAAATCTGGGGAGAGGGTGATGAGCAAGATGTTCTACTATAGCATAGCCTTTAATTGCTTTTTGCTGAATGTAGATTATATCGAATTGAGAAAGGAAGCTTTGCCATCGTGCTAATCGGTCGGTAAGAACGGATTTTTCAAGGAGAAACTTGATTGGATTCATACGAACGATGAGATGAACCTCGTGAGCTAAGAAATAATGCTTAAGTTTCTGAACTACCCAGACTAAAGCAGCACAAGTCTTCTCTATGGCTGAGTACCTCTGCTCACAGGGGTTGAGAAGGTTTGACAAGTAATAGGTTGCCCTCTCCTTTCCTTCTTCATCCACCTAGGCTAGGACAGCACCTACAGAGTCATCCAGGATGAAAATGTAAAGAACAAGTGATTTGCCTGGAACTGGCGGCCTCAGGACAAGAGGATTTGAGAGATAATCCTTCAATCCGTCAAAGACTGCCTGACACTTGTCATCCCAAATAAACTCGACTCCCGGCTTAGTAAGCTCGTAAAACGGCCTACATCTATGTGAATGCTGGGAGACGAATCGGCGAATAAATTGCAACCTCCCGATCAATCCTCGAACTTCTTTCAAATTCCTAGGAGGTGGCATTTCTTTAATTACCTTTACCTTATTGGGATCAATCTCAATACCCCTCTTACGTATGATGAATCCAAGCAACTTCCCTGATGAAACACCAAATACACACTTCTTGGGATTCATCTTGAGCTGATATTCTCGTGCTCTTTGCAAGACCTTGGCCAGAACCCCGGGATGCTCAATCCTCGTTCTTGATTTTACTACCAGGTCATCAACATACACCTCGATGTAAATGTGGATCATATCATGAAAAATTACCATCATAGCCCTTTGATAGGTGGCTCCAGCATTCTTAAGTCCGAAAGGCATGACCACATAACAATAAGTTCCCCATGGCGTAATGAACGATGTCTTCTCTTGATCTTCTTCAGCCAAGCGAATCTGATTATATCCTGAAAAGCCATCCATAAAGGAGAGAGTCTCATATCCTGCGTACTGTCAATCAAAACATCAATATGAGGGAGGGGGAAGTCATCTTTAGGACATGCGCAGTTGAGGTCCCGAAAGTCTATACAAATCCTGACCTTTCCATCTTTCTTCATGACTGGGACAATGTTCGCCACCCAATTAGGATAGAGGACGACTATAACGAATCTAGCCTTATGGAGCTTATCGACCTCTTCTTTCATTTTTAACGCCATATTAGGGTGGAAACGTCTCAACCATTGTTTAACCGGAATAGACCCTGGCTTTAGTGTAAGTCGATGTTCAACGAGCGCAGGGTCTAATCCTGGCATATCTTCATAACTCAACGCGAACGTGTCCTTATATTCTTGAATAACTAAAATAAGCACCTCTTCTTCGGAGGGCGGAAAGTTCTTGCTAATGAGGACAATCCTAGGGTCTTCATCAGTACCCAGATTGATCTCTTTGGTAGGCTCTTCTACTGAGGCTGACGGCTCATTGAATCTTCTCATGCCACTAGCAAAGGCGTCAGCCTCGTCCTCATATTCTTTGTACTCTTCATCCCCCTCTTCAATGGGGTCTTCATCATTCATAATCTCATAGACACCGAAACCCTCATCTAAAAAGCATATATCTTCGTACTCTATTTCTAGCAGGATAATTGGATTCTCCACAAATTTGGGAATGGCTAGACAAGCTTGACATCTGATAGCTAAATCTCTGAGAAATCTACGGGGAATCTGCTTACCCTTGGATTTTCTAATAGCTACCCCCAGACTCTTAGAACTAGGCGAATAAGAACAGCTAGCCTGATCACTAGAACCTAACGAAGAGGAAGAAGGAGGGGGGAAAGTGGGTATAGAAGGGGATACAAATGAAGACCCCTCACCGGAGGGGTAGAGAAGGTCTACCAACGAATCTTGGAGGAGTGGCCCCTGGGTCGGGACACACTCAGAAAGAAGATAGGAGGTCTCTTCAACAGAGATGGAGGATTGGAAGATTGGAAATTTGGCATTTTTTTTTCATTTTCAATAATAAAGCAATGAGAGGAAGGAATAGGAGGTGGTGTTGAGATTGAGAGATCAGCGAAAGATTGAATAAGTAATTGCCCATGCGGGGGCGTGATGGAGAGTTTAGAAAATTGCTCGAGGAGCAAAGGGGGAATTGGGGGAGAAACTTGAAGCGAATCTGGAGAAAAGGTTATCAAGACCGCGGGCGATCTAGGGATATCTGAACAAAATATTTTATCAAGCAAATGGACAACAATTGTTGGATGGATGGATTTAAGAGAGAAAATGCCGGCCCACAGCCTATCCACATTGAAACCTTCTTCAAACGGCACATCCGGCTCCTCGGTATCTGTGTAATTGCTTAACAGCTGCCTTTTGTCAGTTATCACCGTTGGCTTTTCAATTAGTTTATGAATAAGAGGTGGCCATTTCGGGTCAGTTGGCATGAACAGACGGCTCAGAGCAATGGTAATGTCGTTCATGTCAAACCTTCGGTACCAGTCAAATTTCGAGTCACCCATTTTTCTTTTTTGTCTGGCCGTAATGACTCCAGGGCTTTATATGTAGCCAATGGGGCTATGTGGCGAGCAAACTGTCGTGCATGTACATCTTGACAATCTAGCATGGAAGTAACTAGTGTGGTTTGATCATCATTATGAGTACCCCATTTCACAAAGTGTGTTTGTAGGGTCCAAGTGAGAGGCTACCGGTCTGTTTTAAGAGTGGAGGTCATGACGGCTCATGGCCCTTCTTTATTTTTGTCTTTGCTTGGCCCTTTGTACCCCAGGCCACCCCAGGGAATCAATTTCTGGTGCCTGACAGGTTTAACTCTGCCATGGAGATTAATGCTCAGGCCTTTACCAGTCTTATACCCCATTTTCATCAAAATGTTCCATCTAGTGGTATTCAACATATTCTTCTTTTTCTTCCCCTGGGAAGGTAGGGGTGTTATGAAAGTCGATGCCGTCTTAGCAATTGGAGGCTTTAACAGGTCTTGCCGCAGGTTGGCAACATCTAACACTGAAAGCAAAGGCCTATTGGAAGGCCATATAGAAAGCACTGATGTTGCAGAATGTATATCCTCTATCGGCAAGATGGGCATGCTAGTGACTTTGATGATGCGCCCTTTATGTGAAAACTTTATACATTGATCGTTCATGGAGGGCACAACATCAAGTTCTTGAATATACGGGCGGCCCAGAATGCTGTTAAAAGTTGGGGCCATGTCTAGGATGTGAAAATCTGCTATGATTGAGACCGGACCCAAACTTACTTTTAAAGTGATCATCCCCAGGGAAGGTTTCTTAGTGTTGTCATAAGCCGTGACGGTAATAGTGGATGGCTAGATTTGACTGTCTGGAATGCCACACATCTTCAAGGTGCTCGGAGGTAACACATTAATCGATGCCCCAGTATCCACTAAGCATTATTTGACTGGTACTTTGTTGATGTTGACGGTAATGCACAATGAATATTTTCTGTCCGGCTTTGGAGCTAACTGATGTTCGTGGAAGGTAATAGCTGGCTGATCACATGCCGGAGTCAAGACTGTTGTAATCTGTTCAGCTGGTATATCTTCATTAACCATCACCTTTTGCAAATATTCTTTCAAAACCTGTTGGTGAACAGTGGATCTCTTTATCAATTCCAGAATGGAAATCCTCACCGGTGTTTTGTCCAAGTGTTTTAGTAAGTCATAGTGCGTGCCCGGTATGGACTCCTGTTCTGGCTCTTACTCTTCCTGCCCCTGCATGGGCTCTAGCTCCCTTTGAGGAAAAACACGGTGGAACATCCGTCCACTGTGGAGCATCGTGATTCGCGATGATCGCGCCTCTGTCGGGTTGGGGAATGAATAAGTAGATGGAATGTTGGAGTTGGGGTTTGGAGGAGTAATCAAAGGGGGAACCCTTATTAGGGGCCTCGTTGGTTGAGGAGTGGTGGTGATTGGTGAAGTAATGGTAGGGGGTGTGGGAGGTGCCTGCACGTCTGAAGGGGGTGTAGGTCGAATGAGGAGAGGCCTAGGTAAAAAGGAAGGATTTGTGAGAGGTGGAGAAGTGGTGACTGTAGTGGTGGAGTTGGACGTTGGTGAGGGGCGGAGGAGTGGCCTAGATGGCAACGAGTTTATAGAGGGAAGAACTTGTTGTGGTGTAGGAGGTGGCATTGATCGGATGAGGAGAGGCTTGATTGGCAAGGGGTTTGTAGTGGTGGTAGTGGAGGGTATTTGGCTAGTGGGGCGCAAGAGGGGACGAAGCGGTTGGTGAGGAGGTATTGGATGTAGGGTCCTTAATAGACGCGGTGGTTGAATTGGTTCTTGGTTTAAGGCCCCGACAGAGGCGTTCTCATGGTGCCATCCTTGTCTCCTCTCTACTTCATGGAATGAGGTGACAGGGTTTACCTGTTGATTTGGTGGATGCTCCGACAGTGGGTTATTGATGATTCCCATGTTCGGTTGTTTTGCCAGAGCTTGCTGCTATTGAGGAGGAGGTACTGCTGGTCGCTGCGCAAGCTGGTGAGCCTGTTACTGCCGATGAGGCCTTCGTGCCTTCAGAGTAGCGATGAACCGCCTCATCTCATCCCAATGAATACCACCTTGATCATTCATGTCATATATATAATCTTTAAAATGAAAGCAATGATCAATGTTGTGCCCCGGCTGCCGGTGAAAGACGCAATACTGAGAAGTGTCTACATTAGCAGGCCACACCATTCTTTCTTTAGGCAAGGTGAGCGCATTGGCGGCCATAAGGGTGTTGAAAATATCAGGTAGACTTTCGGGCAATGGAGGATATTGGGCCCTTTCTGGGACCCAGTGGTCTTCTCGGCTATTGTGACTGTTGTTGTGCATAATTGGCTGGCGGGGGTACCTAGTGGTATTGTGGAGGTTGATTTTGTGGCGTAAGAGGAGGTTGTTGTTGTTGAGGTATAAGAGGCTGGAAAGTCTGAGGAGGGTTACTATTTGGCTGGTGGACTTGGTTTTGGAAGGCGGGTTGTTGTGGTGGCGGCCTTTGGTTTGGAGGGTGGCGGAAAGGTGTGGAATTACCAAATGAGATCACCTACTCGTTAGTAACTGTGCCTTCGGTGGTTCCACCACTATTGCTAGTATTAACATTCTTCCTCATCACTTTTGGTCTTTGCTCAAACATACCCATGATGGGCGAGTCTTTCATTTGAGTTTATATGTATCTCGCTCTCTCATAGAGCTCTTCCATTGTACTTAGCTTGTTCATGGCTAAAATGTGACGGAACTGTGGAGTGGAGTTTGATATGATCATTTTTACTTGCTCCGTTTCCGACAGTGTGTCTTTCAGCCTCTCGGCCATGGCTCTCCACCTATCGGCAAATAAAACGAAGTCCTCCTCGGGCTTCATATTCTCGGCAACCAAATCAGTAACTGACAAGGAGGGACCCACACAGTCCTTGTATTTCTAGAGAAATTTGCGCTGAACAACATCAAAATCACCGGCATTAGCTGGCTCTAAAGAGTAGAACCACTCAAGTGCTGGTCCATCTAATGACCGCCTAAAAAGATAGGCCAGGGAAGTCTTGTTGTCCTGCCAGAATGATGCCTCATACATGAAATCTTTTAGATGAATGAACGGATTGCCCGTTCCATTATACCACCGGAAATTCGGCATCTCAGATGGTGGTAGATGAAAAACTGGCAGAGTAGGAAGAGTAACTACGGGAGTAGTCTTCGGTGTCGTGACCTTCTTCAGCTGCTCCTCCATACTAGCAACTTTTTGGAGGAGTAAAGTGTTGGTATCGGACTCAGCCGGGGCCGGATTGGAAGAGTATTGGTTTGGCATCGACCTCCTTAAGAATTACGGAACAGTAGGTTGTTGAGGCCTAGCAATAGAGTGACTTGCTGGTTGAGCCAGCGTAGTCATGACGGGAGTTGGTGGGCGCAAAGGCACCCTAGGTGCGACCACCTGGTCATTGGGAATGTTGACAGAGTAGCCACCCGCGGCCTGGGGAGGGTTGGAAGATGACGAGACGGATTTCCCTTTTAAAGTGGCTTGGACTGCCTGACGTTGGGAATCGTCCAACTGAGTCAAAGCTTTCAGAAAATCATTGAAGTTAAAAGAAGGGGAGGTATCCCCAAAAGTATTTTGAGTTGTAGGTTGGGCTTGTGAAGAAGGCTCAACCTCCTGAGAAGTAGTATCCACCATGTGGACCTGAGGGTAGTGAGTGAGAGAGGGAGCATAGTTTCCCTCGTAGCAGACGGAATCCTGAGGGGGAACCTCATAAAATGGGTCAGAGTGACCCTCCTCATAACCATCGTAGGTATACCCGTAGTTGGCCATATTGATGATTTTACCTGAACGGAGTTTCATGTTTTAAGGAGAGAAACAATATTTCCAATAAGCAAGTATAATCAAGAGATACCACCAAATCAAACAAGATACAAACTCAAGTTATGATGGACCCAAATTTTAAGGATTTTCTTTAGAGATTAGGTGAGTTTTAAAGTATAATGAATTCTCTCCTTTGAAAGTGGGTCCTAGTTGGGAGTTTGGGTATAATCTCCAGGTTAACCAGGTTCTCTCTCTCTCCTCACCAACGTATGGGTTAACTATACTCTGGGTGCTTCAAAGGTACAACCTGCCTGGCGTCCGTGAGGGAATCCACGGGTGCGGGGACTTACGGAGGTTTGGTTTAGGAATTTCCAGTCCAATGAGACGGAATGCTCAAAGGAGGGTCCTTCCTTCACCAAGAGGGGGGTGAGATCCTAAGTGTGTAGAGAGAGGAGGTCTCTCAACCAAATGCCCTAGATGCCACTAATGCAAGCAAATCAAGCCTATAATAATCAGAAGACAGCGATAGCAATCAGCAGGTGTAAGCACAACAGTAAACAGAGTTATATGGGCACAGAAAAAATGACGACCTCACGGAGGTCGCTATATCAACAATCAACGATTGAGTCTCAGTCGCTAATCACTGTGAATAGTGTAAGTAAAATGAAATAGCGCCTTAGAGTGAGGTGCTGTCTGTGAAAATGACGCCTCTATATAGGGGCATCAAATAACAGCAAATAGGGCTCGAAATGGTGAATAGAAATAATGATAATCCAAATGACGCCTTTGAGTAAGGCACTGTACCAGTAAATGACGCCTCTATGAGGGGTGTCAAAATGCAGTAAACAAATGCCAGTAAGCAGGAAAAGACACCTTGGAGTGAGGCGTTAAATGAGGAGGTGACGCCTCAGTGAAGGAGCGTCAAAATGCAATAATCGATAATTAGGAGTAGTGAAATAAATCAGCAGCATTATCAGGATTGACGCCTTGGTGTGAGGCGTTGAATGTGAAAATGACGCCTCTGTGAGGGGTGTGGATTATGAAAATAACAAAAATGTAGAAAATAAATGGAAACATCGCCTGTTTGAACAGTCGCTGTATGCAGAAATGACGGCGGAAGGGCGGGCGCTATTCAGTTCCAGAGAATCAAAAGTGCTAATAACTGACAGAAATCAAATTTCTTTTCTAAAAAATGATATGGACACTTCAAAAATTGGCTAATCTAGTGGGGGGGTGTGCACGTGGTGCACAAGGGGAGTGTGCTACGTGGAGCACGAAGGAGGGGCACACGTAGGTGCCAAAGGAGGGGCACGTGAGGGCGCCAAAGGGAGGGGTAATCAAACTAAAACAAAAATTATCCCACCGTGATTGCCAATTTGTGAACGCGTCACATAGACATTTTTTAAGAGAAAAGAAAAAAATTTTAAAATAAAATAAAGGAAGTGATAGGGTGAAAATATGCTAAAATGAGTGGGACACGAAAGAGAAGAGGATGAGCATGAGATGCTATATGGAGGGTGATCGCCAGAGGGGTTACCTAAAAAAAAGAATGATCGCATGTACCTTGTATAAGCGGGGAAATTACAAGTTCTTCCTTCCTCCTTCTATCGGCCGGCCGATGAAGGGGGTTTATAGCTTGATTACCCTTGCAATAAACGCACAAAACAAATAAAGAGATGGATTAGCCAAAGTGAGGTGTAGTATCAATGCTCTAAAAATATGAAATCAATCAAATTAAGCATGAACACACCTTGTGTGTTTTAGTTTTTTAAACCCCTAAGAAGGAGTAAAAAGAATGGGATATATGATATGCTATGACGCAAACAAGTGATACGGTGTGCTGAGGAGTATCTCTAGCAGAGATAGCTAGAGGGAGGAGGCGTGATGATATGATAAATAAACTAAAACTAAGACTAAAAGAGTGGGGGCGCCTTCTGTTGTGTGTGCAGCAGTAAAGGAAGATAAACAAAGAGCTTCATCTGCAATAGGGAGAGGCCCCGGCTGGAAGGAGAACCGCCAGTTGAAGAAGAACCAACGCTGGGAGAAGCATGTTTGATGGAGAACCTGCAAAAATTGTTAAAGAGAAAACTCTCTTCTCTGTGTGTGTTCTCCTTCTTATTAAGCTCTTCTTCTCTCTCACGCGCGTGAGATTCAAGGGGTATATATAGGCCCAAAAATCCTTGTATCAATAGGATTAAAACAAGGAAATCAATCCCCCAATAAGAATCCCTCTTCCCAATCGAACACTAAGTGTAAAATGAGGAAAGAATCAATTCTAGAAGGTAACAGGCGTAAAGGAGAAGGAACTGAAAATGATGACCTGAAGCGGGGCGTCAATTAAAATGACGACGGCTATCAAGTCGTTGATTCCTGATTTATTTATGGAAATAAAGGACTTTCCTTATTTAAAATTGATAAATGACGCCTGTTTGAACGGGCGTCAAATAATCAACGCCCCTTAAACGGGCGTCAATTATTTGAGTTTTATTTTGATCGGGATTCGTAAAATCCAGGAAACAACGCATGTTCAAACAGTCGTCCATTGATTGAAACACGCCCCTCAACAAGTCGTCAGTTAAATGACGTCTTCGTCTAGGCGTTAATTGTAATTATTGTGGAAAAATACCAAATGATTAGAATTATCATGGAAAAACTACCAAATAATTAGAAAAACTTCATATTAAGCCAATATTGAAGTCCACTTTAAAACATCACGTGGTGACATGAGATTTTCTCAACATAGCATCGATTTTGGCATGTCTACACTACCCAAGATTATTTCTTTAGAATAATCTGCCTTTGTGAAGTGGAGGCAGATTGTAGAAAATATTGCTCTTGCACAAGAGCTATCCCATGAACTGGGTAGGAAAACTAGGGGATCTAATGTTATGTTCAAGCTTGATATGGCCAAGGCCTATGACCGGTTAGAATGGGATTTTCTCTTTGCTGTCTTGCACAAGTTTGGTTTCAGTATTCAATTTATCAATCTTATTGAAAAGATGGTGAACAATTGTTGGTTTTCAGTATTATTGAATGGGGACTCAGCTAGCTTCTTCAAATCATCAAGAGGAGTCCGTCAAGGTGACCCTGTTGCCCCATCATTATTCATTATTTCTAAGGAAGCTTTGAGCATATCCTTGCGGGAAGCTTATCTTACTGGTCGGGTGGAATGGTTTTTTGGTCCAAGAAGCTGCCCTAATATCTCACACCTATTATTTGCTGATGATACTTTAATTTTCAGTAAAGCCAATGTTGTTTCAGTCAAAAATCTGATCAAAGTTCTCAGAGCATATGAAAGAGCCTCTGGCCAGCAGATAAATGTAGAAAAAAGTTGTTTTTTTATTCACCCCAAGGTTCATGATTATGTTGCTAAGCGGCTTCAGGACATCACTGGCTTCACCCGCCACTCTTTCCCTCACAAGTATTTAGGTTTCCCTTTGGTGCTTGGCAGAAGTAAGAAGATTCATTTTGCTGGTATTATCAATTCCATCCAAAAGCGCATTGCAGGTTGGAAATCTAGTCTGTTATCTCAAGGCGTCAAGTTGATATTAAATAAACATGTCCTGACTTCATTGCATATCTACTCTTTGACATCTTCTCCCCTACACATTGGTACTCATCAATTGCTTGAGCAGTCCTTTGCTAATTTCTTTTGGGGTTCATCCTCTCAAGGTAACAAAAGGCATTGGAAGTCTTGGCAGGCTATCTGTAAGTCGGTTTCCCATGGTGGTCTTGGCATCATGTCGCTTAGACATATGGAAACTACTCTGCGGGTTAAGATGCTATGGCAGGCTATTCATACTAATTCCCTTTGGGCTGTTTTCTTCAGAGCTAAGTATATCCGTGACTGTCACTTATCTGATGTACACTTTAAAAATATGAAAGGGTTAGCCAGAAGGAGCTGGATCAAAGCAAAAAATCTCATCCTCCAGTTTAAAAGGGTTATTGTTGGAGATGGTAACTGCACCAATCTTTGGTATGATAAATGGCTTGGTAATCACAGTCTGGCTGACTTTGTCCCTGCTAATCTCATTCTGAATTCTAAGGTGACTGTCAGAGACTTCATAATGCATCCCACTAATGAAGAATTAGCTCTGCATGATAGCTTCTTTCCTTCTGACATTAGCAAAGCAATAGGGAATGTCAATCTGAACCAAGAACCTGACATGGAGGTATGGAGCCTGTCCTCATCTGGGAAATGCTTGGTTGCTTCAACATATAAAGTTTCTTGCAGCAGTATTAACTATCAGACATATATACCTTGGGCTCGGCTTTGGTCTAACTGGCTACCCACCAATGTTTCAGTGCACCTGTGGAAAATTCTTAACAATTGTTTACCTATTGACTCAAATGTCTAGCGCGTGGGTGTTTCTCTCTATTCCAAATGCCTCTGCTGCAAGGAATCCCATGAAGAAGACATCAATCATCTTTTTATCAATAGTGAGACTGCAACTCATGTATGGTCAACATTCAGATCAATCGGTATGCAGATTGAGGGTAATTCTGCCAGAGCTCTTATTCTGAATTCTGTTATTAGCATCCAGCAAAAGTCTTTATTTGGTCTCTTCACTCTTACTGTCATTGGCTATGGTATGTGGGAACTTTGGAGTGCTAGAAACTTTGAAAAATATGATGGTAAAACCATTTCCCGGCAAAGCCTTCTCCACAAAATTTCCTCCAAGGTGAAACAAATCAATGTGGCAGCCGAGCTCAAGGAAACAAATTGTAGCAAAAGGAAAATAATGGAACAATTTGGGCTTCAGATCTTCATCACTGACCGCCAACAGCTTAAGATCATTATGTGGTTATGCCCACCTTGGCCAGTCCTAAAACTTAACACAGACGTCTAAGCGATCTAGTGACTCCGGGGGAGGTGGCGTCATTATAGATTTCAGAGGAAACATTCTCCTTGCTTTCTCTCACTTTTATGGAAAGTCCAATAGCACTATAGCTAAAGCCCGAGCTCTTCTTGATGGTATCAAATATTTACACAGTATGGATACTAAGCCAGCCCTCATAGAATGTGATTCACAAATTCTTGTTCAGATCATCAAAAGACAAATTCAATGTCCTTGGTCCATTCTCATCTACGTCAGAGAAATCTGGAGCATTCTTTCACAGTTGGATACTATTATTCACATTTACACAGAAGGCAACACTGTTGCTGATTCATTAGCTTCTTTAGCATGCACCTCCAAATGTAATTCTTTTTTTCTTACCATGAGCTTCCTTCAAATATAAAGGGTGCGGCTCGATTAGATAAGCTAGGCATGCCTAGCATTCGATTGATGTAAATGTTATTCTTTTTCCATAGTAATAATATTTACTTCCTAGTGGTCTGATGGTGGAGTGGCTATTCCCCCTACCTCTGGTAAGGGGTGCACTCTCCCATCTATCTCTAGGCAGGGTTTTTCAAAAAAAGAAAGTGAATTCGGCTCTCTTGGCCCACCCAAACCTCCTAAATCCAAACAGCATTCATTGCATGAATGGTGCATATTAGGATGTCTAGGATTTCATGATTCTACCAACATTGGGTTGCGTCTTGTGTATGCAAGTCACACATATGGGTGTCCTGGACCACCATTGCATCATGTATGGGTTTAAGGTCTACAGTGAGTCTGTGTTTTTCTTTATTTGTACAGTTTGTTAGGAGTTTGTACATGCATTTGTCGAGCATAGTAGGAGCTGCATAGTCGTAGTCAAATGCCAGCAATACACGATGCAATGAGTTGCGTTATGTTCAAGGCACCACCGTGAGTTTTGAGAGGATGTATATGTCATGATCAAGGTCAAACCTAAATGGTTTCCCTCTAGAACCGTGAAGAAAATTGCAAGCTCGCAGTGTCAGTCCCTTTCGAGTGTGAGGCAAGTCGGGTCTAATGCGTACGTTGTGGACTTGCCAGAAGATTATGGAATCAGCACTACCTTCAATGTCTTGGATCTAGTCACCTACAGGGACCCAGTGAGCATTTCGAGCATTCTCCTCCACTTGAGAGTGACCTCGCCCCTGAGTGTCCATCACTAGCCTCATTCCCACAGCAGCGTGAGCATATAGAACATATACAGGATGAGCAGGTGACGACTACTAGGAGTGGAGCGTACCCGCGCTACCTGGTACGGTGGAGAGCACGGCCCACATCTGATGATAGGCGGATCACCCAAGTAGAGCTACCAAGGATGGATCCAGATTCGCAGGAGCGATACATGAGCAACAACACCCCTTACTCGACGGGGTCGAGTTCTTCCCACCCGGGGAGAATTGATGGGACATCGGAGCAAGGCATCTAATTTTTTTTTATTGCATTGAGTCATTTGGGTTCAATTGTAAGGCAATTATAAGCCAATGGGATAGTCATTAGGAATTAATAGGTTTCTTTATAAAAAGGCCACGTAGGCCCGGCAGGACCCCCACCCTCTCTCTCATTGGGCCACCTAGCTTCTAGGGCCCATAGGGGCTGGTCAATGGTCCATGGTGGACTTGGACAAAGAAGACCATTCAAACTTGGACCAAGAGGAAAAGTCCAAGTAAGACTCTTAAGGCCCCCCATTCAAACCTCCACATGTGTCACATCCTCCATTCTAAGTAGGCATTTTTTTTAGGAGACCCATCCCAACGTAGCATACCACCCCATGGCAGCCCATTCCACAACATGTGGTCAAATGTAGATTGCATACATTGACCAAGCCCCCCCTTTTACTCCTTTTTTATATTTTGTTATTAATTTGTCCAAGGAGAAGAAATGTGAATGCTCCATCCCCTTAGTACCCCTCCCTAACCCTAGATCTGAGGATAGTTAAGGTCATTTCTCTTTCATATAAAACTCTTGTATTTCATTAATTTCATGAGAATTTATGAAGAAAAATCTGAATTTCTCCAAAGAAGCCTTGGGCTCCCCTCTCTCTTCCCCTTGCAGCTGCGATGGCTGCCCATTTCAAGGTGTGACTTCCTCCTCCTTGGTGTGATTTCAAGGATTATCACCTCTGCTGGGTGTGACTCTCAGCCACCGCCGCCGCCGCCACCTCCATTCATGCCGCCATCGAGCCGCCACGGTCATTTTTCTGGCCTGCTATCCAGGATTCCGAGTTGCTAGACAGAAGGTTGAAGACGGATCTATAACTCCAGATCCAACTGTTGGATCGAGCTGATTTGTTCAGGGTTGGTTCATCTCGTCTTCCCCAATCTCCAGTTAGATTTTTACTTTGATCAGATCCCGTTTGCGCCCCCTCCCATCGTCTTCTTTCCACCCCTTGCTGTCTGCATGTGTGCAGATCTGCGACACAGTAGTCTGTAGATCTATTTTTCCCACCCCAAAAATCAGATCATAAAATTACAAAAATAGTTCTGTGTGATCCTCACTTCCCCCCCTCTCACCCATAAAATTCCCAAAGTTCAGATCTGCCAACTTCCCTTCGGTCAAAATTCATTCTCAGGTAGATCTCACTCTGTCCTGCCTGTTCTGTAACCCGAACCAGAAACAACTATAGTGTTACAGAGTTTTTCATGGAAGATCTGGCCATTAGATGGTCTTGGATTTCATATATGTTGTAGCTCTTTGAGTCCTCTTCGCAACAGTGCCAGCCTCGCTCTGATCCGACGCCAGATCTGGGGACAGGAGCCGATCTCGTCGGGTCGCGCAGGTCAGTCCCGAGATAGGACTGCGGGACAGTGTTGGGAGTTAAATCCCAATAAATATCCTGGCCCCGATCCAGCAACCGTCGCTCTCGGGGATCTACCAGATACACTCTAGCAACGTCCCAACCAGCCGCCGCAGCCAGGAGACGTCCATACGCCGCCATCCCAACAGCCGCACCTGCTTGTTGTCCTGCGAGCCTGGGCAGAACCGAACCGAATCAGCAGTCCGCCTCCGCCACGAGCGCCTCATGGACGTGCTGCCCATCAACCCAAGTTCGGCGCTCTCGGGTCACTATTGTGGCCTTTTACCTCTCTGCGTGGAGTGGGTTGTAATTTTATTACTGTAGTTATTCACATTTATTGTACCGGGAGTTACGGTTCTTGGCCGTGAAGGTCTTCCCCACATCCCGAGCGTGGAGGTACGTTTTCACTCCTCTTGTTTGGCATTTGCTTAGTTCGTATATGTTTGAATGCCGCTGCTTGAGCGATAGGATTCTAGCTCGTTATCATTTTTGATCACTTCTGCGAGAGAGCGAGCGTGACCTATCCCGTGACTCGACCCGAGCACGTGAAAAGATCCGAATACGCTTGACTCACTATCGGTTTCTCAACTGCGCAGATCCGCACGTTTCCCTCGCGTGGGATGATCGTGAGCTTGCATTTCTTGTTGAGGACACATTCTCCTCTTTTGTAGCTCTTCGGTGCCGAGTGTTAACGTCGTCGCTGGTTCGTGTCGTCAAATCAGTCACGTCGTCGCCTAGAGTCCCAGATTCACATCAAATTGGCATCGAGTCCCTCATGTCATCCCGCATCACAAAGCTAGCAAGCTCTCTAGCAATCCTGCCTAATGAATCACTCAATATACGAGTGATCAACCTACGGTAGGTCCCCAGCATGATAGAAGAAGAGCCAGGTGGAAAAGTGCATGAAGTAGCAACTACAGAGGTGGTCGGCTCACCCAACTGGCGTGAGCCCCTCATGCAATGGTTTAGACACCAACAGCTGCCCAAGCAAAGGGAAGAGAAGATCAGGCTGATCCGAATATAATAGTCCTATGAAATCAGAAACGGAATTCTATTCCAAACTATGGCGGAAGCCAAGAAGAAAATACTCCTGCGATGCCTCTTTATGGAATAAGTCTGGAGAGTCGTGAAAGAAATTCATGTCGGGTCAGCTGGAGCACACCAAGCAGGGCTAAAGATGAAGATTGAAATTAAAAAGTTGGGCTACTATTGGATGATAATTTTTGACGACTGCTGCAAGTATGCCAAGTCATGTCAAAAGTACCAAGAGCATGCGACGGTCCCCAGGCGACCTCCAACACAGCTGCATCCAACAGCACCCAGTTGGCATTTTGCCCAATGGGGAACAGATGTCGTGGGCCCATTGCCCCCATCCTCTTCGGGATGCAAGTATATTCTAGCAATAACAGACTATTTCTCCTGCTGGGTGGAGGCTGTAGCCCTGAAAGAAGTAACGTGAGAAATCATGGCCCGATTTATCTGACGAAATGTAATATTCCAGTTCGGCATCCCCAGCCGGATCGTCTCAGATAACGGAAGCCATTTCCGGAATCAAAAGGTCTACAAAATGGTCGAAAAGTACAAGATTGACTGGAGAACATCAACTCTATATAATCCACAGGCGAATGGGCTGGCAGAAGCATTCAATAAAACCCTCTGCACCCTCCTGGCGAAGACAGTCAGTTCCAACAAAAGGGACTGGGAAGATAAGATGTACGAGGCACTCTGGGAGTACCGTACCATCTACAAAACCCCAACGGGCTATTTACCCTTCTCTTTGGTGTACGACTCGGAAGCAGTTGTCCCCATTGAACTAGAAGTGCCCTCACTTCAAGTCACAATCCAACATGAATTGGTCAAAGACGATCGAATAAACGTAGAATGAAGACTTGAAGAGCTCTCCGATCTAGAAGGGAAGCGACTCCAGGCCCAGCAGAACATACAGGTCTACCAGGCCCGCATAACCCACCCCTTCGACAAGCTTGTCCAAGGGCGTGAATTCAAGAAAGGCGACCTCATGATGGTCAAAAGAAGAGAGGTCATGGCTGCCAACCCTAAAGGCAGGCTGAAGGAAAACTGGCTTGGGCCCTTTGTTGTCCAGAAAGTCTACGAAGGAGGTGTTGCGTATGTAGTTGTCAACCATAGGAGGGAGACTCAATTCCCTCCCCTTAATGGAAAGCACTTGAAACTATATCATGCATCACTTCCCCAGTTTGATGAACAATTAAACCCCGCGCCTCACGCGGAGCAAGGATGTTTCTTAGATCTCCCGTAAGACTATGTAATATCCATTCAAAAAAAGAAAGAAAAAAGAAGGAAAAAAAAGAAGGAAAAGAAAAAAAAGAATAAAAGGAAAAGTTGTCAAAGTAACTGGAGGGATGTCGATGTATCAAGTCCCACCAACAAATGAACCACTGGCTCAGACCTTCCGTCCAAGCCAGTAAGCAAAGACCCTTGCTTCGACCTAGACCTTCCGTCCTGGTCAATGAATGAAAAGACCTCCTTCCTTCGACCTAGATCCTCCATCTGGATTCGATGAACAAAAAACCCCCCTCTTGCTTTCACACTAACCCCGTGTCAATGAATAAACCACCTCAACATTACAACCTCTTGTCCCACCGATGAACGAGCTTGTGGCCCGGACCATCCGTCCGAAGCCATGAACAAAAAGACCCTTCCACTCTGGATCGGACCTTTCGTATGACTAGAGAACAAAAAGACCCCTCATACAGTCGGCACTACCAGCGCATTAAAGAACAAAAAGGCCCCCTGCATTCAGTCGGCCTACCTGGCGCATTAAAGAATGAAAAGACCTCTATTGCTCTGAATTGAGTTCCTGTCCCAATCAGAGAACAAAAAGACCCTTCCACATTGGCTCGGACCTTCCGTCCAAGTCAATGAATAAAAAGACCCCTTGCTTTGGCTCGGACCCTCCGTCCAAGTCAATGAACAAAAAGACCCCTTGCTTTGGCTCAGACCTTCCGTCCAAGTTAATGAATGAAAAGACCCTTGCTTGGCTCGGACCTTCCATCCAAGTCAATGAATAAAAAGACCTCTTTTGTTTTGGCACTCACCCCTTGTCAATGAATAAACCACGTCAGTGCCCGGCACCCTGTCGGCACTGGTAAATAAACCCTTTGTCTCGAACTTTCCACCCGAATACATCGACTAAGTACATAAACTCCTCTCGTTCCATCGGGCCCATTGCAAAGTCCTCCACCCGGACTTCTCGTCTGAGCTGATGAATAAACAAACTTTTCTTAACCCAGCACGAGTTACCAGTCCCCCTTTGGGATTGGCCTCACCCAGTCAGCTTAAGCCTTTCATATAGGCCAACGCAAAAAAAAACCATACCCCTTTGCTTCGGCATAGACCCCATGCCAATGACTAAACCTCTCTCGGGCTAAACCTCTTGGTCCACGTGCCCACTGCGGTGAAGCGATCCCCTCATTCCTTCACTGAAGGAGTGGGCGCTTTCCTGCAGATTTACACCAGACTGACGATCTACTGGCTCAAAAAATGAAATATTGTGCTGAAGAACTCTACACTCGCGGGTCCCCCGCACTAGTCCCTCGATTGCGCCACCCGTGGATGGGGGGTATTTGTTGACGTCCAAAAATTTACTACACGGCAAGTGCGCCCGAGTAACCAAAAATAGTTAATCGAGGGCGAAGAAGTCGAACAAACCCCACATCTCATCCGATCGGGACGAGAGCACGCCTGGTGGTCCGTCGCCTGACAAGGAAGCCTCTCGGGGTGAAGAAATATATCTGGTCCCTCAAAATAGGATGTCGAAGGCAATATCAGTGCAAAACTCAAGTGACCCGATCAGGGCACACGGTATGCCGAAAATGTCCATAGGAGGCCGAAGAGCTGCCCAATGAGGGCAAAAACACTTTGAGTGGTTCCCACTCGATGAAGACACTCCCCATAGGCGAGGATTAGGCTTAAGGGCACGATTCACAGTGCCGAAGACCGAATCAGGAAGAAACCTGAGTAATCTGACACGGGTTCGGCATGTGTCGAAAATCACCCAGAATTACAAGCCGAAGCTCGGGAGCATCGAAATAAACACTCCAGAAGTAGTGCATTAGGACTAAGGCAGCGCCAGACGTCAAGCACTCATTTGAGCCACTTCGGGGCTGACGAAGACACTAAACAAGCTCCCATCCCATTTGAACTAGCGTGGTTTCAAAAATGGCGCGCCCCTATGCTCTTCTACCTGCGCCTTGAAACAGCGCGGCCCAGCCTCCCTTAAACGGCTCGCCCTTGGCCCTCTTAAACTGACGCGACGGTGGCCCCTCCTCTCCACTTAAACCGACGCGGCATGGGCCTCTTGGCCCTTCCCAAAACGGCGTGCAAGAAGACCTCTTGCCTCTTGAAACAGCACGTCCCTCTTCACATCCCTCTTGAAACGGCGAGCAAATGAGCTCCCATCTCCACTTGAAATGGCATGAGAAGTGTCATGTCGTGGACACGGAACTCTGTTCCCATTGCAGTGAAGCAGGAGCAAGAAGGCGTGAGAACGAAGCTCCTCCGCCGGTCTCCGGCAAGACATTTAATGCCCGTATCAAACCCGTCGCATGAGCATTTAAGGTCCGCATATTTGTCTCACGCTCAGCCATACAGCGCGACGGTGGTAGCAACAGTGGCAAGCATCCTCGGACAACTTCCTGTACTGCGCCAACGGAGGGGCGACAGTGTAACAGCAAGGCAATCACCCTATCCTGCGGACGAAGAGAGAATGGTGGTAGTGCTTTTTGGTGACAAAAAATTACATATATAAAATCTCGGGAGGATTTTGATCTGAAGAATCAACGACCAACACAGTGGGCGCTAATTCCTCAATTATCACCTCCTGCACGGGCGCCATTTATATGAGAATTCACCCGAAGAAATGGTGCCTCTCATGAAGACGCAGATTCACGGCTGATAAGGGTGAAAAATAGCTTATAAGAATGAAAAATGGCCGATAAGGGAGACAAATAGCTCTACAGAGCTGACAAATGAACACTCGATGAATTAGCCTTCGGATTTTGGCCGCCCATTCTTTCAGGTCGACTCAATGCCCAGATAAGTTGACTCACGGAATGAACGCCCCTCCACATGGACGCCATTTATTAGATGAGCGCCCTCTCACAGTGATGCCAATTCTTGGCAAATCTAAATTTTCTAAAATTTTGGATTTTTTGTAATCCGACGAATGGCCGCCCCTTCAGACGGGCGCGAATTCATCAATGAGCCCCCTTTCGAGTGGTCGCCAATTCTTGGTGACATTCTATTTTGGTGAAAATATACAAGATAAAGAATCAGTGTCCATTACACAGACGCGAATTGAAGAATGGGTGGCAGACGTGATGGACGCCATTTCATCGTGTTTTTTACTATTTATCTTCCCCATGGCGCTGACTTCGGGTGAAACCTGTGGCGTGCCCATCCCGTTCAATGGCCACTCCCTTACGTGGCTCACGTTGGAGGCGCCACAAAAGGGGGCCTCTACGCCCCAGCCCTCTCCATGCCACAACGACATCGACGGCAGCGGCGGGCGACAGCACATGGCAGCAACAGCAGCGGTGATAGCAGAAGAAAGAAGAAAAGAAAAAAGAAAAGAAGAGAAAGTGCATGGGGGTTTTCCCTCTAAATAGTTGGGTCTCATCCCCCTATAAAAGGCCCATGGTGGTGAACCTTGAAGCTCTCTTTGGCAACCGTGGAAGCTCGAAGAGAAGAGGTCCCCGAAGCCTGCATTCCTGCGAAGAAGAAGCGAAGTAGGGAGAGAAAGCCCAAAAACTGAAAGAGAAGCAGAGTGAGAAGAAGTGTAGGGTGAGGGAATCAACTGTAAATGGGGTAGGGTGATTTCCCTATTGTTTCTTGTGGTCTCTTCCCCCTTATCTTACACCTCTACAGTGTATGGGGCTCTAATGCCCGATATGTAATCTTCCCTCATTTAGAGAAAAATGAATGAAGCCAGCGGCGGGGCTTTTAACCCTGATATCCTCCTTTTCTGCGTGGGTTCATATGCTTCCCGATAGCATGCATGTATAGATATATGTATGATATATTCATTCCTCTACCCTGTCCCCTCCCCGATACTATATATATATATATATATATATACCTTGATTCCTGTGGCCACCAGTTTGGAGTCTATCCGAAGTTAATGGATATGACCCCGAGGCTTCCAACCACCGGCATCATATCGAAGTTTTCTCTCTGTTCATCTTTTTGAAACGATTCTTCTTATTCTCCTTCTCCAAACCCCACTTTGGACTTTGGACCGACTCTATGGCCATGATTCCAAAGGGGTGAGGACCATGGGATTTAATCCCAAGTCGATAGTTCTCTTGCAAATCACTCATTCGGGTTCCTAATCACTCATGGACCCCGGGGGGGCTCATTACTTCTTAACGTGGACCCCGGGTGGCTTTCCTTCGACGAGTGGATATTAAAGGCTGTATATGAGGATAGCTCAAAGTCCACATCTCGAAGACAAGTTTGTGGCGACCCATGGGTTAGCGGTGTCACGCACCGAGATTATACAGTGGAAACAATTGGGAACGTGAACAGCTGGCATGGTAAGCCTCTTGCAAGCAATATAATCAGAGCGCAAGACAATCACATGAAGTAATTGCACAAGTAATTCACTAAAACCTTCATCTTTATTTCATATAAATAACCATCAAATACATAAGATCTTTGACTCTCTTTACTAGACTCGATAAAGTGAAGATTACATCATAACTCGACTAGACACTTGATAACTAAGGCTTCTCTCGTTCATATATCCTTCAATCACTCTCGGGCCCGTTACTTGTATAATCTGAATCTGATTCACTTGTACTTCCTGAAACATTGAGAAAGTAGGTAATGAGCACACTTGCCCAGTAGGTATCTTCGTATCAACATGAAGGCGAGTTTAAGTGATTAACATTTTAGCTCTAGAGAATAAGATAAATCATGCAAATACGGTAAAACATGTGAATAAAATCAAAGTAACAAGATATGATCATGACGAGATACGATAATATGATTCATCAAGTATATAACAAGAATGTAAAATTTTGGCCTTTTCATGAACAAGAATGTAACAAGAATGTACTTTTCATAACCATGAAGACTATGCACTAGAAAGTCAAGTAACAAGCAAGGAAGTACTTTTCGCTTAATAGCAAGTACTTCGTGAATTTGCGTGGATCTTTATTCACATCCGTGGATTTTCACTTATTTATAAAGAAAGTACTCCCAGCGCAATGCGACGCTAGTAGCATCATACCCCATGGTTTACAGTATGTTTCCGACAATCAGCCAAGGGGACTAGCATAGAGCCATTGAACATAATCAGTGCTCGAACTGCATCTTCATGTATAAATCAAGCTACTTCCACGATTATAACAATAATGTGCCCAATAATGTATAAATTCAACAATAATTCCATGATAAGGTAACCAAGGCAAGAATGCTTCAATTAAGAACAAGAGATTTCAAGGATGACTTAAATGGATATCATGCTACGGAAGAAATTCGACAGCATGTCGGTACTTTCATTACGTTCCATACCTTTAATATTGACTTACTTAACGTAGGTTGAGACTCTAGATAATCCTAAGATCATCTAGGAACTCAAGAAAACTAACCCCAAAGGTCAAACCTCGGGTTAGACTAAATCAGGAACTAAGCGGTAGTTTACTGGGCCGTTTCATGTAGAAAGCGGTCAGAGTCTAGACCGTTTAAGGAAGAGAGTTGACGCATGAAAAAGAAGTGTCGACGCAGGTGAAACCTTCTGGAGCTTCGCGGTCCAGTGAATGGCCACTTGGTGCTTTTTAGCATTCGTCCATAAGGCCGCTAGGGTCCAGAATACATAAAAACATCGGTAAAAGTGCTCTCCAGACAATGGACTTTTAATGGTACAACCAGCTCGGCGTCCTAGTGGGAATCCCAGGCTCGCGGAGTCTTATGGAGGCCTTGAAATAAGATTTCCTAATCCGTTGGAAGGAATATTCAATGGAGAGGTTATCAAGTCCAAGAAAAATGTGCCTATAAGTGCAATGTGTAACTAATGACAACATATCGGGATATGTGCCATGTACTTAAGAAAATGACTCTAGAAGAGACAGATAGTGGTAACAGCGATCAAATCATGACTAGTCCATAAATCATATAAATTTAAGTTAATTACAAAAGTACATGATTTGGTCATGAAAATAATCATAAGTTTAAAAATAATTCTTAGTGCATGAAGAATTACAAAATCTACTAGAATGTTCTGTTAACATAACTAGGTATATGAAAATATCACTTGAAACAGGAGTAAAACCTACTTAACTAGGCTTAACATACAATAATTAGGGCCATTCTGCATTAAGTTTCGGGTTAACTTAAATATAGAATTTAGAAAATGCAAACGGTCTAGTGTAGGACCGTTTCACTGGGCCAAACGGTCTATCGTACGACCGCTAGTGTTTCTGGCGGTCTACAGGAAGACCATTCATTCCTGTGTTAACAGAACTCAATGATAATAAAATGAAATATTAATCTAAGACATATCATGCATGGAAATCAACATATATAAACTCTATAGCATGACAGAACAAAGATAGGTCAGCCAACATGCGTGGGTTTATGTACTAACAAGATAATTTCCCTTTTTACTCCATTAGGGCTAGTACATGCATGAATATTATACTAGATGCATAGTCCTAATGAAAACATAAAATTCTCGGTGTATAATGCATGAAATCGACTGAAATCAGAGGACTTTTATCCCTAATGTCATGTTTAAGCCGTTCATGAGATAACCTACCTCTATCCTGGACTTTAGACTTCGAATTTAGGGCTGAAAGCTAACCCTAGTTCCTACTCTTCCTGAACCAAACCAGCAACTTCGTGACCTTCTATCTCTTGATTACCTTTACCAATGACAACGAAATTTGGAGGGTAAGAAGAGGATACTAAAAGGAATAAATAACTCTAAAGAACCTCTGTCTAATTACCTCGATTAGGGCTTCTATCTCGCTGATCAATCTGACCCGGTTGCACAGGTTCCTTAGATTCTTGTACTGAACCAGCGTCTTTAGACACCTCTAACTTCCTGTAGGCTTGATCTCCTAGAACAAAATTTTAAGGAAAGTTAGATCTAACTAAAACGAACAACTTCCTAGAAGAAACTTACCCCCGATTCTACCTTTTTACCTTAGTTCCACGCGAGCCAAAAGTAAGGGTCGCACAGGTGAGATTTGGGATCTATTTATAGGGTTTTGCTAGGGTTTCATGGATTAGAACGAACTTAGAATCCCAATTAAGTTTTCAATTCGATCTTCTAGCCTTCTAGACTTATCTAATTAGTAGATAGCATCGATCTTAGGTGATTTGGTTGCCCAAGTTCCAAGCCTTTCACGTTCTCTTCCTCTCACGGAATCTGTAGAACCTAGCGGTCTAATGCTAGAACGCTTCCCATTGCTATGCGGTCTCGCGATAGACCGTTTTTGGTCTGGGCGTCGAATTTAAACAGTTTCAAACTATTTTGATATTATCCACCTCTTTATCCTACTTATCTACTAGTTTTAAGCTTCTAGAATATGAGCGAAGGTCCAAAATAGTCTTTTTGGGCCAATTGTGTTTATTATATGGGCCTAATCCTCTTGGATCAGTGCATGGCCATAATAATTAGATTTAATTAACCATAATTCATTGAATTGCCCTTTACGTCCATTGAATAATTAATATAATTATATTTTAAATCCCATAATTTTCTCGGGCGTTACACCCTCCCCCATTTATAAAGAATTTGTCCCCAAATTCAATATATAGATTTATGAAGAGTGTACTTACATTCAAATATCTCTGGAAATCTTTTGCGCATGACTTCTTCAGTTTCCCATGTTGCTTCATGTAGACATGATTTGGCCCATTGGATCTTGACCATAGGAATAGTTTTATTCCGAAGTTACCGTACTTCTCGTTCAATGATCTTGATTACTTTTACTCGTACGTCAAGTCCTTTTTAATTTCCAGGTTGTCGTAAGTGATGACATGGAATGGATCAGGTACATACTTCTTGAGCATTAAGATGTGAAACACATCATGAACTTCAGATAGTTGAGGGGGTAAAGCTATCCGATACGCGACTTCTCCAACCCTATCGAGAATTTCGAAGGGGCCAATGAATCTTGGAGTAAGCTTGCCTTTGATACCGAATCTTCGAATACCTTGACCTAGGGAAACCTTAAGGAATACATGGTCTCCTTCTTGAAATTTCAGGTCGCGCCTTCGATTATCAGCATATGATTTCTATCTATCTTGAGCCATCTGGAGTCTTTCCCAAATAAGTTTTATCTTCTCGGTAGTATCCCTAATGCTATCAGGACCGAGAAATTTCTTTTCTTCTAGTTCATTCCAGCAAATAGGGGATCGACAGCTTCTACCATATAGAGCCTCGAATGGTGCCATTTCAATGCTAGCCTGATAGCTATTGTTATAGGCAAATTCCACTAGAGGTAAATGATCGTGCCAACTTCCTCCAAAGTCAATAGCACAAGCTCTGAGCATATCTTCCACCACTTAATTTGTCCTTTCAGTTTGACCATCAGTTTGTGGATGAAACGCAGTGCTAAAATTAAGTCAGGTTCCTAATGAATGTTAAAGACCCTTCCAGAATTGTGATGTGAACCGAGGATCTCGATCAGATATAATGGTGATAGGGACACCATGTAGTTTGATAATCTCCTCCATGTATAATGCTGCTAGTACATCTACGGACCATCGACTTTTAATTGGTAGAAAATGTCAGATTTAGTTAATCGGTCTATGATCACCCATATACCATCATGTCCTCCTCTTGTCTTAGGTAAACCCATGATAAAATCCATACCTATACTTTCCTATTTCCACTCGAGAATATTCAAGAGGTGTAATTTCCCAGCGGGTCTTAAATGTTCTACTTTTACTTGTTGACAAGTGAGACATCGGGACACAAAATCTGCTACTTCTCTCTTCATGTTGGGCCACCAGAAACTTCTTTTCAAATCTTGATACATCTTGGTAGCACCATGGTGAAGAGCATACCTTGATTTGTGAGCTTCTTCCATGATCAATTTCTTAGTGTCGCCATGATTCGGCACACAGATTCGATCCTTAAATCATAGTCTTCCATCATTTGAGATAGAAAATTCTGATCTCTAATCAATATTATCTTTAATCTCCATCAATGTAGGGTCATTTTCTTGCAATTGGACTATGTCCTCGATCAATGTAGGTTGAGATCTTATATTGGCAATCATACCTCCTTCTCCTTCTTTGTCAATATCAAGATTTAAATGAGAAAAATCTTCAATAAGACAAGTTATACCTTTCCTGAGACTTGCTAGAGTTGCCATTGGTTTCCCTCTAAGAGCGTCGGCTATGGTATTTGCTTTCCTAGATGATATTGGATAGTAAAGTCGAAGTCCTTGAGATACTCTAACCATCTGCGTTGTCGCATGTTTAACTCCTTCTGGGTGAAGAGGTATTTTAGACTTTTATGATCTGAAAATATGATGAATTTCTCCCCATAAAGGTAATGTCGCCAAATCTTCAATGCGAATTTAACCGCTGCTAGTTCCAGATCATGCACAGGGTAATTTTCTTCGTGACGCTTTAACTGCCCTGATGAATAGCAAATCACCTTTCCATTTTGCATAAGGATGCATCCTAGGCCAATGCTAGACGCATCCGTATAGACTTCAAAGTCACCACCCTCTGTCGGTAGCGTTAATATAGGTGAAGTGGTAAGGTGTTCTTTAAGAGTTTGAAAACTCTCTTCGTAATCTTTCGACCATATAAAATGATTCTCCTTTCTTGTGAGTCTAGTCAAAGGAACGATGATCTTAGAGAAGTCTTTAATAAACCTCCTGCAATAACCAGCCAGACCTAGAATGTTGTGCCCCTATGGTCACTTGAGTTCATATGGTCACTTGGGTCATTCGACATCATTCTATGGTCATATGAGTTCTAATGTATTCTTGGTTTTGATAATGGCTAAACACTATTAGTCATTGATGTTTTTCACCTTCATGTGATTGACATACGTGATGTTTTTGTTCATGACAGGTGCGCCAATGAATGGACAAGGAATCAAGTGGAAATGGTGAACGTGAACGCTGAATGTTGCGCCCTCGCACGCGGATCGACCTGCGCCGTCAGGTTGCGGGGATCGAGGGGGCAGCGCCCCTTGCGGGGCTTTCCGGGGGCGGAGCCCCCGGAACAAAATTTGGATTGAAGACTCAGTAATAAAACTTCAAGACAATCAAGGTTGATGCCACAGACATGAACGGGCGGCTAACGGACTCAAGCGACGGAGTTGGTGCGGCCAACGGACCGAACCGGGCTGACCCGGGCCCTGCCCAGCTGGCGGTCGACCACCAGCACAGGGGCGGTCGACCGCCCCAGCCAGGGACTCCCAAGTCTGCACGTCTTTCAGTGGCGGTCGACCTCCAGCCAGTGGCGGTTGACCGGATTTCCCAGGGATCGCCCGTTTGCAGGTGTTTCAGTGGCGGTCGACTGCCAGGAGCCTTAGGTCGACCGCCAGCCCCGATGCAGCCTTGTTTGACTTCGAAATCAACCTCGTGGCTAGCCCCTTTCCATGGATTTGTTTAATCAAACCTTACCTAATCTTCCATGATTTGTGGATCTGGTCTAGGGGGCATCTATGGACCATTCAAGGGTTATAAAACTAACACATGAGGGGTTAGAAACCCTAATGCTTCAAGGGGCTTCTTGTGAGATCTAGGGTGGCTGCAAGAGAGCTTGGAGACGAGCTACTGTTCATGTGAACAGTAGTTCGTGAAGGTGTTCTTCATCCAATCAAAGGGGAATCAAGCTCAAATCAAAGCCAGCAAACCTCAAGGAAGATTACATCAAAGCAAGGCTATCAAAGTGATCCAAGGAAGCTGGTTTGATTCAATTTCTTCAAAGGAAATCATCTTCATCCATTCAAGTTCTTTCCACCTCATTCAAGGTGATATTTCAAGCATTCAAACTCCTAGAAGCTAAAGAAGTAATCAAGATTCAAGGTAGCCTCATTATCTCCTTCATTCATTCAAAGAAATTCAAAGAGAAGATCAAGAGAGAAGAATTGAAGGAAGAGGTACTGTTCACGTGAACAGTACTCCGTGAAGAACATTCATCCATTCAAGGGTGAATCAAGAAGATTGAGTTGAAGCCAAGAGGAGCTTTGTTGCTGATCAACATTCCATACAAGGGCCAATTCATTTTCACTCATAACTCAATCTCTTGTTTTAGTTCCTTCACATTTGTTTCAGTTTCATTATTGCTTAAACATTGAAAGTGTGATTCATCCCTACCGGTGATTAGTAGGAAGGCAATTGGAGGTTGTTCTAATTTGCGGTTGACATCCCTACCAGGTGGTGAGTAGGAAGGCAATCGGTGGTTTCTGATTTGCGGTTCTGTGCGCTGCACAAGTGAAGCCTCACCGGGTTTTGGTGAGGGGTGGACGTAGGGCTGAGGATTCAGTCCGAACCACCTTAAAATCCTGTCTAGTGTGGTTTGCTTGTGTGATTGATTCGTTCTAGGTGCATGCTTAGGATCGAATTGTTATATATCTTACTTATCTTACTAATCAAATCATAACGCACTTGGAAGCTAGTTTTTATTCCACTGTAATTTATTTTAACTAGCTATATAGAGGGCCACATTGCGAAAAGTGGAGCTGATCTATTCACCCCTCCCCTCTAGATCCGCTATCCACTACACAACATAGAAAACTTCTGACGTCAGACACGGTCGTCGGCCGGCTCCAGTTCTTAACAGCTTCTATTTTAGAAGTGTCGACAGCGATACCTTCCTTTGAAATAATATGGCCAAGGAAAGAGACTTACTTTAACCAGAACTCGCACTTACTAAGCTTTGCATAAAGTTTGTGCTCTCTTAGCGTTTGCAAGGCTATCCTTAAGTGCTCTTCATGTTCCTCCTTAGTTTTAGAGTATATAAGAATATCATCAATGAAGACAACTACAAACTAGTCAAGATAAGGCCTGAAGACATTATTCATGAGTTGCATAAATGCTGCCGGGGCATTGGTTAACCCGAACGGCATTACCACGAATTCATAGTGGCCATATCTACTTCAAAAAGTAGTTTTGTGTATGTCTTCATCTTTGATCTTGAGCTGATGATAACTTGACCTGAGGTCTATCTTGGAGAAATATTCTGCTCCTGAAATCTGATCAAAGAGTTTATCGATACGTGGCAACGGATATTTATTCTTAATTGTGGGTTGATTCAGTCGCCGGTAGTCGATACATAGCCTGAGGGATCCATCCTTCTTCTTGACGAATAGAACTGGCGCACCCCAAGTGGATGTGCTAGGTCGAATAAAACCCTTGTCTAATAACTCCTGAAGTTATTTCTTCAATTCATTGAGTTCTGTGAGAGACATTCTGTAGGGAGCTATTGAAACAGGTGCTACTCCGGGAATGAGTTCAATGAAGAAGTTTACTTCCCTTTCGGGCGGTAAACTAGGCAAATCTGATGAAAATACATCGAGAAACTCATTCACGATGGGAATATCTTCTAAGAAGATCTCCTTGGACTCGGTAATAATTACGGAAGTAAGTAAAGCTTCACATCCTTGCAAAATGAGTTTGCAAGCATGAAGAGATGAAATAATGGTAGGATGCTTCCTATATTTGATACCAAGGAAGGAAAACCTTGGAAGACCTGGTTTCTGAAAAGAGATAATCCGGTTGCGACAGTTTATATAGGTGTCGTGGTCTACAAGCCAGTCTACACCCAAAATAGCATCGTAGCCCTCCATGTCAAGGCATATGATGTTTGCTGGAAGATTATGACCTTCTACCATTACCTCACTATCGGGGTAGTAGGTTGTCAGTTTGGTTCCGGGACCTAATGGTGTAATGATTGCTAGGTCCGAAGGTAGAGGAACTGATGAAACTGGCAAGGTTTTTGCAAAATCAGTAGATATAAAGGAATGAAAAGCACCAGTATCAAATAGTACAAATGTAGGACGGGAAAAAATTTGGATAATACCTTCCATTAACCCATCATTCATTGGCCCTTCTTCATCATCCATAATAGCATTTAGACGAGCCTGTCGCTTACGTCCACCACCGGAAGATTGTTCCTTCATAAGGGGGCAATCCGGCATGCGATGCTCCCAATTGCCACATCGTAAGCAAGCGTCGAGACGCTTCCAGCACTCTTCGGCCGAATGACCGAACTTCTCGCAAAACGTGCAAGCCACCATGACTTGCTTTTTCTTCTTCTTTGACCTTCTTGTTCTTGTGGTAGCCACTACCACTCCCGTTTCGGGATCTCTTCTTGCTATCACAGGATTTGTAAGGTTCCGTGATACTAAACTTCTCCCTTTTTTCATGCCGATCAGACCTTCAGCTCGGCTCCTCTCCCTTGCCTTTAAGTTTTTCGACCTTCTCCAAGGTCCTTTCGCATAGATGTGCCCGTTGGACCATCGTCGCATATATACGGATATTCTGAGTCCCAAGCTATTGAATAAAGCAGGGCCTCAATCCATCCATAAACCAATTAGCTTTTAATAAGTCGGTACTAACCAAATGAGGAGCATAAGGCGCCAGCCTAGAAAATTGGAGTTCATACTCCGCTACTGTCATCATGCCTTGACGTAACGCAGCAAATTCCATAGATTTCCTCTCCTTAACATGTTTGGAGATGTATTTTACTCGGAAGAGGGTAAGGAAACCTTCTCAAGTATGTGGTGCATCTTGAGGTGGTGCCGGAACAAACTTCCACCATGTACGGGCATCTTTATTGTGTTGGAACGGGGCAAGACGAACCTTTTCTTGGTCGGCACATTGCATGACCTCGAATATACGGTTCATTTCATCGATCCAATTTTCTGCCTCATCGGGATTAGAGGATCCTGAGAACCTCGGAGGATTTAAGCTCCAAATATTGTGGTGTAGGTCTCCAACTCTTGCCCCTGCGCCGGCTTGAGCCATATTCTGTAATCCCTAGGTGAGACCCGCAACGGTTTGTTGCATTCCACCCCAATCAACATGGTGAGCCATCGTAAGAATGAGGTACATGAGAATAGTAATGAATTTGTTTAATTCTAATAGAATGAGTGGGGTTAATCTTAGAAATAATTCTAATTACTATCACATCCCCAGGTTCTACCCAATTCCTCTCACATGGGTTGGAAGTTTCTTTCCTAGTTTCATAGGTGTGGGTCCTTAAACCTTGGACTTAACCTATGACATGTCTTTCCCCTAGGACTTCTAGTCCTATGCTCTGATACCACCTTAACTATCACGCCCCGAGATTATGCAGCAGAAACAATCAGGAACGTGAATAGCCGACATGGTAAGCCTCTTGCAAGCAATATAATCAGAGCCCAAGATAATCACATGAAGTAATTGCACAAGTAATTCACTAAAACCTTCATCTTTATTTCATATAAATAACCATCAAATACATAAGATCTTTGACTCTCTTTACTAGACTCGATAAAGTAAAGATTACATCATGACTCGACTAGACACTTGATAACTAAGGCTTCTCTCATTCATATATCCTTCAATCACTCTCGGACCCGTTACTTGTATAATCTGAATCCGATTCACTTGTACTTCCTGAAACATTGAGAAATTAGGTAATGAACACACTTGCCCAATAGGTATCTTCGTATCAACATGAAGGCGAGTTTAAGTGATTAACATTTTAGCTCTAGAGAATAAGATAAATCATACAAATACGGTAAAACATGTGAATAAAATCAAAGTAACAAGATATGATCATGACGAGATATGATAATATGATTCATCAAGTATATAACAAGAATGTAAAATTTTGGCCTTTTCATGAACAAGAATGTAATAAGAATGTACTTTTCATAACCATGAAGGCTATGCACTAGAAAGTCAAGTAACAAGCAAGGAAGTACTTTTCGCTTAATAGCAAGTACTTCGTGAATTTACGTGGATCTTTATTCACATCCGTGGATTTTCACTTATTTATAAAGAAAGTACTCCCAGCGCAATGCGACGCCAGTAGCATCATACCCCATGTTTTACAGTATGTTTCCGACAATCAGCCGAGGGGACTAGCATAGAGCCCTTGAACATAATCAATGCTCAAACTGCATCTTCATGTATAAATCAAGCTACTTCCACAATTATAACAATAATGTGCCCAATAATGTATAAATTCAACAATAATTCCATGATAAGGTAACCAAGGCAAGAATGCTTCAATTAAGAACAAGAGATTTCAAGGATGACTTAAATGGATATCATGCTACGGAAGAAATTCGACAGCATGTCGGTACTTTCATTACGTTCCATACCTTTAATATTGACTTACTTAACGTAGGTTGAGACTCCAGATAATCCTAAGATCATCTAGGAACTCAAGAAAACTAACCCCAAAGGTCAAACCTCGGGTTAGACTAAATCAGGAACTAAGCGGTAGTTTACTGGGCCATTTCATGTAGAAAGCGGTCAGAGTCTAGACCGTTTAAGGAAGAGAGTTGACGCATGAAAAAGAAGTGTCGACGCAGGTGAAACCTTCTGGAGCTTCGCGGTCCAGTGAATGGCCACTTGGTGCTTTTTAGCATTCGTCCATAAGGCCGCTAGGGTCCAGAATACATAAAAACATCGGTAAAAGTGCTCTCCAGACAATGGACTTTTAATGGTACAACCAGCTCGGCGTCCTAGTGGGAATCCCAGGCTCGCGGAGTCTTATGGAGGCCTTGAAATAAGATTTCCTAATCCGTTGGAAGGAATATTCAATGGAGAGGTTATCAAGTCCAAGAAAAATGTGCCTATAAGTGCAATGTGTAACTAATGACAACATATCGGGATATGTGCCATGTACTTAAGAAAATGACTCTAGAAGAGACAGATAGTGGTAACAGCGATCAAATCATGACTAGTCCATAAATCATATAAATTTAAGTTAATTACAAAAGTATATGATTTGGTCATGAAAATAATCATAAGTTTAAAAATAATTCTTAGTGCATGAAGAATTACAAAATCTACTAGAATGTTCTGTTAACATAACTAGGTATATGAAAATATCACTTGAAACAGGAGTAAAACCTACTTAACTAGGCTTAACATACAATAATTAGGGTCATTCTGCATTAAGTTTCAAGTTAACTTAAATACAGAATTCAAAAAATGTAAACGGTCTAGTGTAGGACCGTTTCACTGGGCCAAACGGTCTATCATACGACCGCTATTGTTTCTGGCCATCTACAGGAAGACCGTTCCTTCCTGTGTTAACAGAACTCAATGGTAATAAAATAAAATACTAATCTAAGGCATATCATGCATGGAAATCAACATATATAAACTCTATAGCATGGCAGAACAAGGATAGGTCAGCCAACATGCGTGGGTTTATGTACTAATAAGAGAATTTCCCTTTTTACTCCATTAGGGCTAGTTCATGCATGAATATTATACTAGATGCATAGTCCTAATGAAAACATAAAATTCTCAGTGTATAATGCATGAAATCGACTGAAATCAGAGGGCTTTTATCCTTAATGCCATGTTTAAGCCATTCATGAGATAACCTACCTCTATCCTGGACTTTAGACTTCAAATTTAGGGCTGAAAGTTAACCCGAGTTCCTGCTCTTCCTAAATCGAACCAGCAACTTCGTGGCCTTCTATCTCATGATTCTCTTTACCTATGACCACAAAATTTGGAGGGTAAGAAGAGGGTACTAAAAGGAACAAATAACTCTAAATAACTTGTATCTAATTACCTTATTTAGGGCTTCTATCTCGCTGATCAATCTGACCTGGTCGCACAGGTTCATGAGATTCTGATGCTGAACAAGCGACTTTAGATGCCTCTAACTTCCTGTAGGCTTGATCTCCTAGAATGAAATTTTGAGAAAAGTTAGATCTAACTAAAATGAACAACTTCTTAGAAGAAACTTACCTCCGATTCTACCTTTTTACCTTAGTTCCACGCGATCCAAAATTAAGGGTCGCACAGGTGAGATAGTGGGTCTATTTATACGATTTTGTTAGGGTTTCATGGATTAGAATGAACTTAGAAACCCAATTAGGTTTTCAATTCGATCTTCTAGCCTTCTAGACTTATCTAATTAGTAGATAGCATCGATCCTAGGTGATTTGGTTGCCCAAGTTCCAAGCCTTTCATGTTCTCTTCCTCTCACGGAATCTGTAGAACCTAGCGGTCTAATGCTAGACCGCTTCCCATTGCTATGTGGTCTCGCGATAGACCATTTTTGGTCTGTGCGCCGAATTTAAATAGTTTCAAACTCTTTTGATATTATCCACCTCTTTATCCTACTTATCTATTAGTTTTAAGCTTTTAGAATATGGGCTAAGGTCCAAAACAGTCATTTTGGGCCAATTGGGTTTATTATATAGGCCTAATCCTCTTGGATCAGTACAGGGCCATAATTATTGGATTCAATTAACCATAATTCATTGAATTGCCCTTTACGTCCATTCAATAATTAATATAATTATATTTTAAATCCCAGAATTTTCTTGGGTGTTACAGGCGGGGTCCCTTGTATGCTAGCCCTCGGGATCATTGTGCCCACAACAGGTGACGGGATGTTGCCGGTTCCATGCACATCCCGGGATGTTGCCGCTTCTGTGCGCATCCCTATTTGTTTGGGGGTCATATCGGAGTTTCTCCGTAGGTGCATCCCCTTTTTACACCTCTCCCGACACTCCGGGTCTAGGGGAGGTGCTACCAAATTTTTGCCATGAAGATGATGGCACAAAGAACAAATTAGACCAAGCTCAAGAACATTATGAACAAATCCATACACAAATAAATGATGAAATGATGCTGGAATAAGCCAAAAGATGATGAAATGAACAAGTCTGAATCCACGGGAGAGGCCTTTGTTTGAGCCCTCTGCCACTGAAAGAAATGACGTCCACCCCAGATGTCACTAATCACAAGAATCAGCGCCCAGCCTATGGATGCTAATTAATGAACGCCCTCTTTCAGAGGTGCTAATCCTCTGTTTAAGAAACTGATATAAGAAAGAATAAAATTCATAATTAATGACCATACAAAAGTCGCTAGTTAATGAACGACCTTTTGGGAAGGCGTTAATTCTTAGAATTAAGAATTTATTTTCATCATCATCATCATCATCAGAGCCTTATCCCAATTAATTGGGGTCGGCTACATGAATCATGTTCCGCCAAAGATTTCTATCAAGTGCAATATTCATATTTAAACTCAAGGAACTAATGTCCTTCCTAATAACATCGCACCATCTCATTTTAGGCCTTCCTCGAGCTCTTTTGCTAGCATCCACTAAGATTTGATCACATCTTTTAACCGGCGCTGAGTTAGGGCGACGAAACACATGTCCAAACCACCTGAGTCTATTTTCTCTCATTTTACTATCAATTGGAGCTATCCCTAAGTCCTTACGGATGCGCTCATTCCTAATCTTGTCTTTCTTAGTCTTGCCACACATCCATCTCAACATCCTCATCTCTGCTACACACATTTTGTGGATGTGTTCCTTTCGTACTGCCCAACACTCGGTACCATATAACAGAGCAGGTCTCACAGCCGTTCTATAAAACCTCCCTTTGAGTTTCACAGGCATACGACGATCACAAAGGACACCTGATGCACTTCTCCATCTTAACCAGCCTGCCTTAATCCTATGTGTAACGTCATCATAAATCTCCCCATTCTCTTGTATGATAGACCCTAAGTATCGAAAGCTACTACTCTTCGGAATGTTATGTCCGTCAATTAGAACCATGTCTTCCTGAACCACACTCCCATTACTAAAATTACAGTGCATAAATTCTGACTTGCTCCTACTAATTTTAAAACCTTTAGACTCCAAGGCAAGTCTCCAACGCTCTAACTTAGCATTTAGAGCATCAATACTAGAATTAAGAATTTATTTTAAAAGTTAAAATTTAGAATCAATGACTGTGTAAACAGTCGCTAATTAATGAACGGCCTCCTGGAGGGGCACTAATTCCTTCATCCGAAATTTGATAAAAAATAATAAATAGAAAGAAATTAGAATCAACGCCCGTTTAGAGTGACGCCAATTCTTATGGGCTGAAGAAATGGCGCCCATCTATCTGGCCGCTAATTCCCAGAAAGCTGAAAAAGGAAGATGAACAATGAACTGCAACAGAAAACGTTGATGATAATAAATAAAGAAATATTAACAATAATAATAATGATCATAATAACAAAACGACATCTTGTCCGAAGTATCTCCCTACCGACTCTTAGCATCGTGAACACTAATGATGTCTACGCGGGTCAATCTTTGCCCCGGGGACCGTCCCCCATTATGGGTGTAGCCCGACTTTGCATCGGGTCAATAATTCGCTAATTCTTGACCGTCTAAACTGGGATTTAACAAAAACTGTTTCATCCTTCAGATATTGAATTTTCCGTGTCCCGACATACATTCGCCTCGGTATCGTACATATACTTGGGGTATTACTCGATCCGGACTCCCGTCCGATCATGAAATGGTCAACATGTAACCGATATGATTTTCAATACCGTCTCGCACCCTAATATAGGGGATTTTGATAGTCTCAATGCAACTTACATTCTTTAATGAAAATTGATCTTTATGCTGTTTGGCCCCTTTTCTTGGCGATTAATCAGAGGTTATCCCCCCTCCGAGGGGATGTAATTAACACCGTGACCTTTATGGCACGGCGGATCTTCAGTCCCGACCCGATACTCACAATCGTCTGGTCAGTCAGACGGAGCGCACCCTGGGCTTCGAACCACTCTAGTCTCAAAGCTTGAACATTTTTGTCACACATGTGACCGGTACGCCCTCGCACGAGATAAGCCGATAAAATGATAAAAGATAAGGCGATATTCCACCTTGAAATTTTAGTGCGTCCAACAGTGCTATCTTGAAGGGAAGCACTCTCGTTCTATATATAGGGCTAGCTCACGACAGGGTTCAGGAGGATAGAGTAGAAAAGGGGAGAGAGGGAAAAAAGGGAGAGAGCTTCCCCCTTGCAAAAAAAATCAGAGAAGCAAAAAGGGCGTCGTTTGCTCCCGTGTGGGTAGGGTGAAGAAAGGAGGGAGAAGAGAAGAGAGGTGAGAGCGGAGTGATGGGAATCGACGCCGAGTACTGACTTTTTATTTTACATTTGTGTCCTTTAGTTTACTTTTATATCCTTGGGAAAGTATATGTACAATTGTAAGGCTTTGTAAGCCAATGAGTCATTCCCTTGGATTCTTTGGGTTTTTGTGCAAATGTATAGTAGGTCCAGCTAGGGGGCCCTCTCTCCTTTCCCATTTGGCCACCTAAGCTATGTGGGGCTAGTCAACCATCCTAGGTGGCTATCTAGAAGGTTTGAATGCCAATTGACCACATGGGAGACAAGTGTGTTAAAAGGTCAAGGGTAGGCCACCTACCCTCCCCCTTGGTCAAGGGGGCGCCCCCCCCCCCTTAGAATTAATATAGATTTTCTTTTTTTTATTTTGTTTGAATCAAATGTGATGTCCCTCTTTTACCCCTCCTAATTCTAGATCTAGGGTTAGTTTGAGTCTTTTGTCATATATTATATAAGGCTTGTATTTCCATTTTGAGTAGAATTAATCATATGAAATTTCAGAAATTTGGTTGAATGCTCCAAGGAAGGGTGCGCCCCTTACCTCTCCCCTCTGGTTTTCCTTCTCCATCCTCTGCATTTTAGGGTTGTGAACCCTTCTATCTTAGCCCCTCCACCTCTGATTTCATTCTGTGCCGCCGCCGCCGCCGTTCGTGCCGCCATCGAGCCGCCACGAGCCACCATCGGAAGTTCTGTCCAAGTTCTATCTTACTGGATAGAAGGCCACTCCGAGAATTTTAGCTCCCAATTCTCTCATCTTATGGAGCTCATATTTTTAGGGTACGTTTTAGGATTCATCATAACCATCCATAAAAATTGAAAACAAATTATAGTCCCTTTTTATAATTTTCCATTTTCGTGCATCTCCACCCACCAGTTCTACCTTTTGTTCAGATCCAGTCACATCCACCCTGAGTTTCACCTTCTTGGTCCCATTTTTGATTTTTTCTGGAACCCCCAAAATTACTAGATGTTCTTCCCACCATCCCCTCCGCTCAAGAATTTTCATGGAATTTCCACAGGCCTCCACCTATTTTCTAAAATTCACTTTCAGATTCCTCTATAGTTCTTCCTACCTCTATCCAGATCCGACCACCCTCCAGTCTAAAATACTTTTCCCCACCTAAATCTCAACAAAACCTTTCACAAAAATTATTGCCGTTTTCCTCTCTTTCCCCTCTCCAGTCTTCATGAAGAGCTCAAAGTCTGAATCTGAGATCTACCTCACGGTCAAAGGCAGTTCTGAGGAAACTTCTCTGATGTTCTGAGATTTCGAGAAATGTCCAATAGCAACTTCAAAAATCAACAAAGGTCATATCCGTGCAAATCCAGTTCATCTCTCTGGTCGTAGATTGAAGGACTTCAAAAGAGCTTTCCAACGGTATCTCCTGTGCTTCTATCCGACATCAAGATTGATTGCAGCCGCCGATCTCGCCGGAGCGCGCGCCTGAAAATAGAAGCAGCAGATCCGTGGGCACTCTTTCCGACCGGTGCCGATCGGAGCCGCCCGGCCTCCGGCCGGCAAACCAGTGCACCGCCATCCCAGGAAGCGCTTCCCCAGGCATCCCCACCACAGTGGTGCTACCCCGGTCCCACACGGCCCCACCAACCAGCGCGTGGGCCCCACAACCAGCAGCATACGCCGTCTGAAACCGTGCCGACGGGGTGATCAAGTGCAGCCCGTCAACCCGAGATCGGTCCTCCCGAGCCCACTTGTGTAGCCCTTTACCTCCCTACGTGGAGTGGGCGATATTTCATTGCTGTAATTTAATTCATTACTGTTACCGGGGGTTACCGAATTCGGCCGGGATCGTCTTCCCCACGCCGGGAGCATGGAGGTATCGTGTTCTCTCCCTTGCTCGGAAACTTGCTTTATTCGTATATATTTCATATGCCGCTGCCAAAGAGCATGATATGGTAATTAGCTCACTTCATATTATTACATTACCGCTGCTGCGAGAGAGAGTGTGACCGTCCCGTGACCCGATCCGGGCACAAGAGAGAGCCGACCACCCTAGCTCACTGCCGGTTTCTCAACCGTGCACGTCCGACGCTTCCCTCGCTAAGGGACGATCGCGAGTTTGCATAGAGTCCAAGGATCGCATTCCAGTTAGAGTCGAGTCCGTGGTCCGTCCCGCATCAGTTCGGTATCAGAGATAGTTGAGTCTAGGGTAGTCATTTGTAAACCTCCAAAAAAAAGAGTCATTTACGTCGAGTCTAAGTGTTAGTCGGTCTAAGGTTGCATCCGCATACCATTGTTCGGTATATAAAAAGGTGTTGTCCGAACGTTAGGCTACGCCTATCGGGAAGGCCGCACACTTGCGCGAGTGATCTTCGGATCGATTAACTCCGTCACGTACCGAATCTTGGTTTTGTCTAGGTTGTAGTCTAGTGTCATTTCAACTTGCATTTGCATCACATTCTAAATCGTGTCTAGGAGTTTACATTAGTTTGCATAAAATTTTGCTTATAAAATAAAACAAAAAAAAATGGCCTTGCATATCCATTCCTAGGGATCCATTCCCACATCTTGGCAACTATGGCCAACCCATGTCGACCCGTCCAAGGCGATAGGTCCGTGCTCGAGTACATTCGGGACTATCATTAGTACCGGTTGGAATATGGCTTTAGAGAGGAGAGTACCACGGCCGCATTTCATTTTCGGAGAGGTTTGCGCCTTCACTTCCAGTCGGAATGTGTGCTCCGTAATGTGATCTCTCTACCGCAGTCTTATCTGGTCGCTCTAGAGGTCGAGCCATTTGAGTATCTATATGAGGCTACCTTGGCTGCCCTTCGGCAAGCATCTACCTCCCAACCAAGTCCCGAGCCGATCGGACTACCTACGCCATTGCCTCACCACCCGTGAGTACTCCGTTATCAACCTCACCTTCCGATCTTATTTCGGAGCCCTCTCATTTGGAGCCACCAAAGCCCGAGCCACCCGTGTTTCTTACAGGAACGCTATACATAGCCGAGCCGCTTCTTAGTTGGCTCAAGGATGGCTTGGTGCCACATCCTTACCCTTCTATGGACCCCACCTTACCTCTAGTGCCCGTCAACCCCTACCACACAACATTTCGGTCTAGTCACCATGTCGATACATTGGATGACCTTATTATGGGATTAGACTCACAAATGAAGTTGACGCATATGTTGGCCCGAAGCTTCGACCAACCCACTAGTCTTAGCTTCACCTATCAGGCCTTAGGGTCCATTATCTCCGTGTGCACCGTGGGTTATATCACCACGGAGGTTCTCTTATTCCTCCCCATGTCGGCCGAACCCGACTTCATACCCTTTCGCCCGAGGGAGGAACCATACATCCTACACGTGATCACCGTCCCACCTACAATGCATGATGGTGACTATCCACACCTTTGAGACTTCTACATCGGGGACCGTGACTTGTGGGAACCCACCACAAGGGGTCATACCTTCTTTGATCCCTTTGACCCATTCCCTAGTGGACCCTTAGACCCTCCATATATACTTCCTTTCTTCGAGGGAGTCCACTACCATACCCCTACCCCACGGGCCGGGTCCTCTACCTTCACCAAGCCTATTTTTGATACACCCCCACACCCGGCTTTTCCACACCCGGCTCTCATGGCCCTCTCAAGTCTTCCAAATCCAAAGGGCCGCCCATGCATGACCACACCCGACGTCTAGGTGTTCCCCATGCCATCCATTCCCGGTTGCATGACATGCATGCATGGCACATATTCGGGTGCCCTGGTCCATCGTCACCCATGTACGGGTCGGACTAACATTAGGTCTGTTTAGGGTCTTTGTGGGTCTTGATTTCGTTTGTCCGTCGTGTGTTTGTACATGTATCTGTCAAGTCGAGTTGGTCTTTGTATGCTCGCGTTATTAGTCCCTTTCGAGTTCGAGACTTGTCGGACTATTGGGATCGGCTCTACTTTATATCGGATCTAGTCACACAAGGGAAAAGCGGTGATTCTTAGTGAGTCTTCGCGCCGCCTTCCTTCCTTTGAGAGTGACCCCACCCCGGAGTGTCCACCTCTAGCCTCCTTCCCATGGCAGCGTGTGCATATCGAATCTATAAGGGATGAGCAGGTGTCGATTACTTGCAGTGGAGCGTACTCCGCGCTTCCAGGTAGGATGACGGATCCGTCGGCGTCACGAGCAGCCGCACCCCTACTCGATGGGGTCGAGTTCCTCCCACTCGGGGAGAGTTGATGGGAATCGACGCCGAGTACTGACTTTTTATTTTACATTTGTGTTCTTTAGTTTACTTTTATATCCTTGGGAAAGTATATGTACAATTGTAAGGCTTTGTAAGCCAATGAGTCATTCCCTTGGATTCTTTGGGTTTTTGTGCAAATGTGTAGTAGGTCTAGCTAGGGGGCCCTCTCTCCTTTCCCATTGGGCCACCTAAGCTATGTGGGGCTGGTCAACCATCCTAGGTGGCCATCTAGAAGGTTTGAATGCCAATTGACCACATGGGAGACAAGTGTGTTAAACGGTCAAGGGTAGGCCACCTAGCCTACCCTTTAGAATTAATTAGGATTTTCTTTTTTTTTATTTTGTTTGAATCAAATGTGATGTCTTTCTTTTACCCCTCCTAATTCTAGATCTAGGGTTAGTTTGAGTCTTTTGTCATTTATTATATAAGGTTTGTATTTCCATTTTGAGTAGAATTAATCATATGAAATTTCAGAAATTTGGTTAAATGCTCCAAGGAAGGGTGCGCCCCTTACCTCTCCCCTCTAGTTTTCCTTCTCCATCCTCTGCATTTCTGAGTTGTGAACCCTTCTATCTTAGCCCCTCCACCTCTGATTTCATTCTGTGCCGCCGCCGCCGCCGTTCGTGCCGCCATCGAGCCACCACGAGCCACCGTCGGAAGTTTTGTCCAAGTTCTATCTTGCTGGATAAAAGGTCACTCCGAGAATTTTATATCCCAATTCTCTCATCTTCTGGAGCTGATATTTTCAGGGTACGTTCTAGGGTTCATCATAACCCTTCATAAAAACTGAAAAAAATATATAGTCCCTTTTTATAATTTTCCATTTTCGTGCATCTCCACCCACCAGTTCTGCCTTTTGTTCAGATCCAGTCACAACCACCTTGAGTTTCACCTTCTTGGTCCCCTTTTTGATTTTTTCTGGAACCCCTAAAATTACTGAAGATTCTTCCCACCATCCCCTCCACCCAAAAAATTTCGTGGAATTTTCACAGGCCTCCACTTATTTTCTAAAATTCACTTTCAGATCCCTCTACAGTTCTACCTACCTCTGTCCAGATCCGACCACCCTCCAGTCTAAAATACTTTCCCCACCCAAATCTCAACAAAACCTTTCACAAAAATTATTACCATTTTTCGCTCTTTCCCCTCTAAAATCTTCATGAAGATCTCGAAGTCTGAATCTGAGATCTACCCCACGGTCAACGGCAGTTCTCAGAAAACTTCTCTGTTGTTCTGAGATTTCGGGAACTGTCCAACAGCAACTTCAAAAATTAACAAAGGCCTGATCTGTGCAGATCCAGTTCATCTCTCTGGTACTAGATTCAAGGACTTCGAAAGAGCTTCCCAACGGTATCTCCTGTGCTTCGATCCGACATCAGGATTGATCGCAGCCGCCGATCTCGCCGGAGCGCGTGCCTAAAAACAGAAGCAGCAGATCCGTGGGCACTCTTTTCGACCGGTGCCGATCGGAGCCACCCGGCCTCCGGCCGGCAAACCAGCGCGCCGCCATCCTAGGAAGTGCTTCCCCAGGCGTCCCCACCACAGTGGTGCCACCCCGGTCCCACACGGCCCCACCGACCAGCGCGTGGGCCCCACAACCAGCAGCATATGCCGTCTGAAACCGCGCCGATGGGGTGATCAAGTGCAGCCCGTCAACCCGAGATCGGTCCTCTCGAGCCCACTTGTGTAGCCCTTTACCTCCCTGCGTGGAGTGGGTGATATTTCATTGCTGTAATTTAATTCATTACTATTACCGGGGGTTACCGAATTCGGCCGGGATCGTCTTCCCCACGCCGGGAGCGTGGAGGTATCGTGGTCTCTCCCTTGCTCGGCAACTTGCTTTATTCGTATATATTTCATATGCCGATGCTAGAGAGCATGATAGGGTAATTAGCTCGCTTCATATTATTACATTATCGCTGCTGCGAGAGAGAGCGTGACCGTCCCGTGACCCAATCCGGGCACAAGAGAGAGCCGACCACCCTAGCTCACTGCCGATTTCTCAACCGTGTACGTCCGACGCTTCCCTCGCTAAGGGACGATCGCGAGTTTGCATAGAGTCCAAAGATCGTATTCCAATTGGAGTCGAGTCCGTGGTCCGTCCCGCATCACGGAGGGGGGGAGGACCTTATGCTCTGGCTCCCCTCCCACCAGTGTATTTCCTTTTCTCCTGTTGTTTTTCTTGTTACTGGGTAGATTCCCCCCTTTTTGTATTTGCCCCTCCTGTAATAAAAAAAGAGAGATTTCGTTCTAGCATGTATGTTGTGGCCTCCATCTGCTCTCTCTTCCCATGGCCTCTGTGTTTCTTGACAGTATGGATGAACCATTGATCTAGAGGGGGGGTGAATAGATCAACCCCAAAATTTTCTCTTAACAGCAGTAATTAAAATGCGGAATGAAAAATGTTGTGAAGTAAACTACCAAGTCAATCTAGATAAGCAACGAGAAGATCTAATGAAGAAATGCTATCATCCACATAGAACACCAAATGATATTATAATCAGCAAATTGGCATTCAACATGACAACTCAGTTATGGTATAAAGCGAAGGCTTGATTCACGAATCTCCTCACGTAAGAGACAGTTTTCCAGATAGGTATACCCTATCCTTCTGACTGTGTCTTTTGATATACCACTAAGAAGTAGATCGATAGGAAGAAAACCAATAGAGAAACTACTGAATGAATCATGCAAGGCAAGCAATCGAATACAAGAGATAAGGTAATTTTTAAGGTGGTTCGATCTCAATCTTGAGATCTACGTCCACCCCTCACTCAATTGAGTGAGGCTTCCGCTGAAACACAGCTTTGAATCCGCTAAACACACAGCTTACAAACGGCTGAACTTCACAGCTTGCTGACCGAGGAAAACACCTTGATGTTGTCTCACAGCTTGGACTGTTGATTACACAGCTTAGACCGCTGATTACATAGCTTACAATAGTTCAAAGACAAGCAAAAAGAAAACAGACAAAAATCACAAAGATAGAATGAAAACATATAGCTCTTTCTCGAGCAATAGACTCTGAATCTGATTCAGAAGTCAAGACCAACCCAGTTTCTCCTCAAGCTCTCTTCTCTCAAACTTCTTCTCCTTCTTCCGATACTTTGTTTTCTCTCACTCTTCTACAAGAAACTCACACTCTCAGCTTCTTCTCCCTTTTTCTGATCTCTCCTCTCTAACTTTTTTCCTCTAAATTCTTCTCTCTGGATGATCACTCTTGAACTCTTTTTCTTCTCTCTATTTCTTCTCTGGTTTGCTCTATTTCTTCTAATCTCTTACTCATCTCCTCTATTCTTCTAGTGCACGCACGATCCCTCTTTATCCTCGAGCATGAATCTTGTGGACCCCACAAGATTCTGATAAGTCATGTGGAGGGAGCGCTCCTGCTAAAATGATTTTTGGAAGGCGCTTGATCCGAGAATCCACATGTCAAATAAAGGCTGGAGACCTTCCATGTGGCAGATTCTTCTGTTACAGTATCATCCTTGGATCATGTGCCAGGCTGCTTCACTTAGGAGATTTGAGTGAAGACGACTTGGCCTGTTTGATTCTGAACTTTACAGTTTAGATGTTTGAATAATTGGTCGAGTCACTCTGGCAATACAACTTGATGTTCCTGACAAAACAGATATAAATATTCATTATTAACTTCATTTTCATGTAGCTAACGAGATATTAAAATAAATGATTATAGAATGTAGATTTAACCATATCATGAAGACAAGCTAAATCATAGGAATGAGTGCGTGAATATCTGCAAGTGCATCGATGCACAAACAAAGTGCATCGACCTGTCTTTCAATCATGATGAACAATGCAGCAAGATTGCAATAAAGCATCGACCTGTTTCTCATACATGTAGACCTTATGCAGTTAGGGAAACAAACGCTGCATCGACGCACATACATAGTGCATCGACCTAACTACAATGTGCATCGACCTGATAATACATGACTTCTACAACCGCATCGACCTGCTAGACCAAAATGCGTAGAAGCATTGACCTGTCAGGCAACATGCATGAACATGCATCGACCTGATCTTCTTTACACTAGAAGATGCATCGACCTGATTTTGAACATGGAACACATTCTAACTTAATGAAAAGACATTATAACACATTTTAATCAACTTAACTTTAAATCAAAACAATTTTGCAAGCATCAATCAAAACAATCACAGTTTTGCCAACAACAAAACTAGAGGAGACACAACATTCTCCCCCTTTTTGATGATGGCAACACTGCTTCACTTTAATGGCAATGCTAAGAATGCTATGAGTCAGAATATGCAAGGACACACACATGTGCAGTTAAGCCCAAACGCAGCTTTAGATAACAGACTACAAGATTTAGCCACAAAATATAGATTTGACTCCAGACAGATGACTCCAGACAGATTTGATTCAGAATCTTCTTCTCACAGCTCTCTCCCCATAAATGAAGCTTTCTCTCTGTCACGCCCCAAGCGCGGAAGGAACCCGGAGGACGTGATGAGTTTATAGCATTCATGTCAATCAGAGCGATAAGAATTTCAACAGAATGACAGAGTGCGCAAATAATAGAACAATAATAAACTGATACCATCTCAATTTAAATCTTAAACCATAACGTCATTTAACAGCGGAAGACTACTAAGAATAATATCCATCATCTTGAGGACAGAAGCCTCTTACACCAAGACACAAATTAAATAAAGATACGACAACGACTCCAAAGGAAAAGACACGACAATGACTCAAGGGAAGATGCGACGCCGCAAGTCTTTGATAGCAATATATTGATCTCCAGACATGATGTGACTTGGACTGACACTTGGAGCTCTACACTCAACACTCTTGGTCATCCCCATCTGGTTGTGAGTCAGAGTCCGAGTTACTTGAAAAATATTAAAAAAAACACTTGATGAGCGAACGCTTAGTAGGAATTATATCTCTAGACCAAGACTAGCTTTAAGTGATTATTACATTATGCAATTGTAGCATGTTCATGCATGAGAAAAATGCAAGTAAATAACGAGAGTGAAATATCAAGAACGCTACCAAGATAGCATGTGTATCAAGTAAAATTTTTTCAAGGGGACCAAGCATGTAGTATTGAGTCATGTCATGAGATAGTGGCTACTTATTTATTCAAGTACTTGCCCATTCCGGGCCACGCAAGTCAAGCAAGTCAACTCAAGCACAAGAGAGAGATTGTGGAACGTCATAATCAAGATAGTCATGCACTCCGGTGCAATGCCACACCGTAATCATTAAACTCCCATGCGCACAAGTACTTTTGGGTGCTCCTCCCAGGACCAGATTGGGCCCTATATGCGCAGGCATTGGTTGTATGATTTGACATCCACTATAGTTTATAGTAGCCAAGAATTTCAAATGAATAGATCATTGTAAGATAATAAGGTGAATTCACGGAATTTGGAATTCAAGGAAGATATCGCGTGTAGAGATGACTTAGCTAAAAAATCCGAGACATTTCATAAAACTGGGTAAATGGCATCCGTCAGGGAAACCGCAGAATAGAATTGGCGTCCATAGTAATGGGCGCTCATTCTGGAAATAGATAAATAGGCACGAAGTAAATAACGTCCTCCAAACAGAACGTTATTTGTAAATGGCGTCTACTGCACTGGGCACAGATTACCAGAAAGTGAAAAATTCCCATAAAAGCCAGAAACGGCATTTCATGAGGGCTGGGCGTCATGTTTCTTTAGAGGGACATGACTATGACACTGTGTATAGGGTTTTTAGGGTACAACCTGCTCGGCTGCCTTGAGGGAATCCAAAGCTAGTGGAGACTGACGGAGGTCTCTAAGATGAAATCGCCAGTCCGAAGGAACGGAATGTCCAACGGAGGGCTCAATCACCTCGGAGAGTTGAGGGTAATCGATAAAATCAAAACAGGGACCTCATCCACGGAATGGGATGAGAGTGCCAAGCGGTGCCCCACGGTGGGGTTGGAAAACTCATGAAAATGATCGAGCAGAGAAAACGGCGTCCTGCCTGGTAGGCGCTATATCAAATAGCGTCTGTCAGGACAGCCGCTCATTCATCCATACAGTTACATTTTTATGTTTAATATAATCAGCGCCCTTCCAGGAAGGGGCAGATCTTCAATTTCTGCATTTCTGTTCACGGTTTACAGAAAATAAATTTCAAGGCATGGATAGTATATATTTTTTTAAATGTAAACAGATTAACATCCACATGGTCAGGCGTCATTATCAATTAATGTTCACGTTTGCAGGCGCAGATTAATTGTTTACAAGAACTTATAAATCATGTCATTCTCAAAATCCACGTTTTAGCGTCCTGTCAATAGGGCGCTCATACTAAATAGCGGCTGTTAGAACAGGCGCGGTTTCATTTATATGCACAAGGATTTAAAACATTAACCAATGGTCAATTCACGTAAAACCGCAGGATTTTTAGCGTCCTGTTTACCAGGCGTATAAAATAATAGGCGTCCCACTTACTGGGCGCAGATTCTTAAAAATATGAATATTATGAAATAACTTGCAAAACTCAAGAACGAATAGCGTCCTTAGGGTTCGGCGCTGATTCTCAGAAATATGTAAATCAGGAAATAGCATGTAATATTCAGGAATGAACAGCGTCCGTAGTGTTCGACGCTGATTCAAATAGCGGCCACATGTGTGGACGCTAATCACTTAAAAATAAGAATAGCGAATGATGATTCCAGGAGTTTAAGACATGATAGAAATGCATGATTTAATCATTTTTTACTAGTCTTAATTTAACTTGGGCCATGGGGTAGAGAAAACCTACCTTTTGTGCAAAGAACGAGGTGTAGGTTGACGAATGGAAGCAGAAGGAGGAAGAAGAACGTTGCGTCAGCAGGAGGAAGATGTCTCTGTAGCTTCTCCACGCCGTAGGAGGAAGAAAGGAAGAAGATCAAGCTTCTTCTCGTAGCAAACAGACCGCGTGAGGGGGAGGAAGAAGGATGCAGACGCAGCAAGAGGAAGAAGCCCACCCTTCGAACGCAGCAATTAGCTTTGGCACGTTCGAGGGGCATGCTTATATATAGGAGTATGGGGTTTCCATAGGTTTGAAAGCTACTAACGGAAGGTTTCCGACCGTGATTGGCAAGGTTTAAATCTTCCGTATTTTTGACGATTCCCTTACCGTTAATACAGCCGCCTTCCAAAACTTCCTGCATGATGCGCACGGATGGGCTCGTGAGGGTTTGTTATGGAGTTAAATATTGTCGGGTTTTTGGCGTCCATCATATAGGGCACCGTTAATAATTAGCGCCTCTCTAAGAGGGCGCAATTCCCTTTTAAATATTTCAAATGCGGATTTAAATAGCGTCCTTTATATCAGGCGCTAGTTTTAAATAGCGGTCATTAACATGGGCGCTAATTCAATTGGGTTATTTATCTTAGCTGTTAATGTGTGTTGAGACCTCGTAAGTGTATAACTAATTATTTCTATGTAAAAGTTTAATTTATTTAGGAAGTTTTATTCCTCAAATTGTCAGGGGTGCTACACCCTCCCCCACTTAAAAGAATTTGGTCCCCAAATTCAACTGCATGAGTGGAGACATGGAGGGTATATAGGGTACTTACAGTCTTAGAATAATTCCGGATATCTCCTTCGCATAGATTCTTCAGTTTCCCATGTAGCTTCTTGCTCTAAGCATTTGTTCCATTGTACCTTCACCATGGGAATGGTCTTGTTTCTTAATACTCGAATCTCTTGATCAAGAATCTTCATTGGCTTCTGATCATATTTGAGGTCCTTTTGAATCACCAGGTCATTATGATCAATGACGTGGAAAGGGTCATGCACATACTTCTTCAGCATGGAGACGTGGAACACATTGTGCACTTCCGATAGTTGAGGAGGCAAAGCAATGCAAAAAGCTATCTCGCCAACTCTTTCCAGTATTTCGAATGGACCAATAAATCTCGGTGTAAGCTTTCCTTTAACACCGAATCTTCTAATGCCACGACCAGGAGAAACCTTGAGGAAGACATGGTCCCTAATTTGGAACTCCATGTCTCTTCTTCTGTTGTCAGCATATGACTTCTGCCTAGACTGAGCTATCTTGAGTCTATCTCTGATGAGTTGGACCATCTCATTTATATCTCTAACCATATCTGGGCCTAGTATTTATTTTTCACCAACTTCATCCCAGCAGATTGAAGATCGGCAACTCCTGTCATACAGTGCTTCGAATGGAGCCATTTGAATACTGGCCTCGTAGCTGTTGTTGTAAGCAAACTCGGCCAAGGGCAAATGGTCATGCCAACTTCCACCGAAGTCAATAACACAAGCTCTCAACATATCTTTAATAATTTGGTTTGTCCTTTCTGTCTGACCATCTGTTTGGGGATGGAAGGCAGTACTGAAGTTGAGTTTAGTCCCCAAAGAGTGTTGTAGACCCTTCCAGAAGTGTGAGATGAATCGCGGGTCTCGGTCAGACACAATGGTTACAGGTACACCATGTAACCTGACAATCTCCTTGATGTAGAGTGCAGCTAGGACATCAATCGACCAACGGCTCTTGATAGGATGAAAGTGAGCTGATTTGGTGAGATGGTCGATTATAACCCAGATACCATCATGTCCGCCTTGAGACTTAGGCAAACCCATGATGAAATCCATACCGATATCTTCCCATTTCCACATGGGAATGTCGAGAGGATGTAACTTCCCAGCAAGTTTCTGGTGTTCAGCCTTTACTTGCTAGCACGTGAGACAGCGAAATACAAAATCCGCTACCTCCCTTTTCATGTTAGGCCACCAAAATGTCCTTTTCAAGTCCTTGTACATCTTGGTCGCTCCAGGATGAATAATGTACCTAGAGCGGTGAGCTCCTTCTAGAATCTTCTTCTTCAGCTCAGGACAGTCTGGAACACATGTCCTTTCATGGAACAATAGTCTGTCATCATTTGCTAACTTAAAATCGGGTCTCTCGCCTAGCTTATCCTTTATATCCACATATGTAGGATCATCATCTTGCAGTCTCTTGATCTCAGAAAGTAGGTCCGGATGCAAACTCATGTGGGAAAGAGTAATGCTCCTTCCCTCCTTGTTCATGCTTATATCAAGTTATGAAAATCTCTCCAATAACTTCCATTCCTGAATCAAAAGATTGGCTAGCATCGCTCTTGGTTTCCGACTTAAGACATCAGCCACAGAATTACCCTTGCCAGGGTGGTATTGAATAGTAAAGTCGAAGTCCTTGAGGTATTCAAGCCAACGCCTTTGCCTCATATTAAGTTCCTTCTGGGAAAATAGGTACTTGAGGCTTTTGTGATCGGAGTACACGGTGAATGATTCTCCGTAGAGATAATGTCTCCAGATCTTTAAGGCAAACACTACCGCAGCTAGTTCCAGGTCGTGCACTGGGTAGTTTTCTTCATGTTTCTTCAATTGCCTAGAAGAGTATGCAATAACTCTTCCTTGTTGCATCAAAACACATTCGAGACCAATACCGGAAGCATCGGTATAAACCTCGTACTTCTCTCCCTCAACAGGTAAGGCCAAGACCGGAGCCGTGGTCAAGTGGTCCTTTAAGGCTTGAAAACTTCTTTCACAATCTTCATTCCATTCATATGGTATTTCCTTGCGAGTCAACCTGGTGAGTGGAATTGTAACCTTTGAGAAGTCCTTGATAAATCGTCGGTAATAACCAGCAAGACCCAAGAAACTTCTTATTTCTATTGCATTGGTAGGTCGTTCCCAACTCTTCACAACTTCGACCTTTGCAGGATCCACAGAAGTTCCATCCTTTGAAACTATATGGCCTAAGAAAGCCACTTCTTCTAGCCAGAACTCGCACTTGCTAAATTTAGCATACAATTGATTATCCCTCAATATCTGCAATGCTATCCTCAAATGTACCTCATGTTCTTCTTCAGACTTTGAATATATCAGTATGTCATCAATAAATACAACAACAAATTTGCCCAGATGTGGTCTAAAAATGCTATTCATAAGCTGCATAAAAGCTGCAGGGGCATTCGTTAATCCAAATGGCATAACAGAAAATTCATAATGCCCGTACCTGCTTCGGAATGCAGTTTTATGAATATCCGCGTCCTTGATCTTCAATTGGTGATAACCCGATCGAAGATCAATTTTTCAGAAATACTTTGCTCCAGACTTCTGATCAAAGAGTTCATCAATCCTCGGTAGTGGGTATTTATTCTTGATGGTGAGGTGGTTCAGCTGTCGATAATCGATGCACAGCCTCATCGTTCCATCCTTCTTCTTGACGAATAGCATTGGTGCTCCCCATGGGGAAGTACTTGGTCTGATGAAACCCGTCTTCAATAATTCCATCAGCTGCTCCTTTAATTCCTTTAATTCTGCGGGGCACATTCTATAGGGTGCCTTAGATACAGGTCCGGCACCAGGAACAAGGTCTATGGTGAAAGAGACTTCCCTTTCCGATGGCAAACCAGGTAAGTCTTCAGGGAACACATCGGGAAACTCCCGAGCTACATGAATGTCTTCTAATCTGGCCACCTTAGCTTTTGTGGCGGTCACAAATGCTAGGAATGCCTCGCATCCCTTGTTGATGAGCTTGCTGGCTCGGAGAGCTGAGATAACTAGTGATCTCTTCCGTGGAGTAATGTAAGTCAACTCCGGGTAATCCACAAAGGTTACTTTTCAATTTCGGCTGTCTACGGTTGCCCGATGGGTGGATAGCCAATCGGCACCTAGAATGACATCATACCCTTGTAGGTCTAAACATATCAGGTTGACAGGTAGATTATGGCCTTTAACCATGACCTTACAGTTTGGGTAATGGAAAGTGATATCGGACTCATTCCCTAATGGGGTAGAAATCACTAAGTCTATCCATTTAGGTTCCATAGAGAATGAAGTAGTAAATTACTTTGAAACAAAAGAATGGGTTGCACCGGTATCAAATAGAACTTGAGCAAACTTGGAACAAATAGTTAAAATACCTTCCACCAATCCACCTTCAGTTGGTTCCGTCTTCTGTAGAGCTTGGAGACATCCTTGCTTCTTTGTCGGGCGCTTTTCTTCCTTAGTCGCTTCAGTCTGTTCATTCAGCAGTGGACAATCAGGGATCCGGTGTTCCCGACTCCCACAAAGGAGGCATGCTCCCAGCTTTCTCCAGCATTCATCGGCCTTATGGCTAGGCTTGTCACAGTATTTGTATTTTTCTTTGGTAGACGCAGTGATGGAGAAAGGCTTGTTGGTCTGCTTGGGCCTCTTGTCCTTGGAGGACTCTCCTCCATTAGAAGGTCTCTTCTTGTTGAAAGAAGACTTGAAATTGTTAGAAGTAGTAGCGTTCTCCTTCTTGTCCTTACCACAGATTTTATCAGACAGTTCCGTGGCATCCTCAAGTAGTTGGGCACATCGGACAATCTCTGGATATACTTGGATATCCATTGGTGCCAGCTGAGTGATGAACTGGGGCCTAAGCCCATTCAAGAAGCGTCGGGCTTTTATTTTCTCCGTGCCCACCAAATGAGGTGCGTACCTAGCCAACCTAGAGAACTGGGCCTCATACTCGGCCACGGTAAAAGTTCTCTACTTAAGAGCTGCAAATTCCGCGGCCTTCTTCTCTTGGACGCGGTCGGAGAAGTATTTGTTATTGAAATGGCCAACGAAGTCGGCCCAGGCCACATTATTGTCCATCAATGTTGCTTCAATGGACTCCCACCAGCACCTCGCATCTTGTTCCAGTTGGAACGTAGCTAATAAAACCTTCTCGTTATCCGTGCACTGCATGACACAGAATATCCTTTCAATCTCTTTCAGTCAATTTTCAGCATCGTCGGGGTTGGAAGACCCCGTAAACTTCGGAGGGTTCAGGTTTATGAAACTCCTATGGAGATCTCCTGCTCCACGGTGTGCTCCGCCCTACGCCATATGTTGTAGTGCTTGGGTAAAGTTCAGGATGGTTTGCTGCATCTCACACCATTGTGCACGTTCCATAGCCATAATCCTACAAGGTATTTAAATCTTAATTAGTTCATATCGATATTTATAAGATTGGACATATTCGTATTTCAGATAGGATATCCTATTATGACTTAATCCCTTGGTTCTACCCAGTCTCACAGGTTTAAGAGTTGACCTATCCTTGGACTTGAGGTTACCTAGGAATTTGAAATCCTAGGCTCTCATACCATAAAAATTGTCACGCCCCGAGCGTGGAAGGAACCCGGAGGACGCGACGAGTTTATATCATTCATGTCAATTAGAGCGATAAGAATTTCAACAGAACGACAGAGTGCGCAAATAATAGAATAATAATAAACTGATACCATCTCAATTTAAATCTTAAACCATAACGTCATTCAACAGCGGAAGACTACTAAGAATAATATCCATCATCTTGAGGACAGAAGCCTCTTACACCAAGACTCAAATTAAAGAAAGATACGACAACAACTCCAAAGGAAAAGACACGACAATGACTCAAGGGAAGATGCGACGCCGCAAGTCTTTGATAGCAATATATTGATCTCCAGACATGGTGTGACTTGGACTGACACTTGGAGCTCTACACTCAACACTCTTGGTCATCCCCATCTGGTTGCGAGTCAGAGTCCGAGTTACCTGAAAAATATTGAAAAAAAACACTTGATGAGCGAACGCTCAGTAGGAATTATATCTCTAGACCCAGACTAGCTTTAAGTGATTATTACATTATGCAATTGTAGCATGTTCATGCATGAGAAAAATGCAAGTAAATAATGAGAGTGAAATATCAAGAATGCTAGCAAGATAGCATGTGTATCAAGTAAAATTTTTTCAAGGGGACCAAGCATGTAGTATCGAGTCATGTTACGAGATAGTGGCTACTTATTTATTCAAGTACTTTCCCATTCCGGGCCACGCAAGTCAAGCAAGTCAAGTCAAGCACGAGAGAGAGATTGTGGAACGTCATAATCAAGATAGTCATGCACTCCGGTGCAATGCCACACCGTAATCATTAAACTCCCATGGGCACAAGTACTTTCGGGTGCTCCTCCAAGGACCAGATTGGGCCCTATATGCGTAGGCATTGGTTGTATGATTTGACATCCACTATAGTTTATAGTAGCCAAGAATTTCAAATGAATAGATCATTGTAGGATAATAAGGTGAATTCATGGAATTTGGAATTCAAGGAAGATATCACGTGTAGAGATGACTTAGCTAAAAAATCTGAGACATTTCATAAAACTAGGTAAATGGCGTCCGTCAGGGAAACCGCAGAATAGAATTGGCGTCCATAGCAATGGGCGCTCATTCTGGAAATAGATAAATAGGCACGAAGTAAATAACGTCCTCCAAACAGGGCGTTATTTGTAAATGGTGTCTGCTGCACTGGGCGCAGATTACCAGAAAGTGACAATTTCCCATAAAAGCTAGAAACGGCATTTCATGAGGGCTGGGCGTCATGTTCATTTATAGGGACATGACTATGACACTGTGTATAGGGTTTTTAGGGTACAACCTGCTCGGCTGCCTTGAGGGAATCCAAGGCTAGCGGAGACTGATGGAGGTCTCTAAGATGAAATCGCCAGTCCGAAGGAACGGAATGTCCAACGGAGGGCTCAATCACCTCGGAGAGTTGAGGGTAATCGATAGAATCAAAACAGGGACCTCATCCATGGAATGGGATGAGAGTGCCAAGCGGTGCCGTACGGTGGGGTTGGAAAACTCATGAAAATGATCGAGCAGAGAAAACGACGTCATGCCTGGCAGGCGCTATATCAAATAGCGTCTGTCAGGACAGCCGCTCATTCATCCAAACAGTTACATTTTTATGTTTAATATAATCAGCGCCCTTACAGGAAGGCGTAGATCTTCAATTTCTACATTTCTGTTCACGGTTTACAGAAAATAAATTTCAAGGCATGGATAGTATATTTTTTTTAATGTAAACAGATTAACGTCCACATGGTCAAGCGTCATTATCAATTAACGTTCACGTTTGCAGGTGCAGATTAATTGTTTACAAGAACTTATAAATCATGTCATTCTCAAAAGCCACGTTTTAGTGTCCTGTCAACAGGGCGCTCATTCTAAATAGTGGCTGTTAGAACAGGCGCGGTTTCATTTATATGCACAAGGATTTAAAACATTAACCAATGGTCAATTCACGTAAAATCACAGGATTTTTAGCGTCCTGTTTACCAGGCGTATAAAATAATAGGCGTCCCACTTATTGGGCACATATTCTTAAAAATATGAATATTACGAAATAACTTGTAAAACTCAAGAACGAATAGCGTCCTTAGGGTTCGGCGCTGATTCTCAGAAATATGTAAATTAGGAAATAGCATGCAATATTCAGGAATGAACAGCGTCCGTAGTGTTCGACGCTGATTCAAATAGCGGCCACATGTGTGGATGCTAATCACTTAAAAATAAGAACAGCGAATGATGATTCCAGGAGTTTAAGACATGATAGAAATGCATGATTTAATCAGTTTTTACTAGTTTTAATTTAACTTGGGCCATGGGGTAGAGAAAACCTACCTTTTGTGCAAAGAACGAGGTGTAGGTTGACGAATGGAAGCAGAAGGAGGAAGAAGAACGTTGCGTCAGCAGGAGGAAGATGTCTCTGTAGCTTCTCCACGTCGTAGAAGGAAGAAAGGAAGAAGATCAAGCTTCTTCTAGTAGCAGACAGACCGCATGAGGGGGAGGAAGAAGGATGCAGACGCAGCAAGAGGAAGAAGCCCATCCTTCGAACGCAGCAATTAGCTTTGGCACGTTCGAGGGGCATGCTTATATATAGGAGTATGGGGTTTCCATATGTTCAAAAGCTACTAACTGAAGGTTTCCGACCGTGATTGGCAAGGTTTAAATCTTCCCTATTTTTGACGATTCCCTTATCGTTAATACAGCCACCTTCTAAAACTTTCTGCATGATGCGCACGGATGGGCTCGTGAGGGTTTGTTGTGGAGTTAAATATTTTCGAGTTTTTGGCATCTAGCATATAGGGTGGTATTAATAATTAGCGCCTCTCTAAGAGGGTGCAATTCCCTTTTAAATATTTCAAATGTGGATTTAAATAGCGTCCTTTATATCGGGCGCTAGTTTTAAATAGCGGTCATTAACATGGGCACTAATTCAATTGGGTTATTTATCTTAGCTGTTAATGTGTTTTGAGACCTCGTAAGTGTATAACTAATTATTTCTATGTAAAAGTTTAATTTATTTAGGAAGTTTTATTCCTCAAATTATCAGGGGTGCTACACTCTCCCATGAAAAGATAGAAGATACATCTCTCTCTCCCCCATACTCACCATACTCAATTAAAAGACTCAGTTTCTTCTTTTCTCTCCCCCTTTGCCATCAGCAAAAAGATGATTGACAGAAGTTATGTGATCTTGATAGGAGATTGATAGATAGAACAATAATATGTATGAAAGGTTCAATGAAGAGAAGCACAGAAATGAGCATGCTGACAATCTGAAACAACCTTCATTAACTAAGCCTTGAGAGTTAAGATTCTTCTGGTATAAGACTTCATATAATGCAACCTTGATAGAGATTTGGTTTAAGAATGATGAATCGAGAGTTTAGCAATCAAACTCTTTGAATAAATTTGTAGTAATTCTTAATAGCAATAAACCAAAACTACATAGATTGTGTCAAGTTTAATCTCACTTTATCTTACTCATTCAAAATCAGCGATGTTTTAGGAGTGACTAAGGACATGTATGGAGATTAAACATTTTTTACAGTTCTAATCTTTCACCTCAGGGTTACATCATTATTTTCTTTAACTTTTTGCTCATGATTTTTCAGAACAGTCAGGTATAATCCATACCTTTTGACTTAAGGGTACACGTTGATTAGACGTCAGTACCCCTAGTTACTTAGTAGAATTTACCATTCTGTTTCAATTTTTGAACAGAGATAGCTAGAGCACTTCATGACATAGGTTCACTTCATTTCTTTGATGAAAGACCCAATTTCTCAGTGCTACTCAGCCATTGCTCTGTCTATTGAATTTTTGACACAATTTTGACTTTTGCTACCCCTTTTTGGTTTTTAGAAAGATTTATGTTTAAAAATAATACACAATCTAAGTGTCTCAACCAAGTTTATCACGAATTTTAAATTTTCAGATTCTAGTGACTTTACGAAACATATCATGTGAGATGTGGTTGAGAGCTATTAAGTGTGAACTACAGTCTTTTTCATTAAGTTTAATATTTAGACTCTTTAATTCAGTAGACTTAAACCATCAATTCATTCATGGTACATCACAAATTCTTATAAGAGAAGATTTCTTATTTCAGTAGCTTAGAGTAATGAATTGAAGGTCAGATTGTCATTATTTCTAAAATGAAGTGCAAGAGTTTTGCAATATTTTTTAGGATATCTCAAAATCATCTAATACTAAGTAAGATGAGTTATGCAACTGGATAGATATGGCAGGTGAGCGATGTGAAAGATGCCAAGTGACAGAATATAGATGTGATTCCACATGAAGAAGATATATATGAGAGAGAGACATATGGAATGATGGAAACATCTGATCAGCTGGGAGTTAATAAAATTAGGAGACATTGAATGTTTTGATTGACCAAAATGATATTTTCGTTCGACCAAAAAAGACAGAATCAAAACCTGAGACACAAGATGCAGCAGACAGAACCTATGCAAAAGAGTGTCGACATTGGGTGTCAACATTCCTTAAGAAGCACTCACATCTGCCTTGATGCAACAAAATGAAATCTTGATTTCTGAACATCCTAACATGAACTCCTCCTATCAGCATGTAATATGTGAGATGAACACAAGATGTTTTAACATGAACTCCCCCTATCTATATGCACTGCTAGACTCAACATTTAATGCACGACATGTATGAATTTTGATTATCATTATCAAGAACAAGGTGCAAGACCTAGACACACCCTTGACCCATGGTACCTGGCGGAGGACTAGCCTCTACACATGGCATGGATTTTCAGACATAAGAAATCTGCCCTTCTCCCAACATACCATTTGATATACCTTTAGAGTCAAGATGGACAGAGTGTAATGCAGTGTATGCAATGACAACCACATTCTGCATTTATTGACAACCTAAAGCATGTGCATTTTAAGTGAAATGCAGAAGGCATTTATTCAATGCAAGAGAAATTCAAGCAATCAGTCATCATGTTGAAATTTACATAAACCAAGTTCTCCTCTTAAGAGTTTGAATCTTTTATTACAAAGTAGTTTAGTAAAAATGTCAACAATCTGTTTTTCTGATTCTACAAAGTTCAATTCAATTTCATTCTTATTTACTTCATCTCTCAAGAAATGGTGTTTTATTTCAATGTGCTTAGTCCGGGAATGATGGACAGGATTTTTAGTTAAGGAAATAGCACTGGTGTTGTCACATAAAATAGGAATACACCAAAGATTTATGTGATAGTCATTAAGTTGGTGCTTAATCCAGAGTACCTGGGCTGCATAGTTTCCTGCTGCAACATACTCAGCTTCAGAAGTAGAAAGAGCAACAGTGTGTTGCTTCGTAGATGCCCAAGACACTAGACAACCACTTAGGTATTGACAATACCCACTAGTACTTTTTTTATCTATCCTACACCCTACGTAATCTGCATCAGTGTAAGCTATCAGTTCTAGCTCACACCTGACAGGATACCATAATCCTAATTCAAGGGTGCCAGATAGATATCTAAAAATCCTTTTTACTGCACTCATGTGTGATTCCCTAGAATTAGCCTGAAATCTAGCACATAAACACACAGAAAATTGAATATCCGATCGAGATGCAGTAAGATAAAGCAAGGATCGATCATACCTCGATATATTTTGGAATCAACCATTTTACCTTTAGGGTTATCATCAAGACTAGTTGATGTACCCATTGGTGTAGTGATAGCCTTGAGATTTTCTAGCTTGTACTTTTTCAGGAGATCCTTGATGTATTTTGCTTGAGTAATGAAGCTTCCTTCTGGATTTTGTCAGATCTGCAGTCCAAGAAAAAATTTCAGTTCCCCCATTAAACTCATTTCAAATTCATCAGTCATTTCATTAGAAAATTTCTCACACATGGATAATTTAGTTGACCCAAACACTATGTCATCTACATAAATCTGAACAACAAGAATGTCCTTGTTATCTACCTTAGTGAATAGGGTTTGATCAACTTCACCTCTTGAAAAGCCTTTACCTGTGAGGAACGAGCTCAACCTGTCATACCAGGCCTTGAGAGCTTGCTTCAGTCCATATAATGCCTTATCCAGCTTGTACACATGGTCAGGGAAATCAATACACTTAAAACCAGGGGGTTATTTTACATAAAAATTTTTCTTTATTAGATCATTTAAGAATGCAGATTTGACATCCATCTACTGAAGTTTTATTCCTAGGCTACATGCAAATGCAAGAAGTAATCTAATGGCTTCTAGCCTGGCCACAGGAGCAAATGACTCTTCAAAATCTACCCCAAATTCCTGATTGTACCCCTGTGCCACTAGCCTAGCTTCATTTCTAACAATTTGTCCTTGTTCATCAGTTTTATAACCCATTTTGTGCCTATAATGGAGCCATGTGAAGGTCTGGGAACTAGGTGCCATATCTTGTTCCTTTCAAACTGATTCAGCTCATCATGCATGGCATTAATCTAATGATCATCATTTAAGGCAGTTTTAATATTTTTGGGTTCTATTTGTGAAACTATGGCAAATGAATTCAGTTTATTTTCAATTCTGAAGTGAGACGTAGTTCTAGGGGGTTCATTCAGATTACCAATAACATTCTCTAATGGGTGGTCTTTAAGTACTCTAATGTTGGTAAGCTGATTACCTAAACTGCCACTTACCTCCCCCTAGGTTCTTGATCCTTCAATCTCATCTTCAGCTTCTTATTCTTCACTTTGTACTTTCTTATTTTCCAGTATCTCTCCGTCATCCTTGTTCCTGCAAAGATCAACTTCAGACTTGTTAGTTGTCTCATCAAAGACAACATGTGGTGATTCTTTAACAGTTTCAGATTTCACATTATAGATTATATAGGCTCTAGAAGTCTCAAAATATCCCAGGAAAATTCCTTGTTCACTCTTAGCCTCAAACTTATCAAGGTCTCTTTTTGAGCTAACATAAATAAAATGTTTAGATCCAAAAACTTTGAAATGAGCTAGTGAGGGTTGCTTACCTTACAATAGTTCATAAGGAGCCTTTTGAGTAGAAGGTCTTACCAAAGCCTTGTTAATAATGTAGCAGGATGTGTTCACAACTTCAGCCCAAAATCTTCTAGGTAAGCTACTCTCCACCAGCATAGTCCGAGCCATCTCCACCAATGTTCTATTCTTTCGTTCAACTACTCCATTTTGTTCTAGAGTTCTTGGTGAAGAGAATCTGTGGGTTATTCCATTATCCCTGTAAAAATCATCAAACTATGAGTTCTCAAACTCACCACCATGATCTGACAGAATACTAGATATGAAGTACTTACCATCCTGATTTATTCTGTAGAAGAATTCCTGAAATTCACTAAAAGCATCATTCTTGTGAGTTATGAAAAACACCCAAGTATACCTAGAGAAGTCATCTACAATGATAAAACCATATCTTCTACTAGTTAAACTAGCTGATTTAGAAGGACCAAATAAATCCATATGACTCAGCTCGAAGGGTTTAGAAGACAGGTTTTCTATTCTAGACTTAAATGACTTCCTAGTCTGTTTACCTTGAGTGCAAGCCTCACAAATTTTATTGTTCTTCTTGAATGATATTTCAGGTAAGCCCATAACCATGCTAAATTTATTCAATTTATGCATCATTTTGTAACTAGCATGACCTAACCTACGATGCCAAAGCCAGGCTAAGTCATCTTTATTTACAGTTAGACATAGATTTATGTGTGCAACATCATCTAAATCAATCAAATAAATATTGTTGACTCTTTTTCCAATGAATTTTACAATTCCTGAATTAGGTTCATGGATAGTGTATGCATGTGAGTCAAAAACTATTTTATGGCCCTTATCACATAGTTGACTGATGCTTAGAAGATTATATGCAAGACCTTCAACAAGTAACACATCTTCTATGCAGCAAGAGAAATACTTACCAACTGTACCTGTCCCAATAATCTTACCTTTCGTATTATCACCAAAAGTGACATGACCAGCGTCTTTCTCCACCAACATGCAGAATTTTTCTTTGTTCTCGGTCATGTGCCTGGAGCAGCCACTATCAAGATACTATCTATTATGGTTGGCTGCCAGGCATACCTGCAAGCATAATCAAGCAGAAAATTTTGGAACCCAAGACTGTTTGGGCCCCGTAATAGTAGTCAAATCATTCAAACATGACAACAGTTGTTTTGGTATCCAGATGTGTGTTTGTGATTTTCCTTGTGTTGTGGATTTCTTATTATTATTCTGCTTGTTTTGGTTGTTGTGCACATTCTAAATTTTTGTTGACCCTTTAGATGCATGAAAAATTTTGTGCCACTTGTGGGACCAAGAAGCATTGGGATTAGTGGGTGCCTCAAAGAAACTAGGTAGGGTAGACTTGTGATGCACATATTCATAGGAATTCTGATCCATAAATGACTTGTACCTAGGTTGCATAAAATCATTCCAAGGGTAGCCTTGATGCATCCAGTGAGAGTTAGATTTCTAAAAATTCTGATACATAGACCTTTCAGAGTAGTTACCTCGACCTGTCCTATTTGGGTTGAAATGAAGGGAATTCTGAAATGATGGCCAGGTAGATGCTCTGTAGTGGTAGTGTCGACCTGAAGGATTCCTGCTTTGACTTTGATTTCTTAATGACTGAGACTTAGCTGAAGCAGCAGTCTGAGCATTGTATTGGACCCGTTGACCTGATTGTTGTGACTGGGCTGTTCTAGTCTTGGGGTTCCCATGCACTTGGGACCTAACAGGTTGACTCCTACCCTGACCCTTAGGCTTAGGTGCATCCACCTTCCCTTTGCCCTTATCCTTGGCACTCACTTTACTTTGTTTATTATTTTTTCCCAGATTTTTCATTACTGTTTTCCTCACAATTCATTCTTATCAAAGGATTGAATTTTGATTTTCCTTTCTCAACTACAAATGAGATTGTCTTCACCTCAAAACTTTTCTTGCTAGTTGGATTAAAACCCAATCCTTCTCTTCTGAAATTTATTTTAGTTCCCAGAATTGCATTCAAATTTTCTTTTCCTTAAGTCATGGCCTCAAGGGAGTTTTGTTTATCACTGACTTCCTTTTCCAAACTATCAATGGCTTTTTTTAATTCCTCGTTTACACTTTTTACAGCCTCATATTTTTCATTTGCAGTTTTTGCTTCTTCTTCAAACCTTTGCATTCTGATTTTAAGTTCATCAATAACATTTTTTAGATTCTCATTTTCACATCTCAATCCATTCTGAACACTTTTGTATTCATCCATTTTAGCAAGTGAATTTTTTAACTCAGTGTTTTCAGTTTCTAGATATGTAATCCTATCATTCAAAGTGGTGTCATTAACAAGGCAGTTTATCTTCTTTTTCAAGTGTCTATTCTCCCTACGAATATCATCATATTTATCTAAAATTTTAGCATATGCCTCTTCCCAATAACTATGAGTATAATTTTCGAACGGGGAAGTTACCTCATCATCTTCCTCTTCTCTTCTCTTCTGGCCATCAGGCACATCTTGTCATCATCTTTACTGTCAGATGAGCTTCTCTGACTGTCTTCTTCTTTGTCGCTCCAGGTGCTCACCATGGCCTTGGCCTTCTTGTTCTTCCACCTGGGCAGATTCTCTTTTTGCAGCTCAGGGCAGTCCGCCTTCAGATGTCCTGATTTTCTGTAGTTATAACATACAATGCCATCAGTCTTGTTGAAATTATCAGATTTAAATCTTGATTGTCTCTTCCCTGGGGAGTATTTTCGTTTGAAGCTCTTACCTTTTTTCCTCAAGAATCTTTTAAACTTTCTGGTTAACATAGCGAACTCACCTGAATCTTCTTCAGAACTAGAAGAACTATACTCGCTAGAGGACCCTTTGCTGCTAGAACTTACTTTAAGCACCAGGGGCTTCTTCTTCTTCTCAATGTCATCGATTCTTTTAAGATTCAGCTCGTATGTCATCAAAGAGCTGATGAGTTCATCAACCATGGTGGTTGCCAGATTCCTAGACTCCTCTACTACAGTGGCCTTCGTATGCCAGATTGGTGTCAAGGACCGGAGGATCTTCCTAACCAGCTCGTAATTGCTGTAGTTCTTGCCCAGACTCTTCAAACTATTAGTTAGCTGCATCAACCTAGCATACATCTCGGAAATGGTTTCGTCAGATTTCATCTTAAAAGCTTCATACTCAGAGACTAGCATATTTGCTTTGGTTTCTCTTACCTGAGATGTTCCCTCATATATTACCTGTAATTTATCCCACATTTCCTTCGCGGTGGAGTAGGAGGACACTCTAGAAAACTCGATGGGATGTAGAGCGCATTGCATAGCATTCATCACACTCCAATTCAGTGTTGATCTTCGAATTTGCTCCCGAGTCCAGACATCTTCATCTTCGGGAAGCTCGAAAGGACCTCGGCTGATCACCTTCCAGATCTCATGGTCTTTAGCTCTTAAGAAAACCTGCATTCGATTCTTCCTGTATGCATAGTCAGTTCCATTGAAGAATCGAGGCTGACTTACGAAATGACCCTCGGCTATAAGACCTCTAGCATCCATTTCACCAGATCTCTCTGGGATGTTAAGCCATTAAGAAGAGTTTGGCTCTGATACCACATGACAGTATGGATGAACCACAGATCTAGAGGGGGGGGTGAATAGATCAACCCCAAATTTTTCTCTTAACAGCAGTGAAGTCTCGAGGTTAAATGACACCCAAGAGGGGGGGTGAATTGGGTGATAACAATTTTTTTATAAAATAAAACCAAGATAACGATTTCGAGAGGACACAAGAGGGCCGCAAGCAAAACAGACTATATCTCTCAAAACAACCACTGCATAAACCCTTGGTACTCGGCGGAGTTAATAGATCCATAGATTTACTCACGCAAACTGTTATCTTTTCGGCAAGAATGACCTTGTCGGTCCGAATCCAGCTTTTGATATACTGAAGGATTTAAGTGAAGATGAATAACACACAAGATCTAAAAGAAGCAGAATGACTAGATTCACAAGTAGTCACAGAAGGGGGAAAGGAGATAAGGCACAAACCACGAGGAGACAGCAATTTTAAGGTGGTTCGGATGCCACAATGGCAACCTACGTCCACCCCTCACCGACAGTGAGGAACCACACACTATCTTGTAGAGTGTTACAAGATCAACCACACACACACACAAGTAATCAACCTTGACTGCACACACACACACACACACACACACGGATCTGTGAAGATCCTCACATACACACAAAAGATTTAAGATTACAATCAAAACACACTTGAAGCTGAGAAGGATGTGAAATTGAAAGAACACAAGAACAAGAGATTGATTAATGCTCCCCCTTAGTTGATGAAGGATTCTTTGGATGCAACTTGAGGTCAACTTGATCTAGGCTTGATCTTCTTCAGATATAGCTTGATCTTCACTCTAGAAAGGAGGAAGAAGGATGAAGAAATCTTCTCGGAGCACTGTTCACATCTACAGTGCAAGCTTCCTCCTTCCCACCTTTGGTAGCCTCCTTGATCCACTCTAAGCATTAGGGTTTTCCAATCCCTCTTGTATATGTTCTATAGGTTCTTGAATGGTCCAAGGACTCCCCCAGACCAGATCCATAATTTCTGGAGAGTTTGGTTGCTTTGGGATTAAACAAATCCAAGAGGAATGGCTTTTCTTGAAATGATAAAAAGTCAACAATTGTTGGCAGCTCGGGGCTGGCGGTCGACCTACAGAGGCCAGCGGTCAACCGCCATTGGCCGTCATGTAGCCATTTGGCTACTGGGAAAATAGGTCGATCTCTAGCTCCTGGCGGTCGACCGCCAGGTTCACAGATTCCCAGATTTCAGTTCTGTTATTTTAGGTCGACCTCCAAGGGTCCACAGGTCGACCGCCAATCTCCAATCCTGCAAAAGTCAAGTGTTAGCTCACTTGAAGCTATCCATTTGTTCGATGATTGAAATGGGCTTGTGTTATAGTTAATTACAAGTTGGTTTATACTCGAATAAACACATGGAAGGATTCATTAACACAAATATGACATGGGGTGAAAATGATGGTTTAAAACATGAAGCTTCGCTTGAAAATAAAGTACATGGGAGATAAATGTCCTGGGTTTTGTTATCATCAAAATGACTCAGATATGTTCAACAATCTCCCCCTTTTTGATGATGACAAAAACTAGGCATTAGATTTGCATTTTCACCAATGTGCCTGTGAGAGAGTTTTGGAAGCAACGTCAATCTCAATTGAAATTCAGTTGAAATCCATCAAGTTGAAACATTTGAACTCACGATGTGAAGGCATTCAACACGTCCATATCAACGCAACATTTCACTTCCAACACAAGCACGTCAACAAATCCATACTAGGTACACGGAATGCAAGAGGTGAAAGAGGGAATGCAACCACTAAATGCAAACCACTAATGCAATATAACCAAATAACTAAATGCAATACAACGTGCTCAACCTAAAATGCAAATGACAAACATGCATGCAAGCAGGCACACACACACACATAGCATATATATATGAGCCTAATAGCCTACTTCTCTCCCTTTGACATCAGCAAAAAGGAGAGGTATGGGATACAAAAAGTGGACAAAAGTAACACTAGAGACCCAAGAACAGCTACACAGTAGGGTGATCCTCAGCTTCCTCGCCATGAACACCATCCGGTGGACCATCACCATGGGGGGAACTAGTAGGAGCAGGAGTAGGAGGAGGAGGAAGACGATCCTCAATGCCGTGGAGAAGATCATCATAATGACGGAGCTGGTTACGGAGGGAAAGAAGGGTATGGTTGGTGATGCGAAAGGCCTCACGGTTATCTTCATGGCTGGCAAAGAGAGTGGCCATGTGGATAGAGATATCATCCAGAGCATGAGTGAAGGTGTCCATTCGTCCAGTCATGGTATCCATAAAAGTGTCCAGACGCCCAAGAGAGGAGTCAATGCGGGTTTCCATGCCTAAAAGACGCCGGTCGAGAGCCTCATAGTCTCCCCAAGTGGAATGCCCAGCACCCTGAGCAGAAGACTCCCCATGAAAGTACTACGGTGGTGGAGGGAGAGCCGCTGGAGGAGACACATCGTCGGGCTGGACTGGTGCAGGGGCATCTTGGTGATCTTGCTGTGGGTTCGGATCTTGTTCGTCTTCACTGACATTCTCTTCCCCATAAACTGGGACAGCACGATGAATTGTGCTATCTGCTGCACGGTAATATCCCATATCTGAGAAAATCTTATGCTCATTATAAATGTCATCATGGCGGACCAGAACAAACTGCTCATCCTCCAATGGGATCCCAATAGAAGTGAACACTCCAGTGAGTTGAGAAGCATAAGGCAGGGACCGCCGTAAATGTGTCCGGCATCGACTTATCAGTTGAGTCATGAGCCATCCCATATTAATTAAGTCACCATTCATAGCATGATAGAACAGGAATCTGTGCACTTCCGTCACTTCATCTCGGCTGCCACTCTTGGGATAAATAAGTGTAGTAAACATATGATGCAGAACCCGTTGCAAGGCGAGAAAGTGGTTGGCATTGAGCTCAATGAGGTCACTCACACCACGCACAAAATCACAGCTCGTCATGGCAATGAAACTTGCCTCAACCTCACCATGCCCAAAATTCATGTTTGCACCTTGTGAAGAGACTCCTAGGGCATGATTGAATAATTCTGAATTAATTCGGATCTCAATGCCCTTAACCATGGTGTATAATCTTCCATCTCTGTCAACCAAATTACCATAGAACTGTTGTACCAGATAGGGATAAAACCAGTTGTATCTAGTGACAAAGTTAATCCACCCCGGTTGCATTGAAAAAACTGTATAAATGTCAGGCAGGATTTCATTCAACTCTTGAAAATTGACAAGACGAGGGTCGATGATAGACCTTGGAGGTAACCTGCGTGCGGGAGCTTGTGGTGGAGGTGCGGCCGGAGCTTCACGTCTCCGAGCACTAGGTTCCCCTTGGAGAAGACGCCGAGCACTCCGTCTAGGTGCCATTTTGGACTAAGAAACCCGCTGAAGAGAAGATCCTCTTGAGAGGTAGGACCTCTACCTTGGGATGGAGAGGGAGACACCAGGAAGAACTAAGAACATCGTCGCCACGCTCTGGAACTCAGGGAAGGGTGGCACGAGCACACGAACGCCGACGAGGAGGCGTGCCGAAATGGAAAACAATCAACCGGATCGTTCTCGGGGAGGGAAGATGTGGGGTTTTTAGGGCTTGAAAGGTGGGAGAGAGATGTGCTAGGGTTGAGGTGGAGTAAGGGAGAGAGAAGGGAAGGTGATAGAATGAGAGAAGGGGGGAGAAAACCCCCTTAAAAAGGGGTTCGGACGCGGCTGAACCGGGCCGGTTCGCCGCTGGCGGTCGACCGGCACGAAGCTAGCGGTCGACCGCTGGGGCATAGAAACCCCATTGTTCACCCCGAGAGAAAAGGTGTGTAGCCAGCGGCCACCAGAGATGGAAGTGGGCTCCATGACCCTGTGGACCCCCCATTTTCACAGATCATTTTTTTTCGTTTCCTTCTTTTTTTTGTTTGTTTCTAAATCTTTTTCTTTTCTATTGCTAAGCCACGAAAGATAGCAAGCAGGAGTCGACTATGGAAACCCTTGAATGGAGACTGCTAGGAGCACTAGATCACTAGTCCACATTTATTTATCAAGGAATATTCAGTTTTAGGAAAATGTCAAGGAAGAAATGTATATAAATATAAGTACAGGCACACATGCTAGGTATAGTCATACACAATAGAAATGAACCACACATAATGCATGCATCTCACATAATCTACCCAACGAAGAAGAAACAACCTAGTGCAGACCTAAGTACGTATGCCCTCACCCTTGCACATGCCAAGTTCTCTCCTAATCTTATTGAATTGATCCTGATTTAGGGGTTTTGTGAAGATGTCAGCCAGTTGATTAAGTGTGTCAATGAACTTGAACTCAAAAACCCCTTTACCTACATGATCTCTCAGAAAATGATGCCGAATGTCAATGTGTTTGGTTCTGGAGTGTTGAACAGGGTTTTTAGATAGACTAGTTACACTCGTATTATCACATAAGATGGGCACACAATCTACTTCAACATTCAAATCAAGCAATTGATTTTTGATCCAAAGTACTTGGGCTCCACAACTTCCGACGGCTACATATTCAGCCTCGGCCATTGAGAGAGCTACTGAATGTTGTTTCTTAGAGGCCCATGAAACAAGGCACCCGCCAAGAAACTGACAGTACCCACTTGTACTTTTACGATCTACAATGCATCTGGCGTAATCCGCATCGGTATAAGCAATTAACTCAAAAGAACTACCGATGGGAAACCACAAACCAAAGTCAATTGTGCCAATTAGATATCTGAAAATCCTTTTAACAGCTGATAAGTGAGATTCTTTAGGGCATGACTGGAAATGGGCACAGAGACATACACTGAATTGAATGTCAGGGTGGCACGCTGTAAGGTACAGTAGTGATCCGATCATACCTCGAAACAGTGTAGACTCTACTGTTTTACCATTTTCATCCTTATCCAGCTTTGTGGTGGTGGCCATGGGAGTTGATATGGGTTTTTCTTCCGCCATCCCGTATTTCTTCAGCAATTCCATAGTATACTTGGCTTGATTGATGAAAATTCTTTCTGAAGTTTGTTTCACCTGCAATCCAAGAAAGAAATTCAGCTCCCCCATTAAGCTCATCTCGAATTCTCCTTGCATAGTCTTTGCAAATTGCTTGCATAAGGCATTATTAGAAGCTCCAAAAATAATGTCATCCACATACACTTGAACCACTAAAATGTCCTTACCTGATTTCCTTGTGAAAAGTGTTTGATCAACCTTACCTCTCTTGAACCCATTTTCAGCCAGAAAAGAAGTAAGCCGTTCATACCATGCCCTTGGTGCTTGTTTTAGTCCGTACAAGGCCTTTTGGAGCTTGTACACGTGTCGTGGATGTTTGGAATCTTCAAAGCCTGGCGACTGCTCTACAAAGACATACTCCTTGATATAGCCATTAAGAAATGCAGATTTAACATCCATTTGAAATAGTTTAAAGTTCAAAGAGCAAGCATAGGACAGTAAGATCCGGACTACTTCAAGTCTAGCAACCGGTGCAAAGGACTCATCAAAATTAATTCCCATCTCCTGGCTGTACCCCTTGGCCACAAGCCGAGCCTTATTCCTCACAATCAATCCCGCATCATTTAGCTTGTTTCTGAAAACCCAATGAGTTCCAATAGTAGGATGGTTTTTAGGATGCGGCACGAGAGTCCACACCTCGTTTCTTTCAAACTGATGTAGCTCTTCATGCATCGCCTGAATCCAGGATTCATCTTGAAGAGCTTCATGAATGTCCTTGGGCTCTACTTGTGAAAGTAAGGCCATCAGGCCCTCCTGTTCAACCTGCCTTAGAGAGGACCTAGTTTTCACCCCATCCTCCAAATTATCTATGATATTCACAGTTGGATGATCCTTTAGAAATGTGGAGAGCTAGGCAGATCAGGATGCTGCACTTGTGGTTCTTGCAGTGTCTCAATTGTAGGATCCTCATATTCCTCATTTTTGCTTGAGGTTGCCTTCAATGGCTCATCCTTGGCTTTAACATTTGATGAGTTCTTAGGGTCTTCATCTGCATCCAAGATGGAAGAAATTTGATTTGTGAGTTTTGACTCGGATTCATCAAAAATAACATGAGTACTTTCTTCAACAACTAAAGTCCTTTTATTGAATAATCGGTAAGCTCTAGAATTGACTACATAACCTAGAAAAATTCCTTTATCACTCTTTTCATCAAACTTACCCAGATTGGACTTACCATTGTTCAAGATATAGCAAGGGCATCCAAAGGGTTTAAGATAAGAGATGTTTAGCTTCTTACCATTGTAGAGCTCATATGGAGTTTTCTTTAGAATGGGCCTTACCATTGCCCTGTTGATGATGTAGCATGCTGTACTTATCGCTTCAGCCCAAAAATACTTGGGTAGGGAATTCTCACTTAGCATGGTCCGGGCCATGTCTATCAACGTTCTATTCTTTCTCTCTACTACTCCATTTTGCTGGGGCGTCCTCGGTGATGAAAAATTGTGTGTGTACCCCTGCTCTTCACAGAACATGCTGAATTCATGATTTTCAAATTCACCACCATGATCACTCTGGATTGTGGTGATGAGGTAACCCTTTTCATTCTGAATTTTTCTGCAAAACACTTGAAACTCCGTCATGGCATCACTTTTATTAGCTAAAAATAGCACCCATGTGAATCTGGAGAAATCATCAACAATCACAAAGCCATAGGATTTTCCTCCTAGGCTAGATGTTCTAGTTGGACCAAAAAGATCAAGATGCAACAGTTCCAATGGCCTAGCGGATGAAACAATATTTTTGTTTTTGAATGAGATTCGTGTTTGCTTGCCTTTCGTGCAAGCTTCACAGATATTATCGCTTTCAAATTTCAATTTTGGCAGACCTATCACCAAGTCATGTCTAGACAACTTAGAGATCACTCCAAAACTAGCATGACCTAGTCTGCGGTGCCATGGCCATGCATTCTCATGGTTTTTAGCTACCAAACACACATTATCAACTGAAACATCATCAAGATCAATGGTGTACACATTGTTGCTCCTTTTACCAATGAATTTGATTTCATTTGAATTTTTGCACATGACAAAACAGTGAGTCACATCAAAAACAATCTTAAAACCCTTATCACATAATTGACTTATGCTCAACAAATTATGATTCAAACCTTTCACCAGAAGGACATTTTCAATCAGGGTCTTAGAATTCTTACCTATGTCTCCAACTCCGATTATTTTACCTTTGTCCTTTCCGCCAAAAGCAACTAAGCCTCCTTCCTTTTCTTGTAGCTTGGAGAACACCTTCTTGTCCCCTGTCATATGCCTTGAGCAACCGCTGTCAAGATACCATTTGCTCCCCCTGGCATCAAGACATATCTGCAAGAAGAAAAATTCTCATGCAATTGTTTTTGGTACCCAAGCTAGTTTGGGTCCGTTGGAGTTAGTCCAGTTCTTGGTATATCTCCTCTTGGTCCAGAAAGCACGATTTCTTGGTGGGTTTTGTTTGAACCAACAACTTACAATAGCATGCCCAAATCTACCACAATGATAGCAATTGACAGGTGCAAAGTTTCCTTGAAACTGTCATGATTTGGGTTGAAAATACTTGAGTTCAGGCTTGGAAGATGACGCATGGTTTTGACTTTTCTCATGGACAAGAGATGTGGTGATCTTATGCTCAAAAGGTTTTTAGTTTTGGGGAGTGTATCCGAGGCCTTCTCTTTGAAAATTGACTTTCACTCCCAACAAATTATTTAGGTTTTGCTTGCCCTTAACAAACTTAGATAACGTGGATTGAAGATCATCCACTTCTTTTTCCAAGCTCACAGTTTTCTTTTCAAGTTCTGAGTTTGTGAATTTCAGAATTTGTTCTTCAATTTTCATTTTCTCACATGCTTTCTCCACTTCAATTACTTAGCAAGATAATTCTTCTTTGGCTTTATCACAGTCTGAAATTGTTTGTAATAGGCTTTCTCTTTCTTCTGTGGCCTCAAACCATTCCTGTTCTAGTTTTTCAAATTTGACAAAGATATCTTCATGTGATAAGTCATCAAGTTTCTGTTTAAGAATTTTGTTTTCAGATCTGATCTTTTTATATTTTATGTATAATTTTTCATATTCAGATTCCCATTGTTCATTAGAAATGAAATCAGGGTCAGAGTTTACCTCCGTAGATTCATCTTCATGTGCCATGAGGCACAAGCTTTCCATAAGTTCTTGAATCTCTTCATCAGATGGTTTATCTTCACCGTCGCTCCATGTGGCGACCATGGCTTTGGGTTTCTTGAAATTATCCTTCTTGAATTTCTTTTTCAGATCCAGACATTCACCTCTCATGTGCCCGGGCTTCTTGCATTCGTAGCATATGATGCTACTTGGCTTGCTTGACTCGCCTTTGGTCTGTGTGGGCTTTCTTGGCCCTTTCCTAAAGTTTCCCTGAAAGTTTTTCTTCTTCCTTAGAAATCTTCTCACTTGGTGAGTTATCATTGCCAATTCTTCCTCTTCATTACTTCCGTCACTTGATTCACTTTCTTGAAACTCATTATCGGAGTGATGAGCTTTCAGTCCAATGACCTTCTTCTTTTTGATGTCTTCATCAACTGTCCTCTTAATATTTATCTCATAGGGCATGAGTGACCCTATGAGTTCATCCAAGGTGAGAGTAGACAGGTTCTTTGAGTCTTCAATTACCGTGGCCTTTGTGTGCCAAGCTGATGGAAGGGACCTTAACACTTTCCTTACAATGTCAGAATTTGAGTACTCTTTCCTGAGACTCTTGAGACCATTCGTGATCTCTGTTAGCCTTGCAAACATTTCGGAGATGGTTTCTTCAGGTTTCATCTTAAAAAGCTCATAGTCAGTGACTAGGAGATTTGCCTTGGTCTCCTTGACTTGTGAAGTTCCCTCATATATGAGTCGCAGCTTGTCCCACATTTCCTTGGCCGAGCTACAGACACGAGAGAATTCATTAGGGTGTATAGCACATTGCATGATATTCATGACATTATAATTAGCGGTGCATTTCTTGATTTCCTCAGGTGTCCATTTATCTTCATCATCCCCTAGTTTATGAGGACCCTTGTCCACAACTCTCCAAACTTCGTACTCTTGAGCTCTTAGAAAGACATGCATTCTATTTTTCCAGTATGAGTAGTTTGAACCGTCAAAGTAGGGAGGACGGTTGATGGAGTGGCCCTCGGGCATCATACCCTTGTTTGCCATTTAACCGAATCTTACTCTAGATCGTTAGATCTGAAAGAGAAGAGCCTTAGCTCTGATACCAATTGAAGTCCCGAGGTTAAATGACACCCAAGAGGGGGGGTGAATTGGGTGATAACAATTTTTTTATAAAATAAAACCAAGATAATGATTTCGAGAGGACACAAGAGGGCCGCAAGCAAAACAAACTATATCTCTCAAAACAACCACTGCATAAACCCTTGGTACTCGGCGGAGTTAATAGATCCGTAGATTTACTCACGCAAACTGTTATCTTTTTGGCAAGAATGACCTTGTCGGTCCGAATCTAGCTTTTGATATACCAAAGGATTTAAGTGAAGATGAATAACACACAAGATCTAAAAGAAGTAGAATGACTAGATTCACAAGTAGTCACGGAAGGGGGAAAGGAGATAAGGCGCAAACCACGAGGAGACAGCAATTCTAAGGTGGTTCAGATGCCACAATGGCAACCTACGTCCACCCCTCACCGACAGTGAGGAACCACACACTATCTTGTAGAGTGTTACAAGATCAACCACACACACACAAAAGCAATCAACCTTGACTGCACACACACACACATACACGGATCTGTGAAGATCCTCACATACACACAAAAGATTTAAGATTACAATCGAAACACACTTGAAGCTGAGAAGGATGTGAAATTGAAAGAACACAAGAACAAGAGATTGATTAATGCTCCCCCTTAGTTGATGAAGGATTCTTTGGATGCAGCTTGAAGTCGACTTGATCCAGGCTTGATCTTCTTCAGATATAGCTTGATCTTCACTCTAGAAAGGAGGAAGAAGGATGAAGAAATCTTCTCGGAGCACTGTTCACGTCTACAGTGCAAGCTTCCTCCTTCCCACCTTTGGTAGCCTCCTTGATCCACTCTAAGCATTAGGGTTTTCCAATCCCTCTTGTATATGTTTTATAGATTCTTGAATGGTCCAAGGACTCCCCCAGACCAGATCCACAATTTCTTGAGAGTTTGGTTGCTTTGGGATTAAACAAATCCAAGAGGAATGACTTTTCTTGAAATGATAAAAAGTCAACAATTGTTGGCAACTCGGGGCTAGCGGTCGACCTACAGAGGCCAGCGGTCAACCGCCATTGGCCGTCCTGTAGCCATTTGGCTGCTAGGAAAATAGGTCGACCGCTAGCTTCTGGCGGTTGACCGCCAGGTTCACAGATTCCCAGATTTCAGTTCTGTTATTTTAGGTCAACCTCCAAGGGTCCACAGGTCGACCGCCAATCTCCAATCCTGCAAAAGTCAAGTGTTAGCTCACTTGAAGCTATCCATTTGTTCGATGATTGAAATGGGCTTGTGTTATAGTTAATTACAAGTTGGTTTATACTCGAATAAACACATGGAAGGATTCATTAACACAAATATGACATGGGGTGAAAATGATGGTTTAAAACATGAAGCTTCGCTTGAAAACAAAGTACATGGGAGATAAATGTCCTGGGTTTTGTTATCATCAAAATCACTCAGATATGTTCAACAAGCAATAATTAAAATGTGTAATGAAAAATACTGTGAAGTAAACTACCAAATCAATTTGGATGAGCAACGAGAAGATCTAATGAAGAAAAGCTATCATCCACACATAACACCAAATGATATTATAATCAGCAAATGGGCATTCAACATGACAACTCAGTTCTGGTACTAAGCAAAGGTTTGATTCACTAATCTCCTCACGCAAGAGACAGTTTTCCATATAGGCATACCCTATCCTTCTGACTGTGTCTTTTGATATACCACTGAGATGTAGATTGATAGAAAGAAAATTGATAGAGAAACTACTGAATGAATCACGCAAGGCAAGCCATAACAAGGTTCTAGCGCCATGCCAAATGTGTCCGAAAAAGAAAAGCAAAGCAAATGAAGCATGCTCGAAAGTGAACCAACCCCTTGGACTGCTACGAAAAACACCGTCGAATTTCAAAGTAGCCCGATCCAATTCAAAAATTTCCCCCAACTGGAAATAGGGGCGCTAGGGACAAAGAAATTGTTGGGGGGAAATTCCTATACTATATTCTATTCAATTTACTTAAAAAATAAAAGATGGGATTTGAAAAGAATCTCTCTCTAAAAAAAGAATGGCTAATTCCACAAAAAAGTTTTTTTTCACGAGGTATAACTAGCAATTCTTATTTATTTATTACAGAATCGACCATGGATCAATTCCCCTTTCATTTGGAAGTATTGAGAATACACCCATAATTCTGAGCTTCATGTTACTCGTCCCTCTTCGAATAAAGTATTTTCTACGGTAGCACCAAGTGGCAAGGTAATTTTTAAGGTGGTTCGATCTCAATCTTGAGATCTATGTCCACCCCTCACTTAATCGAGTGAGGCTTCCGTTGAACACACAGCGTACAAACGGCTGAGCTTCGCAGCTTGCGGTCCGAGGAAAACTCCTCGCAACTCTCTCATAGCTTGGACCGCTGATTACATAGCTTACACTAGTTCAAAGACAAGCAAAAAGGAAATAGACAAAAATGACAAAGATAGAATGAAAACATATAGCTCTCTCTCGAGCAATAGACTCTGAATCTGATTCAGAAGTCAAGACCAACCCAGTTTTTCCTCAAGCTCTCTTCTCTCAAACTTCTTCTCCTTCTTCCGATACTCTGTTTTCTCTCACTCTTCTGTAGGAAACTCACACTCTTAGCTTCTTCTCTCTTTTTCTGATCACTCCTCTCTAACTTTTCTCCTCTAAATTCTTCTCTCCAGATGATCACTCTCGAGCTCTTTTTCTTCTCTCTTTTTCTTCTCTGGTTTGCTCTATTTCTCCGAATCTCTTGCTCATCTCCTCTATTTTTCTAGTGCACGCACGATCCCTCTTTATCCTTGAGCATGAATCTTGTGGACCCCACAAGATTCCGATAAGGCGTGTGGAGGGAACGCTCCCACCAAAATGATTTTTGGAAGGCGCTTGATCCGAGAATCCACGTGTCAAATAAAGGCTGGAGACCTTCCACGTGGTAGATTCTTCTGTTACGGTATCATCCTTGGATCATGTGCCAGGCTACCTCACTTAGGAGATTTGAGTGAAGATGACTTGGCCAGTTTGATTCTGAACATTGTAGTTTAGATGTTTGAACAATTGGCCGAGTCACTCTGGCAATACCACTTGATGTTCCTGACAAAACAGATATGAAGATTCATTATTAACTTCATTTTCATGTAGATAACAAGATATCAAAATAAATGATTATAGAATGTAGATTTAACCATATCATGAAGACATGCTAAATCATATGAATGAGTGCGTGAATATCTGCAAGTGCATCGACCTATCTTTCAATCATGATGAACAATGCAGCAAGATTGCAATAAAGCATCGACCTGTTTCTCATACAGGTAGACCTTATGCAGTTAGGGAAACAAATGTTGCATCGACTCACATACATAGTGTATCGACCTGACTACAATGTGCATTGACCTGATAATACATGACTTCTACAACTGTATCGACCTGCTAGATCAAAATGCATAGAAGCATTGACCTATCAGGCAACAAGCATGAATATGCTTCGATCGGATCTTCTTTACACTAGAAGATGCATCGACCTGGTTTTGAACATGGAACACATTCTGACTTAATGAAAACACATTATAACACATTTTATTCAACTTAACTTTAAACCAAAATAGTTTTGCCAGCATCAATCAAAACAATCACAATTTTCCCAGCATCAAAACCAAAGGAGACACAACATTTCTTTCTTTCCTCTGTGTCTCATTCGCCTTCGCAAGAAGTTGTGCTCCCTCTTTGTACTCTGCATTTCCTACAGAGAATGAAAGAAGTCTTCTTTTGGAAGAAATAAAAGGGCATTCATCATGTTCTTCTTTCTCTGTCCTGAGCATTGCGTCTCCCACCTAATGATCTAAAAAATGTGTTGTATTCTACCTTACCAGCATCCTTTCTTTTTTATGTTTTGATCACTCCAGGTCCCTTTAGAAGTTTACTTCTCCATAGTATGACTTCTGGGGAAACCCCACTCAAAGGGTGAATAACAATGGCCACGTCCTTAACGGCATGGCGAATATCTGTCCCAAAAATGCTCTTGAAATCGTGATCCGTGGGCCACTGGAACCCCTCGAAGGCTAGTCCTCGGGCTTCTATGCTCATTTTTTGGGTCAACGGGCAGCTATTTCTAGCTCACCCGCAGTTTGGGAGGCTGTATCGGAACACTCCGTAGGCAGTTCTCTATTTTATACCCCACAAACCTCGGGTCCAGGGGCGGTGCTGCCGAATTTTCGCTAGAAACGCAAATGACAAAGGTTGAACAATCAAGTGGTGCTGATCACAAGAACAAAAAAATGGAATGAACAAAAGATCCTTGAAGCTCTGTTCAAACATCATTAACAAACCCCTCTACATGTCTGAACTCATAAACATGAATTTTACCCCTTCCATAATAAACCCCCATAACTTGCCCAATAAAACTCCCTTCTGTCAAGCCCCCACATCCCTATGGAACACAAAAATAAAAATAACAAACAAAATGACATGGAGTCGACTCCACCCTCTCTACCCTTTCTTTTCACCGCTGAAATCTATTTGTCACCCTTAGCTATCCATTTGTCACCTTTAGCTACCCATTTTTCACCCTCAGCTATCCATTTGTCACCCTTAACTACCCATTTTTCACCCCTACCAAACCCAACCTCTAAACCGGCGCGCTTACCCCTCTCTCGCCGTTTCAACCTTCATATTTGTGCCCTCTCTAAACCAGAGCGCCCTTACCCCTCTCACGCCATTTTAACCTTCATCCCATGCCATCTCTAAATCGGCACGCCTTTCCCCATGCCATTTTAACCCCACACTCTGTAAAGCCATCTTTTATTTGTTACCCCTGCGCATCCATTTGTCACCCTTAGCTATCCATTTGTCACCTTTACCTACCCATTTTTCACCCTTAGCTATCCATTTGTCACCCTTAACTACCCATTTTTCACCCCTACCAAACCCAACCTCTAAACCGACGTGCTTACCCCTCTCACACCGTTTCAACCTTCATCTCCGTGCCCTCTCTAAACTGGCACGCCCTTACCCCTCTCACGCCACTTTAACCTTCATCCCATGCCATCTCTAAACCGGCGCGCCTTTCCCCATGCCGTTTTAACCCCATACTCTGCAAAGACACCTCTTATTTGTCACCCTTGTGCATCCACTTGTCACCACTAATGTGTATTTGTCACCCTTGTGCATGCATTTGTCACCCAAGCACCCCCTCTCCTGTTTCAAAAACAAACAAACAAACAAATAGAATAACAAAACAACAAGAAAATGAAAGAAAAGGCAAGGTAACAAAACAAAAGAAATCCATAGGAAAGAAAGGGGAAATAAAAAAAATTAAAATGGGAATGAAACAAAAGCAAATAAATGAAAGAAAACAGAACAACATTCAAAGCTTAAGAAATCAAATATATATATATATATAATAACAACATTAATAAATAAAAAGAAAACACATCCATGCTTTTAAATAAAAAAACATGATAATAATGCTGACACTTAAGAGATTTAAATTAAAACACCCATGCATGTAAACGAACAATAAAATTCAATAACCTAAATAACAGTAAAAAAGGAGAAAAAATATGACAATGTCCGTTTCGGATCCCGCCTCCCCGGACTCGGTACGAAAGTAATATCAATGACGTCCCGCTAAGTCGGATTCGGACTTTGGGAACCATCTTGATATGACCATGATTTGGCATTGCCTTGGGCCGATAGTTCATCAAACTTGACCTGTCTCTATTGGGAGATAATCCCACATTCTTATTAAACTTGCTATATATGCGGCAGACACTTGCGCGATTTTATCACCGTCTTTACGTTACACACGCGGACTTATGTCCGAACATGAAATGGTCCGTGAGTGACCGACAAATTTTGAACGTTTACGCCCCAACGCGGAGTCTATCTAAACATAATTCCAGATTCCATTGTCTCATTTCATTAAAATTAATCTTAGGCCGTAGGGTCCCTTTTCCTGGCAACTAATCAAGGGTTTTCCCCTCTCCGAGGATATGTAATTAACGTCGTGACCTTTACAGCACGGCGGATTTTTTCTATCCTGACGCGACACACATAATCGTCTGATTAGTCAGACGACGCGCATCAAGGGCCTCCATGAAGTCCGAATAAATTGTCACTTATGTGACCAGCACGCCCACACACCTAATAAACCAAATAAAATGAATAAACGAACGAACAAAGGAACAAATAAATCGAATAAAAGAAGTGTTTCAAAAGTGCGTCCACATGCCAAAGTAAAGGAATTTGGTTTATTTGGGTCTATTCGGGTTTATTCTGATTATTCAGCTTAGACGGACGGTCTAGGCCAAAGGGGTAGAATGTTCGTTGGGTTAGACGAAGTGTCATAATGCCAAGTTGTATTTTTCGTCGACGCTGGGATTATGCCAACGCAAGGGATTCAATTTGTTTGGTTCATTCTGGTTATTCGGCTTAGACGGAAGGTCTAGGCTAAAGGTGGGGCATTTGATTCCGGTGGGACTAGGGGTCAGTATCCACCAATGATAGTCTCTTGCATCATCATTTTTCATTCATTTTCTTTTTCCCTCTTTTTCTTTCTCTCTTTTTTTATTTTTTTTCTTTTTTGCCTCTTCTTTTTTTTCTCCTTCTTCTTTTTTTCTTCTTCTTTTTTCTTCTTTTTTTTGATTGGACACTACAGGGTCTTATAGGAGATCTAAGATGCATGCTTGTTCGATGTGAAATGCAAGGTTTAATTGATCATTAAACGGAGGAGGCAGAACATAATACAATTTCAAATGCTTTCCATTAAGAGATGGCAATTGAACTTCCCCTCGATGGTTGACGATAATGTATGCACCTCCTTCATAAACCTTCTGGACTACATAAGATCCAAGTCAGTTTTCATTTAATTTTCTTTTGGGATTGGCATCCATGACTTCTTTTCTTTTGACCATAACTAGGTCTCCTTTCTTGAATTCGCGTCCTTTGACAAGCTTGTCGAAGGCGCGGGCTATGCAGGCCTGATAGACATGTATATTCTGCTGGGCTCAGAGCCGCTTCCCTTCCAGATCTGAGAGCTCCTCCAGTCTTCTTTCCATTTTTCTTCGGCCATCTTCGACCAATTCGTGCTGGATTGCGACTCTCAACGAGGGTACTTCCAGCTCTATTGGGACAACGACTTCCGAGCCGTACACCAAAGAGAATGGTAAACAGCCCGTTAGAGTCTTGTAGATGGTGCGGTATGCCCACAGCCCCTCATACATCCTTTCTTCCCAGTCCTTCTTGCTATAGTTAACTATCTTGGCCAGAAAGGTGCAGAGAGTTTTATTAAAGGCCCCAGTCAACCCGTTTGCTTGAGGGTTGTATGGAGTAGATGTTCTCCAATCAATCTTATCTTTTTCGGCCAATTTGTAGACCTTCTGATTTCGGAAGTGACTTCCGTTGTCTGAAACGATTCGGTTGGGCACACCAAACCGGAATATTATGTTCTGACAGATAAATCTGGCAACGATTTCTCCGGTCACTTCTTTTAGAGCAATAGCTTCTTCCCAATGGAAGAAATAATCTATTGCTACTAAAATATATTTGCATCCTGACGAGGATGTGGGTAACGGGCCTACGACATCCATGCCCCATTGAGCAAAAGGCCACCTGGGCGCTATCGAATGTAGTTGTATTGGGGTTCTCCGAGGGACCGTTGCGCGTTCTTGACACTTCTGGCATGACTTAGCATATTTACAGCAGTCCTCAAACATAGTCAGCCAATAGTAGCCCAACTTTTTGATTTCAATCTTCATCTTCGGCCCAGCTTGGTGTGCGCCAGCTAATCCAGTATGAATTTCTTTCATGACTCTCCAAGCCTCTTCGGTAGATAGGCATCGAAGCAGTACTTTCTTTCTGGTATCTGCCATAATTCAGAATAGTATTCCATTCCTGACTTCATAAGAATATTTTATTCTGATCAGCTTGATCTTCTCTTCTCTTTGCTTGGGCAGCTACTAGTATTTAAACCACGGCATGAGGGATTCTCTCCAGTCAGGTGAGTCGACTGCTTCTGTCATCGCTACTTCATATTCTTCTTCACATGTCTCCCCTTCTATCATGCTGGGGACCTAGCACCTGTTTATCACCAGTATGTTGAGGGATTCATTCAGTGGGATTGCTAATGAACTTGACAACTTTGCGAGTGCATCGTCTTGCACATTTTGGCCTCGACCGACATGGTTTATTTCAATAAAGTAGAATTCCCCCATGAGCTGTTTTGCTTTGTTGTGGTAGAGGAGTAATTTGGGTTTCCGGACGTTGAACTGCCCCTGAACCTGTTTGACAATCAACATTGAATCCCCAAACAATTGCAGCATTCGGATCTCCATATGGAGGGAAACCTAGAGACTGATAATTAGCACTTCATATTCTACTTTGTTATTTGTGTAGGCTTTATTGATCAAGCAGGAGGTGTGCAACACTTCTCCCTCTGGGGATTTGAGAACGATACCTGCCACAGCTCTTATTCTTGTCTACGCTGACAAGGATGTTTTTGTTCTTGAAGCTCTTTCAAAGTATAACTGCCAGACGGCTTGTCGGACTTGATCCACTTCTAGGGTTTCATGTTCAGGGAGCTCCGTGATTAATGGGGAATTTTCAGGCACTAGGTGTACTGCAAAGAAATCTGTAATGGCCTAGCCTTTGACAACCTTTTACGGCACGTAAATAATATCAAACTCCATCAGGATGATGGCCCATTTACCCAGTCGCCCCTTCAGTATCGGCTGAGAGAGTATATATTTGATTGGGTCAGCTCTGGATATTATCCAAACTTCATGCGACGGCATGTAGTGCCTCATCCTTTTGACTGCAAAGACCAGCGCGAGGCAGACCTTTTCAATTGGAATATATTTTCCTTCCGCCCCAATGTGGACATGTGCAATTTCATGTCCATAAAACTCCTCAGATATGTCAAGAGCATCATACACACAACTCCAGACGCGCGGTGTTAAGGCCCATTTGAACCGCTCACCAGGCAAGAGAATCTCAGAAAGACCCAGTTGGCCGGCCCCGAAGGAGTCCGTCACCCGAAAACACCTTACACCCGCTGGGGTGCATTAAACCACGGGGAGCTAGATGCTTCTAAATCAATACTCTGCCTTGGGTTCACCCCTGGGCCCGTGATAGCGAAGAATACACTGGGAGGCTCGAGATCCCCGAGTCCCCGAAGAAGATCAATAACTGCGAACAACAAAGCACGCACTGTCAACTTACGCTTGAACGAGCGAATTAAATTTTGGGTCAGAGAGGGGAACGGTTCTGAACGTGTGAAGGCTTCAAAACACAACAGCTCCGCTGAACCGGTGGTGTTTTCCCCTTGATGATCCGGTGGCCTTGTTGAAGCTTTCATCTGGTGGTGCTTCCTTTTCCCCTGGATGATCCCACGGCCCCGTTCACCATTGAACTGGTGGCACTAGAACGCCATTGATCTAGTGGCCCTTCGTGCGGGCTGATCCGGTGGCTCCGCTTCCCGGCCATCCGGTGGTGCTCTCCCACGCTGAACCGGTGGCGCCCACCCAAGTGATTCGGTGGCATTGCCACCCATCTGATCCGGTGGCTCTTGGCCCTTAACGAGTCGGTGGCTGATGGGGTCATCACCATCCGTCCTGGCACTCTCGGCCCTTCTCGTCACCCTGGAGGCGTACTTCATGGTCTAGCCATTTATTATGAGTCCTATGCTGTATTTCTTTATTTTTATTGAGTCATATCATTGTAATTTCCCTTTTATTAGAGTCATGTATCTAGGTCTTTGGTTTATTTCTATAAGTTTGAGTGTCATTAGGTTGTTTAGTTTGCTATTGGGCCCAATTCATTGGGCTAGGCCCAAGGGCGCCCCCTACCCCCTTGGTTATTCGTCTTTGAGTTAAATGTCAGGGTCTTTTTGTAAAATGTGGGTTGCCTATATATAGGGCCCCATTCCCCTCATTTTGAACTAATGAATCAATGAATGAAAATTGCCATTTTGTGAGTTCTAACTTCAGATTTATTGTGGAGTGAATCCATTAGTGAGGTGAGAAGTCTTAGGGAGAGAATCCCACCCATCCCTCTCTTAATCTCTCTCTTCCACTCCCCTTTCTCTCTCCTCCACACCCAATTTCGAAATTTTTCTCTCTCCTCCCCTCCCAACCACCTCCACTCCCCACCTACCCCATTAAAGCCTCTCCCCATTCCCCACAACCCTCTTCAATACTCCACCCATTCCCAAGACCCCTTCACCAATCCTCATCTCACCTCCCAACCCCCAACTACCCCTCCCACTTTCCCAAGCACCCTTCCCACTACCCCAAGCACCCCTCCACCTCCCTAGGCCATTTGAATTCAAATTTCCCCTTCCCTCCATAGCTTTGGCCACCCCTCTCCCCTCCCCTTTGGTTAGGGTCGCCCCCCTCTCACCCCTCCATCTTCCTTTGTTCACCTCCATCACCCCACCCTCTACCATCTAGAGTAAGAGAACCTGTAGAAGACCTGAAGCTTGAAGCAGCAACCCCGACCTCTTCCGGACGTTCCTAGAAGCCCAAGAGACATCATTGGAAGCGTCTCTCCATCCTCTTCGCAACGGCAGTGGCCCCGTCCCGTTCTAAGTTCGTGATCGCCCAAGGGAGCCATTCTTCCCGGACTGCGCAAAGCCTCCCTGGCAGGAGTTCAGAGCCGGAGTGGAAGCTCGACTACGATGATCTTGTTGGGAATATGATCGAGAGTTCTTCTTCAAAAGTCTTTTACTCTGAGTTTTCTTTCATCCTCAGAAAGCAGAACTCAGTTAGGCGTCCGGATCTGGAAGTTATCAATTTTCTCCTCCGGGTGTGCGGTTCTGCCTCCACTCAGTCTGCACCGACCCTTCCTCAGTGTTCAGAGCCTATCGGTCCGTTCTGACAACATTTGGCATCCCCGTCAAGCTCGTGTCGAAGAGGACTCACAGACGGTTCCGACGACTTTGGCGGCGCCTCATTCTGAGTCCGGGAGCGCTGGTGGCAATAACTTCTTCCTGCTATTGTGATCCTGAAGCTGTCAGAACTGAAGATCTACCTCCTTGTTCGAGGCTCTACTCCGGCCAACAGCAACCTCCCAAAATTCCAGAAACATTTGGACAACTTCCCCATCCTCCTACGAAGAATTTCCAGGTGGTTTCATCCCCAAAAAAATTCAGGAACAGTCACAGCAACTACTTCTTCGACCTTCAGTCAGCACTCACAGAAAGTGGGCAGAGCCGACATCGGTCTCCTTATTGGTTGCGAGTTTGGTTCCACCCCTTCCCGCTTGGCCGGCTGAAGGCCCCTCCCTGTGTGGAGGTAGTTTTAGATGTAATATCAGTTAACCCCCACCCCAAGATCCCCCTCCTGCGAGAGGTGTAGTGGTGTAATCGTTTGAGCAGGTCAAGCTTCTCCGACACGGCGTGTGGGGAACACTCGCCTCCCTGCTCGCCCTCATCTCGAGCGGGACCGGTTTCTTCAAACCGGTCGAGTAAGTGCTCCAAACCTTACTCTCATTTATGCTTGTTCATTTAATATTCTCCAATTGTGCCGTCGGTTAGGGAGAGAGCGCCCGATCCTAAGGCTCCACCGTCTTTGTGCGACCACCGTGGGTGTGAGTGAGTGACCCGCGCCCATTGGCCATTGCCGACTCATTGAGTTGGATATCCATTCCCCAAGGGGAGGTTTACCTTGAATGTTGCTGGCCCTCTACCAGCAAGGGTCTTGTCCCACTTCCTCGACTCGGCATCCCCGAGTTACCCCCGGGTTGAGTCTGTGCGCCATACGAAGGTCCGCTTACGTAGGCTTCTTAGCCTTGTGGTTGTGCTTGCATACTTAGGTCCGAGGAAGCATTGGTCTTGTGACTATCACCCCAAGGGTGTGTCACATCAAGTGGTATCAGAGCAAGTCATTGACTTGTCTCTACAAGTCAAGTCCTAGGGCATGCTTGCATTCTTGTCCGAACCGTGCATTGTCAACCCATCATTGTTAACATTGAGTCTTGGGTCACATGGCCCCTCTCCCAATCATATCCCATGCATGCTTACCTAATGGAGAGCCCGTAGAAATTGATTTCATTGACCTAGAATCTGAAAATTGGGTGTCCCCCGATATCATTACCTCTCTTTGTAGGACCGGACAAATTGTGCACAATGGAGACCAAGTCTTTATTGAATTCCATAAATGGTTCGGAAAGACTAAGTATTTGGATGGGGCTTGGTGTCAAGAGTGAACATTGGCGGGTCCATGTATAATCCTAGGTAAGAAATGGTTAGATGAAAGGAATGCCGACATCGACCCAACACGTCGGACTTGCCTAGTGGATCCGCCACACCTTTCGGGAACCTTTAAATTCAACAACCATGTATTCTCCCACCCGCGGGAATCCCGCCCTTGTTCACCATCCCGGGTGCACCATACTCCGACCATCATCAGCCCACCATCAAAGAACATTCCCACTCCATTAGCTTTGGAAGAAGTAGTCCACCCGCTTTGTCACATGAAGACAAATACCCCTCGGGAACCTATCCCCTCCATGGAGAGCACCCATGTCCCAATTGAAGAGGAAGCCTCGCACGAGGATATTCACCCTACACCACCCCCTCTAGATAAGGCCGAATTCATCTTAGAAGAGTCCCTTGTTAGGTGGCTAAGGGAGAGCTTGATTAGAGAAATCATGACCCATACCTATCTACCCATGAAGCAAGACCACCATCTAGTGCCCATCCACACTCCTCACACAACAATCCAATCCTACTACGAAGTAGAGGGTTTTGATGACCTCCTTAAAGGCCTAGAATGGCAGCTAGAGTTGACTTTCTTGTTGACCTTAGGGACGGCCCACCCAACAAACCTTAGTCTCATCCACCCTTGTGATGGGTCTATCACCTCGGTTTGCACTATTGGTTGCTACACTAGCGACCTTCTTTTTCTTCTCCCTATGGTGGAAGAACCCATCACGGTCCACTCCCCTACAATTGAGATCCCAAGTGCTTTGGTCGGCCAACCCACTAACGACCATGGTCCAATTATCTTGGAGGAGGATGACCCATATTTTTGGGGCTTTGAGGATGTGGAGTTCCTCTCTCTAGGTAACCATTTCCACGATCCTTTTGTGATGTGACACAAATCCTTGGACTTAAATGTGCAAGCAATTCGGCCCGAACGGCGATCTCTCACAAGCGGTTGACCCGCATCGCGCGCACCCGGATACGTAGGTGGACCGGCGATGGTGGTGAGGGTCCGAGGTTGGGCCTCGAGGCTCCAAGGATATGGCCAGCTAGCGATAGACCCCAATGGGCCAGGGATACCCAATATCAAGGGCGGCCGGCATGCCGAGGGCGTGGGATGTAATGTCACACTCACAACTCACCCGCGGTGGCACTTGATTAAACGGAATGTTGGGATGAGCTCTCTCTCACCGCCGACGGCACATCAAGGGATAATACTAAACTAAGCAAAGGTAAGGAACCAGCAGAGGAGAGTGGTCCAAAGCTCACCTGATCGGTGTGAAGACACCGATCCCGGCCGGAGACGAGGGCGAGCGGGGAAGTGTGGGTTCCCCGCACACTGCGCCGATGAAGCTTGAGTCCTACTTAATTAGTTACATTCACTACACCTCTCGTAGGAGGGTGAACTTGGGGTGGGGATAATTGAATTACATGCAAACACTATCCCCACGTAGGGAGGGGCGGTGAGCCGGCCAGGCGGGGAGGGGGGATTCGCCGGAAATGCGGAAGGAGAAGCCGAGGCTGAATCTGCCTGCTTTCTGCAATGGCTGACTGACAGTTGGTGTTGACGCTGTAGATCCCGTTCTGGAATTTTTCCGATGGCGAGACCAGTGGGGAACGCTTCGTATCTGGAACTAGGATGCCTCTGAATTCTTCTGATGCAGTTGCGGGTCCGGGACGAGGTTCGATCAGGGAGGCAGAATCTGGGCGCGGCAGCCTCTTGTTTCTGACAGCAGCTTGCAGGGATTTCCCCGACCGCTCCCGTACTCTGAATCATGAACCGCTAGAGGCGTTAGAATCGTGGACAAGTCGTCTTCACAGAAAAACTGACGGGGAAGCCTTCCGATGTCGGAGAGGACTGGGGGACTCAGAATAGTTGAGGCAGGTTGTTGCAGACTGTGGGAGGCAGACCCGCGCAGCTGAGGGAGAAAAATGGTAACTTGGGACCACGGTCTCCGATCGATGTTCCGCTTCTTGATCCTGAAGACAGACAGAACGAGGAAGAACTTTGTAGAAGAGCTCTCAGCCTAATTCTTCCGTGGTTCGTCGTGGCGCAGCTCCCTTTCTGGTTCAGGTACTCTGTTGGGGAAGCTCTGCGCAGTTGGGGGAGAATGGTCACCACGAACTGTAGCGAAGTCGGAATGAGACGATTCCACCTCGCTTGCGAAGAAGACTCGCAGACCTTTCCAGAGATTTAATATGCACCTCCAGATGACGTCGTATGACTCTAGAGCCGGCTCTGCAAGTCGGGCCCCAATCTGCTACCTGCGGGTTGAACAGAGTAAAGGGGCTATTTGGTGGAGAAGGGTTGAAGGGACTGCAATGGGGAGGGGGCTAATGGCTGTGGGGCTTGGATGGTGGTGGGTAGAGATGGTGGAGAGGTTGGAGAAGGAGGTTGGGTCGCAGCTAGCAGGTGGAGGGGAAGGGGGGGTGCGGCCAAGGGTGGAGGGTGAAAGGGGGGGGCGCAAGTGGCTTGGAGGGAGAGGGAGATTTGAACTTGGTTTAATGTGGGGATGGTTAATGTGGTCTTGGGAAGGGGAAGAGGTGTGTTGGGGATGTGGAGAGGTGCTTGGGGAGGTGGGATTCTCCCTTGGGAGATGGAGGGGTGGCTTGGGAAAGGGAGATGTTGTCTTGGAAGGTGAAAGGTTGCTTGGGGATATGGTGTGAGTAATGGGAGGAATTAAGTGGACCTTGGGAAGGGGAAGGGTTGGGATGAGGTGGAGGATGATGTGGCAAGAAGAAGAGAGAGAGAGAGGGGCAAAATTTGGAGAGAGAGGGGGAGGAGAGAGAGGGGGCCGCCCCCTTTAGAGAGAGAGAGAGGTAGAGAGATAGAGAGCTTGAGAGAGAGAGAGAGAGAGCCAGAGACACAAATCTTGTGGATTTTAAACTCAATAATTCATTAGCTCCAAATGGGGGGGGTTAGGGTCCTATTTATAGGAAACCCATAATTTAACAAAAGACCCTGAGTTTTTGACTAATGACAATAAACCAAGGGGGAAGGGGGGCGCCCATGGGCCTAGCCCACTTAATTGGGCCCAACTGACTCATTAACCACTCTAATGACAATTAACCTAGGTAGATGACTCTTTAACCTAGGTACTTGACTCAATAAAAGAGAAATTACATAATCTATGACTCAAGAAAATATAAAAATTACAAGTCATGATTAAGAAAAAATGCCGCGAACATGATGACGCATAGCTGGCAAGCAACGGGAACCTCGAAAGAGTGAGGAGTGGTAGGAGATGTCCTCATCATACCCCCGGGGTGCAGAGAACTCGACTCCGTCGAGTATGGGTCCACCGGGGTAGCGGTCATCCAAAGTAGCTCCGGGCGAACCACAACCTCCAGACTCAACCTTGTGTCTGCGACCAGGGGACGGTCCTTCATCCTCTCATGGTGGCTCAGGCGCACCCTCTTGCTGGCAATGGAACCTTGCTTGCCTAGTATTACCTCCGTGTGCACACGTCGGGCTCTCAAGGCTATTTTGTGGGAGCTCTCCGGGGTGTCCTTCTCAAAGGAAGGTATAGGCTCAAAGCACTAACTAGGATCCACCGCGGTGCCCATATAGGGTGCCAGGTCAGCCACGTGAGAAGTGGGGAATATCCCATAACCCATTGGTAAATTCAATCCATAAGTTGTGTTGCCAAAGTCACTAGAAACAGGAAAAGGTCCAAGTCCTCGTGCCCTCGAATGGGAGGTGACCCTAAGGTAGAGCCACTCCGATGCCATCATCACCAAATCGCCTACTTGGAGTTCCAAGTGGCGCTTGCGAGCTCTTATCCGCTCTTTGTGAACCTCACTGCTCATTGCGAATTGCTTGCGTGTATGCATATGCCATGTACTATGATGCGGTGTGGGTGTGAAAAGCTTCGTGTGTAAAGGTGGACCGGGGCAACCGTAAATTGACCTATCATGTTGTGATGCCATGTGGACCTTGATGAACTTAGGTGGACCGGGGCAACCACTAGTGGCCCTATCATGCCTGGTCTTCATAACAATGGTGGGAGGGCCATGGTATCTATAGGAGAACCTATCACATAAAGTGGTGATGAATGCCGGGGGACCTGGACACCCGTAGATGCTCCTAACGTGCATATGATCAATGATGAATGAGGGAGGACCAGCACATCCAAATGTGAGCCAGTCATGCATTGGGCTTAAAGTGTACGTGACATGTATGACATGACTAGGCTGACTAGCCCTACCAAATGATGTAAAATGTAGTGGCACATGCATTCCCATCCAAATGGTTTCTCCCATGTATATGGATTGGTGTGGGAGTTTCCACTCATAGGGGTCAAAGGGGTCAAGGAAAATGGAGTGGGCTTGGTCCAATAAGGTTGGATGGGGTAGGGACAGGTTGGTGGTGAGTAAGGTGGGTGGGTATAGGAAGGGATCGAAGGGGTCATGGTAAGGGTCACCTAAGGAGAGGAACTCTAGATCCTTTTGGTCCTCACAACTCCTTGATGGCGGATTCTCCTCCTCTAGTAAAGTGTTCGGGCCAAGGTTTTTGGTGGAATGGTCGGCCATGAATGGAGGGCTGGTTGTTCTACCCGAGATAAGCAACTCAAGTTTGTGGATAGCATCGGGCTCATCGGGTGTAGGGAGGAGTAAAAGAAGGTCGCTAGTGTAGCAACCTACAGTGTAAATGGAGGAGATGGATCGGACACATAGGTGTAGGAGGTCAAGGCTCCTAGGTCGGTCAGCTACAGTAGTCAACATGTCAGTTAGCTCCATTTGCCAAACTATACCCTTAAGAAGATCCCCCAATGTTTCCACCTGATAGGATGATTGGATTGTGGTGTGATAGGTGGATAAGGGTACTATGGGGAGTTGTTGTTCCGTGGCAGGGTAAGCATGGGGCAGGATAGGGTGAGCCCGATTTTCCACAAGCCATCTAGCCAAGGGCCCACTTATGATAAGTTCACTCCAAATTTGGGGTGGCATGAAAGGTGAAATTTCTTCCTCGTTTTGGCCATGACTTTCCCCCAAGATGGGGAGTGGTTCTGGGGTGTTCCCTACTAGGGGTTCGGGTGTGGGGATCATGGTTTCCTCTACCAAGGAGGTGAGTAGGTCCTTTGTAGGTGGGGTGATGATGACTGGCATGTGGTGCTCTTTGGGTGGTGGGTAATGGGGGACTTGGAATAGAATGGGGAGGGGTAGTAGTGGAGGCCTAGGTTGGGCATCTTGTAACTCATAGGGGAGGGTGCACCCAATTTGGCTCAATGGATTCTCTTTGGGAAGGAATGAGTTCTCTTGACCCAATTGGGCTTCATATTCTTCTTCCCAATCTAGGGGAGCCTCATGGTCTTCGGTCACCTCCTCAAGTTCCCCTTGGGTAGGCGTAACTACTTCTTCTAAAGCCAATGGGGTGGGAAGGTCTTTTGATGATGGGGTGTTGCTAGCCGGTGTGTGATGCACACGGGGTGGTGAACAAGGAGGGGACTCCAGTGGATGGGAGAGGACATGGGTGTTGTTAAATCGGAAGGCTCCCGGAAGGTGTGGCAGATGCACTAGGCAAGTCCGACGTGTCGGGTCAATGTTGGCATTCCTTTCATCTAACCATCTCCTACCTAGGATTATGCAAGGGCCCGCCAAAGTGCCAATTTGACACCAAGCTCCATCACAGTATGTGGTCTTCCCAAACCATTTATGGAATTCAACGAAGACTTGGTCTCCGTCATGCACAATTTGTCCGGTCCTAGAAAGAGAGGCAACGATATCGGGGGATACCCAATTATCAGACTCCAAGTCAATAAAATCGATTTCCGTAGGCTCTCCATTGGGTAGGTATGCAAGGGATATGATTGGGAGTGGGATCATTTGGTCCGTAGACTCATTGACAGTGGGTGGTGGACAATGCATGGGACGGTCTGTCGGGGACTCTAATGCAAGCGTGCCCATGGACTAGACTCGTAGAGACAAGTCTAAAACTTCCTCTGATACCAATTTGATGTGACACAAATCATTGGACTTAAATGTGCAAGCAATTCGGCCCGAACGGCGATCTCTCACAAGCGGTTGACCCGCGTCGCGCGCACCCGGATCCGTAGGTGGACCGGCGATGGTGGTGAGGGTCCGAGGTTGGGCCTCGAGGCTCCAAGGATATGGCCAGCTAGGGATAGTGATGAGGGCATCCCTTGCCCCTCCACATTTTCTCCGGACTCGGATTGTTCGTCGACAAGCGCCATTATGTTAGTCATGTATTCTTGAGTCTAGTCATGTAATCTTCACATTTTATTTGAGTCAATATCATGTAATTTTCCCTTTATTTGAGTCATGTACCTAGGTTAGTGAGTCATTTTCTTAAGTATTGTGTCATTAGGTTGGTTTGTTAGGCTAGTGGGCCCAATTCATTGGGCTTGGCCCAAGGGCACCCCTATCCCTTCGGTTATTTGTCATTGAGTCAAATATCAGGGACTTTTGTAGAAATGTGGGTTGCCTATATATAGGACCCCATTCCCCTCATTTTGAAGTAATGAACAATTGAATGAAAATTGAAATCCACTTTCAAATCCCACTAGATCTCTCTCTCTCTCACTCTCTCTCTCTCTAAGGGGTCCCCCCTCTCTCTCTCTCTCTCCCTCCACCCCAATTTTCGGAATTTTCTCTCTCCTCCCCATTCACCCCTCATTAAGACCTCTCCCCTTCCCCATACACCCATTTAACTCCCCCCCAACCCAAGGTGGCATCCTCCAATCCACACCCCACCTCCCAACCCCCAACTACCCAACACCACTTCCTAAGCACCCCTTCCTCTCCCCAAGGTTGAAGGGGCTCTTCCCTAAGCCCAAATTCAAATTTCCCTCTCCCTAGGACAGTGCCCTTCCATCTCCCCACCTCCCAAACCACCCAAAGTCGCAGCCCCCCTTCCCCATACCAGCCAAGTTCACCCTCCACCTCTTACTCTCTTGGCCATCCCCTTCCCCACCCCCTCATCTTCTTCTCATTTAGCCTCTGTTTCAGGCAGCAGAGTTATAGTGACTTGCAGAGGCAGCCACGACCGTCTCTCAATAATTCAGGTCGCAAGGCCTACATTTCTAGAATCTTCATCGAGATAGCTTTCCAACGGTGGTGGTCTCGCCGGCTTCCGAGTTCGGAGCTGTCCGGAGGAGCGTCATCTTCAATGACTGCGCAATCTATCCCAGACTAAAGACCAGAGCGATCTTGGAAGCTGTTCTGTGGTCAACCTTGGAGGAATTCGAGCACACTTCCTTCTACAAAATTCTTATTCGTCTAGTCCTCCATCATTAGCAGAAAGAACGATGCCAATCGCCTGCCCGAGCTATTTGTTATGAATTATTTCGTCGGAGTGTGCAGTCTACCACCAGTGGACTCAGGTTTGACCTGTCTTCATTTATCTGGCCACCATTCTCATCTCCGACCTCGGATTGTGGCCCCGTCAACTTCTGCTCGAAGCTACTCCGACCACGATCGCGTCACCACCAGTTTCATTCAATTTGAAGTTCGGGAGCGACCGCAGAGCCCTCTGCAATCCACTGCATCAGTTCTGCATCAGTCCAAAGCAGAGTGTTACTGTCCTGCTCCAGTCGCCGGTCCGATCAGGCCCGAGGTCCAGAGCTTCCCAAAAAATTCAGGCATCATCCTCTGTCAATTGGGAAACTTTTTGCGCAGGTTTCGTCAAGATCTGAGCTCTGTGGAATTTGTGGCAGTGACATCACCGGCCCCCTGTCCAACAATTCTGAAGGTTGGCAGAACCGGCGGGGATCGGCAAATCGGGTTTCCTTAGCATAAATCCCCACCCCGCTTGGCCGACTGAAGGCCCCTCCCTGCGTGGAGGTAGTATTGGATGTAATAAGATTAATCCCCACCCCAAGATCACCCCTCCTGCGAGAGGTGTAGTGGTGTAATCTTTCCATTTCAGGTTGAAGTGACACCGACGCGGCGTGCGGGTGCATACCCTCGCCTCCCCGCTCGCCCCCGTCTCCGACCGGAGTCGGCGTCTTCACGCCGGCTAGGTGAGCTCCTGAACATCTCTCATTGCTGTAATGGACTTGCTTAGCTTAGTATTGCTATAGTTACTCCGTCGGCGGTAAGAGAGTGTCCGATTTTAAATTGCTACCCAAATTGAGTGACCACCGCGGGCGAGTTGTGAGAGCATCCACTTAACCCACACCCTTGGTGTGTTGGCCGCCCATGATTTGGGCATCCTAGGTCCATTTGGGGTTCTCCCCAAGCTAGCCAACCATTGGAGCCTCAAGGTCCCGCCTCGGACCCTCTCCAACATCGCCTAGTCGCCATCGGGCACTAGTGTGCGCCATACGGGTGAGCTCGCTAGTGTGAGTCCGCTGCTCAAACTTGAATGCTTCCAAAATAGGTCGATAGGTGGTGTCACATCAAGTGATATCAGAGCAAGTTCACAACTTGTCTCTATCAAGTTGGTCCTAGGGCATGTCTATGCATTTAGAGTCTTCAAGTGCATCACTCTTGTCCCCTAGTATGGCCACCTCATATCGACCTTACCAATCGGCCCACTCCATAAGTCCAAGCCACCAAGAGATGCCTACCACTAACACCCATAACTTCCCTTGCCATGTCAACTACTTCATGAAAGCCTTGACCTATGCCAATGAGCGGCTTGATAACATATCGGGCCGACTCAACCAACTTGGAGAAAATTGGCCCGCCCCAAGGACGGACGATAGGATGGTCCCTTTCCCACTTCCCACCTTTGATGGAACCTCTCCTAGAGAATATTTAGATTGAGAAGCTACAATGGACCAATACTTCACTTGGTATCATATGTCCGAGGATGAAAAGGCATTGGTTGCCAAAATGCAACTTACCAAACGGGCAGAAACTTATTGGATGCAAATTGTCGGGCTAAAGGTACTTAGAAGGGAAACTCCCATCACCACTTGGAAGGACATGAAGGAGCAACTTAGGGCTAGATATGTTTCCCCCTCATACTCAAATCACCAAGACCTAAGGAGCACTTCAACTCCTTCATCCCCACCTAGCCAACCCATGACCCTAATTCCCCATTCCACATCACTTCCCACCTATCCTACCCCAACCACCACACCAGCACTCTACCTACAAACTCCCACCACAACCATATGTCCACAAACCCAATTGGACCCCGTGTCCACCCATCCACCGAGGCCCATAATGGCCACCACCCCCAAACCCAAAACCCCTCACCAAACCCATACCCCACAAGCCCCCTTGACCACCACCATAAACCCACCATCATCCCCAAAAAGGGACACATCTCCCAAAACAAATCAACCCAAAATCCCTCACCCAACCCACCTCCCGCTTCCTACACCAATCTTTCCCCAACCTAGGCCTCCTCTACTTCCCCTTCCTATCCCAACCCAAGCCCATGCTTGTTCACCACCCCGGGTGTGTCATACGCTAGCTATCACCAAACCACCCCCCATAGATCCCCCTACTCCATTAGCAATAGAAGTTGCAACCCACACACCCACCCAAGTGGAGAAGGATGCCCATCTGGATCCACCTCCCAACATAGAGGAAATCCAAAGGCCAAACAACTCACACACCTCTAGCCTAGCTCCTCTAGAGACACCCAACCTCACCATAGGTAAGTCCATACTCCAATGGCTCAAGAAAGGTTTCACCATTCCTAGTTCACAACCATGCCACCTACCCATGGGATATCAATCCCAAATCATTCTCATTCAGCCACATGTCACTTATCAAACTTCCTATTGTGTGGAAGATTTGGGAGACTTAGTGAACTACCTACATTGACAAATTCACTTGACCAATATGCTAGCCATGAGACCGTCCGAAACTAACACCATTAGCCTAGCATATCCCACCATTGGCTCCATCACTTCCATCTACACTAATGGCCAAGTTACTAGTGAGATCATCCTCCTTCTTTCCATGGAGGAAGAACCTATCCTATTCCACTCCCCAGCCATAGAGATCCCAAGTGCTTTGATCGGCCAACCCATTAGCAACTTTGGCCCAATTATTGAGGAGGAGGACTCACCATTCGAGGACCTTGAGAGCATAGAGTACCCCTACCAAGGTGACCCTTACCATGATCCCTTTAACCCTTTTCTATGGGAGCCTAGATCTCCATGTAACCCACTCACCTTATTCACCACCCACCCTTTCCTACCCCCACCCACCATGTTGGGCCAATCCCACCTCATCCATGACCCAGGTTACACCATAGGAATCATGACCTTAGGCAACACCTGCCTAGAGATCAAGAAGGTGCCCTACCCTATATCCACCTACCTAGATCCCTTCGACCCTTTTGAGTGGAAGCTCAAAGACCACCCCACCATCCCACATGAGGAAGTCATCTTTGGGAAAGGAATTCATATGTCTTGGCACATCACACCGCTTGGCATGATTAGTCCGTCGGGTACATTCATCCATATCACCCACATGTCAAGAAGAAAATATGAGTGGTCAATATTTGGTTGTAATGGTCCACCATCATTCATCATAAAACTCAAGCATGTTAGGAGCATTCATGGATGTCCGGGTCCTCCAACATTCATCACACTCACTCACAAGAGGGACACCTATGGATGCCCCGGTCCTCCCAAATCCTTCAAAGTCTTCATAACATCAATGCATGATAGGTCTATATGTGGTTGTCCTGGACCCCCTTTGCATACCATACATTGTCAACTCACACCGCATCATAGTACATGGCATATGCATTCAAGCAAGTATCAAGCAACAAGCGGTGGGATTCACAAGAAACGAGCACAAACTCCTAAGCACCACTTTGAGTTCCAAGTTGACAACTTGGCGATGATGGCTTTGGAGTGGCTCTACTTTAGGGTCACCTCCAATCTGAGGGCACGAGGACTTGGACCTTGCCAAGTTCCGAGTGGCTTTGGCAACCAAGCTTATGGGTTGAACTTTCAAAAGGGTTTTGGGATTCTCCCCATTTCTCATGTGGCGGATCCAGCACGCTCTAAGGGCACCGCTGTGGATCCTAGTGAGTGCCTCGAACTTACACCAACCCTTGTGAGAGACACCCTCGGAGTGCCACCACAAATAGCCTGAGAGCCCGACGTGAGCACACAGCGGCAATACTAGGCAAGCAAGATCCCATCGCCAGCATGAGGGTATGACCAAGCCACTTTGTCGAGCTGAAGCACCGTTCCCCGACTATGGTCGCGGGTTGAGTCTGGAGATCGTGGATCACCCAGAGCCGCAATTCGATGTACTACTTCCCTGGTGGACCCATACTCGACGGGGTCGAGTTTTCCCCACCCCGGGGGTATGATAAGGGCATCCCTTGCCCCTCCACATTTTCTCCGGACTCGGATTGTTCGTCGACAAGTGCCATTATGTTAGTCATGTATTCTTGAGTCTAGTCATGTAATCTTCACATTTTATTTGAGTCAATATCATGTAATTTTCCCTTTATTTGAGTCATGTACCTAGGTTAGTGAGTCATTTTCCTAAGTATTGTGTCATTAGGTTGGTTTGTTAGGCTAGTGGGCCCAATTCATTGGGCTTGGCCCAAGGGCACTCCTATCCCTTCGGTTATTTGTCATTGAGTCAAATGTCAGGGACTTTTGTAGAAATGTGGGTTGCCTATATATAGGACCCCATTCCCCTCATTTTGAAGTAATGAATAATTGAATGAAAATTGAAATCCACTTTCAAATCCCACTAGATCTCTCTCTCTCTCACTCTCTCTCTCTAAGGGGTCCCCCCCTCTCTCTCTCTCTCCCTCCACCCCAATTTTTGGAATTTTCTCTCTCCTCCCCATTCACCCCTCATTAAGACCTCTCCCCTTCCCCATACACCCATTTAACTCCCCCCCAACCCAAGGTGGCATCCTCCAATCCACACCCCACCTCCCAACCCCCAACTACCCAACACCACTTCCTAAGCACCCCTTCCTCTCCCCAAGGTTGAAGGGGCTCTTCCCTAAGCCCAAATTCAAATTTCCCTCTCCCTAGGGCAGTGCCCTTCCATCTCCCCAAATCCCAAACCACCCAAAGTCGCAGCCCCCCTTCCCCATACCAGCCAAGTTCACCCTCCACCTCTTACTCTCTTGGCCATCCCCTTCCCCACCCCCTCATCTTCTTCTCATTCAGCCTCTGTTTCAGGCAGCAGAGTTGCAGCGACTTGCAGAGGCAGCCACGACCGTCTCTCAATAATTCAGGTGGCAAGGTATACATTTCTGGAATCGCCATCGAGATAGCTTTCCAACGGTAGTGGTCTCGCCGGCTTCCGAGTTCGGAGCTGTCCGAAGGAGCGTCATCTTCAATGACTGCGCAATCTGTCCCAGATTGAAGACCAGAGCGATCTTGGAAGCTGTTCTGCGGTCAACCTTGGAGGAATTCGAGCACACTTCCTTATAAAATTTTCTTCTTCGTCTAGTCCTCGAACCGTAGCAGAAAGAACGACGCCAATCGCCTGCCCGAGCTATTTGTTCTGAATTATTTCGTCGGAGTGTGCAGTCTGCCACCAGTGGACTCAGGTTTGACCTGTCTTCATTTATCTGGCCACCATTCTCATCTCCGACCTCGGATTGTGGCCCCGTCAACTTCTACTCGAAGCTACTCCGACCACGATCACGTCACCACCAGTTTCGTTCAATTTGAAGTTCGGGAGCGACCGCAGCACCTTCTGCAATCCACTGCATCAGTTCTGCATCAGTCTGAAGTAGAGTGTTGCTGTCCTGCTCCAGTCGCCGGTCCGATCAGGCCCGAGGTCCAGAGCTTCCCAAAAAATTCAGGCATCATCCTCTGTCAGTTGGGAAACTTTTGGCGTAGGTTTCGTCAAGATCTGAGCTCTGTGGAATTTTTGGCAGTGACATCACCGGCCCCCTGTCCAACAATTCTGAAGGTTGGCAGAACCGGCGGGGATCGGCAAATCGGATTTCCTTAGCATAAATCCCCACCCCGCTTGGCCGGCTGAAGGCCCCTCCCTGCGTGGAGGTAGTATTGGATGTAATAAGATTAATCCCCACCCCAAGATCACCCCTCCTGCGAGAGGTGTAGTGGTGTAATCTTTCCATTTCAGGTTGAAGCGACACCGACGCGGCGTGCGGGTGCATACCCTCGCCTCCCCGCTCGCCCCCGTCTCCGACCGGAGTCGGCATCTTCACGCCGGCTAGGTGAGCTCCTGAACATCTCTCATTGCTGTAATGGACTTACTTAGCTTAGTATTGCTATAGTTACTCCGTCGGCGGTAAGAGAGTGTCCGATTTTAAATTGCTACCCAAATTGAGTGACCACCGCGGGCGAGTTGTGAGAGCATCCACTTAACCCACACCCTTGGTGTGTTGGCCGCCCATGATTTGGGCATCCTAGGTCCATTTGGGGTTCTCCCCAAGCTAGCCAACCATTGGAGCCTCAAGGTCCCACCTCGGACTCTCTCCAACATCGCCTAGTCGCCATCGGGCACTAGTGTGCGCCATACGGGTGAGCTCGCTAGTGTGAGTCCGCTGCTCAAACTTGAATGCTTGCAAAATAGGTCCATAGGTGGTGTCACATCAGATAGACCCCAATGGGCCAAGGATGCCCAATGTCAAGGGCGGCCGGCACGCCGAGGGCGTGGGATGTAATGTCACACTCACAACTCGCCCGCGGTGGCACTTGATTAAACGGAATGTTGGGACGAGCTCTCTCTCACCGCCGACGGCACATCAAGGGATAATACTAAACTAAGCAAAGGTAAGGAACCAGCAGAGGAGAGTGGTCCGAAGCTCACCTGATCGGTGTGAAGACACCGATCCCGGCCGGAGACGAGGGCGAGCGGGGAAGTGCGGGTTCCCCGCACACTGCGCCGATGAAGCTTGAGTCCTGCTTAATTAGTTACATTCACTACACCTCTCGCAGGAGGGTGAACTTGGGGTGGGGATGATTGAATTACATGCAAACACTACCCCCACGCAGGGAGGGGCGGTGAGCCGGCCAGGCGGGGAGGGGGGGTTCGCCGGAAATGCGGAAGGAGAAGCCGAGGCTGAATCTGCCTGCTTTCTGCGATGGCTGACTGATAGTTGGTGTCGACGCTGTAGATCCCGTTCTGGAATTTTTCCGATGGCGAGACCAGTGGGGAACGCTTCGTATCTGGAACTAGGATGCCTCTGAATTTTGCTGAATTCTTCTGATGCAGTTGCGGGTCCGGGACGAGGTTCGATCAGGGAGGCAGAATCTGGGCGCGGCAGCCTCCTGTTTCTGACAGCAGCTTGCAGGGATTTCCTCGACCACTGCCGTACTCTGAATCATGAACCGCTGGAGGCGTTAGAATCGTGGACAAGTCTTCTTCGCATAAAAACTGACGGGGAAGCCGTCCGATGTCGGAGAGGACTGGGGGACTCAGAATAGTTGAGGCAGGTCGTTGCAGACTGTGGGAGGCAGACCCGCGCAGCTGAGGGAGAAAAATGGTAACTTGGGACCACGGTCTCCGATCGATGTTCCGCTTCTTGATCCTTAAGACAGACAGAACGAGGAAGAACTTTTTAGAAGATCCCTCAGCCTAATTCCTCCGTGGTTCGTCGTGGCACAGCTCCCTTTCTGGTTCAGGTACTCTATTGGGGAAGCTCTGCGCAGTCGGGGGAGAATGGTCACCACAAACTGTAGCGAAGTCGGAATGAGACGATTCCACCTCGCTTGCGAAGAAGACTCGCAGACCTTTCCAGAGATGTAAGGTGCACCTCCAGATGATGTCGTATGACTCTGGAGCCGGCTCTACAAGTCGGGCCCCAATCTGCTACCTGCGGGTTGAACAGAGTAAAGGGGCTATTTGGTGGAGAAGGGTTGAAGGGACTGCAATGGGGAGGGGGCTAATGGCTGTGGGGCTTGGATGGTGGTGGGTAGAGATGGTGGAGAGGTTGGAGAAGGAGGTTGGGTCGCAGCTAGCAGGTGGAGGGGAAGGGGGGGTGCGGCCAAGGGTGGAGGGTGAAAGGGGGGGGGGGCGCAAGTGGCTTGGAGGGAGAGGGAGATTTGAACTTGGTTTAATGTGGGGATGGTTAATGTGGTCTTGGGAAGGGGAAGAGGTGTGTTGGGGATGTGGAGAGGTGCTTGGGGAGGTGGGATTCTCCCTTGGGAGATGGAGGGGTGGCTTGGGAAAGGGAGATGTTGTCTTGGAAGGTGAAAGGTTGCTTGGGGATATGGTGTGAGTAATGGGAGGAATTAAGTGGACCTTGGGAAGGGGAAGGGTTGGGATGAGGTGGAGGATGATGTGGCAAGGAGAAGAGAGAGAGAGAGGGGCAAAATTTGGAGAGAGAGGGGGAGGAGAGAGAGAGGGGGCCGCCCCCTTTAGAGAGAGAGAGAGGTAGAGAGATAGAGAGCTTGAGAGAGAGAGAGAGAGCCAGAGACACAAATCTTGTGGATTTTAAACTCAATAATTCATTAGCTCCAAATGGGGGGGGGGTTGGGGTCCTATTTATAGGAAACCCACAATTTAACAAAAGACCCTGAGTTTTTGACTAATGACAATAAACCAAGGGGGAAGGGGGGCGCCCATGGGCCTAGCCCACTTAATTGGGCCCAACTGACTCATTAACCACTCTAATGACAATTAACCTAGGTAGATGACTTTTTAACCTAGGTACTTGACTCAATAAAAGGGAAATTACATAATCTATGACTCAAGAAAATATAAAAAATTACAAGTCATGATTAAGAAAAAATGCCACGAACATGATGACGCATAGCTGGCAAGCAACGGGAACCTCGAAAGAGTGAGGAGTGGTAGGAGATGTCCTCATCACTTTGACCCCTTCCTATACCCATGTGGCCCAACCATCTTACCCACCACCCACCCTTTCCTACCCTCACCCACCATATTGGGCCAAACCCACCTCATCCATGACCCAGGTTACACCATGGGAGCCATGACTTTGGGCGATATACACCTAAGGATCGAGGAAGTACCCCACTTCATGATATCTACCTTCCTAGACCCCTTTGACCCATTCCAATGGAAGTCCAAAAGCCCACACATAGGAGACCTCTTTGGCACAATATTGCATAAGTCTTGGCGTACAACACAACTTGGCATGATTCATAAGTCGGGTCCACTCGTTCATATCACCCACATGTCAAGTAGAATGCATGAGTGGTCCAAATTCGGATATAATGGTCCACCTTCACTCATCATGAGTCTTAAGCATGATAGGTGTATTCTTGGATGTCCAGGTCCCCCGGCATTTGTCACCCCCATACATGACCGGATCACCTATGGAAGCCCCGGCCCTCCAACCTTCGTTAGAGAGTCCATGCATGATAGGGCCACATTTGGTTGCCCTGGCCCACTAAGGCTCATCAAGGTCCATATGGCATCATGGCATGACTGGTCTACATATGGTTGTCCAGGTCCACCCATAACCACTAGAAGGTCAGCATTCACAAAATTGCATGATAACCTTGCAAGCACATCAACAAGAGCCATGAAATTTAAAAAAGGCAGGCTGACTCAATGGCGTCACCAAGAAATCCAAATGGGTGATTCCGGGATGGTGAGGAATGAGAGGCTCTCACATAGAGACAACTCAGAATTGAGATTTTGTAGGATTAGCCCCTTCCAGGTTTTGAGGTGCACTAGCCCCACTACTCACAAGTTAGGCCTCCTCGAGGGATACGGAGTTAACTTCAGTTTCAATGTGGAAGGCCTTGTGCCACACAAGGGACCCATGGTGGCACCAAGTGAGGATTTCAAGCCCCCTTCCTCCCTTGAGAGAGCACCCACCCCTCCCCATGAGAGCACCGTCAGCCCAGAGAAGCCCGACGTAATTAACTTGAGAGAATATTGGATGAACAGAAAATCATCACTCAGAGCAAGGTGTACGGGCACTACCTCGCTAGGTGGAAGAATCGATTTCTTTCGGAAGACATATGAGCGGTACCACTTCTGCACCTTTCCGAAGATGGAAGGACTCTTACTCGACGGAGTCGAGTTCTCCGCACCCCGGGAGTATGATGGGGTCATCACCATCCGTCCTGGCACTATCGGCCCTTCTCATCACCCTGGAGGCATACTTCATGGTCTAGCCATTTATTATGAGTCCTATGTTGTATTTCTTTATTTTTATTGAGTCATATCGTTGTAATTTCCCTTTTATTAGAGTCATGTATCTAGGTCTTTGGTTTATTTCCCTAAGTTTGAGTGTCATTATGTTGTTTAGTTTGCTATTGGGCCCAATTCATTGGGCTAGGCCCAAGGGCGCCCCCTACCCCCTTGGTTATTCGTCTTTGAGTCAAATGTCAGGGTCTTTTTGTAAAATGTGGGTTGCCTATATATAGGGCCCCATTCCCCTCATTTTGAACTAATGAATCAATGAATGAAAATTATCATTTTGTGAGTTCTAACTTCAGATTGATTGTGGAGTGAATCCATTAGTGAGGTGAGAAGCCTTAGGGAAAGAATCCCACCCATCCCTCACTTAATCTCTCTCTTCCACTCCCCTTTCTCTCTCCTCCACATCCAATTTCGAAATTTTTCTCTCTCCTCCCCTCCCAACCACCTCCACTCCCCACCTACCCCATTAAAGCCTCTCCCCATTCCCCACAACCCTCTTCAATACTCCACCCATTCCCAAGACCCCTTCACCAATCCTTATCTCACCTCCCAACCCCCAACTACCCCTCCCACTTTCCCAAGCACCCTTCCCACTACCCCAAGCACCCCTCCACCTCCCTAGGCCATTTGAATTCAAATTTCCCCTCCCCTCCATAGCTTTGGCCACCCCTCTCCCCTCCCCTTTGGTTAGGGTCGCCCCCCTCTCATCCCCTCCATCTTCCCTTGTCCACCTCCATCACCCCACCCTCTACCATCTAGAGTAAGAGAACCTGCAGAAGACCTGAAGCTTGCAGCAGTGACCCCGACCTCCTCCGGACGTTCCTAGAAGCCCAAGAGCCATAGTTGGAAGCGTCTCTCCGTCCTCTTCACAACGGCAGTGGTCCTGTCTCGTTCTAAGTTTGTGATCGCCCAGGGGAGCCATTCTTCCCCGACTGCGCAAAGCCTCCCTGGCAAGAGTTCAGAGCCGGAGTGTAAGCTTGACTGCAACGATCCTGTTGGGAATCTGATCGAGAGTTCTTCTTCAAATGTCTTCTACTCTGAGTTTTCTTTCATCCTCAGAAAGCAGAACTCAGTTAGGCATCCGGATCTGGAAGTTATCAATGTTCTCCTCCGGGTGTGCGGTTCTGCCTCCACTCAGTCTACACCGACCCCTCCTCAGTGTTCAGAGCCTACCGGTCCGCTCCGACAACATTTGGCATCCCCGTCAAGCTCGTGTCGAAGAGGACTCATAGACGGTTCCGACGACTTTGGCGGCGCCTCATTTTGAGTCCGGGAGCGCTGGTGGCAATAACTTCTTCCTGCTATTGTGATCCTGAAGCTGTCAGAACTGAAGATCTACCTCCTTGTTCGAGGCTCTACTCCGGCCAACAGCAACCTCCCAAAATTCCAGAAAAATTTGGACAACTTCCCCATCCTCCTACGAAGAATTTCCAGGTGGTTTCGTCCCCAAAAAAATTCGGGAACAGTCACAGCGACTACTTCTTCGACCTTCAGTCAGCACTCACAGAAAGTGGGCAGAGCCGACATCGGTCTCCTTATTGGTTGCGAGTTTGGTTCCACCCCTTCCCACTTGGCCGGCTAAAGGCCCCTCCCTGTGTGGAGGTAGTTTTAGATGTAATATCAGTTAACCCCCACCCCAAGATCCCCCTCCTGCAAGAGGTGTAGTGTTGTAATCGTTTGAGCAGGTCAAGCTTCTCCGACGCGGCGTGTGGGGAACACTCGCCTCCCCGCTCGCCCTCATCTCCGAGCGGGACCGGTTTCTTCAAACCGGTCGAGTAAGTGCTCCAAACCTTACTCTCATTTATGCTTGTTCATTTAATATTCTCCCATTACGCCGTCGGTTAGGGAGAGAGCGCCCGATCCTAAGGCTCCACCGTCTTTATGCGACCACCGTGGGTGTGAGTGAGTGACCCGCTCCCATTGGCCATTGCCGACTCATTGAGTTGGATATCCATTCCCCAAGGGGAGGTTTACCTTGGATGTTGCTAGCCCTCTACCAGCAAGGGTCTTGTCCCACTTCCTCGACTTGGCATCCCCGAGTTACCCCCGGGTTGAGTGTGTGCGCCATACGAAGGTCCGCTTATGTAGGCTTCTTAGCCTTGTGGTTGTGCTTGCATACTTAGGTCCAAGGAAGCATTGGTCTTGTGACTATCACCCCAAGGGTGTGTCACATCAGTGGCGTCTCCCCCCGATCTAATGGCACCACCGAGCTCGCCATTCGGTGGTGCTCGAGCGGCACTGAATCGGTGACATTCCCCTGGTTTCTTCATCCGGTGGCGTGGCAGGCTGCCTCATCCGGTGCCTCTGAAGCCTCCTTCATCCGGTGGCCTTCAAACTGCTGTCATCTGGTGGCTCCATCACACTTAGATGAAAACTACAGGTAACCCTTTTTCAAGAACCGTTGGGCATAACCTCTGCCCAGCGGTCTTCGCTCTGGCGCGCAATGGGAGCGGATCAAATTATCATAGTTTAGGCAGCCTTCTACGGTGTCCTCTCCCGACCACCAACCCTCTGCAGACTCCATATCTGAAAATTGGATGGTAGACACGGCAGAGAGAAGAGACGGGAGAGAAGATTTGATGATCTTCACATTGACCACCCTCCCTGGGAACTGACGCGGTCGTGGTGAAGGGGGGGTTCTGGTATAAAAAGGGAGCCAGTAGAAGAGAGAAACGGGAGGGAGGTCTTTACAGAGGAGAACGAAAGTCACAGCAAGAAGAGAGCCTTGCTGCCCGTGCGAAGGAAAGAAGAGAAAGCCAAAAGAAAGAGAGAGTAAGCGAGAGGGAGAGGGAGGAGAGAGTTTTTTTTATGTATGTAGCGGGGGGAGATGGAGAAGAGAGAGAGCCATTTTGCCCTTCTCTTCCTACGCTGCCTCCATTAGGCCGTGGTTTTCATTCTTTCTTTCCTTTTCTGCCCTTGTTTGTATGCTCCAGTTCTTCCCTGTCACACTCGTGGCATGAACAATGTAACCCATCTTGTGTTGAAATGAACGAAAGAGCTCCTTTTTCCGCTCATGTGTTTGCATTATATCCATTCCTTTTTCCTCCACTATTCCCTTGCATTTCATAGGACTCGTCGCGGGCTGGCATGGGGGCCTGCTCAATATAATGAGCCAGGCTTGAAGCCAGTGCCCTGAAGACCATCTTCTCCAAGGTGTGCCTTCGCCTAGCCCTTCTCACACTCTCTTGGGTCCTTTGTACCCCCTGGTAGAGATCTCGTTTTCTTTGTCTACCTCTTGTTCTTCCACCGGAGGAAGCTCCTGGGATGCCATGGCTGAGGGCCTACCCAATGCGATGGGTGGCATTCTGAAATCAACCCCATAGGGCGAGCTCCCCCTCAGTTTGTCTTGCTGCTACTCCCCCTTGCTCTGTTGAGGTCTGGGCAGTCCTTGCTTCAGAAACTCCCCTTCATCCTGTGAAGGGAATCCCCCCAGTCTGTGCTAAATAGTCTCGACCGGTGGCTCATTCTTGATTGTCATCTGGTGGCCCTTAACCTATGTTCGGTGGCTCTATTGCCCTCTTGGTCCGGTGGCACCTTTAAACCCTTCATCTGATGGCCCATCCATCCGAGCCATCCGGTCGTTTCCTTTGTCATCCCAGCCATCTGGTGGTCCCTCACCCACCTGGTGGCTCTGCCACTGAACCGGTGGCATCCCACCTCTCCCCATCCGGTAGCCGCGCTCACGCCTCGATCCGGTGGCGTTTGGGTGGGTTCTTCATCCGGTGGCCTTGCTCTCTCAGTCCGGTGGCATCTTAAAACCCTTGATCCGGTGGCCCTTTGGCCCTTCTGATCAGGTGGCCTCGCCACCTTCCTTGTTGATCCGGTGGCACTTCAACCTCTGATCCGGTGGCACCTCAGCCCCCCTTTCTCTTGATCCGGTGGCACCTCAACCTCCTCCATCCGGTGGCACTTCAACCCCTCCTTTCTCTTGATCCGGTGGCACCTCAACCTTCTCCATCCGGTGGCTACCTGCTCTCTGACCTGGTGGCTTTCCCCTTTGGCCTTCATCCGATGGAACTCACCTCCCTTTGTGCCTGGACAGATGTTGTCATGTCTCAGCCAGTGCCCTCCGCTCGTTGGCTTTCGGGTTCTCTCCCGGGTTTTCTTAAGGGTGTTGCCGCTTCTATGAACACCATGAACTTTTGGGATGCGTCACTCCTTGTGGACGTTTAACCACTTTACCCCGCCAGCGTTCGGGTCCGGGGGAGATGCTGTCAAATTTTCATCAGAATAATGACATATTAAAAGACAAGAGGAAGTAACAAACAAATAAAATGACGACGAAGAATTTCTGCTGAAACAACAAGAAACCGTGCAAGACGCAGGAACCGGACACGAATGATATTAAAACGGAATGTTGAACGCAATTGTGAACATGGCCAGCACATGGAACAGAACAAAAGAAAAGGATAAAACAAAGATCTCTCAAAACTCCACACATATAAATAAAAAGAAAACATTTTGCATGGCAGACTTATGGTATGTAAAATGGTGAACTGCAGAAGACCGGATCTTGCCTAGTTGTTGACACCCAAAATATACCAGAAGAGACCAAAGTAAATTCATAGCTTTGAAGACCAGTCGAGGGTGCGGCTCCTATTCCATCCCTGAAAGTTTCGAGAATCAGAATAGAAGAGACCCACTATTCCTAACACTTTGTTCGGCTAAAGCCATCCCTGGCTAGGCCGCTGTCCAGTACGGCTATCATTCAGGTAGTCGGGCTGATAAAACCATACCAACATTCAGGCAATCATCTGTCTGCTAAGAAAGGATGCTCATATAATTCTGATTCTCCGAAGGTGGGATGCACAGTACCTCACACGTGTTTGTGAATGCAAGGTGTTAAATAAGCCCCATGAAGTCTTAATATATATGCCAAGAAGCCCACTGTCATAAGAAGTCCATTAGGTGGATCCTGTGCCGAATGACAGGAAAATGGGCCAAGCCCAAATGTGAACTGAGATGCGCCGAGGGCTGCTCACGCCGGGAAGATGGATGCTGGCGCGCCGAGAAGCTCAGGTCGAGAGAATGAGGGTCATCCCTCTATAAGAAGGCTGCCCTTCGAGGAAAGAGAAAAAAAAGAAAAGGGGAGTGGCAACAAAGAGGGGCAACAAAGAAAAAAGAGAAGGAAAAGAAAAGAGGGTGGAAGGAGATAGAAGAGTTAGCCACTGAAAGAAAGGGGAAGCTCGAGAGCCCTCCATAGAAGCTGAAGAAAAAAGAGGGGCAGAGGCTCGAAGGAAGAAGCCAGGTGGGGTGTGCCGTTCGACGCCCTGAGCAGCTGCAGCTCCTCTTCCCCCTTTCTCCTCTATTTGAATACTGCTCCCTCTTCTCGTTTGTATCTCTGCTTTCTAGCATCTCTGCTCCCGTAGCACTGAATACCAATGTAACCCTGTACTCAGGGATAGAGTCGGTGTATGCTTCTTTTTCTCCCGAGTTGAATTTATGTATGCCTTTTTCTGATGAAATAGTTAATGAAATATGGGTTGAGTTCTCCCCCGTCATTATTTTTTTGTTTCTGCCTCTCTGCACTATATCCTATGAATATTGATGGCTGCACATCTATGCATGCTTCACCGTTTTGGCTTTCTGAGTCTGTTGAATGTTCGTTCATCGTATGATTCTTTCAACTTTACACTCACAACGAGAACCTGAGATAGCCTATCTCATGGCTTCTCGTCTGTGAAATGAGAAAGGATGAATCTGAATCGTGAGGTTTCCGTGCATGGTTCTGCTCCCAGTGAGGCCCCGAAGGAAGGTCGTCTCCACCCCAGACCATCCTCTCCATGATCGTCCGAATTGGTCTTCAAATTGTTGAACAAACCCTTTTTCTTTCAAATACCTAAAGCCCCTGCCTTCAAACCCCTCTAAAACCTCACTTCAGGAAGCCTCCCAACGCAAGCACCTCTCGGCGCAAGTCTCGCGCCGAGGGCTTGCCGCGTCGGTTGGGTTTCCTATTTCGCACCGAGGCCCAACTCCTTCTTCGCGCCGATACCTTTATACCTTCTGGCCACGTCCATGCGTGCATGCTGATGCCGTCAGGCCATGCCAACCCTGCTCATCATACCCTGTCCTATGGAGACGCACTATCTTTCCCTCTATCCTCATGGGAGCCATATTCAAGGGGTCATTCCCCCACATTTTATAACCCTATTAAGTTTTAGAGTTCTGCCGCTGCATGTCCTCCATTGACTGTACAGGGGATATCACAACAGGGGATAAAGCCCCATACGATTTGGATCCCTTGGATCTCGGGCTACGCCCGGCTCTTATTTTGGTTTCCACTCTGACAGTTCGTGAGTGGATGACCTATAATACCCTTTTAGCATACTCCCGAAATAAGGGGAGGTGCTGTCAAAATTCAATCAGAGGGTTATTTGATCACATAGTGCGATGTTTTCACCGAAATTATGCATTTATCCCCCAACTATGTGGCAAAGGGCTGAGCTATATCATCTCATGACACCTTGGTCGCCACAGGGGATATACGTTACAGTTACACTGTCTCCTCGGACCCCCTGGTGAATGAATCCACCCCCATCTTCTATCTCACCCAATTATTGCCATGGAATCCCCGTTGAATATAGAGGATCCCCCTGAACTCATAAGAACCCCTCATAATATCGGAAGAAAACCAACAAAATGGCCTCCCGACGCCACTGCCTCCCGGCGCCATCACCTCCCGGCGCCACCTCCTCCCGGTGCCAAACTCGCGCCGGGTAAAGGGCGCGCCGGGAACCTACCGCGCCTTATGCCCTGCCGTGCCGTCTGCCTATATTTCCAGCCACGCCGGTTGCCCGTCGCGCCGGGATCCCCCTCGCGCCAACTCCTATCCGCACCGTTTCATCTTGTTAACAGGTGCCATTCAAATCTGATGTCTCAACAACTCTATTAAACCCAAATTCAGTCCAAACCCAAATGTTCCATTCCTGTCAACCTCCGTGCCAGCCTTCGTCGCCTTGAGGGAATCATGGTTCTTTACCCAGGTCCACGGGAGATATATTAATGGGGGTTTTACCCCTACATTATACCGAATACGATGTTTCTTCTGCCACCCCATTGACCCTCGGAGTTCTGCCCCTGCATGTCCTCCAATGGTCCTTTCAGGGGAATATTAACAAACGACATGGTAGCAGACACTGTCCCGTCACATTCAAATCATTTTGGATCCAGGGCTACGCCCGCCTCTCTTTTGGCTTCCATCCCGACATTTCGTGGGTGAATGACCTATATTTCCATTTGGCATAGCCCCGGACAAGGGGACATGCTGCCGGGTTTGCGCCATAACACCGTTATTATGTCCCGCGTAGCTCGGTTTTCTATGCATGTTTCGCATCCCGTTAGCGGAGTTGGCGTAATAGTCGTATCTCATTTTGCCCCCGAGGCATCCTTTCTTCGCAATTAATCAAGGGTTGTCCTTCTTTGGAAGGACGTAATTAACGTCATAGCCTTTATGGTATGACGGACTCAGGGTCCTGACACGAATATCACAATCGACTGACTGAGTCAGGTCGAGCGCACAATGAATCGTCACTCCGGTGACTGGCACGCCTAATAAATCTAATAAAATAAACCTAAACAAAAAAACATCCCCACAAGTCTGGCACGCCCGGTGGGACTCGAGTCTCCCTTCATCTCTTTGCCAAGAGAGGATATCTTCGGGGGCTTACCCCAAGAATGCTGATTGTTTGTCTGTTTGTCTCAGGCAAACGATGACGTCATCCGGACTCACTGGTGTTGGCTTCGGCCCCGCAATCGTAGCCGACCATGCGGAGCATGGGTACCTGGCGGTACCCATGGTCTTCGAATATTTCCCACCAGCTGTAGGTTTCCCCAACTTCTTGGGGTTAGCCTTCGTTGACATGTTGCAGACGGAGTCCCTGGAGATCGTCGAAGAAAAGGTTGCTGAAAAGGTCGAGGCCCCGGAGGCTCGACACTGTGACAACTCGTCCGCAAGTCCATCCCAAGTCGCCAGCTGAATGGTGCATCACATTGCTCACGGGGCCCGCCCCGTCCCTGCCAAGAGCTTCGGGAGACGCCGACACCGGAACCCCCGAAGGAAGGCTGATGCTGCTTTGACCGGACGACCCTCCGCATCCGACAAGTCTATGCTGGTCGGTGGCCTCCGTGTCTTTCTGGACGGGCGCGAGGCTCGAGTGAGCCCGGACCGGGTAATCCCTACTGTCCCAGTCCGCAACTCCTACCAGGCTCTCGCTGGAAGAAGGGCCGAAGAAGAAGAAGCCGGTCGTCATGGCCAGAGGATGTTGGCTCCTAAGCCAAGAAGATTTAAGGAGGTTTGGGTCCCCAAAAAGGTCCAGCCTGTCCAGCAAGAAGCTCCAGTGCAGTATCACCCCAGATCCACCAGAGCAGAAGAAAACAACAGGAGGAACCTTATCATAAGGAAGGAAGAGACAATCGTGGATCCGCCATGCCGAGAAAGCTTTAGGGCCTGCGCCCGACAAGCCAATATCCCCATTGTGGGAAGAAGATTACAGCAGACTACCGAGAGGGCTCGGTTTACTCACATTCCTCCGATGAGAGGTCAACAACTGTCCCCGACCCCGCACTCGGGCCGAGGGCAAGATGAAATGACCAATATGGTCAGAAGCTATTTTAGGGGGTTGGGCAACCCCTATTTGGGCCAACAACGGCTGTTGCAGGCAGTCGCAGCTGAAGAAGACCACTGTCCATTAATGGCAGTGGGAGAAGAAGAAGATAGGAGGATGACGTCATCGGTTGATGACAATGGATATGGAGACGGCTCTGATACTCAAGCTGATGACACTATCCCCCGTCAAGGGGAAAAGAAAAGGATCTCTGTGTTCAAAAGGCTTACCTTCTCGGAGAATGCCAAGAGGAAGGTTCGTAGACAGAGGCGCAGGATGCAGATCTTCACATGCAATATGGCCGGGATAGATGGCCATTATGGAAAACTGCCCGAAGAGCCTCAAGAGTTGGCCTGGCTAGCCGACAGACCGGGGCCGAGCACTCGAAGAGTGGAGGCAGCGAAACAGATGATGGCAGTAAACCAGGGAAAGCAAGCCCTGCCCTGCTCCCAACAGCATGACAAGGCCGTCATTCTCACAGCAAATGTGATAACGACAGATGAAGATGTCTTGCTTGACATCCTACCTGAGGGTGCATCTGGCGAGACGACAGAGGCCATCCCCAACACGGCAGCTATGGATCCAACCGTACTAATGATGCTCCAGAGGTACCGCCAGGAGATAGAACAGCTGAAGAAGCAGTTAACGGAAAAGACAGAGCAGTCCTCCACCTCCAAGCGGCCTGATGTGCAGGCAGAATCATCAAGGGGAGCCGTCAGCAAGAATGACTTCCCGCCACTCTATACCCCGCCTCTGCAGGCGGAGCCAAATTTGGTGACAACTCAACAACGCCCATCACAATCACTGGCTCCCCCGGTGCTGCCTCAGGTGCACCAGACACCTCCATTGCTGCGTCCTCCTCCACAGGTGACCACCTTGGTCACCCCCTATTTGCAGCCGACGCATTTCTACCCGGAACTGGTCGACCCAACCACCATGAGCAAGATGATGGTAGAAAGGATGATCAAGATGAAGCTCGCTACAGGAGCTGAAGGTGACTATGTTATATTCGATGCATATAGTGTGCCATATCCACCGCATCATGCTGCTAAGCGGCTCCCTCCTGGGATCAGCAAGCCGCCGAAGTTCGACAAGTTCAACGGGAAGGGATCCCCGAAGGAACATGTCGCCTACTACATGACAGTCATGGGTGACTTAGCCACCGACGAGTCATATTTACTGAAGTTCTTCGAGTCCTCACTCACAGGGCTCACCTTTGAATGGTACTCCAGCGTCCCGACCGGGTCGATCAGCGACTAGTCGGACATGCAGAGGAAGTTCAGAGAAAGATTTCATGTTACAGAGAGGGAGGTCACAGTGGCTGAACTTTATTCAACAAGACAGAGGGCAGATGAGACCGCTCTCGACTACATCAAGAGGTGGAGGAACCTCGGAATGAGATGCAAGCGGCCCCCGCACCAGGAGGACGCTGTGCAGATCTGCAAATAGAACCTCAGGAGAGAGGTGCTGGAGAAGATGATTGGCATGAAAATCCGGTCGTTCGACCGTCTGAACAATATTGTTGCCGAAGTGGAGGCTTTCCTAGCAAAACCAGCCCCCACACCAAACACCCCTACTGCACAAAAGGGCAAGGCAACAGAACGGCGCCAGGCACCGAAAGAAGCAAATGCCCTTGATATCAAGACATTTGAACAGCAAAAAGATAAAGGCAAGAAGACAGCTGCTCCTCAGCCTGCCAAGATCGGAGACGGCGAAGAAGGCCCATCCCTCCGGGATAAAATGAAGAAGTCCTACTCTTTCCCAAAGGAGAAGACCATGATCCTATTTGACTGGGTTACCCAGTATGATAAGGTCACCCTGCCTGAGCCAAGGAGGCCGGAGGACCTGAAGAGAAGAGACAGCCCAAGATTTTATCCTTACCACCAGATGCTGGGGCATCCAATTGAAGACTGTTATGTTTTCAAGGATATCATCGAAGGCATGATAAAAAAGGAAGAAATAGAATTGGGGGAGTACAAGGTCGACCCTCCACAACCACATGCGGCGCCCATAAGAAGAGCCGCCGTCAATATGGTCTCTTTGTATCAAGCATTGCCTGAGGAGACCGCAGAAGCCAGTACTCAGCATACATATGAAGCCTGCTTTCTGGTCCCAATAAAAGAACATGAGGGATGGCAACAAGTCCCCGCAAGAACCAAGAAAAAGGCCCTACCTCACCCGACACCGGGAGCACATGTTCGTGGCGTCACACCACGACCCCCTCCACCGGTAACAACACATGTGTGGACCAATCCGCCAGCAGTTATCCGGATACCTACCCGTAATTGGAGGAGGCAGACTCCATTGCCGGTGGTCAAGAAGATCAGCCCAGAAGCTCAGCGGCTGCAGGACTATATAAATGAGCCAGATGAGTATGTGCAGCCCGAGCTAGAACCTTTGCTGGTACGAGATCATCTCCCATGGCGGGAGCTAGAACAGCTTTCACTGAAGCAGGAAGGGGAAGCTGACAAGGCATCAGACAAAGATGGCAGCCTGTTCTGGGGGCAGGTGCCAGTCAAAGAAAAGAAAAGGAGACAAAGAAGGAAGAAAGGGGCCGGCAAGGCTACAACGGGAGTGACCCTTTCTTGCAATACCCTCTCTGCCTTGTTCAATTTGCCCGGTGAGGAGGATGAAGAAGAGATTTGCTTCACGCCTGCCGCTAAGGAAAGCCAGGCCGAAGCCGCAACGGCCGCACATGCAACTCGGTCGGGCCGAAGATGGGGGCATCAGCCACCCGCCAATCATAATATTATCTTCAGAGGGGAGCAACCCTACAACATACCCCCTCCAGAGGTAAGAGGAATTCAAATCCCCCCTCCGTCAGGCTTATACAACCAAAGCGGGGGTGGCACTCTCGCTCCTTCATTTCTGGAGTTCATAAAAATGTCAAAAGGAAAGCAGCCATGCTGGGAGGTTGAACCGGCGACCGGGGGCAATCGCCCACAGCTCCAGCAATCTCCCGGATTGTCAGAAGGGGTAGAAACTCGCCCGGCAGAAGCCTGTGAGGAGCAGCCAGGAGGTAATTCCGAGCAAAAGGGTGCAGCCTCTGAGTCTGATGAAGCAGGTCCATCAGGGGCCACAGTCCAAGAATCTTCCAAGCCCAAGTGGGCGGATGAAATGAAGCTGTCCAATGTCCGAGCTGGAAGTCGGGTGGTCAAGCTCTTGAAGAAGCTCCCAGCGAGGTTCACTGTCTGGGAAATCCTCTCTCTCAGTGACGAGACCCGACAGGTGATCATTACTACTCTCCAGATGTCTGCCCAATATGAAGCCTGCCTAGCTGAGGCACTGCCAGAGGCCAGCATGACCTTCACCCAGGAGGACATGTTGCTCCCTACCACCAGTCACAACAGACCTCTGTATATGAGGGGACACCTAAATGGCCGAGAGCTGAACAGAATCCTGGTGGACACGGGGGCAGCTGTCAACATTCTACCCTACAGGATTTATGAGAGGTACTATTTCAGCATGCACCTACAAAAGGTCGGGGATATGCGTATTGTCGGCTTCAATCAGAAGTGCGAAGTGTCGCTAGGGGTAGCAGAGTTCACGCTCACCCTAGGGGACTTCGTCACGAAGGTGCAGTTTCATGTCATTGATTCCCGCACCTCATATAAGGCACTGCTTGGTCGCCCCTGGCTACATGAGAATATGGTGGTACCTTCCACACTTCACCAATGCATCAAATACAGCACGGATGGGAGAGAGGAAAGAGTATTTGCTGATCTCCACCCATTCGAAGTATTCGAATGCCACTTGGCAGACGCCCCTTTATATGCAGAATGGTCGCAGAGCCCCTGCAGCCAAGACCCCTTCTAGCACAATAAAAGACACTCCCAAAGTAGAATGGTTCCCTCCGCCGCCGCGTGGATATGTCGAGCCCAAGGTGGTTTCACACATCACTGTCACCAGGGATGTAGGCCAGATAGCGCCTCCCGCCATCTACCCCGAAACTAATGAAGTCAGGGTAGATCAACAGCACGACCACATCGGAGTCTCCGAAGGTCTTACCAAGCCAATTCTCGACCTTGACAATGCTACTGTCGAGCCTTTTAAAGCATGGGAGGTGCCACAGATATGTGGTCCCGGCAGCTTGTTCTACACAGCTGAAGAGCACCCTACACAAGAAGACATTGATTGTCATCTGCCTGAAGACATAGAGAACCCCTCAATGCCTATACAGGGGCTGACATTTATGACAAATCGAATGGCCAGGATGTTCCAGAAGCAACACATCCCTTCCGGCCAGCCTCGCAAGAGGAAAGAAGCATTCCAGAAGCTATGGTACCCACCGAGCCTGAACAAAGAAATGAGGCGTGTCACTCAGCATCCGGGATTGGGCTTCACCCTCGAAGAATACTATTACAGCGGGCGCTATGAAGTAGACACCATCTCTGCTTTTTACCCGATGGAAGATAACCCACTGGGGGCAGCTATTGATGAACACCCGACAGAAGTTGAGTGCATTCAGCCAGCCCAGTCAAGAAACCCGGAATCCGAGGCTGTGTTCCCCTGCCGCTGCTGGGAACAGGTCTACCCGGAAGATACAGCTCTTCAGGCCAAATTTGACACAGCTAGCAGTAGTGAAGCTGAAGAGGTGGAAGAAGCAGAGTGGCCTCCCGCTGGTGGCCCTCCTTTACTCATGAGGCCGGCACTCCTCGGACCAGTTAGGGAAATTTCCCCCGAGCCTGATCAAGAGACAGATGCTGCTAGAAGAGAAATGGTTGCCTTCACTGAGGGCATGGTAACTCAGGGACCGAGATCTCTTCACCCTTTGCCAAAGATCTGCAAGGCCACTCTGACCCAATGACAAATAATCGCCAGCCCATGGTGACTGCAATCCCCTCAGCAGGGAGTGAGGCAATCAGCTCGCCCCTTGAAGCCGCTGGTAAGGTAAACTTGTTGGCAGAACAGCGCATGCACCCATTATCAACCGAACAAGATATTTTTGGCAGAACTCAAATAAGTCAAGATGAAGGGATCGAGGTCCTCGACCTCGAAGATGATATACCAGACTTTGTCGACCTTCAGCCTGCACCCCCTGAGATAGAAGACGGAGGTCAGGCAACAGTCGATGAACTGATAGAAGTCAACCTGGGAGACGAAGATGACCCCAGACCAACCTTCCTCAGTGCCCAACTGTCTGCTGAAGAACAGAGGATGTACATCCAGCTGCTACAAGAATATCGGGACTGTTTTGCCTGGACCTACAGAGAGATGCCGAGATTAAGCCCCTCGGTCTCACAGCATGAGCTGACCATAAACCCTGGGGTAGAGCGGGTGAAACAGCCCCCTAGGCGTATGAGGCCAGAGCTCATCACTCAAATATGCAAAGAGGTCGACAAGCTCATTGATGTGGGTTTCATCGAGGAAAATCAATATACCACGTGGCTGGCTAACATCGTGCCCGTGAAGAAGAAGAATGGACAGATCTGGATATGTGTTGACTTCCGGGATCTGAATAAAGTCTGCCCTAAAGATGACTTTCCAGTGCCGATAACGGAAGTCATGATAGATGCAACTACTGGTCACGAGGCCTTATCATTCATGGATGGGTCGTCTGGCTACAACCAGATATGGATCGCAGAACGTGACCAGGTCCACACTGCCTTCCGAACATCCAAAGGCATTTATCACTACAAAAGAATGCCGTTCAGATTAAAGAACGCCGGCGTAACTTATCAGCGGGCGATGACTAGAATATTTGATGAGCTGCTTTACCATAAGGTTGAGTGCTACATAAATGACCTGGTAGTCAAGACCAAAAAGAAAGAAGACCATCTGCAGGACCTCCGAGTCATTTTCCAGAGGCTAAGGCAGTATGAATTAAAAATGAACCCTATGAAGTGTGCGTTCGGAGTCTCGAGGGGAAAATTCTTGGGTTTCATTGTCAGGTATCGGGGAATTGAAATAGACCCCACCAAGATCAAGGCGATTCAGGAGTTACCCTCGCCAAGGAATCTCTCTGAGCTAAGATCTCTTCAGGGCCGCCTGGCATACGTCCGGCGGTTTATATCCAACTTGTCGGGGCGGTGCCACCCCTTTCACAAGCTGATGATGAAAGACGTTCCCTTCTATTGGGACGAGGAATGCCAGCTAGCCTTCGATAGACTGAAAGATTACCTGAAAACTCCTCCAGTGCTGGGTGCGCCGGTGAAAGGACAGTCGCTGATCCTCTACATAGCAGCCACACACAATTCTCTGGGGGCAATGCTAGCCCAGAATAATGAAGAAGGAAAAGAACAAGCCCTCTACTATCTCAGCTGAAGAATGGTCAGAACTGAGGAAAGGTACACTTACATCGAGAAGATCTGCCTGGCATTGGTCTTCGCGGTCAAGAAGCTACGGCACTACATGCTGTCGCACGAAGTTAAGCTGATTTCTAGGGAGGATCCGCTTAGATACATCATGTCTCAACCGGCCCTCAAAGGCCGCCTGGGCAAATGGGCGGTGATTCTTATGGAGTACGACATCTCCTATGTACCGCAAAGGGCCGTCAAGGGTCAAGCTATCGCAGACTTCTTTGCTGAACATCTAGTACCCGAAGACTGCCCTCTGGAACCAGAGCTTCCTGAAGATGAAACTTTGGAGGTCAGCCAGGTGCGGCCCTCCCTATGGCAGCTGTATTTTGATGGTGCCTCTAGAATTGACACCATAGCAGCGGGGTCAGCCAGAGTCTGCACAGGAGCAGGCATAGTCTTGAAGTCCCCGGAAGAGGAAGTCATACACACATCCTGCTCGATAAACAAGCCTTCCACAAATAATGAAGCAGAATATGAAGCCCTCATAATCGGGCTACAGATTGCTCTATCCATGGGGATTCAAATGCTAGAGGCATTCGGGGACTCCATGCTGGTTATAAAACAATTGGAAGGGGAGTTTGAGGTACGAAAGCAGAAGCTCGTCCCTTACTACCTTCTGGCCCTGCGCCTAATGACAAGATTCTACATCATTAGCATCAACCACATCAACCGGGGGTAGAATGCTCAAGCCGATGCCCTCGCAAAGTTGGCAAGTTCCTCGGTGGTCCCGCCTGATACGAGCCTGAATATATCAGTCATCAACCGGCGGCAGGTCCCCAGCATGATAGAAGCTCTAGCCAGTGAACAAGCCGATGAAGTAGCAGTTGCCGAAGCAGTCCAACAGCCCGACTGGCCGGAGTACCTCCTGCATTGGTTCCAACACCAACAGCTTCCGAAGGTGAAAGAACAGAAAATGAAACTCCTGAGAATCAAAGATTCCTATGAGATGAGGAATGGGACATTGTTCCGAATAATGGCAGATGCCCAGAAGAAGGTATTACTTCGATGCTTATCTCCAGAGGAAGCCAGGCAGGTGATGCAAGAAGTCCATGCCGGATCAGCCGGGGCGCACCAGGCCGGTCCGAAAATGAAAATCGAAATAAAGAAGTTGGGTTATTATTGGCCCACCATATTTGATGATTGCTGCAAGTTTGCCAAGGCCTGCCAGAAATGTCAAGAGCATGCCAAAATATCAAGAAGGCCTCCAGTGCCCCTACATCCTACCTTACCAAGCTGGCCATTTGCACAGTGGGGTACAGACGTGGTGGGGCCACTACCAGCATCTTCATCAGGGTGCAAATACATCTTAGCAGCTACAGATTACTTCTCCAGATGGGCGGAGGTAGTAGCACTAAAAGAAGTCACGGGAGAATTAGTTGCGAGATTCTTCCGACATAATGTAATATTCCGGTTCGAGATTCCCAGCCGAATCATCTCCGACAACGGCAGCCACTTCAAAAATTAGAAGGTTTATCGGCTAGCTGACAAATACAAGATTGATTGGAGAACATCGTCTCCCTAGTATCCTCAGGCCAACGGGCTTGCAGAGGCCTTTAATAAGACGTTATGCACTCTGCTGGCGAAAATTGTCAAGACTGACAGAAGAGATTAGGAAGAAAGAATGTACGAGGCACTATGGGCTTATCGCACGGTCTACAAGACCCCTTTCGGCTGCTCGCCCTACTCCCTCGTATATGGGTCAGAGGCCGTGGTGCCGATCGAGCTGGAGATCCCCTCATTGCGGGTCGCCATCCAGCACGGATTGGCAGGCAACGAGCAAGTCAACATAGAAAGAAGATTAGAAGAGCTCACCGAGCTTGAAGGAAAGCACCTCCGGGCGCAACAGAATATTCAACTCTATCAAGCCCGTATGGCCCGTGCTTTTGATAAGCTGGTCAAGGGTCGAGAATTCAAGAAAGGAGACCTGGTGATGGTCAAAAGAAGAGAAGTAATGGCCTCCAACCCCAAGGGGAAGTTGATTGAAAACTGGGTCGGAGCATATGTCGTCCACCGAGTATATGAAGGGGGTGCATACATCCTTGCGGATCACAAAGGAGTCATCCAATTCTCTCCCCTCAATGGGAAGCACCTAAAGGTATACCACACGGTTCAGCTGGCGCTCCCCGAATGAGCTATCCTTTCTTGGTTTAGTGGTATTCCGCCCTAGCCGAGCTACCCCTATCTTGGTCTAGTGGCATTCCGCCCTGATCGAGCTATTCCTTCCTTGGTTCAGTGGCACTCCGCCCTGGCCGAGCTACCCTTATCTTGATTTAGTGGCATTCCGCCCTGATCGAGCTATCCCTTTCTTGGTTTAGTGGCATTCTGCCCTTGCCGAGCTACCCTTCCTTGGTCTAGTGGCATTCCGCCCTGATCGAGCTATCCCTTTCTTAGTTTAGTGGCATTCCACCCTAGCCGAGCTACCCCTATCTTGGTCTAGTGGCATTCCGCCCTGATCGAGCTATCCTTTCTTGGTATAGTGGCATTCCGCCCTAGCCGAGCTACCCCTAGCTTGGTCTAGTGGCATTCCACCCTGATCGAGCTATCCCTTTCTTGGTTTAGTGGCATTCCGCCCTAGCCGAGCTACCCTTATCTTGGTCTAGTGACATTCCACCCTGATCGAGCTATCCCTTCCTTGGTTTAGTGGCATTCTGCCCTAGCCGAGCTACCCTTATCTTGGTCTAGTGGCATTCCGCCCTGATCGAGCTATCCTTCCTTGGTTCAGTGGCACTCCGCCCTGGCCGAGCTACCCTTATCTTGGTTTAGTGGCATTCCGCCCTGATCGAGCTATCTTTCCTTGGTCTAGTGACATTCCGCCCTAGTCGAGCTACCCTTATCTTGGTTTAGTGGCATTTCGGCCTGATCGAGCTATCCTTTCTTGGTTTAGTGGCATTCCGCCCTAGCCGAGCTACCCCTAGCTTGGTCTAGTGGCATTCTGCCCTGATCGAGCTATCCCTTTCTTGGTTTAGTGGCATTCCGCCCTAGCCGAGCTACCCTTATCTTGGTCTAGTGGCATTCCGTCCTGATCGAGCTATCCCTTCCTTAGTTTAGTGGCATTCCACCCTAGCCGAGCTACCATTATCTTGGTCTAGTGGCATTCCACCCTGATCGAGCTATCCTTCCTTGGTTCAGTGGCACTCCGCCCTGACCGAGCTACCCTTATCTTGGTTTAGTGGCATTCCGCCCTGATCGAGCTATCTTTCCTTGGTCTAGTGGCATTCCGCCCTAGCCGAGCTACCCTTATCTTGGTTCAGTGGCATTCCACCCTGATCGAGCTATCCTTCCTTGGTTCAGTGGCACTCCACCCTAGCCGAGCTATCCCTATCTTGGTCTAGTGACATTCCGTCCTGATCGAGCTATACTTTCTTGGTTTAGTGGCATTCCGCCATAGCCAAGCTACCCCTATCTTGGTCTAGTGGCATTCCACCCTGATCGAGCTATCCTTCCTTGGTTCAGTGGCACTCCGCCCTGGCCGAGTTACCCTTATCTTGGTTTAGTAGCATTCTGCCCTGATCGAGCTATCCTTCCTTGGTCTAGTGGCATTCCGCCCTAGCCGAGCTACCCTTATCTTGGTTTAGTGACATTCCGCCCTGATCGAGCTATCCTTCCTTGGTCTAGTGACATTCCACCCTGATCGAGCTATCCTTCCTTGGTTTAGTGGCATTCCGCCCTGATCGAGCTATCCTTCCTTGGTCTAGTGGCATTCCACCCTAGCCGAGCTACCCTTATCTTGGTTTAGTGGCATTCCACCCTGATCGAGCTATCCTTCCTTGGTCTAGTGGCATTCCGCCCTGATCGAGCTATCCTTCCTTGGTCTAGTGGCATTCCACCCTGATCGAGCTACCCTTCCTTGGTCTAGTGGCATTCCGCCCTGATCGAGCTACCTTTCCTTGGTCTAGTGGCATTCCGCCCTAACCAAGCTACCTTTCCTGGGTCTAGTGGCACTCCGTCCTGATCGAACTACCTTTCCTTGGTCTAGTGGCACTCCGCCCTGATCGAGCTACCATTCCTTGGTCTAGTGGCACTCCATCCTGATCGAGCTACCTTTCCTTGGTCCAGTGGCACTCCGCCCTAACCGAGCTACCTTCCCTTGGTTTAATGGCACTCTGCCCTGGCCAAGCTCTCAAAAGAATACGCCAGGCTGCCATTACGAACCTTGCGTCCGAACTGGCATGAAATCCCTCCCTTGCGTTAGCATTATCTTCTTGCTAACGAATAAACCCTTTCGGCTCAAGACTTCATGTCCTAGCCGGCCTTCTCACATTGTTGCCATTACGGGCCTTACGCTCGAATCGGCGAAAGATCATTCCTTTGCGTTAGCATTCAGCCCTTGCTAACGAATGAACCATTCTGCTTGGCACAAGGACTGGTACTCCGGCCAGCAGCCGCCTACGATCAACCAACGGTTGGACATCACACCTCAACCTATCGCCTTTTATATCCTCAAAAAAAAATATAAAAAAAAAGAAAAGAAAAGAAAAATGGGGTTAAAAATATAGATACCCCGCCAAACTTGCTCCTATATTAGGACAAATGCAGAAATGGCTATAACCCAGCGGTGGCGAAAACCCGAAAGGGCGCTGCAGGCAAAATCGGGTACCCCGTCACGTGAAAACAACGAGAGGGCGCGTGGGCAAAAGCAAGAGGGGGCTGGCTTCGACGAAAACCCGAAAGGGCGCTTAGGTCGGTAAAGTGGTAATCTAAAAAGTTCCTTTTTTTGTTCTCCACCCGATGAAACTCCAAAAGGGACAATCATCAAAAGTCCCACCGGAAATCCTTTAACAAACCCGTGTTCGACTCTCGTCATCATCGACGAGATTGGTCGATCTCTGCCCCTAACTTGGACCTTCCATCTCTGTTAATGATCTTACCTTTGCTTCGGCATGTGACCCATGCTGATGAACAAACCCATGTTCGACCCTCGTCATCATCGGCGGGATTGGTCGATCTCTACCCCTAACTTGGACCTTCCGTCCCTGTTAATGATCTTACCTTTGCTTCGGCATGTGACCCATGCTGATGAACAAACCCATGTTCGACCCTCGTCATCATCGGCGGGATTGGTCGATCTCTACCCTAACTTGGACCTTCGTCCTATTAATGATCTTACCTTTGCTTCGGCATGTGACCCATGCTGATGAACAAACCCATGTTCGACCCTCATCATCATCGGCGAGATCGGTCGATCTCTACCCTTAACTTGGACCTTCTGTCCTGGTTAATAATCCTACCTTTACTTCGGCATGTGACCCATGCTGATGAATAAACCCATGTTCAACCCTCATCGTCATCGGCGAGATCGGTCGACCTCTACCCTTAACTCGGATCTTACGTCCTTGTTAATAAACCATGACCTTTGCTTCGGCATTTAACTAGTGTCGATGAACTAAACCCGGGACCGATCCTTGTCATCATCGGCAAGGCCGGTCGGCATTCTAGTAGTCCAGTTCTTCTGTACTCCGAATTCGAGATCAAAAAAAAAGAAAGAAAAGAAAAATGGGGTTAAAAATATAGATACCCTGCCAGACTTGCTCCTGTATTAGGACAAGTGCAAAAATGGCTATAACCCCGCTGTGGCGAAAACCCGAAAGGGCGTCGCAGGCAAAATCGGGTACCCCCCCACGTGAAAACTCGAGAGGGCGCGTGGGCAAAAGCAAGAGGGGGCTGGCTTCGGTGAAAACCCGAAAGGGCACTTAGGTCAGTAATGTGAATAAAAAAAAAGTAAATGAATGATGAATAGTGATGATCCACCCTCCGTCCTGAAGACCCTTTATAGGGTTGAGGCGGAGTCTTCATCCGATATCCCACCAATGCGTACCCATCCGTCTACCTTTCGACCCTTGTCAACATCGGCAAGATCAATCGCTACCCTTTTCGGTCCTTGTCACCATCGGCAAGACCGTCTACCCTTTCGACCCTTGTCACCATCGGCAAGATCGGTCGCTACCCTTTTCGGTCCTTGTCACCATCGACAAGACCGTCTACCCTTTCGACCCTTGTCACCATCGGCAAGATTGGTCGCTACCCTTTTCGGTCCTTGTCACCATCGGCAAGACCGTCTACCCTTTCGACCCTTGTCACCATCGGCAAGATCGGTCGCTACCCTTTCCGGTCCTTGTCACCATCGGCAAGACCATCTACCCTTTCGACCCTTGTCACCATCGGCAAGATCGGTCGCTACCCTTTTCGGTCCTTGTCACCATTGGCAAGACCGTCTACCCTTTCGACCCTTGTCACCATCGGCAAGATCGGTCGCTACCCTTTCCGGTCCTTGTCACCTTCGGCAAGACCGTCTACCCCTTTCGACCCTTGTCACCATCGGCAAGATCGGTCGCTACCTTTTCGACCCTTGTCACCATCGACAAGGTCGGCCAACATTTCCCCGAACCAGGGTCAATAATGGGATTACTATAAGGTATATGCTATGCCTCTAAGTTGCACTCCCATCAGTTGCCCTACCAATGATGAAGCCTATCCTGGATGGACCTTTCATTAGCCAGCAGTCGTATTTCTGACGTTTCTTGTCGGCAAGACTCACGTCTACACCAACCTGGCAACCTCTGGAACCCCGTCACGCGGTGGAGCGAGGCCCCCATCCTTTCCTTGAAAGGGTGGACGCTCTCCTGCGGCATAGACATGGGTGCACTTCCAAGCGGGTCGCCAAAATTGCCACAAGATGTAACAGAATATAGGTGCAAAGATGGACACCGAAAATAGTGAAGGAAGCTTGTATTTCATTACAAAAAGGGAGGGATGAATACAAAAGGAGCCCTTCAAAGGGGGTGAACTACAAAGGCAGATCGGCTAAGACCGCCTGAAAATATCTGCAAAGTTAATGAGCCCAACATGTGGAGCCGCTCCCAATTCATGGAGCTGCATTTCTTCCTCCTGAACGCGAGTCACCTCAATCTCTAGGGACGCGACCCGGCCCTCCAATAAAGAAGTTTCCTCGATGCCTTGGACTTCTGTAGCCTCCAACTATGGTATCTCATCTTCAATGGTGGCCAATTCAGCCCGGAGTTCTTCTCGTCGGCTGCGTAGAATATGTGCCCGAGCAGCGGAAGCTTCAACATGAGCTTTGCTCTTCTGAAGATCAGAAATCAGAGATGTCAGCTCTGCCTGGCAGTCAGTTTTCTGAAGTTTCAGGGCCGCTAGCCGGTCATTCATCACTCTCCCAAGAAAGTCCCGGCGGTTTACGAATTTTAACAGGAACAGCACCCGCTGGGTCCAGGTGTCCAAGGGACAGCCTAATGCCTGCAGCCCGATCGTCAGTCGCTCGGCCACTTCCTTCAACTGGGGGTAAGATAGGGTCGGTTGAGATTCCACGACCTAGCGTAAGATCCCCAAATACTACCAGACAAACACCTCCGATGAAGTAAAGCCCAGGGAGGCTGCCGGAGCCACCTCAAAGGTCACCTCCCTGTCTATGGAGGCCCACAAGCCAATATCTGCCACGAAAGAAGATGGAACGGCCGCCAGGGCTGAAATAGCAGGTACCACGGCAGCATGCTCTTGCTCCGTCGGGCTCCTTGAAGAACTTTCTTCCACATATGTTGGAAGAGGCAGAGGTTCCGACTCTATTTCTGGCACGGATGGAGTCGCAGAGTCAGGCACAATGGTCATTATGGCCGCCGGGACAAAGGCAGAATCCCTTGATGGGTCAGCTTCGGCTCTCAACTCTATTGCCGGCACCAGGGCGAGGCTCTCTCCCAACGGGCTCGGCTCCATTGATGATACTTCGGCAGCTACGTGTACTCTTACTGGCACAGGGTGAAGTATGGTAACTACCCCCGAAGAAGACACGGTGGCCAGTGGTAGCACATCCGAAGCCTCCGACGAAGCCACGATAGCACCAGAAGGCGGTACCGGAGGGTGAATGGTGGTGTCAGGCTCCTGGAACAAGATCCCAGTAAGCACCAAGATGGCAGGAAAGAATGAAAAAATATGCGGCTCTGCAGAGGGGCGGGCAGAACTTACTATGGCTGCAGCACCCATCTCTTCAAGCGCCCGCATGGAAGATTCCAACTCTGCAGATGAAGCAACAAAAGGAGGGGTTATCTCCACCTCCATATCCAGTCCGGCAAATTCCTCCTGCAGCATTCCCTCCGATGAGGTCATTGGCAACCTCGGAGGACTAAAAATCACAGGATCACTCAACGGCACGAAGGATGCCGCGACACCTTTGCTGGCTACCGCAGGGACTTGTTCGTCACTTTCTGAAGAATGATAGTCAATTTCCTCGTCAGAATGGGTGGCGGAGCTACCAGAGGAAATATCTACGCTGATCTCAGGTTGGCCCGCCTCCTCTATCGCCTGACGGGACGCCGAGCGGGTGACTACACGCCGTAATGGGATAACACCTTTCTTTAGCACAGTCTTATGTCCTTCAGGCTGTGAAGGAGCATCCACGGCAGGCGCCTCAGCTACTGTGCTAACCACTCCTGCCATTGTAATAAACATATACATAAGGCGGGACAAAAGGATCAATAAAAGAGAAGAGTCAGAAGGATGACAGTCACGTGGCTAACCCTCGACCTCACTGGCAGGTGTAGGAGAAGGGAGTCCTGACATCCTCATCAACAGCGGGGAGACTCTCCCCTGTGGCCTCAGCTGTTGTGGTCGCCCCTACCGCGGCTATGGCAGAAGACCCTATCTCTCCCGCCTCCAAGACACCTTCTTCAGCATGTGGGGTGGTGTCGACCGCTCCTTGAGCTAAGGTCAAACAAAAGGGCGTCAAAAATGAAGACGTCATGAAAGAACACTCCTTTAGACCGCGAGAGAAAGTGATGTCACCTTCAGCCGCTTGCTGAGTGGCCTCTTTCTGAGCGGCAAATTGCTCGAACGATGGCACTTCAGGCAGAGGAGTCTTAGCCGCACCAGTCGAAGGCTGCTTGGAAGAGGTTTTCGAGCTTTCTTCGCTCGGCCTATTGCAACTTTCATCGCAGAGGCCTCTCTCTTTTTGCCAGGTGGCAATGGAGTGGTGGTCGGCGCCGGTGCAGGAACCTCAAAATATTCCGGCTTCTGGGCCTGAGAGATGATTTTTCTATAAAGCCCTTGCTGCTTTATATCTGGACGGTCTGTCAAATGAAGCGCATGCCGTTATAAAAAGAGCTGAGCAATGAACCACTCTACATGTCAACTGAAGAGAACTTACCTGCCCGGCCGCTGTAAAAAGATGAAAGTGACCAATACTGATAAGCCACTTCCTTGCTTCGGGATGCAGCCTCCCGAACAAGCCAGCAGATGTCGCCAATCTTCTTGCACTTCTCGGCTAGGTCGGCCAAATCTGCATGACCATGAGAAGCTATGCAATGATATAAGCCGAGGTGGTCGAAGCCCCAGACGTCGGCATAATGAAAAGATACAAACAAAGGCTTGTCCAGGACAGTCGCTATGGGACTGTCAAGGGTCAGTCCGTGGATGTTCATCAAGACAAACAGCCAAGACGTATGTTGATAATATGTCGGGGTCCTGTCTTCTCTGTTGACAAATGCCCGGTACGGGCAAAAGCGGTCCACCTCGCACTTCCATGAAACTGCTTTGGAGAGCGGCTCCTCAATGGGGAACGGGTACTGCTGAAGCTCCAGGCGGGAACCACCAATCTGACACAGATGTTCTAGATTCTGCGTGAAAGTATCTTCATCTATGTCAGCAAGTACAGGCACCAGCGGCTCAGTTGCGTCCTCTTTTGCGGCTTTTCTGCCTGCTATATATACCTCTACCTCCTTCGGATGTTGGGAGAACAGCCTCTTCAAATGGGCTTCTTCAATGTCGAAAACTGGCCTAGGCTGCTGGCTCAGGAAGGTGCGCTCAGCTACATCCCAGCATGCCACCCTGGCATTGCGATAAAAGCCCGTTCGAGCATTCCACCACTTCACATACTCTGGAGTGACCCGGGGAACTCGGTTCGGCATCGGCACTCTGAAAACATTGGCGTCCCGGCGGTGAAAGTAGTCCCACCAGGAGCGACCCTCAGCTACAACAGTCGAGCCGTGCTTCGACCTGCTGTCCAGGGGAAACAGGGCCGCCGAAGGTGAGATATGCTGATCATAGCCGAAATTTCGACCAAACCTAAAAGGATAGTAAGGTTCTAAATGAACCGCGCCCCCCTTCCTGAACACTAAGACACTGGGGCGAATTGACAAGGCCCAGTCAATGAGCTCAGGCTCCAAAATTGGCCGGGTCACTGTGTTGCCTGAAATAAAATGTGTGAAAGTCTCAACTACCTCGAGCTTACATTCACGCTGGCGGTTCACCAATGGAGAGGAATGTGCGGCCAAATTCCAAAAATGGATGGTCCCCGCTGAATCCATCGGGACCCTTATCAACCGGCCTCGGATGGAGAAAAGTTGCTGAGACACTGGACCGGGTTCAGCACTAGCAAACTCCAGCATCCTGGGATACAATGTCACTGTCTGCAGAGTCCTGGGAGCCAGCTCTGGGAACAAATTGCACACCCAGGCATTGAAGAAATGAAACGGCCCCACTGTTCTGAAAGAGCATGGGACCCGATGCCTATGAATATCTCCAAGAGATTTGTAGATCAGGCAGAGTGCTGCTGGGCATAGTGCAAGTCGCATGCCCCAAGCCATCTGACAAGCTGGGTATATTGCCTCCGGCCTAATGACTGTCTCATCTCCCTGTGGGAGAGCAAAAGTGCACAACCAGAAGGTGAGGTAAGCCGCGCAATGCGTAAGGGGATCCGCCCCAGTGGGATTCGGTCCTCCGCGACTAATCCGTCGAAGGGAAGAGGGCAGCGCTGACTTGAACTTGGGCGGTCTGCTGGGCTTACCCGCAACAGGAGCTACATGGGGGAACTCACTGTACTTCAGAGGGCCACCGAAGAAATACTAAATCCAATGTCCTACTCTGACTCTCAATTTGCTGCTTTTCTCTCAGGGCCGATACCCCTTCGAGGACCCCCTATTCAGCGCCAAGCAGAGGGAGCGGTATGCTTTCATTAAGTACAGGTATGAGTAGCCGAAATAATATTCACCTTCACCATCTGTCTCGTCCTTGATGAAGTCATGAAGGCAGACCTCCTCATAGGGCTCTCCGTTGATCGGCAGACCCGACAGCTGTGACATGCTCCAGAGGTCCAGAGAAGTTTCGCCCTCTGCTGTATAGAAAGTATTGAACTGCGGGTAGAACACTTCGAACATACCGCAGCACAACCCTTTCGAGATGGGATACCTAAAACGGGATGCATATACACTGTGATACACCCCGGCCCTGACCAGCAACGGCGCATACTCCTTCAGAACATATTCTGTGAATTCTACCGCTCCTACACGGAAGAGATGGGCATCGGTCACTTTCGTGTCAGCAAACCACCCAGCAGCCAACTGGAATTTGAACTGGACAGCAAAGCAGTTTAGGACGAATGGCTTGTCCCTATAGCCCCACTTGATGGGTGCCAAGAATAAACCATAGCCGGGCTTTTCTCTGTTGACCCGACCCGCAGTGGTATCCCACCTAGCTGGTGTGAATTCTGGAGCCCGTGTCAGCATTTTCTGCTCTGCCTCCAGCTCTGTCACCCCCAAGATGACATTCCATTTGCGTCGCTCTCCCGGGAGATAGATGGTGTCTCCGCGGTACACAGAACCTTTCAGGCTGTCCCGGTCCAACAACATGGCCCGCTCCACCATCCGAGCCAGCATGACATCTCTCTTCCCCGAGACGCTGAAGGTGCAGATGAACGGTGCAAGGTGCCGGTCCTTCGGAAAGTCCGGGCGATACTCGTCGTCGCGATTGAAGTCCAGCCCTCCCTCGACGGTCACTACGCGAGACGAGGATACCGTGTCTGTTTCGGAGTCAGAGGATTCATCAACTATAGCGATCCTCCCGAGACCCCGGTCCAGTTGTCCGACGTTCCTCCAGGTCACAACAGGGCCAGACACCCTACCTTGGGAGGAAGCGTCAACGTCAGCAGCGCCGGAAGCAACACGGCTGGAAGAAGAGGCCATTGCAGCAGCTACAGACAAAAATCAAGGGAAAATAAGATGATATGAAGAAGAAAATAGAAAAGAAGATCTCAAGGAAAATTTTGACAGCATCTCCCCTTATCCGGGGTATGCCCAGAAGTCAAATAGGAGAGCACCCACCAAGAGGGGGTGACTCCGCAATAAAGAGGGACGTAGTCCCGAAGGAGAAAACGGTCAAGGGGAGGCTCCCCACGCCGATCGCAGAAGCAGTGGAAGAAGAAGAGGCCGAAGAGAGAGAGAGAGCTCGGTGAGAAATGAGCCTCTCTCCCCCCTCTCGGTGCCTATATAGGCCCAGCCAAAAGGCGCACCGAGATGGCCTACGCGCCGACTGCCGAACGCGCCAAAAGGCGCACCGAGACGGCCTTCGCGCCGAAATTCAAAAATGCCAAAAGGCGCGCCAAGACGGCCATCGCGCCGAGAGCAGCTGCGCCGAGACATAGCGCGCCGAACGATGGCCGCGCCGAGATGACCGTCCGGGATCGTCAGTGGCGCCGTTCGATTCATCCAGGGTGCTGCAATCAGAAGATCAAATCAAGAATGTTGATACCTGTCCGAGTATACTGACAAAGTACTGGGATTGTCCAAGCAGAATGAAGACCCAGAGTCACAAGAATGAACAATGAACAGGAGCAGACCTGAAGAAATTACGAGGTGTGATGCAGTGTGCACCCGCATGTCCCGTGTCACTCATTCTTCGCTTACGCCACCTACGGGTGGGGGGCATTTGTTGACACCCAAAATATACCAGAAGAGACCAAAGTAAATTCATAGCTTTGAAGACCAGTCGAGGGTGCGGCTCCTGTTCCATCCCTGAAAGTTCCGAGAATCAGAATAGAAGAGACCCGCTATTCCTAACACTTTGTTCGGCTAAAGCCATCCCTGGCTAGGCCGCTGTCCAGTACGGCTATCATTCAGGTAGTCGGGCTGATAAAACCATACCAACATTCAGGCAATCATCTGTCTGCTAAGAAAGGATGCTCAGATAATTCTGATTCTCCGAAGGTGGGATGCACAGTGCCTCACACGTGTTTGTGAATGCAAGGTGTTAAACAAGCCCCATGAAGTCTTAATATATATGCCAAGAAGCCCACTGTCGGAAGGAGTCCATTAGGTGGATCCTGTGCCGAATGACAGGAAAATGGGCCAAGCCCAAATGTGAACTGAGACGCGCCGAGGGCTGCCCACGCTGGGAAGTTGGATGCTGGCGCGCCGGGAAGCTCAGGCCGAGAGAATGAGGGTCATCCCTCTATAAGAAGGCTGCCCTTCGAAGAAAAAAGAGAGAGGAGGAAACAGAGAAAAAAGAGAAGGAAAAGAAAAAAGGGTGGAAGGAGATAGAAGAGTTAGCCACTGAAAGAAAGGGGAAGCTCGAGAGCCCTCCATATAAGCTGAAGAAAAGAGAGGGGCAGAGGCTCCAAGGAAGAAGCCAGGTGGGGTGTGTCGTTCGACGTCCTGAGCGGCTGCAGCTCCTCTTCCTCCCTTTCTCCTTTGTCTGAATACTGCTCCCCCATTCTCTTTTGTATCTCTGCTTCGAGCATCTCTGCTCCCGTAGCACTGAATGCCAATGTAACCCTGTCCTCAGGGATAGAGTCGGTGTATGCGTCTTTTTCTCCCGAGTTGAATTTGTGTATGCCTTTTTCCGATGAAATAGTTAATGAAAGATGGGTTGAGTTCTCCCCCGTCATTATTCTTTTGTTTCTACCTCTGCACTATATGCTATGGATATTGATGGCTGCACATCTATGCATGCTTTACCGTTTTGGCTTTCTGAGTCTGTTGAATGTTCGTTCATCGTATGATTCTTTCAACTTTACACTCACAACGAGAGCCTGAGACAGCCTATCTCATCGCTTCTCATCTGTGAAACAAGAAAGGATGAATCCGAATCGTGAGGTTTCCGTGCATGGTTCTGCTCCCAGTGAGGCCCCAGAAGGAAGGTCGTCTCCACCCCGGACCATCCTCTCCACGATCGTCCGAATTGGTCTTCAAATTGTTGAACAAACCCTTTTTCTTTAAAATACCCAAAGCCCCTGCCTTCAAACCCCTCTAAAACCTCACTTCAGGAAGCCTCCCGGCGCGAGCACCTCTAGGCGCAAGTCTCGCGCCGAGGGCTTGCCGCGCCGGTTGGGTTTCCTATTTCGCGCCGAGGCCCAACTCCTTCTTCGCGCCGATACCTTTACACCTTCTGGCCACGTCCATGCGTTCGTGCCGATGCCGTCAGGCCATGCCAACCCTGCTCATCATACCATGTCCTATGGAGACGCACTACCTTTCCCTCTATCCTCATGGGAGCCATATTAAAGGGGTCATTCCCCCACATTTTATAACCCTATTAAGTCTTGGAGTTCTGCCGCTGCATGTCCTCCATTGACTGTACAGGGGATATCACAACAGGGGATAAAGCCCCATACGATTTGGATCCCTTGGATCTCGGGCTACGCCCGGCTCTTATTTTGGTTTCCACTCCGACAGTTCGTGAGTGGATGACCTATAATACCCTTTTGGCATACTCCCAAAATAAGGGGAGGTGCTATCACAATTCGTTCAGAGGGTTATTCGGTCACATAGTGCGATGTTTTCACCGAAATTATGCATTTAGCCCCCAACTGTGTGGCAAAGGGCTGAGCTATATCATCTCATGACACCTTGGTCGCCACAGGGGATATACGTTACAGTTACACTGTCTCCTCGGACCCCCTGGTGAATGAATCCACCCCCATCTTCTATCTCACCCAATTATTGCCATGGAATCCCCGTTGAATACAGAGGATCCCCTTGAACTCATAAGAACCCCTCATAATATCAGAAGAAAACCAACAAAACGGCCTCCCGGCGCCACTACCTCCCAGCGCCACCTCCTCCCGGTGCCAAACTCGCGCCGGGTGAAGGGCGCGCCGGGAACCTGCCGCGCCGTATGCCCTGCCGTGCCGTCTGCCTATATTTCCAGCCACGCCGGTTGCCCGTCGCGCCGGGATCCCCCTCGCGCCGACTCCTATCCGCGCCGTTTCATCTTGTTAACAGCTGCCATCCAAACCCGATGTCTTAACAATCCCATTAGACCCAAATCCAGTCCAAACCCAAATGTCCCATTCCTGTCAACCTCCGTGCCAGCCTTCGTCGCCTTGAGGGAATCATGGTTCTTTACCCAGGTCCACGGGAGATATATTAATGGGGTTTTACCCCTACATTATACGAATACGATGTTTCTTCTGTCACCCCATTGACCCTCGGAGTTCTGCCCCTGCATGTCCTCCAATGGTCCTTTGAGGGGAATATTAACAAACGACATGGTAGCGGACACTGTCCCGTCACATTCAAATCCTTTTGGATCCAGGGCTACGCCCGCCTCTCTTTTGGCTTCCATCCCGACATTTCGTGGGTGAATGACCTATATTTCCCTTTGGCATAGCCCAAATAAGGGGACAGTGCTGCCGGGTTTGCGCCATAACACCGTTATCATGTCCCGCGTAGCACGATTTTCTATGCATGTTTTGCATCCCGTTAGCGGAGTTAGCGTAATAGTCGTATCTCATTTTGCCCCCGAGGCATCCTTTCTTGGCAATTAATCAAGGGTTGTCCTTCTTTGGAAGGACGTAATTAACGTCATAGCCTTTATGGTATGACGGACTCATGGTCCTGACACGAATATCACAATCGACTGACTGAGTCAGGTCGAGTGCACAATGAATCGTCACTCCGGTGACTGGCACGCCTAATAAATCCAATAAAATAAACCTAAACAAAAAAATATCCCCACACCAGTCGGAAGCTATCACTATGTGTGAGTACGTAGCTCCGCCTCGTACCATAAGGTCATCCCCGCATGAACAAAATTCTCTCTCGCATACACAAAGAAAGGGGCGAAAGACAGAATGGATGAGAGTAAAGAACATAAAAAGGAGGTGATAAAAAAAGAATGAATCTCTTATAAAAAGAAAAGGAAAACAAAAATGCTAAAACCTGTCGACCTGCCAAAGGGCGGGGTTGACTCTGCCTAAAGGCAGAGTCGACTCAGTCCTTGAGCAGGGTCGACTCTGCTCAATGCAGAGTGACCCAGCCCTAGGCTGAGTCGACTCCGCCCCTGGGCAGGGTCGACCCAGCTTTCTGCTGGGGTTGACTCCCTTTTAGAAAATGGAAACAAAAAGGGAAAGAAAACCAAAAAATATATATCTTATAATAGTTCAAAACAAAGTAAATATAAATAGAGTAATAAATACCTGAAAAGAATGAGCAGCAAAATCCACACCCCAATGGAATTAAACTAATAAGACAAAAGTCCCAAAACGTGTATGCCGCGACAAGCTTCTCAGAAACCTCCTCTCCCGGACTCCGTGCAAGAAGGGAAATTAAAGCTGCCTTGCAGCGTGGGCTCCACCCTCGGGGGTCTCCCTCGTCATGGATTTGCCCACGTTCTACCTTGGGCCAATAATCCATCAGGGTGGGTTTATCCATATGTGGAATCGACCCCGTCCCCTCAAAGGGGTAAACATTAAGCATGCCATATGCAGGGCAAACATTGATGCGCACAAACACTCATCGTTAAAAATGTTGTGTCACAATTTTAAAAATATACCGCACTCACTCACTATAAAGATTTTGAATTACAGTAAAGTGATGAATACGGGTCGATCCCATGGAGAAGAAAAATTCTTGTTTAAGCAAGTTGGATAACTCTTATGCTTTGAAAAGTCAAATTTTTTAGTAAGCTTTTGAAAACTAAATTAAAATTACATGAAATTAAATTGCTTGAAATTAAATCTATCTAAAGAATATTAGAGGATTGGGAAAGGAAATTGGAAAGAGTGGAGAGAGAAAATAAAAGGAACAATTACACAAAATAAATTTTTATTGCTAAGGAAAGATTACAATGTCTTATGAAAATTAAAAATTACAACTTGAATAAACTAAGGGAAAAATGGAAGAAAGGAGCCGGGAAAGTGGAAGAATAGCGTCGTCCAAACGCCGTGCCGAGCCTTTGAGGTGATCGCCCCACCTTAGTGTTGAACGCCGCCATGAGAGCACCGAAGTAGAAAATCTGCCTTTGGGATATGAGGAGAGATTATAAGAGAGGGAGGAAGATAGAAGAAGGGAAGGCTTTAAAACAATAAACAGTAAAAATAAAAATAGAGCATGATTAAAATTGGAATAATTTTAAAATTGGGAAGAATTAGAAGATATGAAAGAAGAGAAAGTTGAAGAGCTTAAAGAGAGGAAGAACTTTGGTGAAGAGAGCAGAGGGAGAAAACGATCAGAAGGGGAAGAAAATTTGATAATAACGGAGGCTGATGAACAGTAAAAATGTGAAAACTAAACTTTAAAAACTAAACTGTAACTTGAATACTAAGCAGAAATAGAAGAAGAGAAAGAAGAAGAAAATCTATATCTAATAAAAATGAAGAACTTTTATGAAGAAAGTAGAAGGAGAAGAGGAGCAGAAGGGGGAGAAAATCGACAACCTAAATTAAGGGAAGAAAGAAGGACGGGATTTTTTTTCTTCTACGGTGGCTCACATGGGATATATAGCATGCACAAGGTTTCCTTGGGCTGGTTTCCTAATTGGACAATGGTCCTCCTAATTTATCTCCAATAATTTCTTCACAAGTTAATTCGATAAATATTCTTTCTTATTTCTCCCTTCACACAAATAAGGCATGGCGACTTGCTTTGACTTGGTCAACAAGAGGAGGGAAAGGGGGCTGCGCCCTAGGGCATCCCTTGCCCTAGTTCTGTGACAAATTCGCCCATGGCCCTTCTAGCAAATGTCGAGAGTGTCCTGCACACACAATATTTGAATTAAATTCATAGAAAATTATTACTTTGCACATAAAAACCATGAGTGCTCACAATTATGCAATGAGAAATTAATCCTCATGCCCCTAAATCCCTTGTTATTCATTAATTAAATTAAGTTAATTTGCATAAAAGGCCTTGATTCAAGTGAGGTTAAGTTTAGCTATGAAATATGCATAATTGTCTAATTGTGTGCACTTAAAGTGATGTGTGTGATGTGAATTATCATATAATTATGAGCACTCATCACACCCCCCAACTTACTCATTGCTAGTCCCTTAACAATACAATTAGATTAAACTTTAGGACCAACAAGAGTTTACAAAGTTCATACCTCGATATCCAACTCTTCCTTCACAAAATCAACCAAGGATTAGGAATCCGGAAGCATTAACGCACACTAGCCTTAGTTTCGTAATTTAGGTACATGATTAAGAATATAGACCAAAGTTCAATAGCACTTGGGCATGTGTAATACTAAATCCACAGCATAGATAATTACATCCCTCATTTGCTATTCTAGATGGATGTCCTTCAACTCTGCACCTCCTAGATCAGAGCATTGAGCACAATAGCTTTTACCTGCCTTTCTTTTCTTTTTTTTAATTTTTTTTTCAATACACACATGATGTTGCACATCCCTTCACTGTTTAACGTGAATCTCGACTCTTGTCTTAGGAGAAGCAGGCCAGGTTACTAAGATCAGGGGTCCCTTTTTCGTTTGACGCGAAGCTGAACACTTGTTAGGTGAAGCAGGCCCGGTTACTAAGATTAGGGGCATTTTTCATGATTTTTTTTCAACAATGTGCTTTTGCACTTATTTGATGGATAACTTTGACAGATAGTTATATCAAAAAGATCTCATCTCTAAGAAATGTAGAGTATCAGACACCATTCCAAAATCATAGAAGACTTGTCCTGCTTGTTTCATTAGCGTGCAAAGTGATTTTTTTTTCTAAAGTGCACATGAACTTTAAAGAGATTCTTAAATCAATTTTCCATGGCTAGATCAAATAAATTTTCCATCATCCTTCTCCCTAATTTTTCATATTCCAGAATTACATTTAATGTGATCATGAATCAAGAAAACTCAATCGGAGATTTCATCTTTCCACTTTCATGCAGATTGCAGGATAGAATGATATGCAGGACATTATGCAAGCACTCCTATCAGGTTGTACCATATGTATCATGAAATTTTTCTCTCCCCCCCCCCAACTTGAATGGCATTGTCCTCAATGACATATGTAAGCAATAAAAATAACAGAGTAATGTAACAATAAAAATTGCTGAGTAGGAAAGAGACAACCTGATATGCGGGCTGAAAAACTCTGTCATTGATATGGACGATGACAACTTCATCTCCTTGGCTCTTACCTATTTATTGAAAAATACACTAAAACAAAACATCAAATAACAATAACATTGGGTTGCCTCCCAGAAGCGCTAAGTTTACCGTCTACAACCAGACACGTGCAAGCTCCATAACCAACGAGTTGCATTCAAAATAATCCACCACATAATCTTATCCTCTTGTAAGTTTCAACATTTATGCCACAAGAAGATAAGATCATGAAAGAATGTATGTGGACTTGAGGTAGATTGGTTGTTAGCATGATTTGATTTGGTTGTGAACTACATATGTTAATAACCTCTCTTCCGTGGGGGTCATACAAAAATCAACATTAATTGGCTTGGCCAGCATTTCAAACCATGGTAAATCAAGCAGGCCAAACGGACCGCCCCGGTCAGAAAATGAAAGAGGAATTATCATATCATCAATTATAAAATATTCCTCTTCAAAGTTAATAAGTGTTGAAAATATGAGTATAGACCTTATTATCTTTCAAAAAAATTTCTACCACCTCAATTTTAGGAATTACATGAATATTGGTGAGGTGAGAGTAGATCGAAGGGTGAGGGGCTCCTATCAAATGATTAGTGTCAAGGAGATGAGCAATATCAAAAGTGAAAGAAGCATGCTCCTCAACACAATACGCGTGGGACTCAATAAGATCAGATAAATCAGCGAATTGAAGAATGTCTTCAACAAGATTAGATTCACCGAGATCATGAAGAGGTAAAATATCAATGCCCTCCCCTTGATTAAAAGATGCCCAATCAAGATGAAAGTCATGACGGGTACCCGCCTTTTCCTTTACCCAAGAGAGATCATTACCTTGCCCTGGTTCTGTGACAAATTCACCCCTGGCCCTTCTAACAAATGCCGAGAGTGTCCTGTACACACAATATTTGAATTAAATTCATAAAAAGTTGTTACTTTGCGCATAAAAACCATGAGTGCTCATAATTAGGCAATGGGAAATTAATCCTCATGCCCCTCAACCCCTTGTTATTCATTAATTAAATTAAGTTAATTTGCATAAAAGGCCTTGATTCAAGTGAGATTAAGTTTAGCTATAAAATATGCATAATTGTCTAATTGTGTGCACTTAAAGTGATGTGTGTGACGTGAATTATCATAGAATTATGAGCACTCATCATACATTGATACATCATCTCGCACCCGTCCCACGTGTTTTCAAACCGGGTTATCACCCGAACATTGAAGGGCCGGCACACGACCGATAGCAAATTAATGGTCATGTTGATTCAATGATTGAGCATATGCTTATATTGCACTAAATCTTTGCTGCCATCCATCTACTTATGTCATTAATATAATTTTTTCGGCCGTAGGGCCCTTATTTCTGGCTATTAATTAAGGGTATTCTCCCCTTCGGGGAGATGTAATTAACGTTGTGGCCTTTATGGCATGGCGGATTTTGGTCCCGACATGACACTCACATTCGCCTGGTTAGTCAGGTCGAGCGCACAATAAATCGTCACATATGTGACTGGCACGCCCACGTACTAAATAAACAAACAAGCGCACCAAATGAACCAACAAAATAATAAACAAATAGACGTGTCGAAAAGTGCGTCCACACCCAACCAATCTGTGGCTGAGGTAATAGAGAGCATGTTCTTTTCCTTCATCATTGTTTTGGGCCAGTATTGCCCCCAGAGAATATTCAATAGCAGGCTATATATAAAATTAGCGGCCGCCCTTTGACAGCTGCCTCCGGCACTGGCGGGGTCTTCAAATATTCTTTTAGCTGGTCAAAAGCTTTCTCGCACTCTTGATTCCAGCGAAAAAGTGCATCCTTTATCATCAACTTATGAAACGGCTAACACCGCCCAGACAGGTTGGAGATGAATCTGTGGATATATGCCAGCCGACCTTGTAATGACCGTGATTCCGTCAATTTTTTAGGAGGACACAGCTCCTAAATAGCCTTTATTTTGGTGGGGTCTATTTCAATTCCCCGATATCTGACGATGAAGCCTAGGAATTTGCCGCTAGGAACTCCAAAAGCGCATTTCATTGGATTCATTTTCAGCTCATACTAGTGTAGCCTTTCAAATATGATCTTGAGATCTCCCAGGTGATCTTCTCTTTTCTTGGTCTTGACAATTAAGTCATCAATGTAACATTTGTTATAGAGCAGCTCATCGAATATTTTTGTCATCACCCTTTAATAAGTGGCGTCGACATTTTTAAGGCCAAAAGGCATTCTCTTGTAATGAAATATCCCTTTAGGCGACCGGAAGGCCGTGTGGATTCTTTCATGTTCGGTTATCCATATCTGGTTGTAGTCGGATGACCCATCCATGAATGATAGGGCTTCATAACTGGTGAAAGCATCGATCATGACTTCAGTGATGGGCACTGGGAAATCGTCCTTTGGACATGCTTTATTCAGATCCCAGAAGTCCACACATATCCTGATATGGCCATTTTTCTTCTTAACGGGCACAATGTTGGCCAACCATGTGGTATACTGATTTTCTACCACGAAGTCAACGTCTATGAGCTTGTCGACATCTTTGCAAATTTGACTTATTAATTCTGGTCTCATTCGCCAGGGCGACTGCTTCACGGGCTCAACTTTTGGGTCAATGGCCAATATATGTTATGCCACTGCAGGGCTGAGGCCCAGCATTTCTTTGTAGTTCCAAGCAAAATAGTCTCGGAACTCCTGAAGTAGTTTTATGTACTGCCCCCTCTCTTCCAGAAGGAGAAGAGCGCTGAGAAAAGTCGGCATGGGATCATTTTCTATGTTGAGGTTTACTTCGACCAGCTCATTAGCAATAGCTTGGCTGCCATCTCCAAGGGAGCCGACTGTAAATCGATGAAATATTCATCATCTTCTTCGGCCTCGAGGACATCATAGAGATGTTCTCGTTTTATTCCGCCTATCGGCAGAATTTTGAACTTCATTTCTTCTGAGTTGACTAGTGTATAACTTTGTCGAGACGACTACCCTGGTGGTGACAGTATAGACTCCGGGCAGCCCGCACATTGACTCATGGGTAAAATATCCCTGGGAGTGGAAGCAATCTTTCCAACAGTTAGGCCCTTTGAATCATCTCCGAAAGTCATGGTAGCTTCTATAGAGACCGATTCCCAGCATCTGCACTGAACATTAGTTTTTTTATTTTCACATGTCCGCAGTTGAGGCAGACAAAGATTCTTTGACCCATCGAATGATTCGACCATTTCATAATCCCCCAGGTATTCATCATAAACTTGTCCCCAAGGAGTTTTTGCTCGTAGAGGCGAAAATAGAAATCATGTATGCTTCATAAAAATCTTCCACAGAGAAGCCCAAACTCGGATGTTGAGTGATCTGTAGTAGCTCCTTATCCATGTTTGGCAGAAATCATAATTTCTTAAACATTTTCTTCTGACTTGAAGGCTGACAGAAAGGGATGTGTCACTTTCTAGCCATCTTGACCACCCTACCAATTATGTCAGGGAGCCCCATAATTGGGACGAGTGGGTCATATAATCATCCCCTTTTACCGGGTGCTCCTTGGCAGCATAGAGCATAGTGGGCTGGCCTTCAGGGTTAGGAACTTCTAGGGTCTTTAATAATTCGACTATCTGACAGTCTATATCTATAATAAGCTAGATGATCCCTGGAGGTACCTTGACATACCCGAGTAAATCTTCGAGTCTCGATGCCCCCTACTCAAGGTAATCATCAGATGGGACCACCCTGAGCACCCCTTCTGCTTCAGAGATATGCAAAACTTCTTGTTCGGCCGCATAATCTAGCGGTGGTGGAGGGAACCAATCACCGGACTACTCCGTGCTCTTCTCTTTACTCTGAGCTATCCGGGGAGCCTGCTTCATCTCTTCCATATAAAGCGAAGCATCTAGCAGATAGCATTCGAACACCTCAAAAGGGTGCAGGTCGGTAAATATTCATTCTTCTTTTCCATCCCGGGGGTACTTAATGCACTGGTGAAGAGTAGAGGGTACCACCCAATTCTGATGCAGCCAAGGTCGGCCCAGCAGTGCCTTATATGAAGTGTTAGAGTTAATTACATGGAATTGCATCTTAGTGGTGAAATCCCCGAGCGAGAGGTCAAACTCTACCATGCCCAGGGGGGCTTCGAATTTTTGGTTGAAGCCCACTATTCTCATGTCTCTGACCTCGATCAGGTGCACATCAAAATAATGCTTCTCGTAGACTCGATAGGGGAGTATATTGACTGTTGCCCCTGGGTCAATTAGAATTCTGTTCATTGGCTGATCATTTAGCTACCCCCTCATATAGAGCGGTCTGTTATGGTTGACGGAGGGCAGGAGCATGTCTTCCTCTGTAAAAGTTATGGCTTCCTCAGACTGCATCTCAGCAAAGCAGCCTTCAAAATGCAATGGGATTTGTAAGGCCGCTATGATGGCCTGTCTGGTTTCTTTATCCAGGGAAAGTATATCCCAGACGGTGAATCTTGCGGGGATCCTTTTTAACTACTTCATTATTCTATTGCTGGCCCTAACATTGGCCAATTTCATCTCTTCGGCTTTGCCCTGTCTGCCATCATTCTATGCTTCGAGAGCTAATTCACGGGGCAGTTTCCCTCCTTCTTCGGGTGCTACCCGGACCTGCTATATCTGCTTGGCTGGCTCTTTTATTTGCACAGATTTGGTAAGAGATGGGACGTCGGTATGGCCTTCACCTGCTAGAGGAGGGACATCTGAGGGTAAGGTTGGAATATTTTTGACCTTCAGTTCGGCTTGTGGGCATGGCTACTTGCCTTTTTGCGATAGCAGAAATTCGGCGAATGAGGGGACCCCTTGACCGCTTATATTTTCATAGCAGTGACCAGGCGACGGTGGGACTTCTATGCCCTTAACCTCAGGCTCGAGGATTTGAAAGGGTTGTTCGCCCCTGAACATGATGTTATGATTAGCTGGGGGAGGGCATCCCCATTTTCTCCCGGATCGGGTAGCATGGTGCGATGTGGAGGCTTTGGCCTGATTTGCCTCCGCCGATGTGAAGCATATTTCTTCCTCTTCTTCTTATGAAATCTGGGCCATGTTGAATAGGGCCGACAGTGTGTTGCAAGAAACAGTGACGTCCCTTCTTTTATTCTTCGCCTTCTTCTTTTTCTTCCCCTTTGTGATGGGCATTTGCCCCTATAGAAGGTCATTCAGGGCGCTTAGCTTTTCCGCTTCAGCTTCAACTTTAGCTTCCTGTGTTAGCTTGAGAGATTCAAGATGCTCTCAGGGAACATATTCTTTCAACTACATAGGCTGAACCTTGGGCTGTTTATACTCATCTTGCCCATTTATGATGGCCTACAGCCGCTCGATTGCTAGATTGTCTTCTTTGTGTACCCGCAATGGGGTTTCCTTCTTTTTGTTGTTGGTGGACCTTCCAACAACCATGCAAGGGGTTGTTTCATGCCAGACGGGGTCACAGCAGGCGGAGCTGGCCGAGGTGTAACACCACGGATCTAGACCCCTGAAGTAGGGCGAGATACTAGCCTTCTTCTCATTCTTGATGGCACCATCTGTCAATTTTCTTAATCCTTCGCGGGTGTCAGAATATAGGCTCCGTAAGTATGTTGGGTGCAAGCCTATGACACTTCTTCAAATAATTGTTGATATAAAGATATCATATAAACTGCTACCCCCAGAGTGGGCATCTCATGTGGGCGTGGAGGGTCAACTTTGTACTCCCCCATCTGTAGCTCCCCATTCTTCATTAGTGCTTCGATGATGTCTTTGAAGATGTAGCACTCTTCAATGGAATGCCCGAGCATTTGGGGATATGGGCAGAAGTGAGGATCATCCTTTCTCTTGATGTCATTTGGCCTCTTCGGTTCTGGAAGGGTGACCTTATTGTATTTTATGGCCCACTCGAACAGGACTCGAGTCTTGTCCCTGGGAAATGAATAGAGCTTCTTCATCTTTTCCGGCAGGGAGGGACCTTCCCATCATTCGGTAAGCTTGGTCGGAGGAGGATAAGCTAGCCCTTTGTCCTTTTCTTTCTGCTGCTCATAGGCCTTGAAGTCAACTGTGTGAACTTCTTTAGGCATCAACTGCTTGTCAACTGACTTGGCCTTCTGGTTTGAGGTAGCAAGAGCAGAGGAATATCTTGAGAGGAAGGTCTCAATTTCTGCCACAATATTGTTTAGACGGTTGAAGGATTTGATTTCGATACCTATGATCCTTTCCAGCACTTCCTTCCTCATATTCTATTTGCAAATCTTAACAGCATCTTCCTGGTGCGACGGGCACCTGCATCTCATACTAAGATTTCTTCATCTTTTTATATAGTCCAGGGCAGACTCATTATTCCTCTGCCTGGTTGAGTATAATTCCGCCACTGTCACCTCCCTCTCGGCGATGTGGAATCTTTCTTTAAACTTTCTTTGCATATCAGGACAGTCAACAATAGACCCAGCCAGTAGACTCGAATACCACTCAAATGTGAGACCTATCAATGAGGACCTGAAGAACTTCAGCAGATAAATGGAGCATAGTAACCATCGCCCCTTTCTACCAGTTTCATTTCTATCATTTGTTCTACCATCAACTTGTTCATCATCGCCGGGTCAACTGGGCTTGGGTAGAAATGCGCTTACTGCATATGAGGTGTTGGCAACACCGTTGCCTGAGGCATAGCAATGGACCCTTGATATTGAAAAGCTGGGGGTTGGGCCGGAGCTATAGATTGTGGTTGTTGGGGAAGGGTACCCCTAGTGTAGTTGGGCGACGGCTAGGATGCTGCTATCTGCGGTGAGGCTTCGAATACCTTGACACTACCCCATGATGTCTCGGGCGGGACTTCGACCTACTTGGATGCCAAAGCATTGACGTTCTTTTCATTCAGCTACTTTTTTAACATCTCAATTTCCTGATGATATTTTTGTAGCAACATCAGCAGGGTAGGGTCGTGCATGGAGGGGCTGGGAGCTCTATTCCCTGCCTCAACTGAAGTTTCTTCGGTTGATGCGGGCGGCATCCTACCGTAATCTTCGGTTGTGACCACATTGGCGGTCATGGTTGTCACAATCATGTCTGGACTTGCTTCATCCACGAGGGTCTGCAATACCTCGTTTGCCGCTTTTCTTCTTCTTGTAAGAGGGCCCGGCCTCTCAGCTAGCTTAGCTATTTCTTCAGGTTCTGTGGGCAAGGCCCCATAGCGATTGGACGTTCCAACCATATTACAGGCGTACACTTGGAACTGTCCATCTTCTTGCCTTACTCTTCAGGCTGACAGACGAGGGAAGGTCAATCTTTCGAACACCGAAATCCCTGGTGTCACCTTTTCCGGGAGGGGAGGCCCATAACTGCATCTTCTATCTCATCGAGGCAGGCTTGGCGTTCTCGACCCTCTTCTGCAACATTCACATCTTTGAGCAGTCGTTGCCTCCCTAGGGAGGTGTTCCCAAGACTGCGGAAGTATCCTTGCACAGTCTGGGTGATGTCATCTTGTGCGTTGGTGGAGGGAATCATGGGTGGTGGTAACCTCTCGTGTATTGGGGGCCCATAGGTGAGCCGCCCTAGCCTGGACATCCTGCCACTGTTCCGATCATACGAACAAATATTCACCTACCATGCATAGGCCCAGAAAGCTGGCTGGCGAGATGCCCAGACTAGTCTCTCGATATTCTCCTCTCGCTTTATCTTCTCTCTTCTAGGCCTATCAGCCCTGACAGGTCCTGGTTGAGTCGGTGCTGGGGCCCGAATCTGCTTAGGCACCCAGACTTGTTTGAACTTGGTTGGCTTTGGGGCCAACCCACCCTTTGTCTTGGACACAGCACTGTATGTTCCGTTCAGGGCCAACACCTGGAAAGAGTTACAAACTGGCACTGCTGATATTACCCTATCGGGTATCACTTCGGCCTGTCGGCCGTTCAAGTAAACTCGGACTCCTCCGATCAGCACGGACTTGCCCGAGACTGATAGCCGGCCTTGCAGCGTACTGGCATTCCTTCTGAAAACTCTTCTTACAGTTGTCGTGCACCCTTTTTTGGTTGAGGCATGGGAGTCAACATGGTGGACAAGGCAGCCCACCAACTCGATCTTGTTTGATGTGCCCCCCGCGGTGTCGAAGGGCACGGGCTTCATCTCATGGGCATTCAAGAGCTCCACGAATGCTACTCCCAAGAAGTTGGGGAAGCCAACAGCGGGCGGGAAGCTACCAAACTTTGTCGGCATCGCTAGGTAGCCGTACCTGGCATGATCGCGAATGACGAGTGGTCTGAATGTAATAGCAGCCATTGAAATTGCTAGAGTATCACCTGTAATTCAAATTGGCAATTAAAATCTTAGGAGGCCATAGGGCCCTTGGTCCTGGCGAGGAGATGAAGGGAGGTCTAGGTCCCACCGGACGTGCTAGATTTGTGGAAACACTTTTTTTTCTAATATTAATTAATTTATTATTATTTACTTTTTTATTTATTTACTTTGCTTATTGTGTGCAGGTGTGCTAGTCACAACGTGACAGTTTGTTCGGACTCCAAAGACCGGAGTGGCCTGGAGTCACTAGTGCGCGCGCCATCTGACCAACAGACGATAGTGGGTAGCGGGTCGGGACCGAAACCCGCCGTGCCATAAAAGTCACGATGTTAATTACATCTCCTCGAAGGGGAGAAAACCCTTGATTAGTCGTCAGGAGAAAGGGCCCTATAGTCTGAAGTTTGGAATTATTAAATGAAAAGGAAATGACTAAAAGTAAGTGCGGTGAGGCACTCCATGCCGAGGGCAGAAGTACTCCAACCGTCTTGCTTAATCACCGCTCATTCATTTTTTTATTCCTTTATTCAGAAACCGCTCTGAGTCAAAACACAACAGTGTTGGAGAGAAACTCTTCAAATAAATGTTTGTCGAAGATGTGGCATGATTTAATATTTGGGGGACGGGACAAGGTAAGGGGGGGTTCAAATCCAAAAGATTATCGACTTGTAGCAAGGTCAGGCTCCGACCATGATGGGATGATCCCGGGGGTCCGGCCCTGACCTACAATAGACATCATTTATATATATTCCCTTCGTCCAGGGTCTAGGAGATGGAGTCTCCAGAACAGACATTGTTAGTTTATTATTATTGTTGTTGTTGTTGTTGTTGTTGTTTGGGTCTGATTGGATGTTATTATTCTATCTTTTCTTTTTTTGTTTCGGTTTCACTACACGATTTATTATTTGTATATTTTTCTTTTGCCTTAATATTTTCTTATTGCTTCGACTCGCCCGACCTCTTATTGTTTCAATCTTTAAACGAATACCTTTATTTTATAGCTCTTCCCCCCTTTCATTACAATTTTTTTTGTTATTGTTTTGTCATCCCTGGGCATTGAGAATTAGGAATCCAGATCAATGAGGCAGTCAGGGACGTTCACAGGGTAAAAACCCATGATTTAGATTTGGATCGGTCGACTGGCACCATATTTCGGTCGACCGATGCTATAGGCCGGTCCACCTGACCCCATGGCAGGTTGACCTGTGCCATGCATAGGTCGACCGAGCCTCCCTTCTTTTGTTTGTTGAGTTTCTTTTTTTATTTAGTTTACTCATTTCATTTATTCTTCTTTTTTCTTTTTTTTATTGTAATTTTCTTATATTCTTATGTCATTTCTCTTTTGTTTAATTTTATTGTACACTCCCCCCTTTTTATGAATTATCTTGCCATTTCTTTCATCTTTTTTGTTGTTACTACTATTATTATTATTAATTTTTTTGGTCCATTTCTTTTATTTATTAGCTTAAGGTTTAATGAAATTTCGGCAGCACCTCTCCTAGACCCGAGGTATTTTGGGGGTATGAAGCGAGTGCTCATCCACGGAAATCTAAGATGGTCCCTTAATATTCGGATGTGCACGGAACAGCAACATCCCGAGTTATCCGCAACTCTGTATCCCCGAGGACTAGCCTACTAGGGGATCAAGGTTACTTGAACGCTCTACGAGGGGCAGAGGAACATGGAGTCGCGGTAAGGAAGACGGAGCAAGCCCAGGCAAAGAAGCCAAAAGGACGGCCGTTGCTACTCCGAACCAGGTTTAGTGACGCGTCAGATCACTCGCAAAAGGGTGCACCGATTCAACCTTTGGAGAACTGTCGAACCAGCCAAAAGGGGCTGCTGAATCAGTCTAACGGAGGCCTGCCAGATCAATTGGAACAAAAGGGAGAAAGGGGGTGTCGAATGGGGCACTCTTCCACGCCAGGTCACCCATGCAGAGGGCACCGGATTAGGTGGGATGATGGCCTGCCGGATCATGGTGCCAGGGAGAGCGCGCGCCTGCTTTCCAGATCACGGCCATGAAGGTGGGCCACGCCGATTCCCCGACGTAAGAGGAACCGGATCACTCAGGCTAGAAACAGAGTATCGCAGATACTTAATCTCCCTACGCGGAGGAGGGCTGGTGAGGGGGGGTTTAGCATGTGGTTTGCAAAGCACAGCTAGTAGCCAGCTTCCTCCCTCCAATGATGGACCGCAGTGGAGAAGAGAAAAAGGGGGGAATGTTGTCGGATCTCCAAGGTAAAAGGCCAGACAAACAGAGTGTCATAAATGTTATTAGGGAGCTTCGCCATAAACAGCCATGAAGGGGATGGGGTAGATGAGTGTTAAGGTCCAGCTCATTAACGAATTCCTCCACTGATGGCGGTCGATGGAAGGACATAGAGGCCCTGCCTCCCCCCCCCCCCCATGGGTGACCCTTGACGTGGATTCAGAAGCGGTGATGAATATGATGCAGCGTGAAGATGGATTTCAACGGAGCAACCCATGTCGGCCGAGGCTCAGGATCATATCCATGGCATGGGATAAACTCCGAGCCTAAGCCCCTTTAGAGATACATGCAGCTCCCTCCCGGATCATCAGGCCATGTTCATTCTCACCAGAGGGTGATCACGCTACAAATAGTACTAATCAGAAAATTCATCGATAAAAACCAGGAAAGAAAACAAAGGAAGATGACAAAAGCAATAATCAAAGGGGGAGCTCAAAAGAGACCACCGTCATAAACATAAAACCATCCACCGGATTTTCTTATTTCATCCATCAATTGCAATAGAACAGACAAATACAAGAGAGAAAAAGAAATATAAAATAAAAAAGAGAAAGTACGGAGGGGAGAACATAGCAATGGCTCCTTCCCCCTTCCTCACCTCTCTCTTTTCTCTCCCTTCTTTTAGTGCTCTCTCTCACTCTCTTTTTCTCATATCTTCTTCTGTGTCTTCTGATGCTTGATGCTCGATTTTTTTGATTGCTCCCCTTCTTCTTTTTTTCTTCACTAGCATCTCCCCCTTTATATAGGGGTGCAAGGGAGACGGGCATGGGGTCTCTATTGAGCAGCCGGATGGGGTTCCGCTGCTGCCAGATGAGAAAGGCAGATGCTGCTGTTTCACCTCACTGTGCTGCCGGATGGGGGCTGAAGATGATGTCGGATGGTGCTGGATGATGTGTGTGGGGTCATGAAGTGTGCCTTGCATATAGTTATGTTTTTGATGATAACTAACCTTATAAATAACTTTGTGTCTGCTTGCATATGTTGTTGATGTCAGTGCGCATTCATGAGATTTGCTATGCTTGCATGTATTCATGAGATTGATTTTTACATATTGCTAGACATGCATATAAGCTCGTAGATGGCTATGAGTAGAAGCTTTTATCACTCATAATCCATGATTTTGATATCCATGTAGATCTCATGTTCTACATTATCTTTTACATGAGAGAGATGATTGGAAGACACCTACAAATCACATAGATGCATGGTAATATATATTTATGCAAATCTTGGTGGAAAGAGGTTGACATGTGATGTAATATTGATTAAACCTCAAGGAATACTTGGTTTTTATATTTAAACATTCAATCTCTTCCTAGTCCCTTGTGCTATCCATGTTGCATATATTCACTTGGTTCTTTCATGTATATTCTTCAGAAGGTTCTTATGCTAGGTGCATAGTTTGAATTCCTCATGAAAGTGGTGGCTGAAATGTATTGATTGAAACTCTCACATTGAATGATATTCATTTTCTCATGTTGAACTTTAGCATAGGCTTTCTTGCCCTTTCATAGTGTCAGCCTATCAAAGGATGGTGTCGACCCCATGTTTCGTAATCATCACTTAGATGCAAATGGTTCATGGTTCTATGAAGAGAACTTGTGTTAAATTCAATCACATCGTTCATGTGGATTTTGGTTTTACAATGCCACTCTTGTTGCACTTGATGCATAAAGTTCATTGCTATATGAACTTGTATCATAGATGAGGATAAACATGTTTTTCCAAAGAGTTCTTATGCACCTTGAACATGGATTTTAATGTGCCCTTTGCACTTTCTTTATGGTTACAAGTTGCTTATACCGTGTTCACATGCATAGAAATATCCTTCGATCTTTAGCTTAGAACATTTGTGATTCAAAGTGTCCGTATGCACCTTCAACATGAGTTTCATGTATATACTTCATGCATTTATCATTTGGATTATTGAGCTAAAGTTCTAATCATTTTGTTTTCTTATGGTTTTGCACGATTAAGATCCTTAATATAAACCCTCCAAGATCAAGGAGTTTGATGCCACAGAGTTTGGAAGTGTTGTAATGGAGTTTGGGGCTGAAATCTGAAAGTCTGAAATTTACTGTAGTTTTAGGTCAACCGACCCTGTAGCTTAGGTCGACCGAAGTACTGTAGCTCGATCGACTGACCCTATAGCTTAGGTCGACCGAAATTGGCAGTGCTGCCTGAAAATTCACCTGTAAAATTTCAGTCGAGCGACCACCTACCTCCGGTCGACCGAACCCCCCCAGGCAACAATTGTTGACTTTATTTTCTTCAACGTGGGAAGCTTTTCTCCTTAGATTTTTTAATCCCAAATGTCTCCAGACATCCCTAGAATTATGGATCTGTGTCTTAGCTTGTCCTTGAGCATCCTAGGTCTTATAAACCCACTTGTGCCTAACCTTTTACCCCTTTTGCCCCTGGGTTCATGGTAGACCTATTGGGGGTCTTTTTGGATGGTTCTATAAGGGTTATCATGGTCTTTTCATGTCTTCTATATATGCTCTCTTGTAAACTCTGAATTTCAGAAGAAATCCCCATTTGAGCTAATGTTTTCTATCTTGTAGGTCAAGAGAGAGGAGAAGAAGAGAAAGGGGAAGAGAAAGGGAGATTTGATCTTCATCCAAGAGATTTTGAAGATCGTGGAAGAAGGAAAAGTGCAGCGGATCAAGGAGAGGATCGAGAGGACGTTGAAATCATCACCATCCGACTGGAGCTTCAAGCTACCATTTCTATTCATCTTGGAAATCAAAGGGGGAACAATCTCTACATCCTTTAGTTGTTGTTTTGTGATGTTTGCCATGTGTTCTATTTCGATCTGAGCTTATATTGTTAGTTGTGTTTATTTTCTGAACCTGAAAATACATTTTGTGTGTGTGACCGTCTATATATATGGTCATGTTTGATCGCCTACCTGCGATCGTGTGTGTCGTTGTGCTGCGTTTGTTGCAGCGCGTGTGTGTGTTGTGATCCGGTTGTCAGATCGTGTGGGAGACTCCGTCTCCGTGTGTGTGTGGGTGTTGGGGCGTGTCCCCGTGTGTGTTTGGATCGTTGTCTCCGTGTTGGGGATTTATCCCCGAGTGAAGTCTCACCAGGTTTGATGAGGGGTGGACGTAGAGAGTCTGTCGTGGTCCCGAACCACCTTAAAAGTCATTGTGCACTCTGGTTTGGTTTGTGCGTTTGTGTGGTTTGATTGTTATATCCGTTTGTATGATCGTGTGGGAACGGAGAGATTGAGACAATTAGTTACCTTGTTTAGTTAATTTCCTCAATTTTGTTAAAAGGTGTTAGTTCTGCTACGTAGCATTTTAATTCGTCATCTAGTGTGGGGGATAATTCAAACCCCCCCCCCTTCTTGTCCGCTCGCCTACCCAGGGACCAACACTGGAGAATGCTGTCGATTCAGCAGCTCAGGCACGGCCAGTTAAGCAGCTCACACGTTGCCGGTTCGGCAGCTTACACGCTGCCGTATGAGGTTGGCAAGTGCTACCGGATGAAGGCCTTGAAATGCTTCCGGTTCAAGCCTCGGTACGTTGCCGGTTAAGAGCTCTTGGGCTGTCGTTTGAAGGCCATGGGGGCTGTCGTTGTAGGGCTGCCATTTAAGGCCCAAGGGGGCTACCGAATGGGGTGTTGTTGCGCTGCCGTTTAAGGCGTTTGATGGGTTGCCGGTTGAGGACTGCGGACTAAGGCCCCATGGGGCTACCGGTACACCCCTTCACTCATTTTTATTCTTTTTTTATTCTTTCTTGCCTTTCGTTCTTCCTTTGTTCTTTTTCTTTTATTCTTTCTTGCCTTTCGTTCTTCCTTTGTTCTTTTTCTTTTATTCTTCTTCTGACGTTCGGGCTTCCGTAACCCGGTCCGTGTCTGTATGGCTTTAGTAGTGCCTTGGACTCCCTTGATTTTGAGTTTAATTAGTCCCTCGGGAATTGAATTCATGGTGCCTCGACCACTTGGATACCATGGAAATGTAGTTGGTGTCTTCCGAAGACCGAGTGTCTCGAACCCGTCCTTGTACTTTTCGCTGCTGAGTTTTCGTAGTGGAGTACGTAACAGTGTGCTGTTCAGGAATGCCTCGGCTTCCTACAATTTTTAATACGTCTGTCAGGACGCGAGTTGAAGTTCACGAGGGATATCCTTGAGGTTTCGCAGTCTGGACCCTCTTCTTGTATTTCTTCGCTGCCAGGTAGACCCCGTGACAGTGCATTTTAGGGATACTTTATCTTCCCACAATTCATAACATATTGTGGCATATTGTAATGTTCGAATTTTACATGTCAACAAAAACATAATTGTTATTTAGATAAAAGCATAAACACAGACTTCACTTAATCACTACATAACTTAGTTATAAATCATCTACAGACTCTGTTTGATTTAATTGTTTGAAGAGATGAAGCAATTATCAGATATAGTCATTGCAAAGCTTGGAGTAACTTAATCGTGCAAAGTTTACATAGTTGATATATTTGATTATCTAGAAACTTAGTTGATCAAATCAGCGACTATCTAGAAACATTCACATAGTCGATACATTCGACTATCTGAAAACTTAGTTGATCAAATCAGTGAATATTTAGAAACGTTCACATAGTCGATATATTCAACTATCTGGAAACTTAGTGATGGGAATCAACACCGGGCACTGACATTTTTAATTTGCATTTGTGTCTTTTTAGTTTACTTTTATATCCTTGGGAAAGTATGTTTACAATTGTAAGACTATATAAGCCAATGAGTCATTCCCTAAGGATCTTTGGGTTTATTTGCAAAGTGTCAGTAGGTCCAGCAAGGGGGCCCCCACTCCTTCCCCATTGGTCCACCTAAGCCATAGGGGTCCATGTGGGGCTGGTCAACTATCCTAGGTGGCTTCTAGATGGTTTGATATTCAAAGGGGACAATGGGCTTAAAATGTCCAAGATGCCTCCCCTTAAGTCAAGGGGGTGCCCCCCCATTAAAATGACATTTTGTATTTTCTTTTTTTAGGCCAATTGACCACATGGGGGAAGAAAATGCTACCCCGCCCCTCTCTCCCATGAAATTCCAACCCCCTCCCCCTTCCTCCCCTTCTATATAAACCCATGTATAGTGTTTTGTAAGGATTAATGATGAAAAAATTATGAATTTGGTTGGAGCCAAAGAAGGGTGTGCCATTGTTCCTCTCTTCTCCCCCCTCTTGCAGATGGATTTCTGCCATTCTAGGGTGTGAGACCCATTCTATCTCTCCCTCTTATCCTATGAATTCTGTTTCTGCCGCCGCCGCCATCGCACCGCCATCGTGCCGCCGTCATCATCGCCGGAGTTTTGTCTACATCAGGATAGGGCATCAAAGCTCGAATTTTAGCTTTCCATCAGGAGCTCAGATAGAGTCCAAACTTGGAGGGTGAGTCATCCACGTCCACCCCAGCCTCCACAAAAACAATCCAGTCATTTACCCTTCGTTTTTTATTTTTCCATTTTCATGTTTCCCCACTGTTTGCGACCGCGGGGAGTCACTTGTCGTTTTGTCCTCGCGGCGGGGGTGTAGACTCGCCTTTTACGGAAGGTCGAGATAGGTTGACTGGGCACGTGGGGATTCCGGGGGTATTGAGAAGAAGGCAGAGAGAATGATAGGAATGCACTGGAAGGGATGGCATATGGTTCATCATTCTGGGAGACTAGGACAGGGATGGCTGGGAGGAATGCGGGCGTGCCAGTCAATTTCTCGACAATCACCTATGGAACCGAGGATTGACCGGGGAAGCGTCGCCAGGACGCGGCACGTGGCTCGAGGGATCTGGTGACACATGGATAGAAGGGGTTCCACGGGTGCGAGTGCACAGGCGATTATGGGGATTCGTGTACTGGACGCCTTTCCCCACCGGTCGCAAGCAACCGGTGTTTATTTTACATCGGATTGAATCCGAATACCTTTGTTTCTACTGCCGAAGAGAGAGTCAGGGACACTGGGAGCCGCGACGTCGGGAGGGCTTAGTCCGTGCAACAGCGACAGGGCAATAGAAACACAACAAGGATAATTGGGGGCAGAGAGACTGGTTCCGGCGAGGAGGGGGATCCGCTCCCTGATTGGATTACATGACTTATATGCCATGAACGGCATTTATATGGGGGCGTGAGAGCCCGATTACAAGTGCTTGCAAGCCGCGGGACAATTCAGTCATTTGTGACGGTCCCCGGGTCATTGCGTTATTGTATGGGTAGTTTCGTATCTGTACGTAGTGTCCGTCAGAGGACCCGTGACTGAGCAGGATGGCGCCCGAGGGGCGCCACAATGTATTCCCGACATGAGACAGTGTCGAGGTCGGGGCAGTAGGGGTGCCGTAGGCACCATTGTGCTTGGGAAGTTGAGTGGTCGAGTGCCGCGGGCCCCGATGTGACTGGAGTAGCTGGCAGTCGAGTGCCGGGGGCACCGTTGTGACTGGAGTTGTTGGCAGTCGGGTGCCGGGGGCACCGTTGTGACTGAAGTAGCTGGGTAGTCGGGTGCCGGCGGCACCGTTGTGACTGGAGTTGTTGAGTGATCGGGTGCCGCGGGCCCCGATGTGACTAGAGTAGCCGACAACGGGGTGCTAGGGGCACCGTTGTGACTGAAGGAGGCGGGCGCCGGGGAGACCTCGATGGTGGTGCTTGGGGCCCGATGTGACTGGAGTCGGGTGCCGGAGGCACCGTTGCGACTGGAGTTGTTGACAGTTGGGTGTCGGGGACACCATTGTGACTGAAGGAGGCGAGCGCCGGGAGACATCGATGGTCATGCTCGGGGCCCGATGTGACTGAAGTCAGGTGCCGGAGGTACCGTTGTGACTGAAGGAGGCGGGCGCCGTGAAGAGGTTGAGACCCGAGTACAGGTGCATGTGTTCAACTGGTTTCATGCTATATTAGAGCCACGTGGGCTTTACAAATGGGCCAAGGAGGCCAAAGTACAACTGGCGCAAGTCACGTGACAATTCCGACACGTGGGTCAGTCCCCGGGTCAATGCGGGATAAAGCGGATATCCGCGTGTTTTACAGAGGCTCCCCGTGAGGAGATCGAGACAAGCCCGACTGCCTAGGTGGCAGGGGCGGTCGTGGGCTGGCGCCTGACGGAGGTTGGACGCGGCTCAAGGTGAGCGGTCGGGTCCGGGCCCCGGAAGGCGAATGTCGTCATGCTGGGGAGTCGAGGCCGGCCCCGGGAATATTATTCCCGGGCAAGGGTCCGGATAACTCGAGTGATCAGTCTGAGCGGTCGGCGGCTAGCTCAGAGCGGGCGATGGGTACGCAGTTCCGTGTCGAAAGTAGGTGCGGCATCAGGGCGTGTGTATAGCCATCGTGGGTTGTTACACACGGGCGGACCCGGGATGCGGGTGTATTCGCCATCATCATCAGGGTCATGCATGACTATCGAGGCAAGACCCGGGCAGAGTGCTTTCACCAAGCAAGGTCTGGGGTTGTGCACGATCATCGAGATGACATATCTTCATCACAACAGGGGGCCGTAGGTGGGTGCTTGGGCTAGACGCCGTGTGAGGGATGCTCATGCGGCATGCCCTCGACGTAAGCCTAGCAAACACACACACAAATCTCCTTAGCGCGCCCTTGTAGTCCTGGAGTGAGCTCCTTGCATTGAGGCTTGATGGTTGATCTTCTTCTCCTCCTTTGGGGTTCCAAATGGGGGGTTTTATAGTGGAAGATGAAGGGGTTGAAGGGGTTTAGGCGGACCAAGTTGGGGGCCCAACTTGGTCCGGGTAAACCCTTGAAAATAATTTTTTTTTTGGTGTTACGGAGTGGGGGAGGGAGGGTTTAGGCGAACCAGCCCAAGGGGCTGGTCTGGTCGGCCTAAACCGCTCCCCCAAGGGGGGTTTAGGCAGACCAGCCCAAGGGGCTAGTCTGGTCCGCCTAAACCCCTCACAGAGGGGTTTTTTTTGTTTAAAAAATCTTTTTTTTTAGTTTTGGATGGGGTTTAGGCGGACCAGCCTGAGGGGTCAGGCTGGTCCGCCTAAACCCCCCCAAGGGGGGGTTTGGGCGGACAGGCTTGGGCGCAGTTGTTTAATTAAAAAAGCTTTTTTTTGTTTAATGGGGGTTTAGGCGGACCATCCTTGGGGGTGAGGCTGGTCCGCGTAAACCCCTCCCCGGAGGGGTTTACGCGGGTTTGACCAAGGGTTTACGGCGGGTTTGACTGGGGTTTACCGCGGGTTGACCGCGAGTTTGACTAGGGTTTGATCGGGTTAGACTGGGGTTTGACTGAGGGTTTATAAACATGAATTTTTCTTCCGAGGGTCCCACCCCCGGAAACCCCCGCAAGGGGCGATGCCCCCTTGACCCCCGTGACCTAACCGGGCAGGTCGAAACCCGCGACCTGACCGTGCAGGTCGATCCGCGTGTGAGGGCGCATGATGGTGGTGCATGACGCGATGGGTTGCTGGGAGTCCCGAGTCGGGCTCGGACTTGCTGTAGAGTGGCTGGAGCATATGCGGCCACCAGGTGCTCGGGGAAATTCCTGACACATGTGTGGGCCGTATACGGGTGCTGTGAGTACCTGAAGTGTCACGCCCCGAACAAGGCAGAAATATCGGGACGTACAGTTAGGGACACGCTGACAAGAGAGAGAACTAATCTAAAATAATACACAAATGCTACAAGATGGAAATACTAAATGATCATTAACAAACCACAACTGATACAATAACCTCAAGTTCAACTTAATACAACTGGAATAATCAACCACTAAAACTCAATAACATGACTGAGACTAAAAGCTCTCCAAAACACAACTAAAGAAAGATAACACACTACTAACACACTAGAACTGATACACTCAAGACATCACTCCTGCCCTTCCCCATCGGTAAGCGCGTCACCTGAAAAGTCTGGAAAGGGGGAAACACAACTATGAGCTGACGCTCAGTAGGAAATAACAGACAGGTATAAGTGATTAACAGTTTAATTACATTTTAAAATGTCATGCTACAAATGATAAAATAATAAAAAGATAACGATGATATCACGAAACAGAATTCAAAGATCTTGCAAGGTCAAGAAATATAATGAATAGAATAGTAAGACAAGAATTTACTACAGGAGATAACGATAAAAAGTTGGCCATATCAAGACAATTCAAGTCATGTCAAGCACGTATGTAATTTCATTTCCACGTCAAAGTAATAAGCAAGTAAAGTAACCACAAGTAGAGTATAGAACAGTGAAGAGTGGAAAGTGAAAAGTAGTAGAAAGTAATGTAGAGAGTAGTGGAGAGAGTAGTGGACAGTCCTAGATTTAACACATGTCAAGTACTGGTGCCAAATGCCACACCTAGTCATTCACCTCCCCGGGGGTACACGTAGTGTTCGGGCGCTCTTCTCAGGACCAGACTGAGCCCTTAATTGTTTGCCAGGCATTGATTTCTTTGGATCAAAGATCCCACGAATCTAGACTTCCACAGTTTATGGCCAGAATTCCAAGGTTTAAACTAAGTAGCAATAACAACTTCACGTAGGAAAGAGATTCATTTCCAGAATTTCAAGGTAAGTATAATCATCAAGGAGATCGAAACCAAGTCACAACAAGAGTTAATCGTGCTGCGCTACTGTAAAACAGCAGCAATCAAACAAGCTAATCAACATATTAACCCTAATCACCAAGTTAAGATATCATGATTAACCATTATCATTTGCATTAAGACAATTGCCAAGAAGCTGATTCAAGATGATAAGGCAAAGAACAACTCTCACAGGAGTGAAATAGAATGCATTAACAGAGATTTAGTTACACCATTAACCACTAATTATGTGGGTTTCTATTTAATCTTGTATGCATTGAAATGAAGATGATAAACGGTGTGTTTTTACACTAAGTTTGCATGTATGGACTAATGTTAATTGAAACTAAAAAGGGTACATGAATAGGTCATTAGTTCCTCAAAAATATAGTTTTCAATGTGATTAGGTTGAATGGATTGATTCCCCAATGATCCGGATTGATCCCCGGGTCAAAAACATCATTAATGGGGTCATACAGGGCATGGGTCGACCCATTGGGTCGACCCCTGGCATTCCAGGAGCCTTCCTGGGTGTGGGTCGACCCATTGGGTCGACCCCCTTCACTGGGTGCATGGGTCGACCCATGGGGTCGACCCCCTACACTTCCAGAAGCGACGGGTGATTCCGTAAACCATGAAAACTCAATGATTTGGGGTCTAAATGAGTTGGGATTTTAACCAAATGCTCTAGGGTTCTTAATATATATACTAAGGTCATAAAACAAGAGATTGAAATAAGAAATTTGCTGAAAACTCAATCGAATCACAACTTATTTATGATGAATACATGAAGAACCTAGTTCTTGACATGCGTCTACTAAAACGTAGATTTCTCTCAATATACACAACGGAATTTGGGGCTTTTTATATCAAAAGAAAGCTAACTTAATGATGAATCCAACCATATACTATAAGCCATATGTGGATCAAGTTATCTAATCCAAAAACAGTCCGAAAATCAAGCTTCTACTTGAAGAACATAATATACATCAAATTCTAGACATGCTCTTACTAAAAATCAAAATTCTCCAAGTATGCTCAATGAAATTTGGGGCTTCCTACGTTAAATGAAAGCTAACAACATGCTGATTACATCATGTAAGTTAATTAGAGTTTGGTTGTTAGATCCTACCTCAAATCGGAGAGAGAAAACTCAAACCCTAGGATGAAGAACACTTGGACAGCACCTCACAAAAAGCCCGATTTCTCCACGGACACCTAATGAAAATTGGGGCTTTTGCCACCAATGGATAGAGCTCAATGAGAGGAACAATTTGCTATACTCATGATCAAGATTTGGTTGAGAATTCCTACCTCAATCGATGGATCAAAGAAGGATGAAGGAAAGCCAACGGCCTGCTGACCCACCTCCACAAATCGAGCTAGATCTCTCCAGATCTGAAACTTCAGCGAACCCCACAGCAGCCAAATGAAAGAAGACTCGTAGGGATTCATTTTGATAGCTCATAGAGCTTCTGGAGCCTTCGGAATTGGGAGTATTCGCTGCTGCAAGCTACATGTTTAGAAACGGCGCCAAAATCCTTGACTTGACCAAACTATGTCGGCAGCACGTTTTGGGGCTAGGTTTACCTCAAATTGATTGAGGGTAAATGTTTCTTACATTGTGGCCTTCTATTTGCCCTTGATTTCAGATCATTTGGTCAAGTATTGAGGTCGAATTTCATGTTTTAAACTAAGGGTTAGGTATGGGTCAAAAGTGTGCACTTTTGGGTTTAAACTCTAAATAGATCTTACCACGGATTTACAATGGCTTAATGCCAGAAGGAAAAGTTGTTATCTACATCGACCTAAATCTATTTACTATTTTTACAGATTTTTCTAAGGTAGTCGGATTATTACTTATACTATTCCGTAAATAGTTAAATGTTAAGTTCGGAAAACTAAGTTCACTAATTCGGCATAATAAATGATTTTCTTAGGCTTAAATGTAGAAGACAAAGTTTCTAAACAAAATTAATTCTACAAGATGTGATTTTTGGGGATTTTTAGAAAATGGTTGAAAAATGACTTATTCTATTAATTAATTAATTAATCTATTTAATTTGGATAATTCTCATTAATTCGAATAACTTCAAATAAATTCTAATAATTACAAATAACTTTCTAAATAAATTTCTAAAGAATTTGGGGTCTTACATGAAGCTTGCGGTTGGCCTTGACGAGTCTTCCTTTGACTTCAGAGGGCTGGAGGGAGGCGACTCGAGGGTAGACCCCGACCTCATTGCTGGGTGCCATGTGACGTGGCTTATAGTCAGGGTGCCCCCAGGTCGGCTTGGGTAGCTATGTTGAACGGGGGTAAACCCACAAACTGAGTGATCGGGGGTGGGCCCGATCGATTGCTGATGTTGCCACGAGTCGCGGCTAGCTGGTTAGGACCCTTGGTTGGCCCCGGTGACTGGGACGTTGGCATGATGATGCCGTTTGTCTGGTGGTCAGGCTGACCCTTGCTCCTTGGCGAAGAGTTGTATGATGCGGCAGACTATTCTAAGTCCCGAGTTAACCCGGTTCTTGAAGCGTGGGCAGTATAATACCGTATGCAGGGTGTCCGGGGGTGATCCCCGAATCTTCATAGAGTGCCGTAAGGTACGATAGGTTGTCTCGAATCCTGAAACTGACCCGTTTTTCGAGAAACCGGCTGGCGTAGTGCCATCTGTTCAGGGCCGATCCCCAGTTGTTATGTTGCGCCGCTTGACCCAACGAAGTATCTCGATTTCTGAGCTCAACTCGACTGGTAGAGCAGCTTTGTCGATGTGCCATTTTGCTCTATTTAGGGAGTATTTCACTACGCTTAATCCTTGATTAATTCGAGAAAATAAGCCGGTGCCAACACCCACCTTCAAGTTCTATCTTCTGTTCAGATCATGTCACAGCAACCCTATGTTTCCACGTTTCGACCCCCTTCCCCTTATTTTCTTGGGTCACCAATTTAATTGGAAGTTCTGTCCACCACACCCATCATCCACAAATTTTCTTAGAATTTCTGGAGTCCTTTTTGTATTTTTAAAAATCACTCTCTTTTCCCAAATCTGTTCTGTCCTGTGCAGTTCAGATCTGACCTCCAGTCAGTATAAAATCCTCAAAAAATCTCCGTCTTTCTTGTTTCCCCCTCTACAACTTTTGTGAAGAGTCCAAGTTCTAGATCCGAAGTTTTTTATTCAATCAATGCAAGTTATCAGGAAAACTTAGATCTATCCTGAGTTTTCTAAGTATGCCAGTCAGTCCCTTGTAAAATCCACCACGAAAAATACAGAGTCTTCAAATTTACTGCCCCAGTCCTTGGTTGAAGATCTCTAAGAGAGCTTTCCAATGGTACCACTTTTGCGTCGATCCGACCTCTGGAGTGATCGCAGCAGCGAGTTTCGCCGAGTCGCGCAGGCCAAAAACAGAAGTGCAGATCCGTAGACAGTAAGTTCACACTTGCCGGTTGGAGTCGCCTCGCCTTCCGCAAGGTGAACCAGCGCGCCGCCGTTCCAGGGATCGCTCCTCCAGGTGCTCCATTCACAACGAGACCCACCCCGTCGGATTCGGAGGGCTGAGTCACACGTGGGCCCCATAACCCACAGCAAGCGTCTTCCGGAAAGCACCGACGAGCGGATCCAAGTGTTGTCCGTCAACCAAAGATCGATCCTCCCGGGCCCACTTGTAGCCCGTTACCTCCCTGCATAGAGTGGGCATCAAAATTCACTGCTGTAATTTAAATATTTATTGTACCGGGAGTTACTGACTTGGCCGGGATCGTCTTCCCCACGCCCGGAGCGTGGAGGTAAACTCGCCCCCTCTCTCTTATCGCATTTGCTTTACTCGTCTATTGAATGCCGCTGCATGAGTGATAGGTTATTCTAGCTCGATCATAATTATTATCACCATTGCAAGAGAGAGTGAGTGACCCGTCCCGTGACTCGATCCGAGTACACGCGGAAAGGTGATATCCGAGACTCATTGCCAGTTTCTCAACCGCGCACGGTCCCACGTCTTCCCTCGCTTAGGGACAATCGCGAGCTAGAGTCCCAGGTCGCGTGTCTGTCCCACATCACTTAGCCGATTAGTAAAACAACTTTTATCGAAAGACATTTCACATAGTCAATGCATCATTCAATTATCTAGTCGATCATTCGTTCGACTATCTCAACAATTGTCTATGATTGTTTGTTAACATAGTTGATGCCTTATAGTAAAACTGACTAAGTAGTACAATACATCGACTATCTTAACTTCTATCCTCGACTATCTTAACAGGATTTGAATTCCAAAAGTAATTAATATACGCGTACAAACATTTATTGCAGAATATGTAAAAACTTCTTTACATTTATTACTGGTCATGCAAAAGCTTCTCTTCTTGTATCATGTCCATTTGACGACCTAGAAAGGTCGAGTTTCTCTTTACGCTATTTTAGGTAAAAGCAAACAAAAAGAAGGACGATGACACAGAGATTGTACAGCCACGTTTCAAAGCCTAATCAAAGAAAGAAATACATTCTAATTAAATTATTTCTTCTGCTATGAAATTTCTTTCTGTAGAAGTAATAGTCAAAAAACCAGACATACCTCGGAGAAACATTCTAAATTTAGGATATCACGACAGATATTAATCTTTCTGCAGTTTGATTGACCAATAAGGACGAAGGAGATATGCTGAAGAAACATAAACTTTGAGACGCTTGTTTGTAACGAATATATTAGAAGCCTAACATTCACTACTCTTTGTGACAAACGATCATATGTTTATGTCTAACGAATATATTATAGAGTCTAACATTAACTATCATGTGTCTAACGGCTTTAGGAATAAGTTTAACAGCAGTATGCTTGAGCAGACTATAAATAAGCAAGTCACAAGAAGATCTGCACAATGAACTCTCTCGAGCAATCTCTATCCAGAATTTCACATTACAAGAGTTGAGAAAAGCAAGCCAATCGTCTACAACTATTCTTCCTACTCAAGCCTTTACGAGAAGCAAATCAACAATTGTAGTCTTTCTGAATTTCTCTCTCTACTGATTTCTTCAGGCCTTCTGCTTTACTCTACTTTAATTTTTTAGAAGGCTACTTACAGTTCAAGATTGTTTATTTCAATTCTGATCTTCTATCTTGAACTTACTGTGTTACATTGTACACCATAAGCCTATTTAGAGACACCATTCGTATACTCTTTTTTTAAACATTGCTTCTATCTCCTTGTAAAGGAGTGGTACTTGCTTGCGAGCAAGGGTGTCATGCAGAAGGACTGTATTCTATAAGGTTTGGCTGATACTCGAAAATTCAGTTGGCATTCTGATTTAGGGAGTACATGAGGTGTGGCTAAACACCTAAGAAAATAGTCCATTGTAGTTTGTCTTGGAAAGGCTAGTTGAACCTCAGGTGTTATTCTAAGGAACTGGACGTTGGTGTGACAGGCACTCACGACCGAACCAGTATAAACCCCGCTGTGTTTCATTGTGTGATTACTTTCTAATTTAAATTTCTATCGCATCATTGCTAAATATTTATGCTGTGTTTTTATAGTTATCCACTTAAGTCAATTAAAGTCTTATTACCCATTCACCCCCTCCCCCTCTGGGTCATAACCAGATACTAGGTAACACTGCCCACGTACATAACAAATAGTAACCACCATTCTGAGACTCAGTTCAGTGAAACCCATCTCACTTCCAAGCAATAATCCTTGTTTGTTCGTGAAGGTGGTGCAAGAGTAGCATAGCACCTCGTGACACGACGGCGGCATCCGCGATGGAGTGGTGGGTGATGAGTAGTGCCTCCAACTCAGTGGTGGCACTTGCAAGATAACCACCATGCGACGTTAGTTCTGCCCACCAAGAATTGACAAAAATGGAGATAATACAAGATGGGTCATGTAGTGCATGCCTAGAAGCCCTTGAACTTGATGAGCTCCTTCACCCTATCAACGATGAAGACCTTGTCGTCATTGTCGACAAAGCCGATGTCGCCAGTGTGCAGCCAGCCATCCATATCAATCATCACCACCGTCGTCGTTGGGCCGTTCAGGTAACCTACCGACTGGTGAGAGACTAGAGCTCTTTTTTTGCTAGTGTCTTGATCAAGAAGAGATGATTAATTCGTGGATGGATGGTGGGTGGATCGGGTTTGAGGGTGATCAATATGTACATTTCTTTCATGATCTAAGCTCCACCAACACCTTCCTCTCTCTCTCTCCCCTCTTAGTAAGTCTCTCTCTCTCTCATCTCTCTCTTGTAAGGGTGAGAAATTTAGGGATGTGAGAGGGATAATTTCATCATTCAACGACCAACTAAGGGGAATATTAAATTATTGTGGAATATTCGTCATTCCGTTGATAGAAGTTAACCGTGATAACATTTTTACACGATTTGGTTAAAAGTAACGGCGTATCTACTAATATGTTTAAAAGAATGATATTTTTGTCAATTCACTTTTAACAATAATTTATATGTAAATTTTTTTTATTTTTTTACATATAGACCATTATTATAATAAAAATTATATATTTATCACCAACAATGACAACGTAGAATAGACCATAGAGATGATCATTTGCACTATTTCTTGTGAACAAAAAGACCAACTCAAATGTGTGGCAAACAAAATTATTTGATCTTTTTTAGCACTATTGAAATTTTTAATAATATATGTACAAATACAAATATAAGAACAATAAATCTATAAATTTTTATATCATTTTATTTTAAAGATTTTTACATATATACTCCTATAAAGTCACTTTTATCAAATAAACTCTTCATTTAGACCTATTATTAATAATATCCTTCAAATATCTAAAATACTTGCATATATACCCGCATCACAACTTTCGTGTTTAACCCGAGTATAGTGTGAGTTAAAGAGTAGAATGACTAACCTACCATTGGTTAGCATTCTCTCTCTCTCTCTCACTCTCACCCCGCTAGGCAAAAACCCTAGCCATGGCGGCTTGACATTGTCAAGTCCACCTCTCCCTCAACGCCATCGTCGACCTCTACTAGAGTAGAGCCGTCAGACCAGCCCAGGGTTGGCAGATCCAACTTGGTCGAGGAGGTCATAGTCTTGGAGGGGGGCAGTGACCTCCTAGACATCTTGGCGAGGGCCTGGATGGCGATTTTCATGTTGAGGGGTCCAGCGGGGGCAGATTGTGAATCGAAAGGATCTTCCAAGAGATCGGGGTCCGACACTCCTTTGACAACCCACAGGGTACATGGACAGCAAGATCTGAAGGGTCTCCGAAGAGATCCCGATCCACCCCTCGAGGGACCCTATTGTGTCACCTCCGAACCGATACACGAGTACATGGATGACGACTCCCTCGACACCCTGATCCAGAGGGGGAGAGGGACAGGGAGGGATGGGAGAGGTCTGCTTGCCAAAGGGGAGAAGGGGGCAAAGAGGGGTGGGGTGGTTGCTCGCCGGAGATGGGGGTCTCTCTCTCTCTCTCTCTCTCTCTCTCTCTCTCTATTTTGAGCATTTCTTAATCCTAACATTTTTTATGACATATTCCACCAAATATTCGCCCCTCGTTAACGACCATAAACCACGAGAATAAAACCACAAACATTCAAGATATTTGAGAGATATTTTTGCTAATAGATCTAAATAAAAATTTTATCTTGCAAAAATTATCTTTACAAGAATATCTATGCAAAAACTTTCCTATAAAAGTCTCTTTTCTTTGAAGGGGTTTTTAACAAGAGTACTCTCCTTACGAAATTGGCTATCTTATTTTCTTATTAATTTTAAAAATATTCTTACATTGAAATAGCATCAACAATACCCTTGTGATTAACCTTTTTGTTCGATAGAGTGACTTCCATTTCTACCCATAAAGTTAGATATTTTGAACAAAAATATCACTGTGAAAAAGAAACTTTTTGGCTGGCACATTATGCGCAAAGAGAGGGAGAGAGAGAGAGATTAAAGATACTGCGATCTTTTCAAAATCTGATATAGCAAAATTATTAAAACGAACAAAAATAATATAAACAACTTTGTAAATAAACTTATAAAGGGAGTAATCTTTTGCCGAAACTCCTTAGTTCAACTCTACTTTTATCAGCGATGGGTCGATTTGAGCCCGCAGCCGCTGGCCTCCATGTTTTAAGATTAACGTTTCCCAATTCCCACATCTTACCCCCCAAAAGAGCGAGGGAAAAAAATTCCTCAGTTCATCCGGTGTTCACGCTTAAATCTTACAAAAAGGACGATAAGATTCAAGCTCTAGATCTCTCCACTTGATCCCTCACCGCATCAAGCGTATCTGTCATGTATCGCACCCCCAGAAGAAATCCTAAACGAACATTTCAACAAGTCAACTCTGTAATTTCAGATACCCCTCTCATTCAAATAGCTCTTACCAGCTTTTACTTCGATATATTTCCATTCGCATCAGGTTTATCATCATTCCTGCTCCCCTTCCTCCACCGTGCTACCACTCTACTTACACAGGCATCCGCAGGTCGCAGAAATAAATACAAGTTTTGAAAGAGTTGCTGAATGGAGATGGTCATTTCCGTATTGCAGTCTCCACAGAAACCATGGAACAACACATGCGAGACGCGCGCATTCAAACATCATGACGAAACAGTACTGAATGAGCATCTTCCAACTTCATATTTCTCCCATGAACAGAAACAAGAGCATATTCCAATTCCATGTACAAAGTGATTTATATTGTCTTCATTACATATAATATCATGTACGCAGACATTACGGCCTTGCTCGGATTGCAGAATTGTAAAACTAAATCATTGACATGCAGGTTTTCCCAATAATTAAACAAACATTGTCCAGACACGGTAATACGTATAACAACTGCATTACTAAGGACAACAATGTAGACAGGCGCCTTGAGAAAAGGAAAACTGCCAAAACCATCTAACTCCTGCAAACAGCCAAAAGAAGGGGATCCTTCTAGAGCAATGTTTGATAGATTGTCTTAGAAGATAGAATAAGCAATTTTTGTTATTCAAAGGCAAAAATGGACATGTGAATCATCTAATGTTGAGAATAACATTTGTTTGGTTACCGAGGCATGTTTAGCATGTGCATGGATCAACAAATAATATATAGGCAAACCAAATAGAGCAACTTAATTTCACTATAAAACTGTTCATATCAAGTCCGAATAGCAAACGTGAGGTTTCTCTGCACAAGAAAAAGCAAAAAATACAACTATTGGCAATTAAATAACCACAGGAAATTGATATCTCCATAGTGGAGAAATGGGCGATATATAATTAGCTGACCCACCGTAAATGAGTGAAGGCTGATCATTTTATTTGTACGATCATATATATTAAATACGATGTGAATTCCATGAGTGGAGATAGGGGAGGATCCACTGGAAGTGAATTGTGATAGACTAAACCAAGATCATTATTCCTTGTTGAATCTCTCAGCAATAAAGGGACGGACATCATCCACATCAATGAGGCTCTCCAGAAATGGAAGCAATGAAATCAATGCACAATCAGATGGATCATCAAACCAACTCTTAATTGGTATCCCATTATTCACTTGCAGCCGGAAAACCTTAAATTACAAAAAACAAGAAAGCTTAGACTCGGAAGAAATATTGGCCAAGTAAAATGTTAGTCATAACAGTCATTAGCTTCTTCCGAAATGTTCACCAGAAATTTAACTAGCATGATGCAACAGCAAAAGAATACAAGTGGAAGGGGAAAAAGACATTATGGAACAAGTAGTGTATGATGAAGAGCACTCAGCAGGAAATTGTATCGCAGCTCCCTGAGTGAATACATAAGATGTCAATTTTTTCTTAACAATACAAATGATGCCCAGTACTTGGCAATGAAATCCTTGTACCATGAGATAAAGTAATAAACCAATTTTCTACAAACTTTAGTAATGTAGTCATATTCATTAGATCACTCAGCATCACATTAATTTCAGAAGTGACATCTTAACAGGAATTAAAAATTGAACACATATTAAATGTAGCAAAGAGACACATTGTCATATGCAAAACCTGTGCAACCTCATTGCGACCTTAATTTCAGGAGCACTATGTCAACTGGAATTGGAAAATGCATATATGTTACTCTCATGAAGAAGCACATGATCACTTGTGCAACCCAGTTGTGTGCAGTCATGTGTGCGTGTGTTTTCTTTGTCCATCAAGCATACATGGTGTGAAGTTCAATCTAAGAAAACAAGAAAATTTTTAATATGCAATGTAGCCATTCAAAATTGATGCTCTAGCTGTTGAATAAAAAAAGAAAAGATTACCTGTGGAGAGTTATCGATGATGACCACTTTTGCCAAGTCAACTCCTAAAATAGTCAGGTCTTTCGTGTAGCTGCCCTCAGAAAATATGCATGACTCGCGATAAATTCGCCGAGAAATTAACTTTCTACCAGGATCCAGTATATCCAATAGCTGTTCAGCATAGATGCTTTGACTGGCCGTGAAGATGACGATTTCAAACATTTCTGCAACCCTCTCCAAGAATATATGAAGGTATGGCCTTTGTCTCACATATACAGTATGCTCTTTCATGTTGAAAAACACTGGAAATGTGAAGTCTGCATCGGCACAATGCTCCAAAGTAGAGTGGACAAGAGTTTCTGTAGGTAAAATTGGGATGATCAAAGTTCCATAAAGGCTTGATAGCATAACAAATATATCTAGAAAGCTCAATATGATAGATTAATGGATGTGGTATTACACAGGATATTCATAAATAGAATAAGACAATGGAAAATTGTTTACATTATATTGTTGAAACATGAGTGAAAACCATGCACAATAAATTCTTACAATTGACAGAACCAGACCACTAAACTTTTCCACCTACAGAAATTGCTCCCAGGAATATGGCAATTATCATCAGCACCATCACCATGATCATCATCAACCATTGCTTGGCAATGTTTTCACCAAATGCTTGCCCCACCTAATTTTTTTTATATTATGTACAGCGGCACCAAGCTCAAAGCTACAAGCAACTTGCAATCAAATAAGGAACTGTCTTAAGTCCCAGATTACCAGGAACTGTCTTAAAGTCCCATGTAACCAATTGCTGGATCAATAAAACAAGAATCTTTTCCTTTTTCTGCAGTTCAAGCTCATGCAACAGCCAACAGAGCAAGACTCATGCACAGCACTCAATAAGAGAAAGTTTCTATTAGCCATATATAGGAGTTTCATCCCCATCACTCTTGTATGTTGCATACTTTCTTCATGGTTCAATATTACCTATTTGCCAACATAGTGGCACACAACACAAGAACTAATAACTAAACCACAGCACTGCATATGAGCCCGAGTAACAGGACTGGAATACATCCAATGTGGTGAGAGGTGTAAGCTTTAAATCTCCACAGAGAGGGAAATAGCAGGATGCCATCTTTTCCACAGTTTGCTGACTCAGGGATGAGCCATATGCATAATCAAGGACCCAAGGATGCTAACCTAATATGTTCCATCTCAACAATAATATGAAGTTCAACAGAAATACCAGTGCATAGAAGCAGAGAGTGGAAATGTCAACGCAAGCAGGAGAGGCTGCAATATGATGGATCAATAGATTTCTAGTTCCCTGTTTTGGCACTTTGCAGAGGAGCAGAGCACATTAGTATATCCATTTATAATTATCTAGAAGTTCATAATCATTTTAAGTTGAAAAGTATCATTCTATTCATGTATATATCAGTTTCCAAAAAGGATTGCTTACATATAATCATGCTATATTTTACACTTCTATAAATTTTACAATTTGTTCTTTTAACAAAATTTAAAGTAATATTCCTATTGATTTAGGTATTAGTATTAACTAACATGCTACGTTAAGTTTCCTCCTTTTCAAAGCCTTATATCATTTGGATGGGTGGTACTTGCTGCCCCAGGATGCCTCTCAGTGCACCTCCCAGCTACTGTGCCTACACTTCATTGTCTGCCAGGGCACCTGCAAATTGTCATCACACCTCCACATCATCATCTGTCGACAAATCTGCATGCTGTCATGCCCAATCTCCAGGTTCCCCCCCCCCTCCCCATCTCTCTCCTCTCTCTTTTTCTTCCCATTTTTTTCATAGGTCTCTTTTTCTTCCCCATGCTTGACCAAGCAACAAACCCTATATATGAGGTTTGTGCCCAATCATCAGGGGAGCATGCTCCCTGAGCAAATCTGCTACTAACAGAGGGATTTGCACCCCTGGAGTGGGATTGGTACCTAACGTGACCACACCCTGTCCTAGTGAGAAGTATTGCTTTAGATGGCATAAGTCAATACTTTCAGCACCCCCGAAGAGTACCATACTTTATATTACTGCCGGCAACAGACAGGATTGAAGAAAGGAAAAAAGGTGTTGATAGGGCTTTGGATTGAGTAGCCTTCCTGCCTAATGTGGGGGTGATATCTATTGCAGAGAATTGGGGTGATTCAAGTTCAATTTCAAGATGCTTAGCCAGAAGGATTAGATCCATCATTTCACTGAGTAGATACTATTAGCAACATGCTGGCACATACGGGGAACAAAGGATAATGTCATGCGCGGAACAAAGAATAATGTCTTCCAATAAGAGCCTCTGGACGTGAGAAGCTAATACTATGAACAGAAAAATTGGCACAAATTTTACAGCCACTGTCTTTGCATAAGAGGTAGATCAGTAGAGTTACGCACGTTCTTTTGTTCGGCAAAGTTATCCTGATCTTCTTTCAAATCTTGCTGTATATAAAATGTACAATTTCTGGATTCTTGAAGAGATACTAAGATCAATCAAATTAAAGGAATCTATTGTGTTGCAGAGTCGAGGATTCAATCAAGGGAATACACAGTGGACAGGAGAGTGGCTGAAGTCTGCAAAAAAAAGAGTAGAAAGTGGACTTAGAGACTGAGTAGACATTTCCAAAAAAACAATTAGCATGAAGACACGGATGGTCATAATAATGCATGGGTTGAAGTAAGATTCAAATATTACAGAGGTGGATGGAAATGGGAGCTTGATCCCATTGTGAGACATCATTCTTCCATATGGAGAGGGATACTCGGGGTCAATGACAACTTCAAAAAGGTTTTAATATAGAAGTAGGGTATGGAAAATGCCACCAGATTTTAGAAAGCTGATTGACGCATTGAGCAGATGTTAAGTGATGTTTACTGGAACTCTACACCACATCTCAAGACAAAGACACAAGGCTCGTGATTATATAGAAGTAAGGAATGAGGGAAATGTGTGCTCACATTCAGGAGATCCTAAGACAGATAAAGGTCTGTGACACCCTCCAGAGGGAATCAGAGTCAAATGTGCACATACAGTCAGGATAAATGTGTAAGAAACTGAAATGCCCAAGCAAAACTGCCTATGGATCATCTGCCATTCTGACAGCCAATGTGACTAGAAAACAATGAAAAAACTTCACGCTAAACTTTTCAGCAGAATTCTGCACCAAAGTAGCTCCAACTGGGTAGACTGAAGTTTATATCAAAAACAAGAATACCATTAAAAGTTAGATGTTTCTTCTGCCTTCTCTGGCTGAGCACGCTGAAAAAGGAACATCCTTGGGAAAAGGGGGCTTGAACCATGAGTTGCACTGCCCCATTGGGCATGTAGCTTAGACTCAAAAGCCATCTATCCTTTGCTTGCCGCATAGTGTAACGGACATTTGGAAAAGGGTCTTTCAGCTATTGGATCAGCAATCACCTAGGCATCTGGATTTTCCATTTTAGGAGTTGGCGGGTCTCCTAAACAGAATATTAGTTTTAACATTACACAAGCAACTTATAGGGCTATATAGAGGATGAAGAATGTAAATATCAAATCAAAACCATTTTTATCAGCAAGCATTTAGTTCATTTAGTAAGAATGGACCTTACTTTTAGTTCTTCATTTGCAAATTCACCATATTGATACAAGGGTAACATCAACGAAGGTGGAATCAGGGATCGGGATCAGATCGGCCAGTCCAAAAATGATCCAGATTGGTGGGATCGGCCGATCCGGTCGATCCCGGACCGATTCTGGCTGAGTCAGGCCAGCAGACTCAGCTAGGGATAGACATGTGCAAAAAATTTCAAAAAAACTTCCAAAAAATCTGAAAAATGGAAAAACTGTTCTAACATAGTTCTATATCAAATTTAATGTGAAATAGTTGACATATGCCAACTAGGAGATGCCATACCTTTGGCCAATCCAAAGGCAAATCAAGGAAGACAATTAAAACATTAAGGGTCCACAAATTAGTCAAAACAGAAAAAAAAACCACCCCCTAAGCCTATTCTGCGAAGAGAAAAAGTCCTTATAGAGAGAGAAAGAGAGTGTTCGAGAGAGGGGGACCATGGTGGGGTGATAAACAATGTTAGGGGATCACAAATTAATCAAAACAGAAAAAAAAAAGCTATCCGATAAGCCTAATTGAGGAGAGAGAAAGTCCTTGTAGTGAGAGAAAAGGAGTGCTAGAGAGAGCGGAGACCATGGTGGGGTGATAAACAATGTTAGGGGGTAACAAATTGATCGAAAGTTTTGAAAGTCCCAAGGACCAAAGACCTTTGGTTGGCCTTCCCCCCAAAACTTTTTTTTTTAATTTCAAATGGAGACCATGGGCAGGATCGCCCGGAATCGGCTGGGATCGGCCGATCCCACCCGATCCAGCCGATCCCAGTGAAGGATCGGGGCCGGCCGGCTCGGGATCGGGTCGGTTTGCCGATCGGCCAATCCGGGCCGATCCGATCAGATTCGGCGAACCTTGGGTAACATTAGTAATTTTGCCCAGGCATACCTACTTAGGCTGCTGAGATAAATCTGATGATTAAGCAAAGGCCCATCAATTTTGCATGATTTCAACAGCTTAGCCTTCTAGGATTCGTGTTGTACATGTACTATAAAATCAAAGAGGCTTACATTTGATGAAAATGCCATGCAAGAAGCTCAGTGACCAGCTAAGGAAATTTCCTAGTTATCAGGAACATATAACAGGCATTGGAGTGAAAAACCAATATGGTCATGGGTCTAGAAGTTAGTTACCACTTCTACCCATGAGACACTGAAATTTCTTTTAGAATCTTCAACTGCATATCTCAGAATGTTGGCTCATGATAGTAGAGATAAAAAGACAATGATAAGCATGGTAATAAGCAAGGAAGAGAAAAAATGTTAACCCAGTTATCAAGAAGCATGGATCAGATAGATTGCTGAACCAAGCAAAGAGAAAGGAACTCAGGATTAAAAGTATCAGAAATAGCCACCAAGATGTAGCCTATATCTGTACTTGACAGTGGAACATTAAATCATCAAGACAAAATTCATAAAGCATGACACTGTCACCCAGCTTATCAACAAATGTGATCTAATAGTTAGAATAACTTGATTCAGAAATGGCATAAGCACATGCAAATGTAAAGACCAGAAATGGATTTTATCATTCATTCTGAAATGCACTAACACTTGTTTGTCCATTGATGACCACAAAAAGGACACATCAGGATAATCAAAATCTTGAACCTTCACACCAGACTACCATGAAGACCTATAAATAGTCATACGAGCTAGACAGGGAACAAAAAGACTCCAACTAGTTTTCAAACATCTTAAATTGAAAATTACATATATATGTAAAAGAAAGGAAGCGCAGATATCAATGGAGTAAATGTGCATCATAAAACAACAACCAGCACAAAACTGTAACAACTTGCAAATAAAATTTGTGAGACAAGAAAAAACCAAATAAACAATTCTCAAATTTCCTTCCTTACCATCCAAGTCAAGTACCAAGGTTATAGCTTTTATATTCCGTGTTTCTTTTGGTAACAACATTGGCCAGAGGGAGGAAACTGTTTCTGGCAGATCAGGTAAATTTTTGATAAATAATTGTGGATCAAAGGAACCTGAATCTTCAGCATCCCAAGAACGAGAGCCAATATCCTCATCAGATGATTTCAGCTGATGAATTGCTAGATAAAGGCATGAATCATCTGTGTTTACTGCAGCCTCTTCAACAGAGTCCTCGTATTGGATATTACCACCTTGTCTCGTTCTCTCAACAAAGGGCAGTATCATGTACCTCTCAGGCAGATTAAACATCATATCATAGTCAGCACTATCATAATCATAACAAGAACCAGTTATTGCATCAGAAAATCCCATGCTTCCACTAAATGCCAAAGGATCACTTGAATCAGAAATGCAATAATCTATCACATTGCACGATCGATAATCACTTGAAGTACAGCTACCATCATCACTGTCATCAGGCACCAGGTGAGGTAAATCAGGCTGGTCTTTAACTGCAACAGATTGAAAAAGTCAAACAACAAAGAACAAAAGAAAAACATTTCAATATTAGATGCAAAAAAGAAAAGTATTTTGAGATGATAGGCTAGTATTGTTTCAGTGGAAATAGTAAGAAGAGTGTACTCCTAACCTAGAACCACATAATGTTGAAACAAAAACAATTATTAAAAAAAAATCCACAATTAACTAAGCAATTTGGGGATGCATGGTAAATTGAGGACACCCTCTAACCATGTATCCATCGCATATAGACATAAAAATGTAACCTCCGATTAATGCTAAGGTGATTTGCTGCCCATGCATATTTTGTGTGATTAATCACATAATCATCACCATCAACCAAATCAAGATTCTAAACAGCTAACGAGATGGTCAGTAGATTTTAACAAATAGTGGTACGGGGATACCTATCAACAGTAACCTTAGTCTTTAGCTTACCCTTAAATAGCAAATCCACAACATTTTAACCTTAACCTTATGCATCTGACCCTTATGACATCCGACCCAAGGAGATAAGATGCTCTTGCCCGGTTATGCACTATTCAAATCAAATAGGAATCCATTTTCTGAAAGATTCTGACTTTCGTGCATTGGCGAGTTGTCCAAGATCTTTTCGATGACCTATGTTGTGTTGAAGAAATATCTATATGATCCCTTTTTCTCAGGAATTTTCTTTCTGCCCTGGAAAGCAGACTGTGTCATCAAGGCCCAATCGACTGGTTAAGTCCAAGATGCTGAACACAAAGTTTAATTTTGGAAAGACACCATCATTATGGGAATGTACATGCGGGAAGCAACCTGAGGTAATTACTAAAGCTCTTTCCACATTCTTGAATTCGCTCGCTGCATTTTGTAGCAGGCGTATTCTTCTCCTGTTCTACAAATCTATAACTTTCTTTACTGGGCGAGACTCTCCATCCATATTCGCACCCATTTTCTTTTATTCCATTCTATTATTTAATGACAACTTCATCTAGGCTCCATTTTAGAGAGGGCTTTCGGTCTTAATCAAGAGAAATTCAGGGGTGCGTCAGAACGGTAGCTTCTTAGTCTCATCCGAGAGTCAAATCCATTTGCACTGCTTTTGTTTTTTTTAAAAAAGAAGGGGGTTGATTCGATTTAGGCTCCGTCCCTTCCAATGAATAGCTGTGCTAGTAGGTACTATGAGCCCTCTGCCCCCACGCATCTATTCAGCTCACGCGGTTCACCAGTTCCACCGAAAACTCTCATTTTTTGAAGCGGAGAAAATACCAGAATGGAAAACAGAGCAGTTAAATTATCATAAAAGTAAAACAACATCATTCAAGATCTATTCATCTTAGCAGTTATCATAAAAGTAAAACCACATCATTCAAGATCTCTTCATCCTATACTTTCTAGACATTTCTAAACAGTGAAATATAGTTTCCATTGCTAGACCAACAAATGTAATGTGTATAACCATTCTATCAACAAATAGGCAAATAGCTTTAAACTTACAAACATACAATATGCATAAAAATAAGCCCTTGGTCATATTAATAAGCAAAAGAATAAATCTCAGATTAAGTAGAATTTGCACAGGTCTAGTGGGGAAAGAAGCCCTGGGCGAGAAAGAGGACAAGTTGTAAGCAAAAAATAGGGGGGACGGATGGTCCAAATATCTAAAGGTTAGAGTGTTCAATAAAACAATTGCCGAGTGGAGAACTGAGATAGCACCGCACAACAAGGTTGACCTCAAGCAGACAGCCAGAAACTTTGTCAGTTTCTCGGATCCTTCATTCAATCTATCTGAACCTAAATTGATGGGGCAAGTCCTATAATCATGATAATAATGATAAGATCTGTGACAACTGAAAAGTGAATCAACCACCAAATTATGACAGGATATTTCATCCGCCGATCTTTATTAAAATGTGCTCCTTACTTATACTTGATTTTAGAAAACAAGATTTCTAAAATCCCTTTACAGAAAGATTACTAGAATTGGAGAGTGTTGAGGTTTAGCCCCAAATCGGATAATCTGTGGGTGCCTTCCCTCTTTATTTGTAGACAGGTTCTTCAACTCAACGCTTAGGTTTTGGGTTAAAGTACAAGCCCTTAATATGGTATCAGAGCCCATGGTTATGACCCGGGTCACGCATCCAGTGTTTGTCATAGTCCATGTGACAAACCTATATCGGCCTACGCATGAGGGGGCGTGTAAGAATAGTCCCACATCGTGTGGTGACAAAAGTAAAATGAAAATATAACGTGGTGCCCCTCGCCACTCAACACCTTTAAGGTTTTGAGTTGGATGGCCCAATCCAATAACTTCAATACGATATTAAGTTGAGGAAATACCATGTTAAAGGCCCGAACTCTTACCCAAAACCTAGGCATTGAGTTAAGAGAATCATCTACAGATAAAGAGGGAAGATGCTCACAGATTATCCAATGTGGGCCTAAACCTTAACACCCCCCGGCACCAAACTCAAATGATTATAATATAAACCTGAATGGTTACGGTATAAATGGTGCAAATGAATGGGTGGAGCGGCTTAAATGAGAAAGCCTGGACCTGATACTATATTGAAGTTATTGGGTAGAGACATCCAACTCAAAACCTTAAGGTGTTGAGTGGAGAGGGACACCACATTATATTTTCATTTTACTTCTGTCACCATACGATATGAGACTATTCTTACAGAGAGCTGTATGGATATTCGAGGAATAGACACTTAACCAAGATAAGGAAGATGACTAGAGGCAGAAGTAAACAATTAATGGATATTTCCCATGAAATCTGCCTATATATTTATTGTCAATGATGGGGATGTGCCTATCCACCTGAGCTGGTGTCTTAAAAATGCCTGTGGCAAGTCAACATACTGATACTAATATTTAGCATATTGCTGAAGCAAGAAAACGGAAGCCTCGACATAAAGGTGATTATTTTTTCAGTTTTCAAGTTCTTCAAGCAATGCTCATGTACGTTTGATAGATTAAACTACATTTATGTGCATAGATACTTTAAAAGTTTGACTCTACACAGAGCATTGCAAAGAGAGAACAATTAAACCTTTTTTTACTTTTTACAAAAGTAACCTTATTTTTTTAATTTGTCAAATAGAGCATAGAAGAATATAAAAATCTATAAAACTATATCATAGGGCATCAACGGAAGACCAAAGACCCAATTACTGGCCCAACTGCAACAATACAAAATCACATTTGGGAAGCTTAACCGTTCTCCCCTCTCAAGAAATTTATGATGAAAGATCGGAACTGGACATGGTAGCACAAGTTTCCATCTAGAGTTTCCAAGATTACCCTGATAATAGTATAAATATACCAATTAGAAGACATTAATAGTTTCCTTTTAACATCAACCCTCATTAAGAAAGGCCAACCCCCTTCAATTTGACTGGGCTCCCAAGTCAATCAGCACTTACTTCAGTGAGGGGAGGATTGGCCCCCAAATTGGGGACATTCTCCCCTAAGTACCTAACCAGTCGGTATGGAGTTGGAGTCTAACTGTCAATGCAAGAAATGGGGTGTCTCAATCGGCACGCCTTTCTTGCACCCGGCAAGGGATGTTAGCCTTCTACAACTAGCACAGATACGTAGAGTGTCCCCCAAGCCTTTACATGCATTAGGAAGCCAAGCTGGCTGGCCCACAAGAGCCGGCACAAGAAAGTGGCCCTATGCCTCATTACATCTGGTCCTAACCTGACTCAAATTGAGCTGGCCCAAAATGTTAACAGAAAAAAAAGGATTTTGGAATAATAAATTCTGGTTCAGGCTTTGTATAGCAGAAAAGATAGTCAGAAATAAGTCATTCCAACTCCATTTCTAATTCGAGGACCCTGAGTGGGTCGACTCGTAAGTCCTTGCCTCATGGTAGGCAGGTCCCAGGTTCGACTCCCCAGGGGAGGCTTACCTGGCTCACATTTAATCCTCGAGGGATGTGAGCCAGGGGTTTGCTAGCCGTGTGCTACATTCCTCATCATCAAAAAAGAAAGAAACCATTTCCAATTCCAGTTAATTTTATCAGATACCACTCCAACCAGTTTAAAAAAAAAAATGCACTGACCTACGTGACACAGACTTAAGCCTCATCTATGTATATCATTGATGCCCTTTCTTCCAGTTCCATGCTATGTATATGGCATATTCTGACATATGTCATACATTTCAAAGGCATCAATGCATACTACATTCTCCAACCATGCCAAAGCTTATATGGGAAGAAACAAGCTACTATCAAAGAAGGGGGGAAACAAAAATATAAAGAAACATAAGCAGGATGATTCGCACATATAGGACAAATACTTTTCCCAAAGGTACCTTTAATGTGGTTGTCCACTAATGTACCCTGCACATCAACATGGTCCAAAATAGGTGAGAAGATTGTCTCAAGGATTGATTGGCATCCAGCTCCTAAAGAGCCCTGCAGGGCAACAAAGTGCATTCGTTGACGCACATTTGAGTGAGAAGCACAAGTTCAAAACACTAAAACTAAAAGCATTTGATGGAGAAAATCTAGATCACTAAACTAAAAGCATTTGATTGATAAAATCCAAATCATTCATTAAAGGGGGGCCACAATTAATAAACATTCAATATAACTAATGATTTCTTGCAAATGAGAAAAATATAGCATCTGTAGTTCATCAAGTGGATGAATACAATTATACTAGCAATTTAAACAGTTAAGCATTGCCCCAATTCTTGGTATTCACAACACCTGATTGTCGCATCAGTTTGCTAATATGGGACCCTGCACAATTCGCTAGGAGTACTTATCTACTAGAGAGAACAAGAACTTAATCCATCAGTAATATTAAAAAAACGAGAACAAGTGTATTACATTTCTTTCAACAGATGTTACATCGGGTAATAATGATGGCAGCTTCAATAGTGGTGTTGATGCTTTAAGAAATGAATCCTCCTGTTGAATGACTTCAGCTGTATCAATGTTTTTACCAGAAACTTCAACAACAGAAGCTGCAGAAACAAGATAATTTTTGTCAGGAAAGTAAAAAAAGACACAAAAAATAAATACCATAGAAATGAGATATTCCAACTTATGCCAATATTTACAAGCTGAGAGTTTGGCATCCTCTAGCATATAAAAAAGAACAAATCCAAGATAGGTACAAAGATAAGTAGAAACACAATGATGAAGTCATGAGACTTCCCAAGAGGCAGCGCTGTATTGCCAATCACCCAAAGAAAGTTCCTCTCTATTGACAATGATACGTTTATACAATCTCCAAACCCACTCCCAAAGCTCACCCTTAAATTTCCCAGCCGACCTCCCAAAAGATAGAAATGATGTCACATACCATCTAAAGAAACTTGAGTCAATATGTTATCTGATAACCGAGATGATTTGACCTCAGAGTGTGATCCTTTGGGTGTTTTAGTTGATTTGTAACAGGCATGGAGCTTGCCCCCTCTTTTGCAATCTTTGCTCGACTTTTTCATCTTTAGTGCTGGCATATGAGCTGCTTTTATGAAAGATACCACAGTTTAACATTAGCTGCAAAACAAACCGAAATGATTCTTAGTAACATCATATCTGAAAGAGCCTAATGATGTTGAAACAAATAGTACACCTCACCAAGCATATTAAGTGTGAAAAAGAACAAAGAAATAACAGAAATACATAGGTCACAATGAATAGCCAAACAAGAACAGTTTTGGCACTCGTATTGTGAGATGCAAAGAGTCCAAAGTTAAAAGAATTATGACAAACAACAGGAAACAAGATTTCTTTCACATGCATGAAGGACATGAGATGATGTCAAAAAGAAAATTCGCAAAGCAGCTTTTGTTTAGGTGGGCTCATAGTTGTTAAGACGCCCGCCTAGGCGCCGCTTAAGCGGCGCCTAGGCGGGCAGGCGGTTTTTTGGGAGCAAGGCACCCCCACGCCTTGTTGCCCCTGAAAAAGGCGCCGCCTAGGCGCCGCTTGGGCGGCCTAGGCGCCCCCTGCTACCTTCGTCTCCCTCTTCTCCCCTGTTATAAATAGAATTTTTCTTCCGGGGGCAGAAGGGGCGCTGCCCCCTTGACCCCTGCGACCTGACCGCGCAGGTCGATCCGCGTGCGAGGGCGCACAATGCCGAGTTCGGGTTTCACACTCTAACACTCTCTCTCTATTTCTCTCACACCACCCTCTCTCTCTCCTACCCCCTCTCTCTGTCTGTCTATCTCCTCTCTCCCCTTGCCCCCTTCTCTCTCTTTCCTCCACCCTTCCTCCTCTCTCTCTCTCTCACACACACACAGTTCGCAACTATCTCTCTCAGTCCCTCTCTCTCTATCCTGCCTTCCCCCCTTTCAATTAATAATGGGGTTAATTTGTTAATAAAATATTTTAAATTTTAATTAGAATTTTGTATGTCTTAATTGTTAATTTTATCTCAAAATAAATTTTGATATTTTATTGCAATGTCATTTCTATTAATTTTTATTTCTATATTCATACTAGTGTTGTTTCCCATATTTGGGATAATCATGATTAATTTATATATATATATTATGTTTATATTAATGATAATATTTTTTATGAACTTGACGCCTAAGCGCCGCTTAGGCATGCCCTAAGCGCTTAGGCACTCGAGGACCCCAAGCTCACCTTGGTCGCCTTGTCGCCTTGACAACGATGGGTGGGCTGAAAAACTTTTCATTGATAAAAGGATATAGAAAGAGCTATGTTAAATGAGTAAAAATGTTGAAGTGTCTGACTCTCATCACCACTTCCAGCACAATGGAAGACGCTACATTAGATGTCACATAAAAGCATGTCAAACCACTAGCTTATGCAACCACACTTTATGGTTGCCTCTGTATCAAGAGAGAGCTGCATGTCAGTCATACAACAATAGGTCAATCCTCCATAACTATAACCTACTCTTCAAAGTACAGAATGACTGTCAAAGATTAAATCTAAATCCTGCTATTTCCCTCTTGCAATTTCTGCACAGAATTATTAGCAAAAGTATAATCTGTCATTTTCTTCCTTCTTTAGGATTTGAAACCTTCCAGCACTATGTCATAAGATGTTGCATGTCTTTGACAGTTCGTCCATCCCAACGCGTCTAATTGTCCATCATTTCCAAGTGTGATTTCTATGCTAAGTATGACCGTGCCTAAAGGCATATAGGTTGAAGTAGATCCTTCTTTTTTATCAAAAAAAAAAATCCCCAAAAGATACAAGCTTCTTCCAAGGCATACGTTTTTCTAGATGTATGAGATGATATCTAGACAGATGGATCTTATATGGATCATATGATTAAGTACCATATGAGTGGATATATAGGAATCCAAATCTGTCAACAAGACATCCATTATCCCACATTTGACAAATAAGGGATGTACTGCTATCCTTAGAAGTTCCATAAAGAATTCCAGCGATCCTCAACTTTTGGTCATAGACATCAAGCAACCAAGGCAAGAAGGCGGTAACCTACCAACTCCTGCCAGGGCAGCAAGAGGCAAAGCCTGGTTTGGAATTTATAAATAGTATATACATAGTATATATTGTTGTATCCCTGATTTTGATGATGCCTAACTATGAATCATTGAAATATGTTTTTCAAATTCTGTTGAAAATGAGCACCTAATGAAGCTAATCTTAAAGATCAAAATGATGTTTCCAAACATCAAGCTAATCTGCAAAATAGTAATTCTTGCCATCTTGATTGCCTAGTTAAATGGCTCATGTTTAATTCTGCACAATTGGATCTTTTCTAAGTTTGTATAGCTAGATGGACTGAAGTGTTGATCTTGAAGTGATTTTTGAAACATAAATGGAGGTATTCTTAACCTCTTCAAAATGAGTGGAGATATTCCTAATTCAGGCTACAAATTGTGTGTTGCAGAGATGAGGATGTTGAGATGGATGTGTGACAAGAATAAGAAAGATAAGATTAGAAATGAGCGCATCCGTAATGACTTAGGGATAACCCCAATTGATAGTAAAATGAGAGAAAATAGACTCAGGTGGTTTGTACATGTGTTTCGTCGCCCTAACTCAGCGCCGGTTAAAGATGTGACCGAATCTTAGTGGATGTTAGTAAAAGAGCTCGAGGAAGGCCTAAAATGAGATGGTGCGATACTATTAGGAAGGACATTAGTTTCTTGAGTTTAAATATGAATATAGCACTTGATAGAAATCTTTGGCGAAACAGGATTCATGTAGCAGACCCCAAATAATTGGGATAAGACTCTGATGATGATGAGGCTACAAATTATCAACAACTCACTGAGTAGAGGTGAGAAATACAGGGATGAAGAGACCAAAAAAATCAAAAATCGATGAAAGTAATTATTTCATTAAGATGAAAGGGGGAATCTAAATAACAGTAGTAACAAAATAAAATTTAAAAATTACTTACTTTCCCCTTTTTCTCTTCTATACGTTTCTTTTGTAGAAGCCAAACTAACCAATCATGCAAGGAAGGCAGTTTCGGTGTCGGTTTCGGCCAGGTCCGAAACCAAAACCGTTTTGGTTTTGGTTTCGGCCCGAAACCGAATAAAATAGTATTTTTTGCCAACTGAAGGAGTTTCGATTTCGTCCGATTTTGGCCAGTAGGTTTCGGATCGTTCCGGTCCGAAACTGCCATCCATGCAATCATGTGATTTCCAAGTTTGCATTGGCAAATGTATGGAATCGCTTTGGGCATCCCAACACTTTCACTTGTCATCACTAGCCACTAGGTGGACTTTCAAACTACACTCAGTGCAAGAATTACAAAGAAATCATTAAAAAGGTGCCTATTTTTCTTCTCAAGACAGACATTGAGATACACCAAAGTGAACAAGGACTCAGACACACCGAGGTGTGCCAAGGCAACACCTTTTTTGTTACACGCCAAGGTCCACCAGATGCCCGGACCATTTATAATGTCATGTAGCATATGTGCCATATAGGCAACAATTTAAAAACAACAAGCTGGGTTGAACCTTCCCGACCTTATCACATCTGACCCATCCTCCCTCAAAGAAAATTTTCAATGAGATATGTCAATTTCAATTTGAATTAGTTGGGGCATATGGCCCACATCTACCTTACTGACTTACCCATATTCAATTTTTCAGAGGCTTTGACAAAGAATTTGGTACAAAAGTGGCATTTTATCTTTCATCTTCAAGACTACTGAGGAGGTGTTTCTGCTTAAGGCATTTCAACAGCCCCAAGAATTCTGCAACTTCCATGTCTGCAAGGCTTCACTCGTACAGAATATTCCTTTCATGCCCTCTTTTATCATAATTATTGAATTAGTGGCTGCATTTTCGTTTGTCAATAAATTAATACAGTGATGAGAAGGGGGGCCCAGAGAACCAATGGTCCACCCAAAACCAAAGCCTGTTTTCCTTAACCACCTAGAAAAGTATAAATGTCACATTGGCTCCACATTTTTCATAGTGTTTCTCCACATTGACAACAAGTTTAATGAGTAAAGGAGTTTTATACACCATCTATGATGAACTCACTTGCTGATTTATGTGTTCTCCATATCTCTACCACTTTCTTCTTGAGTGTTGGTAAGAACCCTTGCTTATCTGTGATCCAAATTTGACAAGAACTACTTTCAGGGCCCCCATCTTGGAGTAGGACCCTGTGTGGGAAAAAATAGTTGTATCCCTGTCACCTTCTCATAACTGTGCTCATCTGCTCTTTGTCTCTGTTTTCTCTCATCCTTAAGAAGACATTCATTGTCCTTCTTTCAGGTTTGCTTAAGATTTATCTTCTGTTACTGAAATAACCATTTCCTCTACTTTGATGTCAAGCTCCCTACAACAATTACTGCCTTGAAAATTGTTGTTGCACACCCTGTTCCACTTTTTCGTGGATTTCTAAATACAACTAAGATTACAAATAAATAAATAAATAAACATGTCTTTCTGTGAGAGCCTCAGACCCCCATCCAGCTACCAGTTCTCTAATGCTTTCATGTTGGATCCATGCCAGTTCATAATTGAAAATCTTCTTTAGCCTTTGCTCATATTTACTGAGACAGGTCTAGGCAATACATAAGTAGCAGACTTATGAAGCTTGATGTGCCATTCTGCTGAGACAAGAAAATATTGTCAATCTTTTATTGGCATTGTTTTCATGAAAATTGTTCCACATGAAAAAGTAATTAGGCACCACAATCAGCTGCATTGTCTAATCCACTTTCCAAAAACATGTCCTTCTTACTTTCGCTTTCCATGTCATTTTCTTTCCATAGATATCTTGCTGCATTAAAGTCACAACCTACATGCCAAGCATCAAAGCTGATATCCTTTTGTTGCCCAACCTTGGCGAAAGACATTCCTGGCCTGTGCATTACGACATTCATAGACTCATGCAAGTGTCCACTCAAAGTCTTCTTTCACATTCCTGAACTTGACCATTAGTTAAATTGGGAAAGCACTTTACACCGTAACCAAACATTTCACATTCCACAATCTTAATCTATCAATTCAACCTTAAGCAGCCAGGACTTCCCAGCAAACCCCATCCTTTCAGCCTGTCACCCTGTTCTTTTTGATAGCTCACCCACTGTTAACACTTTAGTATCTTATAGACATGGCACATACACAGATACACCTTGATCCATGTTATATGGTCATGTATTGCTCTCACAATTTGGTCTTCACTAAGCCCTAGAGCATTCCACATAATCAGATTTAATGTATTTTATATGTCATAACCATAGACCTTCACTTATTAGGTTAGTCACCCAACTTGGGTGGTGTGATGCTTTTGCCATGGTTGTCAAGGCGTCCAAGCCGACCAAGGCGGTGGCCCACCGCCTTATTGCTTAGGCGACAAGGCGAGGCGCCTAGACGAAGCCTATTTTATATAAGTACATTGCAAGAGAACTACTATTATACATTTTCTACATATAAGTTCTATCTTTAGTTAATAGAAAATTTGATATCCACAAATCTTCAACATATACCTATATTTAAAAAGCACAAACAGAATAAATGGCAGACAATAACAAATTAATAAGGAGAAAAATAATAAGAATTTGCGAATACCTGTCAATCAATATAAAAATTTTAATCTAAAATTTGATATTCAAATAGTTACTCTATATTAAAAGGAAGCATAAATATGACACACCTGGGTAAATTATAAGCACATCAACATAATAATTTCATAATTTTTCACTTGTGAATTATCAAAAAGAGACACAAAAATGGCACTAACTTCAAAAAGTGCACCATACAAATATGAATCAATGTTCTTAAGAGGAGGGAAGAGGAACTGGCAGGGAGAAGAAACCGAGAGAAAGGAAAAAGGGAAATGGAAGTCTTATCTGCTCTTTCCAATCTTGACATATCATTTGTTAATTTTTCAAAATTACTCTTGAACTTTTGCCCAAATACTAAAACAGACCTCAAAATAAAAAGTGGATGTCTTGCCAAGGCAGGTTAGGCAGGCCCAAGGTGGCCTATGTGCACCAAGGTAGCCAGGTGAGTGCCTTAATGCGCTGCTCGCCTAGACACCTGGTCGCCTTGGGCGCCTTGGAGCACCATGTCACCTAGGCGACGCCTTTTGCACAGATTTTGTCTCCCTTCACCCTTTTTTTTCTTTTTCATGACCGGGGTAAACCCACCCCTGCCACCAACCTCAGTGTGCGCCCACTTTGGACCTACAAACCCTACCACTTGCATGTCATGGGGTCCGCCGGCTAGGGCAAGGGGCAGGCTTGGTCAAAACCCCCGAGCAGTGCTACCCAAACCTGAGCCAAGGAACCACTTGTGGGTGTGGACACTATGGCGAAGACACACCGCACTTAGCCGCCAAGAGGAATTGAACCCGCGACCTTGTTGTTACCAATGAAGTGCAGAACCATTCAACCCACTCCTTGTGTCCCTTCACCCAATTTTGTATCTGTTTGTTAAATAGATAAATCATGGACAATGAAAATAAATATGAAAAAAGAATCATAATATCCAAACTTTGTGGTGCTTTGGAATTTTATATGAATCTATAGTAATCTTTGTCATGCTTACCACTATTTTTTTCTGAATAATAGTCTCAAGATAGTCTTACATGAAAGGTAGAGTTGTCATTTCTTCCTCATAGATGAAAAGGTTACAATTGAACCAGCAACTATGATGAGTATTCATCCAAGGATTAGTTTGCTAAACAGAGGGCATTTACAGTGATGGTTTTAAAAAAATGAAACTGTTCCCATTCTGGTTCAAATTCAGCACTGCAACCGGCCAGTTCTGCCCTAATTGAACCACATTGGACCAGTTCCATCTAAGGAAGGTTATAAACCTTAATGATGATAAAAACAGTTAAAAAATAAAATAAATGAGAAAACATGACTGACGAATACTTTGGATGGGACCAGCTGGCTATGGCAGGATCTGGCATTTTATTGTTATACTCAATGACTTCCAAAGGATGTCATCTTCCAAGAATGTAAAAGAGATTACTTTTCCAGACAGCAAACTGAGGAAAAATACTTGACCACCGAACCATAACAAAACTGTGAGATCCATCTCCAGAACACAGAAAATAAGAATATGCATGAGTTGAACAATTTGAAAGAGCCTTTAAACTAGGGGGCCAAAAGAGTTCACTTTTCAAAAAGATAAATGCCGGGAGTTTTCACAATTCAAAGAAACATACATATCCAAGTACCTCAGTATATTTCCTTTGCCTCCCTAGGACACGAGAACGAGGTTTAGACAAGCCTAGCAAAAGACGGATTTAGACAAGATCAGCTTTGTCAAAGCCCCAACAGCAGACCAAAACTAGAATCACGAACCAGCAACAAACCAAGACCGAGGAACCAGAGAACAAAACAAACCCCCACCCCACAACGAACACCCCGTGACGCATAAGGCAAACTCGACTGGAACAATCCAAAAACATCAAGATTTCTCCATCGACCTTACCTGTAGCCCCCCAATTCAGTTGCACCATCGCAGGCACCCCCAGCAGATGGAAGAAGATTAATTAGCGAAGACCAATTCAACTCTTTCCAACTAGAAGAAGGAGAAGAAGAAAGATGGAGGCTTCCCTTTCTTGAGTATTAAACTGAAACCCACAAACCCAAACTACCACCACAAAGCAAAAGCAAGCAAAAGAGAGCAACCCAAGCAACTCCAGAGAAACCAAAGGAAGCCCAGAAGCCATACATACGTGCAGCAGAAGCAGCAACGGCAGCGGCAGCGGCAGCCCAGGCCCCTCGCTGCCTCTCTCCCCCTTCTCCTCTCTCTCTCTTTCTCTCCCCACCCCCACCCCACCCCCACCCCCACCCCTTCTATGTTATGTGTATGAACCTTCCCCTTGCACCCTTTCTTTTCTTGAGCGATGTATGTGACTTTTGGACTTCTGCTGGTCGCCTTGGCTTTGCCTGGTCTTACAGTTTGGGCGAGGGGTGGGCGGTGCACTCACTCTCGGTTACCCACATGATAGAGGAAGCCACACGTATGGCTGCGATTCGCTGATGGCGAAGGATTCCCACCAATCTGACGGCCACGATCGCTCTGCTGTGATCTCGACACTCGGCAGGGGCATTGTGAGCCACTGCTTTCGGCCGGTCCACGTCGGGGTCAATACGACTCATCCGCACGTGCGAGATTCCTGGGGTATCGTGTCTGCTTGGGGGCGCCTCCGCAGCTCCGGGTTTTGGGTGCGAGCGGCTGGTCGGGGTGGCTCCCGGACTTGAAACGGAATCTTATATTGGGATTTATAATTGAGAATGAGGTCCTTGGTAAAGGGAGTTGGCAAATTTCGGATTTTGGAGGGAATGGAGAATCGCAAGGGGAGTACTTAATCCAAAACTAAGCAATCATGAGAAATAATTTTTGAAAAAAGAAGAACGTGTCTTATAGATTTTTAGGATTTTTTAAAAAAATAATCACCTTATACATTTATTTAAAAATTAATTTTTTATCTTCATATTATTCTTAATAATCTCTTATATTAACATATCATTAAAAAGTTGAACATGCAAAGAATATTCCGTTCCATCCATAAAATTAATCTTCTGGATGAAAAATGTCCCCATAAAAAAGTCTCCTCACATTATGCCACATAGAGTGTGTGAGAGATATAGGCAGGTAGATAGATACATATAAAGAAAGAGAGGGAGGGTTTAAAAAAGATTAAGATTATTTTGGTCATTTTATAACTTAAGTTAAAGGTTAACTCAGATTAAATAATAGATTTTAACGTAACGTTAACAGCTAACGACGGCACTGAGTATTTTTGTAAATATTGCGAACATAGCGAGAGTATTAAAATAATGTCAAAATAACATAGGCAATTCTAAAAATAAATATGTAAGGAGGATATATTTGAGAATATCCTAACTGGTTTGTAAAATCAACCGGATCTTCTAATCTCTAACTAGAGTTACACGGAAGCAGTCAAACAGGAGGGAAACCAGAAGAACTTATCTTTTTTCCTATTCCCTTGATATAGGTGGAAAAATAGTAAAATCTAATTTGACGAGAAAGGTGTACACAAACCCAAACAAGTACATCTTAGTAAGATACCTAATCGACCATGCAGACTCTGTTTAGTAAATGGGGAACCATGTAGACTTTTTGAGTATGTTTCTTGATTTTTTTTATAATAAATTATAAAAATGCAATCATTGGGATGACAAAAAAATATGATACCATAACACTACAATGGAAAGTTGATTTAGTGATGAAAATTACTAACAGAATATTTTCTGTCGGAAATATTGTCTGTATTTTTTACGAAAAGACGTTCGTCGGAGAGTCCGTCATAACTTTCGATGGACTAATGTTCCGTAGGAAAAATCATCTGAATTTTAGACGTAATTTACGACGAATATTTATCCGTCGAAAAATTTGACGATTATTTCCGACGAAAGTTATTTCGATCGTAAATTCCGTCTGAACTTTCAGACGGATGACATTCCGTCGAAAATCCGTCGGAAACAATTTCGACTTCCCTCCCCCGCCGCCACCCCTCGCGCCCCACCCTCGCATTTGAACTTTTCTCCCTCTCCCTCTCTCTCTCCGAAGACCGCGGCGGGTCACCCTCTCCCTCTTTCTCTCCGACGAGCACGGCTGCGTCTCCCCCCTCTCTCTCCGACGAGCAGTGACAGCTCTCTCCCCCCTCTCTCTCCGAGCGGCGGCGTCTCCCCCCCCCCTCTCTCTCTCTCTGGCAAGCGATGACGGCGGCATCTCCCCATCTAGTAAGTCCGTCGGAGGCCTCTCCCTCTCTCACCGTCTCCCTCTCTCACTATCTCCCTCTATCACGGTCCCCCTCCCTCTCCCTCTCTCTCTAACACACGCACACACTCACAAAGGGGGCGCGCCCGATCGACCCCCTCCGCCTCCCTCTCCCTCTCTCCCTCTCCCTCTCTCGGTCTCTGATGGGGTCATCACCATCCGTCCTGACACTCTCGACCATTCTCGTCACCCCGGAGGCGTACATCATGGTCTAGTCATTTATTTTGAGTCCTATGTATGTCTCTTTATTTTATTTGAGTCATATCATTATAATTTCTCTTTTATTTGAGTCATGTCCCTAGGTCTTGTGCTTATTTCCCTAGGTTTGAGTGTAATTAGGTTTATTAGTTAGCTATTGGGCCCAATTCATTGGGCTTGGCCCATGGGCGCCCCTATCTTGTTGGTTATTAGTCAATGTGTCAAAAGTCAGGGTCTTATTGTAAATTGTGGGATCTCTATAAATAGGACCCCACTCTCTCCATTTTGAGGTAATGAATCAATGAATGAAAAACTTGCCATTTTGAGAGTTCAAACTTCTTATCTAGTGGAGAGATTCCATTATTTGGGTGAGAGACCCTAGGGGAGAGATTCCCCACCCATCCCTCTCTTAATCTCTCTCTTTCACTCCCCTTTCTCTCTCCTCCACACCTAATTTTAAAAATTTTCTCTCTCCTCCCTTCCCAACCACCACTCTCCCACCTACCCCCATTAAAGGCCACTCCCCTTCCCCACACATCCCATTACTCCACCCCCTAGTCCCAAGAGAGCTTCCACCAATCCTAGCTCCACCTCCCAACCCCCAACTACCCCACCCACTTCCCCAAGCACCCTTCCCACTACCCCAAGCACCTCTTCCCTTCCCCAACACAACCCCTCCCATCCCCAAGACCACCATTGAGTACCCTTCATTAAGGAAAATTCAAACTCACCTTCCCTCCACCCACTTGTGCCCCCCTCACCTTCCCCTCTCCCTCTAAGCCCAAATTCGCAGCTCCTCTCTCACCCATAGCAAACACCCCCTTCCAGCCCCCATTCTCCCCTTCCCACACCTTGAAACCCCCCCTCCTAGACCCCCTCACAGCTGGGGGTTGCCCCTACACACAACCACCTCATTTCTCCTCCCATCTACCCCATTCCCCATTACCTATCTCCACCCTCTCAAGTTCTGGTTGCAGGCAACAGATTGGTCGCAGGTTTCAGAGGCCACCCCGTCGTCCCCTGTGAGCTTCAGGTGGCATACCATATACCGACGGAAGCGTCTGCCTGTCTACTTCGCAACGGTGGTGGTTCCGTCCCATTCCGAGTTCGAGATCGACCAGGAGAGCCATTCTCCCACAACTGTGCAGATCCCCCTGGCAGGAGACCAGAGCCGGATTGGAAGCTCGACTGCGATGATCGTGTTGGGAATCAGATCGAGAGTTCTTCTTCAAACATCTTCTACTACGAGTCTTCTAACATCTCCAAGAAGCATAGCTCCATTTGGCGACAGGACCTGAAAGTTATCAATTTTCTCCCTCGGGTACTCGGTTCTACTTCCACTTAGTCTGCACCGACCCCTCCTCAGTGTTCAGAGCCTACCGGTCGAACCCGACATCAGCTGGCATCCCCGTCAATCTTTCTTCGAAGAGGACTCATCAACGGTTCCAACGACTCCAGCGGCACCTGATTCTGAGCTCGGGAGCGACCGTGGCAACCTCTGCTTCCTGCTATTGGGAACCTGAAGCTGTCAGATCCGAGGGTCTGCCACCCTGTTCAAGCCCCTACCTCGACCAGCAGTGGTGCCCGAAGAAATTTACAAAATTCAAGCATCATCCAGATCCAGCTACGAAGAATCTCCAAGTGGTTTCGTCTGCAACAAAATTCGGGGCTGACCACAGCGTCCAAATACCTGACGGTCTATCCTGAGACACAGTCAGCGGGCAGATTCGGCTTCGACTTCCCTCTCTTCACTTCTAGCTCGAATTCTCCTCCCCGCTTGACCGGCTGAAGGCCCCTCCCTGCGTGGAGGTTGTATTGAGTGTATTCATTGACTTCCCTTCCCCGAGATCCCCCCCCCCCTTGCATGGGGGTAGTTCATGTATTATTTACACTCACAGGTTTGAAGCTTCATCGACGCGGCGTGCGGGTGCTTCCCCTCGCCTCCCCGCTCGCCCCCGTCTCCGACCGGAGTCGGTTTCTTCAAACCGGCTAGGTGAGAACTCGTCCCTTGCTCTCAATTATTCTTGTTCATTTAATATTCTCCAATTGCGCCGTCGGTAAGGAAGAGAGCGCCCGATCTTAAGGCTCCACCGCACTTGTGCGACCCCCGTGGGTGTGAGTGAGTGATCCGCGTCCCTCAGCCAAGGCCAACACATTGAGTTGAATATCCGCACCTCAAGGGGAGGTTTGACTTAGACTTTGTTGGCCCTTTACTAGCAAGGGGCTTGTCCCATTTCATCGACTCGGCATCCCCGAGTTACCCCCGGGTTAAGTGTGTGCGCCATACGAAGGTCCGCTTGCGTAGGCTTCATAGCCTTGTGGTTGTGCTTGTTAAATTAGGTCCGAGGTTGTGTCACGTCAAGTGGTATCAGAGCAAGTTTTAGACTTGTCTCTACTAAGTCTAGTCCTTGGGCACATTTCAATTCATCAACATGGCTACCTCTCTTTGGTCACGTTCATCCCACTCGACCCCTCACAAGGGACCGATCAACCCTCCATTTGACATAATCTCTTTTGAGGATCTCCTCTTCGATGGATCATTCTATAGTGCCTACCTAAAGTGGGAGGTCATCATGGAAAAATACTTTGAGAGAACTATGGTTTATGGACCCGCAAGAGTCCGCGTTGCCATGGGGCAATTTCGGGGTCAAGCCAAGGAAAAATGGAGGAACATAGTGGGCTTAAGGGACGTTAGGAAACAAGAACCCATTTCCTCATGGGATGATATGAAGAAAGAACTTAGAAAAATCTACATCTCCAAATATTCCCACCCCTTCTACTCAAACACCCCTAGCCCGAGGTGCACTACCACTCCTCCATCTCCACCCGACCAACTTGATACCACCTTTAGGCCTCCTCCCCCACCACTCCCAACAAATCACTTCTCAACCATCATAACTACACTTCGCGACCAAGTCCTCTCCCTTAAGGCCCAAATAAACCAAGCATCCACCTCTCCACCAAATCCCCTAAGGGTCCCCACACTCCAATCAAAACCCCCTTCCGTAAACCTCACTATCCAAACTCAATTGGCCCCCACTTCCCCCCCTCCACAACCGGTCGATCCCAAGGGGAAGAGACCCCTAACAGACCCGGTTTCCCCAATAAGGACCACCATTCAAACCCAAGTGGACCCCATGTCCATCCCTCCACCTAGACCCATGACGGCTACCACCACCCAACCCACAATCCCTCACCAAATCCATACCCCACATCTCCCCTTGGTCCCCACCACTACCCCTCCATCGTCCCCTAAAAAGGGTACACCCCCCAAAACCCATCAACCCAAATCTTGTCACCCAACCCACCTTCAACTTCCAACCCCAATCCTACCCCAACCTAGGCCTCCACTACTTCCACTCCCAAACCCCACTCTACCAATCCCAATCCAAGTTTTCCTTTACCCTCCACCCTGGGAGCACCACACACCAACCCTCATCACCCCAAAAGACCCCCTCACCTCCTTGGTAGAAGAACTCATACCCGATCCAATAGTTGTGAGCACTCCAAACTCGCCCCCCACCTTGGAGGAAACCCAAGTCCAAGTTGAAGAAGAAACCTTACACGATGGTCTTTACCTTACACCACCCTCTCTAATTGGGACGGAGCTCATCTTAGGAGAACCCATTGTTAGTTGGCTAAAGGAGAGCCCAATTAGAGAGATCCCGGCCCATATTTTCCCTCCCATAGAACAAGACCTTCCCATAGTGTCCTTATTCTCCTATCACACTCGCATCCTATCAAGTGGAGACCTTAGAGGACCTTCTCAAGGGCATAACATGGCAATTAGAGATGACTAGCATGTTGACCCCTATGGTCGAACAACCTAGGAGCCTTAGCCTCCTACACCTATGCATAGGGTCTATCACCTCGGTTTGCACCATTGGTTGCTGCACTAGCGACCTCCTTCTATTCCTCCCTACACCCGATGAGCCCAACCTTCTCCTCGATTTAGAGCTTCTTATCTCGGGTAGAAAGCCAAGCCCTCCACTCATGGCCGACCCACTTGCCAAGAACATTGGCCCAACTATCATGGAGAAGGATGACTTAGCACCTTTTAAGGATCTTGAGGACATAGAGTTCCTTCCCCTAGATAACCCATTTTATGATTCATATGATCCATTCCAATGGGAGTCAAGAGACTCGTGTGACCCAAACACTTTATCCACCACCCACCTTTCCCTACACCAACTCACCATGTTTGACCCAATTCACTCCATCTTAGACCCGGGTTACACCTTGGGAGCCATGACCTTGGGTCACATATCCCTGAGTAATGAGGTTGTGCTCCACCCCATGATGACCACCTTCTTAGATCCATTCGACCCTTTCCAATGGGAGTTCAAAGGTTGTCCTACACCTATACACATGGAAGTCACCCATAGGAAAAATATGCATGTGTCTAGGCTTACCACACCACTTGGCATGAACACTATGTTGGGTCCATTCATTCATATCACCTACATGTCAAGTAGAAAGCATGAGTGGTCCATATTCGGATGTATTGGTCCACCCTCATTCATCATGGGTCTTAAGCATGTCAAAAGCATCTACGGATGTCCCGGTCCCCCGACATTCATCACCACTTTACATGATAGGTTCACATATGGTTACCCCGGCCCACCTAGGCCCACCAAAGTCTACATGACAACATTGCATGATAAGTCCACATATGGTTGTCCCGGCCCACCAAGGTTCATCAAGGTCCATATGGCATCATGGCATGATAGGTCCATCTATGGTTGTCCAGGTCCACCCATAACCACTAAAAGGATAGCATTCACAAAATTGCATGATAACCTTGCAAGCGCATCAACAAGAGTCATGAAATCTACAAAAGGCCGACCAACTCAATGGCGTCACCAAGAAATCCAAATGGGTGATTCCGGGATGGTGAGGAATGAGAGGCTCTCACATAGAGACAACTCAAGATTGAGGTTTTGTGGGATCAGCCCCTTCCAGGTTTTGAGGTGCATTAGCCCCACTACTAAGTTAGGCCTCCTCAAGGGATACAGAGTTAACTTCAGTTTCAATGTGGAAAGTCTTGTGCCACACAAAGGACCCACGGTGGCATCAAGTGAGAATTTCAAGCCCCCTTCCTCCCTTGAGAGAGCACCCACCCCTCCTCATGTGAGCACCATCAGCCCAGAGAGCCCGACGTAAGCAACTTGAGAGAATATTGGATGAACAGGTAATCATCACTCGGAGCAAGGTGAACGGGCTCTACCTCGCTAGGTGGAAGAATCGACTTCTTTTAGAAGACATGTGAGCGGTACCACCTCTTACTCTACGGAGTCGAGTTCTCCACACCCCGGGAGTATGATGGGGTCATCACCATCCGTCCTGACACTCTCGACCATTCTCGTCACCCCGGAGGCGTACATCATGGTCTAGTCATTTATTTTGAGTCCTATGTATGTTTCTTTATTTTATTTGAGTCATATCATTGTAATTTCCCTTTTATTTGAGTCATGTCCCTAGGTCTTGTGCTTATTTCCCTAGGTTTGAGTGTCATTAGGTTTATTAGTTAGCTATTGGGCCCAATTCATTGGGCTTGGCCCATGGGCGCCCCTATCTTGTTGGTTATTAGTCAATGTGTCAAAAGTCAGGGTCTTATTGTAAATTGTGGGATCCCTATAAATAGGACCCCACTCTCTCCATTTTGAGGTAATGAATCAATGAATGAAAAACTTGCCATTTTGAGAGTTCAAACTTCTTATCTAGTGGAGAGATTCCATTATTTGGGTGAGAGACCCTAGGGGAGAGATTCCCCACCCATCCCTCTCTTAATCTCTCTCTTTCACTCCCCTTTCTCTCTCCTCCACACCTAATTTCAAAAATTTTCTCTCTCCTCCCTTCCCAACCACTACTCTCCCACCTACCCCCATTAAAGGCCACTCCCCTTCCCCACACATCCCATTACTCCACCCCCTAGTCCTAAGAGAGCTTCCACCAATCCTAGCTCCACCTCCCAACCCCCAACTACCCCACCCACTTCCCCAAGCACCCTTCCCACTACCCCAAGCACCCCTTCCCTTCCCCAACACAACCCCTCCCATCCCCAAGACCACCATTGAATACCCTTCATTAAGGAAAATTCAAACTCACCTTCCCTCCACCCACTTGTGCCCCCCTCACCTTCCCCTCTCCCTCTAAGCCCAAATTCGCAGCTCCTCTCTCACCCATAGCAAACACCCCCTTCCAGCCCCCATTCTCCCCTTCCCACACCTTGAAACCCCCCCTCCTAGATCCCCTCACAGCTGGGGGTTGCCCCTACACACAACCACCTCATTTCCCCTCCCATCTACCCCATTCCCCATTACCTATCTCCACCCTCTCAAGTTCTGGTTGCAGGCAGCAGATTGGTCGCAGGTTGCAGAGGCCACCACGTCGTCCCCTGTGAGCTTCAGGTGGCATACCATATACCGACGGAAGCATCTGCATGTCTTCTTTGCAACGGTGGTGGTCCCGTCCCATTCCGAGTTCGAGATCGACCAGGAGAGCCATTCTCCCACAACTGCGCAGATCCCCCTGGCAGGAGACCAGAGCCAGATTGGAAGCTCGACTGCGACGATCATGTTGGGAATCGGATCGAGAGTTCTTCTTCAAACATCTTCTACTACGAGTCTTCTAACATCTCCAAGAAGCAGAGCTCCATTTGGCGACCGGACCTGAAAGTTATCAATTTTCTCCCTCGGGTACTCGGTTCTGCTTCCACTTAGTCTGCACTAACCCCTCCTCAGTGTTCAGAGCCTACCGGTCGACCCCGACATCAGCTAGCATCCCCGTCAGTCTTGCTTCGAAGAGGACTCGTCAACGGTTCCAACGACTCCAGCGGCACCTGATTCTGAGCTCGGGAACGACCTTGGCAACCTCTGCTTCCTGCTGTTGGGAACCTGAAGCTGTCAGATCCGAGGGTCTGCCACCCTGTTCAAGCCTCTACCCCGACCAGCAGCGGTGCCTGAAGAAATTTACAAAATTCGCATCATCCAAATCCAGCTACAAAGAATCTCCAAGTGGTTTCGTCTGCAAAAAAATTCGAGGCTGACCACAGCGTCTAAATACATGATGGTCTATCCTGAGACACAGTCAGCGGGCAGATTCGGCTTCGACTTCCCTCTCTTCACTTCTAGCTCGAATTCCCCTCCCCGCTTGGCCGGCTGAAGGCCCCTCCCTGCGTGGAGGTCGTATTGAGTGTATTCATTAGCTTCCCTTCCCCGAGATCCCCCCCTTGCATGGGGGTAGTTCATGTATTATTTACACTCACATGTTTGAAGCTTCATCGACGCGGCGTGCGGGTGCTTCCCCTCACCTCCCCGCTCACCCCCGTCTCCGACCGAAGTCGGTTTCTTCAAACCGGCTAGGTGAGAAATCGTCCCTTGCTCTCAATTATTCTTGTTTATTTAATATTCTCCAATTGCGCCATCGGTAAGGAAGAGAGCGCCCGATCTTAAGGCTCCACCGCACTTGTGCGACCCCCGTGGGTGTGAGTGAGTGATCCGAGTCCCTCGGCCAAGGCCAACACATTGAGTTGAATATCTGCACCTCAAGGGAAGGTTTGACTTAGACTTTGCTGACCCTCTACCAGCAAGGGGCTTGTCCCATTTCCTCGACTCGGCATCCCCGAGTTACCCCTGGGTTAAGTGTGTGCGCCATACGAAGGTCCACTTGCGTAGGCTTCATAGCCTTGTGGTTGTGCTTGTTAAATTAGGTCCGAGGTTGTGTCACATCAGTCTCCCTCCCTCCCTCTCCCTCTCCCTCTCCCTCTCTGTCTAACACATGCACACGGCGCCCGATGGACCCCCTCTGCCTCCCTCTCCCTCTCTCTCTAACACACGCACACACAGAGGGGGGGTGCCCGACCGCCTCTGTCTCCCTCTCCCTCTCTCAATCTCCCTCCCTCCCTCTCCCTCTCTCTCTAACACATGCACACACTCACAGAGGGGGGGTGCCTGATCCCCTCCGTCTCCCTCTCCCTCACTCTGTCTCCCTCTCTTACTCTCTCTCTCTCATTGTCGCACACAGAGATGGGCAAAGACCCCTCCTATTCATTCACCCTCTCTCTATTTATCTCTCATAGTGATCAAATTTTCGTGCATGGCTATTAACGTCGAGGACAGCAACAAACTTCTTTCTTTCTTTCTGGCAATATTTCTATCAATAAACGGTCAGTAAAATATTTTTTATTTTTTATTATTTAATTTTAATTTATTTAATCTGATTTAAATTTATTTCTTGAATTTATTTATTATTATTATTATTATTATTATGTGTTTGTTTAAATTTATTATTTATTAGATGAGATAGAGAAGGGAGAGGGAGGGGTGGGGTGGGTTGGGTGGCCATCTGCCATCTGGGGTGTGCGTGTGTGTGCGCCAGTGAGAGAGGGAGAGATCAAATATATATGGGAGGGTAGGGGAGGAGAGGGGGTATGGTGTGAGAGGAGAGGGGATATGAAAGGAGGGGAGGGGGGCCACGAATGGGAGGGTGGGGGGTATGTAGGCAATAGGAGGGGAGGGGAGGGTGGGGGGGTGTTGTGCCCCTTAGGCACAAGCATGTGCTATGTGTTTTGATGATAGCAATGCTGTTTTATTTTGATGATAGCAACACAGTGTGTGATTTGGATATTGTTCTGATAGCAACATGAACATGAATGATTTTGATATGATGATGGCATGTTGGTTTGAATGCATTATTATGTGTTTTGATGATAGCAATGCTGTTTTGTTTTGATGATAGCAACACAGTGTGTGATTTGGATATTGTTCTGATAGCAACATGAACATGAATGATTTTGATATGATGATGGCATGTTGGTTTGAATGCATTATTATGTTTATATAGATTGCATTGATGTGTTTCTGTGCACATTGCATTTTCCTGTTTGCATTAGTGCATTCATCACTTCTATCAGCATAGTCTGGACTGAAGTGGGTCGACACCCCTTCTTGATGGGTCGACCCCCCGAGAGAGCATGTCTATACACTGTGTCCAGAACATCTTTAACTCTGTACATTGCATTCATTCATGCTTTGGAGTCTGCACATTCATGTGCACAGTTCATGGACCAAGTCTAGACATTGTTGCATTGCTTTCACTGCATTGCATTGGCTAAAGTGTGTACAGAGCTGCTTGCATCGTTCATAAAGTCCATACATTCACTGAAGCTTGCTTAGCTAAAGTGTGTACATTGCACTGCATGACTTGAAGTCTGTACATCGCATGTGTGCTTCATGCTAAGTCTATACAGGCTAAGTCTGTCGGTCTTGTGACTTATGCATTCATCAAGTCTATACGCTGGAAGACGAAGTCTATACAGCGTCTCACGTTGCAGCCAGCAAGTCTGTACAGTGAGCGTTTCATTGGTGAAGTCTGTACACTCACCAATTGAACTTCATAAGTCCATACATTGGACTGTGCACTTGTGCATCACATTAATGTCTATACATTATGCATCGTCTCAATTTGCGTCTCATGCCAAGTCTGTACATCACTGTAGCTGCATCGTCTTGGTCATCGTCTCACTCGAGTAAGTCTGTACATCGTTGGCCAAGTCTGAACAGTGCATCCTGCGTCTTATTTAGCGTCTCTATTCGTGTCTTACTGTTGAAGTCTGTACATCGTTTCACTGTTAAAGTCTATACAGACTTCAGCGTCTCTGTTGAAGTCAAAGTATGTACAGCCCTTTCGCTTGGCAAGTCTATACATCGTGTTTGGACTAAGTCTGTACAGCCATTTACATAGTGAAGTCTACACATTCGTTTGCATTGCATGAAGTCCATACAGTGGGTAAAGTCTGTACACTGTCCATGTTTCATACAGCGTCAACTCAGTGTTTCATGTAGCGTCAACTCTGCAAGTGTGTACATTGCTTGGCTAAGTCTGTACACTGCAGCTCACATCTCTGTGAAGTCTATACACTGCACTGGAGTATGTATCTCATGCAAGTCTGTACTTCACTTTTGACGAATGCATTGAAGTCTATACACTGGCCCTGAGCTGAAGTCTAGACATTGCCTCAGGCTGAGCAAGTATATACATTGCATGTTCGTTCAATCAAGTCCATACATTGAGCAAGTGTATACATTGGACGAGTCTGCATCGTGCCTCAGTCATGAGGTCTATACATCGTCTGTCTTCATTGAAGTCTCACGAAGTCTGTACATTGCATGAAGTATATACATTACACGAGCTGAATGCTTACAAAGTCTATACACTCACTCAGTGCTCACACTTGCTCATCTGCTGCTGATAAAGTCTATACACGGTCTTCAGATGATGACAACAATTAAGAACAGGGTCGACACTGGGAGTTCAATGCGTCCACGCTTCAGTTGAAGAGTGTCACGCCCCGAGCGCGAAAGGTACCCGGAGATGCGCGACGAATATATATCAATCATGTCAATCAGAGTATTAGTGTATTCGACACCAAAAATCAGAGATGTGCAAAAGTAAAGATAATCCAGTCTTTTATTCCTTCATAATAATATGTCTATTACAAACATTGAAGTACTACTAAAATAAAGGAAAAATACAAGGTTGACTCAAGAAAATATGAAAAAGACTAGATAACACGGAAGAAGCTTCTATCTCTTTCACTCTTGATTTTCCCCATCCGTTTGAGTTCCCTCATCGTCGGACTTACCTGAAAAGTAGGGAAACACTAAGTGAGCGAACGCTCAGTAGGAAATTATATCTCAAGAACTAGCAAGGGTTTAAGTGATTACATCTTTCATGAATGCACTATAGCTATGCATGCTCGCATAAAACGACAAGGTAGAGAGAGTGTATAACAATACGATAGCAAGAAGAACTAGTCATGAACCTTCAAGAACTTATATCAAAAGATATCAAGATATTCAAGCAAGTAAACTCATCATGTCATGTTGGAAATTGGTTATTTTGTTTCAAGTCAAGCAAGTATATAATTACCCTTTCTCGGGCCACGCAAGTCATGTAATATCAAGTCAAGTACAAGTACAAGATTTGTGGAATGTTCAATCAAGCTAGTCATGCACTTCGGTATAATGTCAATACTGTGATCAATCAACTCCCATGGGCACAAGTACTTTCGGGTGCTCCTCACAGGATCAGATCGGGCCCTATATGCGCAGGCATTAATCATGTATTTTAACATCCACTGTTGTGTATAGCCAATATGGAATTTCAAGAATAAAGTTTGTAGACATGTAGGATAACTTGGATAGAATAGAGTCCAAAAATATGACACTTGACATAGAATGACGATAATAACGGTACAATCACGATTATCGATAAAACTAGGTGGAATTGGTTCCCTAACTTGGGTACCATGACAAACAAGTATGAACATTCTTTATATAGAATTGAGATCCACAAGAACATCAAGTTTAATATAGAATTAGGGTTTACAAGAACATCATGACAATGTTGATATAGAATTGGGGTTTACAAGAACAGCATCAAATGGCATGATAACCTCATCCCATTAAGAGAATTCTCATGATACACACTTTGCATAATATGAGGGCCGGTATACCATGTTTCTTTAGAGTGACATGGTAAAATAGTGTAATGGGTTTTTATGGTACAACCAGCTCAGTCGGCCTTGAGGGAATCCAAGGCTCGAGGAGTCTTACGGAGGTCTCTATGACTAACTTGCTAGTCCAAAGGAACGGAATGTCCAATGGAGAGCTTGTATGTCAATGAGAGTTAAGGGTGTGACGTTAAAACATCATGAAACGTGGGACTATATTCATAAAGTGGAATATAGTGCCGATATATATATATATATATATAAATATACATATGAAACCCTCGGTTAACAGTAACGGTGAAAATAATAACTCAGGAAAGTAGCGACTTGGGTAAAGTCGTTTTTAATGAAATTGACGCCTTTTACAAGGGCGTTTAATTATAATTTTGACGACTTATACATCAGTCGTCCCTTTAATATTTCTATTCTGCAGAAAATCACTATTCTGGAAATTTAACGAAAACACGCCCTGGACAGGGGCGTTACTTGTAAATTAGCGCCCTAGTCGGGGGCTTCAGTTCATTTTGAGACGACCTAGACAAGGTCGTGAATTCAGGAATTTACCAATTTTCAGATAATAAGATTTCAGGAAACAGGGTACATGATCGTGGCAGGAAAAATAGCAGGATTTCACCGGTATACTCATGCAATATATTAGATTCATGGTTACATAGCTATTAAATTTTAAACGTGGGTATTTATTAATTACATGTAATTGACGACTTCTGGGCAGGGCGTCAAAATAATAATTAGCGCCCTAGTGTGGGTCGCTTCTTTAAATTAGCGCCCTTGCCAAGGGCGTTTCTTTTTGAAATTACATAGAACACATCTGAAACCACAATAAAACTATATGCATGCACGACCGATGATATTATTAAGATCTTAAGCTAGTTTGGGCTACGATCTTGAAAAAACCTACCTTATTAAGATCTGGGTGATGATTCGAGGAGAAAGTTGAAGAACAACGTCACTTTGTTATATACAGAGTATTCTGGGATTTATCTGATCAGCAGGTACCGAGATATAGAGAGGTTGAGAGGATGTGATTCCTACGCGTAGCTTGCTTTGGATGAAAAATCTCGTTCTTCAGTAGGTCAAGAAGGCTTTCCTACAGAGAAATAAGATGAAGAATCATTAGTTTTTTCCTTCATAATACTTAACTGAAGGCAAGGGAAGAAGAACGATGTGGACGAAGAACCCACGATCTTCTCTTTGACAAAAGAGTTACTACCTACTGTAGACTTCCTACATGAAATAAGATGAAGACATTAGTTTTCTTCATAACCGAAGGTGAAGGTAAAGCAAATGAAGAACAAACTTACGTTCTTCACGGATGACAGCAGCAACAGAACTTCGACCAAATAGATTTTAGGGTTTTATGGACAAGGATTATTTATAGGGTTTTGGGGAACCCTAATAGAGTTAGAGTTTGATTGGAAGTAATACTTCCATGATAGAGTCCTTACTATATTATACTAGCTCGTACCAATCCATAAACTTACCCTGGATGAGGTCTGGGTTCGAACGGAACTCGAACTGAATTAACGTCTTAAGTAAGGGCGTCTAATTTAAATTGACGCCTTGTCGAGCGTCGTTACTTATGTAAATGCGCCCATGTAAAGGGCGTTACGTTCACTTGCTCTTTTATTTTATTTTGGTCGTTCAAGAATTGACGACCTCAAATGTGGGCGTCCTTTCTTAAATTCGCGCCTTGTATAAGGGCGTTTCTTGTTAAAGTCGCGCCTTGATCTAAGGCGTTATTGTTATCAGGGTTTATTTATTCTTATTTCGGGTTTTATCATTTATTTTCTTAATCTTTTAATCTATTTTGATTTAACTACATTTATTTCTTTCTATTTCATCAGGGTTGCTACACCCTCCCCCACTTAAAAGAATTTGATCTCCAAATTCAATAGTATATATATATATATATATATTGGAGAGTGTAGAGCACATACCTTCTTAAAATAACTCTGGAAATCGTTTCCTCATGGATTCCTCGGTTTCCCATGTAGCTTCATGTTCGGAGTTCTTATTCCATTGTACCTTAAGCATGGGAATAACCTTATTCCTTAGGGTACGTACTTCATGATCTAGTATCTTTATGGACTTCTGTTCATATGTAAGATCATTCTGGATAACTAGGTCTCCATGTTCAATAATATGTGATGGATCGTGTACATACTTCTTCAACATAGATATGTGGAATACATTATGTACATCAGACAATTGAGGAGGCAATGCGATGCGATAAGCAACCTCGCCAACTCTTTCCAATATCTCAAAAGGTCCGATGAATCTTGGTGTAAGCTTGCCTTTAACACCAAATCTCTGTATGCCACGTCCAGACGATATCTTGAGAAATACATGATCTCCAACTTGGAATTCAAGATCTCTCCTTCTTGTATCGGCATAAGCCTTTTGCCTAGACTGAGCAACTTGCAGTCTTTCTCTAATCATTTGTATTCTTTCAGTGGTAACCCTTACCATGTCTGGACCTAGCAGCTGTTTCTCTCCAACTTCGTCCCCGCATAAGGGTGATCGGCAACTCCTTCCGTATAAAGCTTCGAAAGGTGCCATTTGTATACTTGCCTGGTAGCTATTATTATATGCAAGTTCCACCAACGGCAAGTGATCATGCCAGCTTCCATCGAAATCAATGATGCAAGCTCTGAGCATATCTTCAACCACCTGGTTAGTTCTCTTGGTCTGACCATCCGTTTGAGGATGAAAAGCTGTACTAAAATTAAGCCTTGTTCCCAACGAATGTTGTAGTCCCTTCCAAAAATGAGAAGTAAAACGGGGATCTCTGTCAGATACGATTGAAACAGGAATACCATGTAATCTGATTATGTCCTTGATGTATAATGCAGCCAAAACATCAACCGACCATCGGCTCTTTATTGGCAAGAAATGCGCCGATTTAGTCAATCGGTCAATAATAACCCATATTCCATCATGTCCTCCTTTTGATTTAGATAAACCCATAATGAAATCCATGCTAATATTCTCCCACTTCCATTTGGGAATATCTAGAGGATGTAATTTTTCAACAGGCTTTTGGTGTTCTGCCTTGACCTGTTGGCAAGTGAGACAGCGTGATACATAGTCTGCTATTTCCCTTTTTATGTTGGGCCACCAAAAATTCCTCTTCACATCTTGGTACATTTTGGTAGATCCTGGATGAATCGTGTACCTTGATCTATGAGCTTCATCTAAGATCTTTTTCTTTACCTCGGGACTCCGGTATGCAAGTTCTATTCCTGAATATTAATCTTCCTTCACAAGTTATTTGGAAATCAGATTGTCCTTCCAGTTTGCCTTTGATCTCTACTAATATTGGGTCATTATCTTGAAGCGCTTGTATTTTAGATAATAGGTCTGGATGAATGCTTATATGAGATAATGTGACACATTGAAAGTCTGTGTCCATGCTTATATTGAGTTCAGAGAATTGCTCCAGCAATTTCCATTCTTGAATCATACAATTGGCTAACAGTGCTCTCGGCTTTCGACTAAGGGCATCTGCTACATGGTTACCCTTTCCGGGATGATATTGTATATTGAAGTCGAAGTCCTTGAGATATTCTAGCCAACGTCTTTGCCTCATATTTAGTTCCTTTTGTGAAAAGAGATACTTGAGACTCTTGTGATCAGAGTATACAGTAAACTGTACTCCATAAAGATAATGTCTCCATATTTTGAGTGTAAATACCACCGCGGCCAATTCTAAGTCATGGATGGGGTAGTTCTCTTCATGCTTCTTCAATTGACGAGAAGAATAAGCTATAACATTTCCTTGTTGCATTAGAACACATCCGAGGCCAATGCCAGAAGCATTAGTGTATACCTCGAATTTCTCTCCTTCCATTGGTAATGCTAAGACCGGAGCTGTAGTTAGATGATCCTTGAGATTTTGGAAGCTTCTTTCACATTCCTCACTCCATTCATAACGGATCTCCTTGCGAGTTAGCCTAGTGAGTGGTACGGCTATCTTGGAGAAATCCTTGATGAATCGCCGATAGTAGCCCGCAAGACCTAAGAAACTTCGGATCTCGCTAGCATTGGTCGGTCTTTCCCAATTCCTTACAGCTTCAACCTTTGTTGGATCTACAGATAATCCATCCTTTGATATCACATGTTCGAGAAAAGTTACTTCTTCAAGCCAGAACTCACACTTGCTGAGCTTGTCATATAATCGGTTTGTCCTTAATATTTGTAATGCAATCCTCAAATGCTCCTCATGCTCTTCCTTAGTCTTGGAATATATTAATATATCATCAATAAAAACCACCACGAATTGATCTAAATAAGGTCTGAATATACTATTCATTAACTGCATAAAGGCAGCAGGGACATTTGTTAGTCCAAAAGGCATAACAACAAACTCATAATGGCCATACCTGCTTCTGAATGCGGTCTTATGAATGTCATCATCCTTGATCCTTAGTTGGTGATATCCTGACCTGAGATCAATCTTTGAAAAAATACTTGGATCCAGATATTTGATCAAATAACTCATCGATTCTCGGTAGTGGATACTTGTTCTTGATAGTGAGATGATTCAACTGTCGATAGTCGATGCATAGTCTCATGGATCCATCCTTCTTCTTTACAAATAGCACAGGCGCTCCCCACGGGGAAGTACTCGGTCTAATGAATCCTTTCTTAAGAAGTTCCATTAATTGCTCCTTTAACTCCTTGAGTTCAGCAGGGGACATTCTATAAGGTGTCTTAGAAACAGGTCCAGCACCAGGGACTAAGTCGATGATGAAGGCCACTTCTCTTTGTGGGGGTAATCCAGGCAAATCTTCCGGAAACACATCCGGAAATTTTTGCACAATTGGGATATCTTCTATCTTAGTTTCCTGAGCCTCCTTAATCGTGACAAATGCAAGGAAAGATATACATCCTTTCCTTATTAGCTTGCTAGCTCGGAGAGCCGAAATAAGAGGCGACTCGCTCCGACTCTTAGGGCTAGAATAGACTAGTTCTGGAAAGTCCTTGAAAGTAACCTTGCTATTGTGGCAATCGACTGTTGCCTGGTATTTGGATAACCAATCCGCTCCCAGTATGACATCATACTCCTTTAGATCTAAACATATGAGATCGATAGGAAGATTTCTTCCTTTTACCAAGACTTCACAGTTTTGATAATGGTGAGTAATATCGGTTTCGTTTCCGAGAGGAGTAGATAAAATTATTTTCATCCATTCCGGTTCCATAGGTAGTGGGTTAGCAAACTTCTTGGAAATAAAAGAATGTGATGCACCCGTATCAAATAAGACATGTGCATACTTGGAACAAACTTTCAGTGTACCTTCTACTAGTCCGCCTTCTTCTTCTTCGGTCTCCTTAATTGCGTGAAGACGAGCGTTCTTGGTTACCGGGCGCTTTCCGTCACCGGTTTGATCATTAAGTAATGGGCAATCGGGAATCCGATGCTCACGGCTCCCGTAACGGAGACATGCTCCAAGTTTCCTCCAGCACTCTTCGGCTTTATGACCAGCCTTGTCACAATGCTTGCATATTATATTCGAAGGTGTAGTAGTGATAGAGAATGGCTTGGTCTTCTTAAATTTTTGGTCTTGAGAAGAAGCACCTCCAGTGCTAGGCCTCTTCTTGAAGTTGGGTTTAAAGGAACCTGAACTTGTAACTTGTTCCTTCTTATCCTTCCCACGAATTCTATCTGATAACTCCGTGGCATCTTTTAACAATTGAGCTCGGCGTACTATCTCTGAGTAGACCTGAATATCCATTGGTGCCAGCTGGGTAATATATTGGGGCCTGAGCCCGTTTAGAAACCTCCTAGCTTTCATCTTCTCGGTGCTAACTAAGTGCTTAGCATACCGAGATAATCTAGAGAATTGTGCCTCGTACTCCGCCACCGATAATGACCGTTGCTTGAGTGCGGCAAATTCGGTAGCTTTCTTTTCTTGGACTCGGTCTGAAAAATATTTATTGTTGAAATGTTCAACAAATTCCTCCCAAGTAATTTGGTCTTGATTTAAAGTAGCTTCTATTGATTCCCACCAGCATCGGGCATCCCTTTCTAACTGAAAGGTAGCTAATAAGACTTTATCTTGATCCATGCACTGCATAACACTAAATATACGCTCCGTCTCCCTGATCCAGTGCTCTGCGTCGTCCGGATCAGTAGAACCCATGAATTTGGGAGGGTTCATGTTCTTGAAGACTTGGTGGAGACTTCCGACTCGTTGTGCACCTCCCTGTGCTACTTGTTGCAGCACCTGAGTCATGCCTTGAAGTGTACGCTGCATGTTGCGCCACTGGGCACGTTCGGCAGCCATCGTCCTACAATTACAATAACTAGATTAATACGTGATTTCCTTTGGAAGCTAGCATTTCTATGTTAACTTTATCCCTTGGTTCTACCCAATCTCACCGGTTAAAGGATTGTACCTATCCTTGGACTTGGGTTTCCTAGGAATTGAATACCCTAGGCTCTGATACCATAAAAACTGTCACGCCCCGAGCGCGGAAGGTACCTGGAGATGCGCGACGAGTTTATATCAATCATGTCAATCAGAGTATTAGTGTATTCGACACCAAAAATCAGAGATGCGCAAAAGTGAAGATAACCCAGTCCTTTATTCCTTCATAATAATATGTCTATTACAAATCTTGAAGTACTACTAAAATAAAGGAAAAATACAAGGTTGACTCAAGAAAATATGAAAAAGACTAGATAACACGGAAGAAGCTTCTATCTCTTTCACTCTTGATTTTTCCCATCCGTTTGAGTTCCCTCATCGTCGGACTTACCTGAAAAGTATGGAAATACTAAGTGAGCGAACGCTAAGTAGGAAATTATATCTCAAGAACTAGCAAGGGTTTAAGTGATTACATCTTTCATGAATGCACTATAGCTATGCATGCTCGCATAAAACGACAAGGTAGAGAGAGTGTATAACAATACGATAGCAAGAAGAGCTAGTCATGAACTTTGAAGAACTTATATCAAAAGATATTAAGATATTCAAGCAAGTAAACTCATCATGTCATGTTGGAAATTGGCTATTTTGTTTCAAGTCAAGCAAGTATACAATTACCCTTTCTCGGGCCACACAAGTCATGTAATATCAAGTCAAGTACAAGTACAAGATTTGTGGAATGTTCAATCAAGCTAGTCATGCACTTCGGTATAATGCCAATACCGTGATCAATCAACTCCCATGGGCACAAGTACTTTCGGGTGCTCCTCCCAGGACCAAATCGGGCCCTATATGCGCAGGCATTAATCATGTATTTTAACATCCACTGTTGTGTATAGCCAATATAGAATTTTAAGAATAAAGCTTGTAGACATGTAGGATAACTTGGATAGAATAGAGTCCAAAAATATGACACTTGACATAGAATGACGATAATAACGGTACAATCACGATTATCGATAAAACTAGGTGGAATTGATTCCCTAACTTGGGTACCATGACAAACAAGTATGAACATTCTTTATATAGAATTGAGGTCCACAAGAACATTAAGTTTAATATAGAATTGGGGTTTACAAGAACATCATAACAATGTTGATATAGAATTAGGGTTTACAAGAACATCATGACAATGTTGATATAGAATTGGGGTTTACAAGAACATCATCAAATGGCATGATAACCTCATCCCATTAAGAGAATTCTCATGATACACACTTTGCATAACATGAGGGCCGGTATACCATGTTTCTTTAGAGTGACATGGCAAAATAGTGTAATGGGTTTTTATGGTACAACCAGCTCAGTCGGCTTTGAGGGAATCCAAGGCTCGAGGAGTCTTACGGAGGTCTCTATGACTAACTTGCTAGTCCAAAGGAATGGAATGTCTAATGGAGAGCTTGTATGTCAATGAGAGTTAAGGGTGTGACGTTAAAACATCATGAAACGTGGGACTATATTCATGAAGTGGAATATAGTGCCGATATATATATATATATAAATATACATATGAAACCCTCGGTTAACAGTAACGGTGAAAATAATAACTCAGGAAAGTAGCGACTTGGGTAAAGTCGTTTTTAATGAAATTAACACCTTTTACAAGGGCGTTTAATTATAATTTTGACGACTTATACATCAGTCGCCCCTTTAATATTTCTATTCTGCAGAAAATCACTATTCTGGAAATTTAACGAAAACACGCCCTGGACAGGGGCGTTACTTGTAAATTAGCGCCCTGGTCGGGGGCGTCAGTTCATTTTGAGACGACCTAGACAAGGTCGTGAATTCAGGAATTTACCAATTTTCAGATAATAAGATTTCAGGAAACAGGATACATGATTGTGGCAGGAAAAATAACAGGATTTCACCGGTATACTCATGCAATATATTAGATTCATGGTTACATAGATATTAAATTTTAAACGTAGGTATTTATTAATTACATGTAATTGACGACTTCTGGGTAGGGCGTCAAAACAATAATTAGCGTCCTAGTGTGGGTTGCTTCTTTAAATTAGCGCCCTTGCCAAGGGCGTTTCTTTTTGAAATTACATAGAACACATCTGAAACCACAATAAAACTATATGCATGCACGACCGATGATATTATTAAGATCTTAAGCTAGTTTGGGCTACGATCTTGAGAAAACCTACCTTATTAAGATCTGGGTGATGATTCGAGGAGAAAGTTGAAGAACAACGTCACTCTGTTATATACAGAGTATTCTGGGATTTATCTGATCAGCAGGTACCGAGATATAGAGAGGTTGAGAGGATGTGATTCCTACGCGTAGCTTGCTTTGGATGAAAAATCTCGTTCTTCAGTAGGTCAAGAAGGCTTTCCTACAGAGAAATAAGATGAAGAATCATTAGTTTTTTTCTTCATAATACTTAACTGAAGGCAAGGGAAGAAGAACGATGTGGACGAAGAACCCACGATCTTCTCTTTGACAAAAGAGTTACTACCTACTGTAGACTTCCTACATGAAATAAGATGAAGACATTAGTTTTCTTCATAACCGAAGGTGAAGGTAAAGCAAATGAAGAACAAACTTACGTTCTTCATGGATGACAGCAGCAACAGAGCTTCGACCAAATAGATTTTAGGGTTTTATGGACAAGGATTATTTATAGGGTTTTGGGGAACCCTAATAGAGTTAGAGTTTGATTGGAAGTAATACTTCCATGATAGAGTCCTTACTATATTATACTAGCTCGTACCAATCCATAAACTTACCCTGGATGAGGTCTGGGTTCGAACGGAACTCGAACTGAATTAATGTCTTAAGTAAGGGCGTCGAATTTAAATTGACACCTTGTCGAGCGTCGTTACTTATGTAAACGCGCCCATGTAAAGGGCGTTACGTTCACTTGCCCTTTTATTTTATTTTGGTCGTTCAAGAATTGACGACCTCAAATGTGGGCGTCCTTTCTTAAATTCGCGCCTTGTATAAGGGCGTTTCTTGTTAAAGTCGCACCTTGATCTAAGGCGTTATTGTTATCAGGGTTTATTTATTCTTATTTCGGGTTTTATCATTTATTTTCTTAATCTTTTAATCTATTTTGATTTAACTACATTTATTTCTTTCTATTTCATCAGGGTTGCTACAAAGAGGATTTCAGAGCTTCACCTGGCTGCGTCAACTCCATGTTACAGCAGCGTCGACGCAGTAGTTAATAAGGCAGAGTCCATAGCTCACTGGAATACTGCAGTGCGTCAACGCCATTGCAAGACAGCGTCCACGCAGCAATTGAGTCTGATATACATTCAGCTCTGGAACACCACTGCGTCAACGCTATGGATTAGTAGCGTCGACGCAGCACGGTTATCTGCCGAAGACCTTGATCACTGGATTGCCAATGCGTTAACGCAGCTGGCTGATGGAGTCAACGCATCAGACTTGAGTTTCGTAGGAAGAAGATATCAGAAGGCTGCGTCAACTCCTTGGAGCAAGAGGGTTGACGCCATCTAATTCCAGTTACTGAGCACGTTAAGGCACGTGATCCGAGGATAAGAATAGTGTCCAGATGAGGACACGTGTACTGACAGCCTGTTGGATTCTGCCACGTGGTCCGAATTTTTAGGGCAGGAACTGTGGAAGCCACACGCGCCCTGGCTGCTGCTGCTGCTACCGCTATATATACAAGCCTTCGTCCACAGATGAAGGCTGATCGGAGGAGACAGATCGAAGCCTGTGAGTTGAACCAGAAGAGCAGAAGCAAAGAGCCCTTAGATCCAGCAGAAGAGAAGAAGAAAAGAGTGAAGAAAAGAAAGAGAGACAGAGAGCAGAGAAGAAAGAAGTAAAAGAGAAAGAGAGAGTGAGATCGTAAGAAGAAGAGTGTGAGAGAGGTTGTCTGAAGATCAGTCTTCACTGGACCGTGGATCAAATCCCGGCCAGTCAGCTCTTTGAGAGCCATATTGTGCTTTATGTTTACAGCTTTCCGATTGTTGTTCATCCTATCTTTTATTTCCTTTTTATACTTTCCTTCAAGCTGTTAGTCAGCGGGTTTTGCAGAGGTGCTGCCTCTGGACGGCTAAGCTGTATTGCCCAGCGGTTTGCAGTGGTGGATTCCACTGGACAGCAAGCTGTGTTGCTCAGTGGGCGAGGAGGATTCCTCGGACGGCAAGCTGTGTTGCCCAGCGGTTGTAGGCAAGCTGTGATGCCCAGTGGCTCAAGCTGTGAGTCAGCAGTAAGCCACACTCGGGTTGAGTGTGGGGTGGATGTAGGTCTGCTGGACCGAACCACCTAAAAACCCTCTTGCATTGTGGTTTGTTTTGTTCTATTTGTGCTTCCGCTAGATGAATGCATAGGGGCGCTCAACTGTTTGCTTATATGTTCAGTAGATGAGTGTTCTAATTTATCTTGTTAGCATTCCAGTTTTTAAGTGAGCGAAATCTTATTTTGGGCGAAGATTTTTAATTGAGGGTACTAATAAAGGGCTATATTCATTCACCCCCCCTTCTGAATACTGCACCGAACCCAACACTTGGTATCAGAGCGGGTCTCTGATCTATCAGATCTAACAATCTGCAGAGGATCCTGCTAGTCCTTGGTGCATCTCAGAGTGGGTCTCTTGAAATCATGTTTTGCTTCATTGACTTATGCTTTATTTTGATTATCTGGTTTCAGTGCATTTCGTGTCATTTGTTTTACTTCGCTGAATCTGTCTGCCACTTGTTCAAATGGGTCGTCCTCCGGTTTATGATGGTTCTAACTTTGAAAGTTGGCTAGGAGGCCTAGCTGTGTACATATACTCAATTGGTCCACATTTGTGGAGTCTTATATCTAAAGGCCCACACCGTTTACCTAAAGATCAGACCAATTGGTCTAGTGAAGACAGCTCTAAGAATCACGATAATACCATAGTTCTTAATATCTTAAGAGCTGTAGTTAATACTGATATGTATCCTTTTGTTCTCAGGTGCAATTCTGGAAAAGAGATATATAACAAAGTTATCTCTGCGCATAATCAGCAGAATGATAGCTGTTTGATGGCCAACCAGGAAAATGAAGATTCTTCATCCGAGGTAAGCTCTGAATCTGGAGAACTTTCAATTGATGATCTATGGAATATAAATGAAGAGCTTACTGAAAGATGTGAAAAATTGAAGTCCGAAAACAAAAAGTTGAAAAAGAAATGTGATAAAGCAAATTTGAAAGCCTCCTGTGAAAACTGTCCAAATTTGAAACAATCTTATGATGCATGTACACTAGACGTTCAAAATCTTAAGAAATAAAATGATTCTCTAGAAATTGAAAAACAAACATGCTTAGATAAAATGTCAGAAATTGAGAATCAGCTGAATGATAAGAAAAATGAGCATCTAAAAAGCATGCAAGAGCTTACTGAAGTCAATTCTGAATTGGACAAACTGAAACTTGAGAATAAAGAATTTCAAAAGAAAAATGAAAACCTTATGGCCAGAATAAATGAAATCAATGGGGAAGGTTCACATTCCTCTTCTGCTGAATCAAACTATAATATGTGCTCAGCTCTAAGAGAACGTAATGAAGATCTTTATAGTGAGAATGAATGGTTGAGTAAATAAATTATCTCACTTAAAGAGGATCACAAAAACTTGGTGGCTGAGAAAATTAGAGTGGAGGAAAGAGAAGAGGAGCTAATTGAAATATTGGAGCAAATGCCTGGAAGAGAGAGATGTGCTAATAATGAAATTCAGGATAAAAATCTTGAGGAAGAAAACACTGAATTAAAAGTTGAAGTTGAAAAATTGAAATGGTTAAATACTGGCTTATATGAAAGACTTCTCACCATAGAAAAAGGAAAATGTGTCCATGATGAAGAATCACAAACTTTGATCAATCTGGAACAAGAAGTTGAGAAGTATAAAATTACAAATAAAGTCTTAAGTGAATGTGTAAATTGCAGTGAACAGGAGATAGCCAGTTATGAGCTTCATATAGCATCCTTGGAAAATAAAATTCATGACCTAGAAAACTCAGCATCCAAGTTTGTAAAAATTGAAAGAAAAATAAAAACTGTTGTGAAAAGTGAGGATAAGGATTTAAAGGGGGGAACAAATTGCACTTCTGATGTCAAGAACATCACTAAAAGCCAGCTATACAACACCTTTGTGCAAGGTTCAGATGTAGCGAGTACTTCAATGCAATCCCCAAAACAAAATGAAAATCTGAAATCATCTTCATATGTATTTCAGTTCAAAGCCCAGAAAAATGAAAAGCAAATAAAAATTGTGAAATGGGGCAATAAATTGAAAAAGAATGGTCAATTGAATAAAGTCAAAATTGTCCCTGCATGTGATGTGAATTCTGCTAGCAGTGTGGAGTCTGATAGACTGACACATGTCACTCACAATTCATCCACTCACTCACATGCATCAGAGAAGAAATTATCATGCTATTATTGTGGCAAGAAAGGGCATATCATGAATGATTGTAGAATACTGAAAGAAGATGAGCATGCTAGTAAAACAGTGCATTCAAGGAAATCTTTTGATAGAAACCATGCCACTAAGAAATCTAATACATCATGTTATTATTGTGGTAGGCGTGGTCATTTAATGAATGCATGTTTTAAACTGAAAGAAGATAACAATGTGAATTCTAGATCTTTTGCACATGCTCATGACCCACATAGACACAGATCTACTTCAGGCCAGTATACTATCTGTTTCACTTGTAATAAGCCTGGGCATAAGGCAAATGAATGCTGGTCAGGATATCATTGGGGGAACAACAACTCGAGAAGTAAGCACCTGAGGTGCTATGAGTGTGGGAAGCATGGCCATACAGTCAAGAACTGTTGGCATGCTCAGGTAAGTCATGTTAATGACGAAGCCTTTAAATTCTCTGTAAAATGACCTGTGAATTTTTCATGCTTTAACTGTGGTAAAACAGGTCACAAATCTGCTGAATGTTGGGTTAAGAAGAATAAGAAACAGAATGTCCATGTAAACAACAGAACAACTCATGCTCAATCTCATAGGTCTCATGCTACTTTTGATAAGCATCATAGGACCAAAAAATCTGTTGGTTCATGTCATTATTGTGAAAATTTTGGACATTCTATGTCTGATTGCTCTCTAATGGAATTTGATGACAATATTGCTAAGAAATTATTTAGAACACCTGGTAGGGGTAATTCAGGACCCAAGACCTCTTGGGTTCCTGCAGGATCAACTTGATTTTATCTTGCAGGTGTGCCTTGGTGGGAGAAATAAAAGGGGTTAACCAAGGCACTCAACAAGAAAACCCCAGGATACTCCATTTCAGGTCAGTTCTGAACTTTGCTCTAAAACTCATCATCTGAATTTGTGAGTATGAAAAAATGTGAACTTCATGTTGATATGCTTGTCTGAATTTTGATGATCTCTTCATGTCTAGCTGATCAGTCTGCATTCCGGACTTAGCTATTGAATTCAATTCTGAATATCTGATGTTCTTCTCTTGCTATATGTTGAACTGAATTTGAATGCTTCTTTAGTATATTCAGCTGATGCACTATATAGACTTTGTGTCAATGCATGTGTTTTGTGTTAATGCATTGCATGCTTGCTGTTAAATGCATAACTTGCTGATTGTGAATGGTTCATTTAGTATGCACAGTCAATGCATGTGTCTTATGTCTGCATACATCATTTGCATGACTGTCAATGATGCTGTTCAATGCATGTAGGACTGCTTTATGTTGCATTGTCCTTGTTAACCCTGGTATATCATATGGTAAGTTACTAAAAGGCAGTGAAATCTGCCCGGAGGTTCCCACCATGTGTGAGATGGTCTTTGAGACCAGGTTCTCCGCCTAGTACCATGGGTCCAGTCTTCATGTAGAACAGTGTATTGCATCATATTTTGGAAAAATCTAAAAAAGGATAAAAATGTTCATGACTTGGATGCATAAACCTGAATTGATTGCATACTTACCTCATGTATCATTGGTGCATAGTCTGCATGTAGAACAGTGTGTTGCATAGCATAATCCTTGCATCATGGTGTCAGGGGGAGTTGTGAGTTTAGTTCAATTCTTGAATCCTATTTACTCCTCATTGTCCTCATTCAATTGATTCATATCTTTTGACATCAGATGCCATTGGACCATATTGCCAATTGCTATCTTTTCCCTATCATTTTCACTGAACAACAGTTCTGTATCTGGTTTAGTATATTGAGTTGTGATTAATGCAATTATTCACTTATAAGAATCACTCTTACAAATTGAAAGGAACTAAAGGTTTAACCTTTATAAATTAAAGAGTTAAGTGTCTGCACTTCAGAATTTGAGATAAAAGAAAACTTTTATAGCTCTTAATCTTTGTCTCATGGCTAAAATAGAAAAAGTTTTTTTGTAATACCTAAATGTGTTGAACTGGATATGTCTAGAACAGGTGAATAAGAGTATGTAATGATTTTTTAAACAATCACTCTAAAAGAAATAAGGGCAGCAGTAAATAAGATCACAAATGTAAAGAACTGAACATTGTGACAGAGCAATGGTTGATTGCACTGAGAAACTGTGAACTTCTCCAAAGAAGCAGGAAAATTCACATGTCATGAAGTGCTTTAGACTATCTCTGTTCATAGGGTCAAATCTATAGGGGGAGTCCTCACCAAGTAACTGGGGGTACTGGCCTCTGATCAAGGTGTGCCCTTAATGTCAAAAGTGAAGACTATTCCTTGTAGGTCTTGATCTGAAATAGGTCTTGTAGTTTATGCCTAGTAACTAGGGATACCTACCTCTGATCAAGGTGTACACCTAATGTCAACGGCATAAATGCCACAGGTCTATTCACTTAGTTCAGTTTCTAAAAATTCAAAAGTGAAATACAAACTGCTGTACCCCTTTGAAAATCAAAAGTTAATGAGTGAAAATTATTTTTCTCAATACATATTCAAGTTGCCTTTCTTGAAATTCCATATTTAATCACAAAAGGGTATTATTTCTGACTTATCTATTAATACCATGTGCCTTAGATTCATTGCTATAAATGGAGTCTAAAACTCTTTTTCAGGGGTCAGGTGTTTTACTCTAGATTTATCACTGTTAAACCTGATTTTTTGTGAAAATTGTATGCTGCTGATTCTTATACTTTAACTATTATTTATAATCAGGCTTATTTTCTGAACAAATGATTCAGCTGTTGTCAAGTGACCCTCCTACCTTCTCTACCTTTGTATATCTGTCCATATTCCTTCTCAAAGGGAGAGCAATTATTTAGGGGGAGAAATAATTTAGGGGGAGTCATACCTTCAGGGGGAGTTTACTGCTCTAGAGGAATTTGCATGCATAATGCACTTTGCATTGTTTTTCTCTTTTTGATTATGTCAAAGGGGGAGAAAATTTTTGTGTGTGACTCACTGTCACAGTGTGTTGCCATCATCAAAAAGGGGGAGAATGTTGTGCCCCTTAGGCACAAGCATGTGCTATGTGTTTTGATGATAGCAATGCTGTTTTGTTTTGATGATAGCAACACAGTGTGTGATTTGGATATTGTTCTGATAGCAACATGAACATGAATGATTTTGATATGATGATGGCATGTTGGTTTGAATGCATTATTATGTGTTTTGATGATAGCAATGCTGTTTTGTTTTGATGATAGCAACATAGTGTGTGATTTGGATATTATTCTGATAGCAACATGAACATGAATGATTTTGATATGATGATGGCATGTTGGTTTGAATGCATTATTATGTTTATATAGGTTGCATTGATGTGTTTCTGTGCACATTGCATTTTCCTGTTTGCATTAGTGCATTCATCACTTCTATCAGCATAGTCTGGACTGAAGTGGGTCGACACCCCTTCTTGATGGGTCGACCCCCTGAGAGAGCATGTCTATACACTGTGTCCAGAACATCTTTAACTCTGTACATTGCATTCATTCATGCTTTGGAGTCTGCACATTCATGTGCACAGTTCATGGACCAAGTCTAGACATTGTTGCATTGCTTTCACTGCATTGCATTGGCTAAAGTGTGTACAGAGCTGCTTGCATCGTTCATAAAGTCCATACATTCACTGAAGCTTGCTTAGCTGAAGTGTGTACATTGCACTGCATGACTTGAAGTCTGTACATCGCATGTGTGCTTCATGCTAAGTCTATACAGGCTAAGTCTGTCGGTCTTGTGACTTATGCATTCATCAAGTCTATACGTTGGAAGACGAAGTCTATACAGCATCTCACGTTGCAGCCAGCAAGTCTGTACAGTGAGCGTTTCATTGGTGAAGTCTGTACACTCACCAGTTGAACTTCATAAGTCCATACATTGGACTGTGCACTTGTGCATCACATTAATGTCTATACATTGTGCATCGTCTCAATTTGCCTCTCATGCCAAGTCTGTACATCACTGTAGCTGCATCGTCTTGGTCATCGTCTCACTCGAGTAAGTCTGTACATCGTTGGCCAAGTCTGAACAGTGCATCCTGCGTCTTATTTAGCGTCTCTATTCATGTCTTACTGTTGAAGTCTGTACATCGTTTCACTGTTAAAGTCTATACAGACTTCAGCGTCTCTGTTGAAGTCAAAGTATGTACAGCCCTTTCGCTTGGCAAGTCTATACATCGTGTTTGGACTAAGTCTGTACAGCCATTTACATAGTGAAGTCTACACATTCGTTTGCATTGCATGAAGTCCATACAGTGGGTAAAGTCTGTACACTGTCCATGTTTCATACAGCGTCAACTCAGTGTTTCATGTAGCGTCAACTCTGTAAGTGTGTACATTGCTTGGCTAAGTCTGTACACTACAGCTCACATCTCTGTGAAGTCTATACACTGCACTGGAGTATGTATCTCATGCAAGTCTGTACTTCACTTTTGACGAAGGCATTGAAGTCTATACACTGGCCCTGAGCTGAAGTCTAGACATTGCCTCAGGCTGAGCAAGTATATACATTGCATGTTCGTTCAATCAAGTCCATACATTGAGCAAGTGTATACATTGGACGAGTCTGCATCGTGCCTCAGTCATGAGGTCTATACATCGTCTGTCTTCATTGAAGTCTCACGAAGTCTGTACATTGCATGAAGTATATACATTACACGAGCTGAATGCTTACAAAGTCTATACACTCACTCAGTGCTCACACTTGCATCTGCTGCTGATAAAGTCTATACACTGTCTTCAGATGATGACAACAATGAAGAACAGGGTCGACGCTGGGAGTTCAATGCGTCCACGCTTCAGTTGAAGAAGATTTCAGAGCTTCACCTGGCTACGTCAACTCCATGCTACAGCAGCGTCGACGCAGTAGTTAATAAGGCAGAGTCCATAGCTCACTGGAATACTGCAGTGCGTCAACGCCATTGCAAGACAGCGTCCATGCAGCAATTGAGTCTGATATACATTCAGCTCTGGAACGCCACTGCGTCAACGCTATGGATTAGCAGCGTCGACACAGCACGGTTATCTGCCGAAGACCTTGATCACTGGATTGCCGATGCGTTAATGCAGCTGGCTGATGGAGTCAACGCATCAGACTTGAGTTTCGTAGGAAGAAGATATCAGAAGGCTGCGTCAACTCCTTGGAGCAAGAGGGTTGACGCCATCTAATTCCAGTTGCTGAGAACGTTAAGGCACATGATCCGAGGATAAGAACAGTGTCCAGATGAGGACACGTGTACTGACAGCCTGCTGGATGCTGCCACGTGGTCCGAATTTTTAGGGCGGGAACTATGGAAGCCACACGCGCCCTGGCTGCTGCTGCTGCTGCCGCTATATATACAAGCCTTCGTCCACAGATGAAGGCTGATCGGAGGAGACAGATCGAAGCCTGTGAGTTGAACCAGAAGCGCAGAAGCAAAGAGCCCTTCGATCCAGCAGAAGAGAAGAAGAAAAGAGTGAAGAAAAGAAAGAGAGACAGAGAGCAGAGAAGAAAGAAGTAAAAGAGAAAGAGAGAGTGAGATCGTAAGAAGAAGAGTGTGAGAGAGGTTGTCTGAAGATCAGTCTTCACTGGACCGTGGATCAAATCCAGGCCAGTCAGCTCTTTGAGAGCCATATTGTGCTTTATGTTTACAGCTTTCCAATTGCTATTCATCCTGTCTTTTATTTCCTTTTTATACTTTCCTTCAAGCTGTTAGTCAGCGGGTTTTGCAGAGGTGCTGCCTCTGGACGGCTAAGCTGTATTGCCCAACAGTTTGCAGTGGTGGATTCCACTGGACAGCAAGCTGTGTTGCTCAGCGGGCGAGGAGGATTCCTCGGACGGCAAGCTGTGTTGCCCAGGGGTTGTAGGCAAGCTGTGATGCCCAGCGGTTCAAGCTGTGAGTCAGCAGTAAGCCACACTCGGGTTGAGTGTGGGGTGGATGTAGGTCTGCTGGACCGAACCACCTAAAAACCCTCTTGCATTGTGGTTTGTTTTGTTCTATTTGTGCTTCCGCTAGATGAATGCATAGGGGCGCTCAACTGTTTGCTTATAGGTTCAGTAGATGAGTGTTCTAATTTGTCTTGTTAGCATTCCAGTTTTTAAGTGAGTGAAATCTTATTTTGGGCGAAGATTTTTAATTGAGCGTACTAATAAAGGGCTATATTCATTCACCCCCCCTTCTGAATACTGCACCGAACCCAACAGGGGGTACGTAGGTGGGGGACGTGAGGGGACGGGAGAGGAGGCGAGGGGAGGGAGGGTAGGGGAGGGGGGTACAGTGGAGAGGGCAGGGGGGTTCGGGAGAGGGGGGAATGGGAGGGGGGCACGGCGGGGAGGGGAGGGGTGTCCTCCCACGCACTCGTCCTATGGTTTCTTGGGCAGAATTTTTGAAGGGACTTGAGTCTAGATTTAGCTTTGTTTCTCCAATTGATTCCCATGGTCTGTTGAGTAAACTGAGGTAGACAGGTTCGGTAGCAGACTATATATGCCAGTTTGAGCCTCTCACTAATAAAATATCTGTGATGTAGGGGAATGGACCCAGCCACTGCCCCGCATATTTTCCCACCATTTAGATGCCATTCTGGGCAAGATTGAGCGAGTTTCCCTCATGTTACAGGTTATGAGCATGTTTCGGGGTGAGCGGCGGGTTCTTTGATTCAGAGGTCAGTTTATGCATTTTTGGGTGTGAATGGATGTGCATTAGGTCAGGGATCGATTCCCCATGTTTCCCGCTCGCAATGGAGCGAGTCGAGCGTGGATAGAGACCCTTAGAGGGTCATCTCGTTCTGTCGTCACCGGAATCGGTCGACCAACGGTTCGAACTAACCCATTGTACACACGTAACGCATCACGAGACGGTTAAGGCCATCAAATCGAAAACCACGTGCTATTCCCATTGGATGTGAGTTACGTGCCTTAGAACTGGGTCATCGGGCGTCGATTCACAAGACAACCCCTCATAGAGGTGAGACGACCAAATTATCATTTATTTCATCATTAAATCCCCCAATTTACCTTTCTATGGTGAAAATCGGATTTTCGTGGCGAAAATCAGATTTTTCGAGCCGAAACGGTCATTCATGCAGTGGGTCAGTTGTAATGTCCTTGGGTTTCGGATCGTGTTTCCGCGGGTTGCGGATTGTGTCCGTGTGAGTTTCGAACTTTAATATCGGGTCTTCGGACCCCTACATGGTATGCATGTAAATTATTTTGGGTCTGTGGCGGTGCGTGGAGCTGCCTAGCTTTTTCCTAAAATTTTTCTAGGTCAAAATGTATTTTTTGAGATTTTTTCAGAGTTATTATGAATTTTCTAATTGAAATGAAAAAAAAGTGAAAAAAAATAAAAATTCTTTTTAAACCCCCCTCCCCTGATTTCTCTCCCTCACTCCCGTAACCCTCTCTCCCTCTCTCTCGTTCTCTCCCTCTCACTCTTACGTCTCTCCCTCTCTCCCTCTTCGTCTCCGACGGCCGACGGGGAGGACTTATGGTGAGGTGGAGGGCGGTGTGGGTGACGGGCAGCGAGGACCGGAGCGTGGAGCGAGAGACGGTGGCGTGGCAGCGTGGCTTTCACATTTTCGTGAAGAACTAGACGTGAAATGAAGCGATTTGGGCGTGGATCGGCCCTGAACTCACGTGATTTCTTCGGAAAAGGTAGGGGGGATGGATTCTTACCCTCCTTGCATCGTTTCCTTGCGATTCCAAGTTGATTCGGGTGAGGAAGAGTGGGTTTCCTTCTTGTTGGGGTTTAAATCCATGTTTCGGGATGAGAGACGAATCCGTCGATTCGTGCGGTGATTTGTAGCTTAAAATGTGTTTTCTAGTGGTTAGGATGGCGGGGAATGGTTCCCCCTTATTTTCCCCTCGTGCGGAGTGAGCAGGGCGTGGAATGGGTCCCCTGGAGGGGTTTCCCGTCGCGGGCGTGCCAGATTCGGTCGACTGTCCCCTAGGTTCGGTCGACCAATATGGCGCCTGACTGATCAGGGGGTTGCTGGGAAATTCGGTCGATCGAACCTCCCAAGCCAGTCGACCGAACTCCCCAGCGGGTCGGCCGACCGGGATGGCCGGTTGACCGACCCTGTCTCTGGAAGGTTGACCCTGTCCCTAGCAGCTCGACCGACCAGTGGCTCAGGTCGACCCACCAGGGGTGCAGGTCAACCGAACTGAGGGCTATTCAGCCTGTTTGAGTCTCGTGGACTGGTTTTGACCCGAGATATGGAAATTAATATTATATTCACATAAACTTATGAAAATTGGGCCATTTCGGCCTTGTGAGGGTGGCAGTCGCCCGAGAATGGATTCACATAGTACGTTGTTTTATGGGTTCCCTATGGTGGGATTGGCCTTATACATGTAGTGTAGTTTCCACGTGGCTTGCATGCCCGTGGTGAGTTATTTACCGTGTGAGTTCTGTGACCGCATAGGGTCATATCCGCATGAGTTCTATGATCATGGTGAGTGGTCTTTGTGTGAGTTTAGTGGGCAGGTATCCACTAGTTTCCGTTAACCCGTTGTGGGTAGTTTCATTAGCACCCCCTTGGTGTCATGCAATGGTTTACGGCAGTTTGCGTGCGTGTGTACGCCATTCTCAAGATTCCCGCGAGACCGCGGATGATAGTGTTATATGGTAGATTCCCACGAGCCCACAGACGATAGATTTACATGGTGGGTTCCCGCGAGACTGCAGAAGATCGTGTTTTGTGGTTTCTCTGCCATGAGGGCATTTCGTGTTGGACCGGGCGAGACCGCCTAGTATGTACAATGCTCATTGTGCAGAGGTGAGACCGCCTGTGCATATGTACCTTGGTTGGGACAAGAGTACGTTGTTGACGGGTGCAGTGGCACATGTAACACCCTGGATTTTTTTTCGGATCAGAATCCGTGGGTTTCGAAGCGCTGTTGTGAGTCTCGGATCGTCTTTTGTAATTTAATCAGGTTTTTGGCTGTCGAGCCTTCGGAACCCTGTGTAGGGTGAATCGATGTGTTGTCGAGCTCCGGGACGTTGCAAGCGTGTTGTGCGTTTTTCGAGGATCGTGGCAATGATTTTTCCCTATTTTTGTATTTTTCAGATATTTGAAATCCCAAATGATTTTCCTATAAATTAAACCCTCTCCGCATCTCTCATTTTCTCTCCCTCTCCCCCTCATGTTCTCTCTTTCTCCCCCGCTCTTCTCCGGCGGCCAATGGAGGAAGGCGAGGGCGAGGCGGAGGTGACGTGGGTGGCGAGCGGCCGAGATGGAGTGTGGGATGAGGCGTGGCGCGGCGTGGAGCTCATTCGCGAGTTCGAGGCGCCGGCGTGGGTTTTGTGAGGCGTTTCGCGAGGAAACGGCATCCTCGACGCAGGAAATATTCGGTGGAGGTAGGGGGATGGTTCCCTAGCCCATGTACTTCAATTTTCCGCAGTTTTGTAGGCCGAGGTGAGCCAAGAGTGGTTTATTTCACGCCGGGGTGAATTTCGCATGATTTTGGGGTGAGCGTTGGATTCACCGTTTTGATTGTATTTTTGGAGTTTAAATGGGTCCTCTAGGTGGTCTAGAGGCTGAGGAATGGTTCCCCATTGTTTTCCCCATCACCCGGGGGTGATTGGGGCGTGCAATCGAACCCTAGGTTGGGTTCAGACAGGTTTCTACCATTTTCAGTCGACCGACCAGGGTGGTTCGATCGACCGTTCGGCGCACGCCACGGAAGGGGTTTCAAGGCCGTCGCAGTCGGGCGACCGACCGCGTTCAGGTTAGTCGACCGACCCTTTGGCTGGTCGACTAACCAAGGCTATTTTTAGCCTAGCCATGGGTTGAGTCGACCCAACCCTGTGGGTGGTTCGACCCAACCCTATTGGTCGACCGACCCATGCAGGTTGGTTGACTGAAATGCCCTGTTCTGGCCCATTTTGGCCCCCGGTCGACCTGGTTGTGACCCATCGGTCAACCTATGACCCCGTGGATGTCCCAGACACCCCGTGGGTACCGTGACCGAGTTTTTGGGTGTCCGAAGGTACCGTGTTATCTCTATTAGTGTGCCCATGTGGTTTTGATAGTCCGGATATCCCCGTGTGTTCTGGGCTTTCCTGTTTCGCTAGATCGAGTCACCATGTATCGATATGAGTGCGGAGGGCTATTCCCGCACGTCGTTGGCCTCTTCGAAAAGTGGTTTCTGTGTGGGCCATGCGTATGGCCTATGAACTGTATTTTCAACGACCCAGCCTGGGGCTGGGGGTTTCTCGAGCTTTCCCCTTGGAAAGGGAAATAACTCGGCGGTTGTGGGCCGCCATAAAGAGTATTCGACCATGGTTTCTGACCCTAGGGGTAGGGCAGATTGACGACATGATGTCGTGCTGTACGACGGTCTTTTCCCGAGTCTCGTGACTCAAGGACCGTTGGGTTAGTACGTATAGTTGCCTGTCCAAAGTCTGGTGGCCCCGAGCCACTCGGTACTCCGTGTTACTCACGATGGGTGCGTGCATGACCTTCGGCGTTTCCTCTCTGCGGAGAGTGTTCACGTGCAGTGGCCCCCCACTAGTCGTAGCTTACCTGGGCACTCGTGTGCTTACCTACCAGGGAGTAGGTGGAGAGCTACACCCGAGAGAGATGGTTTTAGGCTAGTTGCCATAGGGCCTCCCACTGTGTCAGCTCGAGTCCGGGAAGGGAGGAAAACTAGCTAGAGGGCTTGACGTAGCGCAGTCAGTCAGTGTGTGCACACGTGGTCAGGGACTTCAGACACGTGCTGTTGAGCACGACCCTGACTAGACCCTTGTCCTGTGGTTACTTGTACTGTGTCTCAGTTTTCGCCTGTGGCGAGTAGGGAGACACCTGGGGCACATATTAAGACGTCAATGGATGCATCCGGCCTTGCTTCTGGTAAGTTGGTACTCTCGTCACGTGACAAGTGACTCTCGTGACTCGAGGTTTGGTTTCCCATCTGCAAGACATGGCTTGTCGGGTAACTTCATCGTGCTTTTTCGATGTCGAGGTCTAGGGTTTCTGGTAGGGTTACCGAGGTTTTCCCCCTAGACGATGTAGGGTTCACGATTGCGAGGTCATGACTATTTCTCCCGGACCGTGTGGTCTTGGGTTGGTCGTCGCCTGTGAGGGAGAGCCTTCACGACAGAGCTGTCGTGACATTTCTTCTGGCGGCGTAGCCAGGGTTTTCTTGTTAGTCCATTGGTCCCCCGACTGGGAGATCGGGGCTTGCTTTCGGTACTATAGGAGTAGTTTATAGAGCCGTGGTTCCAATGGCTATCATGGTTTTGTTACGGCTGTTCCTTTTGCCATTATTGTTGCCGTTGCTACTCCTACTGTTGTTGTTGTTGTTCTTTCTAGCGCTATGTTTACTGCCGTTGTTTTGTGATAGGATTCCGTGAGACCCCTACTGAGCCAATGAGATGAGGCTCACCCCTACTTTTTCAGGTGTTGCGGTTCCTCCTCAAGATTCGGAGGTGCAGTGCGGAGGTTCATAGTTGCCAGCTCGCCGAGCCGAGTGTTCACTCGGTGTTAGAGTATTCTTCTTCCCTGTAGACTGTACTTTATTTGGACTGGACTCTGTAGTTAGATTATTTAATTAAAAATATAATTTATTTTTGTTATTTGAATTGTTAATTATATAAATTGTTTTCTGCATTATTTCATATTTCAATGTACCTCCACACTCATTCTTCCGAGCCCTCCGGCTCATGGGTGGCGAGCCAAGATTCGAATGGTATCGGGTTATTCCCAGTATCCGGATCTTGAGTCGTTACAGCACGTACCGCGTGTCAAGTAGCAGGACACGGCCGCACTGATGGTCGCAGTGGCACGGATCCTAGCCAGTCCCAGGCTGTGGTGTATGTGTGTGTCTCTTCTGCTCCTCCTGAGTGCAGATGAGGGCAATGTGTGTGCATATGAGACCTTGGCACAGTATAAGACATCAGTGGATGCATCTGGCCTTATTGTGTATACTTGAGTAGCAGACCTTATGCTGGTGAAGGTTGAGTTACCGACAACATTATCATTGGCCCTTCCAACAGATGGGCTGGCGTCGCCCTGTATGTAGGGCAGGGTTCTTTCACTAGCCCTACCTCGAGACCGAGGTTTACTAGTGAGTGGATGTCCTCCCGAGGGTGGAGGTTATGTGCCTAGTCGCGTGGCCTTGTCGGTGGTTCCGTCAGTAGGGACGGATTGTTACGATCGTATCATCGTGGGGTTTCTCTCGGTAGTAGGACCATGGTTTCGCCATGGGTCGGTAATCCCGACTAGAGGTCGTGGTTTCCTTGTTGAGAATTGGGCTAGCATAGAGGCTATGTAGTTCCTCTGCTTACCGTTCTGGTTGTTCGGACATGTGTTGTTTATTGTTGTCACTATTGTTACTACTCACCGTTTTCGTTATGGTGGGGATCTGCGGGACCCCTACTGAGCCAATGAGATGAGACTCACTCCCTACTTTTTCAGGTGCAGCGCTTCTCCTCGAGGTGGTGCATCTCGGTCGGAAGACCTTTTGCCGCCAGCTTGCCAGTGACGGGTGTACCCCGTAGCAGAGTACGTTTCTCTTTTAGTTGACTGTACTTATGGACTGGACATTGTAGTTATATTAATTATTATAAAATGTTAATTCTATTTCTATCGATTATTTATTAATTCTGTGAATTATATTCCTACTATTGCTTAGAATTTCAATGCATAACCACAACACTCCAAATAACCCTTCCAAGCCTTCCGGCTCGTAGGTGGCGAGGTAGGATTCGAATGGTATCGGATAATTCCTGATATCTGGATCTTGGGTCGTTACATCGGTTGACCTACCCCAAGGGTCGGTTGACCGATCCACCCCAGTCCCTTGGCCTCTGCAGGGGTCGGTCGACCACACCTAGGGGTTGGTCGACCGGCTGCCCCAATCAACCTACCCCAGGGGTCGATCGACTGATCCACCCCAGTCCCCTGGCCTCTGCAGGGGTCGGTCGACCACACCCAGGGGTTGGTCGACCGACCCCTATAGAGGCCAGGGGTGGATCGGGATGGGTCAACAAACCCTTGGGGTAGGTCAACTGACCTAGTGCAGGAAGCCCCGTTTTGGCCCGAAAAATCTGATTTTTGCCTCAGAAAGGTAAATTGGGGCATTTAATAATGAAATAAATGATAATTTGGCCGTGCCACCTCTATGAGGGCTATCTTGTGAATCGACGCCCGATGACCTAGTTCTGAGACACATAACTCACATCCAATGGGAATAGCACGTGGTTTTCAATTTGATAGCCTTAGCCATCTCGTGATGTGTTACATGTGCATGATGGGTTAGTACGAATCGGCGGTTGTGAAATGGTACTCCGGGGAAGGGGGGCACAGAGGGGAGGGGAGGGAGGGGAGAGGAGGGGAGGGGAGGGAGGAAGGAGGGCACGGAGGGGAGGGGAGGGTGGGGGATGGGAGAGGAGGGGAGGGGGGTTCGGGAGAGGGAGGGGGGCGTGGTGGGGAGGGGAGGTGTGCCCTCCCATGCACAGAGAAGGGAGAGAGACATGGGGTATAGTGGGTGAAGGGGAGGGGGGAGGGTTTAGTTGTTCAATTTTTTTTCCAGCTTGGGTTGTAAGCATTTTTAGGTTCCTTTATGGTGTTCATATTTTTCAATTTTATATATTGCAATCAGCAATTAGAATGAAATGAATTGTTTAATTCGATATTATTAAATTTTATGTTATTTAATTATATGGGGTATTCCCTATGAGCTGAGGTGCGTGGGTGTGACCTAACAGTACACGCACCTTAGGAGAGCGTGTTAAACTCGTGTCAATGAACCTTTCCGTTCAAGACTTTGGGATTGATGTGTATGTTTTCATTTTTTTGATGAGAATGTATATATCTACCTCAAAGTCTTCAATTATCCTGTTTAGACAGTCTGTGAATGTTTGATCGCACTTATGCGGTCATTTACTATATGTGTTTGTATGATTTGTTGAGAATTTCGATTGCATCTTCTCACTCTTCTCTGGTATACCTTTTTTGATTTTGAGTGTTTTCTTAATCACTTACTAGTAAGTGTTTAAGAAAATTTCTTAATCAATAAATATTTTTGGTATATCGGAGAAGTGTGGGGAGATGCTGCCAAAATTTTCAGCAAATTGTACAACACATATAGTAAATGATTATGCGATCAAACCTTCATGGATGGGTTAAAATATGATAATATAAATAATACACCCTTCCTATGCAAATGGTATGTGGCGAATGATGTGAGGAAAGGATCGAGCTTATTTTCAGGAGTAATGATTTCAAAGTTATTTGTATTTTAACATTTAGTGGGTGCATGGAAAATATTGACGGATCGTTCATGGATGTATTATAGAATAGTTGACCGGGTGGTGTCTGTTGAGTTTAAGCATAGAGTTGAGAGTTTCATTCATTTTACATTGGGGAATCCAAATGCAACAATAGACCACGATAGTCACATTCGATGCCCTTATTCAGGTTGTAGAAACTTGAGGTGGCATTCACCATGGGATGTGCAGCATCATTTGTACAAGAAAGGGTTTGTGGACAGTTATATTAATTGGACGTATCATGGTGAGGATGTCTTATCGTATGAGCCCAACAACGTTGCAGGCACAAGTGGATACATGGATATGGTTGTAGATATTGCTGGTCCTAGTTTTAATATTCATGAGAAACATGCATACATGAAAGAAACGCCGAATAAGATAGCTGAAAGATTTTATCAACTACTTAAGGATGTTGATGAGCCGCTGTGAGATGGTTGTGAAAAGCACACTCGGTTGTTTGCGGTCTCACAGTTGTTGAACTTGAAATCTGAATTTCACATCAGTGAGACTTGTTTTGATCGTCTTCTCCTCCTGATCAAGAGTATGTTGTCTCGAGACGAGAAGTTGTCTGAAAATTTTTACCGTGCAAAAAAGATGGTCAATGAGCTAGGGCTTGGATATGTGAAAATAGATGCATGCCCGAATCATTATATGTTCTATTACAAAGAGGATGTAGGTAAGATATTATGTTCTATTTGTCATCATAATATATTCAAATCTAAGACAATGGATAATTCAAAGTAAAAAGATGTACCTTACAAGGTATTGCGATACTTCCCTCTTACGCCTAGACTGCAGTAGTTGTATATGTCCTCAAAGACTACTTGACATATGACATGGCACACCGAAAGAGTACGCCGTGCTGATGATATAATCAGTCATCCTACCGATGGCGAAGCTTGGACTCATTTCAGTCGTATTCATTTTACTTTCTCAAGGGAGCCACATAATATTAGGTTGGGCTTATGCACATATGGTTTTAATCCATTTGGTGGTTTAGTGGCATCTTACTCTTGTTGGATAATATTCATGATACCATACAACCTTTCGTCGGATATGTGCATGAAGCGAGAGACACTATTTTTATCCTTAGTAATTCTTGGTCCAAAAAGTCCGGGAAAAAAATTGGACATATATCTCAGACCGTTGATTGATGAACTGAAATTTTTATAGACTGATGGAGTTATTACTTATGATGCATCTAGGAAGCAAAATTTTATTATGAAGGTTGCACTGATGTGCACAATAAGTGACTTCCCTACATATGGAATGTTATCTAGTTGGAGCACACATGGGAGGTTAGCATGTCCTTACTGTATGGAAGATATCAAATTATTTGTATTGAAATTTGGTGGGAAAGCATGTTGGTTTGGTTGTCATCGGCGGTTTTTACCAAGTGACCATCCTTTCCAAAGGCAAAAGGACTCATTCCAGAAAAACACTATTGAAATAGATGAAGCAGACTTATAATAGGTGTCTAGTCGACATATGGCAGCACGGGCGCAAAATTTACCAGATGTAGTACAACTGTCCAGTAGCACACGACAACTCCCTAACTTTGAAAAGGATCACAACTGGAACAAGAAAAGTATTTTATGGGAATTATCTTACTGGTCAACTCTTCTTGTATGACACAATCTGGATGACATGCATATCGAGAAGAATATTTTTGATAATGTGTTCAACACGATCATGAATATAAAAGGTAAAATAAAGGACAACCCCAAAGCGCGTACGGACTTAAAGATGCTTTGTAAACATTTAGAACTAGAACTACAGAACATACATGGAAAAGTTGTGCAGCCTAAAGTAACTTACGTGCTTAGTGATACACATATCAACGAAGTGTGCGTGTGGTTGAAACAATTGAGATTCCCAGATGGATATGTGTCCAACATAGCCCGTTGTGTGAATGTTAATGAGGAGAAAATATATAGACTGAAAAGTCATGACTGTCATGTGTTCATGGAGAGGCTGGCGCCCATTACATTCCGTGACTTGTTGCCAAAGTCTGTATGGGGAGCACTGACCAAGTTGAGTCAATGTTTCAAGATTTTATGTGCATCAGAACTCAGACTTCGGGATGTACAAACTATCAAAGAAAATATCGTCACGATCGTTTACAAGCTAGAGAAGATATTTACTCCTACATTCTTCGATTCGATGGAACACCTGATTATCCATTTGCCATACGAAGTTATAGTCGGAGGGCTAGTACAATTTTGATGAATGTATCCATTTAAGACGTATGTGAGAAATTTTTTTTCTTTCAATTACTACATGTGTACGATATATATGTCATTGTCATCTGAACTGTTGTTGTAGGTGCATGTATGAACTAAAAATGAAAGTTCGCAACAAGACGAAAGTGGAGGGTTCGATTGTTGAGGCATATATTATTGAAGAAATTTTGAACTTCTGTTCGATGTACTTTGAGCTCAAGATTCAAACTCGTCGTACTCAACCTCCACGTAATGATGATGGGGGAGTTATTGATTCGTCCGATCGACTCTCTATATTTAAGCATCCAAGACGTGCGTTCGGACGTTGCTTGACTCGCACGCTCGAAGATAGAGAGTTGTACGCCGCAGAGATATATATTTTTCTGAATTGTACTAAGATTGAACCTTATATTGAGTAAGTTCTTAACTCACATTTCCTTATGTACATAAGTTGTTTACCCTTCTTCTTGCCATTTAGGGTAGTGATGTATTCATATTACAGATAATTTGATTTAGAATTAGTCCAAAAATATCCAAATATCTAGGACGTGAAGGTTGAAAAATAACGTGAGAAGTTTTTTGCCAGATGGCTGAGATATCGAGTTAGTGTCCATCGTTAAATATATACATTTCCATTTACTTCTATTAAGGTAAATGTTAATATTTTAACTACTCTGATTTACATATAGGTTGAACAAGGTCTTATTACTGATGAAAGAGTACATGAGATAAGTTATAGCCTCTCGAAAGTTGCAACCATGATATATTGTGAATGGATACAGATTTCGTACGAGAGATTATGGACGAAATAAGTCTGAACAGCGGCGTATGTGTTAAGGGAAGTGCATACAATGAAAATGAACTAGACTCTACTATGGTATTCTTGAGGAAGTCATAGAATTGCAATATCTGGGACAAGACAATCATGTATTCCTATTTAAGTGTCATTAGTTTGATCCTAATTCTGTACGACATGACACAACATATGAGATTGTCGATGTCAAACATAGGTCAAAATTGAATACATATGAGCCATTCATTTTGGTCGCACAAGGACAGCAAATGTATTATTCAAGTTATTCATCGTCTAAGAATAAAGATTGGTGGGCAGTTTGTACAGTTAAAGCAAAACTTTTTCCCAATTATGAGTTGAATCTAAGTGAAACTATCTCAGAGGATGTCAATGTCAAATATTTTCAATCAGATGGAGTTGGCGTTGTAGGTTCCACACATCTTCATTTGGATGAATCTGATGAGTCACTTTCTTTACATACGGGAAATGAAGTGGAAGAAGTCGATCTGATGGAGCTAAATGTTGTTGTTATAGGAGAGGAGTTCTCTAAAGAGGAAGAGTTTGAATCTGATGAAGCTGAAGAGGATGACAAAGATGAGGCTGAGTTAGATACATCATCAGCATCTGAAGAGGAAATGGATAATATTTGATAATTTAGTAAGAAATTTTTACATTTTTACATAATTTTTAATGACTATTTTAAATCTTATATAGTTATGGATTAATATGCATTAATTTTATTATTCTTAATAAAGAGATGGTCCGAGGAGATTGTAGTGGGAGTGGGAGGAGATAGGGCAGTGGGAGGGGCTCTACTCCCTCCTCTTTGGCGTCTACTTTGTTGAGTCTCTCCAAGTGATTTTGATGATAACAAAATCCTGAACTTGGTTTCCGCCTCGTGCCTTGCCTAAGCATTATAAAGCTAGCATTGTATGCGATTAAGGCAATTGTGCATAATGACAATGCTCATATGTTAAAAGCCTTCCAAATGCATAAACCGAGTTAATTGAATTCCAAAATGAATGGTTAAGTTGTTGGAACTCATGAATGTAACTGAAACAAACTTATGGTCAATTTTATGAGTATATTAAACCTCGTTTGGGCAATGGTTCAGTACCTTCATAATTGCAAGTGCATGTGTAAGTCATTTCCAACTCAAGCTAAAGCACAAATTGTTCATGTTTCAAATATCCCTAGAATAACTCAAACAACCTCAATTTGTTTGGTACAAAATGTGGACTCTAAAGTTCTTGCCTCATGGATATCTTTCACAAGGCTAACAATTCATCTCTGCAGGTTTTTCCAGGCACGGTCGACTGCCGGACAGGGACCGGTCGACCGGTTTTCCCAGCGTTGAAAGCCTCATTCCTGTAAAATTCCAATCGATCGCCCCCCTATTACCGGTTGACCGCCAGCTTCGCAACCCCTATGTTTGACTTTGTTTTCACCGTGTTCAAGCCTCTCTTATGGACTTTTCAGTCCTCTAGCCTCCAAATTCGCCAGGAAACGTGGATCTATGCCTGGGGATGTTCCTTGACCAACCCAAGATATATAAAAACACCTCTTAGGGCAAAGAAACAAAGGGGGATCCAAGGATTGAAGGAGAGGCTGTCAAAGGAGACAGAAGGCTACTGTAGCTCAGTGAACAGTAACTCGTGCAAGATTTCTTCATCCATCTCCAAGCTCTTCAAGCTCCATCTGAAGCCAATCAATCTGCATTCAAGTGAAAAAGCAAGCCTTGTTGAAGATCTACATCATACACTCAGGGGGAGCCTAAATTAGGAGTTCTTTCTTTTGTGCTTCATCTGTTTTTGTGTTTTGAGCTTCAAGTCTGTGTTCTTTATAATCTGCAAACATTCGTATGTGTGTGGATCGGTTCAGATCCATGGTCGTGCGTGTTGTCTTGTTTAGATCCGTGTGTGTGCGCGTGGATCTTCTTAGATCGGCATGTGTGTGGGGATCTATCCAGATCCGGTTGTACTAGTGTGTAGAGTGTTGCATCTGTCAAAGAGTGTGTGTGTGTGTTGTTGATCCGATTGTCAGATCGTGTTGGAGATTTCATCTCCGTGTGTGTGTGTGTGGTGAGGTGCATCCCCGTGTGTGTATTGGAGCTTTGCTCCATGTTGGGGAGTCTTCCCCGTGCTGGTTCTCCAGCATTGAAGTCTCACCGGGTTTTGGTGAGCGGTGGACGTAGGTTGTCGTCGTTGCATCCGAACCACCTTAAAATTCATTGTGTCTTGTGGTTTGAGCTGTGTGGTTTGATTCAATTCTTCTACCCCCATTCTGTGTGATTGATATTGCATATTATCTCTTCCGCTTTTGTCTCTTCAGATCTAGCATAAATCGATCTGTTCTATAAGTAGATCTTTGATATATTGAAGAGTGTTTTTGACTTGACAAGGCCAGTCTTGTCAAGACGATAGCACATTACGTGAGCAGAATCCTTGTACTCATACCTCCGTCTAGTACCATGAACTATTGTGTCGATAGATTTTGATAGATCTAATTTGTAGTTAAACAGATTTGAATTTCCTAATTGATGTTTCATCATATTCCTTTAAATCGGGTAAAAGTTTTCTAAAAGTTATAATCACCCAATTCACCCCCCCTCTTGGGTGTCATTGATCGCGTGACTTCAATTGGTATCAGAGCTAAGGCTCTATTTTTCATAGATCTAACGATCTAGAGCAAGATCCAGATCAATGGCTACCAAAGTGTTTTCCATGGATTCTCCACCTGTGTTTGATGGTTTTAACTTCGAGTTGTGGTTAGGAAGAATGTGCAATCTTGTCAACTCATATGACCCTAAGCTATGGAAGCTTATATCACATGGTCCTTATGAGTTGCCTAAAGACAAATCAGTATGGACTGCAGATTATGAGTATAAACATGATCAAAATCATTTAGTTCTAAGTTTGCTCACTACTGTAGTTAATGCTAACAGTTTTCCTTTTGCTTCCAGCTGCAGCTCCGCAAATGACATACTGGATGGATTGGTTAGATTCCACGAAAGGAATGAAGACAAATGTCTTATGGCAGGTATGAGTGATCACGGCAGTGATCAGCAGAATGGATAACCCTTGGAGGTAAATTCAGATTCTGAGAATATATCTCTTGATGAGCTATTGGATGCATACAGTGCTCTTGAAAGTAAATATGAGAAGCTAAAATCTAAGAATAAAAAATTGAAAAAGAAGGTTGAACAAAACAACTGTGATTCCTCCTGTAAAAAATGCTCACATCTAGAGGAAATGATTGAGGCTCATGTGTTTGACATTGAATTTCATAAAGATCAAATTCGTTCTTTAAGAAATGAAAACAAAGAGCTGAAAGAGAAAGCAAATTCAATGGCAAATGATCAAATCCTGATAAATGAACTAGTTCAGGATGAAAAGCTTGTAAAAGAAAATGAGAAACTGAAGGAATTGAACACGGCCATTTCTGAAAGATTGTTGATTTTAGAAAAAAGAAAGTTTGTGGCTGAAAGTGAATGTGAAAACGTGGATGGACTACAACAGGAAGTAGACAACCTCAAGATCACTAATGCCTTGTTGAATGTCAGGCTTGTTACCTTTGAAGAAGAATTTGCCAGTGTAGAATTGTACATTTCATCTCTTCAATCTGAAATTCTTGACTTGAATAATTCGTTGCCCAAATTTATAGATGGCAAAGAAAATCTGGATAAATTACTGAGAATGAAAGTGAATTTTCAAAGAGAAGGGCTGTGATATAATCCTATGAACAAAAAGAAATTTGAAAGTAAGTTATACACTTCATTTATTCACAGCACATCTATACCTAGCTGTTGACACCCGTTTTTAGCCCACAAGTTGCGTCATTTCTCTTATTCATCATTTTTGAGGTCCCGAATTATCCATTATTTTGGAGCCTTCATTGGACGGATTTCGAGCCCATTTTTATCATTCCCTAGTCTTTAGATTTTAGAGATGATGATTTCTTATAGCCCCGGAACTTATCTTATCAACTTCCGACCTTCCAAATCGACTTGCGGCCCATTTAGGCCGGCTTCCATCAAGCATTCGGCTCTCTTTTGCTATGCAGTCTTAAAGACAGTCCGTTTTCATCCCCTTCTATTCCTCTATTCAAAGAGTTGTCTTCAGCAAAGTTGTTCATCTTTCAAAGCCTTACAATTTCTTATTCAACACCATTAGCCAGTTCTGCACCAATTTTAAGTTATTCGTGCTTTTCTGGCGTGCTGCATTGTTCACCTACGTCCCAGAATTCTTACTTTGCGTTCTAGCCCCATTTTCTCCTTCTTCTGATCATTTTCTCATCTTTCTCTCTTCATGCAAGTTGTTCCTCTTTCAGTTATCTACAATTTATCTTTCTACAAATTTCACTAGTTCTGCACCGTTTGAGAGATACACTTCAATTTCCAAAGTCACGTGTAGTCTGCCCAAAATCTTCCTCCATCGGTGTAGTGGTCTATTATTAGACCACCAGAGCCAAGTAGTGGTCTATTATTAGACCGCCAGAGCCTATGTAGTGGTCTATTATTAGACCGCCAGAGCACAAGAAACGGTCCTACGATAGACCGCTACACCCAAACTTGCCTAAAATCACCCCGTTCGACCCCTAGAGCATGGCGGTCCTACCCTAGACCATTTGTGGTCCTCTGGCGGTCTTATGATAGACCGCTAAGCACAACCGAGAGTCCAATTCGTGCTGGACTCTGCACCGTTTCTATGCACCGTGGCCCTCTTGCAGAGCCCATAACTTCTTGAATTCTACTCCGAATTGAGCGCCGTTTGTTCCTATGGTTTCTCCTTTATATTATTTTGAATTTGGTCCATAGATCTTGTATTTTCATTAGCTATCTTGCTTAGAAACATGGACAAAAGTTGGGGATTTAGGTGTCCTGGTTCAACTCAAACTCTGCACATTAAGCTCCGGGGCTCCCTTCCATAAGCATATCTTCCAGATCCTTCCACCAAATTGAGTCCGACTTGTTCCTACCTCTTATCCTTTGTATTATTTCGAGATTGATCCATAGAACATGAATTTTGGTGGACTCTATCTCCTAAAGTCTTGGGAGAACTTTCTGAGTTTTCTGCAACCTCTATAATAACTGCGCAGTTCGCAGTTGCAAAGGAGGGCTCTTTCCGGACGTGGGGCGAAGCCATGCTGCAACTCCAACTCACAACTTTGACCTTATCATAAAGAGGGAAGTATTGGCTTTCCATTGCATCTTTTTGGACTTAATTTCATGGTCTATATTCTTAGTTCTCCTCTCCTCAAAATCACAAATTATCACATTTTTTTACACTTTCTGCTACATATGCATTTTCCCCGTTTTGCATCAACGATTTCTCTCTATTCTCTCAACCAAATTCCGTGATTTCAAATCCTATGCATGCACAACACACACACCTATTATTTTCACCCTTCCATAGGGGTTAAAAATCTCCCCCCCGGTGAGTTTGCCCTCAATTTCTACCCCTATTTCATCACTTTGGGATTGATACTACACTTCGATTTTCTAATGGGTTTTCTCTTATCTTGTGGCTTTGTTTTGCAAGAGAGCATGAACACAACGTGAGGCCCTCTTCTTCTAGCCGACTGGAGGACGAGGAGGTTTGAATGCACATTATTCCCCACACCCCGTTTCAAGCGCGATCAAGTTTCTATCCTTTTCCAAGGTACATGGCGCCATTCTCATATCTCTTCATCCTTTCGGCGTTGTTGGAACTTTGGTGGCGATCACGGTATGTTCTTTCTATCTTTCCATTGCCCTTTTCTTTGTTCATATTATTGCATGATTCATGCATACCTATTAGTCTGAGGGGCGGGGTGATACATAAACTATCAACACCTAATTTTTTGGTGATCACGGTGGGACTCCAATGCCCATCACGCTTCTTTTCATGCTCTTTTGTAGGTTGGGTGGGTGCATGTTCATATTTAGGTAGTATTTCCTCCATTCTCTCACTATTTTTGGCATTTTACGGGCTCTGGTTGGCTAGCGGTCTTATAGTAGACCGCCAGAGGGCAAGAAACGGTCATTTGGTAAACCGTTTACGGATTCTGGCAGTGCTCACGGGGCCCTGTTCGTCGGGACATAACTTTTGATCCCGGAGTCCGATTGAGCTGAGTTTTGTTCCGTTGGATAGCCCTTTGTATTGTCTTTCCATCCAAATATCATTTTCACTATTTGGATCACATTTGCATAATCTAACATTGTGCAACATTTTGAGTTTTGTGCATAAGTTCTGTAGGCAGGCTCAGGGACAGGTTCACAGGTACATCCTTACTCAGTGATTTGACTGCCTTCCCGACGTCTGATTGAACTGATTTTTGTTCCATTGGATAGTCCTTTGTATTGTATTTCCATCCATAGCTTATTTGCATTATTTGGGTCTCATTTGCTTAGTTGAAAATTGTTATCATTTTAACATTTTGTGCATAAAATCTGCATGCAGTCTGCGCACAGGTTCACGGGGGCAACTTTGCTCAGTTATTTGATTGACCTCCCGGGGTCAGATTGCTCTGTTCTTGGACTCGTTGTGCAGGCCTTTGTATTGTCTTTCCATCCATATACTATTTGCATCATTTGGGTCACGTTTGCTTAGTTAAATATTGTCATCATTTTAACATTTTATCCATAAAATCTGCATGTGGTCTGAACACAGGTTCACGGGGGCAACTTTGCTCAGTGATTTGATTGACCTTCTGGGGTTAGATTGATCTATTTTTGGGTCGGTTGTGTAGTACTTTGTATTATCTTTCCATCCATATACTATTTATCTTATTTGGATCATGTTTGCATAATTTAATCTTGTCTTTTTTTTAAATCAACTCAGTCATCTAGTGGATCAAAGGGAGAGTGCACCCCCATTCCAGCGGAAGGGAATGTTCTCACTCCACCTTTTAGCTACTAGATGCTTTTTTTATTGATATTCCAAAAGAGTGTAGCTGTACAGAGAGGCAATCCTCTAGGATACAATGAAAAGAGAAAAAAGAAGAAAAGATCCTATACAAGTTTTCTACGAATGTTAGGTATGTCATTAGCATCAGCTAAGGCAGAACCTTTGGCAAATAAAGGTAGCTCTCTAATAGAATAAAACTCCATGTTATTCCCCATGAAGACTGCATGGTTGGCCAATGCATTAGCGAGCTGGTTAGCCTCTCTGTAAGAATGAACAATTGAATAATGAAAGTATAAAAATAATTGTTGTAAGGGCGCTCATAGACTAGATTTAGGCTAGAAATTGCATGCACTCCGGTGCACATAGGGTCATACATTGCATATCATAGTTACATTTTCTACCTTGATAAGTGATCCTCTCGCCTCCATATTACTTGGGGTCGACTAGGTGATCTTATCCAGGACCTCCATAAGTCCCCGCGAGCCGTAGATTCCCACACGGACGCCGGGTCGGTTGTACCTTTTCCACCCTTTAGGATTGCATTTGCATCCGTGTGAGGGAATTAACCTTAGCCAACCCAAAGTTTGGACCTTATTCCCATAGGATTCATATCTTGAGGGAATTGTTATTAACTCAAATCATTAAAAGGTCTATTAAAACCCCTAAAATATTTCTTATCATATCAACTTATTTGACTTGGGTGAAAACTCTCACATTACATTGTTTATGTTGTTTGGGCTTGTCCAAGCCCATTAGTGGTGTTTCGTGTTGCATTCACATATTCTTTGTTGTTAGGCCCATTTAGGCTAGCCCATTTCGTGTGTTCATTGTCTAGTCCATTGTCCTGTGGTCCATTGTCCATTCGTCTTTGCATTAGTGGGTCAGTCTCCTCTTATTCTCAAGCCCATTAAGTCATTGCTTCCCCACTTGTATTCTCCTTGATATTCTTGTATTAAGTCTCCATTTGCCCTTATGGAGCATCATTCCAACCTCTTGTATCATTCTTTTCCCCAATCTTCCTCCTATTCCCGCGTGGAATCCTCTTCCCACGCTGGCCCATCTTCCCGTGGTCCCTTTGACCCGTCTGAGGAACAGGATAATCTCATGGCCCACTTATCAAGCCTTGTTCGCCAAATGGACCTGGCCCAAGCCCAACGTCTTATTGAAAATCATCTTAATGGGCCTTCTTCTCATAATGGGCCTTCCTATCTTCATGGGCCTCCTTCTTCTTCCCATGCGGCTAGCCCGATTCCTAATACTCATTCATCTAATGGGCCTCATTCCTTTAATGGGCCACCTTCCTTCAATGGGTCCCATTTTCTTAATGGGCCCCGTTCCCTTCATGGTCCTTCTATTCTTAATGGGCCCCCATCCTTCAATGGGCTTCCATCTTCCTCCAATGGGCCCTCTTCTACTCTTAATGGACCCCCTTCCTTTAACGGGCCTTCTTATTCTGTTAGTGGACCTACTCTTCTTAATGGGCCTCCATATCCTACCCATGTTGCTGCTGGCCCATTCAGTCCATATGCCAATGTTTCCTCCAGGCCCGCATATTCCTCCATTCCCAGAATGGGCCCTTCTTCTTCTCAGCCCGGATCCTCTTATCCGGCCCAACATCATCTTGATCTGAATTCACATCCTCTTGCTCAAGTTGGCCCATATTCTTCTCGATCTCTCCCTACCCAAGAGATGATTGCTCAAACCCAACACCAGTTTGATGAACTCCAACGCCGAATTGATCCTAAATCCTCCTTAAGTGTTCCATTTGCATTTCAAGGTCTTTAGCTCCCGCCATCATCGCAAATTCTCGCATATCGCCGTTATGGTGGAGTCGGTGACCCGTATGTGCACATTAAGAAGTTTCTTTATGAGTCGGCCCAGTTTCGACATGACCCACGCTTGATGGCTTATCTATTTGGTCTGTCATTGGAAGGCCCGACTCGGGATTAGTTCTTCTCTCTTCCGTAAGAGCAAGTTGTGAATTTCCAAGCCGTGCAAGAGAAGTTCATTCAACAGTATCAGGACCAGGTTGGGCCCAAATATTCCATGGTGGATTTGGCCCACGAGAAGATGGAGCCCGAAGAGGATTTCTGCACCTTTACCGACCGCTGGTGTCGCCTTGCCGTGCAAGTCCCGGGGCACATTCCCGAGGGAGAGCAAATCAAGATATTGCTATCTAATGCGACGCCCGAGTATCGATTTATCTTACCCCTCAATGACATCACCTCCTGGCAACAACTTTATAGCCGAGCCCGCTTCGTTCACCAACAACTTCAAGGTTCCCTTAACACCTAGTCTTCCCCATCTTCCACGTCTACATACGCCTCTCCATCCACATTCACCATTTACTACTCGCCTGCCACGAGTCAACCCTCCGCCCCCGCATACCAACCTTCTACACACCCGTCCGCTCCCACGAGTCAACCCTCCACAAGTCAGCCTTTTGCATATCCACGTCTGCCTTCATCACCTCCGGTCAAGGGGATACTGCATCCCGAATAAGTAGATTCCATCTATATACCCCCTCATCCCGCTCCACATATGCCTTCACCAAATCCCTCCACTAGTTGCCACACGTCCTTGCCTATGCAACCCCCACAACTGTCTCCACCATTACATATCCCTCGGCATCCACCTTGCCCGAAGTAGGCTTCTTGTCCTCTGTTGTCGGAGTGCTTTACCAACATTTTTGGGGCTTTGATGGCCAATCACGCATTGCCGCTCTCTCCAATTGTGCCTTACCAACCCGCGGTCGGGGATATGCTTCTGTTCTGTGAATTTCACCGCCAGCAGGGGCATTTGGTTGAGGATTGCCCCGAGTTCTGGGATTATGTTTATGATCTGGAAGCTAAGAAAATGATTGATTGGGCCGCTATTCACAACGTCATTCTACATCTTCGCAGCAAGCAACAGCAGCAGCAGGCACCGCCTAAGCAGCCGTCTCCATCTCTACAAGACCCAGGGCACCCCCGTGATCCTTTATCTGATGTTGCAGCCGCTTCGTCACCTACTCCAATACCCGTTCCATCACCGTTACCTTCTCCCACCACATCTTCACAACCTCCACAAACCCAAGCCTATGCTCAGGCTAGTGCTCCCATTACCACAACTTCTTCCACCCCCGCTTCTCCCCCAATGCCGCTCATCGCGTTGTGTCGATACGTCGACGGTGGGCACCAAAACCCCTTCTTCGCCCTTGCCATGTCCACCATCCTCTCCATCGACCACATCACCATGTCTACCATCCTCCCCATCGCCTACACCATCTCCACCACCCTCATTATCACCTAAAATGCCATCATCCCCGCCATCACCTTTGCCCAAGCCTGAGCAAGTTTCACCTTTGCCGCCCTCGCCCGAGCAAGCCATACCTCCACCCTTACCTCTGCCTCCACCAAAACACACCATTTCCATTGAAGCCTCCATGCCATCTGAACCTATTTCTACCACCTCCACTTCTCCATCCACTTACCCCCCACGGAGCAGGTGTGCGCTACCTACGATGCCCCTTGGGTATGGTCCCCAGGGAGATAATAAACCAAGTCAAGATGATTTAGTGCCGGCCGTGCATTTCAAGATTCAGAATTTTATCTATCGGATGCTGATCCGCATCCTGGTCCCAGGCTATTTTGGGGATGATGCACCTCCACTTTCAAAGATGACAGTTGCCAAGAAGAATTCCTTTGAGTTGATGCCAGTTTCTTCCCAGGCGAGGCAAGTGGCAATCTCTTTGCTCGCCGGAGATTCCGTGATTGATGCTATTATTTCTCCTCGCTCGATTACTATTCAGTTCACTGGCCAAGAAGGGTTCTCTACCCGTATTATGCTAACGCATACGGCTACCAAGCAGATTATGGATTCTATGTTCAAGGGGCAATTGGCCATATCTTCCATATTGTTCAAGGACATTCTGCACGTTCTATGCAATTTCTCTCGATTTATTGGTGTGCCGGCCACGTCAACGCCGTGTATTACCCTCCCTCAGTTTCATCCTTCTCTACTAGCAAGGGAGTTATGCTTCAAGTCTGATTGCCGAGTGGAGCTGCCAAATCTCATGCTACTTGTGCCAAGTAACAAGACTCCATGGTTCTATGATATTCAGCATTATGAGGAGTTAGTTGTTCAAGAATGTCCGTCTACTGTTGTTAGCGCCGGGTGTCTAGGGGCAACCGCCCCGATGAAGCTGCATATTCATAGTCGGGTCAGGTCCTCTGCCAGATGGGCCCGTTATTTAAGGAGACACTGCAAAATAAGAGGCCTGAAGGTCCAAGCCCACGCCAAGCAGGTCCATTTCAAGCCAATTTCAGCTAAGAAGAGATGGCGACGCAAGTTCAAGGGCCGTCGATTGTGCACTCAGGGGTCCACTCCCTCTTCCCCGTCTGTTCATTCATCTTTCCTTCTGCACAGCTCCCACCCTTGGGTGGTGTACCTTCCTTATTCTAATCCCACGTCCATGATCTTCTCCTCTCTTCTCGGGTCCGCAAACCCCCACTCTTCTCATCTGATTTCTCTAGATTCTCCTTATTCTTACTGTCTTAGGCCTCGGCTCACACTACAAGAAAATAGACCTTTAGGGGCATTTCTAAACTGCCCCAAAAATTGGAGATAAATGCCCTAATAACTTTTAGGGGCATTTTGATAAGATTTTGGGGCAATTTAAAATGTGCCCATATTGCCTCGGTCCCTAAAAATTTTTAGGGCACTTTTTAAAAAATGCCCCTCATGTTGTCATTAGAGGCACTTAAAAATGCCCCTAAATATTCTAATAAGGGCAATTTTGCTAACCAAATGCCTCTGATGAACATATTTTAGGGGCAATTCCTCCTTTAAAATGTCCCAAATAACCTATTTTAAGAATAGTCACTTAAAAAGCATCCTAAAATAATCACTTGAAAGAATGTGTTTTAAGACTATTTTCTTTCACAAACTATCCCAAATGACTAATGTATAGGGGCTGTAGTTTTAAAATATTGCACCAAAACAACCATCCTAAAATGTAAAAATTAAAGTCAACATTACCAACATGCAATAAGTATGCATATCCTATTCTTTGTAATTCATCGACATACATAGACAACCATCATTATAGAACACATGCGTATATAAATTGTCCACCTTCTAGCAAAGACATTGCCCACTTTTTAACAAAGGCATAAACGGGATATGATACTCGTTGACAAAGACAATGTCTTGATAGAGATGTATTATAAAATGAAATTATGAAAATATTCAAATTACACATAGCATCTATGACTTATAAATACAACTCGGATGATAGAATATCAATTTTTCACTCTGCAACTAAAACATACAAACTCGGCTACTGTTTAACATACATAAAATAGTTTCCCTTGGTGCTCTTTAGATTCAAAATGCTAGTGGACATGTAGCAAGGGAAGTTTAGCATGATAGTCTGGCATGCAATCAAGACACCTGCGTCCTCTCTACCAATGTATTGCAAAGACCTTGTGGGTGATAAGATTATCTATCCTGCAACAAAAATAACAGTTGTAAGTACAACTAGAGAGCTAAAGAAAAATAAGGCAGAATGTGCAATAGAATAAGGTTCTAGAATGGGGAAACTAGTACCCATGAGAAGACACCAAAAGAAAAAATAAAGAAAAAGACAAATAAAAACTCACTAAACCACTATGCACACATTTGTGCCTAGAGTACATGCATTTTGCAGTTAACATATCTCAATCTCACTAATCAAAAGAGGATTGTTATTATTTTTTCACAAAGTCACATATATAGAAAAAATAATAACAATCCTCTTTCTCTTAGTGATGATTTAACCTTGATTAGTTTGGCTCCCAGCACCATTTTGGTGTGTTGCCTAGATGCGCATGCAGATAGATGCTCAGAAGCTCAAAGAGTTCATAATTCAATTTTTTAGAAGGCAAAAGTTCATTCAACTCATAGAAGTGAAGAAGTTCATAAGTTTCAGATTCAGAAAATTTAGAATCAATACAGAAGAACAAGCAATTTTAGAAATGTTATGAAGTTCAGACCTCAGTATAAGCTCCACCGACTTAATGAAGATTTTTGAACAAAGTCAACTGACTAAGCATAAGCAGTTCAGCAAAGTTGATGAAGGATCTGGAAGAGAAGTCAGTAGATCTTTCAGTTCAGCAAGTGCTAAAGTCAGCAGACCTTTTTCAGATTAGCTGGCTTGATGAAGCCTGCTGAAGTTATTTAAGCACAACAGGCAAAAGACTCATTTTATATGAAAGTATACTCAAATGAAGTCAATAAAGTTCATTGGATAAGCATTTGAGGGGTTGGAGTTCAGTTCTGCAGAGTTTACTGAAAATCAACAGACTTTATTAACAGTAGCAAAGGCTAAATTCAGCAAGTCCAGCAGTAGCAGCACAACATCATGCACCTTTGTGCTCTAAGGTGATTTCAGATAACCGACTGATACACAGTCAAACTTCTAGTTGCTGGCTTCGCATCCACACTTTGCACCCAAAAATCAAGCAAACATTGACCTCTCCTGATCCATAAGGTACCAAAAAGCACCTCTGTATTAATGAACATCTAATGTTGACCAATCTCGAGTGTGATCACAAATGAAATGAAAGTACACTTGAAGGGATCACATTAAAAGAATAATGCTGATATTAAAAAGAAATTTAGAAAGAAAGTAGTAACTGTGTGGTATGGTGGGGGAAAGAAATCACCTCGAACTTAGTTCGTCTCCTCATCCAGCTTTCTAGAGAGCTCAAATGATGGTTTTTGCTGCATTTCACAAACAACTTTAACCTTTTGTGGCTACACAAAAACTAAAATTTAACTTGAACTTAATTCAAGTAACAACATATTGGCAAATATCACAATAAAAGCATGCATATGGGCATCTTGTTGACTAAAGCTCAAGATGAAACTAAAATTATGTACAGCAACCCTACGGCGCCACACTTTGGTGCCACCTGATTTGCCACACTTTTCTTCTGTTCGGTTTGGAAAAGAACGTCAGGAAAAGTGGAACTTAAGTTTGGTGCTCCAAAGCTCACGAGCATCGAACATAAGTTCTAGCCTGACCTCATCTTAGGCATCTGATTTCATGATCAGATGGTTAAGATGAGAGTGGCAAACCAGGTGAAACAAAAGTGTGGCACCATAATATTGCTCAATTATGCATTGTTTTGGTAAACAGGTAATATCAGTGGGCTTCATTCTAGCAAGAAAATCAAGTTGCAAAGAAAGCATGGTTGGGGTATAAATGTTCTGCTTATCTTCCAATTCTTCCTCAGCAGCCTTCATTTTAGCAATGGAATCCTCATGACTATCCCTGCCCAAGTCAATAGCTTCTCCATTAAGGCCTTTCAATGAGACTATTTTATGATCAAGTATGAATGGATCAATTCCATTAACATCACACGTAGCACACAACCAACAGGATAAAGTCAAAGACTAATGGCACAAAGAAAATCTAACTGGAGAACCAGACAGCAAGCCTTTCCCCTAAAATGCCCAGTGACCCGGAACCATGCCAGCACTGTGATGAGTGGAACTTGAACAAGGTCGAAACAGAAAAGTAAAAAAAAAATCATAAGAAAAGGAAAGGTTTTATGCCATTATACCCTTCAATTCTTCCATATCTCACAGTATAACCCAAGAATCAGTGTATTAGCCTGCATACCCCTGAAATGTATGCATATTATCCTCGATGCTCTCACTGTCAATCTGTCCATTTAACTAGTTGGGTTAAGAGTTAACCTAGTAAGAGAAAGTCCAGTCTACCCTTACAATGAGGAGAAATTTAAAATCTTCACCTAATGTACATGCGTGTATAAACATATAAGAGCAAGAGGACCATCGTCAGCGAGGCTCCTCATGGACTTCAGGAAGTTCTGCCTACTCTTCCTTGTGGAGGTGGTGGATGAGTCTAGGGAAGTAGCAAGATCACCAGCTATTTTGGATGCCATGGAAGGTGTACATGATGTCCTTCTCTGGCAATTATTATCAGCCAAGCACCTTCTACAGCTCCTATTGGCCTCATCAAACTCTAACAGTGGACGGAATCTAAATAGCCAAATTGTGATAAATGAGACAAAGATAGAATGCCAGTATTTTGCCTACAACATTGCAAGGGGGAAATGACCATATGCAGGAATTTGTCCACTTCTCTAGAAACCCAGAGCACATATTTTAACAGGAGAGAACTATGGAGGCACAGCAAAATAAATTCGAAACTTCTGTTTAAAGGAAGGAAAGTGATTTTAGGTGGATGGACAAAAATCCATTTCAAGGAATCCAAGAATATTATGATGGATATGCCTCCCTTTAATGAATGTGCTTGGGGGAGACTGATCAGACTAGGAAGAACTTGCTGTAGTCTATTCACCAACACCTTGGATATATTTTTATATGAGAATTTTTTAATGTGACAGTTTGATGACAGAACTTGAAATAATTCATTTCAGGACAGATCGATATAAATATAATGGTAGAGATACAAAATTATGTGACAACAAATAATGTCATAAAACAAAGATAAAGAGATCAATCAACAAATTTCAGCGAATTTCAACTATAAATGAAACAAAAATAAAATATAGCAGAAGTGAGTATCATCTGTAATATAATTGTGTTTCTCGTATTAACAGAAGCTTCAACATATCCTGAAACCCCTTCAACATCAAAATGGACTGATAATTACTAAGAAATGCTACACTCCTTCGCTTTTATTATTTCATATCATCTTCAAAAAAGTAAATTTAATTAACATGCATTGAATCCCAAGACAAAATATCATCATAAATAGCAGGGCACATACACTCGTACCACAACCTCACAATATGTAAGTGGCTAAAGAACTCTCTAATGCATGTATGTCTTTCTCCCATCAGACATATAAATCAATCTCAGCTCAGAATGTATAGAAATATGGATTTAATAATAATAATAATAAAAATAATAATAATAATTAACTTATTGTTCTAGCTTTGAGATCGTATTTAAGTCAGGAGGTAAATACCTTATTTTCACGGCGAGGGTGAAAAAATGGCCTCGAGCTGGCGGGAGACGGGTTTGAACTGCGGCAGGTTGGGGCCACACAGTGGCCGTGGTAGCTGATTGCAGCAGAGGGTATCACCTTGGGTTGTGGGGCAGGTGCTTTGTCTGTCGCCTCCAGCGGTGGCCGTGGGAAACGGCTGCGGAGGGTCTGGGGTCTGTGACAGGCGCGGTGGGTAAAGATTAGGGGAGACAGGGGATGGAAGGGACGGTGGTTAGAGAGACGCCAATGCGGTGGAAGTAGAACGCACAATGAAAGAAGTAGAAGAGAAGAGAAGAGAGGGGGCTCCGGGGGTTTTGGCATCTCACCGACGGAGGGCACACGACGGTGATCCTGGGATGCCAGAGATCAGGGCGATCTTGGGCGGCCAGAGGGCAGGGTGATCCCAGCTGGGAGTCATCGGAGCAATCTTGGATGGAGATCCCTGGCAGCGCGAGCTAGGTGGTGGACGCGGTTGGCTTCTCTCAGGTGAGGATGCGCGCAGGGCTGAGGCCTAAGGGATGAGGATGTGGAAGCTGCGGCGGCCGCACCGGAAGCAGAGGGTGTGGGTCTTGTTCCTCCGCTTCCCGAAGCTCCCCATGCCCTTCCCCATCTCGCACCGGCGGCCCCGGCAGTAACCCTAGTTTCTGGTGGCTGGAGGAGAATATGTGAATAGTTGCGAATGAGAAGAGGCTACTGCAGTTGCGCGCGGAGGAATCTAGAGGGGGCAGAGGAGGCCAAGGGGTAGAGGAGATGGAGGAAGAATCTGTAGTAGGAAAGGAAAGGGCAGAAGGGGCAGGGTTTGCTTATGGAGTCCAACTTGATCGAGACGAGGAGTCGGTTACGACTGCGCGGGACATTGTGGCGGGAGGAGTAAATTTTTTAGGGGCATCTCTAACAACTTTATACTCTCTCATATTAATGTTTTGAGGCATTTAAACCGCCCCTTTATAGGGTTTTTAAAGAATGACTTAAATTTCAATAATTTAGGGGCAATATTAAATATAAAGTGCCTCTATTTATGATATTTTGGGGACAGTTTTAAGAAATTTCTCTAAATGAACTGCCCCTATATCTCTATTTTTTTGTAGTGTCACGTCATCCTTTCATTTCGATCTAGGGATTTCTTCTTCTGATCCTTCTCCTCTGGTATCTCTGGGTTCTCGTTCTTCTTCCACGACCTTGTCGGGTATTTATGCTTCTCCTTTCCCGACCCTGTCGGGTGATTCTAATTCCTATTCTCCGACCACGTCAGATAATCACTCCTCTTCCCCCTTATCTTTGTCACAATCTTCTCATGATTTGTCTATTCCCTCCTCTTCACCCTTTTGGGGTCACCACCCTTTTTTCTTGCTATTTTCGAGGCTTTAGTCTGCCTTGATCTCAGTTGATCTGTTTATTCTGTATCTGGTTCCTTGTTATCAGGGTCTCCGCGCCTTAACGAAGGAGTTCTAGCTCTCGTCTCTCTTCCTTTTTATCCTTCTTCATCCAGTTTGGTGTCTACCGCTCCTCCGTGTAGAGGAATCTTTAATCCATGCTATTCTCTCCCTTTCATCCTGTCAAGCAAGGAATATGAAGCTCGTGCTGCGCGAAGCTCGATGATCAAGATTGCTTCAGGATGCTAGTTTTCGTTCTATGGATTTGCAAGGTATCTTTATTTTGTGTAAAGAACATGCTATTATTATCACTGTTATTCCTGCGCATTGTTAAGATAAATGTTGGTTCCTCACATGGTTTGAGTGGCTTTAGAAAGTTTGCTTAGTTTTGTCAAAAGAGTTAAATTCGCTTCTGCAGCATCATTAAGCTGGTGATAGCTCGGCGCTGGGAGTCTAGTTTCATTCTCCGATTGTTGAGGGTTACCTTTGAGTATGGGTTTCCACACACTACACGGCGAGCCATAGCCGATCTCTCTGAGGCACACCGTTGCTACTTTGGCCATACTTTGGGTATGCACAAAGGTCTTTTCTTTTCTTTGCTCGGCCAAAGTGTAGGGGCAAGAGATTGATGGATGAGATGACCGACCTAGGTGCTCCCTAATACGAGAGAGGTTTCAAATAGGGGCAATCTTGACCCTCTTCAAAAGTGAGCTTTCATGCAATATCTAGCCAATAAGGGCTCTCAAAATCAATGATGAATCAAAAAGAAGATTATGAAATCAAAGGTATGGCAAGAGTGGCAGTACAGTTCTCCGCGGGACGTCATGAGCCCGGTCGCATGCATGCCTAGTAAATATGGGTCTCAAAATCAAGGGCACAAAGTCCCGGCGCAATAGACTGTATCTTTGAGGGGTAGTGCCCTGAAAGGAATTCAAGTCCTGATGTTTCTCATCGTGTATAAAGCTTCTCTCCAATTTTCTTCTGCTTCTCCCTCTTAGACTGGGTTGAATCCTAGGTATGGCCTTAGTAGGGGCACCATTTTTTGGAGGCGGTTGGTTGTGGTAAGCCACCCTCAAATACACGTCCTACTCAAGGGAAGCCTTCAATGAAAGGGGGGGGGGGGATGACGATCCCTAACCAGTAGTTTGAGCCCGTCTTTAGGTGCTGCGGATTGCTATGTCAAAATCCAAAAAAATCAAATATTACCAAAAGTCTAAAAAAATCAGATATGTCAAAAATTCAAAACCCAAAAATCAAATATTGCCAAAAATCTAAAAAAAATTAAATATTTCAAAATCCAGAAAAAAAATCAAATACTTTGAAAATAAAAAAAATCAAATATTGTTTAAAATCCAAAAAAATCAAGAAAATTAAAAAAATCTAAAAATATTTATCTTTTTGTTCCTTTCTATCTATTTGTCTGAGAGCAGATACGTGATCTATTTTGTTAAGTGTGTAGGTTACAGGTATTGAAGTTTCCTCGCTCTTCATCTTTCGCTCTGTCTCCTGTTCACACTCATCTTTTGATCTATTCTCTCATCTTCAAATCCACTCTCTCGATCTGTTCTGAAGCTTGTGTCCTTCTCAGCTTATTTAAACATGATCATATCTTTATCAGAGGGCTTTGCCTCACGATTATGAACCTGGCGGTTCTGCTTCATTCTGATCTTGGGCTTTGATTGAAGAGCATATTTGTCATATCTTTTGTCTCGCCATATCCTTATCACGTGTTTATGTCCCTCTGTGTCATCCCACACATGTTGTTTTATCCCTCACCACGTGTTGTTAGTTGTCTTTCATATGTTGTTAGTCGTCCCTCTATGTCCCGTGTATTGTCCCAACCGTGTGGTCATCCCTCATATTCTTGTCCCAACCGTGTGTTGTCCCACCGCGTTGTTATCTTGTCCCACCATGTTCATCGTGCATATATGTGGTTTGTTCATGCCATTGCATATGTGCTTGTTTGTTATGTTGCATTGTTTTCCATTCGTTTGATTGTTATGTTATGTGGTGTTGTCAGTGGTTCAGTTGATCGTTATGTTATCTTTGTTATGTCCATGCTTGTTATGTTCATGTTTGTCTTATACATGAAATCCCATAAAAACCAAAAAATCAAAAAATTCAAGAAAAGAAAAAAAATGCTATTTTGCTTGGCAGGTAAGTCAGGTATGGCTCTCTATCCCTGCTCACTGTTGCATTACTAGATGGTATATACGTTATTATAGCTTCTCAAGGACCGGCTGGTTGTCCGTGTATTCTGGGATCTGATGTTCCCCTTTAACAAAAATGATGATGATCTAGGAGCAGGCGGTTAATCATTGGATAGGTCACTCGGTTGAGTTGGGTGGGGGACGATGGACTCTGTCTCGCACGCCGTGGTTGCAAGAAGACTCTTGACCCCGTCTTGCTTGGTCTAGCAATAGCATCCTTGAGTACTTTCTATTTTATCTTTCTTTACATTCGTTTTGATGATTTCTTTATTTTAGCCCAGCATGCATCATGTCATTTTTGAGCATTCACGTCTCATGATCCATTCAAGGTTTCTCCTCAGCAATGGTTAGTTGCGCTTCAATTCTCTTGAATAAGAGATTCCTCATTCCACTCCGAATTTGAACTTTCTCACTGATCTGCTCGCTCGGTCTGGTTGGTCAGCATGATTTTTGTCTGGATTTTATCTCAGTTTTATTTCTCCTTTCTAGCTCTTACGTTGTGCTCTTCCGATCCCCTCATTGTCCGTTGATTGTGTCCCCAATGAGGCTGGTCATGTTTCCTTTCCCTTAGTTTAGTTCTCCAGACATGTCTCATCTGCGTCAATCATTCCGAGTGATTAGTTCGACATCTTTCGAGAGAATTCCTGTCGCTTGTTGGTTGTGACGGGTGTCTTTTGCCTTGATGCCCACTTATCAGTTCTCTCCGCTTCATCTATGCTTCATCTCCGTTTCACATCGCTGTTGCTTTCGATCCGTCTCCTTTCCATTCCGCCTTCACATCGCTTTCGCTCATTCCCTTGCAAAGTAGACATCAAGGAGGGGCATCTATTGACACCCATTTTTAGCCCACAAGTTACGTCATTTCTCTTATTCATCATTTTTGATGTCCCGAATTACCCATTATTTTGGAGCCTTCTTTGGACGGATTTCGAGTCCATTTTTATCATTCCCTAGTCTTTGGACTTTAGAGATCATGATTTCTTATATATCTAGAGCTTATCTTATCAACTTTCGACCTTCCAAGTCGACTTGCGGCCCATTTAGGCCGGCTTCCATCAAGCATTCGGCTCTCGTTTGCTACGCAGTCTTAAAGATGATCCTTTTTCATCCCTTTCTAATCCTCTATTCAAAACGTTGTCTTCACCAAAGTTGTTCATCTTTTAAAGTCCTACAATTTCTTCTTCTACACCATTAGCCATTTCTACACCAATTTCAAGTTATTCATGCTTTTCTGGTGTGTTGTGCTGTTCACCTGCGTCCCAGAATTCTTTCTTTGCATTCTAGCCCCATTTTCTCCTTCTTCTGATCATTTTCTCATCTTTCTTTCTTCATGAAAGTTGTTCCTCTTTTAGTTATCTACAATTTATCTTTCTATCACTTTCACTAGTTCTGCACCGTTTGAGAGATACATTTCAATTTTCAAAGTCACGTGCAATCTGTCCAAAATCTTCCTCCATCGATGTAGTGGTCTATTATTAGACCGTCAGAGCCAAGTAGTGGTCTATTATTAGACCGCCAGAGCCTATGTAGTAGTCTATTATTAGACTGCCAGAGCACAAGAAACAGTCCTACGATAGACCGCTACACCCAAACTTGCCTAAAATCACCCCGTTCGACCCCTAGAGCCTGGCGGTCCTACCCTAGACCGTTTGTGGTCCTCTGGCGGTCTTACGATAGACCGCTAAGCACAACCAAGAGTCCAATTCGTGCTGGACTCTGCACTGTTTCTATGCGCCGTGGCCCTCTTGTAGAGCCCATAACTTCTTGAATTCTACCTCGAATTGAGCGCCGTTTGTTCCTATGGTTTCTCCTTTATATTATCTTGAATTTGGTCCATAGATATCGTATTTTCATTAGCTATCTTGCTTAGAAACGTGGACGAAAGTTGGGGATTTAGGTGTCCTGGTTCAACTCAAACTCTGCAGATTAAGCTCCGAGGCTCCCTTTCAGAAGCATATCTTCCCGATCCTTTCACCAAATTGAGTCCGACTTGTTCCTACCTCTTATCCTTTGTGTTATCTCGAGATTGATCCATAGAACACGAATTTTGGTGGACTCTATCTCCTAAAATCTTGAGAGACCTTTCTGGGTTTTCTGCAACCTTTATAATAACTACGCAATTCGCAGTTACAAAGGAGGGCTCTTTCCGGACGTGGGGCGAAGCCATGCTGCAACTCCAACTCACCACTTCGACCCTATCTTGAAGAGGGAAGTATTGGCTTTCCATTGTATCTTTTTGGGCTTAGTTTCGTGGTCTATATTCTTAGCTCTCCTCTCCTCAAAATCACAAATCATCACAGTTTTCTGCACTTTCTGCTACATATGCATTTTTCCCCATTTTACATCAACGATTTCTCTCTATTCTCTCAACCAAATTATGTAATTTCAAATCCTATGCATGCACAACACACACACATATTATTTTCACCCTTCCACAGGGGTTAAAAATCTCCCCCGGTGAGTTTGCCATCAATTTCAACCCCTATTTTATCACTTTGGGATTGATACTACACTTCGATTTTCTAATGGGTTTTCTCATCTTGTGGCTTTGTTTTATAGGGGAGCATGAACACAACGTGAGGCCCTCTTCTTCTAGCCGGCTGGAGGACGAGGAGGTTTGAATCCGCATTATTCCCCACACCCCATTTCAAGCGCGATCAAGTTTCTATCCTTTTCCAAGGTACACGTCGCCGTTCTCATATCTCTTCATCCTTTCGGCGTTGTTGGAATTTTGGTGACGATCACGGTATGTTCTTTCTATCTTTCCATCGCCCTTTTCTTTGTTGATATTGTTACATGATTCATGCATACCTATTAGTCTAAGGGGCGGGGTGATACATAAACTATCAACACTAGCACCTCCAAATTAAACTCCCAGCAACACACTATGCCAAGAACGTGAATGTCTCAAATGTGCATGCTAGAAACATTCATGTAAAACCCCATGCATCTAAGAAAAGAAATCTTTCTTGTCTCTACTGTGAAAAATTTGGACACATGATGCATGATTGTTTCATTATGAAAAATGATGACTTGAAAGCTTGCAAGAACAGAACTGGCTTCAAAAATTCAAAGCAATCGTTTACTACAAAACCTTTCATGTATTGCAATTGTAATGCCCCAATTTTTTTCAGATATTTTTCGTGGGTCTCGGAGTGTATTTTGTGCTTTACACGTGTTTTTCCCTAATGTGCCTTCGGAACTCTGTGCAGGGCGAACCGTGGAGTTCTCCGACTTCGGGACAGTACCACTGCGTTGTGCTCTTCCCGAGGATCGTGGACGTAATTTTTCGTAATTTTCTGAATTTTTGCAATTTTTGGGCTTTTCTATATATTAACCCTTTCTCTCTCTCCCCCTCTCGTTCTCTCTTTCTCACTCTCTCTCATCTCTTTCTCTCCCCCTCTCCCCGGGCGGCCGACGGTGGCGTAGGAGGGCGAGGCGGCGATGGCGGGAGGCGAGGAATGGGGAACGGGTCGAGGATCGAGGGCCGGTGGCGCGTGCAAGCTCGGCCGTGGGTTCGTGGAACGGCGAGAGTTTCACGGCCTTTTCTTCGTGGATCGGCATCCACGGCGCGTCGTTTCTTCTGTGGAGGTAGGGAGATGGACCCCCAGCTCGTGCTCTTCCTTTCCCGCGAGTTTTGTAGGCCGTGGTGAGCCGAGATGGCCTATTTGAGCTTTTTGGGGAAAATCCATGTTTTGGGGAGTGGTCGCTCGATCTACCGTTTCATCACGTTTTTGGCCGATCCAATGCCATAGATGTGTGCTAGGGACTATTTGGGGGCTTCCCCTTTGTTTTTCCCCTCTCCCGTGGAGGTATGTGGGCGTGGGATGATTTTTGAGTCGTTTCCCGTCGTAGCGTTCTCAGGACGGTGTGACGGTCCTTCCAGTGACCGTCACAGTCTGTAACGCCCCAGGGTGGGTAGTTACGTGCTGAGACGCACCAAGGAGGGTGCGTCACAGGGTCCTATTTTGTCGGCAGGGCGTCGGTCGCTCTAACGGTCCCACGATAAATCGCCAGAGGGTGTGACGCGCCTGGGTTCGACCGCTACGTCCGTTCTCGTGTTTTCAGACCGTTCGGGGTCACGAGTCTTCTGACGCGCCTAGGTAGGACCGTTAGAGGCTGTGACGCCCCGAGGGGTGTGCGTCACAACCTGTTTCGTTCTGTCTTCTAACGCACCAGGCTTGGTCCGTTAGAGACGGTGACTCCCCAGGGTGGGTGCGTCACAGCCGGTGTTGCCCCTCTCGCGTAACGCTCCTATGTTGGACCGTTACAGTGCTGTGACGGCCTAGCTTTGGACCGTTATAGTTGTGACGGCCCAAAGATAGACCGCCAGGCACTGTGTTGTGCCGAAGTGGTTCTTCGTGCTTGCCGCGATCGTTTCACGAGGTGTAGGTCCCTGGTCGACCCGGTTGCGACCTAGTGGTCGACTTGCGGTCCCGTGAATGTCCCAGGCACCCCGAGGGTTTTGTGTCTGTGTTTTGAGGGTGTCGGGAGGACCGTGCTACCTCGTTTAGAATGTCCGTGGGTTTGAGAGTTCGGATGACTCCTCATGTCTCGGGCTTTTGTGTTACGCTTAACCGAGTCACCGTGTATCGGTGTGTGTGCGGTGGGGTCTCCCCCGCATGTCGTGAGTTTTCCTGGAAGATGATTCCCGAGTGGGTCATGTGTTTGGCCTTGGATTGCGAGTCCAGTTATCGGCATGGCAGCTTATGTGTTGCCCTGGGAATCGTGCTTCTGTGCTTTCCGTGTGGGCCATGTGTGTGGCCTTGGACCGCGAGTCCAATTGTCCAGCCTAGAGTTGGAGGTTTCCCTTTGTTCCCTGAGAGTGGGATTCGGTTTGGCGGCCTGTGAACTGCCTTGGGACCGTACTTCAGTGTTTCTTTGTGGACTGTGAGTCTCGTTTCTTCTCCGACTGTGGTCACCGAGGGACGGTGCCGGTACGTGGGATGGTCCCCGTACGTCGTCAGATGCGGACGTGGTTTTCCGTTGACTTGAGAGTCTACTCCTTTAGTGACCCTCCACTAGTCATAGCCGACCAGTACGCGTGTGCTGGTCTCACCTGGGAGTAGGTTTACGGGCTTACCTTGAGGATGGTTTTTAGACTGGTTTCCATCGGGCCCCACGTCTTGCAGCCAGAGTCCGGCTGAGGGGAAAACCAGTTAGAGGCCAGACCTGGGACGCATGGTCTGTGTGTGCACATGTGGTTGGGGGTGGTTGGACCCACATCGACAGGCGTGACCCCAGCTAGTCACTTGCTTTGTGGTTACTTGTTCGGTGTCCGTGCCTCTGGTAGGCGCTACCACGTCAGGCAGTTCACCTGCGGTGCGGTGTAAGACGTCAGGGGACGCTACCGACTGTGCTTCTAGTGGGAGGTACTCCTGTCGAGTCGGGAGTGACAGACTGTCAGTTAGTCTCTGTGACTTCGACCTTCGGGTTTTTGGTCGTGTCGACCATTGAGTTCCGGGTGTTTCGCCGTGGCGTGTGTGTCAGTTCTTGTGCCGTGAGACTAGTGCTAATAGCTTTACCGAGGTTGCATCTTGTTGTGCGGTACCCGTGACCAGGTGGTCAGGGTTGCACCTTGGACAGCGTGTCCAGGTTGGCCGTGTCCTGGGAGACAGGCCTCTACGGCGTGGTTGCCATGGATTTTTACTTCGGTAAGTGGTACTAGTGTGGTTCGGTAGCCCCCGACCGTGAGATCGGGCTATGTCTTCTGGTACAGTAGGAGTAACTGTAGTGTCGAGTTTTGACCGGCCACCGGTTCGCTGTTCCTGCTGTTATTATAGCTTTCCTTTCTGCTACCGCCGCCGTTTTCGGTTGGGGTTCCGCGGGATCCCTGCTGAGTCTCTGTTTTGGAGACTCATTCCCTGCTTTTCAGGTGTGGCGATTCTTCCTCGAGGTTCGAGGGTACGGTACGGAGGTTCTCAGTTGCCAGCTCGCCGGGCCGAGTGTTCACTCGGCATGTGGTACGTTTTACTGCTTTAGACTGTACTTTCTATTGGACTGGACTCTGTTGTAGTAGTAGTTATTTATTTATTTCTGTTAATTGTTGAATTGTCATGCTTTATTTCCTATTTCTTTGTGCCTTCACACTCCTTTTAGCCCTTCCGAGCCCTCCCGACTCGTGGGCGGCGGTTCGAGTCTCGGGTTATCGGGTCTTTCTCGGTAATCGGATTTTCGGGTCGTTACAGATGGTATCAGAGCAGTGGTTGTGGACGTACATATGAATTCAAAATATTGCAGTGATCAGAGTCCATAAGGTCCATTACAGTCGGCAACTGGCTTAGGGTTTTGTGTTCGCTTTCCGCCTAGTTTCTTGTTTGAGAGTTTGAGTGCGCTGTGCGGCACTGTGAAGGTGGTCGTTGTCCTCAGCTTTCGTGCCAGCATGGGGTCTAAGGTTCGAGGTCGAGAGCCTTCTCCCTCATCGGTGGTGGCCTTGGTTGTGCTGCGTTGGGCAGAGGTTGCTGGTAGGCGTGAACTCGTGGTGCTGCGTTCGAGGAATCGGCAGTGTGGTCAGGTGGCTGGAGAGGATTGTTCGTGGTTAAGTGGCTGTGAGCGTGCTCCGAGGGAGCTGCTGTCAGTTTTGTCCACTCCAGCTTGAGGTTTGTCCAGCCCCTGAGGTATTCAGGTCATAGTTTAAGGTGGCAGAGCGGGTGTTTAGGTCGAGAGGTGTGCTCCAGTGAGCGGAGGATCGTCTCGGTGAGCTACTGTTTCGCTGAGCCTGATGTTCTTATCGTGCTCTATGGCGTCAGAAATGACGTGTCGGTCTCGATTATTTTATGAATTTTGAGGTAGGATTGGGCTGTGGTGTCCTAGTAAGTCTTGCTCCTGCGCTCTTGTGTGCGAATGTGTTGTGTTCGCCTAGGATTTGGTCTAAGATGTGAAGGTTCCGTGGTGAGTTTCGGGACTCGAGGATGAGCATTGACGGTTGTCGTTTTGGCTCATGTTGCGGCTCTTGGCGTGGTGCATTGCAGTTTGAGGAATTACAGTGGTGGTGCATCGAGAGATGTTGTGATTGTGGTCTGACGTGACACTTACTAAGTGTGTCGGAGGCGCTGACCCGATGGAAGTGATGGTTTTCCTTGGTGCTAGATGGTGCTGTTTCCAGTGTGCGCGAGATTTGAGGCCGGGTCGAGCGTAGAGTTTTCCATTGGTCGGAAGTGCGTTTGGTGTCTCCTTTGGCTGGAGAGTATTGTGTTTGGCTAGGATTGCCGTCTTGCATCATGTGTCCGGATTGGTTGGCCTTGTGTGCCATGAAGTCTGTGCGAGACGTGCTCCTTGTCTTGGCTAGGTGGTTACCTGTGAGAAGTTGTGCCCATTCCCTTGTCGTGTGAGGGTGTGTTGGTGCTTTTCCTTAAGGATGAGTGCCGGTTGGGCGGTGTTTCTGAGAATTTGTGGCTGTGCGCGTGGATCAGAGTGCGCAGCGGAAGCCTGGTGGGCTTGTGACCCACTGGTTCAGGATCGTAGCCTTAGTTGCTACGGGCGGATTCCTGAGTTTGTGTTGAGCATTGGAGGATTGGTTCCTCTGTGTGAAAGGTGTTGTTGCCGTGCCGTTGCTCGAGGTATTATGGTTCTTGGCACAGGCATGATGGAGTGTTGGGGAATGTGCTAGCTAGTGCGCCGCATGAGTACCCTGTTTCTGAGATGGAAGCCGTGTTAGGCGTCGGTGTTAGACCCGGATGGGGCTGTTGAGGATGTTGCCTGACGGAGGTCGAGGGATGTGATGAGACCAGACGGAAGAGTGACGCCTGTGGACGGAGGCCTTTTAGTGAGATTGGCGTTGGATTGGTGGTCCTTGATGGGACGTTGGTGTCGCAATGGTTATCCTTAGTCGGTGACCAGCATGGGATGGTTCCCCTATAAGTCTGAGTTGAGTGAGGTGATGACTAAAGGCACCATGATCTTGTCATTTGGTTTCACCGTGCTCCCCGAGAGGGTCGAGTTGGCGCGATGATTGAGTTCGGATGCGGAGTCCGAGAGGAGTGCGGCTCAAGATGTGGTATCGGTCTGTGTGTGAGTCAACGGATGGCTTGCCGAGGTTTGGAATGTTCCCTTCGGATCTGGTGGAGGACCAGGAACGAAGGAAGAACATGAGCAAGCGGAGGTTTCCCGTTGGCGTGTATCTGGCGACCAGTGGATGGTCTTTACACAGATAGAAGATGATGGTTGTCGGGGCTGGAGAGTGGCGAGAGCCGTGTGCCAGCGAGGCCTTGGTGGAAGATTTTGAGGTGTGCCTTTTCGGACGGGATCTGGGCTTTGTCAAAGTTTATCTTCTGACAAAGTTGGCACAATGATATGTCTGGCTTTCAGCTTGCCATGCGTGAGGTGATTCTTGGTGCTGAGCCGATGTTCTGGTTACGGTCTATTGAGATGGCTGCGTGAGCTGGTGGAGGATATGTATTGGTTGTTCCGTTGAGAAGGGTGTGCGACCGGTCAGCTGGTTGTGAAGCTGACGTGTAATTTGTCTGCTGACCATTGGATGGATCGGTAGCTGTTTCTAGTGGCAAGGGTTGTAATTCCTCGGTGAGCGAGATTGTGGCAGCGGTGCCATGATTGGTTTTAATTGTGTCTGAGGTGATGCCGGACTTGTGCTATTATGTTGCGCCTGCTTTGATGGCCGGTGTGCGCGGCATGTGGAGGAGCGAGGTGTCATTCGTGATTGTAGTCTGGCTATGTCTCTCAAGATCAGTGCTTTCATGAGAATCGAGGTTTTCTGTGCTGGGGCTCTGACAGCGTTGTCAGTTGGTTAAGGTGTTCTTCCCTTGTGACTTGGTGTTAGTCCTGAATTTCGAGGACAAAATTCCTCTAAGGGGGGAGGGCTGTAATGCCCTAATTTTTTTCGGATATTTTTCGTGGGTCTTAGAGTGTATTTTGTGCTTTACACGTGTTTTTCCCTAATGTGCCTTCGGAACTCTGTGCAGGGCGAACCGTGACATTCTCCGACTCCAGGATAGTACCACTGTGTTGTGCTCTTCCCGAGGATTGCGGAGATAATTTTTCATAATTTTTTGATTTTTTGCAATTTTTGGGCTTTTCTATATATTAACCCTTTTTCTCTCTCCCCCTCTCATTCTCTCTTTCTCACTCTCTCTCATCTCTCTCTCCCCCTCTCCCCGGGCGGCCGACGGTGGCAGAGGAGGGCGAGGCGGCGATGGCGGGAGGTGAGGAACGGGGAACGGGTCGAGGGCCGGTGGAGCGTGGAAGCTCGGCCGCGGGCTCGTGGAACGGCGAGGGTTTCACGGCATTTTCTTCGTGGATCGGCGTCCACGGCGCGTCGTTTCTTCGGTGGAGGTAGGGAGATGGACCCCCAGCTCGTGCTCTTCCTTTTGATGATTAAGTGCGATAGATAAACACAGATCCAGAGGGGGGGGGGGTGAATGGATCTTTTAAAGAGTTTTGACCAATTTAAAATTCGTATGAAATGATTAGCACAAGATCAGTGGAAAATTGCTCAAACATAAAAGATGCAAACCCAATTAAACTCTAGAACATGAATAATCAATCAGATCACGGTCCTAGCATGCATCTAGCGGAAGCAAGCAATCAAACAAACCACTGCATAAGGGATTTTTTAGGTGGTTCGGTCCACAGACCTACGTCCACCCCTCACTCCCAACCGGAGTGAGGCTTCCACTAGCAATCAGCTAGAAAGCAGACTCAGTCTGCAAACAAGTTGCTGCCACACAGCTTGACCAGGGGAACAACCTCCCCTCTTCCTCCCGACCGGAGGGACACCCCAAGTGACTCCCAGCCACTTAGAAACCAGAGACACACAATCTCTCTTCCTCCAGACCAGGAGGGAATACCTGGACTTGCAACCCACACGACCAGAACCGAAGGACCAATCCTCCCTTCCTCCAAATCGGAGGGAACCCACAAGTGACTCCCAGCCACTTGCAACCTAGAGGTCTCGGACCTCCCTTCCTCCCAGCCGGAGGGAAACAACCAATGACACCCAGTCAAAGGCAACCAGAGATGGAAGTCTCTCTTCCTCCAAACCGGAGGGAACCCGACCTCACACTAGAGGATCAGAAGAACAACTAGTGAATAGTTAAAAGGAAAAACAAAAACACAGCAACAGAAAGCTGGAAAAATGAAATGCACAAAAGCTCTCGCAGGAGCAAACTGGGTTGGATCTGATCCAAGGTCCAGTGAACAATGAAGCTCTCTTCTTCTTCACAACCTCTCTATCTCACTGTCTCTCCTCTTTCTCTGCTCGAGCTCTCTAGCTTTCTCTTTTTCTTCTTTCTCTTCTGCTCTTCTCTCTTTTTCTTCTCTCAGTGGATCGTGGCTCTCTGCTGCTTCTCCTTCGATCACTCTCTCTGTATCGACTTCACCTCTTGTTCGAGCTGCCTCCTTCTGCTCTTCTATCTCCACTCAATCAGCCTTCTTCAGAGGAAGAAGACATATATATATAGCAGCAGCAGATTAGGGCGGCGTGTGCTCTCTACGATTCTCGCCCAAATGATTTAGTCCACGTGGCGGCTTCTCAACATCTCGGATCACGTGCCATATGCCAGCCTCATATCACGTGCCCAGACTCTGCAGGTTCAATGAAGAGTTTCAGTCGATCACCAGAAACAACACAGGCTGTACATAGTTCAATTAAGCAGCAATGTATATACTTAGCAATGCAGTGTGTGGACTTGGACAGCTAGCCACGAGTGTATAGACTTTGCCTAAGTATTTGTCCAGGAATGAGATGGCGATGTATAGACATGAACTAATGCAAGCAGTGTATTGACTTCGCTGTAAAGACTTGTGAAGGCGAATGCATTGTACAGACTTCATGAATGGGAATGCAATGTATAGACTTCAGACTGTATGGACTTGTGAACTCGAATGTGATGTACAGACTCTGAAGAACAGCAGCCAATGTATAGACTTAGGCAATGTAACGACTTGGACAGACAACAGACGATGTATGGACTTCAACTCAAACATGCACAATGTACATACTTTGAAGAGCATTCAGCATCCAACGTATAGACTTAGGCAATGTAAGGGCTTGCCAGTGTATGGACTTGATGAGGGTTCAACAATGTGCAGACTTCGACTCGATGTATAGACTTCACAACTGATGAATGCAATGCACTGGACAATGTATGGACTTAACGATGTGCAGACTTGCCAAGATGAATGAACGATGTATATACTTGTGCAAGCAAAGTCTGTATAGACTTTACCAGTGTGCAGACTTTGAAGTGAAGACCAATGTATAGACTTCAACAGGCTTCAGCTCGTGCAGTGTATGGACTTCATGCAATGCAATGCAGATGAATGTATAGACTTCATGCAATGCAATGGAGATCAATGTACAGACTTTGGTGAAGCAAAAGGCTGTACATACTTCAACTAAAAGATGCACGATGTACAGACTTGAACATCATTCAACAGCCAATGTGAAGACTTCACGATGTATAGACTTTCCAAAGGAAAGGCTGTACAGACTTGAACAAAGTAAGGTAGCGAATGTATAGACTTCCAAGGGAAACGACGGTAAAGCTATAGTGTATAGACTTTAAGGGAAACGACGGTAAAACTACCGATGTATAGACTTGAAGGGAAACGTAGGTAAAACTTTCAATGTACAGACTTCGAAGTTGAACAGTTGTATGTACAGACTTGGAAGATCACTGATAGATGTACAGACTTCACCTCGATGTATAGACTTGGAAGGATGATGCACAGTGCAATGTACAGACTTCATGACTATGCTCATACAGTGTATAGACTCTGGAAAGCTAAGGCCAATGTATAGACTTCAACGATGCTTGCTACAGTCCAATGTATGGACTTAGTTTCTTGCATGCTACAGTCCAATGTATGGACTTATGAAGAGTGATGCATGACCAATCGGATGTACATACTTCACTTGAAATAGTCTGATGTACAGACTTTGTCTGAAACAGTCGGATGTACAGACTTGAGTGAACGTTGCATGAACAATCCTAACCAATGTATAGACTTTGATGCACAAACACACAATGCAATGTATAGACATTGCCTTAGACATGCAGACACTGTGAATGTATAGACTTTGATATTGTGCATGTAATGTATAAACTTGCTAAATGTATGGACTTAGCAGAACAAACGTTGCACAAACAATGTATGGACTTATGAGTGCAGCACAGACAGATGCAATGTACAGACATGCGAATCTGATAGAACACTCATGCACACACTCATGCACAGGGGAGCAATCGCTGCTCCAGGGGAGCATTCTCAGCGTCAGGGGAGCATGCATTACGGGCTCAAGGCATTTTTGATGTCACTTGGAGCAGGCTGACCCGCATGAAGAAGTGTCGACACTTGTCTTGGCAATGCATTAAACTGACTGATGGTGGGGGAGCATCTACAGCCGCTGGATAAACACTTAGATGGGTCGACCCACAGAGCTGGCACACTCATGCATTCTTTCACAGAATAGATCAGATATATTCAAAACAATGTGGTGATGAAACATTGAAACATTCATATGCAACACATGTTCATTGAAACATTTATATCCAACACAAATAGATTTATATGCAGATTCAGCAGATTCAAACAGATGATGACTTATAGTGTTTGCTATCATCAAAATCACAGAGACACAACACCTTTCCCGCGAGTTTTGTAGGCCGTGGTGAGCCGAGAGGGCCTATTTGATCTTTTTGGGAAAAATCCATGTTTTGGGGAGTGGTCGCTCGATCTACCGTTTCATCGCGTTTTTGGCCGATCCGAGGCCATAGATGTGTGCTAGGGACTATTTGGGGGCTTCCCCCCTATTTTTCCCCTCTCCCGTGGAGGTATGGGGACGTGGGACGATTTTTGGGTCGTTTCCCATCGTAGCGTTCTCGGGACGGTGTGACAGTCCTTCCAGTGACCGTCACAGTCTGTAACGTCCTAGGGTGGGTGCGTTACGTGCTGTGACGCACCAAGAAGGGTGCATCACATGGTCCTTTTTTGTCGGCAGGGCGTCGGTCGCTCTGACGGTCCCACGATAAACCGCCAGAGGGTGTGACGCGCCTGGGTTCGACCGATACGTCCGTTCTCGTGTTTTCAGACTGTTGGGGGTCACGAGTCCTCTAACGCGCCTAGATAGGACCGTCAAAGCACTGTGATGCCCCTGAATGGGAGCGTCAGAGCTGACTCAGCCCATTCTTCTAACGCGCCTAGGTAGGACCGTTAGAGACTGTGACGCCCCGAGGGGTGTGCGTCACAACCTGTTTCGTTCTGTCTTCTAACGCACCAAGCTTGGTCCGTTAGAGACTGTGACTCCCCAGGGTGGGTCCGTCACAGCCGGTGTTGCCCCTCTCGCGTAACGCTCCTGTGTTGGACCGTTACAGTGCTGTGACGGCCTAGCTTTGGACCGTTACAGTTGTGATGGCCCACAGATAGTCTGCCAGGCACTGTGTTATGCCGAAGTGGTTCTTCGTGCTTGCCGCGATCGTTTCTCGTGGTGTAGGTCCCTGGTCGACCCGGTTGCGACCCAATGGTCGACTTGCAGTCTCGTGAATGTCCTAGGCACCCCGAGGGTTTTGTGTCTGTGTTTTAAGGGTGTCGGGAGGACCGTGCTATCTCGTTTAGCGTGCCCATGGGTTTGAGAGTTCGGGTGACTCCTCGTGTCCCGGACTTTTGTGTTATGCTTAATTGAGTCACCGTGTATCGGTGTGTGTGCGGTGGGGTCTCCCCCACATGTCGTGAGTTTTCCTGGAAGATGATTCCCGAGTGGGCCATGTGTTTGGCCTTGGATTACGAGTCCAGTTATCGGCGTGGCAGCTTGTGCGTTGCCTTGGGAATCGTGCTTCTGTGCTTTCCGTGTGGGCCATGTGTGTGGCCTTGGACCGCGAGTCTAATTGTCCAGCCTAGAGCTGGAGGTTTCCCTTTGTTCCCTGAGAGTGGGATTCAGTTTGGCGGCCTATGAGCTGTCTTGGGAACCATACTTCTGTGTTTCTTTGTGGACTGTGAGTCCCGTTTCTTCTCTGACTGTGGTCACCGTGCGACGGTGCCGGTACGTGGGATGGTCCCCGTACGTCGTCGGATGCGGATGTGATTTTCCGTTGACTTGAGAGTCTACTCCTTTAGTGACCCTCCACTAGTCGTAGCCGACCAATACGCGTGTGCTGATCTCACCTGGGAGTAGGTGTATGGGCTTACCCTGAGGATGGTTTTTCGACTGGTTTTCGTCAGGCCCCACGTCTTGCAGCTAGAGTCCGGCTGAGGGGAAAACCAGTTAGAGGCCAGACCTGGGACGCATGGTCTTTGTGTGCGCACGTGGTTGGGGGCGGCTGGACCCACGTCGACGGGCGTGACCCCAGCTAGTCACTTACTTTGTGGTTACTTGTTCGGTGTCCGTGCCTCTGGTAGGCGCTACCACGTCAGGCAGTTCACATGCGGTGCGGTGTAAGACGTCAGGGGACGCTACCGACTGTGCTTCTAGTGGGAGGTACTCCTGTCGAGTCGGGAGTGATAGACTGTCAGTCAGTCTCTGTGACTTCGACCTTCGGGTTTTTGGTCGTGTCGACCATTGAGTTTCGGGTGTTTCACCGTGGCGCGTGTGTCGGTTCTCGTGTCATGAGACTAGTGCTAATAGCTTTACCGAGGTTGTGTCTTGTTGTGCGGTACCCGTGACCCGGTGGTCAGGGTTGCACCTTGGACAGCGTGTCTAGGTTGGCCGTGTCCTGGGAGACAGGCCTCTACGGCGTGGTTGCCGTGGATTTTTACTTCGATAAGTGGTACTAGTGTGGTTCGGTAGCCCCTGACCGTGAGATCAGGCTGTGTCTTCTGGTATGGTAGGAGTAACTGTAGTGCCGAGTTTTGACCGGCCACCGGTTCGCTGTTCCTGCTATCGATGTAGCTTTCCTTTTCGCTACCGCCGTCGTTTCCGGTTGGGGTTCCGCGGGATCCCTGCTGAGTCTCTATTTTGGAGACTCATTCCCTACTTTTCAGGTGTGGCGGTTCTTCCTCGAGGTTCGAGGGTGCGGTACGGAGGTTCTCAGTTGTCAGCTCGCCGGGCTGAGTGTTCACTCGGCATGTGGTATATTTTACTGCTTTAGACTGTACTTTCTGTTGGACTGGACTCTGTTGTCGCAGTAGTTATTTATTTATTTCTGTTAATTGTCGAATTACCCTACTTTATTTTCTATTTCTTTGTGCCTCAACACTCCTTTTAGCCCTTCCGAGCCCTCCCAGCTCGTGGGCGATGGTTCGAGTCTCGGGTTATCGGGTCTTTCCCGGTAATCGGATTTTCGGGTCGTTACAGATCATTGTGGTAAAAGAGGTCATACAACTTCACACTGCTGGCTACTGATGAAGAAAATGAATTTTTACAATGGCCAAAATAATGTTTCTTCATCCACATGGAAGCATGCTACTAATATGAATAAAAACTCTCTCATGTCATATGTCAATTGTGACTACTGTGGTAAAGTAGGTCACAAGTTGAATGATTGCTTCATGATAAAGTATGATGATAAGTTTGCCTTCAGTAAACCTGTTAATCCATCAGTAATCAAGAAAAGAATTTTTCATTCAACACATCATGCCAACACACACAAAATGGTCGAGCCAATGAGAAGAAGAAATGTGATGTCACATGCTTCAAATGATCTTCATGCTTTTAAGTTTTCAAAGTCATGTTGTCATTTCTGTGGCAAATCAGGACATAACATGCATGATTATTTTTTGAAGAAAAATGATGAATTGAATGTTGTCAAGAAGTGGAAGCCACGTGCCAAGAGTGCTGCTAACCCACAAGGACCCAAGATGGTTTGGGTACCTAAGAATACAAAATGAGAAATCTGTTTTGCAGGTGTGCCTTGGGAATATGAAGGTTGAAATATATTTTTAGTTAAGAAGGTAAGGCACACAGGCCAAGCGGCATAAGTTAGGTTAAAAGAAAATTCAAATATTGAAATCTGAACGCTCAGATGATATCTCTCTCACTTCTCAAGGAAAAGACTATCCCTTGATTTGTTTTGTGCTGAATAATTATGACATAATGCATATGTTTGTACATACATTCCATCCATAGTGGTTTACATATCACTGTGCATATCACTTGTCATATAACATCATGTTGAAGGGGAACTTGAAAATATTCAAATTAAAATTTCACTGCATACATTGAGTCTTCATATATCTTTCACATTCTATCATGCAAAAATTGAACATTGTGATTTCATGTCATAGTGCATTGCAACCCTCCTGCCTTCATCATTTCTATTACTACATAGTATATCAAATGGTGACATGTGGAAGGGCAGGTTAAGCCTGTCTGAAAACTATCACTACGCGTGAGGTGATCTTCGGATCTAAGTTCTCCGCCCGGTACTATGGGTCAATTAGTTACAGGTTGCATATTGCATTAATACTTCACTGAACATCTCAGATTCTTGCACACATTAAGGGGGAGTTCCCAGAATGGACATGTGAACTTAGTGCCCAGGCTCGCTCCTTAGTTATGCATTTAAGTCTAAGAGCTTTTAGAATGTTCAAGAATGGGACTTCAATTGCTAAAGGAAGTCTTCATGTTATTGTTGATAAATCTGAATCGAGATTGATAAATCAAATCATTTCAACTTTGGATGTAGATCACATTCCCAAAATCCAAGTGATGTTGGGCCAGCCATGGCCAAGTTTGAATCAACTAAAGGAATATCTTGTGAGGATAAAGATGATGAGAACTCTCTCAATTGCTACCAAGAGATGGGTAGTGATTTTGATGAGTCCCCTATGTCGTTTGCTAGATCAGAAGCAGTCCGGATTCTCCTGTCCTATGTTTGCTCACCAAATTATCTTAAAATGGATGTTAAATCTACTGTTCTTGATGGGAACATCAAGAGGATGTTTTTACAAAATAACCTCCAAGATCCAAAACATCCACACATGTGTACAAGCTACAAAAAGACTTGTACGGACTGAAGCAAGCACCAAGGGCATGGTATGAGAGGCTCACCTCACTCTTACCTGAAAATTGACTTACGAGAGGTAAGGTTGATCAGACCCTATACACAATAAATTCAGGTAAAAGATATGTTAGTGGTTCAAGTTCATGTATACGATATCATCTTTATAATCACTAACAATGCTTTATGTGTTGAATGTGCAGAAATCACGCAGGGTGAACTTGAAATGAGCATAATCGGTGAATTGACATTCCCTCTTTGATGGGGACATCACCTCCCATGCCCACGTTCACAGCTCGTCTCCTCACCCCGGTTGCATCCGGCATGGTCTAGTCATTTAATTTTGAGTCCTATGTAATTTTTATTTGAGTCATTTGATGTATTTTTTCTTTAATTTGAGTCATGTTCCTAGGTCTTGTGTTCATTTCCCTAAGTTTGAGTGTCATTAGGTTGTCTAGTTATCTATTGGGCCCAATTCATTGGGCTTGGCCCAAGGGCTCTCCCCTACCCCCTCGGTTATTTGTCATTGAGTCAATTGTCAGGGACTTTTGAAGAGATGTGAGTTTCCTATATATAGGACCCCATTCCCCCTCATTTCAACTTAATGAATCAATGAATGAAAAAACTTGCCATTTTGAGAGTTTACACTTCTTATCTAGTGGAGAGATTCCATTTTTTGGGTGAGAAACCCTAGGGGAGAGATTCCCCACCCTTCCCTCTCTTAATCTCTCTTTTTCACTCCACTTTCTTTCTCCTCAACACCCAAATTCAAAATTTCTTCTCTCTCCTCCCTTCCCAACCACCTCCACTCCCCACCTACCCCATTTAAGCCTCTTCCCATTCCCCACAACCCTCATCAATACTCCACCCCTTCCCAAGACCCCCTCCACCAATCCTCTCCTCACCATCCAACCCCCAACTACCCCTCCCACTTTCCCAAGCACCCTTCCCACTACCCCAAGCACCCCTTCCCTTCCCCAACACAACCCCCCCATTCCCAAGATAAAAAATTAACCTTACCCTTAAACCTATTTTCGAATATCATTTCCCTCTCTCCATTCCAACCAAATTCGCAGCCCCCACTACCACCATCTATTGGACCCTCTTCCAGACCTTATTCTCCACCTCCCACACCTTAGAACACCCCCTCCAAGACCCCCTTACAACCAGGGGTCACTCCCACACTCATCTACCCCCTTTCCCTTCTTCTTTCTTGGTCATTGGAAGCTACTTCGAAGTTACAGTTTACTGTCCAGAGGTTACAGATGAACCAGCAACTTGCAGCGGCCACCACGACTTCCTCCGAATGAGTTTGAAGACCCAAGAGCCATCCTCGAAAGCGTCTACCAGTCTCCTTCGCAACAGAAGTGGTTTCATCTTCTTCCGATCTCCGAGCCGTCCAGGAGGTCCATTCTCCCACAACTGCGCAGTTCTGCCTCGGCTGAGGACCTAAGCTAGATTAGAAGCTCTGCCACGATGAACTCCGAAGGAATCAGTCCATGAGTTCTTCTTCAAAGTTCTTCATCGCCTAGTATACTTCCAGAATCAAGAAACAGAACTTCATTCGGCATTTGTGATCCAGAGTTCTCATTTTTCTCCCTCAGCTACGCAGATCTGCTACTCATAGTTTGCACCAACCAGTCGCCATGGTTCTGCATCCCCTAGTCTTCTCCGACATCGGTTGGCTTCTCCGTCAGTTTTTCTGTGAAGAGGACTCGTCCACGGTTCCAACGACTCTAACGGTGCTCAATTCTGAGTTCGGGAGCTGTCAGGGCATCCTCTGCAACCTACTGTTGAAAACCAGGAGCTAGCTCTGTAGAGATCCTGATCCAGAGAGAAAGCTTCACCACGACAAACCCAGGAAGAATCAGGCCACGAGCTCTTCTGAAAAGTTCTTCCTCTCCCTGTCTACTTTCAGAACCAAGAAGCAGAACTCCGTTCGGCATCCGGCAGAAGAAGTTACGAATTTTTTTCCTCAGGTGTGTGACTCTGCTTCCCACAGTCTGCACTGACCCCCACTCACTGTTCTAGGTCCCCTGATCTTCTCCAGCATCTTTTGGCTTCCCCGTCAGTTCTGTTGCAAAGAAGACTCGTCCACGGTTCCAGCGGCTCTGGCGGCACCTGATTCGGAGTTTGGAAGCGGCCGAGGCAACCTCTTCTTCCTGCTGTTAGTAACCAGTTGCTGTCAGTCTGAGAATCAGCATCCCTGTTCGAGCTCCTGCCCAGGCCAGCAGCGACCCCAGAAGAATTCGAAAAATTCAGAGGCACTCCAGTTCCAGTAACAAAGATTTTCCCACTAGTCTCTCCCTCGGCAAAATTCCTGATCACGTTCTGCAGCCACAGTACCGACTATCTATCCACAATTGCTGAGAGAAGGTAGATTCAGCATATTCACTTCATCATCATTTTAGCCCTAGTTTTCCCCACCCCGCTTGGTCGGCTGAAGGCCCCTCCCTGCGTGGAGGTAGTTTTGATTGTAACTATCATCTTCCCTTCCCCACGATCCCCCCCTTGTATGGGGTGTAGTGTTGTAATAGCTTAAACAGGTCAAGCTACCCCGGCGCGGTGTGTGGGGAACCCACGCTTCCCCGCTCGCCCTCGTCTCCGAGCGGGACCGGTTTCTTCAAACCGGTCGAGTAAGTGCTCCAAACTTTACTCTAATTTGTGCTTGTTCTTTCAATATTAGTTCATAAACTCCGTTGGCCGTGAATGAGAGCCCGATCCTTAAGCTCTTGTGCTATAAGTGATCACCGTGGGAAAAGAGAGAAACCGGTGCCTTTGGCACTTGGTCGGCCCCATTGTCTTGGGCTTCCACATCCATTGGGAATCAAGTCTTGGCCTTGCTGACCCTCTACCAGCAAGGGCCCAGCCCACACAACCTCCCCTTGGCATTGCCAAGTTACCCCCGGGTCTTAGTGAGCATCGGGTGAGCGGTTGCCATTATCGGTCCGTTTTGAATGCTTAATTGTGCTTGCTTGTTGAGTCCTAGGTCGTGTCACATCACTCTTGGCTTGCATGTTAACTTCCGAAGGAATATTCATAAACTAAGCCAAATACACTATGGAGCTCTTGAAGAAATACGGGATGGCAGAAGCAAAGCCATTGTCAACTCCGATGGCCACAACCACGAAGTTAGACAAAGATAAAATGGTAAAACAATAGATCCTACACTTTTTCGAGGTATGATCGGATCACTACTGTATCTCACAGCATGCCGCCCTGACATTCAATTCAGTGTATGTCTATGTGCTCATTTTCAGTCATGTCCTAAAGTGTCTCATATGTTGGCTGTAAAATGAAATTTTCGGTATTTAATTGGCACACTAGACTTTGGCTTGTGGTTTCCGATCGGCAGCTCATTTGATTTGATTGCATATACCGATGCGAATTATGCTGGATGCATTGTTGATCATAAAAGTACTAGTGGGTACTGTCAGTTTCTTGGTGGATGCCTAGTTTCATGGGCCTCCAAGAAACAACATTCAGTAGCTCTCTCAACGGCCGAGGCTGAATATGTAGCCGCCGAAAGTTGCGGAGCGCAAGTACTTTGGATCAAAAATCAATTGCTTGATTTAGATGTTGAAATGAAATGTGTTCCAATCTTGTCTGATAATACTAGTGCAATCAGTTTATCAAAAAATCATGTTCAACACTCTAGGTCAAAACACATTGTTATTCGACATCATTTTATGAGAGATCATGTAGGAAAAAGGGTCTTTGAATTGAATTTCATTGACACACACAATCAACTAGCTGATATTCTCACAAAACCCCTAACCTAGGATCAATTCAACCAGATAAAAAGAGAACTTGGGATGTGCAAGGGTGAAAGCATACATACATAGGTCTGCACTTAGGATAAGAATTCCACTTGTAGAAACTCATATACATAAAGGTTAGATTAACATGCATATTGTATGTATTTACTTTCAATGCCTTGTGTGTGCATGTACACTCCTGCATGCTTGAATGTACTTATACATATAGCCCTCCTTGAAAATATTCCTAAGGCCAGATATTCCTTGGTTAAATAAATGTGGACCCAATGATGCCAAACCTAAGGCACTCTCTGAGGGGGAGTTAAAGAACTTTCCTCAAATTCCATCTTTTCTCCTTCTCTCTACTTCTTGCTGTTGATTCCAATCAGAAGGTCGGATGATGGTCACCATATATATAAAAAAAGAATAAAATAAAAGAAGAAAAATAAAAATAAAAAAATGAGAATTTTTGGGGCTAGCGGTCGACCGCCGCTCCCGCACCGGTCGACCGGTGGCAGCAACTGGTCCGGCCGAACCATCCACCGAACCCTTTTTTAAGGGGTCCTAAAATCCCATTCTCTCATTCTAACACTCCCATTCTCTCTCCAACATATTTACCTAACCCTAGAACACCCAAACTCCACCTTTGAAACCCCAAAATCTCAACCCCCTTCAATCCGCACAAGATCCGATCGGTTCGTCACCGTTTCGGGATGAAATCTTCGCGGTCATTCGTGCGAGTGTAAAGCTCTTCCCAGGGTTCCAGGGAGTGGAGAAGGCTATTGCAAGCCCTTGAAGTGTCTTTTGGTCCATCTTCATCCCCCAGGATGAGAGTCTTCTCTTCAAGGGTTTCCACCGGATTTTCTAGTTCGGGATGCCGCCTAGACAGAGCTCTCGGCGTTCTGCCCAAGGGGAAGCTAGTGGTCAGAGATGAGAGGCCCCGGCTCCTCCACCTCAACGAGAACCTACACCTCGGTTGCCTCCACGTCCTATTATCGACCCTCGACTGGTCGACTTTAATGAGGTGAATGAGCTTCTACCTAATTTATGTGCTCTTTTTGAGATTCAAGAGGGTTGGACAGATTTTGTCATTAGGTATACCAGATACTATCCCAATCTAGTGCAGCAATTTTATGAAAATCTGGTTGAAAGGAATGAAGAACTATATACTGCTGTTCAAGGTGTTGAGATTCACATCACTCCGGATCTTTTTCGGTGAGCCTTAGGAGTGTCAGCCATGGGTGCTGACCGGACCTTTGGTCATGGTGAAGTTGAGGCTACCTTCATTGCCATGACAAATTGTGATTATGTGCGTGGTGTGAGTGATTTAATCACATTGAATGCAAATTATTTTCCACCACTGCAAAGGATTTTGCACCATATGTTCACTTCACTCATTTATCCCAAAGTTGGCAGTCGAAATGAAGTGACATAGGTTCACAAGTTTCTATTCTATAATGTCATGAATGGGATTGAAATCAACATGGGTCGGCTCATGACAGATCTGATTGGGACTTGCCGTACCTATCTCCGGCGATCTTTGCCATATGCTTCACAGTTGACAGGTGTCTTCATATATGCTGGGATCAATTTGGCAAATGAGCAGTTCATTTATGTTCGACAAGATGATATATATAATAAGCATAAGATCTTTACAGACTTTGGGTATTACTATGGTCCCGATGGGGAGCTATGCCGAGATATACCAGTTTATGGGGAAGAAGCTGACAGTGAGGACGAGCAAGAACAATAGCAGCAATAAGGTCAAGGGGATGTCCCCCCTACAGCTCAGGCTGAGGAGCAGCCTCCTCCACCTTCACCTCATCACATGGATCCTGAGATGCCTCCTCCATCATAGTTCTATCATGGAGAGTCTTCTACTCAGGGGGCCGCACAGCACTCTTGGGCAGGCTATGAGACTCTTGACATGCGTCTTACTGGGATAGAAACTCGAGTGGATACCTTTGGGGATCGACTTTGTACTTTTGGGGATCGCATTGACACTATGGGTAATGTGATTGACACTATGTCAGGTCGTACAGATTCCTTCTCCACGGTTCTGGACACTCTCTCCACTTAGATGACCACACTCTCCACCAATATGACCACCCTCACCCAGAGCCATGAAGATTCACGCAAGGCTTTTCATGCTATGAACCGAGTTCTCCTGAACATGCAGCACCGTGATTATGATAGGGATCAAACCCTTGCCTATATCCAACACCGCCTTCAGCATCAAGATCACCTACTTGCAGATATTCGGCAGCGCCTTGGCTATGTGCCTCCTCCTCCACGAGATGCCCAGCCACCTGCAGATGGCCACTGAGGCTATTCTTTGGTTTCCTACCTCCAGTCTGTGTCCTTGGGTCTTTTGTCTTTTAGGTCTCCTGTTCAATTATCCTTTCCCCTCTTTTGATGATGCCAAAGGAGGAGAAGTAGATGTATGCAGGTCTTATATATTTTATGTCGGTATGTTCGTATGTTTGTATGCATGATCATTGGTGAGGATCATTGTGTCAGTTCTGCATTTGTTTTGTCGCATGTGTCTAGAGTCTTGCATTCATTCTCTCTAGCATCAATGTACCTTGTAATGAAATGATGAAATGAATGCACTTGGTTCTTGATATAAAGTGGTTGGCTCTTATTTCTCATTTCCCCTCTAACTTGGCAAATAAAATGTTGAATGGTTTGCATATATTGAATGGTTTGCGTTGCCTTGTACAATGAAGAATCATTGGTTTGATGCACTACTCGTACGCAATGTGGCTATCAAAGCATGCCATTACTCTCATAATCTAATGTTTTGTCATCATCAAAAAGGGAGAGATTGTTGAGTCTCTCCAAGTGATTTTGATGATAACAAAACCCCGAACTTGGTTTCCGCCTCGTGCCTTGCCTAAGCACTCTAAAGCTAGCATTGTATGTGATTAAGGCAATTGTGCATAATGACAATGATCATCTATTAAAAGCCTTCCAAATGCATAAACTGAGTTAATTGAATTCCAAAATGAATGGTTAAGTTGTTGGAATTCATGAATGTAACTGAAGCAAACTTATGGTCAATTCTGTGAGTATATTAAACCTCGTTTGGGCAATGGTTCAGTACCTTCATAATTGCAAGTGCATGTGTAAGTCATTTCCAACTCAAGCTAAAGCACAAATTGTTCATGTTTCAAATATTCCCAGAATAACTCAAACAACCTCAATTTGTTTGGTACAAAATGTGGACTCTAAAGTTCTTGCCTCATGGATATCTTTCACAAGGCTAACAATTCATCTATGCAGGTTTTTCCAGGCGCGGTCGATTGCCGGATAGGGACCGATCGACCGATTTTCCCAGCATTGAAAGCCTCATTCTTGTAAAATTCCGGTCGACCGCCTGTGGACACCAAAAATTGCACGCCCATATGTCCTGCCCGGTTTCAGAACAACAACAGCATCAAGTGAAGAAATCCCGGAGAAGATGGGTTACCCAAACGCTCCGAATACACACACATTGCCGTGAAGCTGTCTCCAGAGTCACGACAGCAAAGAGAGACTAACCCCCGGAAAGCCCACGACCCGTGGGCCCCAAAGGAAACCAAGTGGATCGTAACTCGTGCTCGCAACGGGCTCAAGTCTGCCTCAGCAGCACGCCCTTGTACTGCCCCAAACAGCACACGCTCTGTGGCCTTCCAGTGGCACCCCCTCAGGGTTGCTCAGCGGCACGCCCTGTAGGCCCACTAGCGGCACACCCCCTGGGCGCCCTCAGCGGCACGCCCCTTGAAGCCCCAACGGCACGCCTTCTTGAGCCCCCAGCGGCACACCCACCATGAGGCCCTGGTCGGCACGTACTGGCATGCCCCTCCAGCGGCACACTCCCCGGCGCCCTCCAGCGGCACAGCTTGCCAGCCCTCCAGCGGCACAGCTGCCTGGCCTTCCAGCGGCACGCTATGGCTTGTTCCTCACCTGGCGCATCCGACAGAGCGACGTGATGCCCATCCCCTACTACCCTTGGCGTGCAGCAGAGCCAGCTCAGGGCTGGCTGAGGTGTCACCCAGAGAGGAAGGCACGCAAGCTACCCCCCTGCAACCAAGGACGGGAGAGTCAACTCCCATTTAATGCCTGTCGTCATCGGACGTTCCCGCCATCGACGGCTCGGCCCGAACGCTCCCGCTGCTGGGGTATAAAAGGCCCCTTCACCCCACCTCAAGGGGGGGGGGGCAAGCAGACACAACAGGGGGACCAGAAGAGAAGAAGAGGCTGGGGCTCTCCCTGGTGCACCACTCACCGTCGCTGGAGTGAAGAGAAGAAAAGGAGAAGAGAAGAAGAGAGAAAGAGAGGGCGCTACCCCGTTCGCCACCGCCTGTGCGAAGGAGTGAAGAGTGAAGAGAGAAGAGAGTGAGCTATGGGAGGGGAGGAGCTGGTGCTCCGTTCCCTTCCCCACTATGTTTATTTTGGCTTTTCACCCTGTCTGTTCTTTCCCTCTCAATGTATTAGCCTCTGTGCTCCCCCTCTACCAAAAGAATGGAAGAAAATTTTTTTCCCCTTGCATGGTGTTTTATGTGTATGGCATATGCGCATCCTCGGGTGTTTGCATTCGTCGCCGTCCTATGCTTTCCTCGTGTCCCCCTACTGCTGGTCGGCTTAGCAGTTCTTCTTCCCTTGCTCATCCTGTCGTGGGAAGCATCCCTGTCGTTATCTATCTCGCCCAACCCCTCCTCCAGGCAGAGAGCAAGCTCCTCTTGGACAGTGGCCTTAGGGTTCACTCAATACGATGAGCAAAATTCAAGGTTAACTCCTTGCAAAATGCCCCATACCCCTAGGTTCCTTGGCCTCTTGGCTCATGCCCCACCTTTCACACCCTTACCTCCATGCGAAGAACCTCCCTTGGTTTGAACCCAGCACCCTTGGACTTCACCCCCCCCTGACCGGTGCATTCCTTCTGCCCTTTTTGCCCGGCACAGCCCCAGCCCATGGGAGCCCGGTGCGCCCTTCGTGTCTTCATCCGGTACACTCCAGCCAGCTAGCCCGGCACACCTCCCAGCCTTCCTTGGCCGGCACACCCTTGGCTCATTTTTGCCGGCACACTTAGCCCGTTCTAGCCCAGTGTCTCCCGTTCGCTGATTTCTCCGAGGTTTTTCGAAGTTTCATCAAAGGTGCTGCCGCCTTCGGGCGCCCACCTCCAGTTGTCGGGTTCCGCCACTCCATGTGGGCGCATTCCCTTTATCTCCCTTACGCTCGAGTCAAGGGGAGATGCTGTCGAATTTTTGTCAGAATTAACACAATAGCAATAATAATAAAAGAAAAGTAACACTGCAAAGAGAAATAACAAATGAACAGAATGAACACCAATGCAACGGCTCCACCGAAGTGATGAAAGAACCACGGAGATTCCGAACAAATTGATCACCTGCATCTTCATAACGAAATACCGAGCATGACCGCGAACTTGATCTGCATGAATAAAAGAGAACCAAATAAAGTTCCTTCCATGCATTTCATGAATAAAAGAAAACCTCCCGCGTGCATCTCATGAATAAGAGAGCCTCCCTCACGAGCATAAGCATCGCAGTGCGTCTCAACATCCACCCTGCATGCATAAACCCCCGTCCCATATGCACAAGCCTCGGACCATCATGGGCATAGACTTCACTATACCTACATTGGCTTCGCCAACACATGAGCTCCATTCTAGCCCGGCACAGCCCCTGCCCAGCACCCTCATCCGGTACACCTCCCCAGCCTCTACCTGGTGCATCCTTAAGCCACCCAGTCCGTGACAGTCTACCCTGCTTTAAACCTCCCCCTTTGTAGCCCCAGATCCTACTCAAACCTTGCACAGACCTTGTCTGAACCATGCACTGACCTTGTCCCTTGCATGCATAGAACCTGCATAGAGCTCACTCCCCCCCAACTGTACAAACTCTGAGCCTCCCCACGCACGACCTTTGCCCGCATGCGCCTTCCCCTGATCCTTCACCAGCACACCCAAACCCCAGGCTCTACTAGGTACACACCCTCATCTCCTCTTACCCGGTACACACTTGCCCAGCGTCTCACCCCCTCTCCCTCTCACCGTCTCTCTCTCAATTTCCCTCACCGTCTCTCTTTTACTCCCTCTCTCTCTCCCTCGCCGTCTCTCTTTCTCCCTCACCGTCTCTCTCTCTCACCATCTCTCCCTCTCTCGGCCCCTCACCGTCTCTCTCTCTCTCCCTCACCGTCTCTTTCTCTCTCGCGTTCCTAGCGTCTCACCCCCTCTCCCTCACCGTCTCTTTCTCTCTCGCACTCCCACTGTCTCCCTCTCTCTCTCACCGTCTCTCAGCCTCTCCCTCACAGCCTCTCTCTCTCTCTCTCTCTCTCTCTCTCTCTCTCTCTCTCTCTCTCTCTCGCGTTCCCTCACCGTCTCTCTCTCTCCCTCGCCGTCTCTCTTTCTCCCTTACGGTCTCTCTCTCTCACCATCTCTCCCTCTCTCGTCCCCTCACCGTCTCTCTCTCTCTCCCTCACCGTCTCTTTCTCTCTCGCGTTCCCAGCGTCTCACCCCCTCTCCCTCACCGTCTCTTTCTCTCTCGCACTCCCACTGTCTCCCTCTCTCTCTCACCGTCTCTCAGCCTCTCCCTCACCGTCTCTCTCTCTCTCTCTCACCGTCTCTTTCTCTCTCGCGTTCCCTCACCGTCTCTCTCTCTCTCTCCCTCACCGTCTCTTTCTCTCTCACGCTCACCATCTCTCTCTCTCTCTCACCCCCACTGTCTCACTCTCTCTCTCGTGCTCTCACCGGCACACCCTCACCATCTCTTCTCCCCATCGTCTCACCTCTTCTCCCCACCGTCTCACCTCTCTCTCTCTCTCTCTCTCTCTCTCTTGCTCCCACCGTCTCTCTCTCTCTCTCAGCTTCTCCCAGCGTCTCACCCTCCCTCTCTCTCACCGTCTCACCTCTCTCTCTCTCTCCGCCTCACCCTCTCTCACTCCCATCGTCTCATCTCTCTCCCAGCTTCTCATCTTCTCTCTCTCAATGCCTACCTCTCACCCCTCAGCGGCACACCTAGCCGCAGGCTGCACCGACACTGCCATTGCACCGACTTTGCCCCGTTCATGAACAACCCTTGCACCGACCTCGCAGTTGCCCCGTGCATGAACAAGCCTTGCACCGACCTGCCCTCAACCCTCACTCACACTGGCCTTCCCCCTGACTCGGTGTACATGTGCTCCGACGTTGCACCGACCTTCCCCTTGCATGGACATACATTGCACCGATACAGCCCCCAGGTTGCACTGACTATGCCTAGCGTTGCACTGACCTCGTCCCCTTGCATGAACAGACTTGCACTGATATAACATACATTGCACCGACCTTGTATCCCACATGCCCAGACTTCAACTCAGCCTGCACTGACCTCCTCTCCAGCCCTTTTAGCCCGTCTTCCCACGCACGCTCCCGGCATAATAAATGATAATAATAATAAGGATAATAAACTAAAAGAAAACATGATAAATAAACGAAGAATGATAAAAAAAATAAAATAATAATAATAACAGCAAACAAAAAAGGGGGGGAGAAATAATAACAAACAATAATGATACTAATAATAATAAATAATAATAAATACAAAAAATGAATAAAGAAATAAGAATAATAAAGAAATAAATAATAATAATAATAAGCTCAAAAAATGATAAATAGACAAATAATGATATAATAAATAAATGACAATAATAACAAACTCAACAAGAATGATAAATAAATAAATGATAACAAAATAAAGAAATAATAATAACAAACTCAGCAAAAAGTGATAAGCAAATAAATGATAATAAAATGAATAAATAATGATAACAAATCAAACAATAACAATAATAAATAAACAAACAGTAATAACAAACTCACTCAAAAATATATATAAACTAACAAATAATAATGGTAAAAAATTTAAATAATAATAAAACGATGAGATCCACTTTGCAGCCTCGTTCTCCTCAAGACTAAGTATAAAGGGAACATTAACGCCGCCCCTCCAAGACGGGCTCGGACCTTGGGAACCATCCCAATATGGTCGTAATCCGACATTGCTCTGGGCCGATAGTTCGTCAAACCAGACTCGTCCACGTTGGGATTCGTTCCCGCTCTTTCATTGAGATTGCCCTAAATTCGGCACACATTTGTACAGGTTTATTTCCGTTTACGTCGTGCCTTCAATACGGACCCTTGTCCGAACATAAAGTGGTCCATGAATGACCGCTAAAATCCGAATGGAACGAGATGGTCCTCGCCCCCCCCGGACCCTACGCATGGGAATATCAATACGGCCTTCACGAGTCACGCTCAGACCTCGGGTCCGTCCCGATTATGATCATCGTCCGGCCCGTATCCTCGGCCTATAGCCCGTTCCCTCTGAATACATTTCGGTTCTGGGATTTGATCCAGGGACACTTCCCCGTTGCCCCTGGGCATAGGAAATATTAATGATGCTCATGCAAGTCTTGCTGTGGCCGCGGGGGGCCCACCGCAGTATGGTCGCGGCTTGATTTTGCGCCGAGCCGACAAATCCATATGTTCCGATTTTCTCGTGACGATTGCGCCTTTCTCGAGCCGGACATTCGTCTGAATATTAAATGGTCATCACATGACCGGCATGATCTCGGACGTTTTCTTCTCACCCTCGTATGGGGATTTCAATACTCCCTAATAGACCTTTCATGCAATTGATTCTCTGGCCATGAGGCCCTGATTCCCGGCGATTAATCAAGGGTGTTCCCTCGTATGGAGGATGTAAATGACGTCGTGACCTTTATAGCGCGACGGGTTTTGGTCCTGACACGAACCACACAATCGTCTGACCGTGTCAGATCGAGCGCACCATGGGCTCTTCAGAGCCCGAATAAATTGTCACTTCGTGACTGGCACACCCACGCACTTAATAGACGAATCACCTGAACAAGCGAATTTTAGTGCGTCCACAAGTCTGGCACACCCGGTGGGACAGAAACTACCCTTCATCTCTTCGCCAGGATTCAGGGCCTCATGGCCCCCTAATAAACGATGTTTGCCTACTTTGATGAATTGCATGTGCTGTCTTCGCCAGCCCTATGGGGAGAAAATCCAGACTCGATGCAGTTGCCTTCGCGGCCTCGAGGACGCTGCTTCGAAGCATATGCAGCTTCCAAGAATCATGGGGGCTGTTATAAAAAAGGGGGGGGGGAGGGAAAGAGAAGAGAAGGGAGGGGAAATCAAGCCCCCCCATTTCCCTCAAGAAGAAAGAGAAGAAAAGAAGAAAAGAAGAAAAGAAGAAAAGAAGAAAAGAAGAAAAAAAAAGAGAAAAGAAAGAAGCAAAAAAAAGAGAAAGAATTGGCAAGAGAGGGTTGTACGGCCACGTCTGTCGAGACCCGTGCTGAATAAAGATTACTACTGTGGGGTTGATGCGGTGGAGCGAACCACTCATCCCCTCCCTGAGGGGGTGAGCGCTCTCCTGCACCTCCACCCTGGTCAATCATACAAAAAAAGGGGAGAAATAAAGAAGAAAGGAAGAGAAGTTGGCCAGCATCACCGACTGAAAGAGCAAGAAGAAACCCGGCATCCCGCCTGACTCTAGGAGGTCCCGAGTCTGCGGTGCAATGACCCCGCTCGTTCCTCCTTCTTGCTGCCTCCATCCGGCACAAAACGGTCCCCGAGTGGTTGTTAAAAGACCCAGCGAGCCACAATTGTAGCTTGGTGAATGGTTGCCCGCTGTGGGGAATGCTTTATAGCAATGAGGCCAAGCACGGCCACCACTCCCGAAGAGAGCATGCACATACCCCGTCATGGGGGATGAGAAGAAGATATATACCCTGCTATGGGGGCATAGGAGGCAAAAAAAGAAATACACCCCATTCCCAGGGACACATGAAGAGAATCCGCCCCGACTGAGGGGCACACAAAGCAAAAGCTACACCCCGGCCTCGGGGCATTTGAAGAAGAATCCGCCCCGACCTGGGGACGTAAGAAGAAATAGAGCTGCACCCCAGCTTAGGGGCATTTGAAGGGGAAATACACCCCGATATGGGGGCACCTGAAGCAAAAGACATACCCCGCCATGGGGGCATAAGAAGAAAAGAATTCACCCCGGCCTGGGGACACATAAAAAGAGAAACTCACCCTGGCTTAGGGGTATATGAATAAGGAACGTACCCCAGCCGAGGGGCATAAGAAACAAAAGCACACCCCATGCTAGGGGCATATGGAGAGTGTTGTGACTCCTCTGTGTTGATGATGTTGACAATAGCTTTATTTCATTGGCAACAGCTTGTTTTGATTGATTGGCAACTGTTTATGTTTTGATGAAACTATCTCTGTCAGATTGTCTATGTGTTCTATGTAGTAAGAGTCTATACATCGTCATGCACACACACACAGGTCTACACATTGCACACACACAAGTCTACACACTCAAAGTCCATACATTGCATTGTTGTGTTTGTGCATCGTTTAGAACATAAGTCTATACATTCACATGGCCTGTCTGCACGCTAAAGTCTGTACAGAGCTTGTGCCTGTCTGACTAGCAAGTCTGTACATCATATGCGAAGTCTATTCAATGCATGCACATTCATTCAAAGTCTAGACATCGGTGAAGTATGTACATTCACCAGCTTAACTTTCCAAGTCCAGACATCGGTGAAGTCTGTACATTCACCAGCTTAACTTTCCAAGTCTAGACATCGATGAAGTCTGTACAGCCTGTGTGTTCCACGGTATCAAGTCTATACACTCCTTGATCTTTACCTACGTTGCACCTGCAAGTCTATACATTGCAGCTGAGTTGAAGTCTGTACAGCCCTTGCTTTGCCAAAGTCTATACATCGTGTCTTGGCTAAGTCTATACATCGTGAACTCTCTCTCAAGTCTATACAGACCTTGCTTTGCTCAAGTCTGTACATCGTCCAGTGCATTGCATGCATCGTTCTTGAAGTCTGTACAACCCTTGCTTTGCCAAAGTCTATACATCGTGTCTTGGCTAAGTCCATACATGATGAACTCTCAAGTCTATACAGACCTTGCTTTGCTCAAGTCTATACAGCCCTTCCTTTGGCAAGTCTATACATCGTGCATTCTTAAGTCTGTACAGCTTGTGAGGTCCGTCTCACTCAGCGTCTCAAGTGGACTTGAAGTCTATACATTGGAATGTCTTACTTAGCCTCTTTGTGCATGTCACACACTCGTAAGTCTGCACATTGTGGCACGCAGAGTCTGCACAACGCTTTGTCAGCAAATCTGCACATTGCTATAGCACATATGCAGAGTCTAGACAGTCATGAGCAAGTCTAGACATCGTCTGGTTGCATAACGCATAGTCTGTACATGATGCATTATGCTCTCATGCTTTAACACTAGGCATTGCAAAGTATGTACATTGGTTGCACATTGCACTCCAAGTCTATACACTGCTTCATGCATTGCACGTAGTCTGCACAAGTCTGCATGTCTATACATTGGCTGCTGAATGCTACTCAAGTCTGCACATTCGATAGTAGCAAGTCAATACATCCATGTGTAATGTTCATAGTCTTGCATACGTGAAGTCTGTACATGCTTCAGTGTTGCATTCACTAAGCCTGTACACACCTCAGTCTTGAATATATGAAATCTGCACATGCCATAGCACTGCATATATGAAGTCTATACATGCTCCAGAGGTTGCCTTCATATAGGAAGTCTGTGCATCGTATAGCATGCATGTGTTCAAGTCTATACATTCCTGCTGAATGCAAGTCCATACATTGCACAAAGTCTGCACATTGCTGTCTTTAACTACGATCAAAGTCTGCACATTGCATTACACTTCAGCAAGTCTATACAATGTCTACATTGCATACTATGAAGTCTGTACAAAGTGTCGACATTAAACTGATAAGTTCCTTTCGACTGACTGACAGGGTCTAAAGTGCAAAGATGAAGGATTGGCTCATGATCCAAGGAAGGACAAGGAGCCCAGATTATGACACGTGGAAGCAGCCCAGCCAGGATGCTGCCATGTGGTCGAAATTCCTCGGATCTGGTGAATTCTCTGGGCGGGAAATGTGGAAGCCACACGCCCTATCCAATCTGCTGCTGGTATAAAAGGAAGTCTTCTTCCTCGAGAGAACGTAGATCGAATAGAAGTAGCCAGAGCTAAGAGAAAAGAACAGAGAGTCAGCGCCTGCACGATCCACAGAGAAGAAGAAAAAGAGAGAAGAAGATTCAGAGAGAAGAAGAGAAAGAGAGAAGAGAAGATTGAGAGAGTTGAGTTGAGAGAGTCTTTTCGAAGTCTTGTAAATTAGTCTCTTGGTTCAGATACCAGAGCTGATACTGCTCAATTGAGCTACATTCGTTTTGGTTTTTCATTTCGTTTGTTTCTATCTTTACTATTTTCGAAACTCTTTTGTTATCAAGCTATGAGCCAGAAATTACAGTGGAGGTTTCCACTGGACAGGTGAAGCTGTAATCCTCAGCAGGTGAGACCAGGTCTCGGACGGCTAAGCTGTATCGCCCAGCGGTTGCAGAGGATTTGTTCCTCTGGTCGGCAAGCTATAAAGCCCAGCGAAGCTGTGTATTAGCGGTCTGTTGGCAAGCTGTGAAGCCCAGCTGTTCAAGCTGTGAGTCAGCAGGATCCACATTCCAGTTGGAGTGTGGGGTGGATGTAGATCTTTGGATTGAGATCGAACCACCTTAAAGATCGGTGTCTACTGTGTGATTGCATGTTGTTTGTGTGATTTCATAGTGTCCTTTCTGTCGTTCAACAGTTGCTTGTTTTAATTCTGCATTAGAGTTCAACTGTGTTTTAAAATTAGACATTAGATCTATTCACCCCCCTCTAGATCCACTCTCAGTGGTAATAGACTGCGTCCAGCTACCATAACAGTTGGTATCAGAGCCTAACTCTTCTACAGGGACTTACAGCCCGAAGAGGAAGGTACAAATGGATGCTCGAGGGATGATCACTGAAGGACACACAACCACCAAGCCCCCTTTCTTCGATGGATCTAACTACGCATACTGGAAGAACCGTATGCAAGTATTTTGAGGGCGAATGATTATGAGATCTGGAAGGTAATCAGCAAGGGACCTTATGAGCTGTCCCCTAATGAGGAAGTCTGGACCAAAGAGGAGATCAGAAGGTCTACTCTAAACTGGAGCGCCATAAATGCTATTCAATGCTCTCTACACCCCACAGAATTTTCTCGAGTATCAGCTTGCAGCTCAGCTAAGGAGATGTGGGATGCACTGGAAGTTATTCATGAAGGGACTTCTCAGGTTAGAGAGACGAAGGCTAATTTCCTTGTGTCAGAATATGAAGCCTTCAAGATGAAGCCAAATGAGACCATCAAGGAGATGTACTCTCGATTAACTATCATCACACATGGTCTTAGAGGTCTCGGGAAGGCTCAGACAGAATACGATGTAGTGAGGAAGATATTGCGTTCCCTGACTCATGCTTGGCATACTAAAGCTACAGTAATAGAGGAGTTAAGGGATTTGCGAAATACAAGGGCAGATGAGCTAATTGGCTCGCTAATGGCATATGAGATTAATCTGCCAAAGATAGAGGAAGCTGAAAAGAAGAAGAAGCCAATCGCTCTGAAAGCTGGTGCCAGCAAATCCAGCAAGTCCAGCAGATCCAGCTCTAGTGGATCATCATCCGAGGAGAGCCCGAATGAACAAGATATAACTCGTACTGAGATGGCAATGATGACCAGAGAGTTCAAGCGGTTCCTCAGGAAAGAAGGAGGACGATTCAGCCAAAAGAAGTATAGTGGCGGCCGAAGGGATAAAAGGTATAAACATAACCCTGCAAAGAAAATTGAAACTAATACTTGTTATCAATGCAGGAAGACAGGCCATATGAAAGCTGACTGTCCAGAGAATCAGAAATACAAGGACAAGTCAAAGAAGAGGAACACAAAAGGGAAAGCTATGGTGAGTACCTGGAGTGATGAAGATGAAGGCTCCTTGAGCAATACCTCTGACAGTGAATCAGAATCTGAAAAGCCCATTTGCCTTATGGCAACTGTAGACACGCCAAAATTGACGTTTCAATGATCAACTCTCATGTCACTATATAAATGCCCCAAGTGAACTTCAATATTCCCATAAAATGAAGTTTTTCAATTTTTATGTGGTTTTTGCGCATTTTTCTTACATTTTTGTGTTTCGTGACCGGAAGAGAGGCGTTATTTAAAAGGCGACCTGCTCTAGGGCATTTTCAAAAGAAAGGACGACCAAATGTAAGGGCGTCAATTCCTGGTATTATCTGATTTTGAAATAAAATGCAATTTATGGTTGACATCCTTCCTCAGGGCGTGTTTTCAATTAACGCCGTTATCTCAGGCGTCTTCTCATAAATTTCAAATAAAGAAAGTTTTATTTTAAATTTAAATCCAGGAATTGACGCCTTTGTTGGGGTCGTGTTTTGATTAACGTCTTTATGTAGGTCATCAATTCTTGATTTGACGCCCTTCTCAAGGTCGTGTTTTCCCTTTCGTGTCCTGCTTAAACTCCTTTTTCCCGAAGAGTTCCCTACCTCCGTTAGTCTCCTTGCTCGAATTGGAGTTAGAGTCCTGCCTTCTTTGATCATTGCCTATCCTTATCTTCCCAAATTTGAGCTTATCTTCGATTGAAATCCTATAAAAGGATGCTCTGGTCGATCTTGGCAGGGGTTGACGAGCTGCTAGGTTGACAGATTAAAAGTTCACAAGTTAGACAGAGTTAGAGAGGTTTACGGAGAGTTAGACAGGGTTACAGAGCTTCATCTTCCTCCTGTGTGATTGTTTAGAGCTCTGCTTCCTCTGCTTCCTCTGCTTCCTCTTCATCCGGTCAACCGCGTCCCCCTTGGTTTCCCTTTACTGTCGACAGGGACAGTAGGGTTTTTCTTCTATACTATTTGTGTTGCTTTGTCTTCATCAACCGATCATCATCACTGTGTCTTTTTTCTCTTTTACGTTAGCTTCATCACATCTCCTCTTTCCCTATTTCTTTAGGGGTTTTTAAAACAAAAACAAGGTGCGCATGTTTTGTTACTTTCTTATCTTCATATCATCTTTGGTATTGATGCTACGTGCACTTGGCTGATCCACTGTTTGTTTGTTTTGTCTTCCTTTTGCAATGGCAATCAATAAAGAAAAACCCCCTTCATCGGCCGGCCGATTGAAGGAGGAGGAGGAATTCACAATCCATCCCGCGTTCTATTTTCCACCAGGTATTTGCGATCAATTTCCTTTATTTTTGAGGTAACCCCTCTGGCGATCACCCTCCTTAGTAGCACCACGTGCTTCTTCTTTTCTTATTATATCATCTCCCCTTATTTTTATTATGCTTTCTCATATTTAAATTCTTCTCCATGTGTAGATTTATCACGATCTACAAATTGACGATCACGGTGGGACCTCTACTGTTTTTCTTTTGATTACCATCTCCTTTTGGCACCCACGTGTGCCCTTTCCTATTGGCACCCACGTGTGCCCTTTCCCCTTTGGCACCCACGTGTGCCCTTTCCCCTCGGTACCCACGGTACCTCTCCTTTTGTGCCCCACGGGCACCCTCCACCGTGCACACTGCACACTCCCGGGATCAGCCAGTTTGTGATTGTTTGATATATTTCCTTAATTGACGCCTCAACCAGAGGCGCTTTTTCGTTTAACGCCTTCATCCAGGACGTTTTCTTTATTTGTCATGTCTTCTGCCAAGGCGTCTTTTATTATTCTACTACTTTTATCACACTGCCTGTGAATTCATGCCCTGACCCAGGGCGCCCCCTTACTGCATAGCGTCTCACATTCAGGCGCGGTTTCAGATTTGACGCCCTCTCACAGAGGCGTCCTTTTCGATCATAGCGCCTCAACCAGAGGCGTGTTTCGTTTTCTCACTGCTGGCTCGTGGGCTTTCACAGTGATTCACGACAGCGACCCTGTCGTCTCTTTGGTTGATAACGACCTGCCCCAGGTCGTCTCTTTCCTGCGTTTTTACAGAAACCTGCTTCCTGTTCCTGTCTGTGATTGTTGGATTGATTATTACATTGCTTGCCTATATTGCTGTGATCTGATCATATTATTTTGCATCTTGCGGCATTTGGTTGAGAGACCTCCTCTCTCTACACTAGGATTCCACACACCTCTCTTGGAATCGGGACAACCCTCCATTGAGCACTCCGTCTCTTTGGACCGAAAATCCCTTTTCCAAGACCTCCGTAAGTCCCCACACCCGTGGATTCCCTCACGAACGCCGGGCTGGTTGTACCCTTGAAGTACCCGGAGTATAGAGAACCTATCGTTGGTGAGAAGAGAGAAAGAACCTAGTTAACCCGGAGATCACACTAGGATAAACTAGGTTTCACTTTGCAAAAGAGGGAATTATTCTGTAATTTAATCCACTCTAATCTCAAGCGTAACACTAAAATTTTACGTTCATCTCAACTTGATTGCATAAATTTGGTTGGATTGATTTGCTTAAAGTTTGGTTGGATTGAGTGCTTTTGGTGTGATAACCCCTTTCATAAAAGCCTTCCCCTTTCTTAAGCATGCAACTCTGTTCAGGTAAAATTATCAACATGGCAGGCTATGGATATTCTTATGATGATGAGGATGAGAATGTTTTTGGTCAATATGAAAGTCCCCTCCAAGATTCCATCTATCATGAGGGAAATTACCCTCCTCCTCAGTCTCGTTATCCTCAAGTCCATGTGGTTGATACCACTCCTCAAGAGGTTGTGCCCTCTTCTCAGACTTTTCCCTCCAACACTTCAGGGAACCCTTCCCCATCCTTCAATGTCACGGATTTAATTAATGCACTATCTCAGTTGGATGATTCCCAGCGGCAAGCTGTTCAGGCCGCTTTGAAAGGGAAGTCCGTTCCTTCTTCATCCTCCAATCCCCCTCCGGCCGAGAGTGGCCATCACCCCGTTAATGACCAAGCGGTCCTGCATAAACCTCCTTCCCGTCCCCCAACGCCCAGTACGGCCATGCCGGCCCAACAGGCGAGCCACTCTGCGGTTAGGCACCAATTTCTCCAACCTCCCCGAATTCTACGGACGCCTATACCGCATTCTTTTATTCAAAATCCGGCCCCAGTCGAGTCCGACACTAATGTTCTACTGCTTCAGAAGTTGGCAAGCATGGAAGAGCAACTGAAGAAGGTCACTATGGCTAAGAATGCCCCGGAGATCTCGCTCCCTACATTGCCAATCTTCCACTTACCACCGTCTGAGATGCCAAATTTTTGGCGATATAATGGGACTGGTAACCCTTTTATTCATTTGAAGGATTTTATGTACGAGACCTCCTTTTGGCAAGACAACAAGGCCTCCTTGGCTTACTTATTCAGGAGATCTTTGGAGGGGCCAGCCCTTGAATGGTTCTATTCATTGGATCCTGCTGATGCCGGTGACTTTGACATCGTTCAAAGGAAGTTCTTGCAGAAGTACAGAGACCGGGTCGGACCCTCCCTCTCACTCACGGACCTGGTTGCGGAAAAAATGAAGCCCGAGGAGGACTTCATAATGTTTGCTGATAGATGGCGGTTGATGGCCGAAAAGCTGAAAGATACACTGTCGGAACTAGAACAAGTCAAGATGATAATTTCCAATGCAACTCCTCAGTTCCGGCATATCTTGGCCATGAATAGGTTAACAACCATGGAGGAGCTCTATGAAAGGGCTCGTTATATCCAGACGCAGATGAAGGATTCGCCCATTATGGGCATGTTTGAGCCGAAGCCGCAGCTATTCAAGAAAACCACAACTGTCAACAACAGCGGGCCCACGATAGAGGGCACTATTGCAAATGTGCAGGTTGGCGTGGTTGGCCACCCCCACCAAGCTAACCCACGTCCTAACCCGCTTCCACCACAAAACCCCCATTTCAACTCCACTCCACAACGCCAATTCGCACCCCAACATTCCTTTGCTTCACCACAAAACCAAGCGCACCGCGTTAACCCTCCAGCTCCACAATAGTACCACCAGGTACCACCACCAACCAACTATGGCCAACAACAACGGAGACCACCACTTGGCCCCAAAAGGGACCATTACCCTCCACTACCAGAAAGTCTCCCGGATATTTTCAATGCTTTAATGGCCGCCAATTTGCTCATGTTACCAAGAGAAAGAACAGTGTGGCCCGCTAATGTTCACACATCCCGGTACTGCGCTTTCCATCGTGCACCTGGTCACAACCTTGATCATTGCTTCTAGTTCAGAGATTACATTTATGATCTAAATGACCAGGGTGACATCAATTGGGACGAAATGAGGCAATTCATCGCCACCATGAAAGAAAGAAGGTCTCCTCGGCAGCAACAGGCTCAGCAGCCACAGCAACCAGCTCCACAGCAGCAACAACAAGCTCCAGCGCCTCAGCACGATATGGGGATCGTCCACAATCCACTGCCGAAGCACCCACCAAACCAGCACGTAAACCCTGTCACGTCTCTCTATGAGGTGGAGAGAGGGCAGGGATGGCATGAAGAAAACGCCTCTGTCGGGGCACTTTATCACAATCAAAATCAAC